>OX421460.1:33652593-34914247 GCA_949126895.1 Eilema caniola | reverse complement strand
ACCAATGCAAATATACATATTCATGCATACAAATATTTGCACTGAGCGGGGATCGAACCCGCGCCTCCTGCGTAGCAGTCGCGTTCACTACCGCCACGCCACTGAAGCTTATATAGCTTTATAAACGCGCATAATTCAGAACCATTTCTCTTCGTTCGTCATTTTCCTTAACACAACGTAGTCATTCGGTGATGGGGCATATATTCGGTTGCCTAAGATTTGTATTGTACAAATGAATCTCAGGTAAACAGCACTTCGTATCTGTAAACCGATATATCCCTTGGCATAAATAGTATTCCTTCCTTGGTTTGCTATTACAAAAACACTCGATAAAAATCCCCATTGTAGTTAATATCAGGCATGGTAAACCCTGATGATGGAATGTTGATGTCATTGATAATACTTTACTTTAAGCTATTCACTTTTTCAGCCGGAATAGTGCCATAACTTTGTTAAATAGTAATTGATGGTTGTCTTTAAAAACGACTGAGGCTACTGTAAAAAACTACTACTTGCAGCGTACAACTGTAGTACACTAAGGCTGGACCATCACCTCACAGAACTCGAGGTAGAACTAGGTCGCATAAACTGGTACATATTGGGGTTGTCCGAGATTCGAAGACAGGGGAAGGACACGATAACCCTTGAGTCAGGCGACCTGTTCTAGTTCAGAGAAAGTAATCTGCTCTCCCAGGGAGGTGTCGGTTTTCTGGTAAAAAAGGACGTCATTGGCAGCGTTGAAGTCGGCAGTGTGTCGAACCGGGTAGCGTACTTGATCCTGAGCCTGATGAACAGTCGTTCGCTGAAGGTGATACAGGTATATGCGCCCACTTCGCGCTACGCCGACGAAACCGCCGAGGCTGTTTATGAAGATATTGTGAAGGCATAAATCATATCGCCAAGGCCACTTACAACGCCCCATAACGTTGTAAGTGGCCTTGGCGATATGATTTACTGCCTTCACAATGCCAAAGTGGGAGTACAAGAACGTGGCGAGACGAGAATCGGACTTTATGGAGTGGGGCGCAGAAATCACAGAGGGTAAATGCTAGTCAACTTCCTCGAATCACAGGGGCTCTTCTTAATGAATAGCTTCTTTAAGAAGAAACGAGATAGACTCGTTCTCGTTCCTTATCACAGAGAAAGAGACTCTGTGATAAGGAACGAGATAGACTTTTTCATAACGGACAGTAGGCACATATTTAGAGACGTCTCTGTGATCAACAGGTTTAATACCGGAAGCGATCACAGACTTATCCGAGGCTCTCTATATATCAACATTAGGGCTGAAAGACTCCGAATTATACGGTCTACTCTCCGACCTACGCCGCTCCAAGTAGCTCTAGGGTCCGAAAAGTTCCACCTGGAACTTCAAAATCGCTTCGCAAGGCTGGAAACCACTAGCGCCATTGACGAGAAAACCGACACAGTGGTCAAAACATTACAGGAAGTGTCTCGAAAGTTGTTTCCCGGAAAACGCAAACAGCAAGAGTCCAAGCTCTCTCCTGAGAGTCTTCCACACAGTCGTCTTCGTCAGATGAGAGGGCAAGTCGCAAGTCTTTTTAATTCCGTCATCCAACAGGGTCTAACACCTAGGGCATGAAGCGAGAGTGCGGTGATACTGTTCTTCAAAAAAGGCGACAAGACCTTGCTGAAGAACCACAGGCCCATCTCGCTCCTGAGCCACATCTACAAGTTGTTCTCGAGAGTCGTCACAAATCGCCTCACGGGTAAACTCGACGAGTTCCAGCCACCGGAGCAAGCTGGGTTTCGAAAAGGCTATAGCACCGCGGACCACATCCATACTGTTCGGCAGATTGTAGAAAAAAGTCAAGAATACAATCAGCCGCTGTGTATGGCGTTTGTGGACTACGAAAAAGCCTTCGACTTCATCGAAACCTGGGCAGTTCTGGATGCTCAGCAGCGGTGTCGTGTTGATTGGCGATACATTGAGGTGCTTTGATGCCTATATGACCACAATGTCCGTCCAGCTCCAAGACCAGAGGACGAAATCGATTAGCCTCCAGCGTGGAGTTAGGCAGGGGGATGTTATATCCCCCAAACTATTCACCAATGCGTTGGAGTACGTCTTCAAGAGTCTGAATTGGACTGGGCGGGGTATTAACATTAACTGTGAGTCCATCTCACACCTCCGGTTCGCCGATGACATCGTCGTTGTTGCGGAGTCGCTGAAAAAGCTGGACGAGATGCTGCACAGCCTAGATATAGCTTCTCGACGCGTCGGCCGCGGTGTAAACTTGGATAAAACCAAGATCATGTTCAACGAACATGTTGCACCGAGACCGATTGCCATCAATGGGCGACGCGCGAAGTTGTCCAAAAATTTGTGTACCTGGGCCAGATTATCCAGCTCGGAAAAAGCAACTGGGCTGGGCTGGGCAGCATTTCGCAAACTACGTCGAGTCTTCTCTTCTCCCCTACCGCAATGGCTGAAAACAAAGGTCTTTGACCAGTGCGTCCTACCTATTATGACTTACGAAGCCGAAACGTGGACACTAACGGGAGGGTTAGTCCATAAACTAAAAGTCGCGCAGCGGGCTATGGAGCGAGCTATGCTTGTATTTTCTCTGAAGGATAGAATTCGAAAGAATTCGAAACGAGGTGATCCGAAAAAAAACCAAAGTTACCGACATAGCTCGCAGAATAAACAAGCTGAAGTGGCAATGGGCTGGCCACATCTGTCGAAGGACCGATGGCCGTTGGAGCAGACGAGTCCTATAGTGGAGACGTGGAGACCGCGACTAATAACCTGAAAAAGGTGACTGGGATGGACTGGATGCGGATGGCGGCTAATTGATAGATTGATTGATTTAAAAACTGTAACGTAAGTTCTGTGACATTCTGACCTACACGTAATGACGACTACACTGTAGGTAGTGATAATTAACTACCAGTATCTCTATATTAGCCTTCACCTCGTCTTATTTCAAATCAATATAATTGCTTTAAATAAGACACACTCTCCAAACTTTTTTTCTCGTAACATTAAGTAGTCTTCCTTTCCAGGCGGATATCTTAGTTTTAATTGAATGTATGTGCCTTCAACTGGATATACTAAGTAATACGCTAATATGTATATATCGTTCTCCGTCTAACTCTAACGCTTCTAATTTTATAGACTCGCTTTCACAACACTTGGACACTTTAAAAACGAAAAACAACATCATCATAGCAGGTGACATCAATATTAACATTAGACCCAAACCGGAAGAAACGAGCCAGGAACACAATAACAGGACTAATTATATTAGTACTCTTTCCGGGCATGGTATTTTACCTGGACAAAGGTGGCCGAAAGGCTATACGCACATAAAAATAGCTGTTTAGACTACTTTGTGCTTAAGATAAATGATAGTAAACACTCTGCATTTATTGCAGTGCTGCCGACCGGTATCACAGACCATTTCACTACCTAATTGGCTATATCAAGGTCCAAATCCGAGAGTCATATTAATAAAATGCAATCAAAAACAGATTTTACTAAATCCCTATAATTTCTCTAAGCTTCTGTTCGCTGATGACCCTAATTATTTAACTCAATGTTTGACAGAAAATATTATTGAGTCTCTCAATGCTAGTACTACCAATGTTTCAATTCCTAAGAGGCAACGCACGCTAAAGCCGTGGATTACTCCTGGTATTTTGAGTTCTATTAGACAAAGGAACAAACTACGAGAGTTATAATGAGATAAAGAGAACCTATACTCGCTATAGGAACTTTTGCGATACCTTATCAAAAAACTAAGGCGAAAATATGAAAGAGATTTGATTGCAAATTCAATAAATAATAATAAACGTTTGTAGAAAAACATAAAACAGATTACTGACACTAATAAACCACGTGAAGAGAATAAGAACTTACTAAACCTGAGAAGTAATCCTCTTGAGTATGTTAACTTTGTTTACAACTACTTTGCAACTATAGATGAGAATCTTGCCCTTGATATACAAACCAGTGCTCAAGCAGTCCGTAGCGCGATTGACTCTCCAACAAAGAACGTATTACCACAACTCAACTCATTCGGGTTGCTGGAAACATGACTGAAGTTGAAAATACTTTAATGAGCCTGAAGTCTGCCAGTGCTCCCGGCTGGGATAATCACCTACCTAACATTTGCAAAGAATGGACTCGTTCCCATTATAACTCATCTCGTTAACCTTTGTTTTGAACAAGGTATATTGCCAGATTTATTAAATAGATCTATTATTACTCCAGTTTTCAAGAGCGGATGTGGTGACGAGGTATTGCAGTTCTTCCTGCCATCTCGAAAATATTGGAAAATCTCCTGAACTCACGACTTATAAGCTACCCAAGCAAATACCAACTTTTACCCCTCTCACAGTATGGATTTACACGTGAAAAATCAACCGAAGACGCAATTTTGGCACTTACACAAAAGGTAACAGAATGGTTAGACAGTAGACACAAATGCCTATCGGTATTTCTAGATCTAAAAAAGGCCTTTGACACAATATCTATTTCCATTATGGTAGGCAAGCTCGAAAAAATTGGCATAAGAGACACAACCCTTTCCCTATTTAAAAGCTACCTGTCTGGGAGTTAGGCTATGGCGTTCCACAAGGAAGCGTGTTGGCCCCCTCACTGTTTCTCATATACATCAAAACAACCTTTGCAATATGGAAATTAGTAACGCACACATTCTCTCTTATGCCGACTCACGTGATATTCACTGAACACAACTGGCCCAATGTTAAAGAAAATGCAAAAAGAGGCATGAGCTTAATAGGCTATTTGACTACTGCTGGAATATAGTTTTATATTAAACAAACCATTTTAATATTCCCTGGAGATCGGTCGTATATACGGAGAAAATCAATGTTAAAGTTTGAATTGAAAAATTACGCGCAAAAACGCAATTTTTGCTATGGCGCCTGGTTGCTCTGACAGATGACCTCACACAAAAGTAAACAACAAACTGTTGAAATAGTTTTGAAATTTATTGCATTTATAATGGTTTATAAGTGGTGTGTTATGCCAAAATGTACAATTACATCGATAAAGACTCCGTAAAAACTATTTGTACCTGTTCCGATAGATCCTGAGAGACGAAAAAAGTGGTTAAGTGTAGCTCGTCGAAACCTTGAAAGCATTGGACCTAATTCAAGTGCTTATGTGTGTGAAGATCATTTTAACGTAAGTAATATTTGTATTGTTAAAAAAAAATTATAATAAGTAGCTTTTACTAGAGAAGCAAGCTCACGCTAACATACCTATACATAACCTTTAAGATAACAGTACAATCAGGCCATTGACTTACTTAAAGGTATTTACAAAGAACTTTAAATAAACAAAACTGTATTAGGACGGCTGAGAAATAACGTAAATAACACGTTGATCAATATAAAGAAAAACAAAGCATGCACTGAAACTAATGTTTACTTCTGTGTGACGTCATCAGAGTTGCAACCAATCACAAAGCGTTTTCAACCACGTGATTAAACCACAAAAAAAATTCATTTATGTTTTTTATACAGTAAATGACCTTATTTTTTCAGAACATCAATAAAATATGCTTGTGTACATTACATTTTATTAGGATGACAACAAATTGTTCCATATTTTAAACACAGTCAAAATGCCTATTGCTAAATGGCTAAATGGTAATCTACTAACATTTGACACGGCAAAAACAAACTTTCCATGTTACAGTATTCATAATATTACTTAGCTGAATGCCAATTTTAAATTGTCTATTCATTCCTGCAAGCAAAAAAGTGCCACAGTGTGTGATTGTCCTTTAATCAGTAAGCTGGAAGAAACTAAGTACCTAGGAGTGACGGTTGATCAACAGCTTTCTTGGCATCCGCACATATATTGACTTACAGCCAGAGTAAGAAAGCTTATCTGGATCTTCAAAACACTTAGACATTAGGAAATTGACGGAAGCCAAGCAAAAATCAAGAAATATGCTTATCGAAATATATAAGCAAGCAAGCTACTTACAATATTTTTCACGTAGCATGGGTACGGTGACATTTGACTAATTCCATTTCATGCATGATTCATTTCGAAACAATTTACCTAACGCGGAATACAGGAAACAACACTTAATACGAAGATAAAAAGAAAACTGTTTTATTTTGCATTTTTAACTTAAAACTATTTTTATTTCTCCGTAATTATTTAAACTTTAAATATAAACATTCCAAATAAATAATTCTTGATGCGTGAATCGGAACAGGTTGCGTTAGAGATTGACATAGTAAAATCGTTATAATCGATAAATTGTCGAATAAAGCATCATAAATCGTTAGTTGTATTTTTAACTAAAATACGATTATAAAATATAATTATGTGATAATAAACTTTAAACAAAGCATTTTTGTCTTTGTGGAGCTTTATTATAATATAGCAACACTGCTTAAGCATGAGCTGGCAGCCATCTTGTTATATCAACTCAGTACGAGTGCGTCTGCCTTGTATGCGGTCTGTTTACTTTGTTTTGAGCTTGCGTGGTGTTTTTGTTACTTGTTTTTGTTATTGACTATCGTTGTGCTTTGTTGTTTTCGTTACCGTTTTTTGTTATTGACTTTTGTTTTGTTGTTTTTTTTGGCAAAATGCCAAAAAGAACGAAAAAGACTGTGCTTGGTAGTCAAGCCCGTGAATTTGTAGTTCGATTGCGGGATTACTTTGAGCGGGAACGTGAGAATGGCGGAACGCTATTGCCTGTGTCCAACGTTTTGGATCGAGTGGCAG
The DNA here is from genome assembly GCA_949126895.1 of Eilema caniola. Taxonomy (NCBI): domain Eukaryota; kingdom Metazoa; phylum Arthropoda; class Insecta; order Lepidoptera; family Erebidae; genus Eilema; species Eilema caniola. The sequence continues at coordinate 34,907,508 of OX421460.1, read as the reverse complement.
ATGCGTTAGACATTGGGCGGAACACGGTTTCTCGAATCACTCGAGAAAAATATGGTGCTCACGATACAGAAGAAAATAAGTTGTCCACCCCTAATAAAAAGCGAACCAAAAAGGCATCTGTAACAGATGTAGACAGTTTTGCGGCCGATGCTATACGGAGCCACATTTATAACTATTACCAGAATAAAGAATTACCGACGCTTCTAAAGCTGGTCAAGTCTTTAAAAGATGCTGATTTGTTTACTGGAAGTCCTACATCCTTGTGGCGCGTATTGAAGGACATTGGTTTCCAATTCAAAAAAGTAAACAAAAGAAAAATTGTCATGGTGAGGGGCGATATAGCACTTGCGCGGGTTACCTTTTTGAAAAAGGCTAAAGCGATTACCGATTGGAGCAATGTCGTCTTCCTGGATGAAACTTGGCTGAATGCCAATCATACGGTCGGTAAAATGTGGACTGACGATACACCTCATGCCTCGACCAAAGTGCCAGAAGGAAAAGGGGAGAGATTGATTATTTGTCACGCAGGCACATCGAAAGGATTTGTAGAAAATGGGCTACTTGCTTTTAAATCGAAAAAGACGGGAGAATATCACGAAGATATGAATGCGGAAGTATTCACGGAGTGGTTTCAAAATATGCTTAGCAATTTAGAAGAACCCAGCACAATTATTATGGACAATGCCCCATATCACTCCGTGCAATTGAACAAACCGCCGACTTCTTCCAATAAGAAGAGCGAGTTGATCGAGTGGCTCCAAGCCAATAATGTGGAAGCCGATGAGACGAAATTAAAGGTGGAGCTAGTGAAGCTCGTAAAAATGCACAAGCCCCAAACGACATACAAATTAGATATGATGGCAAACGAATATGGTCACGAAGTCCTGAGGCTTCCACCGTACCACTGTCAGTACAATGCCATTGAATTAATTTGGGCCCAAATCAAAGGTAACTTGTTTAACCATAGTCTATTTACATACTGACAAAAATATGATTATGTTTATTACTTGAATTCTATGACTCAATTTGTTTTTTATCTTGTTTCAGGATACGCTGCACGAAAAAATACAGCTCCGCCTTTTACAGCCACAAAAATGATGGGGTTATTGAAAGAGGGATGCAAAAATGTCACTGGCGATGACTGGAAGAAAGTAGTGGAGAAAACCAAAAATCTAATCTTACATGACTGGGAGCGAGACATTAGAATAGACTGCATAATTGATTCCCAAATAATTATTCACGTCGACGAGTCCTAATATTTATGTATTTAAAATCGATAAAGATTTTATCTACACTCCAATCGAAAAATTCGAATTACGAATTCAAAGACGATTCTATACATACGCAATTTATTTACGCATATAAATAAAATAAAAAGTTAAACTTATTATAGTACCGCCAACTGTATCATAAAACCACATAAAACTCATTATAGTACCGCTATCTTTTTTTATTCATTAAACGAATTGAATGAATGAATTTCTATGGTTTTAGGCTGAATATGAAAAAAACGCAGTTCGAACTGTGAAAAAATGGCGCACACATGCGTAGTTTGAACTTAATTTCCCGCGTTTTCCATACCTACATGTTTTTGCCGATCGTGTTTTTGTATTCGGGAATCTAAATAAGTTTACTAAAATCCGTTAAGTGATTAAAATATGGTAGGTGTAGAAAGTAGTGACGGCGAGATTTTCACTCCGCCAGATATTCTAGACGCAGCATCGGCGTCAACTGTAAGTCTCCTGCCAGAAAAATCAAAAACCTTTGTTAAATTTAATTTTTTCCTATGAGTGGAGATAAAGTAGTGTATGAAACTGCATATAACTTAGGTATTAAAACACCCCTTCTTATATGACAGTTGCATAAACTACTATTTCATATTGATATGGTCACTATAAGATGTTGTTAGGTCAGATAATAACCGACTTGGTATTACATAGATTCACATGGATCTCACAATTTTTTACGGTACAACTGAGTTGCGAGACTTGGTATTTTTGACAAGTATTGTTATTTTTATGGGATTAATGTACTCCGATTTTCAAAAATCTTTCAAAAAAATGTTCAGAGTTCATATTAATCACTCTAATATTTACGGTTTTTGCGTTTGTGAAATTGTACGTATTGGTATTTTCCAATTTATTCGCATAAAAAAGAATTAGGCATAATATTAGACTACTCTGTAAAAAGATATGCGTGGTCATACATAAAAAAATATACGCGTCGACTTCAGAACCTCCTTCGTTTTTTCGTCGGTTGAAAACCACAAAATTAGGCGTTGGTGTTTTACGTATCTGGTGTTCTCCGTCAAGAGGACTCAATCTATCCCCTCTCCGTAAAATTCTATTAGTATTAACAGAGACAGAATATTTCTTCATTGTTCTTTTTTATCTCACATAGAATCTAGGGAATATTCTAAAGGCTCTGCTCTATTCGTAGACAGATGCATCTGCTGATGTCATCGGCGGATACGTCCACCGACGACGTTTAGAAGGGGTGATTTGCTCATCTGTGGTAGGTATTTAACGTCGGCAGATGCGTCTGGCACTCATCCGTTTGCTGTCGGTTTTTGTGGCACGGATCAAAGGGTTTTTGCGCGAGCGAGAGCGGTCTGTACATACGTCTTACGACACGCATCAGTTTTAATTGGACAGCGAATGAGATTGCATGCGTTCGTCTTGTAGTTTCTTTTTTACATTCTTCCTTTTTTATTTGTTAAAATCAATGATTATCATAACTATAGATGCTTTAACATATCTAGGTCTATTATTTGTTCTATGGCGTTGGCCGTTTTAGAGTGCGGAACTCTAAAATGGTAACAAATAATTCGGCTAATTATCGTGATTACGCGAAAAAACGTCGTTGTCAATTTCGCGCTATTTCGACGCAGTCAGCCACTGGCCGATAACGTCGGCTACCTCCGCTGCTACTTAGTGTTGGTGTCGTTATTGAGAGCCGTGGGTAATAGTATAATAGTCTGTGTTGGCTAAAAATAATTATATTATAATTAATTTTAGCCAACACAGACTTGTGTTGCACCTATTTGCCGACGTTCGCGTTGGCCTACGCCCGGCCAGCGAGTATAGGCTCTATTATGTGGACGGCTGGATCACCCTTCTGCGGATGCATATGCCAACGTCTAACGATGTTTCTGTCTACGTGTAAAGGAGCCTTTAGAAAACTTGCTCGCTACATGTAAACGCCGCCGCTAGGGCGCGCGAACAGTGGCTTAGAGCGTTCTTACGTGTTCGGACTATTGTGAATTGTTATCGGGTATTTTTGTGTTCTAGCGTTGAACAAGAATTCAGGTTCTTGGATATCATTCTTGCTTGTTGATATTTTAGTGCAAACGCTAAAAACGAGGTTTCCTTACACAATGACACTAGAAGATTAATAAAAAATGCCCTTGTTTTAGCTCTTGCTCTATGTTCGTTTGAGCTCAACCCATCTGAACACCAACGGCGACATTGAATAGAGTTCGCGTACAACAGCCGTGAACTCAATCTCAATAGCCATAGCGGCGCGATTGGAGGTATTTATTAAAGCTCTTCGAACATCATCTATTCCGTTCGATGTTCGTAAAGCTGATACCAGACGGTTCGCTGGTTGATATTCAATCGAGCAATTGCTTAATTTTTCTATACATTCATACGGCTTAGTCAAATTAATACAATCATTTTTTTTTCTTTCAATATGTCGTCGAAGGAGGTTGTTCGTCGTTGTGGAATTAGTTTAAATGCAACAATGACATACATATGTTAATGATAATGAGATATTTTTTTAAAGCACTTGTCTCTGAACTGGCTCTTATTTCACTGCAATTAGGCACATAATGACGCCTATAATCAAACTGTGGCTTTTTGATTGTTATAATTCACAAGTGAGAGATTCTTTAAAAAAAAATTAAAGCAAAAAGGACGTGTTCTGTTCAATAGTACAAATAAATTAATTTCGTTTTATTTAATAAACAAAACTTACAATCAATTAATCTTAATAACTTTTGTTTTCTCTGTAAAAGTTTAAATTGTCCCATTTAAACCGCAACAAATTAAAAAAAATAACCGAGTTTTACGCGCATATCAAAACAAATTAATCTTGCCAGCTATTTCGAAAAAAAAACTCACTACAGACTCTTAAGACCCTCACTTAACGGCTCAGGTCTCAATGGCGCCTCAGCGGTAATCACCTACTTTACACACTTGTACCGTAATGTACTGTTAAACAGTTTTTGTATTTAGGGTCATGCGAATCTAGATTTGAGTTTCTAATCATGTAAAGTGGGTAAGAATACTTAGTTTTGCAAATCGGGTATGTTGTTTTATCTGTGTTATGGCTTAGTTGTGTTTACAGTGTGTGCCTTGTGTTGAAGTGGCAGCAATATAAAGATGGTCGGTCTACACATTACCTCATTTATAATGTACATACAAATTTAAATGGGTGCCGGGTGGGTAGTTAAGGCGCGAAAACGACGACTAACCTAGCACATCCTTATGGCAAGAGTGTGCAGAGAGGAGGAGGCTATACGACACGTGTCCACCCACCGTTGTGACGCACCCCCTCTACCCGTACCCCGTACACATGTAAGTAAATGGTGAATCTTCCTCGCTATGCTACTACCAGTCTGGCATAGAATCCGGCGTTGTTCCAAGTTTGTTCTACTCTATATTCACATGAAACGAGGAACATTTTTGTATTCAATGTAGACAAACTCAGCTTCTGTGTTGAATTGTAACAAGGAAACATTCTCGTACATTCGACTCACTTCTACCTTAGTTACAAACTCTTGAACTGATTTTATGTTGTTGCCTATCTTAATATTATCTTATGTGCCCTCTTATCTGTACAGGGTGAATTTTTGAAACGGGGCAATAAGGGTAATAAGGACAGTACTTACCTTAACCGCTTTAGTTACAGCAAAACGGTATAGGACGTATAAACCTCTGTTTCTCCATTTCTTTGAAAAGTTTATGTGCCACTCCACGTATGCCTAGCTTTTCTAATCTAGCCAAGGAGAATGGAGACAGAGACTGTGTCTAAGGCTTTAGATAGATCCAAAAATACGCATAGTCATTTATTTCCATCATCCAAGTTTTGTACTATTTGTTCAGTCAGATCTCAGACAGCGTCTTCGCATGAAACCCAAAGCAAAGGTAAACAGAAAATTCTTGAGGGCAGCACAGGTATTGGTCTATAATTATCGAAACAGTATTTGTCTTCACCCTTATGGATTGGATGAACAATCAATAGTTTAAAAGTTTCCGGAACGACACCGATCCTGATAGCACAGTTGCATATGTGGGTTATGGGAAGAACTAGAACTGATCTGCATAGTTTTAATACGACATTGGAGATGTCATCTCATCCGCAATTGAGACGGAGATCTTGGATGATATTTCTATGTCAGATTCGGAATCTTCCAGTCGGTATTGCGATAGAGTTGAGGCGTTTGAGTAAGGGGTTTGTTATTGGTGGAAGAGAGGATCTTGTCAGCAAGAAGAGTGTGAATAATCGCACGCCTCGTCTACTGCTGCTTGGTATCATTCTTTACAATACCAACTGGTTTTATAATTTGAGATCATAAAATCTTTACTAATAATATATTTAGGGTTTTTTGTATCCAATGTAGGTATTTAAAAAAAATGCTATTTCTGCTGCCTACGATTTCTTATTCACGACTGTATTCATGTGCGAAGTCAGGACCCGAGTCTACTAGGTAAGATCGCTATATCATATACCTTTTTTTTTTACCAAGAAGAAGAATGTGAGTTTGTTGGACCATACACTGCACACGGAGAAGGCATAATAGTATTGATTAAGAACTAATTATTAACAAAAATAAACAAACAAAGAATCGATTGAAACTTAATAATTCAAACGTTAGGTACTTTATTACGTGCGTGCGCGCCATACGGCTAGCGACAGTCCGAGTGCGGAGCGACCTTAGCAGGTCCGCGGTAGAGTAGGTGAATATAGTGCGCAAGTACATAGAGTGAACGTGTCCTCCCGTGTGAGGTATTTAGGTCATATTATTATATCTATATTATCTTCTATACATCTATACATCTTACATATAAATAAATTGGAGTGTCTATTTGTAATATTGAAATAACCGTTTTTCACTACATGCATGTGAATATAAAACGGTACATACACCAAAATATTTTTTTTTTAAATTTTTGTCTGTCTGTCTGTTTGTTCCGGCTAATCTCTGAAATGGCTGGACCGATTTTGACGGGACTTTTATTGTCAGATAGCTGATGGAGTAACTTAGGCTACTTTTTTAAAGAAAAATAGCGTTGACTCAACACTAAGCGATAACCGACATCCACGCGGGCGGAGCCGCGGGCAACAGCTAGTTCATCATAAAACTGGTTTTTACTGATCGTATGTAGATCAATATTAATGCCCCCTAGAACTACCGAATGGATCGATGACAAGTTTGTGTAGACGTTATCCAAGCCCTTTATGAAGTTTTTGAAGTTATCTTCAGTGCTTGGTCAGACTAAAAGCGCCGGCGGGCGCGGGCAGCGGGCGTGGTGGCGGGGCGGTGGATGTCGCGGGCGTGGAATCGGTTGTGTGTCCATATCAACGCGCGACAAGCGACTAGCGATTTTGCTTATGTTAGGTGTTCTGAACTATGGGTAAGGAGTAGGGTGTGAATGCTGATATGGATCACGTGACTTGATTCCGGACGCGACTCGCAACACTTCATTAATAATAAGAAATAATTAGTATACTAACAGCGGTCGTCACGAACACAATTGCATCGTTGTCGATTCCATCGCGACCGGAACATTCACATTAGTTATAAAAAATTAAATAAATAGAATTAATTTTCATTATGAATGAGGATTTTATTGAGATACTTAGGTATACTATGCTACCAATAACCTTAGAAAATTAACTTAAAAAAGGGCAGGCCTAGAAAAAAGTTCAAGTAGCATTTTTTTTTTAAATTTAATTTAAACTGTATAACGGGAGTCAGTGTTTTCCCTTAATACATTCAACATTATAATTTCAACAAGAAGATAAGGTAACAATACATGCAAAATAGACTCATGTCAACTGTACAGAGAAGCAATAAATAAGTACATATTCAAAAAACGGAAAAGAACAGTTAGAAAACAATCGGGAATGTGTGTGTGTGTGTGTGTGCGTGTGTGTGTGTGTGTGTGTGTGTGCGCGCGCGTGCGCGCACACGCGTGCGCGTCCGTGTGTGTCTGTGAGTATGCGTGGGCGTGGGTGGTGTGTATGTGTGTGCGTTGCGATTAAACATGCATGCCTCTATTTGCAGCTGGAATAAATTTAAGTTTGAGTTAATTTTATTAGATTTTCTGTAGTGTCGTAGTCAGCTGGTGACCTAAAGTTGTAAAAATAATTAAAATCCTCAGTCATTTCCTCCCGGCTCAAAATTGGCTAAAATACAGTTAAGCCAATATCTTGAAGGAAAAAAAATTGTCAGCTGGCATATGGCAGTGGAATACGCGTCAGATGGTGACCAAAGTTTCAAAAAGTTGTTATTAAAAATTAAAATCGTCAGTCATTTCCTCCCGGTTCAAAATTGGCCAAAATATAGTTGAAACAATGCCTTGAAGGAAATAAATTGGCAGCTGCGCATACCGCGGTGGAAAACGGCTCAGTTGGTGACGTGGCCTAAATTCAGTCATTTTCTCCCGGTTCAAAAGTGGCCAAAATACAGTAAAGCCAATGCCATTGAATTGTCAACTGCAACTGCCGCGGTGGAAAATGCATCAGCTGGTGATCTGACCAAGTGCTGTCATTTCCTCCCGGTTCAGAGTTGGCCAAAATATAGGTAAGCCAATATACGTTAAATGATTGAGTCAAATTTCAAGAAAGTTATTTATTGCCGTCGACGACGTTGTTCCTTTCTTTACAAATTAAAATACAATGTTACTGAAGCAGAGTTATTATTCTTTAGCTATTCTTTCGATTGGCATCATAAAAGTAGGGTGATTTTTTTTGACATTTAAGTCGGTTCGATTCCCAGACGAACCAAGTAATTTTTAGAAAATCTATGAATGCAGAAATATTAACTTTAAAAAAAATAATAAGTCTTCTTTCAGCAAAATACACTATCTACGATATTTAAGTTACTTCCCCTTCATGTCCCATAAGTTTGGGACACCCTGTATATGTTTCCGTGCGAAGACCAAGAATACGCGTAGTAGTTCAGTTTGGGAATTCTCGCGTTTGGGAATATATTTTTTTGCTTTCGAGGTAAGGCAATCGGGTGTATAAATAGGTGAGTTCCCGTCGATTTGAAGGTGTGATGCATAAGGTTGATTGTGTGGGTTATATAGTAAAAAAAAAATACGGTTTGCACTCTGGGAGTGCCGGCAGAAGTGAAAACATTTTCTTTTTTCTTTCTTCGTTATATACATAGAAAAAAATAAAAAAGAACATACCATACCATACCTATAATATAGCGCTAATCATAGAACCTATCACTTATTTTCTGCTAATTTTCTGTCAGAAGAAATTATTAAATTATGAAAAGAAAAAATAATCACAAAAAATAATAAATTACAGAAAGAAAAAATAATCATAAAAAGTAATAAATTACAAAAAGAAAAAATAATCACCAAATGTAATAAATTATAATAAGAAAAAACAATCACAAAAAATCCCTTAAGGCCAGGTGGTTTGAACCCGATACTATCTGAAACTATAAGGACTTACAGTCGAAGTGCTTACCGCTTAAGCTACGACGCTATCTATCGTAACTTGCAAAATAGATAGCCTGTACTTAATCTTGTGTGACGTCAGTCGTCGGTTACGGTTCAAAGGTCAACTAATCCTGACGCTTCCTTAACATTTTACACCCATCCAACGCCGCTAAAGAAGTTTTCACTTCAAAAATACTATATCTATGTGCCAAACTGAGTAATTAGTTGTCAATTTCTAGTTTCGTTGGAGATGGTTCGTATCTTTTTTGCGTTTATAGAATTTATTTTCATATAAAAATAATTGATATGTGAATAATAGCGGCGCGAGACATGTCGTATTCAAAGTATTTCTGGGATGTATTGTGATATATGGTCGAATTTCAAGACGCCAAGCTGCTTTCCGAGTTGGACGCTGTTTATGATCAAACAGCTAAATTAACCGGTACGTACGTATACTCTAATGATAAACACAGTCTGGGTAGTGTAATCTATATTTTGTATATTTTGTAGTATCTAACTATTTCTATATTATTCAGTACGTTAATATTTGTTTCAGATTTCAAGACGTAACATTTCAGTATGTGTTGATATTTCCAGTGAGTCGGAAAGGATGGTAGAGGACCAAATAAATTACGCAGAGTTTCAAGAAGCATTTTGGGTGTTCAATTATCTCGACTCGGATCAATACATTATTATTATAAAATAATATATTATGTACTTTTAAATCGATAAAGTGCTTTAAATTTCATTCAATAATGCTTTAGTTTTTGAAGTGAAAACTTTAGCGGCGTTGGATGGGTAAAAAGGGTTAAACTCGCGTCAGGATCACGTGACCTTTGTCGCGTTAGGATCAATTGCCCTTTGACCCGTAACCGACGACTGACGTCATAGGTAGACAAGAAGGTAGGACACGACGGTATCTCCCGTCCTAACTGAGCAGTCCGACTGGGGAAGTACCTTCGCCCTACAGAATACCGCGGTAATAATAACCTTGTGTTGTGTTCCCGACGGTGAGTAGGGTAGCCAGAGCTCACTGGAGAGGTTCTGTGTTGTCAGTGGGAAGACCAGAGGCTTGGGATGCCGTCGCTGACTAGTGAGGATGTGAAATGTTGGCGCGGCGGAAAGGGAGACCTGGTGAAACGGTTATCCGCTGGCCGCCCGCAGGCTTTACGGTTCCCGAACCTGGTGATCACATAATCGCCGCCCCAGGAGGCTGAACTAGCAGCCTGTGTGAAGTTCCCGGTGCTGTAGTCGTGCCGGAGGAGGAAACCGGAGTGGACTCGGCTACAGTATCTGGGAGGGGACCGGGGGCCCTTTCGCCCGCCGTGCCAGCGAGTCACACAACCCTGGCTCGTCTGCGGTGGTGGAGAGCCTTGCTTTGTCTTCTGCGCTGGCGGCACAGAGACTCTCTATACCTTCCTCCCTCCCACCCTCTTTAAAATGGCAAAAACAAAAAGAAATAGAGGTTATACAGCGGCACCTTCGTCCACATTGAAAGTGGACTTCTGTAACATCAGGGGCCTCCACTCCAATCTTAACTAGGTCCACCACCATCTTGAGACAGCAAAGCCGACCCTATTCTTTCTGACGGAGACCCAAATATCATGCCCGGCCGATACAGCCTACCTAATGTACCCCGGGTACAGACTCGAGCATAACTTCCTGAGTAAAGCCGGGGTATGCATGTACGTCCGGGATGACGTTTGTTGTCGCCGTCTAAACGGCCTTGAAGACAGGGACCTGTCCACACTATGGGTACGTATGAATTACGGTGGCCACACCCGTATCTATGCGTGCGTCTACAGGTGTCATAGCGGTGACCTGGGCACGGCTCAACTGTTTGAGCACCTGCAGCGGTCGGCGGACAGAGTAATTGAGCAGTACCCTGCCGCGGACTTAGTATTCTTGGGTGACTTCAATGCTCACCACTTGGAGTGGCTGGGGTCTCACAGGACTGATTTTGCGGGAAGGGCTGCTCACAACTTTGCCCTGACCTATGGGTTTTCGCAACTGGTGCATTCCATCACCAGAAAACCAGATGTCGGGACCCACAGAGAGTCTTTATTGGACCTTCTGCTGACTACGCGCCCGGATGAGTACTCCGTAACTGCGGAAGCACCTCTCGGTACTTCGGACCACAGCGTCATCCGGGCGCAAGTGACTCTCGCGCGGCCAGAACCATGTCTGGCACTATAAGTCGGCAGACTGGGACGGACTGCGAGAATTCTTCTCGTCTTAACCGTGGAGGCGGCTTTGCTTCACTTCAAAGGATCCAAGCTCCTGTGCAACAGCAGTCGCTGAAACGATCCTATCGAGCATGGAATGCTATATTCCCAACCGTTGGATCGCAACAGGTGCGAGCAAACGGCCGTGGTTTAATAGGCCTTGCAGAGAAGCTAGAGACCGCAAGCAATCTGCATATAAGGCTTGGACCACGGCACTTGCCAATAAGGATCCTAACATAGCTGAAGTGAAGCGGAAATTGAATGCCGCCTCGAGGTCCAGTAAAAAAGCTACTGCCAGGGCGAAGTTTGAGTTCATCGGTGGAATTGGCGAGCGGCTTACTCGTTACCCATCCGGTAGTCGAGCATTTTGGTCACTCGCCAAAGCTGCCGAGGGAAACTTCTGCCATTCCTGCCTTCCGCCGCTGCAAAAACCCGACGGTAGCCTAGCTCATGGCGCTAAGGAGAAAGCCGATCTTTTAGGTAATCTCTTTGCGTCAAACTCGACGATGAACGACGGGAATGCCGAACCACCTATTGTCCCCAAGTGTGGTACTTTCATGTCTGAAATTAAAATCACACAACGGGTGGTTCGGCGGGAACTCAAGTCCCTGGATGTTCGGAAGTCGAGTGGGCCGGATGGTATACAGGCGATGGTGCTCAGGCACTGTGCCCCCGAATTGTGCCCAGTACTTACACGGCTTTTCGCGCTCTCTTACTCCGCGAGACAAGTCCCAGCCTCGTGGAAGACTGCATTCGTGCATCCTGTGCCTAAGAAAGGCGACAGGACAGACCCGTCCAATTACAGGCCTATTGCTATAACCTTTGCTATAACCTTTGCTATAACCCTTCTCTCGAAGGTAATGGAGCGTGTGATTAACGCACAGCTCCTGGGATACCTTGAGGGCAACGACCTACTTAGCGACCGACAGTATGGCTTTCGCCACCGTCGCTCCATTGGTGACCTTCTTGTGTATCTCACAAACCGATGGGCGCAAGCTATCGAGAGTCGGGGCGAGGCACTAGCGGTCAGCCTCGATATAGCAAAGGCCTTTGACCGGGTCTGGCACAGAGGTCTTCTTTCGAAATTGCCACGCTACGGACTCCCCGAGGGACTTTGCGAATGGATTGCCAGCTTTTTGTCCAACCGAAGTATCCAAGCCGTCGTCGATGGCAGCTGCTCGGACCGCATGGACATAAACGCTGGTGTCCCACAAGGCTCCGTGTTGTCCCCGACGCTGTTTCTGCTGCATATCAATGACATGCTGTCTGATGGATCTATTCATTGCTATGCGGACGACAGTACCGGGGATACGTGTTACACGGGTCGTGCAAATATCCCTCAATTCGAGGTGGAGAAGAGACGCGAACAACTTGTGTCTGAAATCGAGACTACTCTCTCGGGAGTATCCGATTGGGGTCGACTTAACCTAGTCCAATTTAACCCCACTAAGACACAAGTATGTGTATTCACCGCTAAGAAAACCCCATTTATTGTAGCGCCGCAATTCCTGGGCACACCACTTTCCATCTCTTCGAGTATTGGGAATCCTAGGTGTCGACATCTCTAGTGACGTTCAGTTCCGCGACCATTTGGAGGACAAGGTCAAGCTGGCCTCAAAGAAACTTGGAGTGCTCAACAGGGCGAAGCAGTACTTCACTGCGGGGCAATGCCTTCTGCTTTATAGGCACAAATTCGGCCCCACATGGAGTACTGCTGTCACCTTTTTGCCGGAGCGCCTGCATACCAGCTTGGCCCCTTCGACTCATTGCAAAGACGGGCGTTGAGGCTCGTCGACAATCCCATACTCACAGGCGATGTGGAACCTCTCAGCCTCAGAAGGGACTTTGCCTCGCTGTGTGTGTTCTACCGCCTATACAATGGTTTGTGCTCAGATGAATTGTTTGACATGATGCCCACCGCTGCATTCTATCATCGCACCACTCGCCATAGGCAGGGAATTCATCCTCACACACTGCGACCGGAAATGGTGCGCACCGTGCGTTTTGAAAGGAACTTCATCCCACGCACACGCAGGTTGTGGAATGAACTTCCTGCCGTGGTTTTCCCAAGCGACTACAATATGGGGTTCTTCAAGAAGGGTATTAGAAGGTATCTTCTCGTCCAAAATACCGCAGTGTCTCAAGACTAAAGTCTACGATCAGTGTGTGTTGCCAGCGATGACCTACGGAACTGAGACTTGGTCCCTTACTATGGGCCTCATAAGAAGGCTCAAGGTCACCCAAAGGGCGATGGAGCGTGCTATGCTCGGAGTTTCCCTGCGTGATCGAATCAGAAATGAGGAGATCGGCAGGAGAACTAAAGTAACCGACATAGCACACAGAATCGCCAAACTTAAGTGGCAGTGGGCGGGGCACATAGCTCGTAGAACAGATGGCCGTTGGGGCAAGAGAGTTCTCGAGTGGCGACCACGCGCCGGAAGACGCAGTGTAGGCAGGCCTCCCACACGGTGGACCGACGACCTGGTGAAGGTCGCGGGAAGGGCATGGATGCGGAAGGCGCAGGACCGGTCACTGTGGAAATCCTTGGGGGAGGCCTTTGTCCAGCAGTGGACGTCTTTCGGCTGAAATGATGACAGGGTCGGTAGCACGATTGTGACGCCCCTGGTGTTGCAAACGTCCATAGGCCACGGTAACCACTTCCCATAAGGTGGGCCGTGTGCTTGTCTGCCACCTAAGTGGCATAAAAAAAACCACAAAAAAACATTAGCTACAGAGTGTTTATTTTGCTTGTACGTTAAGAAGCTTCTTAGCTTAGCGGTAAGCGCTTCGACTGTAAGTCCTTATGGTTCAGATAGTACCGGGTTCGAACCTGGGCTTCTGACACTTTTTGTGACTATTTTGTCTTTTTGTCATTTAAGAAAATTAGTGATAGATTCTATGATTGGTGCTATATTATAGGTATGGTATGGTATGTTCTTTTTATCTTTTTCTCTGTTTATAACGAAGAAAGAAAGAAAGAAAATGTTGGAGTATTCGTCATGTATGGAAATTTTTGGTGATTATCCGTATAATGTTTGGTAAAATTTGCGCACGCGAACGTGTTAAAAGATCTAAGAAAAAATAAAAATAAACAGATCATATTTTGGTTGTTTTAATTTTAATAATAACAAATAAAATAAGGACAAGGATGTACAACGTGTAAGTAAGTAGGTCCACTATATTTATATTTTAATTTTTTTGAAAAAAATATCTTTACAGAACTATCTAGCGTAGAGAATAAATAAGTAACCTTGTCTTACATGTATAATAGTTGTAGTAATAACTCAATCCATTTTATGAAAATTTTATCACAATAATCTCGCCCGAGTAGAATATTGATTTTAAAAATGTTAGTTTATATATTACATGGTATATTTAGCTGAAATTGAAAATATAAATAATAACTAATGGGCGATCTGCCGGTATTAGGCCAAATCATTTAGGGGACTAAATGATTTGCTATAATCCGAAAGATGGCCTTTAAAAATTATTTGCCTTATTAAGTATAGATTATTCTAGACCTAGAATAATAACGCATAGAAACGCAATACGCGCGAGCGAAGTAAAGCCATTTTAACCAAGCCGGCTTACCTATTATCAGGGTTACTAGTGTGACCACATAATTAGGTAAAATATTGACATCAAATTCATTGGTATTAGTAAGTTTCAAAATACTCCATGGATATATAATTGATTCGTATACTTTTACTTACTGCTTTTAGATACGTACCAAAAGCTGTATTTTGAATAAAAATCGATAATTATTTAATTTTTTATTCACAGCTATAGAACATAAACATATTCGAAGCAAACTGAAACATTAAATAAAATATTTACAATTATATAATGCGTCGATAACAAATTCTACATGGAAACGATTTAGTAATTTAAAATTTTCACTTCTGCCGGCACTCCCTAAGTGCAACCCATCTTTTTTATGTTAAACTACATCATCATCCTCCTTGCGTTAATCCCGGGCGCATTTTAGGGCCTTCATCTCGGAATTCGAGGATCGCAGATAGTGTTTGAACTTCTTTCCGTGGAGCGACTGCCTTCGGACCTCCACAACCCATTGATGATATCAAAGTATTAAGTTAGACCAGTTGGACTTTTTAGGGCTCCAACTACCCGTAACGACTGCTGTAGATCTTCGTTTAATAACCGGGACTGATGGCTATTCGAGGCACGGAAATACCCAGAACAATGCAAATAGATATATTCATGCATATAAATATGTGCACATTAAGCGGGAATTGAACCCGCTGCGAACCCTTTAAAGCTGTCGAGTTCACTACTCTACAGAGCAGCCTCTGTAGAGTAGTGCACTCAATTATCAACAACAACATCCGGGAAAATTTCAACTCAAGGCTATCACGAAAGAGATACAGGTGATCCAGCATAGTGCCGCAGCAGCAGCTGCCGTGCACCAGTTCCCCTCTACATCGCGTGAAACATAAGTATTGAATCACGTTCTAATCAAAAAAGGGTTTGAACTGTAACATACATATTCTCACTAATAAATCGTCGAAGGGGTAAGCAGGGTTGTGTTTAACACCCACGTTTTATATCAATATGCGTTAATGATACACTAAACAAACAAACAAGCACTGAACACAAATTATATCGCTTTACAGTATAACAAAAAGAAAAGATCAAGACTCTTTAGTCGCAATATTACAGGGTTACCAGGATAATTGCAGCAGCGCCACCCTCAATTATCACGACTCTTGACGGTCTATACGATTAAACCCATCAAAATTCTTTGAGTACTATTCGGTATCTATCCAGTATTAGTATTATTAGGTAGATATGTATATATGTAGGTGTATATATTACTATTATATTTACCTATTTGACAGTCCAAACCAAGCGTTTACATACATCTGATATTTCCGCGAGCGCGCCCGCGCCTGCCGCCGCTCTTAATATGGCCACGCACTCACTCTTTAAAGAGGGTGAGCGATATATGGCTACAATATCGATACCATCATGCACGTGACACACCAAACTGGTTCTGTCCTTAAACACCTTCTGTCCTTAAACACCGGTTGATATATAGAACATTTTAACATATTTGTATTTGGGACATTACGGTATATGTAAAGTTGGTGATTACCGCTGAGGCGCTATTGAGACGGCTCGTTAGAAGAGGTTCTTAAGAGAGCCGAGGGCGGTAATCAACAATATACACGTGTATCGGACTTTTTCTTATACCCTTTGTGAATAAAATAAAACGAAATAGTAGATTAGTAGCCAAGGGCTGCAAGGCATCAATTGCAGCCCGAGATATTTAGGCGCACGAGCGCAGCATAGTTCGAGGGTGCAATTGATGGTTACACCCGAGCTATATACTCTGCTTTACGTCTCGATTGTGAGGTAAGTAGAAAATAACCGGCAATTACGAGAATAAAATATTTTATTAGTTAAAATTTATAGTGGAATGAGAATGAAATTTTCATATCTTAGGGACAGGTGTTTTTTGGGTATATTAATAGTTTGAAAATCTGACGGGATGAAGCTTTCTTCAGCAGAAGTTGACGGTTGCGGATCATGTCTTGAGAAAGTTGTTAATTTTTTGCAAGCTGAATAGTTTTCGTTATTTAGTTGGTAATTTTACTTTTATTTTGTATGGAATCTTCAATGTAACCTTCAGCCACCTTGCTGGATTTCCACCCACCGTGCCTTTTTATAGTGGTTAAGTTAGCCCCAGCATCGGCTAAAAGTGTAGCCTATGTTCTCCGGAAGCAATGACCTGTGTACAATTCCGGGTACATCTAACATCTAACAGTCAAATCTAACCTACTTTAAGATCTCACATTTTTAAATAACAGCAATTGTCATAGGTATCCAACAAAGCAAAGAAATAGAGTTTAATACTTTTGAAGTGAAAACTTCTTTAGCGGCGTTGGATGGGTGTAAAATGTTAAGGAAGCGTCAGGATTAGTTGACCTTTGAACCGTAACCGACGACTGACGTCATACAAGATTAGTCTATTTTGCATTTTACAATAGATAGCGTCGTAGCTTAAACGGTAAGCACTTCGACTGTAAGTCCTTATAGTTTCAGATAGTATCGGGTTCAAACCACCTGGCCTTCAGGGATTTTTTGTGATTGTTTTTTCTTATTATAATTTATTACTTTTGGTGATTATTTTTTCTTTTTGTAATTTATTACTTTTTATGATTATTTTTTCTTTCTGTAATTTATTCTTTTTTGGGATTATTTTTTCTTTTCATAATTTATTAATTTCTTCTGACAGAAAATTAGCAGAAAATAAGTGATAGGTTCTATGATTAGCGCTATATTATAGGTATGGTATGTTCTTTTTTATCTTTTTCTATGTATATAACGAAGAAAGAAAAAAAGAAAATATTTTCACTTCTGCCGGCACTGCCAGAGTGCAACCCGTCTTTTTTTAATACTTTTGTTCCTATAAATACATATTTTGATTTTGCATAGAACTTGGCACTCATTTTGATCTCCGTTCTTTTTGCGGCGAAGCCTACAGCCAAGCATAATTTTTGTATTGAACTTGGCTCTCCTTTTTTATATTTATGTTTTTGGTGGGATATCATTACTTTTTATAAAGAAAACTAGGCAGCTATTAAGATTTAATGTTTTTTCTTGCGTTTCCGCTGTGTGGCTTTTTTTTGAGAATATTGCCTTAATATCGGCAATGAGTCACAGTTCTAGCAAGTGCTTTACTTTTATAGCACGGACTGGCGCATGTTTATTATATATCTCGATTAATTTATTACTGAGTATGCTTACTTTGTCTTCAACTGACTCCGTAGCTAGAAGCAAACTGCAGTCTATATTGTCAGCATCCTCACAAAGCTCATTGATGTTCATGCCACTAAAATTGCGCATCATAAGAAATTAATTTAGGAGGGCGAAGTTTATTGGAGAGTAATGATTTTTATGCCCAAGCATAAAAATCATTACTCTCCAATAAACGTGGGCAATGGCGTTAAGTGAGTTAAATATACATGTGGCAGAGCATAGATAAATAGTTATTATAATAATGATATCTATCTAGCTAGCTGGTGAGACTAGAGAGATAAAAGAAAAGATGATTATCAATTAATAACAATAATCGATCACAAATCGATAAAAATTACGTTACATGAATTTAGTATATAGGTATGTAAATAGAACGTGGAGTAAATTACCACCACCGAATAGAAAAAGTGAAAATTTAAAGGGTTAACAGTTGTCGTCGATAGGAAATGCTAGCATGTAAGAATTTTTACACACTTCAACAATACACTTGTTGTATACAGGGTGTAATCGTTAAGTGTGTCCAGGCGATTATTCCGTAACTATTACAGATATCAAAAATCTTTAAACTGATATCGAAAGGACGTTACCTAATGAATAAAATGACATCAATAACTTTTTAAAAATCAAACGAGAGGTATCTAATATTTTGACATTAAACACTCCCATACATTTAGTACGAGATTAGTAGAAAGGTTTTAGGTACGTACACCAGAAGGGACTTCTCTATCTGGGTACTCTCTTCTGTAGGCGATAATGCCCGCTCTTTTGTTACAATCATATTTGTAGTCAATTTTTAGCATACAGCGACAGATCAAGAGTTCTGACCGCCCTAGGCTAATTATGAGGACGCGCCCCCGCCAGGTGTGTTACGGACGGCCTAAAAGTAGTGAATTTGAATTTGAATTTGAATTTGAATTTTGAATTTGAATTTGAATTTATTTATTTCAGTATTCATTGTACAATAATAATATCTACACAGTTTCTTAGTCTATGGTGCGTAATAATATGTAGTAAGTGCATAAGAATCTTAGGTATGTATACTGGTTATACACTTATTTACATTATTATGTGTCTCTAGGTCTTATAAATAAGTATTTAAGTATATTACATAGTGTGCGCCTGAACTAGGTAATCCTGTGTTTCAGGCGTCCAAGGCAATTTATTAATAATTCTAAAATGCTCAACATGATATTACTGTTAAATACAACAAACAATACTATGCCAAATTGGGTCACTACTGCTAACTAAAATAACTACTATAATAATAATATATATTATCTTATATCTAGCACTATTCACTTTAGAACAGACATTAACTCCTCTGTATCATCGTAGGACATGCTTTGGAGGGTATTCTTTACGACTCGCTTACAACGAGCCCTACTCAGAGGATAAATGCTTGTTATAGCGTTTATCCTATTGTATAGTAGAGGTCCCAAAAACAAATAAAATTTACCTGTGTACTCATGTTTTATTGCAATTCTTTCAGTGCATACAATATCTTTCCGTCTTTTGTTAGTAACTTCAGTGCTATAGGGAAGCGCAGCATGCTGTTTTAGTACTGTGCTCAATATAAATAACTGGCGGACTGTTAGTACTTCACAGGATTTGTATAAGAGGTCAGTGGGAAACAGGAAAGAGCGGAATGTGGCTACTTTGAGGATCGCTCTCTGAACTCGCTCGACGGGCAACAGCAACGTCTTACCCACTCCTCCCCATGATGTTATACAGTACGTCACTATTGACTGACAAAGTGCATAGTAAACTTGTTTAATCAACATTGGATCTCCGATATATTTTATTTTTCTGAAAACAAATATCAACTTGCGTAGCCGCTTAATTAGTGCTTCGCTATGCGCTTTAAACGAAAGAGTTTCGTCTATTATAATACCCAGGTACTTTATGTTGTCTGTTTTAGTTATAACCGGGCAAGTGCACGTGCTATCCTTAGAGTTAGGATCTTTACAATAATGTGCGTACAGTGATGGGTCAGGTTGGGTTGTAGATGGGCTCTTGCGCATCGAGAATGTAACGTACTTTGATTTGTCTGCATTTAGGGTTAGTAAGTTATGTTGAAGCCATTTATTTACAATGTTAAAACCTTGTTGTGCTCGCGTGTGCACTTCTCTTTCTGAGTGAGCAGAAAAAAGGAGCGCAGTGTCGTCCGCGTAGGATATGATCGTGCCGTGTTCCAGATTTATATTACATAGTTCATTTATGTAAATTAAGAACAATGTGCTACCTAATACGCTTCCTTGCGGAATGCCAAATGAGGTGTTCTCCAGGTCTTCACTGAGAACACTCCCGATCTTTACACATTGGGTGCGTTCATTTAAGTAGCTCTTGAGGAGTTCTAGCTGTACGCCCCTTACTCCAATATTGTCAAGCTTGCTCAACAATTTAGGAATAGAGACTGTATCATACGCTTTTGCAAGGTCCAGAAATATTCCCACTGTACGGTTACCCTTATCAAGCTCTTGTGCTATGTAATCCGTCAGATGATGCACAGCATCGGCCGTGGACCTATTAGCTCGAAATCCAAACTGTGTGTTTGCTAAAAGCGAGTTATCCTCTAAATATTTCATTAACCTGCTATTTATAATTTTCTCCAATATTTTTGATATTGCAGGGAGTAAGGAAATAGGCCTGTAATTCGTTACCTGTTCTTTTCCTCCCGACTTATATACAGGGACCACCACAGCTTTTTTAAGGCACTTAGGGAAAACACCTGTCGCTAAACATTTTTGAAAGATGTTAGTTAACGGTTGAACCAGTATATGTTTGCATTTTTTCAGGATTTTATTTGATATTAGGTCCCAGCCAATTATCCTTTCAACCTCCTCTTCATCGGTATCCAATAGCACAAGCGATGACAGGGCAGTCCTACTCGGATAGTGTGGGCTTGTGTGATATTGCGTGTGTGCTTGCGTTTGCTGTGCTAGTCGCTTACCGACATCCACAAAGAACCTATTTACTATGTTAGCGGATGTTACCTGTGATGGATGGATTGTTAATAAACTTGAAGGCGATTCACGCTGCTTCGTAGTGTATGTTATGTTCTTAATATGTTGCCAGATCTTTTTACTATTCGACCCTGCCTTTGCCAGCTCTAATTTGTCGTGATTTATTTTGACATTCCTTAACAGATCATTGCAAAAAATCCTGTATCTTTTGTATGATAACTGTAATGTTAAATTATCAGGGTTACGTTTACATTTCAAGTGCAGCCGATCCCTATGCCTCATACAGCGAATTAACCCTGGTGTGATCCAAGGCTTTAAGTTATAATTTTTATTATGCAATCGCACTACCTTTGTATTTTCATGGATTGCATTTTTTACACTTTCGATCATGTATTGCATACAGAATTGCGGATCATCAGAATAGTAAACTGGGGCAAAGTCGATGTTGCGTAAATCGTCTTCAAGTTTATTTATGTTTAATTTCGTGACTAAGCGCGTTTTTTCTAGTTTAGGCAACTTGCAACTCAGGGTTAATAGTGCAGCGCTATGATCGGTTATATTGGAATTGATGACGAGTACTTTTGCGGAATATTGTGTTTTTAGCATGATATGGTCAAGGCAAGACCCACTTGCTTGACGCGTGATAAAAGAATGTGTGGTGAATAAACCATGAAATGAACAGAGGTTGAGATAATGTAGGGCATCCGCCTTTACGTCTTGCTGTCCTTGTAGGATGTTTATGTTTATGTCTCCCGTTAGTATTATGTTTTTATAGGACGATAGGCTTTGTAATGTGTCATTTAGTGAGTCAATAAACTTATACTTATCGCTAAAGGCGGGAGGCCTGTATATTGCTAGTATTGCCAGGTCTGCCCCGATTTTTATTAATAATCTATTACACTCCTGCATATTTGGTTCCTCTACAGTTGCATTAATATCATTTTTTATGTAAACTACTACCCCGTCATTCTGATTGTATATTATATTACTTCTATACATATTATATCCCGGTATTAGTGGTATGTTAAATGGTAAAGATAGCCTACATTCCGTCAAGACAATGACGTCAAGATTAGAATTTATTCTATGTTGTAATGCTAGAAAGCTATCAATGTTCTTAAATACACTACGTATGTTTTGTGTTATTATGGTTAATGGGTTACTGCTCGAGGTCAGATATTGTTTGCACTCTTCTGCCTCACACGTTCTAGACTCTGATACAGAGAATTTATCTATGTCGTTTATTAAATCATAAGCCATTACTATGCAACTAATGTAAATTAAAAGTTTATAAAAATAAAGTAAAATAGGTCAATACAAAACTTGGTTAAGGGCGCTCTTAGGCGCCTTCATAATCTATGGAATTGATGTACCTTCTTTCGGCCATTTTTTTAGCCGGACAGTCTGTCGCGCCGGTGGCATGATTGCTTGGCTTCTTGAACCTTGAGCAAGTAGCGCATTTTGCTCCCTCTGTCGTCTTCGTGCACTCCTTCATCGAATGCCCTTGCTCTCCGCACTGTCCACAGGTGTGTGTCGTCTCCCTGCATGTTTTTGGTGCATGGCCATACTGCTGGCACTTGAAGCATCTGGTAACCAGTGTAAAATCTCTGACCGGACAAGATGACCAGTTCACGAATACCCTTTCCTTGGTTATCAGGACCTTCCGTATGTTTGCAGGCACTTCAATCACGTAGTTACAGGTCTCTGCGTCCCTCTTACCTGATTTATGGCTTAGCCTAATTGAGGTCAGAAATGTTTCAAGACTGTAGTGCTCTAGATTGTCCATCAGGTTCTGGTGATACAAGCACGTAAAAACTTCCTTTTCCTGCATAGTCGCTGGTACTCCGATAACTATAACCCTTGGTTTTCTCTTGAACTGGTCGTCTAGGGTAAGTCCTGAATTGTTTAGCTGGGCCGATTGTTTTAGTTTTTCAATGTCCCCCTTTGAGTCAGTGCTTATAATGACGCCACCGTTCTTGGTCTTGCGTAACCCTCTCACTTTCAGTTGCATTTGTTCAGGGCAGATAATTTTTTGAACTAATGACTTGGTCTGTTCACTTGATTTACCCTTGTCGTTGGGATAAATCGCTACTGAGCTGAGACTTGTCCTAGGTATATACTCATTGTTACCCTTTTTTAGCATATCAGCGAATGATATGTTTGTACTGGGCTTAGATGCTTCATCGATGGTTCGTTTTAGGTCCTTCAGTTGCTTCGATAGGTCAAGCTGGTCTTGAAGTGCTTGGCCAGCTGTGCTAGCTTGCATGGCCTTCACCTTAAGCGCCTGGTATTGCACTGCCATTTGTGAGGTACCGTTGCCTACTTTTCTGCACAACGTACTTATGCGCAGCTTCTGCTCAGAGTTCAGCTTGCCCTCTGTAGCTATGCTGCACACCTCATTTAGCGACTGCTCGATGGTCGTTATCCAGTTCTGGATCTCCTGCGTCGATACCCATTCTGTCCGGAATGAGGCTTGGCTCTGCTCATTTGGGCGTGGTGGGAGAGCAGGCGTCGGCGTCGCGGGTGGCGTACGAGAGGTCCTACTACCCCTAGTAAAGGGACTATCATCCATGATATCAAGTCACTTTAATTATAACACATAATTACAAAATCACAGAACAGTATCACTTTGTATTCGTTTTTATTACTACTTATTGTTGTTAAAATCTAGGTCACGATTCAGCTAATTACTTAATGATTATTTATTATTGTAATATCTGCATACACGTCCGTTCGCAACGAAGTGCAAGAAATCAACAAGTGAGAAGAGTAGTAGTGTGAAAATGTTTAAATTTCGAATTTCCTATACAAAATGAAGTTAAATTTACGCCCGTTATTGCGAGGCGGATTAAACAAAACTCGCACTAGGTACTCTGTTGCCAGCTCACCCACTCGCTCGACCACCGACCGATTCGAGTAACAAGTGTAGTGTTCGATGTACGCGCGCTTTTGAAAATTTCTAAATTTATTGTTAAAATTAGTGACTCTCAAGTGCATTTCATTTTAGTGTTTTGTTTCGGTCTTGTTGAAATATGTAGGGTAGATGCAATGATGGTAGATTAGTGCATGCGAAGACGCGATTTCACCGGGCGCCCCCTCCCGATCCTCGTGTCCTAGGCTGCAGCCTAATTCGCCTAAGAGTTAATCAGGCCCTGTTAGCATATCTCTCTTTTCTCTTTTATAATATGCCATTTTGCAATCAATAAATGAAACAATCACGATTATTAACGCAAATTAAAAAAACAACAACAATAAATTGGCGGGAACAACAACCCGAGATAAAAGTTTTGAATTTAGAACGAACACCAAAGAGTATCTTTTTTTGTAGTGTGTTGCTTTTCAGTTAGCTCAAATTACTTAATGCGATATTAAAACACGGTTTATTACTAATTTCAAGTGGTAAGATAATTAATTTACACATGTATCTATTTGAAAATCATCATTGTCATATTATACGTAATCATAAAATATGATTAAGGTAAAATGGGTACTAGATCACTTAAAATAAGGAAACTAAAATCTTTCTACTAATCTCATACTAAATGTATGGGAGTGTTTAAAATCAAAATTTTAGATACCTCTCGCTAGATTTTTAAAAAGTTATTGATGTCATTTTACTCATTAGGTAACGTACTTTAGATATCAGTTTAAAGTTTTTTGATATCTGTAATAGTTACGGAATAATCGCCTGGACACACTTAACGATTACACCCTGTATACTTCACTAAAATTTGAACTAAAATTTTATACCTGGTAAGTCAATGTATTATATTTAAAAATGTACATAATTTGACATTTAAATATTTGTGTGATTCTTTAAAATCTCGTCTACGGCGCGTTATTTAACCGACTTCAAAAAACGAGGAGGTTGTTGTAGCGTTGGATAGGGTATACTGTCAGAGTGCCCATATCCCAGAAGTCCGTATCTGATGCTGAGATCCTGGAGAAGTTGTGGGAAAACCTCAAAATAACATGAAAATGCGCCTACTTAGTTTGTGTTAGCAATAATTTCTATAATGTTATTTCCTTGGCATTTGACACAAATGCCCAGGCGCTTTCCATTAAAATTTCAGTATAGTGAAAATATATTATATAAAATACAACCTAGTAATTTATTACCATGTTTATTTATAGTAAAATTGTTTTACAATTTCAACCACAATAAATACATCCATACTAATATTATAAATGCGAAAGTAACTCTGTCTGTCTGTCTGTATGTTACGCTTTCATGTCTAAACCACTGAGCCGATCTTGATGAAATTTGGTACAGAGATAGATTAGAGCTTGAGAACGGACATAGGCAACCTTTTATTGCGAAAAAGGGGTTTAGGGGGGGGGGGGTGAATAGGGGACGAAAGTTTGTATGAAAGTTCGTCTTTTCTGAAGATATCCTATTGAAATTTGGTACAGAGATATACAGGGTGTAATCGTTAAGTGTGTCCAGGCGATTATTCCGTAACTATTACAAATATCAAAAAACTTTAAACTGCTATCGAAAGTACGTTACCTAATGAATAAAATGACATCAATAACTTTTTAAAAATCAAACGAGAGGTATCTAATATTTTGACATTAAACACTCCCATACATTTAGTATGAGATTAGTAGAATCGGCGCCTGCGGATGGCCTTTCTTTTCCTGAGACGCCTGAGCCCGACCCTGATTGCCTGTGCGTAACGGCCAAGGAAGTGTTGACAGCCGTAACCTCCTTTCGAAGTGGCTCTGCTGATTGCGTCGATGCATTGACCCCACAGCACTTAAAAGATCTTCTGGGGTCGAGTGCTGGGGAGGCTGGCGAAGTCCTTCTGAAGGAGCTTACGCCCCTCATGAATATGATGCTCTCCGGCAGTGTGGACGAAGCCATCATAGACATTCTATATGTGGCTAATTTGTGTGCCCTTGGGAGATGGTGGCATTCGTCCCATTGCCGTGGGATGCACTTATCGACGTATGGCAGCCAAACTTTGCTGCCAATATTACAAAAACGAGCTAGCCACGAAACTCCAGCCCCTCCAACTTGGTTTTAGTTCAAAGGGGGGCTGTGAGGCTGCCATACATGCTTTGTCAACCTACCTTGACTCCGGGAGAAGCGAGGTAATTCTCAAGGTTGACGTGAAGAATGCTTTCAACTCAGTGTACAGGGATACCTTGTTGACCCAAGCTAAATTAGAAGCCCCCAAAATTTATAATTTCCTTTGGCAATGTTACAGGTACCCCTCTAAATTATTATATAAGGACACCCTTTTGGAATCTGCTGTTGGTTGTCAACAAGGAGACCCACTTGGACCGGTAATTTTCAGTTTAGCTATTCAACCTATTATTCGGCAGTTAAATTCTAAATTCAATGAATGGTATCTAGACGACGGGACTCTAGGAGGAGATGTGGAGACAGTTTTCAAAGATTTGGCCTATATTAAAAACGAATTTAGTTTAATTGGTTTAGATCTAAATTATAGCAAATGTGAGATATTTTTAAATGACGTTCCGGACAAAAATTTTACTATTGTAAATTTAATTCATTGGCTCCTAATATCAAAATTATAGAAAAAGAGTCTCTACGTCTCCTCGGGTCCCCAATCTTAGAAGAAGCCTACACCTCTTTTATTTTTGAACTCTTGAATTTTAATATCATTTCGGACCGCCTACTCAAAATTAATATCCATTCGGCTTTCACTATTCTCCGGTATTGTCTTTTCGTTCCGAAATTCACCCATGCTCTCAGGTCTACACCATTTTGGAAGCATTTAACAATTTTGGAAAAAATGGACAAAATTATAGAAATTACACTTACTAAAATTTTAAATGTGTCCTTGGATGACCGTGCGTCACTACAAGCGACTCTACCGATTCGCTTGGGTGGGCTCGGTATTCGCAAAATTTCAGATGTCAGCTTACCAGCGTTTCTGTCTTCGGTCCACAGTACGGAAGAATTAACTAGGAAAATCCTTGCACCTACACTAGTTAATTCTGAAGTATTGTATAAGACTGAAGCAGTGAACGCTTGGAAAATTGCTTGTCCAAACACTGATCTCCCAAGGAATTTTTTCTCACAGCGTCAGTGGGACGGGCCGCTCTGCAACTTAGTAAGACAAAATTTATTGAATACTTGCACTAATGCTGCTGAGCGTGCCCGTTTACTGGCAGATGGAGTGTGGGAAT
This sequence comes from Eilema caniola, assembly GCA_949126895.1. Taxonomy (NCBI): domain Eukaryota; kingdom Metazoa; phylum Arthropoda; class Insecta; order Lepidoptera; family Erebidae; genus Eilema; species Eilema caniola. The sequence continues at coordinate 34,880,688 of OX421460.1, read as the reverse complement.
CGGGTCTTTGGTTACAAGCTCTTCCGTCATCTAACGTACGGACTATGTTAGATGACATTACTTTCCGCATCGCGACGTGCTTCCGCTTAGGTGCGCCGTGTGTTTCTCCGCATCAATGCCGTTGTGGAGAAGCAGTTGACCGACTCGGACACCATGGCCTGTCGTGCTGCAGGAGCGCTGAGCGAATTCCACGGCACGCCAGCCTCAACGACATAATCCGCCGTGCTCTTGTCACCGCTGTTGTGCCAGCTGTGCTTGAACCAAACGGTTTGGCGCGCGACGATGGCAAGAGACCGGATGGTATGTCATTAATGGAAAATGGGTAGGACTCTGGTGTGGGACGCAACATGCGTCGACACCATTGCCCCTACCCATATACCTGGCACGGCTGGCTGTGCCGGTGCTGCTGCAGCTTCTGCAGAGGCTCTTAAGCGGCGCAAATACTCCAATCTCATTGGAGATTATGAATTTGTGCCGTTTGGAGTGCAACGTGGCAATGCTGCCAGTCTTCTGGGAACGCTACCACAAGAGGCATGCGATGCGGATGAATTCCACGACGCATTTTAACTTTTAGTTTTAGTTTTCTTTTTTATTTTATTTAGTGTTATGTATATAAAGTAACTTTATTAATTTAATTTAATTTTTACTAATAACATCTTTCATCATCATTATCAATTGTTTTCTTAACTATACACATAAACATTGAAATATTAATATTTAATTTAGTTGTGTGAATGACAAGTGTCACTGTTCGTTCAGAAACGTGCCTTTATACTTTTTTCAAGTAACATGATAATGAACATAAATGTAAATGTTTCCTGTCAAAATCAAGCTAAAATAGACGAAACAGTACTATACACGTGAGTTTTAGTTTTTATCTTGTTTACTTTTAATGTGTTTAAAAATAAATCTTTAATTTTTTTGTTGTTTATTTCATTGCCTGTTTGAGAAAAGCACTATACATACCTCGGCGGGAAATATTGGGTTGCCTGCCTCAGACCTATCCTATGTCTATATGTCTTCGGCCGGCAACCCCTTTCTTCCCGGCCTCTGTAATAATGTACTATTATTATATAGTAATTTATTTGGCCCCTAAAACACGACAGATATGCATTTTCATACAACTTTTGCGCGCCGCATTTAGATTTATCTCGAAGAAACTTGTCAAGATAATGTTCAAATTTTCAAGCATGTTTGAGAAAAACAAATCTATATCTGTTAAAAATCAGCTTCTCGATATGCCCTTAGCGATAACAGGTAGTAGAGCTGCTTATGTAACGGTAACGGTTTTAATACATTGAATTCTGCAATGTTCACAAGGCCAGTCTATACGAGTGTTTATATTAACAAACAAAGTTTAGATGCTCCCTATTTGAAAGGAACCACCCTTAAAGGGGTGTTGTTATTAGTATAAGCAGAAGACATAAAGTTCCCCCTTCTGGCAAACGCGGTGTGCATACAATGGAGTTGGCATTGATTTTGAGTTAAATATCACCCCTTTACTGAGTGCATTGTTGAACATCGAACGTGTACAAATATAGTGATATGAATTATTGTCACTGGTTGTAGTAATTAATCAGATATAGAATATACGTTTGATAACTGATGGCAACAAAGTGATCTAAAAATATTTTAGATCACTTTGTTGCCGCCTAAGGAATATTGCATACCTTTTTGAGCACCATAGTGTTTTATTAGAAGTCTGGTGAAGTAAGCGCATCTTCACTACATAGTATAAAACAAAGTCGCTTTCTCTGTCCCTATTTCCCTTTGTATGCTTAAATCTTTAAAACTACGAAACCGATTTTGATGCGGTTTGTTTTATTAGATAGAGTGATTCAAGAGGAAGGTTTATATGTATAACACATTTTTAATATAGTAGAGGGTGCAGCGGGAACGGGATGTGACGCCACGTGGGCGGAAAAATATTGGCGGTACGAAGTTCGCCGGGTCAGCTAGTTCTTGATAATTTAAGAATTTTTCTGTTTGTAGCTATCTGGGAATCGCGGAATTCACTATTATCGGCCATAATATACCTACTTCCGGACTTCCAATCTGGAAAATATCATATCCCTAAGCGCATCTAACACTAATGAACAACAATGTACTAGTTCTAAACTGATTCTAAGCTTAGTGGTTAAGGAGCCGGCCCTACGATCGAGAATCAAAGAATCAAAGAATCAATTTCGTTTATTCAGTTTAGGCACATAAAGAGCACATATGAACGTCAAAATTTTACAATAATGTCAAGAAATTACTAATATAATATTAAATTAAGTAAATAAATCATTTGAAAATGATTCTTTCGCTGGTTCGGTAAGTTGGTTCTACTGAGAAGAGACCAGCAAGAAACTCAGTGAACAATTTTATAGTTTCTTTTTTTAAAACAATTTGTTTTTTTTTTTCATAGGTTTATATTGTGCGAGCAAGCAAAGAGATTTTTTTTTTTTGAGGTCCCGGGTTCGAATTTTCTGTGTGTTCCTCTCCCTGGAGCCCTCAACACCGGTAGCTTGGTTTCTGCACCTGATGCCGTTGTCTTAATGAGCCTATGTCCTAGTTCTTTCACAAAGGTTTTAGCCTCCTTGTTCCAACTACTCAGGGTCTGTATAGCTACCGGCATAAAGTTGTAAAGGGGGCTTTCACAGTGGAGCCGCAGCTGCAAATATGAAGTCCATACACCTTACAGCCTATTTGAAATTACATTCTATTAGAAATTACAGATGAATTAATGAAATCCATTCAGTCCCTCATTATAAGTTTTTTTAAATAGCTTAAAGTCTCTCAACGAGCTTCGGAGAGGGCTGTGCTTGGTATTTTTCTACTTGATCGCATCAGAAATGATGATATCCGTAGGAGAACAAAAAAAACCGATGTAGCCCAGCGGATTAGCTCGTTGAAGTGTCAGTAGGCTATGTGTCCTATATGGCGCGCAGAACTGGCCGATGGCGCAACAAAGTTCTGAAATGGCGATCTCATCAAGGTCACCGGGAAGCGCTGCGTGCGGGTTGCTTTAGATCGGTCGTTCTGTAGGTCTATAGGAAAGGCCTATGTTCAGCAGTGGAATATGTGTGGCTGAAATGATGATGATGATTCATACTTAATGCGAAAGTAACTGTCTGTCTGTCAGTCTGTCTGTCTATCTGTATGTTACGCTTTCAAGCCTAAACCACTGAACCGATCTTGATAACAGAGGTGGATTAAAGCTAGGGAACGGATGTAGGCTACATTTTATCGCGAGAAAGGGGGTTTAAGGGCAAGAAATAGGGGATAAAAGTTTGTCTGAAGTATGTCATTTTATAAGATACCCTAATGAAATTTGATACAGAGATAGGTTAGAGTTTGGGAACGGACATTGGCAACATTTTATCGCAAAAAAGGGGGTAGAAGGAGGGAATATGGCTATGGGACGAAAGAATTTGGTACAGAGATAGATTAAAGCTTGGGAACGAACATAGGCTACCTTTTGTCGCGAAAAAGAGGGTTTAAGGGGAGGGGGAATAGGAAATGAAAATTTGTCAGTTTTGAAGATATCCTGATGAAATTTGGTATAGGGATGAATTAGAGCTTAAAAACGGACATATGCTACCGTTTATCGCGAAAAAGGGGTAGAAGGGGGAGGGGATTAGGGCTAGAAAGTTAGTATGAACGTTTTTCATTTTTGAAGATATCCTGATGAAATTTGGTACAGAGACGGATTAGTTAGGAAATGGGCATAGGCTACCTATTATCGTGAAAAAGGGGGGATAGGGCTAGGAGATCAAAGTTTAACATTTTGCAATAGCGCAAAAAAGGGGGTGAATATGGGATAAATATTAGGATTTTATTTTAAGATATCCCTATGAAATTTTGTACAAAGGTGGATTAGAGCTTCGAAACGGACATAGTCAAGCAACGAGCCAAATACAGAGCCAAGTGGAGAGGCGAGTAAAGGTCAAATAAAAAGTCTAGTAGAGTTGTCTACAGGGGCGAGTAGATATGCGACTAGACAAGCCGAAAGGCGAGTATATAATCAAATAGAGTACAGTAGAGAGTCGATTAGAGAGGCGAATAGTGAGGCGTTTGGAGAGACAAATTTAGAGTCGAGTAGAGATCGAATAGAGAGTTGAGTAGAGATTCGAGTAAAGAAGCGGGAGATAGGCGAGTGGGGAGAGTCAAGTAGAGAGGCGGAAAGAGAATCAAGTGGATGGGCGAGTAGAGAGGCCAATGGAAAGCCGAGTATAAAGGAAAACACAGAGTCGAGTAGAGAGGGAAGCAGAGAAGTCAGTAAAGAGTCGAGTATAAATTTAAATATACAAGCGAGTAGAAAGTCGAGTGGAGAGTCGAATATAGAGGCGAGTAGAAAGTCGAGTGGAGAGTCGAATATACAGGGTGTAATCGTTAAGTATGTCCAGGCGATTATTCCGAAACTATTACAGACATCAAAAAACTTTGAACTGATATCGAAAGTACGTTACCTAATGAGTAAAATGACATCAATAACTTTTAAAAAATCTAACGAGAGGTATCTAACATTTTGACATTAAACACTCCCATACATTTAGTATGAGATTAGTAGAAAGGTTCAAGTAGAAACACGTGTAAATTAATTAACTTGCCACTTCATATTAGTAATAAACTGTGTTTCAATATCGCATTAAGTAATTTGAGCTAACTGAAAAGCAACACACAATAAAAAAAAAGATACTATTTGGTGTTCGTTCTAAATTCAAAACTTTTATCTCGGGTTGTTGTTCCCGTCAATTTATCGTAGTTTTTTTTTATTTGCGTTAAAAATCGTGATTGTTTCATTCATTGATTGCAAAATGGCATATTCCAAAAGAGAAAAGAGAGATCTGTTAAAAATTACTTCAAATATGATTGTAACAAAAGAGCGGCCATTATCGCATACAGAAGAGAGTACCCAGATAGAGAAGTCCCTTCTGGTGTGCGTACCTAAAACCTTTCTACTAATCTCATACTAAATGTATGGGAGTCTTTAATGTCAAAATGTTAGATACCCTTCGTTTGATTTTTAAAAGTTATTGATGTCATTTTACTCATTAGGTAACGTACTTTCGATATCAGTTTAAAGTTTTTTGATATCTGTAATAGTTACGGAATAATCGCCTGGACACACTTAACGATTACACCCTGTAGAGGCGAGTAGAAAGTCGAGAACAGAGGCGAGTAAATAGTCGAGGACAAAGTTGAGTAGAGAGGCGAATTTAATCCTCAATAGCGTCGGCTCAACACTAAGCGATAACCGACATCCAGTCGGGCAGAACCGTGGCCAAAAGCTAGTAATGAAATAAACCAATTCAGTATTACGAATTATTTTGAAAGTAGCTTTTTAAGAAGCACAAATTGTCCAAAGAAATAGCTTATTTTCCTATTCTGAGAAACAACCCGCTGAAAAAACTCTTCCCGATTCAACACTATAATAGTTGGAACTACAGACCTCAGGCAGCATCCGCGAACTACAAATGTGGGGTTAATTTTTTTTTATTCTTGAGCTTCAAATAAGAGTTTTTGCTGATATATTTGGAACTATAATCGAAATGTAATGTATTTTTTAAATGAATAAAGAGAATAATAATATTTTAAGAATTTTAGTAGGTATATTTGATTCCCGCCCTGTTAAACGCTTTTTTCCTTGAAAAGCTGACCTTCACAATCCAGCGTGGAAAGCCTGGGGAGCTGAGGCACGGAGACTAAAGTCTTCCTGAAAGGAAAAAAAGGACAAAGATTCAAAGAGACACATGGAGACTGATTGATCCGCATCGGAGGCTGGTCATCGCAATGTCAGCGTGAAACGCTGCGCGTGTGATGAATGCTTTTGCACCGGGACCGGTCATGGATGGAATTTTAATTAGTTCAGACGAAGTATGTATGATACAAAATTGTATATTCAAATTAGTAATAGAAGTGTTAGTTTGTGACATTCAAATAAAAAATAACATCTAATATTAATTTTTATAGAATAACACATCGATCTGTGATATAGTGCTATAGATACAATTTTTTCGAAACGAAGTTTACCTTTATCGCATATTTTCTTTATTTATTGCATTTACATTCCTAAGGAGGATTACTTGCTTTCAACAGTTTGTCAATAATAATAATCTGCAAACATAAACTGTCAAAATCTACTTTGACTCTAACCGAGTTTGCTCAGGTGTACCCTTTAACAATAACCAGCTTGCTAAGCCTCTTGAATGACATTTTAGAATCCTTTGAGCGGTGACAGTTTTGAAATAGATCCTAAGTAGGTATGTATTTAAAAAAAAGACGGGTTGCACTCTGGGAGTGCCGGCAGAAGTGAAAAATTTTCTTTCTTTCTTTCTTCATTATAAAAAATAATCACAAAAAGAAATAAATTACAAACAGAAAAAATAATCACAAAAAGTATAAATTACAAAAAGAAAAAATAATCACAAAAAGTATCAGATGGCCAGGTTTGAACCCGGTACTATCTGGAACCATAAGGACTTAGAGTCGAAGCGTTTACCGCTATGCTGCGAAGCTATTTATCGTGTCTAAAAATAGATAGTCTGTAGCTAATATTGTATGACGTCAGTCGTCGGTTACGGTTCAAAGGTCAAGCGATCCTGACGCGAGTTTAACATTTTTTACCCATCCAACGCCGCTAAAGAAGTTTTCACTTCAATAATTACAACTTTTATCGTAGTCAGTGTCAAAAAGTCAAAAATCAACTACTTATTAAGTCAGTCACTTAATAAGTAGTTGCTTTTTGCTATAGCCTTATTTTTCGTACCTATATAAAAAAATCTAAGTATGTAATTTTAGCTAAATGCCTACTTTATTCGTAGGCTTTAAGTTCATATCCTAGTTTCATCAAGGTAACGAAAACTTTTAATAACAACAAATGTTTATGAAATAGATACTAACAAGGATATCTCCTATGGATGAATAAATTTAGTATCGTCCTACTTACATTCTCCCTAGGAGGTAGGACATGACGGTATTCCCGTCCCAATTGAGCCGACTGAGGAAGTATCTCCACCCTATAGAATACAGCTGCAATAATAACCTCGTGTTGTGTTCCCTGCGGTGAGTAGCGTAGCCAGAAAACCAAAGGCTGTTCTGCTTTGTCTTCTGCACTGACGGCACAGAAACTCTGTTATTAGGGTGGCACCACGAGTATGACTTGCCTGCTGTTGCACACGTCCATAGATGTTATCTAACCACTTTCCATCAGGTGGGCTGTGTGCATATCTGCCACTTTAGTGGTATGAAAAAAATTGTTTCAGATCTGTGATTATAGAAAGAACTCTTGGCATATAGCAATATTTATGTGTAATACAGTAAAGAAAATCTTCATTATTTATATTTAAATTCCCACGTTAAAAGTACCTACTTAACGCGGCATGAAATCGTAACGCCAAAATCCCACAAGCTAAGTCAACACCGGCGAAAAAAAATACAATATGGTCACAGCGCTTTGTCCTTTATTCATATTTAATCTCCTCAGCTATAAAAAAAACAATGATTTCACGGCACAGCATTAACGCATGTAGGCATAACAGAGAGTGAACCAACTCAAAGTAAACACAAGACCATATATTAAAATGTTGTCAATCCTATTTACAGACATTTTACTCTGTGTTTATCTTATAAATCTATTGTGTGCGTGGCGGTCGAAATTATGGGATTTTAAGTCAATATTGACGCGACTGACGCGAGTTCGGTTTTGTCGACCGTTGCATTTAACACGTCCCACCGGTACAAATAACGCAGCAACCTTAGTACACAGTTGTGTTGATAGATGGCGGTGAGCGACGCAATGTACATGGGGCATGGGGCATTTTGCACTTCTAGCTTGAATTTCGAATGTTATTTTTTTGAAACTTTGCGACCTCCTTAGTAATTAAAAAAAAATTGGTGGAAAATCATTTGTCAATTGTTTTTTTATCACACATCTACAAGTTCTAAGTACGCAACGAAAATAGAATTAAGTCGAAACGATTTTAGAGCGATGATTTTTTATGATAAAAGTTATCTCTCTCCCCCACACAGGGTTCGTTTTCATAATGCTTTTGGAAGAGAAGCACCTTGTTTGAGCACTGTGAGGCAACGGTTTGCTGAATTTGAGAGAGGCCGGGTTTCTTTACATGACGAATTTCGTGAAGGGCGACTTTCAACTGCCGTCAACGAAAATAATGTGGCTACTGTTAAGCGGCTAATTGAAGAAAACCCGCGGACGACCTATGAGACAATTCGAGGACTATTGGGGATTGTTATGAGCCAAATTTTACACGACGTATTAAAAGTTTGGAAATTTTGATGACGTTGGATTCCTCATCAACTGACATTCGATCACGGACATTCTTATGCTGTTTATGATATTGTCACAGGAGACGAAACGTGGATTAAGAATGTTAATGCCGAGTGGTGTTCTACCATTTGTTTACCCAGGGTGTTAAAAAAAGTTCGCGAAAAACGACCAAAAAGCCGTGTTCGAACGCTTCTTCACACACGGCCAACAAAACAAAGCCAAGTCCTTTTTAGTTTCCGAAAAAGTACAACTCGTCACCGATCCTGCACATAGCCTCGATCTGGCCCCCCCATAGACGCGGGATAACACCCGAACCCGGTCTGTTGGTAGTCCTGAGACATCCTTCCGAGGGCTTACCCGGGGCTTCCAACCGCAGGCTATTAGGCGGTACGTGAGGGTTTTAAGTCGGTAGGAGTCCGGCATAGCATTTATAAAGGATTTTCCCTCACAGAAAAAAAACAGCCTCGACCTGGCTCTGTGATTTCTGTATTTTCCCCAATATCAAAGATTTGATGAGAGGTTTAACTTTAACATGATTCCTGCCATGACTTCAGATCTGTGGTCCTCCTGTTTTGAATAATCGTTCGATCGCATGAAAAATGTTTAAAATGTAAAGGAGGGTATTTTGAAAAGCAATAAACATAATAGTTCGGTTATAACATGTTGTTTATTTTTCAGTTATGCAATTTCTTTTTCTTTTTTTTGTTATCTTACCAAGTCGACTACAGTTAAAGTATCTTTTCACTTTCGAAAATAAATATTGTTGCTCTGTAACCAATATTTGTTTCTTATGGCGCGTTGCGATTGCGAAAGGGGGCTAGACGGAAAAAATTAAGACTGGCACGAAATTAAGTTGTACCGACACTTTAACAGCCAAAAGCTGTCGGCACGACACCTAAAAGTTGTCACGACACTTCTTGCTATAGTTATAAGCCGATGATGATGATGATGATGATCATGATGATGGCGATGATCCTGATCATGATGATGATGATGATCATAATCATGATGATGGTGATGATGATGATGATGAAAATCGATATGGGTATCGTTTTTAGGGTTTTTGGGGTTGATGATTACGAATATATCATCCATTTTGCGATCCAAGATGGCGGAATTGAAATTTTCACTAAAATGGATATGGGTATCGTGTTCAGGCTATTCGGGGTTGCTGATTACGAATATATCATCCATTTAGCGATCCAAGATGGCAGACTTGAAATGTTCACTAATATCGATATTGGTATCCTTTTCAGGGTTTTCAGGGTTGCTGATTACGAATAAATCGTCCATTTAGACTTGAAATTTACACTAAAATCGATATGGGTATCGTTTTCTGGGTTTCTGATCACAAATATATCATCCATTTAGTAATCCAAGATGGCGAACTTGAAATTTTTACTAAAATTCATATAGGTATCGTTTTCAGGGTTTTCGGGGTTGCTGATTATGAAAAATACTATTCATTTAGCGATCCAAGATGGCGGACTCGAAATTTTCACTAAAATTGATATGGGCAGCAACTAAATGCTGGTGTTGGATCAGCTGTGCGGCAGTGACGAAAAGTGAACATTATCAAAGGCAAGCGGATGGGAATGTTCTAGCATAAATGAACAAATATCTACCACGACTGCCTTTGCAGAACAAGCCGGCAGGAATCGTGTTGTAGAGACCCCTCGCCACTGCTGTGTGGTCACCGAACTGTAAATATGCTGCCTATGATTATGTGGCAACTGACTGATTTCCCTGGGCCGGCCTGATTCACGGCTGTGTCTCAGTGTTTTGTACCTATGAGGAAGTAGGAGAGACAATGCATAATTTATTGTGGCTTAGCTAACCTCAACTGAAAGCCGGTACACCTGCCGAATGACGGATGAGGTTCCGGCACAGATTAAGAAATCGCGAGCCATAAGAGCCGTATAAGCCCAACCAAAGGAAGAAATGGATTAAGTGGGTAAGCTGTTTTATACCTTTTTTTGAATAATGGGATAGATGTAGGTACCTATTCGCGAATTCGTAGTAGAAAATTAGTGAAATTGTAGGTTAAGAAGTAGATACCAAAGGTAGGTTGAGGCATGTGTTTGTTCGACTGATAACGAAGACGCGTCTTCACGTCCTACGCAATGGGTCTTAACGAAATTATTGAATTATTGTGGCGTATTTTAGTTTTTTGTGATGCAATGTTTTTTATGAAATTATTGTTTCATTTAGCTTTACTAACACGATGGAACGCGAATAATGCTAATAACAAGGTGTCACCGATACTCGCATTCCAAGAAAGCCGCACTCTCGCTATACCAACATAGATAACTTCACTGGGCACTATTTTTTTATTTTATTTTTTTACATTTAACTGTTTTGAAGGAACTAAATCAATAGGGAATATGCATTTGGATTAAATTGAATTGATTTTTTTCCCTGAAGCAATATAGTCATTAAATTGCATCTGGACCATTATTTCCTTATTTAGTTTGTTTTAGTTGCATAAAATATAAACTAAAAAATGCAAAATATGCGAGTGAAATTTGAATTTACGAAACGCATCACCATTGGTCGAGCCGAAACGTGACGTCACATACCATGTTATCCGGATTGCGTTGCGTTGCTGTTTATATGGTGTCTGAAAGAAAAAATATTTTTATTTGTGTTTCTGTGTTTTTCATTAGCTAGTGCAATTTCTACTAGCATTAAATCATGGACGATGACTGAAAGTGACTTTGCCAAAGCAGAATCGGATAATCTACCAAAAATAGATGCATTCATGATGACAGCATATTTTGCATCGAATCCAGATTTGAGAGTGAAGTTTATTCATAAATGCACCCAGCAGTATTTACCTAAACATAACCTATAAATAATCTTTGGACATTAAAGCTACTGCTTCTGTTATAATGATTTATTAATAACTAGCTGACCCGGCGAACTTCGTACCGCCAATATTTTTCCGCCCACGTGGAGTCAGATCCTGTTCCCGCTGCACCCTCTACTATAATAAACATGTATTATACATATAAACCTTCCTCTTGAATCACTCTTTCTATTAATAAAAACCGCATCAAAATCCGTTGCGTAGTTTTAAAGATTTAAGAATACAAAGGGATATAGGGACAGAGAAAGCAACTTTGTTTTATACTATGTAGTGATTACACGTAATGTTATACAGGGTGTATTTTTGAAACGGGGCAGTAAGGGCAAGTACCTTAACCGTTGCAGTTACAGCAAAACGTTCTTAAAAGACCTTCCCTAACTTTTTGGGACATTTTGAACTGCATTCACAGATTTTGTAAAAAACTTACAGTTAGCAAAAAAAAATGCAAAAAGTTCAAATTTTTTTTTTATGCCAATCGATTCTATTTCATGTGGGGATCAAAAAACTCTATGGGACCATTTTAGCTTTCAGTACTAGAAAAGACAGAAATCGCCAAAGACCTTTCCCATACATTTCGTACGGAAATATGATAAATCAACTCGAAACTCATAGGTCAGGTAAAATTTTGAACTTTTTTAAATAAAAAAAATCATTTAAACATTTAAGAAATTGGCTTATGAAATAAATTGCTCAAAATGATTTCCATTTTCACGAATACATAAGTCTATCCTTTTTTGCACTGAACGAATGGCGGCTAATAATGTTCTGGGATGAATATTACGTAAAATGGTCATTAATGCATCCTTGAGCTCTTGAACACTGGCGTACGTCGTCTTATACACCTCGTTTTTCACGAAGCCCCATAAAAAAAAATCAAGTGGCGTTAGATCGGGGCTACGAGGTGGCCACTGTGTTGGACCATGTGTACCTATCCACTGTGTACCGAATAGGCGGCTCAAATTGGAACGTGAAAGGTGACTGTTATGTGGCGGAGCACCATCTTGTTGAAAATGAACTTTTCGCAATTCCGACAGGGGCCATTCGTCCATCTCGTTTTCAAGATGGTGTAAAATGACTTCATTATACATGGCAGAATTCAGTTTCCCTTCATAAAATTCCACCATTATGACTCGATTGGACATTATACCACACCAACAGTTGAATGAGAAGCGAACCTGATTATGACTTGCCGTAACTCTTAGTGGATTTTCTTTGGACCAATAGTGGTGATTTTTTCTGTTGTACATACCGTTATTGGAAAAATTCGTTTCGTCTGACTACAGTATGTAATTTAAAAATTCATGATCTCTGCTTATTTTTCCTCTTAGCCATCTGCAAAAAGTAAGCCTTCGAACATCATCACCCGGATGTAACACTTGAACTATGCGCCCATATCGATAGAACTTGTAGCCGTATTTCTTCCATATCTTTATCACAAGGGAGTGGGATACACCTACTTCAAGGGCGACTTGCCTGGACGATACCTCTGGATATGCTTCGACATAAGTTAGAACCGCAATCTCCGTGTCCATGTCCACACGAGGCTGCCGCTTTCTTTTGAAAGAACCCTGCAATTCCAGGCTTTTCAAAAGATTTGTAATAACCTTTCTTGTTGGCACATGCCGCAACGGATACTTATTGCGGTACCACACTAATGCAGCTCCCGCATTTTGATTATTGACAAAATACGCTTCTAATAAGTCAATTTTTTCACGATTAGAAGACATTTTAGCGAAAATCCTTAATTAATAACTCATACGAAGCTGAAACTAAGAATAACACACAGATTTTCGAATCAAATTCGAAATTTGAGGGTAAAAATACTTTTTATTTACTTTACAGTCAATTCTACCCATTTCCTGGCCATAACAAAAAGTTAGACCATCGTAGAAATTTGTTTCTGTTGCCGAAATGTATGGGAAACGTTTTTGGCGATTTCTGTCTTTCCTAGTACTGAAAGCTAAAATGGTCTCATAGAGTTTTTTGATCCCCACATGAAATAGAATCGATTGGCATAAAAAAATTTTTTGTACTTTTTGCATTTTTTTTTTTGCCACCTGTAAGTTTTTTACAAAATCTGTGAATGCAGTTCAAAATATGTCAAAAAGTTAGGGAAGGTCTTCTAAAAACGTTTTGCTGTAACTGCAACGGTTAAGGTACTTGCCCTTACTGCCCCGTTTCAAAAATACACCCTGTATAATGTATTAACATTCGCTTAAGTTTATTGAGTTCAATCAAATAGATCTTTCGTAGATTTTGAATAGTAAATATTTGATGAAAAGGTAACATATACTTTATTTTATACCACTTAGGTCGCAGACAAGCACACGGCCCACCTGATGGAAAGTGGTTACCGTGGCATATGGACACTCGCGCTGCCGACCCTATTAGAACAGAGAGTTTCTGTGCCGTCAATGTAGAAAATAAAGCAGGACAAGCCTGACAGCACTAAACCTCTCTAGTGAGCTCGGGCTACCCTAGTCACCGCCGGGAACACAACACGAGGTTATTATGACCGCGGTATTCTGTAGGGCGGAGGTACTTCCTCAGTCGGACTGCTCAATTGGACGGAAATACCGTCGTGTCCTACCTACTACTACTTGATATATATCAATAACAACCTACTTCTGATCAAATTTAATCATGCTATCTATCCAAATATAATATACTTACATTAAAGTGATCTTCACAACAATGCAAACACGATAATGAAGATACATTATATCTTCTCATAACCTTACACCATTGTTTTACACCATCTTTTGGAACAGGAAAAAATACGTTATCAGGTGTACTTATAATAGTATTTTTGCATATTGGTACAAGACAATATCTATAAAATGGTTTTACAGCTTTTTCCGTGGCGTGAATAGCTTTTAAAACTGAAAAGTTGTGTTAAATAACCAAAAGTATCTGTCAAACTTATAATCAACAAACACTGGCCCGACAGCCGACCGAGTAGTGGCTTGTGGCGTCACTCAAGGCCCGCGAAAAATGGCGGCGTTCAAACTGATCTAATATAAGCGATGTTTTAAATATTATTTAAAAAAAATATTTGAGCATTTCCAACAGTATTTATGTTTTTTACTATTTTATAACGATGTAAAAAGTGAATAAAAAAAAATCATGCACATTCCCTATTGTAGATGGTTAAGAACATACTACACTAAATCCTAATGTTTCATGTAGGTGTATTTGTGTAGTGTGCATGACAAAACAGCCGAGGATGATCTGACGTAAATATATTTGGCTTGCCCCATCGAATAAGCCCTAATAAACCTATATGTAATATCTACTCTAGGCATTCGTTCAACATAAATACTCTTTGATATTACCTATTGCATCGGTTATCTATGGTTAATTTTTGCCGCCAGAAAAAAAAAATTACACAGCCACCGGCTTTTGTTCTTTTTTCACGTTGAGTAAACATTAATATTGTAGAATTAAATATAAAAATTATGTAAGAGGATAAAAATATAGTAATGTAATAATTAATACAAGAGGATTGAAAATAAAATAATTCATTGTCATGAGCATGTAAGTCTAATTGTTATTCGTAACATGTAGGTACTGGATGGACTAGGAAAAGGAAACTTATAAATGTTTTACGATAAAAATATTTTTCTTGATAAAACTATATCCTGAGGTGCGGTTAATACTAGGTTTATAATAATATTATATTTAAGAATAATTATAGCTCGGTTCGGTATCTTTTTTCTTTATATTGCGTTCTGTATTTTTAGGAGCGGCTGTGATCTGATCATCCTACCTAACGAACTCCCGGCGAAAGCCTGCGACAGGGCCTTATCAGTATGTTAGTAGGTGTGCGAGTTGCAAATTTGTGTATTTGGTTTGCAAGGGCTTCAATTTACATCCGCTGCTCATACATGTACCTATGCTGATTAGTGCGATGTGTGGAGGCGATCTAATGTGGCGAAGTCGGCTGCCTATATGGTTTACCAGTAAACCCCTCCATGGTATATCATTACATCCACGCTGTTCAATTTAGATAACAGTTGTTGAAATTTTCCTTCGTAAATTAGAATACCTACTAAAAGTTATGATAGATAGGTATTTACATACATATAGGTATTCACGCTTAGCCGTTTCGCCAAGTATAATTTTCGGTCGCAAAAAGCAAGCCCATTGCCGTCAAGCTATTATGATGCGAGTCAAATATAAGATATCTGGCAAATTGCGGTACGAAATCAATTGACCTATCGCAGTCCACTGCTGGATATGAGCCAAAGCCAAAGCACCATTATCAGTGATAGTATTGTCTTCACTTTCGATTTTATCAGTGTACTTTAAAGGTTCACAATTATAACATACAAAATAAAAGAGAAGGATTACAATACAAGTAGGTGTTTAAACACTTGTCTTTTTTTGCAAAGGTTGCGTGGGTAGAAATTAAGTATAACATAATAGAGCTGTTTTACATAAAATAAAACAGTTATTATATTATGTCGAAAGAAAGACAGTATTTAATTGAAGAAGCTGTCCGTGATTTTCAGCATTTTTAGCGTAAATATGGTTCAAATCTTACCTGATATCTCACTTTCGACTATGGTTACGTATTTTAAACCTCACCACTGGCAACTGCGCGACTCTATGTTTACCATAGATTCATAGGGTCTTCTCGCCAGCAAGGACCTTGCTCGAATACTGTCTTTCTTTCGGCATATAATAACTGTTTTATTTTATGTAAAACAGCTCTATTATTTGCCTTCCAGAAAGACAGTATTTAATTGAAGACCTGTTTGGTTTTTGCTGGTGATGGTAATTGTAACGCTATGTGATAATATTCAAAACGGTATTATTAAGGATATGAATGAAAAAGGATGCCTTATTATAATTATAACCGTAATGAAATGTTTAGACAAAAAACCGCGAAGATAAAGCATGCTATATCATATTTATAACATTAAACTTAATTACCTAAATGAGACTTTTGATTTTCTCAATTTAAAATCTATGCTATAGGCATGTTTACAAACCAACCTCTGAAGGTCACTGCGGATTGAAACCTGCCTGGAGCCGCATCCATGTATACTGCATCTAAGAACAGACACTAAATTGTGTCCTGGTAGTTGCTCTTACAGCAACTCTAATTGAGATAAAACAACTAGTTACATTAGTATTTGAAACTGCAGAGTTGAGTATATTGAGGCACAAACAGGCGTTTTGGTGTTCTGACATTAGCACCTGAACTGCCTATGCTATCTACAATCAGTTTTAGAATGTATTATATAAAAAATTCAGTTCTTTACATTTTTTCTCTTCTTCTGCGAAGATACTGCAAGATGTATCTAGTAAATGAACTTATGCGCTCACCTGTTTGAAGCTAGAAGCATAATAATAGGGGTTAAAGTATGAAATTGCCGTTTCATTGTAATAGGTACTTCGAATTGACATAGAACCTTCATGGTTTGAGATTTTTGAGTGAAACTTTTTCCACATGGTACCTATGTAGTTCTTTATTTAAAAATGTGCAACATTCGATTATCGACTTTCAGTTGTTTTTTTTATTCAGCTTAGACAAGAAAGATGGATACTTCGAAAATTCGAGTGATTTTTGAATACGAGTTCCGACGCGGAACTAGCGCGGCAGAAACAGCTCGCTAACAGACTGCTAATGAACGCACCGTGCGATTTTGGTTTAAACGCTTTCGTGATGGAAACTTTGATTTGAAGAACGAACCACGAGGAAGGCCGTCCACACAGGTGAATAACAATGAATTGAAAGACATGGTGGAAGCCGATCCGAGCCAAACTACCCAGGTATTAGCTGCATGGTTTAAAGTTACCTTACCAACAATATTGACTCATTTGCGTCAAATCAATAAAATAAAAAAATGTGAAAAATGGGTACCTCATGATTTGACTGATCTGCAGAAAGAAATGCGTGTTGAAACTTGTGTTGCCTTGTTGAATCGATACAGAAATGAAGGAATATTGGATCGAATTGTGACATGTGATGAAAAGTGGATTCTTTACGATAACCGTAAGCGAAAAATGCAATGGCTGACCCCAGGTGAAACGCCACAACAGTGTCCTAAAGCAAAGCTTACCAATAAAAAGGTAATGGTAACTGTTTGGTGGTCTCAGCATGGTGTTATTCACTATAGCTTTCTACGATCTGGTCAAGCAATAACGGCAGATGTCTACTGTGCCGAACTCCGAACAATGATAGCAAAACTAGCAGTGAAACAGCCCCGACTCATGAATCGATCTTCACCATTATTGCTCCATGATAACGCGAGACCTCATACAGCACGAGAAACCGTTTTAACTCTACAGGAACTGCAATTAGAAACTATCCGTCACCCTCCGTATTCGCCAGACCTTGCTCCAACAGACTACCATTTTTTTCGTGATTTGGACAATTTTCTATGTGATAAAAAGTTTTCTTCTCAGGAGGCAGTACAAAATGCTTTCACACAGTTTGTCGAATCTAGATCACCAGAGTTCTATCGCATAGGCATAAATGACCTTCCTACTAGATGGCAGCAATGTATAGATAATAATGGTAATTATTTTGATTAAATAAATACGTTAAATTAAAAAAAAAAAACGAATTTCAATTTGTCATTACAAATCGGCAATTTCATACTTTAACCCCTAATAATTCAACTCTTCAATTGCAACTCTTCTAGAGTTCTTAAAAGAGAGCTGTTATATTGTACTGAAACTGGAAATTAAAGTGTGATTTGGGTATCCTATCTCTTCCCATGGTATGGGTTACTAAGGGATACGGCTGTTTACCAACCAATAGTAGAAATCAGCCCATGATTCTCCATTTCAGCGCAACAGACTCGCTCCCTGTCATATGGAACTGAAAAATGTACATAGTATCGGTGTCAAATAATACACCTCTGCCTCCCCTTTGGAGATCCACATGCATGAATGTATGTACATATTCCATATAGGGGAGTTAATGGCCTAAGGTTTGACTAAAGCAGTAGCTTTTAGGACTTGTTGAATGAATAAGTCCTTAGAACAATTGTCTACAATTGTAGCACAATATGCTGTGACTGCAGATTCCACTATAAAGAACTGCAGATCTTAATTGTTAAATTAATCGAACTGTAAGCAAAAAATAAATATATTTATGTTTAAATCAAGATATCTGGGATACCAAGTAACACTCTGGCCCTATAACATGAAAGAATGTCCAACCCATAGTTTCAGGGTTACTCTGTATTATGCTCAGACTATACATCAAAGTCTATATAGAAAGAAATGGCCTTTACAACTTGGCATAAAAATAGGTATTACTTGGTTGATATTTCTATGGATTTCATAACATGCATTGACAGTTTAGACTCTGTCTTTACAGAATATCAACCACGTAAAAAGTCAAAGCATGGATGTATGTATTGAGAGTGGTCGTCCGCCAACTACAACACAATAACTCCCTTTCTCGTTTATTCCAGTACTTTATTTGTTCCCCCCCCCCCCTTCAAGCAATATAACCTCCCAGTCCCTGATGACGGGTCTGTTAGAATCTTCCGCAGATTCTTTATTGGTAAGGGTCCTTCGGGCTGTCAATCTGAGATTGACCAACCCAGTACTCATCCCACAGTAGGGCTATTTAGAAAGTGTAGTCTCTTGGCATTGTTTAAGGATCTTCTGAAAATCCTTTAATGATAAGAGTCACAGTAAAGGGTCTTTAGTGGTAAGCTCTCAATCTAAGATCGACCAGCCTAGAGTACTGTTTAGATGGACCAGCCACTGAGGTATTAACTGGGTGGAGGAAACGTTAATCCCAACTGATAGTTCCAGTCTGACTGAAAGCTTTGCAAGAGGTTGTTGAACCGTCCTCGAGTTTCACATCCCATAGGACAACGGGTGCATATGCCATTCTTTGAACACAGGCATTGTGGCTTCTGGCAGAAGTTGCTACTCGTTAATAGCTTAGCCTCTTGAGACAAGGTCTAAGAATTCATTTTTCCTCTCTAGGGGGTGACATGCCGTCAGTATTGAACTGCTCAGTTAATTTAAAAGTTTTCTGGACACCTCTACGGGTTAAGGAGCAAGTGCTCCTTTTTGTTCCAGTTGGATGCTGTCTGACTTGACCAGTAGCACTTTTTTACATAAGTAAAGCTAGCTGCTTACAATTCCATCATATTGGAGTGCCATTTTTTGTTCACTCCATTTGTTTGACAACATAAAGTTGTTCAACTGCATTCCCTAGCCCGCGACCGTCACGTTTGTAGTGAGTGGTCGCCTTTTTGACTGACTGTCCCTTGTGCGCTGTGGTCCCCACTCCTGAGCTACCACGCACCGCATTAGGGGATGCAGAGCCCTTCTTCCTCTCAGTTTACCCTGTTTGAAGCAATTGCATCCTGAGACAATAAAGTTGTACATAGACCTCAGGTTAACTTTAGAGTACCTTGCAACTATAGTAGACTCAACAGCAAAAGTGGTTTATTAGTAGTTTCATTTATTATTGATTTTTTCTCTTCCTAAAGTAATGACCATGATGAAATACATTAACTTTGTTCTCTAAACATTATACAACTACTTATACATCAACCACATTGATACATTACTAGGTAATTCAATGTAGACTTTGTACATATATTTATTCTTCTTTTGCTGTTGACCTTTGCTTGGAGTCAAGTCATATTTGGTAAAATTTTGGCATATAAATCACTTATCTAAAGTAGACTGGAAATTAATGTTCCCAGTGATTCAAGGTGGATTGATCTTTGGAATTCACCTATCAATTTAAATTTCATAAAATGTGTATATGGTATATTTTAGATATATTCAAGAACTAAAATATTATTATGGCACCATTAAGATGGCATTAACAAGATCAAAATAAAAGAATATTGATGATTTATTTAGCAAAAAAGGACCTTGGCCATGACTTGTTTCCAAAGGATTTCCGCAATCCAATTAGTTTTCGTTGCAATGGTGATGATGAGAGGCCCAAAGGGAGGGCTCTTAGATAGGAAATTTCTTTCCTTATAGGTATTATGCACAGGAGCCTTCTGTGAGATCATTTTTTGCATAGCTGAATAACTGCGTGGCACCATTCTTGTCATTCAATCTTCCTGTTGTAGGAATTGAACCCCATCTATTTGGGTGATCAACTGTTATATTAAGTTAAAATGTGTTAATTTAGGCTTCTGAAATTGAAAATGGTATATAATGTCTCATCTGACTTTTTTATTAAAATTGTGAATGAGAAAGAGCTGTTTCTCAAAATCTAATTTGATTCCTGTTTGAATTATTTATTCAGGTGCCTATTACTTAAAAGTACTTGGATTCGCTAGATTTCTTAGAGTGACACCTGTACACCTCTTAATTTTCCTATCTTAGGCAAGGTGATCATGCTTGGCAGGTTGCAGTCCTATGTGGAACATAATAATTTAAATGTTAAAATCTTGGTCTATTAAGATAACATGCATTTATGCTTACTACTCTTCCTTTCAGATTTAGAGTGTGAACTAGAACTCTCTTGTTTAGTTTTACAGTATAACTTATAATATAATATTTATAGTTAGTCTTGGTTACAACTTATAACTTGTGACATCCTAAAAAATTCTACTTATGGCATAAGGTTGTAAGAATCCAGTCACTAGACACTCTATAGTCTTCTTCTTTATTAGCCTACCAGGCCTTGGAATGTTATAGATTGCTATAACATTTTGTAAGATAGTTTCATGTTAATGCTATGTTAGACAAGCCTGCTATCAACTGATCAGTGCCTGCCATAATCATTCCTTTTATTACGGTAACATTTGTTAATTAATCACACATTAGGTGACAAAGGTAGCCCGTAAACTTATTTATATGTAAATAGTCTTTATATCAAGTGTCTGCCGAGCTAGTATTGTCTGATTGACTTAAATTGCTGGGGAGTTACAATCTTTTTGAATGTTGAGGGGTCAGCCAAGCAACGATTTAAGCTTTAAGTATATCAGTAACTAATGAGTGTTGTGGATTTTATTATTATCAATTCCAACAGGTTAATTCTTTAGTGCAAACCTTAGCTTATTGTGAAATTTAAGTCTAAGTTACGTACTTATGTGGGATTATCTCTCGAACACGTTTCGACGTGATTCGACCGGTTAAACCACTTATTCGGGGATGGCGAGGTAAAGCTATCCTGATCTTCCGAAGATGAGGAACTGCCTTCGGATTTATAAGTACTTCGCTCTCCCTCCGGAGCAACGATCTGGAGCACTCTCGTTTCCCTCTGCGGTATTCATTAGTATGGTACAATATCTACTTACCGAAGTTCTCGGCAAAGAAACTTCAATAAAATAATATACCTTGCAATTATTTATGTACCACTGTACATAAACAAACGGTAAAAACAACATAATTACTATGTAATCCACTTTTTAATAACTTTTTTCTTTACTTGAAAATTTTTACACCTTACGCGGTAAAAATCACGAAACGCTATGAATCTATGGTAAACATAGAGTCGCACAGTTGCCAGTGGTGAGGTTTAAAATACGTAACCATAGTCGAAAGTGAGATATCAGGTAAGATTTGAACCATATTTAGGCTAAAAATGCAGAAAATCACGGACAGCTTCTTCAATTAAATACTGTCTTTCTGGAAGGCAAATAATAGCTAGTTTTAGTTTTTAGTTTTAAATGTAGGTAATTATATTTTGTGTTAACATATTAAACAAATAAATTATCCAACATCACGTCAGTATAACATTGATGCATGTATATTGATATGTAATTATAAACTCATCAGAATCGTAATTAAATTATAAGTATTATGATATTTGAAACATGAATTTCAACATAGCTGTTACTTAAAATTTCGACACTGTTGCAATATCTGAGTATTCTAGAACGACACTCAGTCCTGAATATCGATTTATCAGAGGACTAATTGTATAGATAGATTGACAGATTTGACAGATTGCCTATACCAATAATCTATGGCCTATATGTGTGTGTATATTGTACATTTTTTTTGCTTTTTTTATTTCACTAGCGAATCACTTAAAGCATCGACTACTGAGGTACAAACTATAACATCAAAGAAAAAGACAAATGCACAAAGATGTAGAGAATATCGTGAGAGAAAGAAATTACAAAATGCAATGGTACAAAACATAACTGCAGAGGTAGTGAGACTGATCAATTACAAGCTAAAAAACCTCTAATTAATGGAGAAAGAAGAAAAAAGAAATGAATCGCAGAAATTAAAGAAACAAGAAAGCAAAAAAAACCTAAAACAGTTAAACAAAAAGAAGAATATTACGATAGGAAAGAAAAATTCAGGCTTTAAACACTTTTAATCATCATTCAGATGCGTAAGTATGATTTTCTTTTATCTTTCTAAGGTATATTTTTTGGAGTAAAATATGATATCTTTCTAATCAATATTTTTGATTGGTTAATTTTAGATCACGTGATAATTGCAGTGCAAAATATGTAAACATCCACAAGAAATAAGTATATTTATATATATTTTCATTTCACCTTCCATATCAACAGTTTAGAAACTGTGCACAGCCACAAGGAATTTATTACTTTTTTTTTTTAATATTGGGGGTTAAAGTATGAAATTGCCGATTTGTACTGACAAATTGAAATTCGTTTTTTTTAATTTAACGTATTTATTTAATCAAAATAATTACCATTATTATCTATACATTGCTGCCATCTAGTAGGAAGGTCATTTATGCCTTTGCGATAGAACTCTGGTGATCTAGATTCGACAAACTGTGTGAAAGCATTTTGTACTGCCTCCTGAGAAGAAAACTTTTTATCACATAGAAAATTGTCCAAATCACGAAAAAAATGGTAGTCTGTTGGAGCAAGGTCTGGCGAATACGGAGGGTGACGGATAGTTTCTAATTGCAGTTCCTGTAGAGTTAAAACGGTTTCTCGTGCTGTATGAGGTCTCGCGTTATCATGGAGCAATAATGGTGAAGATCGATTCATGAGTCGGGGCTGTTTCACTGCT
Organism: Eilema caniola; assembly: GCA_949126895.1. Taxonomy (NCBI): domain Eukaryota; kingdom Metazoa; phylum Arthropoda; class Insecta; order Lepidoptera; family Erebidae; genus Eilema; species Eilema caniola. The sequence continues at coordinate 34,857,589 of OX421460.1, read as the reverse complement.
AGTTTTGCTATCATTGTTCGGAGTTCGGCACAGTAGACATCTGCCGTTATTGCTTGACCAGATCGTAGAAAGCTATAGTGAATAACACCATGCTGAGACCACCAAACAGTTACCATTACCATTTTATTGGTAAGCTTTGCTTTAGGACACTGTTGTGGCGTTTCACCTGGGGTCAGCCATTGCATTTTTCGCTTACGGTTATCGTAAAGAATCCACTTTTCATCACATGTCACAATTCGATCCAATATTCCTTCATTTCTGTATCGATTCAACAAGGCAACACAAGTTTCAACACGCATTTCTTTCTGCAGATCAGTCAAATCATGAGGTACCCATTTTTCACATTTTTTTATTTTATTGATTTTTTTTTTATTTTTTTTTTATTTTTTTATTTTATTTTTTTATTTTTTTATTTTATTGATTTTATTGATCGGACTCTTATGTCTAGTCGTCTCAGTAAATCGTCAAAAGTGGTTGCTGTCATTCGAAAATAATTGAAGAACTTTGATTCGTCTCTTCTAAGTTCACCCATTAATGTTTCAAATGTTCCAAGTGAAAATCTTTCCCGTAAAATAGGGTGTACCCAATGTTTTCTTCTATTTTGCCTTCTATTAAGATACCACCACAACACAACAATTTCGTCGTCCATTGTGCGCGCAGGTCCAAATTCAACTGAGGTAAGTACTTGACTGTCTGAATTTCTTCCGGGATCCGATGTAATGTGAACACTCTGTCCGGTGTCCGGTTTCCGGCAGATCTGCCGTTATCGTAAAGAATCCACTTTTCATCACATGTCACAATTCGATCCAATATTCCTTCATTTCTGTATCGATTCAACAAGGCAACACAAGTTTCAACACGCATTTCTTTCTGCAGATCAGTCAAATCATGAGGTATCCATTTTTCACATTTTTTTATTTTATTGATTTGACGCAAATGAGTCAATATTGTTGGTAAGGTAACGTTAAACCATGCAGCTAATTCCTGGGTAGTTTGGCTCGGATCGGCTTCCACCATGTCTTTCAATTCATTGTTATTCACCTGTGAGGACGGCCTTCCTCGTGGTTCGTTCTTCAAATCAAAGTTTCCATCACGAAAGCGTTTAAACCAAAATCGCACGGTGCGTTCATTAGCAGTCCCCTCTCCAAACGCAACATTGATATTGCGAGCTGTTTCTGCCGCGTTAGTTCCGCGTCGGAACTCGTATTCAAAAATCACTCGAATTTTCGAAGTATCCATCTTTCTTGTCTAAGCTGAATAAAAAAAACAACTGAAAGTCGATAATCGAATGTTGCACATTTTTAAATGAAGAACTACATAGGTACCATGTGGAAAAAGTTTCACTCAAAAATCTCAAACCATGAAGGTTCTATGTCAATTCGAAGTACCTATTACAATGAAACGGCAATTTCATACTTTAACCCCTATTAATTTATTTCATAATAAATTACATATTATATGATTCATTTAAAAACATCACAAAAACCTTTATAGATTTATCTGGATATTGGATCACTGTCGTTACACCTTCAACACAACACAAGTTACTTTAAACATACCCACATATATAAATATAAAATCAGGTGATCGTTCCGTTCGTTACCAAGTAGGAATTTCGTCCGTAATGTACAAAATACGAGCGAGGCTTGCCTGGTAGAACATAAGCAAGAAGATAGATAATATGTATTAATGAGTGTTTGTGTGCGATGATTCATGTACAGGGTGTTAATATTAAGTAATATTTTTATGTAATGAGTTATAATAATATTCTTTGAGCTTATGTTTAATGTTAGTTTGGTTTAGAGTATCTTTTAAAGTTTTTGGTAGTTCATTAATTAATTTAGGGATGGTTATTGAAGTGTGTCATTTACCGTACATGTTAGTGTAGCCAGGAATACGTAATAAATTTATTTAATTTATCTTTGTTACTTCGTAAAATGAATTTGTGTCCTTTTTGGGGCTGAATCTGCAATTCAGAATTAAAATAATTTTCAACAAGGAGAATGAGCTTAACTTTATCATGGATAGGTAATATACGGATAGGTAACTTGTTAAAGGCTTAACCGATTTGTATTTGCGCTTAAGAAGCTTAGACAGGTCTCAGGTCAGAAGACAGCTATGACTGCCTATTATGGATACGTTGCCTCAGTTTTGAGATATGGCCTTATCCTCTGGGGAAATTCCACTAACGTAAGCGCAGCATTCATTATCCAAAAGAAATGTGTAAGGGCGGTTTGTGGTGTGAGTCCTCTTACTTCATGTAAACCTCTGTTTAAGAGACTGAAGGGGCTGACATTGACGTGTATGTATATATACCAGGCTGGATATTTCGTTAGAGATCATGGCTCATTATTTAAAAAATTTAGTGACGAAGTTAATTCTAGACTAAAATGCAGAGATCCATCCAGATTGATTCTTCCTAACCGAAAAACAGCGCTGTGTCATAAAAATTGCCACGCTATGACTATAAAAATTTACAACAATCTACCTAAATATATAAGGGAGTTACCTACACGACAGTTTAAGTCAACGCTGTATGGGTGGCTCATTGACAAGTATTTTTATAGTGTGAATGAGTTTTTTGAAAGATGATAAAATTAATATAAATCTTTAACTAAACAATCAACGTCCTTATCTTGCAATTACAAGGTAGAATTTAGTAGGTGCTTATATATTATTTGTAATTGATTAATAATTTCATTGTAGACTTACCATTATGTGTTTAGGTTAATGTAAAATTTTGCATGCCGGGCATCATTCCAGCGGAGTATGTGGAACAAACAATTTCCATTTCATTTCAAAACTGAAACATTAGATTGTAATTTTCTTGGAACTCGGTCTTGAATTTTTTAGGAATTATTGTTTTTAAAATTCTAAGCTGAAGGTTATGTATTCTATAAAGATGTGACTTACAGGTCCGCCCGTAACTACTTAATCCGTATGAGATTATTGACTCCGGTAAGGCATTATACAAAGACAAAAGTATCGGGAAGGGTATTTGGTATTTGATCATTGAAAAAATTGCAAGAATTGCTCTGAGTTTATCACAAACTTTATTGATGTGATCAACCCACTTTAACCGACTATCAATTACCAAGCCAAGATACGTGTGTTTTTCTACTTGTTCGATTGAGTCACAACTACATTGAGCAGAATGCTCCAGTTTACTGTGGAGACAGTCGTGAGTGTGAATAGTCAGTTTCAAGTTTTCTGTAGATCTATCTTGACTCGAGGAAACGTACAAAAGTTTAGTCTTAGCAGCATTTAATGCTAGACCAGCATCGTGGGACCATATTTGTAGTTCGTCAAATTCTATCTGGAGTAACTTTTGTGCTTGATGTATATTCTTATGGGCGGAAAGTAGGCACGTGTCATCAGCAAATTGGTAAATTTTACACGTTTTTATAATATTTGCTACGCTATTGACATAAGTGAGATAGTGCAATGGCCCAAGGACCGATCCTTGTGCTGTCCCGTGCGTAACGCATATCTTATCACTCACTACATCAGCAACCTTGACAAAGTAGCTCCTATCTTTTACGTAGTCAACACACCAATCCAGAAGTGGACCTCGCACACCACAGTCGTACCGTACCGTAGCCGTTTGACAAGATGATCATGCCTGAGAGTGTCAACAGCCTTACTGTAGTCTATGAACACTAACAGGACATGCTCTCTGTTATCAAGATGCTTGTTGACATCATCTGTGAATGCTGATAAAAGCTGCGTGGTACTTTTATTCTGTTGAAAGCCAAACTGCGTTTTGTTGAGTATCGAGTGAGTCCTATAGAAATCGTGTATTTGTTTGCAGATATATTTTTCGACAATTTTATCAAGTATAGGAAGAATCGTAATTGGCCTGTAGTTATCATAGCTGGATTTGCTTCCTTTCTTAAACACTGGTCTAACGATACCCGTTTTAAGGTCTACGGGGTACTTCCCTGCCATAACACTTAAGTTAATCAGCTTAGCAATAATACCAGACATCTTTTCATGAACTGATTTAATGTCACTAGCTCGTATGCCATCAATACCCGGGCCTTTATTGACGTTGATATTTTTGATTAAGTTTTCACAATCCGCGGTGTCGCGTTTCTAAACAACATTGACTTGTCTAGTGGGGTTCGATATCGGGATTCTGGTAATATGGGTTTGTTACATGTTGGTATTATTTTAGAGACACTTGAACTGAAGTTATTTGCAAAAATTAGTAATTGATTGAATAGATACTGTGCTACTTTGTAAGGCTCCTATTATCACGTTATCAAGAGATGATTTTATTTTACCCGTTATTCTATTAAGTATTTGCCATACAGCGTATGGATTCCGTTTGTTGATGTTAATCTCGTTTTTTAGATGTTGGTTTTTTGCGTTCCTCACAGTTTTATTTGCTTTGTTCCTAGCCGCATTATACTTTTGTTTTAAAATCAAGTCGTTTGGATCTTTCAACCATTTTTTGAACCAGTAATCCCTATTATTGCAGGCTTTAATAGTATGCTTATTAACCCAACTGTTATCTGTTTTTGAAGAAATTCTATTTTTAATTTTGACCGTTATTTTCGAGTTTTCCATACATCGGTTAATTTTACTTTTTATATAGTCACTAGCTGTTGCCCGCGGCTCCGCCCGCGTGGATGTCGGTTATCGCTTAGTGTTGATCCGACGCTATTGAGCATTAAATTCACCTCTCTACTCAACTTTGTCCTCAACTATTTACTCACCTCTGTTCTCGACTTTCTACTCGCCTCTATATTCGACTCTCTACTCGACTTTCTACTCGCCTCTATACTTGAATTTATACTCGACTCTCTACTGACTTCTCTGTTCCCCTCTCTACTCGATTTTGTACTCTTTTCTATACTCGCCTTTCCATTGGCCTCTTTACTTGCCCATCCATTCGATTCTCTTTTCGCCTCTCTACTTGACTCTCCCCACTCGCCTATCTACTCGCACCTCTACTCAACTCTCTATTCAATCTCTACTCGCCACTACATTCATCTTTCCACTCGCCTCCCTATTCGCCTCTCTACTCAACCCTTTACTGCATTCTATTTGATTCTATACTCGCCTCTCCACTGGCTCTCTAGTCGCAAATCTACTCGCCCCTGTAGTCGACTCTACTCGACTTTCGATCTTTACACGCCTATCCACTCGTCCCTATAACAATCTCTACTCGCCTCTCCACTCCCTTCTATATTTGGTTCGCTACTCGACTATGTCCGTTCCGAAGCTCCAATTCACCTTTGTACCAAATTTTATGAGGACATTTTAAAAGAAATTCTTGCTATTTATGCCATATTCACCCCCTTTTTTGTGCCATTGAAAAATGAGAAATTTTAATCCCATAGCCCTATTCCCCTTCTCCCCTTCCCCTTCTACCCCTTTCTGCGATAAAAGGTAGCCTATGTCCGTTCCCAAGCTCTAAACTATCTCTGTACCAAACTTCATCAGGAAATCTTCAAAAATGACAATCTTTCAACCCAAGGCCCTAGTCCCCCCCCTTCCATCCCTCTTTTTGCGATAAAAGGTAGCCTATGTCCGTTCACAAGCTCTAAACTATCTCTGTACCAAATTTCATCAGGAAATCTTCAAAATTGACAATCTTTCATCCCAAGGCCCTAGTCCCCCCCTTCTATCCCCCTTTTTGCGATAAAAAATAGTCTATGTCCGTTCCCAAGCTCTAAACTATCTCTCTACCAAATTTCATCAGGAAATCTTCTAAAACGATAAACTGTTATCCCAAGGCCCTCTGGCCCCCCACCTTCTTCCCCCCTTTTCGCGATAACAGGTAGTCTATGTCCGTTTCCAAGCTCTAAACCATCTCTTTACCAAATTTCATCAGGAAATCTTCTAAAACGATAAACTTTTATCCCAAGGCCCTGGTCCCCCCTTCTTCGCCCCTTTTAGCGATAAAAGGTAGTCAAATTCAAATTCAAATTAATTTATTTGCAGATATGTGGTCATACATGATGTTACATAAATATAATACAGTTCCGCACATCTACCATTCAGTGGCATGCAAATATTACCTCTATTTAAATTCTTTCATTCAAAACAAAATTGAATTTCAAAACTGAAATTCAATGTCCGTTCCCAAGCTCTTAACTATCTCTGTACCAAATTTCATCAGGAAATCTTCTAAAACGATAAACTTTTATCCCAAGGCCCTGGTCCTACCCCCTCCTTCCTCCCCCCCTTTCGCGATAAAAGGTAGCCTATGTCCGTTCTCAAGCTCTAAACTATCTCTGTACCAAATTTTATCAGGAAATCTTTTAAAACGATAAACTTTTATCCCAAGGCCCTGGTCCCCCCCCCCTTCTGCCCTCTTTTTCGCGATAAAAGGTAGTCTATGTCCGTCCCCAAGTTCTAATCTACCTCTGTACCAAATTTCATTAAGATATCTTCAAAAAAGACAAACTTTCATCCCATAGCCCCCCTCTCCTTCTACCCCCCTTTTCGCGATAAAAGGTAGCATATATTTGTTCCCAAGCTCTAAACTATCTCTGTACCGAATTTCATTAAGAAATCTTCAAAAATGACAAATTTTCATCCCAAGGCCCTAGTCCCCCCCTTCTACCCCCCTTTTCGCGATCAAAGGTAGCCTATGTCCGTTCCTAAGCTCTAATCTACCTCTGTACCAAATTTCATTAAGACAACTTCATAAATGACAAACTTTCATAAAAACTTTCATCCCCTATTTCCCCCCCTTAAACCCCCTTTCTCGTAATAAAAGGTAGCCTATGTCCGTTCTCAAGCTCTAATATACCACTGTACCAAATTTCATCAAGATCGGTTCAGTGGTTTAGGCGTGAAAGCGTAACATACAGACAGACAGACAGACAGACAGACAGAGTTACTTTCGCATTTATAATATTAGTATGGATGTAATGTATTAGGACATGTCATATCGGTACAAACTTCCCAGTCAATTGATTTTAATGATTTTAAACTTTATTGTTGTCGATTATTTTTTTAAATTTTGGAACTTCCTGTAGTGTATCGGCCAGTACTACTGTTTGAAGGGCCGCGGTGTACACATCTTGTGTACGGGATCTCGCTAGTATGTGGTCGATAGTCGATTTAGTCACTGTGTCAAGTCTAGATTCGATCCTGGTGTACTCCGAAATTCCGCTCATAAGGACAACACAACACAACAACAACAACTGGAAAAAATATTCATGTATTTATATTTTATAGGCTTTTCCTTCGATATATCGATATTGATGTCCCTCAATACAAATAAATCAAAGCTAGTGTCAGTTCGGTTCAAACTTTTTTGTAATTCTTTAAGAAACAAACATTCATTTGTACTTGGTGGCCGGTACATGGATAAAATATAACAAGAATAGTTATGTGAAGTGGTTATTTTTGTTAAAACACCTTCACAATGCAATGTCCTTGTATTGGAATGCGATATTTTATGTTTTTTGCGCGTGTAAATAACGATTCCACCACCTTTCTTAGCATGTCTTAAGTTGGTATGTTGATAATAACCTTCTATATTGAAAAGTGAACATATCTTTTCGGATATATTAACTTCAGTGACAATAATAATATCGATATATGAGTGAGATGTTAATATAATATATTGTTCGAGAGCTGTAAAGTTTTTAATTAGGGATCTAATGTTAATGTGAATAGTTAGTAGGTTAGTTTTGTTAGGTATTTTGTGAAGAAAATCGTTAATCGTAGTTGATTTTTTTATTTCAGTTATATGACAGTCCCGAAAAATCAGGCTTCAGGTGCACAATGGTATTGCAACGACTGCACTCTACACCAGGCGATGTTTTTGTTATGTTTTTATTGCATTTATCGCACTTTTTCATAATGTAGGTAGATAAATACGTGTGTATCAAACGATATTCGAACGACGTGTGTGACGTCGACATTCCTTCAGATGGAAATTGTTTCTTATTTTTCTATAATAAAAATTATGAATCTCTCAATGTCGCCTTTACAAATAAGGCAACAACTACTTGCTTCGCCCTTCGTCAACTCATGCATCAATCCAAATGGTGCAAGGTCAATTCTCAGCAGTGAAACAGAGTATGCAGAAATGGATTGTATAGAAATATTTACTAAAGTGTATAATCAGAATGTTTGTGTACATAATTACTACGTTAGTACTAGAACTTACATAGTAGAAAGACAATTCCTTCATTTCACAGTCAATGTCTTGCAAAGTTTCATACATTTACAACTTCGAGACGTACATTTCACACCAATTATTCAAGTGAAGAAATGAATATCAGTAATATAGCAGAAAATCAACGTACAGATAAAATATCTTGCCAAATATCCTCCAATGATGAACTTAGTGGAGATGATAACGATGAACATGATGCTGATATTGCTACTTTCAACGTAGGAATGAACGACATTAATGATACAGTTCCAAAATCCACAAAATATTATGAAGAAATCCATGGTCATCTGCAATTTTAAAAAATATATTTAAAAAAAATCTTTTGGTCATTCTTGTGCTGTTGACTTTGGTGGAAAAATGACTTGAAAAGTACTACTGGCGTACATGATGATATTCTTCAATTGATATTGTAATTATTTTATACAGGATTTAATATATTTTAACAATGTGCAACGTTACTTCATTCACTATTGTTGTTAATTATTAAATTTATTCAAATTTTTCAGAATTACGTACGCGGTACTACTGTACAAGTATGCTCTACGTGTAAAAAGGTATAGATAAAGGAAAAAATCCACTACTATCAACGTACAATGGTTTTTTATTGCCGATAATTCCACCACATTTGCCAAAATTGAATCTTATTGAGCAGCAACTTGTATCACTGAGAATTCCCTTCATGCAAATAAGGAGACTTAGACATGTTAACGGTCAATATGGCATTTACGGACAAATTATTAATGTTCCTGTAGAAGTTAATACAATGGTGAACCAAACCACCACCAGACACATTGAAGATGATCACTGTTTTTATGTCCACATTAAGAAGAAATTAATACACAAAACTAGTTATGTTCATGGACTTATTAATAAAGGACACATTAAACAATGGTTACATTATCTAGTAACAACTCCACTTTATATTCATGAAAATATAACAATAAACGAAGCAGTTCTAAATTCTTATCAAATTGATACAGAAATAGAAATGGATAATATTAGTGAACATGTTCAAATGGAAGATAATGTCACAGCTCAACAACAAACTCTTATGTGGGACGAGAATAAAATATTGCACATGGCACCAGGCGAAAAAAGTGTTCCACGTAGTATTTTGTTTAATAAATATGCCGAAGAACTTTCATTTCCAACTATTTACGGTGGACAATTTCGAACGTATATAGATGGATGTAATGTTACTTCATTTATGCAAGCTACCAGTGAACTTAGGCGTACAGATCGCCGTGCTACTGACCCACAACATCTTCTGTATGTAGCTGCTAAAATCATGAGACAGAGTCAGCAATTCTGTTAGTGTTGCATTTAAACATGTTGGACATGATACTAAAATTACTAAAGAGAATATACAGTCTGAAGATTACATTAACAGTTGTATCGAAAGTAATCTTGCTTTTCTTCATTGTATACCAAATTCTGCGTAGTATTGGGCAGATAGAAAAAAGATCTTTTCGCAACGATGACACAATTTGGAGCTCCAACTGCTTTTATGACACTTAGTGCTAATGAAGCAGGATGGACAGATTTGCTTAAATTGTTGTACAAACTAAAAAATAATGGAGTTGAAATTAGTGATAAATCCGTCAAAGACATGTTATATGTACACAAAGCTCAATTAGTGAACGAAGATGCAGTTACTTGTGCAATATACTTTAATAAGTTAGTAAATTGCTTATTGAGAATTTTAGAGTCAAAAAAAAAATCCATTTGGTAGATATAGAGTGAAATATTAGTTTAAAGAATTGAATTTCAGCATCGTGAAAGTCCTCATGCTCATGTACACATATGGTTGGATAATGCTCCAGAGAATTTATTAAATAACTCCAAAGATTTTAATGAAATGGTTGGAAAATTAGTTTTAGTAAAAATTCATAGATATTCAGGAGTTTATTCATCGAGCACTGCTAGAGTATTCTTAAGATGTATCTCGAACGCTTAGCAGATACAACAAAAATTTAGATAAACTGCCACTCATTTTGGCTGGTGATTTTAACATCAACTTCAGTAATGAAAAATCAAAACCATTGCTTCAGTTTCTAGAAAAAATATATAATTTAAGAATAAACAATAAGCCAGCAGAATCAACCACAAAATATAATACTACCATCGATGCAGTTTTTTTTATTTGAAACGAAACCAAAAGTGGAATATGATGAAATACAATTCAGTAAAATTTAGGTGGTTTTGTAAGAATAATTAATATGATCGATATTTATTTTACCAGCAGGTCTAAAACGACCACTTTATTAGAATCCTATTAGGATCAATAAGTTAAACTTGTTTGAAATAAACAGCTGTGACGTAATGCCGTGCAATGCCGTGGTTCGCAACCCGTCACGTCTCGTTTCCAGTGGGGGCGAAAAGTGGGCTACTGTTAGCCACTTTGCTACTTTGAACTTATAGGAGGGATTACTACTGACGACGAACGATAAGATTGAAGAGGTGTCCAAGCTAATCACTGAAAGTCATCTTGATGTGCTTTGTCTGGAAAGGATGTGACACCACCACACATGGACTCTACACAGCATATTGGTCAGGAGTTGTGGCAGCCAGCTGAGCCAGTAAGGACGCTGGTGTTCTACTGCCCGCTAGAATGAATGTGTAACTAATTTTGAATGTGTGAGTCCAAAACTCCTTTGAGTGAGGTTGAAGGTTGGTCTTACTCGCATCTTTATTTTAGGGATTTATGCTCCAAAAGATGCGGCGTGGGGCCAGTCCTTGGCAGCCCAAAAAGAGAGGGACAGAAGTTTTAGGATAGTGTGAGAGATATACTGAATAAATGCAAGGAAGATGAGAGAATTACTCGTATTAAGCTGGGTGACTTCAATACACACACCGGCAGAATTAGCGGAACACAAAAAATTGGAGAGTATAAAATAGTTAGCTTTATTCTTAAACAAATAATAATTAAACATTAAACAACAGTTAAATTAACATGTTTTGACATTAATTTGCAACAACTTAAAGTTTAATTTAAAAAACTGACCTAAAAAAAATGCATTTTTCTTAGATTCCGTAGTGACAGAGAAACAGTTGAAATTTTTAGATTTTATGATGGTTAAAAATTAATTAAATGAATGTTTAGTAACGAGTGTTTCCCCCTCGTGCTCTGATTAAGGTTTCCATCCGTCTGGGCATGCTGAGAATGATGTTATCAATGATTTTTGGGGCAACTTCTGCCATTCTTCAACTAATATGTTTCGCAGCTCGCCCAGATTGCTAGGAGGTGACACTCTTGATTTGACAGTCCTCTTTAGCAAGTCCCAAACGTGTTCAATCGGATCCATATCCGGGACCGTGCTGGCCACTCCATCACCGTAACACCAACATGGTTTAGGTATGCCTGTACTGAGCAAGCACTGTGAGCCCGAGCATTATCCTGCTTTAAAATGAAGCCGTTACCAATAAATGGGGCAAATGGCACAACATGTTCTTCTAAAATCTCCCTGATATACCGATCAGCAGTCAGATTTCCGCCGCCGCCGTCGACTACCACTAACTCCGTGCGAGCTGCTAAACATATCCCTCCCCAGACCATAGTTGAGCCGCCGCCATAAGCCACTGTATTTGCAAAAATAGACTGTAAATAATGCTCTCCTTTGCGTGGAGACTAGTGGAGTTAAGTCAGATTAATGGAAGGCAGCGAACATGGAGATGTTCGCTGCCTTCCATTAATCTGACTTAACAGAATTCTGCATTCATTTGTATAGAGAACCTGTCCCCACTCGTCAAAGTCCCAGTGACGATGTTCACGAGCAAAGTATAGTCGGTTTGTGCGGTGCTGTCTCTTATGTTTTTGTACTTTGGCGGGTATAAATGAGCCTATACCAACTTCCTCGAATCTTCTGCGAACTGTCCGCTCACTCACTCTTACTCTTCGAACCTCCTATAATGCATCTCGAGCCTGCACAGCCGTAAATCCCGTGTTTCGACGAACTTGAAGTTGTAGAAAACGGTCATCTCTCCTTGAAGTACACCTTTTCCTGCCTTGTCCTCTTCTCTTCACTAGAGGATTCGTCGATCTTTACCGTTTGATGCTACGATGAATCTTTGATAACGATCGACAAAGTCTTGTGGCAATCGATCTTTGGATTGATCATTTCTTCTCATTTCATCTGCCCTGATAATTTCTGGTAGCGTTAAATTCAGGCAAATTTAGATGTTCGTAACTTATCAATAAACGAGAAAACACAAAAGTCTCATAAAACTGCAAAACAATGTTTTTCAAATGGTATTTACGAACTTTAGGATAATGGAAAATCTACTTAGAGGCAATCGATAGAGATGTATGAATGAAAAAAATGACTGTTGACATATGTTCCATTTTCAAATTAAACGTTTTTAAAAAGATAATGTAAAAAATGATAAAAATTAATGTATCCGGCCAGTGCTACGAATATCAAATATTAATTCTTTCTTTTTTTGTGTTCCGCTAATTCTGTGTGTGTAGTTGGGTCAGAGTGAAGCGAGATGGATATGAGTGTGTGTTGGTAAAGTTTAGTGATGACAGAGTAAATTAAAATGGAGAAAGCCTGCTTGAAGTATGTTTGGAGAGAAACTTTGTGGTAACAAACACTATGTTTGACCAACATATATATTTATATATATTTATATATATTTATATTATAACATATATACCAGAGAGAAAGGAAGTCGGAAAAGTATTATAGAAAGAATGTACTAGACACTAGGGTATACCGCGGTACCGGCAGTATTGACACAGATCACTTCCTGGTAGTTAGCCGAATAAGTGGTCTCTTCAAGCGGTGACGGCACCGGGCACCAGAACCTGTTAGAGTATTAAAGCGTATAAAAGTAGAGAATTTGCAAGAGGAAGAAAGAAAAGAGGAATTTGTGAGTAAATTGAACAAAAAGTTTAATAGAAATGAAGTTAGTTAAAGAAGGACTTATGTGTGGTGTATGTAAGAGAAGAGAAGGATGCGAGCGGTAGACTAAATGTATAGACATTCGAAGATAGTGTCTGAGAAAAAGAAAGCTTGATTGGATTGGTTGGCGGTAAAAGCCAATCAAACAGCAGGATGAGGAAGTACGAGTGGCAGTATAAAAAAAAGTAATCTAATGGTAAAAGAGGCTGTAAAAAGAAAGAAAGAGAACGTTAGAGATGAATTTATAGGATGGAGGTTATCTGATGACTTCCAACAGAATATTAAATTCTGGAAGTCAATAAGAACATCCAGGGTAAAACATCGACTCTCAACTGGACAAAATCAGAAACCAAGATGTAAGCTTTGCAAAAGAAGAAGAATGCGCGCTAAAAAGATAGAACCAATATTTTGAGTTTATTTCTAAAAGAGGTTATGCAAGCACAAGTTTGTTATTTGGATATAAATGAAGGTGGTGACGAAAGTGGAATCAGTATGAAAGAAATTGGGTAAGGGTGCAGGGACTGCAGGGTATAACCGGATTACCGTCGGGATGTTGAGGGCTGAACGAGGTGTGGTGACTAGTCAGCTGTATTCTTTTTGAAACCTTTGCTCGAAGAGCGGCCGTTTGCCAGGAGACGAGTGAAAAGCCGTTATCGTACCACTTTATAGAGTAAATGAGGTTGACAAGCTGAGAGCCAATATACCTTTGTTGGTATATGTATGGTGCCCAAGCTGAAGGTAAAGTTTCAAGAAAGAAGGTCACCGTTAGTGACACAGACATTTCTTTTTCTTAGCTATGAGTCGGTTGAAGGATTTTTTAAGTTTTATCAGACTGACAAGAGTTAATTTATATTACAACTTAGTTTTGGCGGCCAACTTATATTAATAAACAAAAAACTTGTTATTATTTTTAATACTTTGTCAAATTAATATTCTGCAAAACATGGAAAATTAAACTAGATAGAGTTAAACGTCGCGTTACGCAAATAAAGAGTTATTCGTTAAAACGCGCCATGTCGGTACACATAAGGCGCACCGGGATGTCATTAGTGAAAGCTCAGCCTTTCTAATGCCTAACTGCGCCCCGCCTCCTATTGTCATGGGAGTAATGACCAACTCACGATTTATCTGAAGGAGCTGCACTTTATTATGTTATTCTGTCAAAAATAGTGAACATTTATATTTTGTATAGGGTGTTGATTTCTCGTCGTATTTATAAAACGAACAAATCAGTCACGATTGAAAATGCAAAATTCAATGTTCAATAATAGATGACCTCTGGAGCTTAGCTTAGCTCCATGATACGTAACAACTAAGTTCGCAATAGCATACTTACCACTGACAAACATCGAACACTCTGTTCGCCAAACATGTTCGCGGCAATCCTATTGGTATGTTCCGTATGGACGGTGTTTGAATAGTTTTAATAAACATGACACAAAACAAAACGTTTGTATGGAACTTGGTGGGCTACAGGCGTTAATTTTTTATTACAAAACTGTTTCCCACCACCTACGATCCGCTTTAAACAATATCTCATGAATCACGACATAAAGTATTACTAGACGATTTCTAAAATTTTGCATTGGTTCACAAGTAACAACTTGCTGCTTAATGCGAAGTAAACAAAGTGTGTTAAGTTCACTATGCTTATTGTAAGACAGATGGATAATCATATTACAATGAACGATGAATCTGTTTAAATAGTCGATACCACAGTTTTTCTTGGAATGACTCTAGGTAGTAAACTGCAATGGGGTTCTCATATCAAAACCTTGGCAGGTAGACTTAGCTCAGCTGCCTATGTGTTTCGTAAAATAAGGTCACTGACTGATGTGGAAACGGCACGATTTGTTTATTTTAGCAACTTCACGTCATAGCCTTATGTCGTATGGTCTGATGCTGTGGGGCTTAGCTGCCGATATTGAGACTTATTTTCATATTACAGAAATGAGCGATACGAGCATCTCTTAAAAAAAGCTCTGACGTACACAATTGTAATACGAGAAATAAACAAACTTTTAGTGCCAAAACTCAAGACTTCATAAGGTTGGTAATTCGTTTGTAGGCAACAGTATAAAATTTTTCAGGATCTGGTTGGCAATAAGTTTAAAATAGAAGTAAAAAGTGTTAATGAAAAATGAATAATATAAATGTTTAGTCATCCTAATATTTTGCTTGCTCGCACAATCTAAATTTGTTTTAAATAAAACCACATTTAACAAAACGATAATATTGTTCACTGAGTTTCTTGCTGGTGTCTTCTCAGTGGAACCAACTTACTGAACCGATTATCGACCGCTACTTCAAAATCAACCACCTCCAACGGCGCTGAGTTTGCGACTCGACTGTTGAGTGTTGTGCGCGTACTCAATTCGAACTGTGTTCGGCGTCCGTGTTCGGACATGCCGTCAATACGTACAAACCAAATATTCATTTTTGGTGTTTGTGTTCACTATGTTCGTGTTAGTACGTGCGTACGCACCTACGGCGAAGCGGTCGAGTGTTCGACGAGTATGTTGGCGATCGCAGGCCCGATTTCCGCTCAGTGCAAACATATTGATTAATTTTATCAATTGGAGATACAAAATTCAATGTTCAAATACCAAGTAAAAAGTCTACGAGACAGGTTAGACTCATTAGTCTGACTGCTTACTTATTTGGGACATTTTATTCTACAATACGGTAGCCAATGAGCAGCTTATAAAAAGTCAGTGAGGAACGAGAATCGATGTATAGCTACACATGTTCAACCCCAAGCTAATTTTCTCTGTTTGCATTAATAGATATGTAGATGGACAAAATATTTGAAAAGCTACGAAATTATTTCAGTAATATATTAGTTTCTTACATATGTGGGTGGTGGTTGGGTAACCTCCTCGTCGGCTTCTCCATTTCTTTCCCCATTAGGCCAAGGTCCTGGGGAGCGGGCTGGTGCACCCTGGAAAACGACTAACAGACTCCCACCTTGGCCTTTGACCTTCCGTTGACGAATAACCCAACGGCTGACCTCACGAGGAGGTCGTGGGATGGGGGCCTTCAAGACCTGCGGGAGGGGGTCCATAGGATCCCTTCCATCTCAATAGTCCTTTTGAGGGCTAGCTGACCCCATTGCACAAGGGGGTCGTGGTATGGCGGGCCTGCAAGGCCCGCAGGGAGGGATCTGAAGGGTTTCTCCCATCTTAACAGCCCTTTTTAGGGCTAAACGTCGCTCCCGGTACACCTCTGCTATCAGAGGAGATAGGGGAGAGACGACGGGATCCGTCGGGTCCAGGGAAGGGTCGGCCCAATGCTCGCGCAGGGGCTGACGGGCACTCGTGCCTCCGTCGGCGTTGGGAGAGCTGTCTGCTCCCCCGAAACGCGTAACCTCCGAGATGTCGTCAACGACCCGAGTGCTAGCCACACTCGGGAACGTCGATATCCTGGAGGCCACGAGGCTTGCCTTAATCGGCCGGCCCACGACAAGGAAAAGTCTGAAAACCCGACAGCGAAATCGCTTAAAACCTTTGGATACCTGGGGACCTCCACAGTATTTACCCCACTTCCTGGAATGGCCGTCACCCAGGAATTGTAATCTGAACGGTTCAACTCGTGGGAACAATATGGAGTCTACTAAATCAAACAAAAAAAAACATTTACCAAGCGAAACAGTCTGCGCGGAGGACTCGCAGCGCCATGACGCGGAAGTCGCGTCCCAAGCGGGGTCGGAGCAATTCGACACTGCCACTCAGAGCAGGGCTAGCACCCCGGGTATTCAGACCCGGAAGGTGGCTGGAAAGAGGGACCTATTCCCGCCACCCCTGCCATCAGATACGGACGAGGCGGTCACATCGACCGACTCGTCAACGAGCGGCAGCGACGGTGGTGGGCTCTCCCAAGTTTGTGGCGCTTGGCCGCCGAAAAGCGCGGGGTGGCAAGCGGCCCACCCCTGAGGTACGCGCCCCGGTCCCGAAGGGTGCCCCAGCGCCGCCGAGTTCCTCCACCTCGGCGGCGCCCTTGCCTGGTAACAGAACGTCCCGGGAGGCCAGAGAGGCTCTGCACGATTTGATTGTGGCCCGCGCAGAGCTTCTGGGGATGGAGGAGGACCGATTGTGTCAGGCGGTGATGCGCCTGGTCGATGAGTTCGACCTGTTGAGGGCGGAATTGGCTGAGGCCCGCGAGGAGCGGTTCCTGGCTTGGTTCCTGGCTTGGCTTACATTTCTATACATTTCAATGTTTATTTTCTAGAGTTCTTATAATAAATACTTAATCTAACACGGGTAACTATACAATTTATTGACTATGCTAGGTAATCATTATACCCAGATAATGAGCCTTGTTAGTCTACAAGTCCTGTTCCTCAAATTAACTATTCTGACAATTTTGGTAGCGTACTCGATCATTGACTCCGTGTGTGTAGTGATCAGTGTTGTCACTGAAGATGCCGAACGCGGCAAGGTCATGCCGCTCTACCTCGCACACCGCTTTGCGCAAGGCCAGGAGTTCCGCCTGGTAGACGCTACGCTACGAGAGAGCAAACTTGCGGGCCTTCGTCTCGGACTGTCTGTTCCACACAGAGACAGCAGCTCCGACCCGGCCCTCAATTTTGCTCTCGTCAGTGAATATCCGAATATCGTGCGCTTCTACGATTTTGAACTGATCCTCGTCTACCACGCTGTCGAACTCCAGGCGTATTCGCTCCGCGGGGTGCGGGGCTGCCAAAATGGGTGCCAATCGCTCGACCTCCCTGTCTTCCAGCCACGGCTGGGGCACTTCTCTCTTGGTCTCATATAATGAGGCCACCTCCCTAACTCGGAGGTCCAGAGGGAGTATCCCAGCCAGCAGCAATGCGGAGTTCAGGGAGACCGTGCGGTAGGCTTTAGTCAATTTCAGAGCAAACACCCGCTAAACCGCGTTCAACCTCGCCCTGACGCATTCCTTTTTCGTCGCCTCACACCACACCCTGGCCGCGTACAATATTACTGGCTCTATTACTGCTGTGTATTAGTACCGTGTTACATAGATATATTATATTTCAGATATTTCTGCTAATAGGTTAATTAGGCTTAATATAGACTGAATGAAAGATAAAAAACAGAGTCACCAATGACTCTGTTTTTTCGTTCACAAATAGGTTGATTGACGTTGAGCGGCATATGGTAAGATATTATGTCTAGGGGTTGTTCGAAGGACAAACGAATTCCCACCTCGTGTTTACATTCGTGTGATTTATCGACGCGTGCGGATCAGGACCGTCAAGCTTTTAGATGATCCCATTATTAAACATTCTGTATAAACATTGTACGATATTGTATTTTTGAAGCTGGACCTGAATTTTTGATACATTTGGACTTGGTGTTTTTTTACCTTGCCTAATGGTAAGGTACGTAATTAAGGTAACCATTACAGGTGTCAACAAGTAAAATGGCGATGTTTTCGGGCCTAGTTGTAAGATTCTGGGATTGTGGGAGATGGAAAAAAGGTATGTTAAAAAAAAAAATTAAGTTGTTTGGATCCGGTCGTAAATGTATACTACGCAGAGTGCCTATGTAGATATTCATAGTAAAAATGTACTTCTCATTGTCTCTACTACGTATTATTACTACATTACATAATGAAATAATCGCGAAATGCTTACTTTTTAACCGACTTCAAAAAACGAGGAGCTTTTCAGTTCGATGGCTATGGGATATTTATATTTTTAATTTATGTTTGTTCCATATTTTAGTCTAGAACAAAACGACACGAACTCAGATGATGGCCAATACCTTCACAACTGTGTTGGCCCACGTGTAAAGTGGCCATTATGCATACAGTACCTACAGGTCTATCTAGTGTCTAGCGCACTCACTATGACCTGATCGTAAGTGCGCATGCGAAACAAGGGGCAAGACTATGGCGCAGGCTCAGAAAATGTCAATTAAAAAAAGAACTAGCTGTCGAAGCACCTGCTAACATTATTCAAGCAATTAACACTGCATCAAAATTGCATTTAATTTCATTCAATCAGGCACTCGTTGACTTGCTAACCCCACTACCTATTTTTTGTTATTTTTTCTCGCCCATGTGTCATGGAAGTAATTACACGTGTTTAAATCAATACAATCTTTAATTCGATATTCTGGCCAAAATACCCCAGTTATTATACATGGCCGTAGATCAAGCCGGATTGCTACATATGGATCAGCCGTTATTCACCTGGAATATCAAAAATTAAGGAGATAAAACCTGTGACGAAGTGTGGTGGTGATTGCGTCATCCGAATTTGTGGTCAAAGTGGTCAAAATTCAGAAACTTTAAGTTATCATTTCATAATTTTAGTTAATTATCACCCAACACCTGAGGATCAGGTAATATTTTGTGTGATTAAAGCAAAATTAGCAAGGTTAGTACCACTATACAGCCATTAGATTAAGAACCTATAGTTAGTGAATTTAGGGTTGAGTTTCATTTATTATTAGTTAATTCATACTTTTCATAGTATATGGTAAGCTATAAATGCTACTTTTTAACTAATCATTAGCTCAAACCTACTTATTTTCTGTTCACTTCCTAGATTCATGTCTTATAGGTAATACCTAAATTACCTAATAAATTTAGCTTGTATGTATCAGTAGGCATCTAACCATTAAATAATAAGTCTCCAATTCATTGTGTACACGTTTTACTACTAAGTATTCCACTAGACATTCAATATAAAATCAATATAATTGTTACAAAACTTAATTGCAAGTTAACTGTCACTGTCCGTTATGTTAATCTCTTATTTTTATATAACTTCAGGTCACTTGACACCTTCCAACATGACCGATGAGGTTTCTAGTCAAGAAAAGGACCTAATTCGAATGAGAGGGAGTATACGAGGGCGAATGACTTATTTTGGTAAATATTTAGAAGGATTAGACACCACTTCCTTGTCGTCAACTGAGGTAAGAGAGTTGCATTTACGACTAGATAAAACCGAGTTGTTATTCAACCAATTTGACGCTTGTCAGTCAAAGTTAGAGAGCTTATCAGATGAACCCGACACTCACTTGAAGGCACGTGTAGAATTTGAAGATCGTTTTTATGCACTTATCGCAAAAGCTCAGGATATACTGTCCCTTTATGCAAAGGCTGAGGCTGACTCGGATTCTGAGAGTAGTACAAACACAGTGAAAGGCTCTGTTAATAGACGCAAAATTGTCAGGATGCCACCAATTCAGTTGCCAAAATTCAGCGGCTCATATGAGAATTGGCTCGAATTTAGAGACACTTTCATCAGCCTCGTTCACCAGAACCGTGATTACGATGACATAAGCAAATTCCACTATTTACGCTCTTCATTAGAAGGTTTTGCATCTGAAGTCATCAAAAAGGTAGAATTTAGCTTCTCTAATTATCTTACAGCATGGGATATTTTATGCGAACGATACGATAATAAAAGATTGTTAACTAACAACCACGTCTCTGCTTTATTTAACATACCACAATTAACAACGGAGTCCTCAACTACGTTAAAAAATATGGTTGATTTGTTTACTAAGCATTTGCGTGCGTTAACCAGTTTAGGTGAACCTACGACAAATTGGGATACGCTTTTAATTTATCTAGCTACTCAAAAACTCGATACCACGACGTTTCGCAAATGGGAAGAATGTAAAACCGGTTTTGATAAGGAAGTTCCGATCCTGTTTAATGATTTCATTTCATTTCTTAAAAACCGCGCAGATTTTCTCGAATCTTTGGAGTTGTCGCGAAATGAAGTCAATCAGACTAATCAGAATAAAAAATCAACAAATAAGTCGAAAAATAAAGCATTAGTGTCTGTCCAGGACAACAAGAATAATTCAGAATCTATTTCCTGTCCTAAGTGCCAAGGTAACCACTCACTAGGTAACTGTCCACAGTTTTTAGCCCTAACTAACGATGCACGACTTAAATTAATGTCTACTTTTAAGATTTGCTTTAATTGTTTCCGTGCAGGTCACTTTGCTAATCGGTGTAATAAGCCGGGCTGTAAGGTGTGCAAGCGCAAGCATAACACTGTCATTCATGTGACCAACCCGCCGCCACGCGAGCCACAGTCGGAGCCTTCCGTCCCCGCTTCTCCGCAGCAGGCGTCTCGGCCGTCCGGAGGCAACACTAAACCTGAGGTGCCACAGTCTAGTAACATTTCTATGACGGCCAGTGTTTGCACTCCTCGGCAAAGCGAAATTTTACTATCTACGGCATTAGTTAAATTAATAGATGCGAATAATTGTGAACATATCGCCCGGGCCTTACTAGATTCTGGAAGTACGTCCTGTATTATGACAGAAAAAATTTTCAATTTGTTAAAATTGCCGTCGACTAAGTTGAATAAATCTATTCTAGGCATTAATGATACTACTTCGCATGTGAGTAAGCTGTGTCGCGTTACAATGAAATCATTGAATGATTCATTCACCACAAAAATGCAATGTTTTGTGTTGCAGTCAATTACTCAGGATGTACCTAGCCGACCAGTAAACATTTTGGGACTTAATTTACCCACTGATTTATGCATAGCCGATCCCAAGTTTTATTTACCTGCACCCATAGACTTAATTATTGGCGCGGACTTATTTTGGAATATTATAGGGGCGCAGCATATCAGTCTCGGCAAGGGAAAACCAATATTACACGAGACCAGACTGGGATGGATAATTTCTGGTCCCACTAGTAGTTTTTGTAATTTTAATCCGAAGTGTAACTTCGCTAAAATCGACGACCTTCAAACCCAGCTGACTCGATTTTGGGAGTTTGACGAAGTTAGTCATAAGTCGAATTATTCACATGAGGAGAGGTTATGTGAGGAACACTTTGTGAAGAACACAAAGCGACTCGATGATGGAAGTTTTTGTGTCAAAATTCCTTTAAAGGAAAGTCCTAGTATTTTAGGGGACTCCAGTCAACGAGCTAAGAAATGTTTTTCTTCTATTGAGCGTAGGCTTACTGGTACCTTTGGTTCTATGTATCGAGACTTTATGTCTGAGTATAAGACTTTAGGTCATATGTCTGAAACTCCTCAGTTAAATGCAGATCAAAATGCTTACTTTATCCCTCATCATGGTGTGCTGCGTGAAAGCAGCACGACCACTAAATTACGAGTGGTATTTAATGCAAGCAGTCCCACCACCTCCGGGGTTTCATTAAATAAAATTCAGATGGTAGGACCAACTGTGCAGGACGACCTACTTTCAATATTGTTGCGTTTTCGGTTTCACAAATACATTTTGTCAGCAGACGTTGAGAAAATGTATCGCACCGTCTGGATTCATCCTGATGATCGACATCTCCAGCAAATCTTCTGGCGCGATTCACCCTCAGAAGAAATAAAAATATTTCAACTGAATACGGTGACTTACGGTACTGCGAGTGCACCGTTTCTCGTAACGCGCTGTCTAAAGGAGATAGGCCTTAATTGTAAGGATAAAAGGGTGTCTGATATCATCACTCATGATTTTTATGTCGATGACCTCCTGACTGGTTGTGATGACCTTACCGAAGCCAAACGCATCTCCAAAGAGGTAACTTCAGAGCTCGCTTCTGCACGCATGAATTTACGCAAGTGGAAGTCCAATGAGCCTCTATTGGTGACAGACTCCTCACAGACACTCATGAATCTGAATATTGGGAGCAATGAACCCAATAAAGTTTTAGGGTTAGGATGGCAGGCTAGTTCTGACGAACTTCATTTCCCCATTGGTTCTATTACAATGCCTCCGAAACTCTCTAAACGTCAGATTCTCTCGGTCATTGCACAAATATTTGACCCGTTGGGTTTGTTGTCGCCCTGTGTAGTAAAAATGAAGATACTACTTCAAAGATTGTGGCTCCTGAAGTTGTCGTGGGACGATCAATTACCTACTGAAATTAGTCAAGATTGGTCTAAAGTGATCGCGGACCTACCCGATCTTATCAACTTGCGCATTCCTAGGATTGTGGTTTGTGAAGGTCATAAAATTCTGGAATTCCACATATTTACAGATGCGTCTGAGCGTGCGTACGGTGCGTGTCTGTATGTGCGCACAATCAATGCGAATGGCGAGATCGTTATTCGTCTATTAATGGCAAAGAGTCGAGTCGCCCCTCTCAAACCAACCACTATACCCAGGCTGGAGTTGTGTGGTGCTCTCTTGGGTACTCGCATCTATGAGAAGGCCGTAAGGTCACTTCGTTTCGCAGTCACAGCCTCCGTGTTTTGGTCTGACTCGACAGTGGTCTTGGGGTGGCTGAAAATGCAGCCTAATCAGTTGCAAACTTTTGTGCGCAACCGTGTAGTTGACATTCAAGATACCACAAAAAATTGTGAATGGAACTATGTTCCTTCAGAGCACAACCCTGCAGACTGTGTCTCGCGTGGTGTGTCTCTAAATTCTATTAGAAGCAATGAATTATACTGGTCAGGACCCCCTTTTTTAAAACTTAGCAAGTATGTGTGGCCGAAGACTCCCACCATAAATTCTAGTACCTCTTTACCTGAAATCAGACGTGAAATTTCATTACATGTCACTGAAAATACTCAGTCTATTGCCACCCAGCTCATTGATTTTAACCGTTTCTCTAATCTGAATCGTCTAAATCGAGCAGTGGCGTATATGCTCCGTTTTATTAAATCTACTAAAGGGGATTCTGCAACTACTGACTATCTTACGGAACCTGAATTGCGTGCCGCGTTAATGTTATGCGTGAAAACGTCACAACGCGAAAGTTTCCCTGAATATCAGTTATTGGCAGAGAAGCAAAACTTACCAAAAAATCACCGTTATTAAAGTTTAACGCCTTTTTAGACGAGAATAACGTGATGCGTGTTGGAGGACGTTTAGTGAATTCAAATTATTCTTTTGATAAAAAGCATCCAATCCTGTTACAGTCCGCTCATCGATTCACTCAGCTTTTATTTCAATATTTTCACATTAAAATGATGCACGCAGGGCCTCAATTGTTGCTATCATCAATTAGGGAAATCTATTGGCCAATAGGCGGTAGAAATTTAGCCAAATCGTGCTATCACCGATGCGTCCAATGCACTAGAGCAAAGGGAAAAATAATATCGCCTTTGATGGGTAATTTGCCTAAGGAGCGCGTTGTTCCCGGAGGTTATCCGTTCCAAACAGTAGGGGTAGATTACGCGGGACCCATGTCGTGTCTTAGTCGTCAAGGACGTGGTTCTAGGGTGGTGAAAGTGTACATAGCCATTTTCATATGTTTCGCTACCAAGGCTATGCATTTGGAATTGGTCGGCGACTTATCCAGTAATAACTTTTTACTTGCTCTGCGACGGTTTATTTCTCGAAGAGGAAAACCTCGTGATATTTATTCAGATAACGGGACGTCGTTTGTAGGAGCTCACAACGAACTCTCACAATTTTTAAAAAATAATTGCAACTCTTTTTCTGAAGTGGCGGCAAATGAAGGTTTGAATTTTCATTTTATCCCTGCCTACTCCCCTCATTTCGGCAGGCTCTGGGAGGCAGGTGTCAAGTCGGCAAAATTTCATTTGCAACGGGTGTTGGGAAGTTGTAACCTAACTTATGAAGAATTGAACACGACATTAGTTCAGGTCGAGGCCATCTTGAATTCAAGACCGCTAACACCACTTTCGTCGGACCCTGAAGACTTCACACCACTCACACCCGGTCACTTCCTCATTGGCCGTCCCCTCACTGGCTTGCCAGTTCAGGATCTTCACGACTGCTCTGTGACTCATTTGAACCGATTCCAAAGAATCGAGCAGCTTCGTCAACATATCTGGTCTCGCTGGAGCGCCGAGTACATATCCGAGCTGCAACTGAGGACTAAATGGAGGACTAACAAAGGCCCTTTGAAGCTAAATGCGCTCGTGGTCATTAAAGACGATCAGCTGCCTCCATTGAAGTGGAAGATGGGTCGAATCATCGCTGTTCATCCTGGCCCTGATGGAATCAACAGAGTCGCCGATGTGAGGACGCCCACTGGAGTCATCCGCAGGTCATTCAGCAAGATTTGCCCGTTACCTGTTCCTGAAGACGTTTCTGGTTGAAAGAAGCTAAATCTTTCAACGTCGGGGGGCATGTCGAAGCACCTGCTAACATTATTCAAGCAATTAACACTGCATCAAAATTGCATTTAATTTCATTCAATCAGGCACTCGTTGACTTGCTAACCCCACTACCTATTTTTTGTTATTTTTTCTCGCCCATGTGTCATGGAAGTAATTACACGTGTTTAAATCAATACAATCTTTTAATTCGATATTCTGGCCAAAATACCCCAGTTATTATACACTAGCTTAATGTTTATCATATGGACCACCGGAAATGTTCTGAACACCGATCAGCAGGTCCAAAAAGGCTACATAGCATATTGATGTTCATTTCCAGATAAGTAGGAGGCATAATTATGAAGACCATAAAATGGTGACTTGTTTAATATTTCATTCACATTTTCATCTGCAACATTTCATATTCTAGTGACTTTTGTAACTGATGTTGCAAGAACATAAAAGAAAATATAGAGATTTTGCCATTAACACAGCGTTCATCCGTAGTTATTATGTTCTATATACCAATAGTTCATGATTCCCATCTAGTAACCCTGAATTTAAAGCAAAATAAAGCGAACACTACGAATGATTTCTATTTTTTTTTTCAATGTGGAAATTTTGTCTGGCTTGATTTTAATAACTGATTTGACAGTGTTGTTTGTCAAGTTTGTTTGAATGTTTCTGTAGGTTAAGGCTTAATAATACTTTTTGTACTATAAAAACACCAATATGATCGTAAACTAACATCCAATACGTCACAAATTCGAAATTATGAATGGCTCATAAATTGAAACCATTTTACGCATTTTCATACAAAACTGTCAAATAAGATAATGTACTCAAATGAAGCTTCATTTAGTGATAGTCAAAAAGTGACTATTTTACAATTATTAATGAAATAGCAAACATGAGGATCAGTAAATGAACATACAATATAGCCTTTTTAGACCTGCTGTAGTCTTCTAAACTTATGTCTGTTGGTCAAATGACGCTGGGGAACATTGTTACTGGACCCGGATCCTGCTAATTATCTAGAAATGTCAAACCACTGACACTGCAAAAAATTCCATTAGGTTTTACTTTGTTGTTTGACTTTATAGACTATATTCTAAAAGTCTAAAATTCTATGAAAATGAGTTCATTCACTCTTCAAGATGCCATTCAATTTAAGATTTTAGCAGCGTAACAGTAAAGTCTTAAATTTAATGGTATTTTTACTGGATTTGTGGTATTATTGCAGTGGTTGACAATTACCAGAATTGGGGTCCTGGTTGTCAGTTGTGATGAGTTCACAAACCGGTTCCAGTGGTTTTTGAACCATATGGACATGTCTAGACGATACCTGTCATGAACGTAAATGTTATATATTTTTAACCGACTTTCAAAAAAGAAGAGGTTCTCAATTCGATCGGTATTTTTTTTACGTATGTACACCGATTAATCTGTCATTTATTATCCGATATACGTGTTTTTTTTAGTTCGATGCGGAATAGTTGCTATTTGGTTCCATAAACTTTTTATATACTTAGTTTGTTCTTAGTTTGTTCCCTTTGTGGAAGGTTGTTGTTCTCCAGTTGAACAATTGGGCAATTTCCTTTTCTCAAAGTGAATATGATGTGTGCAGATTTGGTGGAACTCGCCTTAGTTTTCCATCTTTGGAGCCAGTCATTCACTTTGTCAAGGCTGTCTCAAGGTCTTTTGTAAATGCAGTACTGGGCCCAGCACAGACCCCTGAGGGGACTCATTTTTTTTGTGTCATGGAATTCAGACAACTCTTAATATTACTTGGAACATCCGTAATGATATCATATCTAGGTAGTAAATATGTACAAGGACATTCTTAATCTTACAGAGTAGACCTTTGTGCCAAACTTTGTCAAATGCCCGCTGAATGTCCAGGAAGACTGCCGAACAATACTCTTTAATCTCTAAAGATCTTCTTATGACATTACGTACGCGGTGCACCTGCTGCGGTATTTAGGGTTGGTGTCATTTTTGGTAAGTATTAGAGTTATCCTGTCCATCTGAATCCGCTTAAACAGTTCGGACTGTCGCATAGTGGATGTTAGGATTTAGGTTCAGGCGGATATTTAACAGAACGCCACTTGAACCAAAGTCCAAGTCCAGACCTAAATCCCGTGACAATATCCCGTGACAATTTACGAAAGTAAAAAAAGGAATGAAATGACTGAAAGAGTATTACTTTTCAATCAGATATATTAAATATGGCTAAAATTAAATCACAATAGTGATTATAAAATTTCGATACCGTGGTACCCGGTTGATGTTCAAACAATTAATTTTTATAAACTTCCGATTCCTAAACAAATATAACAATTACAACATCACTCCTTTAAATAGAAATAACACAACACATTTACTCTACGCTGACTCCCCAGTATGACTGATCATAAATTAATTTATGTCAAATGGTTTCTATTCTATCTTAAAGTATCTGATTTCAGACCAAAAACATAAATATATAAAAGTTGAACAACAAGTCTGTAATGTAATATCTAGACGATGCGTTACATCTAGATCTCTTGACGAAATATTAAAGTATAAGTTGGAATGATTTCCAGACGAGTGACGTCTTCGTTGGATATTACTGAATTTCTTCACCTGTTTCAAAAAATTAGTGTAACGCTACGTTACCACGATTTTACAGATGGGACGAAATTGGGTAAGAGGACCAAACGTTATTGTCTTGATCAATCTCCTTAGGTTCATCAAGGACTTGATGCCTCACTAGGTGGTAGTCTGTTGAAGTCTTCTTTTCCTAGGACTTCTTATTTTAAGGACTTGAATAGTTTGTTGAATATTTTTTGAGAGTGTGCTTACCCAGCATGCTGCCTGAATAGCGTTGGTTATGTGAAATGCAGCCTCTTCGAACTCGCTCATTTACGGATACTTTTAACTTAAGGCGTTTGTCTATTTGCTCTCTGAAGTACTCTCAGTCAGTGCGTCTGCTATTTTTTTTATTTATTTATAATATCATTCCTCAATTAAATTTGCGCTTAAAATTACACATAGATAAGTATAGGCTAAAATGACTATATATGTGTTCGGACTTCTCAAAGCAAATGAGAGTTGTGAACTGCCTCCCAGCGTTGAGAAGTACTTATATAGTATATGTGTCGCAGATGTTTGCATGTCTTCGAGGGCAATAGGCAGCCGACATGTTAAAGTGTCCGATTTTATCTTCAACTGAGATGGTGGTTGCCCGAATCTGACTATTTATCTACTCCGGGAGTAGGTGGTGCTTAATACATTTCCGTATTATAATTGCAGACCCAGCGCGATCGGTTCCGTCAGGATGGTGTGTGACACAGGAAGATTTTGATCCACACTTCCTTCCTCAAGAAAGGTTAACAATGTAGACTATTATACCAGTCTTCATTGTTAACATTTCTTGAGTAAGGAAGTGTGGATCAAAATTTTTTAAAATTATAATTTGTTTTTTTATATACATCTAGACTTTTTAAGTTAACTAAAACAAAAATTATGTGGTTGGTATTTCCATTCAATGTGTCAGGTGTTCACCTGTGTTAGGAGGAGGCCAAATTGCTGAGATTGTTTTTTAAGGAACAGTTCTAAGGTATTTAGAGGTGTAGGGACAGGTGTTTCTCCATTACTCTTTTTGAGTATTTCAGAGAAGTAGGGTGTTTTCATAGTTTTGTTAGTGTTGTTTCCTACAGCAATTTTACATGCTGTTGGGTCGTAATCTTTGAAAATAAAGGCGGGCTAGATAATAGTACGGAACCCTTTGTGCACGAGTCCGACTCGCACTTGGCCTACCTTACCCATAACTCTCTTCTCACCATGCAAGTAGATAGTTGAGTGCTTAAGCACCTGTCACGTATATAAAATACAAAAGATAAGTCAATGACGTTTCCTTTTTGGTACTAAAAGCCCTATCATACTTTACATCTTAACTGACAGCCTCCGTGGCGTAGCGGTAGTGAACGCGGCCGCTTTGCAGGAAGCGCGGGTGCAATTCCCGCTCAGTGCAAATATTTGTATGCATGAATATGTGTATTTGCATTGGTCTGATCGTGCCTCGGATCGTGCAACGTTTCAATTTCGCCTTTGGGTTGTGGAGGTCAGATGGCAGTTGCTTCACGGCAAGTATCGATGTTTGAGCCAAATCCGCAGTTGAACTGGTAAAAGCGGACCCCAGACTCCAAGTTGAAAAGCTTCAGATGCGACTCGGATTAACGCTAGGATGAAGAAGATCCTTTACATCTTAACTATGGTGCCCGGTTCACATTATCCTAGTTTAGTAATCCAGCGAATCAATCCAGTCCAGTGCTGAACTGGATTGTAGTGTTCACATTATTCCAGTGTTTTAAATGCGCTTGAATAATCCACTGGGCTGGAATGGGTACACGCCAGTGATGGTTCACATTGAATTCGCTCGCTGGACTGGAATACTACTGGAAGTAATGCGAACCGAGTTTGTGCGAATTTCTTGAACTCACTCAAAGTTAAAGTCTTCAATCTGGCGTCAGTATGCCGTGGTAAAATTGATAATGAAATATGTGACGGCTATTGATGGATAGATAAGATGACTCAATTTCTACATCTGGTTTTTGAGGAAAAACAATAAATAAAGTATTCATTGTATATATAGTTTTCATGTTTTTACGAAAATAGTGCGAGAATTATTAAAAAAATATGAATTTAAACTTATATATTTTTTTGAGTAAACAAACAAAATAATGACCTTACCCAAAGGGGTTTAAGCATTTTGGACTAGCAAATTGATAGGAAATGTTTCACATCGATTATAAGGCAGGTATAATAGAAAGCAGGAATAATAAAAAAAAATATATCCAAATATAAGAATAAAATAAAATAATATAATAAATAATAATTAATCAAATCCAAGCTAATCAAAGTCATTTATAAAGACTCAGATTTTAGTATGAC
Source organism: Eilema caniola (assembly GCA_949126895.1). Taxonomy (NCBI): domain Eukaryota; kingdom Metazoa; phylum Arthropoda; class Insecta; order Lepidoptera; family Erebidae; genus Eilema; species Eilema caniola. Next base: position 34,827,600 of record OX421460.1, on the reverse strand, counting down.
ACAATTTTTTGTATAAAGTTAACGCGCATTAAACGCAGTGGGTGCTTTATGTTTGTGGATCACTCTGCTTTTGTAACGACTAGCCGAACACAAACAGTCAACAAACGCGGGGCAGTATGCGTAACAGTATACATAGAAAGCCCTCGTAATGTTTGCCTACGTGTGATTTATTGGCTTCGGTGGATTTAGAGGCACGCACTGGGGTCTGGACTACGCGGTGTTACATTACGTGACTGTTAGATACACCCCTGATTGCATTATTAGGTTACGGACTAGTACTGGCAGATTTATTTATCAAACATTTTCGTATTTTCAATTGACGAAAAAACGGAGGAGGTTCTCAACTCGACGCGTATATTTTTTTTATGGTTGACGACGAATAACTTCTTACAAAGTTCGATTTTGATAATTCTTTTTTATTGGAAAGAGTATACCCAAAGGTTGGTCCCATATACATTTTAAAATGAAAAGTCAACCCTAAGGGTAGGAAAATAGGGGTGATTTATTGTTCACTCATAAATTTTAGTCCTGAGTTGAGTAGTTTTTTATTTTTTATTTTTAAGCATGTAGTAATTAGAGGATTATAGCCACACGAAAGTAAGAAAAAAACTTTTTAACGAAAAATTATACCGCCGAAAAAACTGAAAAGCGAAGAATGTTGTAGAAAGATATAAATAAAAGGAATAAGATGTCCATTTGTGTTCATCGTTTTATTTGAAGTAGAAAATTGACAGAACAATTTTAAATATTTTTCATTAAATTTAGAAACTTATTTACATACTAAAAAGTTTCTATAAATAAAGAATAATAAACCTTTTTATTTAACCTCAATATTAACTTATTAAAGTAATGAAACTATATCTAACTATATACTTTTGTAGATAGTTTAATTTTTAATTAACCTTAATAACTAAGTTTTTAAACTAATGTAAGTAATTTAAAGCCAAGTCATTTTGAGTCGTAAGAGTTGATAGTTTGGCGACGACTCAGAATTACTTAGCTATACTTACATTCTTTTAAGACCTTAGTTATTAAGGTTAAATAAAAAAGGTATGTTATTCTTTGCTTTTTAGTTTTTTTCGGCGGTTTAATTTAAACAAAAGTTAAAACGTTTTTAAATGTTCAATTATGTTTAGACAATACGTTGATATTTACTGGAATTCGATGAATGAGTTATTGTCTTATGCCATGTTGATTCCCGGTGAAGTAGAATAGGACTACCATTTTTTTTTACGTGCGGGATGATTCCCACGGATACCCCCCACTTCGGACTCGAACCGACTAAACCGCACGCCGTCTGTGGGTCGATGTGCTAGGCCAGAGGTGAGGTTGTCTCGTGACATATCCCACGCACCCCGGCTGACCCAGGGCCATTCGTCTCGGTCTGGCCCTGCTCGGGAGGCGGGACCACGCGGTCCCCGACTCGCACCCGGTATGAGAATAGGACTACCAAAGCTCTTCTAATGACTGTCGCAAAAGGCGTCTAAAAGCGTTTTCACATTAATCCGATATCCGATATCGGTGTCGGACGCCGATAGTACACATCCGATATATTAGTCCATTTTGAATTTTTTACAGTCGATTAAAATAGGAAAAGTTTTAATCGGTGTAGGTTTGAACCTGCGATCCTTGCCTCACAGGGCAATGCTTAGACCACCGATAATTTTCACCTTGTGCTGTTTTCACTTTAATCCATTTATCCGATAAAACCGATACGGCCATTTGCTCGAAAGTACAGACTACATATTAAGGGATGCTAAAGCGGCGGATTTGGGCTTATAATAATAATAATATTCATTTATTTCAAGTGACCAGGACTCAGTGTGTTAGTAACAATTCTTCTTACTCCTATGTTAGTTTTAATATTCTAATATCTTATCCTAATAACAAATTGACAGTCTGCATGCGAATCACCACCACTAGTCCACCACCTAGGTGGAAAGCTTGCAGCAGCGATCCACATACAAACAGTCAAGTCTGCTCGCTATACAGCTCATAATACTGTTGGAGCTGGCCCGCACCCGACGCACCAGGGACGCACATCGCTTTCTCATAGTAGCGTAAAAGCAATATACACGAGCCTCGGCAAACATCCCTGACGCGCTACAGTAACGGGACAGCCCCATCAGCACTTTGAACGCGTTATTATATTGAATACGAAGGACACTGTACGATTTCTGCGAATAATCTGCCCATCTGACTGCACGTGTAAAAAGAAGTGCAATATGCACGAAATAAGGTTTTTATGACACCTTCTGAGCAACGTGCAAATCTACGAGCTATCATATTCGACCTAATCGACAGCGCCCTCCGCTCCCTCTCAATATCGTCATTGTCCTTCATGTCAGCGGCCAAGAGATGTCCAAGGTACTTAAATTTATAAACTCTAGTAAGTAGTGTTCCATTTAACCTCACCGGAGGTATGGTTTCTGGACATCTCGTACCGCCGCCACCAAAGACCATGACATTACTCTGACCCACGTTATAGACCAAACCATGAAGCCTGGCATAGTCTTCACAGGTAGCCACTAGCTTTCTAAGACCACAGACTGAGGCGCTCATTAATGCCATATCGTCGGCGTAGTTAATGTTGTTAACACATACCCCGTCAACATAACAACCCGCCCGCTCCCTGCTGAGCGCCTCAATTAGATCGTTGACGTATAGATTGAAGAGCGTAGGTGAGGTTAACCCCCCTGCCTCACCCCGCATTCCAATCCATACTGCTCAGATAAGGCCCCCGCCCATCGTACTTGGTTGATCTGGCCTCCGTACCAGCATTTCAGAGTGCTTATCAGTTCCGCTGGAACTCCTGCTTTCTCAAGCTTAAACAGGAGTTTTTCGGTCTGTGTAGTACCTAACAGCCCACTTAAGAGACAGAATAGCACTTTCAGTGGACAACCCGGCCCGAAATCCGAACTGATTGTCGTGCAATCGAATGTAGTTGTTAAGCTGTCTATTAAGCAGGCTGTCAAGCACCTTCGCGATTACTGTCGCCAGGGAAATAGGCCTATAGTTATTACTATCTGCGATAGCGCCTGTTTTATTTTTAATAATAGGCACTACAATAGTTTTAGTCATCTGACTAGGTAAATACGCATGACTCACACAGAAGTTAAAGAACATTGCCAACACTCTTGGCAGATGTGGACCTGCAAACTTGAGATGCTCGATACTCAGACTATCATGACCTGGAGACTTTCCCCTTACTATGGCGTTGATGACACCTTTACATCCTTGGGTGTAAATCTAGTCTCAATATCATGACAGCTGGCAACATCTTGTAAACAAAAGTCGATGTTCGATGATGATTTTACGTTAAAGTGTTTCATAAAGAGGTTAGCAATGTCCACAGGATCGCTCACGCCATTAGCCGATACAGGGAGGCCAGGCTTACTATTCAACTTATTTGTGTGCTTCCAAAATGAACGAAAATTGTTTTCTGAGTGATATGAAGCCAAGGCATCCATTCTTATCTGCTCTTGGTGCGTTTGACACCATTTTAATCGAGATTTAAATATCCTCCTTGCCTCATTCATTTCATCAAACACAGGACCTGAAGATGGTTTATTACAGTCTAGCCAAACACGAAACCTCAGTCTGGCCTCCCTGTAAACGTCACTAACATGCCTGTTCCACCCTGTGACGACCTTTTTCTTCCTACGTCTGCCACTCTCCCGTCCAACCAATGCTGATTCCCGTAAAGCTCGCACAATACTATCATACATATCGTCTATAATGATATGATGACAATACTGCCGACATGCTTTGTCGCTACAGTTTCCGAAAGTTTCAGGGAAGTCTATAAGCCGAAGTTTCTCATGGCATGACATCGTGTAAGACTGTATTTGTTCAGGATTTCTCTCCCTCTATACAATATTATTTTCTAAATAATTGTTATAATTAAGCTGCTTAGGACAAATCTTATCAAATAAACAATTGATTTGAAGTGGGTAATGATCCGACCACATTACGTCATATACAACCCGCGCTGCTACTACAGAGTTGCGAGCCGCCTTAGTAACGACACAATGATCCAACCATCTGCGTGAACCGTGCGCGTCACTCACAAAAGTATATGTGTTCGAATCAGTACCCAATAGCTCTGTATCAACACAATTTCATTCAAATTCACTACAAAAGTCTATTAATTCGTCATAGAAAGGTCTTGTTGGGTGAGCATTAAAGTCGCCTAATATATAATAGTTTTCAATATTAGAGTTATCTATTATAGCACTCACCGCACCCAAGCAATCCGTGAATTCCACTAGGTTATGTGGCTCGTCCGTGGGCATGTATATGCTAAACACTAACACTGATTTCTCGTTAAAAACTATTTCGATACCGCACACTCGCGAGTTGTTACACTGCACCACCGTTACATTGCTGAACGCACTCTTCGTCCAGAGTATGGCCACACCTCCGAAAGGCCGGCCTCGTAAGATCCCCCTTGATGTATCCACCGACGAAGTGCCCGTACAGCCGAATCATCCGAGATATGGTATATATATATGCTAGATCCTCTGGTAATAGCCATGTTTCTTGTAGTGCTATTATATCATAGTTACGACATAGTCCCCTTATACCGTCAATGGATCTTTTTATGCCTTTACAATTAAAGCTTACTAACTTATATAACTGTTTAGCCATTAATAATAGGTATAAGGCCGCCGCCGGTCGGTGCATTCCCGGCCGTATAATGATTCTTGTAATGCACGAAGCGCCTAAAGATAATAGATTTAGGCCATAAGTTACTATCTAAGAATATATCTTCCTTAGACTCTTGCACAAAGAACTTAAAAGATATATGGTCCAACTTCTGCTTTGTTGAGTTTATTCTTTCCAGCTTTACAGATATCTTTGTTTTTGCTAAGATATAATCAGTTATGTCTTTCTCGCTCGTATTTACGTTTATATTGGAAATAAAAATAGGTACTTTTCTTTCCGCCGCCTTAAAATTACCGCTAGAATCATTTGCTATACCAAATTTACCTCTAATACGTTTCTTGTTACTTAACTTCCGATAGGTAACCTTAGTCTATCCTTCTTCGTAGGGCTTACGTAAAACTGAACCATCGGACTTATCAGTTTGTTTACATTCTTGAGGCACGTCACACAGCTGATCTGTTGCCGGTACAGTCGCGTCTCGCTCGGGCGCACTTGACGCTGCCGTCGCGACCGGTGTCGCTATCTCGCTCTCACTCGCTTGCGATGAACGCGCCAAATCTGGCGCTGCGACCGTTGATATAGACTGAGGCGGTTTTGATGTACCCTCAAAATTCATATTGTGAACACAACGCTGCTTTTTTGATATACACTTTGGTGAAGATGATCCACTTATATTAGATGAATGAGGCTGGTTACACATCTCAACAAGCGACACATCCACAATTTCATCTACGATTTTATCCCGTTTATATGTACCTCTATTCTTATTGACCCAGGGATTAACGTCCTCCGGTTTGGATACTGTATTTACAGTATTTTGGAACTCCTTCCGTAACTTCTCAAGCAGTTCAATCGTAGCGTATGAGGACTTGATACATTTTACTTCCTCTTGCACAATCACCAGTTTTTTGAGTATGTCGGACACATCCACATGGTCGAATGTAATCGGCGGGAGCTTTTCTAAATTTCGAGCCACGAACACCGGCATCAGATCCGGTAGGGATTTAAATGCACTTATAATGTCACTGAGTGCACGGTTTTCTTTACCTTGTCCTTTACGAATTGGTTTTCGCTTATCAGCAGGTAACGCTTCAAATAACAGCGATTTAGATTTTTCAATCTCATCACTATTAAACGACGCCACACAAAGTCTGATCAAACTTTCTTTATCACAAATTGATATTTTGTTCTGGACATAAGCCAGCAATTCATCTATGACAATGTTACATTTATTACACTTTAAAACAACCGACATTTTTCAAAACGTATCGTAAGGTTATGTACTAGTGACACACAAATTACGCGTCAAATGGCATTCGTCAAGGGTAATTTAAGCACTAAAATGTACCACAACCTAGTCTAAATACAAAACTGGTAGTCGTTACCTGTAAAATATCGAAGTTCAGATATTCCGTAGTCAGACTGAAACTCGACTCTAACAACGCTGAGAAAAGGCTCGGAAGGTGAGGATAATTACTTTATGACAGTGCTTTAGCTTTTGATTACAGCCTGGTAGCAGAGGTGCAAACCTACCCCTCTCAGGGTTGCAGGGGGAGCGTGGTCTTAGGGAGGAGCGCAACAGTCGTGCAGATCCCCTAAGGCAAGTTTAGTGTTTATCCTTCACGCGGTTGCTGGCCCTGTTCTTGGTTTAATTCCCTCAGAAATGAACGTAACTAAAAACACTAAGCGACTATTGCAGCAACGAAGAGGTCACGCTGCTGCGAGTTCATCATCGTAAAATACCGATGGTGGATACAAATGACCTCCCGCGTGTTTGTGCCGTGCGCGGGGACCCGTACGGAGGGATGAAGGAATCCTGGTGGTTGAGCAGAACAGTAGCTACGGCTGCTGGGAAGCAACACACCCCTTTGGTCTGGACTTCCTCTTACACGGGAGGTTACGAGGTAGCCACTCGTAATCAATCGGCTGTGGTGTCTGGGCAGACGGCCACTGGCGAGTTCTCTGGGGTGATAGGGTCTGCAGGCGGCGGCGCGAGGTCTTACTCATGGCCGTGGTAGCCGGGGAAGGATTCTCGTGCAGGTCAGTCTCGTGGACAACTCATCTCGGAGTGCTATACCAGTCCGATAGCCTTGGTGCTTTAGAGCGTCCCCATCTGAGGGCTCCGTGGAGGGTGTGGAGTCGGATCGACGAATTCTATTCAGGTACAGTATGGATTTAAATAAAAATACCACTCAAGGTGCAATAGCACCAAAGGCTGGAAACAGCAACAAGGCCGCCACCGTGGTCAGTGAAGGAGACTCCCAGAGTGGCTGGACCGAAGTACCTCGCAAGAGATCCTCGGGATCGACCCTCCAGGCAAGAACCGGAGCCAACCCGGGAGGCAGCAAGGTTCGGGTGGAAGGGAACCAGCCGACCACGCTAGTCGAACAGGCCTAAATGGGCCCGAACGGCGCCGGGGAAGTCGGGACCTAACCCAATCTCTAACAAGGCAGCCGTGCAGCAGCAAAACGCCGGGCTAGGCGTCTCCGCAAACAGCACGCTGTGGTAGGCGGAACCATCACCGATACGCCAGCAAATCGCATCAGGGAGGTGAGTGACGAAAAAGCGGAAAACGGGAGGGACGCAAAAAAGGTGAGGATTCAGGGTTCCTACAAAAACGCTGCTACAGGCTTCAGGATGGCGATCATCCTGGCAACATACCCGGAGGCGCGATTTGAATTAGAGGACAACGCGGCGATACAGGACCTGTTATTCAGCGGGATGTTGGCGGCACCAGACCCACTCAAACTGATAAACATGGGTAACATGACGGAGGGCGCGCTGCACGTAATATGTGCGAACGAGGCATCGGTGGGTTGGCTGAAGGGACAAACTGGTTCGTCAGTCAGCAACCACAAAATTAAGGTGGTGGCAGCAAATGATCTTCCAAAGCCGGTCAAAATGGTATGGAAGTCGCGACACACCGCTAAAACCAACATTCAGTTGGTACTACAGCTTCTGCAGCTCAACCCGGGTCTGAAAACGGCAGAATGGCGGGTGATCGACACTCTGGTCGCGAGCACTCACGTTCGCCGTATCATCCTCGTGGATAGGGTCTCTGCGGAGGTCATTAAGGCCTCCAACTGCACCCTCCCAACGGGGATCGACTACAGCCACTTTAAGTTGCTGGAGTCGACCTCCAAAGGAGAAAGGAGGCGAAGGCTGATGGAGTCAAGGAGATGGAGTCGTCATCTGCGGATGCTGAAATGCAGCCAGCAGAGGCCATCTGCGATGACATAAAAACGACGGCATCAGGACCAACAGGAGTCAAGAGCGGCCCACGGTCGCCACTGCATTGGCGTCGTCAACAGGTGCCAAAGAACTGGGCAGGGAGAAGGACGATCTCGACCTAGATGAAAATCAGCTCCTTGCACAGTCTCCGGGCTTCGTCCGAATCCGTCGGAATCACGACACCGAAAATGAATGGCTTAAGGTTAGTACAGATTAATCTGCAACACAACAAGGTGGCGACAGCGATTCTGGCTAGATAGCTGATTAGATTCTAGATTCTGGCTGAAAGATAACAAATATGACATTGTCCTAATTCAGGAGCCTTATATTTATAAAGGCGAAATAAAGGGCTTAGGTGGAACTGGTGGTACTCTATGGTATCACAGGACCACAAATGATGCAAGAACATGCATATATATCAAAAATTATTAATTTAATTATATTTATTATTTATGTTTCAGGGATCTGACCGCAGTCAGGATCAACGGTGGAGGAGAGCCTGGCAACAGAGATACAATCTTTGTATCGGCCTATCTTCCATACGAACACAAAAATCCCATTCCTAGTATACTACAAGGATAAGTGGACCACGGCATCCGAAATAACATCGAAGTAATCATCGGATGCGATGCGAACGCGCACCATGTGATCTGGGGCAGCTCAGACATCAACGAACGAGGGGAAAAGTACTGGAATATCTGGTAAGTTCTCCTTTACAAATAATAAATAAAGGCAACAGTCCGACTTCCATCAATCGGAAAAGGACTGAGGTTATTAATATCACTCTAGCCACAAACATGGCCAGCAGAGATATCATGAACTGGCAAGTATCTAATGAAATCTCATTATCTGACCATAGGTACATATGTTTTGAGTATAATACTTCAAAGGTGATTGGGGTAGAAATGCGCAGAAACCCCAAATACACAGACTGTATCCAATGTAAAAAGGATCTGAAGATCTACTTAGGAGATCCAAAATGCAAACTGAACTCGATAAGCGACATTGAATTTGAAGCGGAAAAGATAACAGAATCAGTCATAACAGCATGGACAAGAAACTGCCCAAAACAGGTTATAAAATCCAAAAAGGTGCCATGATGGAACAAATAATTAGAGATGCTACGTCGCAAGACAAGGGCCGTCTTCAACAAAGCCTAGGCACAAGGCGATTTCAGAGACTACTCCAAAATGCTCACTGAATATCACAAGGCCGTACGGAAATATAAGAGAAAGTGTTGGAGACACTGTGACCAAATAAATTCTCTTCCAGAAGGCATGAGACTGGCGAAAGCCCTGGCAGTAATAGCTAAGGAGAACCCACTCACCAGTGTAAAAGACAGAAATGGGAGGCTCACGGAATCAGGAAAAGAAACACTACATATAATGATGAGTGAACACTTTCCTGGATCGGAAATAATTGCAGAAGTACTGAAGGTACAATAACTAATAGGGCAGAATGGAACTCTGCACGGAAAATAGTTGATGGGAATAAATTGCAATGGGCCATAGGAGATTTCAAACCCTATAAATCTCCAGGCCCTGATGGTATCTATCCTGTACTATTACAGCAAGGCATGAACATACTAATCCCTCATCTTGTGAGATTATACAGAGCATGGTTAGCTTTTAACTACATACCGACGATATGGAGGAAATTAAACGAAAGTTTATTTACCCAAACCTGGCAAAGCAAACTACGAAGATGTAAGATCATACAGGCCTATCAGCCTAACATCTTTCTGCCTAAAAACGGTGGAAAAGCTGATAGACAAGCATGTGAGAGAAGGACATTTAAAACATTTCCTATTACATAGTCTGCAATGCGCCAATCAACAGGGCAAATCAAAGGAAACAGCGCTGCACTTACTGGAATGCAAAGAAATAAGCGTAGCAGCCTTAACCAGATCAATGAGAGTCCTCGTCATGTGTCGCAGGGCGTACGGCAGAACATGGGGATTTAAACCAAAGGTCCTGTACTGGATATATAACATGATGATACTACCGACCGATAATCAAATACGGAAGTATAGTGTGGTGGCCGAGAACCACGACTGTAATATGCAGGGAAGCGCTCAGTAAAATCCAAAAGATAGCTTGCATGACTATAACGGATGCATTTACAAGAACACCGACAGCGGCGATGGAACGGTTACTAAGTATGCTACCGCTACATTCAACTGTACAAATGGAAGCAATTAAAGCTCTTAAAAGACTTAAGGATGCAGGCTAATAACCAGCATACCGACAAGTTACACAAAATTGGGGATAACACCTGATGTTCGGGAACTACTAGAAATGAGGTCTGACAAACAACAGCCTAAACTAGTACTTCATAGGAATTATAAGGTGACAATTCCTGCTAGACAGGAATGGAAAAAAGGTCTCGGAACCAATCAAGGAAAAAGACAAATCTGGTACACTGATGGCTCCAAGACGCTAGATGGCACAGGAGCAGGGGTACACGCAGAAGACTGCGACATAAGCGTTAGTCTAGGCAAATACACCTTCGTTAGGTAAATTTAGAAATAGTACTTAATTGCATAAGAAGCCTAAATAAGGTTGACAGAGCCAACAAACTGAGGCTCATCTGGGTCCCAGGCCATGATGGGATAGAAGGGAATGAGAAAGCAGACCTTAATAGAATAGCCACCTTAATAGAGAGGGCTATTCCTACTCAAACGTAGGGGCCAGGTTGGGGTTGACGCAAAGGATCCAATAGGGTCGAAGTGTCCGCTATAGCTTCAAAGCACGCACCCCAATAATATAAGATAGGGATGCTAGGCATGAAAAAAAGTGCAAGCAATATTCGACCTTATTGGCATAACATAGTTGGCGAAACGTGGGTGTTAATACGCCTCTGCCAACCCCTTACGGGATACATATACGGTTATTACCATATTCGTCTGAATTTCTTCATTGAATTATTTCATTAATAGCTTTTAGGACTAAATTAACGAATTAAACAGGTAGATAATAGCCCATCAATTAATTCTAACCGATCCGAATTTAAAATGTTCTTTTTTAAAAGCTTTTATTTAATTTCACCTGTCCTGATGTTTGTAATCAAATCTTGAAAGTAAATCAACTTCCTGGTTTCCGGTTGAGCTGAAATTTTGCATGCATGGTATCAATCGGATGACAGTGCAAAATTATAGTCACATTGAGCTGATCTGATCTGAAGCTGGCCATAAGAACTCCGTAATTAAACGACGCAACCCCGTACTTTGATACTATATGGTAACCAGGATTCGTAAATGGACTTGGAAGCTGGCCATGGGAACTCGGTAATTAAACGACGCTTTTTTCATTTTATTAATAAATAATAAAAGCTTATTTATAAAAAAGGATTTTTTTTTTAAGTTAGAGACTTGTTTCGTATTTGATATTTTCAAATTTTTTACTGTAACTGGGTTTTTATGGTCTAATTATTGTAATATAATGAAAATAGTAAACATCATTAATGTCCTTTTTTATTCAACTGAGGTGGCAGGCAAGCACACGCCCCACCTGATGGAAAGTGGTTACCGTGGCCTATGGACGTGTGCAACACCAGGGGAGTCACACTCGTGCTGCCGTCCCTATAAACACAGATAGTTTCTGTGCCGTCAGTGTAGAAGACAAAGCAGGAATAGCCTTTGGTCTTCCCACTGACAGCACAAAGACTCTCCAGTGAGCTCTGGCTACTCTACTCACCGCCGGGAACACAACACGAGGATAATATAGCCGTGGTATTCTGTAGGGCGGAGGTATTGGATCCTACTTCCTAACTCTTTCTGATAGTCTCAATTTTTAATTCGCCAAAAAATAATACCTATTTTCAGAAACACTAACTACAAGCGACCCAAACGACTCACATTGATCACCTTGTAGTTTACAGTTTTTTTTTTCATGTGATGTAATAATTTAATTTTGATTCAGTTCATAGTACACGATAAGAGCTGTGCTTACTTTGAGTCTGTCGGTAATTTATCAGAATTACTACCATAACCTCGCAACACGGATAAATTTAATAGAAAAGTTTAATCAATGCCTTCCCATATATCTAGCATACCTAATAAAGCATCAGTTATTGGTTTATTAACCTTTAAAGTATTTACTCACAGTTCTTTTAAATACTAAGTGATCTTAGTGTTGTGACGTTTCTTAGCAATTATTTTAGTAACCCAGGTCCGAAAAATGCCAATCCAGATAGCAAGCTATTCGGCGTCGGTCAAGTACGACAAAGAAGAGGAGGGAACTCGGTGTCATCTGCTTTCAACATAATTAAAATCACTTTAAATAATGCCACTAAGCGCCCAACCCTGCCGAGGTTTTATTTTAAAAAGTGCTATTAGCATTAAATTTAGTTTTGCGGATGATTATGTCGCCCCCAGGCGTTCGGGCACATTAACTGCTCACAATTTTTGTGAATTATTGTTCCGACCGCACACCCTCACTTTTATAACACGCTTATGCCAAATTTTTACTACTCAGTGTTGGGTTGCAATAAATCCAAATTGAATGAAAATATTCAGTTCGCTAATCTTAAGGACTCGTTATTTATTTCTTCAGCACCTATTCATTGTATGAAGTGAATTCGAGAACTTGCACAGGCATAGCTTAGTGGCCAGGATCATCCACCAGCAACTTGCTCTTGCATGTTGAGTCTGAGGTGCCTTACTGGGACCGCTCTATTATCACAGACAGGACTATTGCTTGCAATAACCCTGATATAGTGGTGGTCGACCGGCCCCAGCAACGGGCAATGATCGTTGACATCACCATACCGTATGACGAGAACCTCGTGAACGCTGAGAAGGACAAAATCTGCAAGTTTTTTACTTGGCTCAGGTAACCGCCATGTGGGATGTTGATTCAACAATCATTGTCCCGATAGTATTTTCGGCGAACGGGCTGATAGCGAAGAGCCTCGACCAACACTTCAAGAGGCTCTTGCTAGATGGTGATCCTTGACACGGAACGTATTTTCCGGAGGATTCTCTTTCCGCGACCCCGACCGCCGGTAGCTTGGGCCCTGCTCCGCTGCCGGTGGCCCTATATTTTTTCTCTTCTTCATCCTAGCGTTCATCCCAGTCGCATGCGAAGGTTTTCAATTTGGAGTCTGGGGTCCGCTTTTTACTAGTCTAACTGCGGATTTGGCTAAACTTCGATATTTTCCGTGAAGCGATTGCCATCTGACCTCCACAACCCAAAGCCGATATCGAAGCTTTGCAGCTAGACCAGTTGTTGGATTTTTGAGGGCTCCAACTACCCGTAAAGACTGCCATAGATGTTTGTATGACAACCGGGACCGACGGCTTAACGTGCTCTCCGAGGCACGACCAGACCAATGCAAATATTTTCACTGAGCGGGGATCGAACCCGCGCCTCCTGCGTAGCAGCCGGCCGGTGGCCTCTATTTATTATATTACTAAAAATATTTTTTGTATTTTTGTATGATTTTAAATATAACAATGTAATTTATAAGGTTTTAAGTCGAATAAAGTGATAATAATAATAAAATTAAACAAATAAGATTTGAGATTGGATTGTTGTTGTCGATATATGGAATGTTGATTCAGTCATATCAGCCCGTGGGCTGATTGCTAAGAGCCTCGACCAACACCTTAAAAAGCTCTCGTTAGGCAGCTGGGTCAAGGGCCCTATGCAGAAGGCGGCACTCCTCAACACGGCATGTATTGTGAGGAGGTTCCTTTCTCTGGAGCCCTAGCCACCGGTAGCTTGGTCCCTGTACCCAATGCCGGTGGTATCCTATTTGTTATATTTTTAAATATTTGTTTTTATATTTATATAATTGTATTGAATAATATAATTTATAAGATGTGTAATGGAAATAAAGAGGAACGATAATAACAACAACTTGATAACAACAGCTGGCAACGCCGCAACGCGATTGTTAAGTATTTTTGTTATCCGCATCGTTTAAATAAATTTTAATATTTTTAACCAAAATAACTTCCACTTTATTACATACCATGGATCAGCCAAACAAGAAAACATAAAAAGCCAAAAAACATTTACATGACATCCAAATGTCAAAACATATTGTGTATAAAATAAAGGTTTGCGAAGACCGAAATATTATGCTGACAAGAGCAAAAGCAAAACAGCTGACATACAACGCACAGGAATTACCCACGGACTCGTCGCTCCGCTCCGCCTCGCAGTGCCCGCCAGCCGTGTCCACGAGACCGGTCGCTGCTGAGGCGTCGAGCTCCAACAGCAGCAGCGACGAGTATTTCTCCCCGTCGATGTCGCCAATACCAGTACGTCGCACTATGGGAAAGCCCCATACAACGCCGTCTCAAAACCCTTTTAAGCGAAAGTCGAATACAAGGAATTTCATTAATGATTTTAAAACATTATCTTGCTATTTGCATAACTTATTTTATTGTAATTGTTAAACATAATATAAAAATCAGCATCAAACCTAACTCACATTCAGAGGCATCACTACGGGTTTAAAATATTGCCCCAGTTCAACGTCACATTACTCGTAAACTTTTGATGAAAGTCTATAAGTATTATACATGTTTGTAATGCTTATAATTTCCTTATTTTGATACGTAAATAATATTTTATATTTGCGTATAATTCAAGATGACATACGTTTTTGAGATTTTTTTTTCAACAAGAGGTTTAGTCTTTACCGATGCTTATCGATGTTGAGATATTTATTGAATTATAATCTTTATACATTATATTACAACATAAATTAAAAAAAAAATCCAGCATTTTTGCACTTTAGTTTTACGGTTTTCTCTAACTTATCCTATCTATTAAGGTTAAATTGATAACTAAATAATTACAGTGGTAAGTATTATTTATAGTTTATTATGTGGTTGATATAGTTTTGACTACTTTGCTTGATAAAATGCGGTCTCTTATCAAGTAAGGTTAAAGTTGATAAAGGTTGGTTATAGAAGAATGCATATTGGTTTGTTATCTTTTTACACATATATTTCAGGGACCTATAAAAGTAGTCAAATCCTGAAAACATCACAACCAGACACTCAACTGCCCAAAAAGTAATTCTAGTAAATAACTATTTCTGAGCTTAACTAATATCCAAAAATGAGTGAATTTGTTTGTAATAAACGAGAATTATGCTATTGGTTGGTTAGAGAGCAAACTATAGAAGCCTACTTAGAAGAAAATTTTAATTTGTCTTAAGATAATAAGGCAACTGTGATCTCCTACATTCAAATAAATTTGCTGACTCAATGTAGTCAACGCTGGAGAAAAGCGTACCGAGTAAAATAACGTTTCGAAAGGAAAAACGCTAAATGGCTAGGTGGCATATTTAGTGTTCCCCTAGAGTGTCGTGGCTCTGTTGATGAACCTCGCTCGTCTGGAAGTACTAGAGGCAGACCTCCAAAACCTTACGATGATTGTTCAGATAAAACAAAGAAGCGAAAAAATATGGAATCAATACCAGAGCACGGATTCAACTGTGTTCTCAATTCAAATGCTCAGGAGTGCTGAGTTAAGATCTATGGATGAGACAAAGGAGGCCGCTATCGTTAACATAATAAGAACTACAAAAAAAAATGAGAAGGAAAAAATTCTTAAATACGCAACGGAAATCCCCAAAGAAGTAACACCATTTTCAAAGGAAGATGCATTAAGGACATTTATTGATTTAGACCTCAGTAAAGAACAGTATGGGAAACTACGAGTTAGTATGTTGTATATTACTAATTGAATCAGTTTACAAAGACAGTTTGAAAATCCTTAAATTATTCTGTAAATGGGGCTGTGATGGCTCCTCAGGTCAGAGTGAGTACAAACAAGTTTTGCCAGAAGAAAGCGATCTTATATCAGATGCCAACCGTTTCATTTGTAGCCATTAGACGAAGTAACTAACAGTGTTGTTTGTAAGAACGAAACTTGCTGATCTGTCCGATTTTGCAGACCTATATTGTTAGAAAATGCCAAAGAAACTCCTGAAAAAACCGCGCTTGTTTTAGTCGATGTAAACCGTCAAGTACAGAATTGATAAATAAGAATGGTGATGTAATTAAAGTGACGCATGACCTATTTTTAACTATGATTGATGGCAAAGTAATACAAATTCTAATTCAAACTCGCTCGAGTGCATCTATAAAATAGATAAGAGCGACAAGAAAAAGCTAGTGCAAAAGCAGTTTAGGGAGGTACTTGACTTGCACATCGATAAACCTCGACAAGGATCTGGAAACAGCACTGATGGAAATACAGCTCGAAGATTTTTTCAGAGTTATTCATGCTCTGCAGATATTACAGGTGTTGACGGAGAACTTATAAAACGTATGTATATTATATTGCAAACGATGTCATCTGGAATGGCTAGTGATTCCAAGAAAAATGGGGAATATACCTTTGTAACAGCCCAATTATATATAAGTAAATACAATTGGTATTACATGCCTTCTTCAGTGCATAAAATTCCGATTCATGGGGAAAAAATAATTGATTACTTTGCAATATTGCCGATCGGCCAATTATCCGAAGACGCCCAAGAATCCAGAAACAAGGACTATAAGAAATTCAGACTTCTTACCGCTAAAAAATGTTCAAGAGTGGCTACTAATGAAGATGTGTTTCATGCCTTATTGAACACTTCTGATCCATATATTTCAAGTTTAAGAAACACTTCGGAAACAATATCGAGAGAACTATTTGACGAAGAAAAAGCTCTCCTTGCTGCCAATGTTTAAGAGGTTACCTTGTTGAATACCTATTTTCTTTTTTTATTGCGTTTGATATTATATTTATGTACAATTATATGCGATTTTGTGTAAAATAAAAAAAACAAATACTGCGTTTTCTAAGTTATATTCTTTTCTTCTTTATTATTAAGATAAATATTAAAAAGAGTCAAAATCAGTTTTATTATAAATAATTTATATATATTCTAGAATATAAATGGTCAAAATTACAGCTAATTTGAATGAAAACCAACAGAGATACAGAGTTTTGAGACGAAACATAAGCAACTTTCCCATAGTGCGTCGGCCGGAAAGAGGCCGTCTGCCGTCCAGCTTGGCGTCCCGAGACCCACCTGCCTCGAGTAGGGCTTCCGCTGCCAGTGGAAATGTGCGCCGCATGAAATAGACAACGTCGATAAACGAAAACGTCATACGGGTATATTTTTCGGCTACAGCGAGAGGAACTAATCTCACCGCGTACCCTGATCGTATGCTTCCTCTGTTTTAGGAACTAGATCCAGCTGTCAAAGTTTCGGCACAACGGTTATCGGACCAAGTGCGTGTCATTTAGCGCAATCAGATGTTAGATGGAGACGCACTTGAGAGACTACACTTAGAGTATCTGCAGAGTAACCCTGTTATCCCCCAACCCCCGTACACGTGCAGAGTGAGTATACACCAAGTTCTATAAATGTGGTGGAGGATAATAGGGTTATTACCGTAGACACCAAGTGCAATGAGGAGATAAAGGTAGCATTGGGATGTGCGATACGCGAATATCGATCCTTGCCCATTAATAATAGACCGCGTCTACCTCGGTTACCCATGCATAGGAAGAATTTAATGCTAATGAGTGCTCTTGACTGACTATTACCTGTTTATTTGGATAATAATGAGTCTCTTAGTGATACTCATTCAATCTTGTACTGTACTGCTGTGGCGGCATGCCGTTTGGCTAGGGTTAAATTCCCAAAGTCCGCCGTGCCCACATGGCAGCACAGGATTGAGTGAGGGACGTATCGCTGAGGCAAGAGTACTCATTGGCAAGTTAACCTGTTTCAGGTCAGGTAATACACGACCAAAGGTATTGCGCTTTGTGAACCGAACATTTTCGGGAATGGGTATTAGCCCATCAGAATATTTGACTCGGGTCACAGAGCGCATTGACTTCCTGAAACAGAAAATATATGCTTGAGCAAACCGAGTACGTAGATACAAAAAACGTGTGGATCGGTTTAGCGTAAATCATACGTTCCAAAGAGACCAGAGGTATAGAAAATGGGATCGACCTAACCAAGATGTGAGTGAATGCCGATTAAACTAACATGTTTTGGCGCAGCATCTGGTCGGTGCCTGTTGCTCATGTCGAAGCCGACTGGACCCGTGATGTCGAACGAGCATGTGAAGGAATTCCGGACATGGAATGTGCCACTATAGACCAGTCAGTCGTGGCCAGTGCAGTCCGTCAACTTTCTAATTGGAAATCTCCAGGGCCAGACGGACTGCACAATTACTGGATTAAAAGGCTGCATAGTTCACATGTTTGTTTGGCATCCCAGATTCAGGCAGCTATAGAATCGGGATCCTTGCCAATTTTTATGATCACTGGAGTTACCCATCTGCTCCATAAAACAGGAAGTCCCTCAAGCCCCAGTAACTATAGACCGATTATGTGTTTATCCATCGGTGTATAAACTTCTTTCATCTATTTTAAGGGATAAAATAACAAACCACATCTTTACACACGACATTATGAGTGCCACTCAGAATGGATGGAGGAGTGGGGCTAGTGGTACTAAGGAGCTCCTACTCAATGATACGGCCATTAGTCAACAAGTTCGCCGTAACCGTAAGGATCTATCGGCATGTTGGATAGACTATAAGAAAGCGATCGACTCTGTGCCCCATACATGGCTGCTGAGGGTGCTAGAGTTGTATAAAGTCAATACAACTCTTTGTACCTTCTCGGCATCATGTATGGGGCAATGGAGAACAGTTCGTATCTATCCAGGATGTCGAGGGATGTGCGGTAGCGGTGAACCAATAAATATTGAGCGTAGCATTTTCCAAGGTGACAGTTTGATTCCCCTGTGGTTTTGCTTAGCCCTGAATCCTCTCAGTACCTTACTGGAAAATTCAGGGCTAGGCTATAGGTTACAAGGAGGAGGTCAGATAATATCACATTTGCTTTACATGGATGACTTAAAATTGTTTGCCACATCAAGCTCACATTTGGTGGATTTACTAAAGATAACCAAAAGCTTTAGTGATTCCATCAAAATGGAGATTGGTATGAATAAAGGTGCAGTCATGCATGAAAAGCGAGGGCGGGTAGTGAAATCAGAAGGTATTCAACTCTCTGATTCCATTCATCTACCAATACCTGACACCTACAAATACCTGGGCATCAATGAGGTTGATATGAAATAGTCATTACCGGAACAGTGATTGCATTTGGTCGCCTAAAAAGGTTCTATCAGGCGGCAACAAGGTGCACGCCTACAATGGTTGGGACATGCCGCACTCAAGTGGACTCAAACTGAATTGGACGCTATAGACAGGAGAGTTCGTGCACTGTTAACGGCATATCGAATGCACCATCCTCGTTCATCGGTGATGAGGTTGTATATCCCGCGGAAATATGGTGGCCGAGGTTTTTTAAAATGCTAAAAACTTCCACAATCGCGAGGTGTACAACCTTAGATCATATTTTCTCCGAGTGAATGAGGATATGCACCGCGATGTTGTTGCGGTGGACGTCTTTCTCACACCCCTCAAGTTGGCTAAAGAGAACTCGTGCAAACCTGTGGTGTTGAGCTTCAGTGATCGGTAGGAGGTATGGCAGAGTAAGGAGCTCCACGGTAGGTTCTATCGCGCTCTTCATGGGCCTGATGTGGACCTATTAGCCTCCGTGGCCTGGCTACGTTTCGGTGATCTCTTTGGGGAAACCGAGGGTTTTGCCTGTGCTATTGCACATGAGGTTATCATGACGAAGAACTGCCGTAAATATATCCTGAGTAACGGTACAGCGACATATGTCGCGCGTGCCAGCAACCTATATATTTTTTATTTAACTCATTATTTGTTAATTTAATTTGTACCGACTTATTTACATAGATTGAATCTGTTTGGGTGGGCGTAGAGCGGTGGGGGTGGCCATTTATTGTGGTGCCATAATTTTACTATTAGTATATTAATACTGATGGTGGGATGACTGGCGGAAAATGGATGAATGTTACCAACACTATCGCTTTGCCGTGCCTCGCGCGGCCGTTGGTAGGTACTCTTAAAAAAAAAGATATTCCGTAATAGGTAAAGAGTTATATTGTGAAACACTTATATTTTTATTATACCTATACTATACCTTCATCAATCAGCGACAATTAATTAAATACAATTATATTTATTACTCGCGTTTTGAGTTTTTTTTTTTAATTCTTGTTAGAGGATTTACATCAGGGCACGCCGTGATTGCGGCGGTAAGACCCATCATGGGGGAGTGGCTAGAGAGGCCACACGGTAGCCTCTCGTACCGTCAGACGCAGATCATCACCGGACACGGTAGCTTCGGGCGGTATCTGCATCTGATGGGCATAGAGCCAACGCCCGAGTGCCATCACTGCGACGCGAGCGTGGACTCGGGGTTGCACACGCTCACCGAGTGCCCGGCGTTTGAGACGCCGAGGCGGGAGCTCGTGGCGGCCCTGGGGGTGAGAGTGCTCACACTCTCCACCCTGCTCGCAGCGATGGTCCGCTGCGCGGATGCGTGGGCGGCCAGCGCCTCCTTCTGCGAGCAGGTCATGCTCGCGAAGGTGACAGCAGAGCGGGCGCGGCGCGATGAGCGAGAAAGACTCGCTGACATCGCTGCACGCGCTCGAAGGCGGCTTGGGCGTCGATCTCCGCCCCTCATGAGCGCGGGCCTGAGGGTGACGGGTGGAGCCGCCCGTCACCTTAGCAGAAGCAGGCCACGGCGGCGGGCCTTTCTTTTCTTTCTTTCTTCCTTTCCGGTGAGTCCCTCAGGCATATTGTTTCCGGTAGTTCTCGTCTTGCTAACAGCAAGTACTTGCACAGGCACAACCAAGTAGCCAGGATCATCCACCAGCAGCTTGCTCTATTAACCCAACTTGTGGACGCTGAGGTGCCGTATTACAGGTATATTGCAGAACCAGTTCTCGAAAATGGTCGTATCACTCTGTACTGGGATCGGTCTATCATCATGGACAGGATGTTGTTGCCAACAAACCTGATATCGTGGTGATTGATCGGTCTGAGCAACGTGTAATGATTGTTGATGTCACAATCCCTCATGACGAGAATCTCGTGAGAGCTGAAAAAGACAAACAAATAAAGTATCTTGATTTAGCTCCCGAGATTGTCGACGTGTGGGAGGTGGACTCGGCAAAAATTGTGCCGATAGTTGTAACCGGTAACAGACTTGTAGCCAAAAGCCTCGATCAACACCTAGAGAGGCTCGCGTTGGGCAGCTGTGTAATTACTAGTTTTACAAATAAGGTCAAATATAACTAATTTAAGTATAATAATATCTCAATTAAGAGTAAGTGTGCGAAAAAACACTGTATATGGTAAACAAATAGAATATAAAATATATTATCTAATTACATTAACAATTTGGGACCTACCTGATCTAGGTTTTTGTAAACCTGTGTTTCAGGCTATGTCCGTTCAGCGATATATTACTTACTGCAATTTATTTGAGAACATAAACAAAAGAATTTATATTTAAAGCTTATCGCTACCTACTTTAGAATTACTAGCAGTTTTTCCGTGTCCGCTTAATCTAGATTTTCTAAGTATTCTTTAATTAAAGCCTTAGAGTTTCCATAACTTAAACTATGTATGTTTAGTAATTTTTTATACAGAAAAGGATCCAAAAACATATACAATCTATTTAAAAACTCATGTTTAGTTTGAGGTCTTTCACAAATTATGCCTTTTCTTCTTTTTTCTAAGGTTATTGTTTGTAAAGGAACTTTGGGATGTTGATATAGTTTGAGGTTTAGAATAAACAATTGACGCACTGTTAGCACTTTACATGACTCGTAGAGTTGATCTGTGGGGAACCTTTATGGTCGAAAAGTGGCTACTTTTAAAGATTGCTCTTTGGGCGCGCTCAAGGAGTAAGATTGTACGTCCTGCATCACCCCAGGAAGTTATACAATAAGTAAGACTGGACTGACATAAGGCCAAGTATAACTGTTTAATAATCTTAGAGCCCGCTATTGCACGTAAATTCTTGAAGATATACATTCATTTCCGTCATTTAGCACATAGCAATTCAATATGTTTACTGAAATTCAAATTTATGTCAATCGTTACACTAAGATATTTTATATTGCAAATTTTAGGTAATGTAGGGCAAGCGCATACAATGTCAGCGGTTTTACAACAATGTGCTTTTATATTTATGTTAGTCATTGGTTTATTAGTATTTCGCATTGTAAATAATATGTATTTTGTTTTGCCAGTGTTTAGTGATAGAAGATTTCTCTGAAGCCATTTAGTCACAAAATTGAAACCATTTTGAGCGTGATTATATTAGGGGTTAAAGTATGAAATTGCCGATTTGTACTGACAAATTGAAATTCGTTTTTTTTTTTAATTTAACGTATTTATTTAATCAAAATAATTACCATTATTATCTATACATTGCTGCCATCTAATAGGAAGGTCATTTATGCCTTTGCGATAGAACTCTGGTGATCTAGATTCGACAAACTGTGTGAAAGCATTTTGTACTGCCTCCTGAGAAGAAAACTTTTTATCACATAGAAAATTGTCCAAATCACGAAAAAAATGGTAGTCTGTTGGAGCAAGGTCTGGCGAATACGGAGGGTGACGGATAGTTTCTAATTGCAGTTCCTGTAGAGTTAAAACGGTTTCTCGTGCTGTATGAGGTCTCGCGTTATCATGGAGCAATAATGGTGAAGATCGATTCATGAGTCGGGGCTGTTTCACTGCTAGTTTTGCTATCATTGTTCGGAGTTCGGCACAGTAGACATCTGCCGTTATTGCTTGACCAGATCGTAGAAAGCTATAGTGAATAACATCATGCTGAGACCACCAAACAGTTACCATTACCTTTTTATTGGTAAGCTTTGCTTTAGGACACTGTTGTGGCGTTTCACCTGGGGTCAGCCATTGCATTTTTCGCTTACGGTTATCGTAAAGAATCCACTTTTCATCACATGTCACAATTCGATCCAATATTCCTTCATTTCTGTATCGATTCAACAAGGCAACACAAGTTTCAACACGCATTTCTTTCTGCAGATCAGTCAAATCATGAGGTACCCATTTTTCACATTTTTTATTTTATTGATTTGACGCAAATGAGTCAATATTGTTGGTAAGGTAACGTTAAACCATGCAGCTAATTCCTGGGTAGTTTGGCTCGGATCGGCTTCCACCATGTCTTTCAATTCATTGTTATTCACCTGTGTGGACGGCCTTCCTCGTGGTTCGTTCTTCAAATCAAAGTTTCCATCACGAAAGCGTTTAAACCAAAATCGCACGGTGCGTTCATTAGCAGTCCCCTCTCCAAACGCAACATTGATATTGCGAGCTGTTTCTGCCGCGTTAGTTCCGCGTCGGAACTCGTATTCAAAAATCACTCGAATTTTCGAAGTATCCATCGTTCTTGTCTAAGCTGAATAAAAAAAAAGGCGGGTTGCACTCTGGGAGTGGCGGCATAAGTGAAAACATTTTCTTTCTTTCTTTCTTCGTAATATACATAGAAAAAAAAGGACATACCATACAGTATTATGTTATCTGTGACCATAACATATCATAGAACCTATCACTAATTTTCTGCTAATTTTCTGTCAGAAGAAATTAATAAATTACAAAAAGAAAAATTAATCACAAAAAGTAATAAATTACAAAAAGAAAAAATAATCACAAAAAGTTATAAATTACAAAAACAAGAAATAATCACAAAAAGTAGTAAATTGCAAAAAGAAAAAATAATATCAGAAAAAATAAAATAATGTCAAAAGGCCAGATTTGAACCCGGTACTATCTGAAACCATGAGGACTTAAAGTCGACTACGATGCTATTTAACCCATCTTACAAAGCAGACAGTCTATAGGTAATATTGTATGACGTCAGTCGTCGGTTACGGTCCAAAGGTCAAGCGATCCTGACGCGATTTCACCCATCCAACGCCGCTAAAGAAATTTTTAAATGAAGAACTACATAGGTACCATGTGGAAAAAGTTTCACTCAAAAATCTCAAACCATGAAGGTTCTATGTCAATTCGAAGTACCTATTACAATGAAACGGCAATTTCATACTTTAACCCCTATTACATTTTCTCTTGATTTGGCCGTGAATGAAAGAGCCGTATCATCGACTTATGTTTATAACAAAACCATTTTGAAGGGTCGAACTGCAAAAGTCATTTATATAAATTAAAATAAAGTTGTTCCTAATACACTCCCTTATGGGATTCCATACCCACTATTTTTCAATTCAGACCTTCAATTTGTCCAATCTTCACACATTGCTGACGGCCCTCTCATAATCCGACAGTAGAAGCAGTTGCGTCCCTCTTACCCCAAGAGCCTTGAGTTTTTTTAATGGTAAAGAACAGGAAATAGAGGCAACACCTTGGCAAGGTCCAGAAAAATTCCCATGGTTTGCATACCTTTATCAAGATTGTTAGTTACATAGTCTGTTACTGTATGTACAGCTTGGCTAGTTGACCTATTCGGCCTAAAACCAAATTGACAGTCCGAAAGTAAATTATTGTCATCTTGATATTTTGTTAAACTGGTGTGTATAATTTTTTCTAATATTTTCGATAGGCCCGTTAATATTGAAATAGGTCTATAGTTATGTGCACAGGTTTTATCGTCAGATTTAAATATCGGGGAGAAGACAGCTCTCTTGAGCGATATTGGGAATATGTTGTTAATTAAGCATAGTTCGAAAAAATGTGTTAAGGGCGATGCAAATACGAATTTGATTTTTTTAGAATGCTATTAGGAATATTATCCCACCCAGTAGAACAAGTGTCCTTTAGCTCCGCTATTATTCTGGTTAATTCTTTCGCGTCAGTACTTAAGAAAACAAAGGAGTTTACTGTAGACAAGGTTGAGCGTACAGTATGGGAATCCAAAGTAGTGGAGCCGTCACTAGCGCAGACAGGTTAAGATTATTTTTTTAAGAGTTTCCAAAGTTGCTTAGAACTGGTGCTCATCTTTTGCAATTCATCTCTGTCATGTACCTTTAGTTTATTAAGTAGGTTATTGCAAAAATACCTTTTATATATTAGTGCAAGTGTTTCGTTGACAGATGCATGTTTCGCCTTAAGGTGTAGTCTATCTTTATGTCTAATATATCGGACGAGCCCCGGAGTAATCCATGGCTTAATACTATTATACTTTCTAGGTAACAATTTAGTGGAATTATTTTTTAATATTGCTGTTTGTACAGATTCTATAAAGTACTCTAATGATATGTAAGCTAGGTCGAAATCCATGCTACGTATGTCATTTTCGAGGCCGCATATGTTAACCTTAGTAATGCTGTTTATGCAAGTTTTTTTTGGGTGAATATGGTTGTAATGCTAATAAAATAATGATCAATAAGCCAAGAGTTAGATATGAATGTTTTAGTTGCTACTTTAGATTTTATGATAAGATGGTCCATGCATGAACCAGCCTTAAATGTTGAGCAGTAGTGTGTGGGGCAGCAAACCATGAAATAAGCAAATATTCATATACTTATGTGGTTCAGTCTTGGCTTCCTTGGGGACGATGCTAATGTTTATGTCCACAATGATTACAATTTTAAAAGCTGTTAACTCCTTTAAGTTTGTGTCAAGAGATTCCAGAAATATATATACTTTGTGAGGGAGGGCGATAGATTATTGTTTGATGACATGTTTACGCAAAGAAAGCATCGATTTTGATTTTCGCATCCGTCAAAATAATATATATATGTAACCTACAGCAGGAAACGTCAAAAGAAAATGGAAATTATTGATGAACGACTGACAAAAATTACAAATGATTACTTAAATGGGTTAATCACACTTAAAGTTTGCTTAGATAGGCTAAGCAAAGTACAATTTATATAGTTTAGCTTTGGTAATCAGGGCCCCATCGTTACAATTTACAAGTAACATTGTGTGTTTTCACCCTTTCATCCATAACTATGCAGTTTTTGCATATGTTGCAAGCTTTTTGATTGTAAATTGTAACGTTTTGCTTCGGAGTATAGTGGGTATTTTGGGTCTTTGAACTGTTATGAATATTTTGTTAGGTAGGAAGTAAACAAGGTAATTTTAAGTTTATGAATATTGTGGATTACTGTACTTTCAGTGTATGAAATGATACATTTTATATAAGTGATATAAGTATTTTAAGATTACGATAATAAATGAACTAACAATAAATAAAGTTGATATTTTGCGAAAGTGTGTAATTTGCGACTAAATGCGGAACGTTTTAAATTTTGTATGATTTGCTACACAATGTACGAAATGTTACAACAGTGGAAGTTTTGCGAAATTTTTAAAAAATGCTAATAAATCGAATATTTTGTGTTAGTAGTGTTAGTAACTTTCCTCCTGTGGGTAGGAATTGTTTACAATTTTCGACATTACAGTTATTCACTTCTGACACAGAAAAACTATCTAGATCACGTACCAGTTGATTAGATGTCATTATTCAACTTAAAACACAAATACAAATAATATTAATAATAGGTCTACTGTGCTAAAAACAAAAACTTGATTGGTGGCGCTCTTAGGCACCCTCATAGTCTATTGAGTTTGTATAATTCGCCTCTGCGTACTTACCGGGCCGGGCAACTGTTGTCACCCGTTTGGTGGTCACTTTTCCTCTTAAACTTTTTGCATGTCGCACATACTTGGCAGGAAGCTTTCTTGGTGCACTCCACCCCCACCTCTCCACAGTGATTACAAGTGGGAGTAACTGCCCGACAAAACTTTGCTGCGTTACCATTTAAAGCATCTGGTCACAATAGTGAAATCTCTCACAGGGCACGACGTCCAAATGATGTAAATGCGCCCTTGGCTTATGAGTAGCTTTCTGATGGCAGGAGTAGTTACAGGTGGGAAGGTTCTTCTTACCTGACTTATGGCTCAGCTTTACTTAAAGATGGGAAAGTGCAAAGGGATGTGGAAGACATCATAGCGTTGCTAAAGGGAAAAGATCCTAAGAATATTCCTATTTTTGTAGCAAAGTACTTACAAAAGCTACCCCAGGGTAGTTTGATCACGTAGACGAAATTATTAAAGCTTCTGCTGCAGAAAGACCTTCGGAGTATCAAAGAATCTTATGTGAAGTCGGAAGAATTGGAACTAGTACGAAGAGATCTGACAAACCAAAAACGGCATCTATTGTTAAAAATTTTGAACCTATTAATTTTGTTAGCACTAAAAGGGAGGGTCAGATTTGGCTAAGAAATTTCATTGCGATAGCGCATTTATCACAAGAACTATTTAGTGAAGAGTCGAAAAAAAACAGTCCCATTGCTGCCCGATTAATCTATTGCTTACTTCTATTAAAACGCGGGTAGATGAATCAGCTGTTGTGTGCGAGCAAGAGCACGCGAGAGGAGGTTACCTGTCCCCAAACGTCCGGCGGTGGCGGGCGAAGCGGCACGCATAGAATGCACTACCATAGTTACCCATCCATCGATAAAAGATAAAACATTCTCCACTGGTACGGCCGGTGGGGGAGATTGTAAAGAAAAGTCAGATGATGGATGGATTACTGTACAGAGAAAGAAGACATATGGTAAAGGACATTGCATGAAAACGTCCCCACCCACCAACAGATTTAAAACATATGTCATTCGAAGCGTCTAGTAGGAAAGATAATTTTTGACTATGGCGACATACTTGAAATGTATGGGGTTTAGATTTTAGAGCGTCAAGAAGGATAGATGTTTTTTACTATGGACATATACAAAAAGTTGTATAAAATATTTTTACATCTCTCATGTTCGGTAAGTAGTTCCTTATTACCCCCAAATGGGGCTCGTAAGTGACCAATTAGCGCTCTAGGGTAATAATGTAGCTATAAAAGCCCTAGGGCGGTAAGTAATTAAAAAAAAACACTTTACTCTTTCAAAAAGTTCGCGTACATCTAACCGTCATACTGGCAATAGACATCATGCATTCAGCCCAATGACAAAAGAGGTCGAGAGAGAGAGAGGCTATTCAGCCTTGTCTTCGTATGAGTTTAATAGGCATCAATTTTAAATTTCGAACGGCGAAGCTCAATTGCGTTCTTGAAAAAAAAAGAAAAGAGATGAAAAAAGGCGGGAATGGAAATCTTTTATTATTAACATATCCAAGACAACAATCTCAAAATACCGAATAATTTTCACAACACCCTGACATTGGCAAGTTGTGGCAACACACAGAAGCCAGTCAACAAGAATTGAATTGAACATACCCAAAAAACACCTCTCGTCCCTAAAATTTTAAAATTTTACTATAAATTTTAACTAATAAAATGTATTATTCTTGTAATGCCGGTTTTTTCTACTTACCTCACAATCGAGATGTAAAGCAGAGTAGTTAGCTCGGGTGTAAGCATCAATTGCACCCTCGAACTATAGGCGCCCTCGCTGCGCTCGTGCGCCTAAATATCTCGGGCTGCAATTGATGCCTTACAGCCCTTGGCTACTAATCTACTATTCTTTCCCTATAGTTTACTTACTACTTAAGAGCGATGTCCAGTCGTCTATTTACATTGTTTATTAAATAAAAAAATACGTGATGACTGATGATGATGTCCGATCTAATTCACTTTTTCTAGTTTATTTTTTACATGAAATATATATTTTGTTGTACTTTTGTATGAAAATAAACACATAAAAAAATCAAATATATCCCACAGATTTTCCAACTAAATCAAGTGTTTTGTCTTTTTTTTTGGGTAGGAGCGAACAACTCGACATGCATTCCATGTCGGTTGGAGGGTGGGGACGGAGTCCATACAAAATCCGGCATCCCCCTTTATAGGAATAAAAGAACAAGTGCAGTCTGATAAGAAATTCCGAGCAGCGGATGTAAAAATACCATTATTTATAAATTGTGTTAATAAAAGTACGACAATTGATGACATACATGCCTGTTGATGATAGTGTTAATCTGACCGAGCTTACTTATTGTCTTGGTGAAATGTGCGCGATAATCGAAATTAGTGACATTCAGTCGGTTTATATTCTCGGAGACTACAATGCTCACCCTGATGCACCATTCGGTAAGGAATGGTGCGCCAGGGTGAGCATTGTATTTGTAATGAACAACATTTAATATTTGCAGACATTGAAAAGTTGAGACTGGCTTCTGATAGCTATACATATGTGAGTGAAGTGCACGGAACTAAAAGTTGTCGATATTATTAATATTATATATTATAAATTGTCAATATAAACATTGATGTAATTAGATCAAAGCCGATTACTAGTAATAAATTTTGCAATAAAATTATATGGGGAATCAGAGATCGGCAACAAATTCAAATATATAATGAGTATTGTAATAAACGGCTGAGAACTATTGATTTTCCAACAGAACTGTCGCAATGTTGTGACCGTTACTGTAGTGATTCTTTACATAGAATCGTAATAGACCGAATGTATAAAACTATTGTAGATATACTATCGGAAGCTGCAGTGTATAGTGGTGGCAAACAGGTTAGAAGAGGGAGACAGTATGTGACCGGGTGGAACAAACATATTCTGGAGGCACATGCTGAGGCCAAAATTAAATTTTCAATGTGATTAACGTTAGGGAAGCCCACTTAAGGAGCTGTGTTGAGAGATATGGTTGAGAACAGAAAGGTCTTCAAAGGAAAATTAAAATGGTGTCTTAATATCCAAGACCAGATCAGATGGACACACTAGCACTCCATCGCTCTGAGGGCGACTTCGGTGGCTTCTGGAGGGCTATTAATAGTTTAAAGGGTGGTTCCAGTGTTCCTGAAAGTATAGATGGTATTAGCGACTGTAAACAAATTACAAATGCGTTTAGGGAGCATTTTAAAATAACTTCAACACTGGGGCCATTACAGTCCGACTGTGGTGTCCCTGCTGAGACTGACAATGCCCGATAACTAAATTCACGGCTAATGAGGTAGGCAGTATTATTCGTAATATGAAAAAGGGAAGTCTCCAGGGCATGACCGTTTCAGTATCGAACATTTTCAGGCGGCTGGAAGTCACTTGCTGAGAGTGCTCTCTGTACACGTTCTGTATAAGGCACACTTACCTTCCAGAGAGTATGTTGAGAACAGTGTTGTTCTCCCAATAGTTAAGAACCGAACAGGGGATGTATCGGACAAGGGGAACAATAGACCCATATCACTGGCAACAATAACAGCTAAGGTTCTGGACGGTCTGCTTGACTCGCAACTTAGAAGATACATAAAGCTCCATGATTTACAGTTTGGCTTCAGGACGGGGGGTATCTACCGATTTAGCCATTTTGTGTCTCAAGCATACCGTCAAGTATTACACCGATAGATCCACTCCTGCATACGCTTGCTTTCTTGACTTGATAAGTAAAGCCTGATGGTGTCCTGTGACATCTTATGGCGAAAATTAGAAAGTGATAATGCACCCCGAGATTTAATAGAGGTTCATATTGGTATAGTAACCAATGTAAACAGGTGAGGTGGAGGGACATTCTGTCCGACTCTTACCGACTGCAATATGAAGTGACTGACCTCAACGAACCTCTTCAACCTATATGTGAATGGTTTTATTGAGTAGCTCAGTGGCATGCATGCCGGATGCTATATTGATAGATTGAGTGTCAGTAATAACCTCTTCAACCTATATGTGAATGGTTTCATTGAGGAGCTCAGTGGCATGCATGCCGGATGCTATATTAATGGGTTGAGTGTCAGTAAGATCAGTTATGCGGATGATATGGTGCTGCAGAGCCCCTCAATCGGAGCCTTAAGGAAACTAGTGACTGTGTGTGACTCATGTGCTTTAAGACACGGTTTAGTATATAATTCGAGTAAGAGTGAAATTGTGGTGTTTAAACCGAGAAACAAAAAACTCGATTATGTGCCTACTATTACAATAACCGGGAAACCTCTTAAAGTAGTCGATAAGTTTAAGTGATAATGTACCCCGAGATTATCACAAACTCTCTGAGGGACGATGCCGACATGGAATGGGAAAGGATGGCAGTTAGATGTAATATGTTCGATGTACGAAACAAGTTAAAGTCACCTTATTCAAAGATTTTTGTCAGGTCGACTATACCGGTAAAGCTTACAATGCTCTCCGAGTTCAGTACTACAATTCCTTTAGGGCACTGTTGGGGCTAACCCGTTACTGTAGCGCGTCGTTAATGTTTGCAGAAGAACGCACGGATGACTTTTACGCTAAACGGCGTAAGAGAACATCTTCCCTGTGGCGTAGGATACGGGCGAGCTCAGTGTCCTAAAGGCAATTGTTCTTATAATAGACTGTCCCATGCTAAACCACTGGGCGGGACAGATAAGCAGCAGATCAATAAAATTTAATAAATGATACACAATTCATTATTGAATTTATTTTAATATATTTAATTTGATTAAATTTTGTGATGTATTTGGTTTTATTTTGTTGACTTTGATCTGACTTTATTTGATGGATTTTGATTTTATTTGATTGAATTTGATTTGATTTTGTTTAATTTAATTTAACTTGATTTTTTGAACAAAAAACACGTCTGCGCTGTAAGCTGTCAGCAACGGAATATACGGATATAATAGGACTTCTCCAAAATTAACCTAAAACGAATATCAAAATATTTTTTGATATCGATGCATACCCAAATCCCGGATATGTTCTATATATTCTGATATTTTAAACACTTCTGCGTAATCATTCAAAGAATACAGGCGTTGTATTATTGATTTATAATGGCATAGACATTGCAATAATATGCGATTGCAGAAATGGCTGCTGATTTCCTGGTATTTATTGAAGAGTTCCGAGGTCTGCTTCTGAAACCCATCACCAGATCTTTACGCAATTTAATTGGCACCATTTCCAAATAAACCACTTTCGAACATAAAATATTTTTGTAAATCCGTCAACAGATGACAGAGTTATTCGCGTGCAAACATTGAAACCGAAACCCTCTTTTTGGTTCAGAAGTCGGTTTAAAACCAACAGTTAATGTAAATTTCTTTTTATTTATGTTTTGTAGTCGATTTTGATTGTGCCAGTTCAAGATATATAAAACACAGTCGATCGACTAACTACGTCACTAAAATGGCTTTCTAGCTGACGTGACGTTCTTAATGAAATATGACGTATTGGGGCCTAATTTTAGTTCGGAATTTTACGCACTCACGTTAAAACAAAGTAATATCGATCACTGTCTGTGAGCTGTCTAAAATACAATAATATAGTGGATGAACTATAATAATAGTTGAATGCAAGGTTTGTGCTAATTTGAAAAGCTTTTAGCGTGAACAAAAAACTGAGAATTCAATTATTATGATCGTTTAGTAAAACAGATTCTTTAAATAAATAAAAGTATTTTATAAATAATTTTATTATTACATACTAGCTGATGCCCGCGACTTCGCCCGCGTGAAATTCTGTTCCCGTTCCCGTGACGGCTTAACACTTTTTATTTTCTCTGCGTAAGAACCATCCTCGTACTGCAAGGAATATTCTAAAGAAAGAATTAGCGAAATCTGTCCAGGCGTTGTTGAGTTATACGCTTACCAACACATTTTGCGATTCATTTTTATATTATAGATTTGGTTTGCATTGTGTTAAGTCATAAAAAGGTTCAATATCAACACGTTTCTTCACAATGATAAGCATAAGCGTTTACTTAGTTCCAGATGTCGAGGTCCTGGTACTCCTTTCGTTAACACATCGGCCAACATTCCAACAGATTTGAAGTGTCTTTGCATCGCACACTAATTACTCCACTTTGTATAATAAGTATCTTTCTAAAAATGGTTTCTAAGATCTAGTATTCTTAAATTGACGTGACGTGAAAATTGGCTATCCGACCAAATATTGCCTGTAGTTTTGAAAGTTGCTACTTAGTAGTAGTGCTACGTAGTCTTTTAGGTGCCCAGATGAACATACTAAAAGCCACCGAAGGTGGGACAGGGGGCGGCGATCTAGGGATACCCATTTTCAGTTTTTTTTCATGTATATTGAAAACTGTTAGTTAATTCCACATTATGTATGTACATTAAATTTCCTATAAATTATATCCTGACATCATTACGGTAGAATCAATACTTTAACAAATACAAGCGTCAAATGCACTGAATTGCATAATTTGCGATACAATCAACTCGGCTTGACCACATTGAGATCGGTCCTTGTTCCATTGATTTTTTGAAGAGAATATGATTCTTTACGTATGTCTAGCACCCAATACCCAGTCTGAGATTAACAAGTATCGATTCACTACCTTCACTTCTAACAATTAATAGAGGATACATTTAGAAACGACTTTCACTCATCAGTTAATTGGAAAAGTGTTTTATATCAAATTTAATATATTAAATAATATATCCCACCAAAAACATTTTCATGTCAAAATATTGCCAAGACGAGTTTACGTAGGTTACCCTGTGAAAAAGTTATCAGATCTCGTATAAAGCCAAGCTCTAAAGACTGTACGCTGGCATTCTATCTTGAAAATTATAACTACATATTTAGCATCATCCAAAGCAAATTTATGAGAGTTCGAAATAACGACGAAGCGTTTCAAGAAAAGGTAGGTAGTGCCCTTGCCCTTCGCTTGGTTCGTCTTGGCGGGGGCACTAACGTGCCCCCAGATTGCGGTTGGGTTGGCTGAAAAATTCCTGGCGCTACAGGTAGTTTATTAAAGATAGTTACAATCAGCATGCAGCAATTTCAATGATCTGTCATCGTATTCTAGTTTTTAGCGTTTCAGAGTTATCTAGCTTGCATTTAAGTTGTTCACTTTCGAAATAACCTTCGATGCATACTTCCTACTTTAAGATGAACACCATTCAGGCCTAATTGAACGGCGCCGTTCAGTAAAGAGCCTAGGCAGTTAATTAAACAGCTGATTAAGCTAGTTGGTTGCGACAGAAACATATATTCGCCAACTATGAACCACGTCGGGGTAAGCTTATTGTCGTCTAGCGGGCACTTTGTATTGGGTTGTATTTTTACTGTCAGATGGAGAATAGCCCTACCCCTTAATCGCCTTATACGCCTACAGGAAGAGCTGGCGTGGTGATATTTGCAATAATTTAGATTGTTAAAATAGTAACACGTTTTTTGAAGTGAAAGCTTCTTTAGCGGCGTTGGATGGGTAAAAAATATTAAACTTGCGTCAGGATCGCTTGACCTTTGAACCGTAACCGACGACTAACGTCATACAATAATAGCAAAAGATTGTTTATTTGGTCAAGTACGATATGAAGCTTCGTAGCTAAGCCGTAAAGGCTTCGAATGTGAGTCCTTATGGTTTCCGATGTTACCGGGTTCGAACTTGGGCTTCTGACACTTTTTGTGATAATTTTTTCTTTTTGTAATTTATTACTTTTTGTGATTATTTTTTCTTTTTGTAATTCATTAATTTCTTCTGACAGAAAATTATTGATAGGTTCTATGATTGGCGCTATATTATAGGTATGGTATAGTATGGTATGTTCTTTTTATCTTTTTCTCTGTATATAACGAAGAAAGAAAGAAAGAATAAGTTTTCACTTCTGCCGGCACTCCCGGAGTGCAACCCCTTCTTTTTTTTATAATCACGAAATGCAGTTATTATGTTTGGAATTCATTTTAATTATAGTTATCGTCATCACAAAAGAAAATGCTCGAAATGACATTTGCCTTCGTGACGTAACTAGTGATGTAACCATACGAATCCATACTCGATACTCGCGATAAAAACGATTCAAGTTTAATCCAAATTAATACGTCACGAAAAGAAATGGGGTTATCGGTTTAAAGTAAATAACAAATACACTGAGTCCATCTTAGCTTTTGCTGACGACCTCGCAATACTGACGCGTAATCCAAATCAATGTCAGGAACTATTAAAGGAAATCGATGAGTTCTGTTCGTGGACAAATGGACTGAGAACGAAGCCCAGTAAGTGTCACTGTCTGTGTCTGGGTAGACGGGACACCAAATTTACCTCCTACGACCCGGGACTCTTCATAGGGGGTAAACCAGTTTCCATAGTCGCTGAATCGGTCCCATTTAAATTTCTTGGGAGAAAGATAGACCATCAAGGACGCACACCATCCTTAGATGAAGTTGTCAATATGTTTATAAACGACCTAAATAAGATAGATCAGCTACCACTGAATAATATCAAAAAAGCTTGGATATATGACAACTACCTAACATCACGTCTGACTTGGCCTTTTCTGGTATACGATTTCGGCAAAACCTTACTCGCGAAAATAGATGCAACTGTCATAAAATCACTAAAATCGTGGCTTGGACTAGCGCACTCTGCTGATCCCTCTGCTTTATTTAGGGATCAGAATAATTTTGGGATGAAATTAAAGAAACCATCGGAGCTCTATAAACACCTTAGAGTTACCAAAGCCCACATCTTAGGTAAATCCCAAGATGACACAGTCAGGGCACTCCCGAAAGATAATAACGCGTCCGAGCTTGAATCTAGACTTATATTCCATAAACGATTTATGATAGGAGCCCAGTCGAACAAAGTGGGGTTGGGAGTACGAGAGCCAAAAAGGGACCAGGATATACTTAGGTCCTTTCTGAAGCAAGACGAAAATGATAAATATCGAGTGCACGCGATGAATTTGGAAATCCAAAACGAATGGTTGACAATGGGAGAGTTCTGCATACCGATGGCTTTAAAGTGGCGCACCTTGATCTATGAGTGGTCGCCGGCCCTGTTAAAATTCTATCTTAACGCCTTTCAGATGACCCTTCCAGACCAGAGTAATCTGGTAAGGTGGGGGAAGGCCACAGAAAAACAATGTTATACGTGTGGTGAGGCAATAGGCACGGCTAGGCACATATTAGTAGGATGTAGGGTGCTTCTCGATAGAGGCCAATACTCACGCCGCCACGATAAGGTGCTTTTCATCATACGCGAAGCAATGAGTCTGGCAGTAGCTAGAGCCCAAAAAGGATTGACTACTAACAGACGACATACCAACTTTGTGTCTGAAGGTTCATCCATAAAATCCAGGAACAAACCTTATTCAATCTTAGATACTGCCCCAGATTGGACTCTCCTAATCGACACGTATGAAAAGCACTATAAAATTCCGGAGGATGTTGGGGTTTCGTCATCTAGACCGGACATATTTCTATACTCGAAAACGACAAAATATGTGGTCCTTGTGGAACTTACTGTACCGTGGGAAACAAATATACCGAAGGACCACACACT
Source organism: Eilema caniola (assembly GCA_949126895.1). Taxonomy (NCBI): domain Eukaryota; kingdom Metazoa; phylum Arthropoda; class Insecta; order Lepidoptera; family Erebidae; genus Eilema; species Eilema caniola. Next base: position 34,791,602 of record OX421460.1, on the reverse strand, counting down.
TAAGAAAAATAAATACTATGATCTCACAAACGAATTAATCAAAAACGGTTACGTGGTTAATTTGTATGCAGTAGAAGTGGGAGCTAGAGGTATACCAGCTAAATCTCTCTATAACCTACTTAAAGATCTAGGCCTATCGAGAGCTACAATAAGCTCATTACTAGGACGAATGTCTAAAGCGGCACTAGTAGGTTCGTATCAAATTTGGTTAGGCAGGGAGGGGAACTTGGGTAGTGAAGGTGAGTGTTGATGTACATCAACAAAAGGGGCCCCTTCTAAACCTACACTTGGGTCGCAAGTCCCAGGCACTGTTCCGAGTTCCCAACTCAGCAACGCGATGGACCCGGCACCCGCACGGAGAATCCATGGATTGCTAAGAATATCGTCTCTGTATTGTAAAGTGTATTGGAGTAAGTTCTGATTAGAAAATTTAAATTAAACTTTGATGTTGTAGGCAATTTGAAAGGCCAATTTTCTATCATTTGATATTTTTATAACAATAACATCGCCGAACTTAAAAAATAACTTGATCGATTATTAATAGTCTGTGGACACAACACTTAGCCAAGTGGGCGGTACCCAATCAATGTCAGTCAATGTCAATTAAAAAATTAATTACTTTCAGAACATTTCGGTCGGTAAAAAATAGAGAACTTCATGGGCGTAAACTGTCAAAACGAACCTTTCATTTTGAGATGACTATAACAACTTACCAATATTCTAATTTATTTGCATATGTGTAATAAATACTTAGTTTTATAAACACCTAGTTTTTATACATACGGTATTGGGTAACATCTCTATTGTTTGTAAAGAAAAAGGATTCACTGATCTAACCTAGAAATGACGTTCAATTTTTTGTAACAAGAATTGGAATATGCATTTTGAACTATACATACATAGTTAAGGAATTACGCAGTTCTAACTTTGTAATATTTTGTTCTTCCGTTACAAGGTTACGTTGTCGAATTTTGATGAACCTTCAAATGTGGCTTTTTAAAATGATTCGATTGTAGTGAATATTGCTTGAAGAAGTATCCTGTAAAAATAACCATATTGAACCAAATTATTCTACCCTGATTCTAACTCATTCAAATGGCCGTATTCATACTCTTTTCATCAATGCAAGTTGATACCTAGATTACGGCTCATTCACCTGTCACGTATTAAAAAATATAAAAGATAGAGAGAGAAAAGCAAAAGACAATAATAGGAAAGACATAATTAAGTATTGATAAAATTTAAACTTGATATTGGCATTTATCTATTACGCGCCAAATGGAAAAAACACGCGTGATATGAAAAGGATAACTATTCCATAAAGACAAGCAAACAAAATACATATGATTAATAGTACATTATGGTGTAAGTGTGTAAAGTTGGTGATTCCTGCTAGGTGAAAAAAAAAAGAACTGTAATCAAAAATCCACGCGTGTTTCATACGACGTTTTTCATCACACTTTGTGAATAAAATAACACTTAAAAATCATTTCATCTACTCTCATACTGAAATGTTAACATAATCAAATTAAAAGGAAACCTTTAATGGCGGTCTTTACTTTTTTTTTGCTTCTAATGTTTTTTTTCGGAACAGGCTAAGATGCTATGTCCATGCTCGTCATCCTCTGATGACAAGGCATTCTGCCTTTACGCACAGAATATCAAAGTAAATTTTAAACCTTCAGCTGGATGTTTTCTACATACTGTGACGCGGACACAGACTGTGGACGCGGCGAGTTTAGCGCTCAACATCTGTCATTTTACACAAATCATATTAATTATTTCATGAGATTAGATAAAGTACTGTATGAAACTCCACATAAATTGGTCTTTAGATCGAGTATTTTAAGACCAAATTATATAGTCTAAGATCCCAGGGCCCCCAGACGTTACTTACTTTCTCACAAATAATAGAAATGGAATAAAGAAGTGTTAGTACATACTTTGAGTGTGTGCATACCTATTATCTTGAGTCGGGTACCAATCACTGGATTGAGCTTCATCAACCCAAAGTACTCTCCACTGTTCGCCACTACTATACACAGATTGTGCGTGAAGCTATTGAAATTAAAAAAACATAAAAATTTCAATAGGGAAGATGGATGGATGTGATTAATTAATGTGAGTGTGAGTGATTAAAATACTGAAGCCATAAAACATAGTCGCCAGCCTTACTTACTTACTTACTTCCAGCGGGGGACGCCGTAGACCGAACGGGTGATCTGCCCTTTTGTGGGGGCCTTTTCACCCATTTCCTCCGTTCCTCCTATTCAGAGGTTAAGGAGTGGCCGGCAATCACGGTGTTCCGTCGAACCTACCTGTCTCTTTACTTAATCTTACGATCTGTTCCACCTTCGGATTCTCGAGGACTTGTTCGTGTCCGTCCCCATGTCTTCCCATCTTAACATTGAGTAGATGGGACATTTGGCCAGCAGGTGGAGGCTGGTTTCCTCTTCCTCCATGCACTCTGGGTATTTGGGGTCAGTTTTCACAGGTCAGGTGCCTATTTTGTCGGCAATGTCCCGTTATCACTTCTACGACCAGCCTCATTTTTCCTCGGGAGAGTTTTAACAGACGGCCCGTTTTCTTTGTGTCTAAGAGCACTTAATGAAGATCTTCTACTGTCTCATGACTGGCGAGGACTTCCATCTCCGGTTAACTTTCGCCACTATGCTTTGGCTGATGACTCCCTTTGTTATTTTGTTGGTAATCGGTAGTCGGGACTCGGGGCCCACCTGATTTTCATCAGCTCCCTTTCTTGCCAGTTCGTCCGCCGTCTCATTGCCCGTGTTGCCCTCATGTCCGGGCACCCAGGCAAGTGTTACGTCGAGTTTCCTGGACAGTCTTTTCATAGTTTTCTTGCATTCTTTGACGACCGCTGATGTCGTCTCTGGTTTTTCCTAGTGCCCTCAATGCCGCCTGGCTATCGCTATAAATGGTTACCTTTCCTGTCTTTCAGGCAGTTTACCATTTCCGTGCATTCCATTATGGCATAAATTTCCGAATGGAAGACACTTGCGTATTTGCCTAGAGATATCGTTTTGATTATTTCTGTTTTGTTTTCGCACTTAATATGTACTCCGGAGCCAAAAGCTTGTTAGATTCTTTTCTAGAGCCATCCGTGTAGCAGATGATGCCTTCTGTATTCATCATCCAGTCCTCTCTTGTTCCTATATGTATTGCATATTTCTAATCAAAAGTCCTGTCGCCAGCCTTACCATTCATTATAAAAGTAATGGAGGGTAGGCGCACACAAAATGTTCTCCGCATACCTCACGACGCTCGGAAACCAGTCTAGTCGTGACCACGGGCGCTGCAACGCATCCGAAACGTCGGCAAAAATAGTAAGTTAAATGATTTATCGCGAAAAGTCCCGAACAGTTATAGTCATACTTACTGATCTTTTTACTTAGTATTTAGCCTAAATAGAAAAAATAATTTATTTACAATTTTTGAGTGTCATGTCACCTAAGTTTTCCTAAATTAATTAATTTTGTAATAAAACCTGGTAAATTTTATACCGTCTTGTATCTAAATTTTGAAATTTAAGATTATTACTTTTAATTCGTAGAATCGAACCACCAGAGGTGTTGTTAATAATCTAATTCTTGTTCAAATCAGTCTAGCTATAGCTTCCAAACCGACTAGTACTACGGAGTCAATTCTAGTCCCAGCTTCCAAACTAACTAGTACTACGGAGTATAAAACAACTTTCGACCAACAAGACTGAACTAACTGAAGAAGCTGAAGTCTGCTCGAGTGGAAGAGTTTTTTTCCCTCCTTGAACAGAGAGGCTTCACCACTCGTAAGAAGCTATTTGAGATCATTTTTACCGCTTTAGCATTACAGTTTCGAGCAAAACGAGGGCGTTCTCAATTCAACTGCTATGTTTTTTTTATGTATGTTCGGTTACGCTATATCAAAGCCAGTTTTGAACGAATTTTTATTATTCTTGCGGTGGGGTATACTGTCACAGTGGTCCCATATCCCAGAAGTCCGGATTTAATGTTGAGATCCTGGAGAAATTGAGGCAAAATCTCAAAATTATAGGAATCCTCGCCTACTTAGATTGTGTTAGCAAGCATTTGTATAATGTCGTTTGGTTTTTATTAAAAAAACAAATGCCCGAGCGCTTAATAGTGAAAATTTTTAAAATACATCCTAGTAATTATATTTTACAGCACATACGTATTAATCAATATTTGTTGTGTTGTTAGTATGGTCTGAACCACCGCGGCCACCTCAGTGGCGGTATGTTTGGCACTACAAGTCGGCAGACTGGGACGGACTGAGAGAAATTGTTCGCGTCGTACCCTTGAAGGCAGCTTGGCTTCACTTCAGATGATCCAAGCTCCTGTGCAACAGCAGTCGTTGATGCGATCCTAGTGGGCATTAAATGCTATATTCCCTACTGCTAGATCGCGACAATAGCGAGCAAATTAAAGCCCGTGATTTAATAGGCCGTGCAGAGAAGGGAGAGGCCGCAAGCAATCTGCGTATAAGGCTTGGACCATGGCACTTGCCAATCAGGATCTGAACATCGCTGAAGTGAAGCGGATATTGAATGCGGCCTCGGGGTCCTGTGAAAAAAGCAACTGCCAGGGCTAAGTTCGAGTTTATCCTTAGAATTGGAGAGCGGCTTGTACGGTAGGGTATCAGGCAGCCGTGCATTTTGGGCGCTCGCCATAGCTGTGAGGGAAACTTCTGTCAGTCTTGCCTCCCGTCGCTGCCAATTCCCGACGGTGGTCTGACCCATGGCGCTAAGGAAAAAGCCGATCTCTTGGGTAATCTCTTTGCGTCAAATTCGACTCTGAACGATGGTAATGCTGAGCCACCTATTCTCACCAGCTGTGGTGTTTCTATGCCTGAAGCGAAAATCACGCAAGGGGTGGTCAGACAATTTAGACAGAGAATTTAGAAGTCAGTGCCAACTTTGCTTGCTGTTCTGACCTGCTATAATGCCATCAATTTAGGTATTGATAACTTGATGAGGTAGGGGTGCTATCATGCTCAGCTATATCTTTTACCTGTTTGACTTGACACCGATTTTTGTATTTAATTGATCAATATTTCATTTCATTGCGTCATGGTCTCCAAATTCAATTATTTGGAACGTTTTTCACCAATTTGGTATTAAGTTTGTTTTTTTAAATTATTTATTATTACTTATCTAACGCCACATAGATATCTCTTTCACACTCAAGCGTACAAATAATGACCTCGCGCCTATACACATAGCGACACTTTATGTGTGTCTTAGGGGATGTTTGACACCTCCAAGGGGTCTGGCTGCTGACCAGGGGTGTTCAAATAGTTCCCTAAGTGTCATATAGAAGAATCAAGACTGAGATTAGAAGTAAAAATACATTATTCTTTTTATAAATTGCTCATCGACCCAAATTAGCAGGTATGTACTGTGATATCCGCCCTCCGTGGCAGATATTACTAGTAGTTGCCTGGACATCATGTGTCAACGATTTAAAAATAAATCATACGAATAAAAAATTAAAATTGAATTTAGAAGATAGGGAAAAAACTGAACGAGCAGTTCAGTTCCTGACAGTTGACGGGAGGTTTCTGAAGAAGCCAGCGAGGCTCCGGAAGCTCGAGATTTGAAGAGAAGTGTTCTAGCTTCCACGGTCCTCAAAAACGAGTATTGTATAAAATTAAAAAGAACCTCGCGTAAAATCCCCTTTAAAAAGCTCGTATAGTAATGATATGTTTTTTCCCAATAAATATCAATATTACAGCAAAAAGTTGTTTCTCCTGAAGTGAGATAATGAAGCTATGGAGATCAAACCCCCGACTCCTCAGTACACACTCAAATTATGTTCTAACACTATTTTAACCCATTTCTTTTATTTGTGAGAAAATAAGTAACGTCTGAGGGCCCTGGGATCTTGCTCTAATACTTTAATATAATATGCTATAATCCTATTAATATTATAAACGCGAATTTGTAAGTAAGGATAGATGGACGGATGGATGTTTGTAACTCTTTCACGTAAAAACTACGAAATGGATTTTAATTAAACTTTACAATAATAGGTAGTGGAGCAGTGATTACTAATGTACAAAATAGTCGAGGACAAAGTTGAGTAGAGTGCTGAATCAAATGCTCAATATCGCCGGCTCAACACTAAACGATAAATGACATCCACGCGGGTGGAGCTGCGGGCAATAGCTAGTGATACTATAAAAAACTCGCCTACTGCTCGTTTTTTTACTCGCATTCGTATTTCAAGAATTCTTTTCATAAGCTATTTAGAGAAATAATTAGTAAATGTGCAGTTAGTAAAATTATAATTAACAGTTTTTGAAGACAGTTTTGTTTATTGAAATTGAAATGACTAAGTAATAGGTATATTAATTTATATGTACTATTGAGCGCAATCTTTTTTGTATCAAAACTTATTTCATACAAAGCTACTCAGCGTACCTATCAAAATAAACACTCTGTGGCTAGGAATATTGTATGACGTCATGTCGTCCTACAAAGTCGTCGGTTACAGGTCAAAGGTCAAGTGATCCTGACGCGCGAGTTTAACAATTTCTACCCATCCAACGCCGCTAAAGAAGTTTCCCCTGCGCACTGGAGGCATATAGCATCGTCCTCAAGATTGAGATCTCCGGCACCACTACTCAGCTTCTGACAGGGCATGGTGGGTTCTCCGAATACTTGACTCGCTTCAAGTATAAGGAGGACCCATCATGCGCCTGTGAACCGGGAGTGGATTTGACTTCCGTCCACCTCCTGACGGACTGTTCTATCCACGCAAGGGCACGATTTGAACTTGAACAGAAAATAGATTTAAAAATTTGTAAAAACAACTTACCCTCATGTCGAATAAATATAGGGGCTATTTCCTGGAATATTGGGAGGTCATAGTGAAAATGATCAATAAAAGGAACAGCACGTAGTTATCTCGCGCAGCTATTTATGAATAAATAACTAGTTGTAGATATAAATGTATGATAAAAAGATAGTATCTATAACATAAGCTAGGGGTAGAAATACAAAATGTAAATTCAAAAATAGATATACTCGTAAGTAATAACCTGTCGTCATAGAATAAATGTAAGTTGTTTCCTATTTTGTAAGTAATTTTTAAGACGAATGTCATATGTATATTCATACTAATATTATAAATGCAAAAGTAACTCTGTCTGTCTGTCTGTATGTACCACTGAACCGATCTTAATAAAATTTGGTACAGAGATATATTAGAGCTTGAGAACGGACATAGGCTACCTTTTATCGTGAGAAAGGGGGCTTAAGGGGGAGTGGGGCTATGAATGTCATTATTTGCGAAATTTGGTACAGAGATAGATCAAAGCTTGGGAACGGACACAGTAGCTTATGTCCGTTCGTTCCTTTGATCGCATAAAAGGGGGAAGAAGGGGGGAATATGGCTTTGGGATGAAGATTTGTCATTTTTGACGATATCCTGATGCAATTTGGTGCAGAGATAGATTAAAGCTTGGGAACGAACGTTTAGGGGAGGGGGCAGTAAGGGATTAAAGATTGTGATTTTTGAAGATATCCCGATGAAATTTGGTACCGAGATGGATATGAGCTAGGAAACGGATATAGGCTACATTTTATTGTGAAAAATGGAGGTAGGGTTACGGGTTAAGGTTGGCATTTTTCAATCGCGTAAAAAAGGGCGTGAATAGGGGATAAATAGAAAGAAGTTTTTTTTGGAAGATATACTCATAAAATTTGGAACAAAGGTGGATTAGAGCTTCGGAACGGTCATAGTCGAGTACCGAGCCAAATATAGAAGCGAGTGTAGAGGCGAGTAGAGATCATTATAGGGGCGAGTGGATAGGCGTGTAGAGGTCAAATAGAAAGTCAAGTAGAGTCGACTACAGGGGCGAGTATGAATGCGACTAGAGAAGCCAGTGGAGAGGTGAGTATAGAATCATATAGAGTGCAGTAGACAATCGAGTAGAGAGGCGAATAGTGAGGCGAGTGGAGAGACGAATGTAGAGGCGAGTAGAGATCGAATAGAGATTCGAGGAGAGATGTGAGAAGATAGGCGAGTGAAGAGAGTCATCTGGAAAGACGAAAAGAGAGTAGAGTGGATGGGCGAGTAGAGATGCGAGTACAGAGGCCAATGGAAAGGCGAGTATAGAGGAGAGTACAGAGTCGAGTAGAGAGAGGAGCAGAGAAGTCAGTAGAGAGTCGAGTATAAATTCAAGTATAGAAGCGAGTAGAAAGTCGAGTAGAGAGTCAAATTTAATGCTCAATAGTGTCTCAACACTAAGCGATAACCGTCATCCACGCGAGCGGAGCCGCGGGCAAAAGCTAGTATACTTATATATATAGAAATGTAACCATAGTGCATAAGATTTTTTTGTATAATTTTGGAAAATAAAATAACAGACGCAAACATTCACGTCCCGCCTCCCCCCCTTTTCGAAATCCCAAAGTATGAAAGGTATGGAAATAAAATGCGAGAGGAAAAATAGAAAGAAGCCATCATAGAAATGCTCACTTTGAGAAATAATTATACTTTTTTTTACGTGCGGGATATCCCACGGATACCCCCCTCCCCCTCCAAAGCCGGAGGGGGAGGTTATGTCGGACTCGAACCGACCAAACCGCACGCCGTCTTGGGTCGATGTGCTAGGCCGAATGTGAGGATGTCTCGCGACATATCCCTCGCACCCCGGCTGACCCAGGGCCACCTCTCTCAGTCTGGCCCTCCTCGGGAGGGGGGACCATGCGGTCTCCGACTCGCACCCGTTATGGGGAAGCCGCGCATCGCCCTACGATGCGCGCCGCCGCCGTGGCCTGCATCTACTAGGGTGACGAGCGGCTCCACCCGTCACCTTAGGCCCGCGCTTATCGGGGGCGGCGGTCGGTCTGCGCCCTCCGTCGCCCGAGCCGCCTGCGAACGGGCAGCGAGTCTCTCTAGCTCATCGCGCCGCGCCCGCTCTGCTATCTCCTTCATGAGCATGACCTGCTCGCAGAAGGAGGCGCTGGCCACCCACGCATCCGCGCAGCGGACCATCGCCGCGAGCAGGGTGGACAGCGTGAGCACTCTCACTCCCAGGGCCGTCACAAGCTCCCGCCTCGGCGTCTCGAACGCTGGACACTCTCGCGTCGCAATGATGGCACTCGGGCGTTGGCTCTATGCCCATCAGATGCAGGTACCGCCCGAAGTTACCGTGTCCGGTAATTACCTGCGTCTGACGGTTCGAGAGGCCATCGTGTGGCCTTTCTAGCCACTCCCCCATGATAAGTCTAACCGCCGCAATCACGGCGTGCCCTGCGCGTGGTTGCTCAAGTCGTCGCTCCCACTCGGCCACCATGTCCCTGTGGAGCCGGCATTTCTCGGCCCGAATTTCTTCGGGCTCGGGATAGAGCCCCCCTCACGCGCCTTCCTTTGGAACCGATAGGCAGCGTTCCCACTACGCCGGACCGGCAGATCTGTCGCGCCGGTAAATCTGCCGGAAGGGCTAGTGGCTGCACAATTTATATGAAGCTATTCACATTATCCCGGGTCCGGCATTTTTGCCGAGCCCGGTATTTTGACCGAGCGTTTTGTCACGACGAATTGCCGGTAGAACGACCGGGCCCGGAGTAATGTGAACGAGTTTGTGCCGGTATCTGTCCTCCCGCTCGCCCCGCTCGTGCTCCCCTCGCCCCGCCCGTGTTCCACTCACGTCATTCGGCTCGCATTTTCTGGTAAAAGTAGACGTTTAGCATGGATATTCATTTATTAAAGCATTCAGTATTCATTAATTAAAGCAGAAACTTTAATTACGCTTGTCCAAGAGAGACCTGTTCTGTGCGATAAGACCGAAGATGTCTATAAAGACAAAAACTTAAAGTTAGCAGCATGGCGTGAAGTATGTTTAATACTGAAACCTTCTTGTTCTTATCTATGTTCTATATTTTGGTAACTTTCAAAACAAAATTATGTAAGACTGTACAAGCTTTAATTACTTGAATTGCTGTGTCTACGTTCAGATCTATAGCTTGATGGATTATTCGCCATTTATTTGCCAGAATACCAAAAGCGCACTCTACATACCTTCTTGCTCGACTTAGTCTATAGTTAAATATCTTTTTATCAGTATTCAAATGTGAATCTCCATATGGACGTAGGAGATTAGGTGTTAAAGCAAAGCCTTCATCGCCAACAAGTATAAACGGTAATTCTTCGTGCAAGTTTTCATGAAGCGGTCTAGGCTTTGGCACATTTAAAATACCATCACATTAAAACACATCTCTCTCTAAAAATCTATCCTTTAATATAGTAGAATCGCATTCCTTGCCATATGAGCCCACACTAATAAAAATAAATCGGTACTCTGAATCGACAACTGCCATTAATACAAAAGAATAATACTCCTTGTAATTAAAGAACATAGAACCACTCTTGCCTGGTTTCAAAATTCTGATATGTTTGCCATCTACTGCTCCAAGACAGTGAGGAAAGTTGCTTTTCTTTCGAATCCTGAAGCGATGTCCTCCCATTCTCTCTCAGTATCAGGCAGCTTAAGGAAATCTGTCTTTAGGTTTTACCAAATGACGTGGGTCATTTCTTTTATTAGTTTACTTATTGTCGAAACGCCTAGTCTGTATGAGTAATGTATTTCTTTGAATGAACATCCTGAAGCTAAATATCTGAAAAAAAGTATTTTTTGTAAATACATTATAACTTCACCAATCACAATACGTCACCAAGAAACAAATTGTATTGTTTTATGATATTTTTTTATTGATTTCAGGAAAACAGGTTTCAACTAAATGGAATAATATTCGAGATTCGTGGCTTAAGACAGTAAAGAAACAAAAAGATGAGTCTAAATCTGGATCTTCGGCCAAAAAGACACGAAATTATTTATATCACGAGCAATTAATGTTTTTCAAAAAGTCTCCGAACCTCGACCACCACACGAGTCAGTTTAAAAAAAAGCAAGAACCGAGACTGAAGTAGGCATGGAATCAGATTTTCGTTCACCTTTAATTAAAGATAAAAGAAAAATTTATAATAAAGAGGTAAATGACAGGATGGTAAAGTTTTTAGACTCCAGAATAAACCCAGAAAAGGAAAACCATCATCTGTCTTTCTTCAAAGGCATTATACCAATCTTGAACACTTTAACTATTTCGATAGTTAAAGTGTTTTCTAAAGTCTCTTCGGAGACTTTAGAATTTCAAGCTAGCGTCATGACAATGTTGCAAAAAATTAAAAGTAGGAATTATTATATATATATATTCACATTCATCAAACAAACATACATAGCACACATTCATTCATTCATTCAGTCTTAAGTAGGTACCTACATCAAAACTATTATTACGCAATCTAGGGCATAAAATAATCTTACCTTAGACATATGGCTAATCTTTGTTCTGGGCAAATACATTCTCTGAAACTTGTATCTCGGACTCTTATGTCTAGTCGTCCCAGTAAATCGTCAAAAGTGGTTGCTGTCATTCGAAAATAATTGAAGAACTTTGATTCGTCTCTTCTAAGTTCACCCATTAATGTTTCAAATGTTCCAAGTGAAAATCTTTCCCGTAAAATAGGGTGTACCCAATGTTTTCTTCTATTTTGCCTTCTATTAAGATACCACCACAACACAACAATTTCGTCGTCCATTGTGCGCGCAGGTCCAAATTCAACTGAGGTAAGTACTTGACTGTCTGAATTTCTTCCGGGATCCGATGTAATGTGAACACTCTGTCCGGTGTCCGGTTTCCGGCAGATCTGCCGTTATCGTAAAGAATCCACTTTTCATCACATGTCACAATTCGATCCAATATTCCTTCATTTCTGTATCGATTCAACAAGGCAACACAAGTTTCAACACGCATTTCTTTCTGCAGATCAGTCAAATCATGAGGTATCCATTTTTCACATTTTTTTATTTTATTGATTTGACGCAAATGAGTCAATATTGTTGGTAAGGTAACGTTAAACCATGCAGCTAATTCCTGGGTAGTTTGGCTCGGATCGGCTTCCACCATGTCTTTCAATTCATTGTTATTCACCTGTGAGGACGGCCTTCCTCGTGGTTCGTTCTTCAAATCAAAGTTTCCATCACGAAAGCGTTTAAACCAAAATCGCACGGTGCGTTCATTAGCAGTCCCCTCTCCAAACGCAACATTGATATTGCGAGCTGTTTCTGCCGCGTTAGTTCCGCGTCGGAACTCGTATTCAAAAATCACTCGAATTTTCGAAGTATCCATCTTTCTTGTCTAAGCTGAATAAAAAAAACAACTGAAAGTAGATAATCGAATGTTGCACATTTTTAAATGAAGAACTACATGGGTACCATGTGGAAAAAGTTTCACTCAAAAATCTCAAACCATGAAGGTTCTATGTCAATTCGAAGTACCTATTACAATGAAACGGCAATTTCATACTTTAACCCCTATTATTAAGCACACCCCTCGCATTCTTTGATTGAACTACGGCATGACGTGCTCTTGCTTGTCTAAATATAAACATAGGTACAAAAAATTTACAATTCTTGGTTGATATAATATCTCATCTGGAGCAAATCCTGAATATCGTAGTCACTCATTTTCGACAAGAATACATTTTTATAGTATGCACCCCCATCCAAATGCATTCTTGTCGAATCTGATCGAACATGTAGAAAATCAACTTAGCATGATATGAAGAAAACGTTCTAACACAGCTTGCAAGATTTGACCTTTACAAGGTAGCCTAAAAACATTACAATGCATGTTATAAAAACTTAAGATATTAACAAAAACAAGAAATAAACCACAACTGTTTTTAATTGTAATACATTTCTTCGTTAATTAAAAAAATATAAAAGGCAGTGCCTCCTACACACAGTACGAGCGCAAGTACAATCGAAACATAAAGTTCGCTGGGAACACGTTTATCGGTACAATCAGAAAGAATCAGAAAGAAAAACAATCCGGGGGTTGGATTCTTTTAATTTATCCATCGCAGTTTTAAATCGGTGTTAAGATTCAGCAGTCGGAACGTTTTTTCAATTATCAGTGTTGATCTCTGCGCGGCTTAACGATAGCTACCGAGTCACAACGCGCCAAAGCTTGGCACTAATAAAAGAAAAAAGAAACAGGTCTTCCTAAAACTTATGCTTACTTCTCGCGAAGTCAATGAATTTGATATTAAAATAAGATCTGAAGTTGGTAAATTTGGTTTCTCTTAACATTTCTTAAAAAGATAGTCTTGGTTTATAATACATTAAGGCATTATTTATATTATATATGTTGCAGCCAATTAGCTGATAACCGTTACTAATCAGTTCCTTTAACAGCCTAGCCTGTCAGTTGACAGGCTAGGCTGTTAAAGGAACGCTCAATTGACCGCACAATTTAATAAATTGAACAAACTGGCTGACTTATGCTTTGGCCATTCGTGAGATGATGTACTACTATCCGTATGTCCGTAGGTCGTGGTTATTTTTTTATACCTATGCAGAAAAAGATTGAGTAAATTCAGTGGGCAGTTACACATACCAGAGCCGACTGCCTACTGCTCCAGGGACATACAGACGAAATTAGTAAGTTTCGGGCTCACAAAGTATACTATATTTATGTCACCTTTTCATGAGCTTTTTATTGGCTGACAGATAGTAAACCAGGCTCTATGTATTCAAATAAGGCGAGTACCTACCTAGGTAGATAGATACACGGCTTAAGTAGTCGTGGTACCTACAAAAGGTAGCTAGGACAATGTACATGCGGAAAGCGGAGTTTAAGTTCAGTTTTGTGTCATGTTATTTCAGCCTTCATCTTCATCATCAGAGCCAGCTTTCGTTTTAATTGGAAAACGGCTGAACATCGATATATTCCGTGAGGCGACTGCCATCTGAGCTCCACAGCCCACTGGCGATAGCGAAGTTCTATAGTTATATGAGGTTATCGTCTTTTTTAGGTCTCCAAGTACCTACATTAAATGCCACAGATGTTCATTTGACAACCCGGACCATCAGCTTAACGGCGGTGTCAATGTGTTGTCTTAAGTATGGTTACCCATCCTGATTCAAGTGGAATCCATTCACTCGGAAACTGGGATTGCGGTACTGCGGGTTTCGTTCTCAATGAACCTATCATAAACTTTGCCATGTTTCTAAACACTGCTATCCAAGCTAGAAAATGCCAGTCATGTTGAAGGGACAGGTCTATAAGACGATCATTAGGCCTGTCCTTTTACACGGCTGTGAGGCGTGGCCGCTGTTGGAGCGACACAAGCAAGAGCTGCGTGTCACAGGGATGAAAATGCTGGGGTGGATGTGCATAAGGACCGCGTAAGGACCGTAAGGACCGCGTGAGGAACTCTCGTATACGTGGCAGCTTTCATATCCGTGACATCGTCGCCTTCGCTGGTGTGGCCACGTCTTGCGGCAACAGCCAGGCTACGTGGGTAACAAATGCCTGGCAATGGCGCCCCCGTCGGGTCCAGGTAGAAGGCGTAGGCCCTAAAAGCCCTGGTTTGACGTCGTGCAGGGTGACAAGCGTGCAAATGGTCTTACTACCATGGATGCCCAAGATCGTGCGAAATGGAGAAGGAAGAGTCGGAACGCGGACCCCGAGCTCCGAGGGCATCTCGGCCTCGGATGCAATCGGGATAACGTCTAAATGTCGATGGTGATGATGATGATGACTATCCAAGCTGGATTGCGCTGCTTTCTCAATGAACCTATCACTGACTTTCTGTCTTGTTCTTGTCGTGGATGGCAGCCTCCCTTAAATGATTATTTTATTTTTATTATTTATTTTTGAAGTTAATGTTCTACTTAATATTCAGTGAATATTTCAAGCATCATCTGTTTCCGTTATCAATATTGATCACAAAATGACAAAAATCACGTTTGTTGTTTCGGAGCCCTACGCAAGTACTATTTTATTTCTGTTTTTAGTATTTGTTGTTATAGCTGTACAGAAATAAATCATCTGCGAAACTTGAGCTATATAGCTTTCACGTTTCATGAAATATAGCCTGATGACAGACAGACAGACAGCGAAGTCTCAGTAAGGGTTCCGTTTTCACCCTTTGGGTACGGAACCCTAAAATGCGCATATGTCCAAAATCACCGAACCGCCATATTATCAATGAAATGTATGAGAGTGTGTGAAGTAAAACTGTAAGACTACACAAGGCAACACAATACAAAAGGGCAGGCAGAATTGACGTTGTATGCCAACCGCCTCGATCGAAATTCTATCTGTTTGGCTTGGCACTGACTTCAATAAAAGCCTTTGGTGCATTTTTATATTTTCAGTTTTATTTGTTATTTATTGACTTTTTACTTTTTTGCTAAAAATAATTTATTTTCCTTTTTTAGTGAACTTATCACTGATTCATTGAAAGCGCTTTGGGGTGAGCCCATCACGCTACTGTATGAGATAGTATTAAATCAATACATGTTATATGAGATAAAATATTCATCTCAAAGAAGGAAATATACATCGAAGGCTATTTTGAAAGTAAACAACTTAAATGCGAATTTACAATAGAAAAGTAGAAAACGATGACAGTTCGTTGAAATTGCTGCATACTGATTGTACCTTTAATAAACTACCTATAGAATCAATAATATTCCTCCCATAACTCATAACTCATCATAATGTGTGTCGTTAAGGAACTCTATTATCTGTCTATTTAGTCAAAATCAAGAACAATCCAGCATATCTGCAGCCATAGTTAGGTACATCTGCCAAACAGGATCGATAGAATACCCTGTATAACCGAAACCTATGTAATCGAAACATTCGTGCTATACTTCACCAAGGAGTTGCGTTGTCTGTCTTTGTACTTCTTATCTTCAAACCGTAATACAGGTTACATGGTTATAAATCTAACAATACCTCAATCATTTCACATTTTCTGTTTGATTTTGTGGAGTTGCCTTGTAAAAGTCCGGCATCTAATATCAATAACGAATACAAAAAGAATTTAAAAATCGATGCATAAACAGCTGAAATATAGCAGAATAGTCTGAACACTTCCATGTACCCATTCAAAGGATTCAGGAATAGATAATAATAATATACGATATCACGGCTGATTTCCTAGTAATTATTGAAGAGTTCCGTTCGGAATAAATCTGTAACGAACAAAGAAAATTGAACCAAATTGTAAAAACCTGTACAAAATTGGAATGTAGAAAAAATAAATTCAAGCTAAATAGCAATTAAACAACGCTAAATTACTTGAATATTATAACGCATTATAAATTTAAACCACCGTCTACAATAGGGCCATAGGGGTTACACATAAACATAAATATGAGTAGTAAAACCTGACCAAGTTTTGTGGCTTTTCTACCGAAGCACTATCTATAATTAAACAATGGCTCTGACCCGCGCCCTTCTATTACAACCCAGCGGCGACGTTTAACACATTCAGATAATCTCACTAAATCGCCATAATCTCAACTTGGGACGAAACTTAATTCAATTCCACGTTAATTTACTTATTCGAAAACGAGAGCACCCGCGATACAGGGTTATCAGGGATAGGTCCCTCGAGGATTAGGGTGTAGTGGATGATCGGGATAATCTTTTTACGAATTAATCACGACATGGGGACCCTCTCAAACAAGCAATGAAAATGCCTGCTTTACTTTTATAATTGTAATTAATACGGAGAATAAAGATTTTGCGTAGTGGACAAATGAAGAAAAGCTGATTTTTTGTATGAAAATAAGGGATACCAGCATAATGAAAGCGTGAAAAGTTCCATTCACAAAATCATTGCAATAAAAAGTAAATCCTATCAAATGATAATAAGCAATATTGATATATGGCCCAGCAAATTAGCGTAAGTATATAAAAATCCTTAGACTTCAAAAAGTAAAAAGTATAAAATACAGATTTAATTTCAAACTACTCTTACGCAAAAGTAGAACCTTTAAAATTAAGAAAACAGTATTAATTGTACGTGCCTGATTGGTAAGTTTGAAGTCGGTAATAATAATACCGACTAACCGACTAACTACCGAAATAATAAGTAATAGCAGGCACCGACTTGAAACCTACCTACCTATATAAGATTTTTTTCCTTTTCAGTGATCTAATTCAGTCCAGCATACCTTTGACCATGGTTTTTGGGTTTTGTTTCATAAAATTGACTAAATACGCTCAATAACTTTAACGAGACATTCAATACTATACATCACCAAGGAGTTCTATTGTCTGCTTCCGTAGTTTAAGACTCAGTTATTCCAGTACGTTATTGACTTTAGTAATGCCTGCCTTTCGCCTACCCTGCCACAGGACCGCCATAAAACTCATAAAACTAACAAAAAAAGCATTCATTTCCCGTGTCCTATTTCATTTTAAGGATTTCACCAGTGTATCTCCGGATTCCAAGGTCGAATACTGAATGAAATTAATATGAGACCACCTGTAAGGTGCATGGAACCCAATACAAAAAGAATGTTTAAACTGAAAACGAATCACCTAAATTGGGTCAGATCAGTGTACATACATAAAACTATTATAAAACTACAAAATAAATATATATTTTTTTAAAAAAAAAGGACATGATAAGCAAGCAAGCAGTTAAAAATAGCATGATGTAAACTATGTCACATAGACTAATATAGGAAGAAATCGGCAGTCGAGGAAAAAAGTTCTGATATTGATTTTTCAATGAAACAACATTGTTCATTTTTATGTGTAATTAGTGGAATTTACATTTTTAAATAATATTGCAAATAAAAACATTTACATTTTTGATGCGAAGGATCAAGTCACCCCTGCCCAAATGTGAATATCAGACTGGCAGCTTTTTCCCTCTGTATGGCCAGGCAAACACTGCATTAAATATTGGCGTGAATCCCATCCCTCCAAATCGGCCACGGACCTCTTGGCTTCGAGGCCTCATAGGCCCGTCAAAATGTTCCATCCATACTTATATTATAAATGTGAAAGTGTGTGTGTGTGTGTGTGTCTATTGTTCCGTCTTTCACGCCTAAACCACTGAACCAATTTTGATAAAATTTGGTACAAGGGTAGATTAGACCTTGAGGAAGGACATACGCTATGTTTGGTCGTGATAATCGACATCCACGCGAGTGGAGCAGTAACAATTAGTGTAAAATTATTATCATTTTTAAATATAATTATGTTCTATTTCAATATTACATTTTATAGCGTATTATTAAATTGTCATCATGTCATTCCCTGTCATTGCTCAAGTCCAGTCTGATCTTAGTCGCATGAAAAATCGGAAGGTCTTCGGACCCGGTCGAGCCCCCTTCATGCCCTGATACCACACGTCGAGCTCTGCAGGGCTAACATGCGCGCGTCGTCAACTATCTCGAGTCGAGATGAGATATCATCTCGAGTCTCCTCGAGCGAAGTAACGTCGACATATTTTATCGCGTCAAACTTATTAAATTATTGTCTATGACATGTAATGCCACCGATTTACAGTGATTATTGTCTATAGCATATTAAACCACCTTTTCACGGTTCGATTTACGGTGATTGACTAAGAACTAAAACACATATTTTTCTTCTCTTTTTACACTATGACAAATGACAGAGAAAGTACATTGTTAGGATCTCTATGGTAATGTATAAAAGAAAACCTCTATGATTATAATAAATGTCAACATAAACGTCAATAGTCTTCTAACCGCCTAGAATTATTTTTTTTCAGAAAATCCAAGTTTATTTTGTTGGATTTTACCTAATAACGATTGAAATTCGCTGTCGCGAAAATTGAACGGATCGCATGGTATCCAATCATTTGACAAAAAACGAAAGACAAATCTTCATTTGACAAACAACGTTTGACAAAATTATAGTTGATAAACTTATCATTTTACAAACTATTGTTTAATAAAGTACCCATTAGAAAAAATATTTATTTGAAAAAATTTCATTATGCCTTAACATCATTTCACAAATTGATTATTTTTTAAACATGTTAGTTGGCAAAAACAAGTTTTACCCTTCAATTATGGTCTTGAGTAGTCAAAAGTTAGTGACAGAAATGAATCTCTGCAAATCCGACTTCACGCGGACATGCTACATATCTACTGTATGCTATACGCGGGGTTTATGCTTGCTTGTTTGTTAACTGACTTTATTTTGTCAGATGAACATTTTTAAAATAAAATTTTAACAATTGAAATATTTTCTATATGATGCATTTGCAAAACCTTCATTTATCAAATGATTATTTTTGAAGTAATATGTTTGCAAAATGAAAGTTTGTCTAATGATAAGTTTTTCAAACGTCGTTTGTAAAATTATCGTTTGTCATAAGTGTTTTGTCAAATAATAGTGAACACGTCCCGGATGCGTTCCTTTCAATTTTTCTTTTCTCGCGTTCCTCATATATACTTGAAACATAATTATAATATAAGTTTACACGAGATAAAGAACCAAATGAAAGACGGGAGACAAAACATTTTAAAGTTAAAATTCGAGTAAATAAGGGCACGTATGTTACAATTTGCAGACACTAAGTAGAGATGATTTCTCGAAGTCAAGTTATGTCGACATCTGACAGAACGCCATGAAATTTGCCATGTTACCAACAGTCGACATATTGACATAAAACGGCAAAATGCCTCGAGATAGCTATCTCGAGGCGCGCATGTTAGCCCTGCTGGACAGGCATTAGTTATATATTTTTTGTGTGCCAAAGTACCAAACACCCCTCTAGTATTATATGGTTTCAAAATATCCGTTCGCAAAAGAAAGGTATAATCTACTACGAATACACCTTTTTTTAGAGATTTTGAAGATTCGTTGTCAAAACTTCATACAACGTTTTTCATTAAACGGATACACCGTTTGCTTTTCCATTTTAAGCCAGTGCTGATAATGTCAAAATTATTAGAATGGGAAATGTCAATTTCTTTTTCAATATATTAAAATAGAGAATGTAACCGATATAAATGCATTTTATTTTGATAAAAAATCGCACTTCAAGACTTGGATATTTTCGTTTGAGAAGGTTACTTTTAGGTTTGGTTTGGTTTGAGTTTGAAAATAAGACGTAAGTATAAATATATATAGTAAAAAACTATGTGATCGTATTTGAAATATATATTTCATGAAATTTCGTAAATTTAATAAGAGTTTGTGTGGCAGATAAGAACAAAACACCACAAAACCCCTTTTCTCCACTTTTGCTCGAAAACTGTACGGTTATGTGAAAAACGGGCCATATAAAAGTTGTAAACCTCGTTTTTGTTTTGACTTTTTTCGAAAGAAGGTTTAGTTTCGCTGCAAATCTTGGAACACTATTTTTCACCCTCAAAATGCACGCCATTTCAGCCCCCGTTCTTCATAGCGAGTTTAATTTTTTACCCAGTGTTTTAAACATATTTCCTATCATTTTCAACCGGTCTCCTACTGTTATTAATTATTAAACTTTTATTTTATCTGCACTGCCTAATTTCTCGCAAAAAGTAGGTATATAAATAAAATTATATTTCGCTTCAACTATGGGAAATAAATGAATACTAAAATTATGTATTGCATTTTTATTACAAATTATATAAATGTATTGCATTTTAGACATTTTCGATAATGTATTGCATACAAAATTACGGATCATCAGATTAGTAAACTGGGTCATAGTCGATATCGCGTAAATCATGTCCAAGTTTATCCCTGTGTAATTTCGTGACAAAGCGAGTTTTTTCTAGTTTAGGTAACTTGCAACTTAGGGTTAATAGGGCAGTGCTATGAACGGTTATAGCAGAAGTAATGACGAGTACGTGTGAGGGATATTGTTTTTAACATGATATGATCAAGGCAAGACTCACTTGCTTGACGGGTGATAGAAGAGTGCGTTGTGAATAAGCCATGAAAACAGCAGAGGTTGAAATAATCCTTTACGTCTTGCTGTCCTTGAAGGATATTTATATTTGTGTCTCCAGTTAGGATTTTGTTTTTATAGAAAGGGAGGTCTTGCAATCTATCATGTAATGAGTTGATAAATTAATACTTATGGCTAAAAAAGCCGGAGGCCTGTATATTGCTAGTATTTCAACAAGTCTGTCCCTATTTTTATCAAGAATCTATTACACTCTTGCATAATTTGTTCCTCTACAGTTGCATCTATTTCACTTTTTATGTAAACTACTATCCTGTAGTTCCGATTATACGTTGTATTACTTCTGTATACATTATATCCCGGCATTAGTGGTATGTTGTAAATATGATAAAGATAGCGTACATTCCGTTAAGATTATGAGGTCAAGATTCATATCTAGTCTAGGTTGTAATGTTAGACAGCCATCTATGTTCTTAAAGACACTAAGTGTATTTTGTGTTATTATGGTTAATAGGTTATTGCACGATGTGAGATTTTGTTTGCTCTTTTCTGCCTCACGTTCTAGACTCTGTCACAGAGAAGTTGTCTAAGTCATTGATTGAAATTATGAGTCATTGCTCTGAAACTAAAATAAATGTAAAACAATAAAAAGAAGGTCAGTACAAAACTTGCTTAGAGGCTCTCTTAGGCGCCTTCAAATCAATGGAATTTACAAACCTTTTTTCCGCTATTACTTTTGCTGAGCAATCTGGCGTACGTGGTTCACCCTCTCAAAAATCTGAAGCTCGTGAATTGTTGTTGAATATATGGGTTTTAATAATAGCAGTAAAAGATGTTTGCTACATGCTACTTGCCTACTGTATGCTACACGCGTGGTTTAGCTTACTTGTTTGACTGCTTTTTACTATATTGTCAAATAAACATTTCTAAAATAAAATTTCCATAATTGGAGTATTTTCTAAGTTATACATTTGCAAAACCTTTATTTATCAAATGATTCTTTTTGAAATAATATGTTTGCGAAATGAAAGTTTGTTAAATGATCAGTTTTTCAAACGTTGTTCGTAAAATGATCGTTTGTCATACGTTTTTTGTTAAACAATAGTGAATATTATATTATATAAGTGGTTACAGTCGGAAAACAATTTTATTACTTACGCGCACATTTCTTCAATTTCCTGCCACGAAGTTAAAAATCTTGTTTTTATCATGACCTGAATTATCACATGCCATGAAAAAATATTATTTATTGTGATAAGTTGTAGATACTATCGAAAAATGGTAAACAAAACTGAAAATTGCCTTAGTCTTATAATTTACAAAAATAAAATAAAAATCATTTATTTCGGACAGTAAGGAATCCATATTTTGTTAGTATTTAGTATACTTAAAACATATGTTAGTAAAATTAACAGTTATTGTTCGTAATCCATTATGTATTAATTAATGTCAAAATAGGGCAATACAAGCAATGTCAAACAGTAAATTTTTAGTAGGTACCTAATACAAATTTGTACTTTAATTAATATTGAATGTAAAAGATTTGTGAAATTTGTAATTAAATTATTTAATGTAAAAGATATGTCAAATATGTAATTTAATTAGAAATGAATTTATGAATATATGTCAAAAATATAAATATATGTCAAATTTGTAATTAAGTTAATACAATTGATATTAAATTTAAAAGAATCTGTACATTATGATTTCTGAACTATTGCACTTGACTATCAGTGTCACTACTTCCACCGTCCCTATTTAGACACTATTTTTGTGTCCGAGATACATTCACAGATCCACATTGAAATAATAGGCGAGTCCCACCGATCTGCTATAGTTTTCAAAATGGTCTGACAAAAATAGGTAAATAATTTATTTATATATATGTAAGCTACTCTCGAGTACTTAAATGAGATAAATAATAAGACAGTTGCAAACAACTACTCGGCTTCTTAAACGTCGCGCATTTTGCTCCTTCTTTCATCTTTGCACAGTCCTTCGTCGAGTACCCTTGCTTTCTGCACTGTCCGCAGGTTTGCATCGTCTCACTGCATGATTTTGCTGCATAGCCATACTGCTGCCACTTGAAGTATCAGGTAAATAAAGTATAGTCTCTAACAGGGCAAGACGACCAGTTCACAAATGCCCTTTCCTTATTGATCCGTACTTTACGTATGTTAGCAGGTACTTCCGTTACATAGTTACAGATCTCTGTGTCCCTCTTACCCGATTTATGGCTGACCTTAATCGAGGTCAGAAACGTTTCAAGGTTGCAATCACGTTGCATGTCGCCCAGATTCTGGTGCTTCAAGCAGGTAAAAAATTCCTTTTCTTGCATAGCCTGGTACACCGAAATTATATAATAACCCTCGGCTTTCATTTCGTCTGGTCGTCAACAGTAAGTCCTGAGTTAGTTAGCTGGGCTGACTGCTTCAATTTTTATATATGTTACTTTGAGTGATATATAGATAATGACACCACAGTTTGTCTTGACCTCTAACTCGCAGTTCCATTTGTTCAGGGCAGATAATTTTTTGTACCTCCTAGGGAGTTCGTTTCCCCACTAGACTTGGACTTGTTGTTGGGGTAGATGACCACTGAACTAAGGCTTGTACTCGGTATACATGCATTGGCAGTTTTTCTCCAAATTTGCAAATGAATCCGTGTCTCGTATTTCGTCGTTGCGAATGATATTAACAGAAACTATGCTAAATTTCATTCTAAGATATGATAATCGATAAATACCTAAATATCTTTTTCTTGTATTAACTTAACTTCATATCACTTCGATGTGTAATTTACTATAGTGGTGTATTGCCATTTGGGACGTGCCGTGATTGACTTTTCGACACAATGCGCTTACCCGTTACTTCTGCTCAGAGTTAAGCTTTCCCTCCGTTGTGATGATGCATATTTCATTAAGGCGCTATTCAATAGAGGTCATGTAATTCTATATTTCCGGGGCTGAAATCGATTTCACTTGGGTCAGCATTTGCGTCTGTACCATTGGACGAGGAGCGGGTGAAGGCGTTGGCAACGGCGTACGGGCGAACCTGCTACCCTTGGTAAAGGGGCTGCTATCCATCTTGTTGTAGTGATCACAGCACATTATACTAATTAATTGGTTGCACTTTGCATCTTACACACTTTTGTCATTGTTTATTCGTAGAAAGAAGGTCACGATTCAGCTTCACTTTTATTTTTGTTCTTTTAATAATTGTTGTTCACACTGTAGAGCGGCCGTTTTACCAGTTTATGCTTTTTGTCTCGCTCACTCCTATGGGAATTTGGCCATATATTTTTTTTTATTTTTTATTTTTAGTTATTTAGTCATAAAGAATTACACATGTTAACACAGTGCGACTGAGAATGTTACAGTAAGCTTACAAGTTGTACTACGTGAGCGACATTACATAGGTACTTCACGTGACATATTCACACGTCACATCACAACGTACCACACAAGAAAATAAAATAAAAAATGATAAATGGAACAACGCTCACATAGGATAACGCCTTTGACAAATTTGTGTTTGGTTTTAGCATCTGCTGCTGAACTAGGCTTTTGGCCTGTATCTCAGCTAACAGTGCCTCCACCCTACGCTGAATATCCAAAACAATTACAAAACTGCATCAAGAAAAACTTCATGATCGTATACCTAATTAAAACAATAAAACAAGTGTGCACGTGAGTGTGTGTGTGTGTGTAAAAAAATATGGTGTGAAAATGGTACTTCTCTGTAAACTTTTTTGCCGGAGCAAAAATGAAGTTGCAAAAATACTAGAGAATGGCATCAATATTAACTATTCAATTACTTTAATAGTGAGCTCAGTTTCGTCGTATGATAATTTGCTCAGATAATTGGACACTGTTCTCTTTACATCTATATAAGTTAATGGGTATATGTTAATGATTTTATTAAATTTGTTGTAGGTGTAGGGTCCTAGAAATGGAAAGAAACTGCGGACAAAACATGTTTTAGGTCTAATATTACGCTCGCACACCGCGTAAGATCTTCGTTGAGATGGTTGTCCTTGGGTATAGCTGACTAAGGATTGCTGTTTCAACGTTAACTTTAATAGAAATAGCCGGCGGACGGATAGAACTTCACAGTATTCGTACAAAAGCTCAGTTGGATAGCGATAGGGTTTGAAAGTACAGAGCTTGGAAATACTTCGCTGGGCAACCTCAAGCTGAAAGAGAGTTGTCTTCCGTACTCCGCCCCAGGATGTTATGCAGTACGTAATCAGTGATTCACAAAGGGCATAGTAGACCTGTTTAAGAGTTTCTGGTAAAAGTACGTGTCTCAGAGTTTTAAAGATAAAAGCAAGTTTGCGAACCCTCTTACACAGCGCCTCTATGTGAGCCTTGAAGTTTAAATTTTCATCAATATTTACACCCAAGTACTTAATTGTTTGTGTACGCTGTAGTGTCTTGCATGTTGACGTGCAAGAAGCATCAGTTGACGATATTGAAATGCAGTCATGAACAATTAATTCCTGATTTGTTTGGACAGGGCCTCGAATTGAAAATTGGATGTATTTGGGTCTTATCGGCATTTAATGTGAGAAGGTTTTGGTGAAGCCAGGATTTAACTGTGTTAATTCCAATTTGTGCGTTAGGAGTATGTCTCTTGCCAAGTTTTCGCAGAAAATATGAGGGCTGTGTCATCCGCATACGAAATCATTTTACCTTCAGGTATTTTTAAAGATAAAAGATTATTCACATAAACAAGAAAGAGAGTTGGCCCAAGAATACTTCCCTGTGGGACACCGTAATACACTGGAAGATCAGTACTTATGTGTGGACCCACCCTTACATATTGAGTCCTATTTGATAAATAGTCCTTAAAAAGCTTTAATTGAATACCCCTTACTCCGACCTCCTCCAGTTTATGGACCAGGGCGGGAACAGAGACAGTATCAAATGCTTTAGATAAGTCTATATAAATAGATAGACATTTATTGCCTTTGTCCAGATTGGATGTTATAAAGTTTGTGAGGTTACTAACCGCATCGTCAGTAGATTTTCCTTTGCGAAAACCAAATTGATTCCTGGATAGAATGTTTTTGCTTTCTAAGTAATTAACTAACCTGTTATTAATTATTTTTTCAAGAATCTTTGATAGAGTTGGTAGAATTGATATTGGTCTAAAGTTCTCAATACTGTCCCTGTCACCGCCCTTGTAAATTGGGCGTATTTGAGACCTTTTAAGGTCTATAGGGAAGACGCCGTTTGTGAGACACATTAAAAACGTGAGTTAAATGAGGTACTAGAATGGCACTATTTTCTTTTAAAAGAGTTGGTGAGATATTATCCCAGCCCACAGAGCACTCGTTTTTGAGTGCCTTTATTAAACTTGTAACCTCTGCTTCATCCGTGTTAAGGAGCACGAAAGAATCACAGCATGGTTTCGTTGGTCTTGGTTCACTAGCAGTATGTGATGTGTCTTTAATTGTTTTCCACAACTTTTTTGTATCTTTACCGGCCCTCTGAACACGTTCCCTTTCATAATAAAATTGTTTTTAAGTTTCTTTAAGATTGAAGAGCAAAAATTCCTGTACCGAATGTAGGTAGTCTTTAGAACAGTATTTTCAGGGAAGGATTTTGCTTTTTTATGTAATTTGTCCCTGTTATGAAGGCAACGTAACAGACCAGGTGTAATCCACGGTTGTATAATCTTTTTCCGACGTGGCAAGGAGATCGTTATTGAGTTTTTATCAAGAGCTGCCTTTACTTCAGCAATGACATGACTCATTGCGAGGTTGGCGTCATTATTAGCATAAATTGGATAGAAATCTATATTAGCTATGTGGGTGTTTAAAGATTCCTTATTAATAATTTTGGTTTGAGTCAATAAAGCATAATTCCGACTATGTGCTCTCTTGAAACATAGTATAACTGCTTTATGATCAGTGAGTGTTGATTGTGGAACTACAGTAACCGAAGGAATTTTAGCTTTTAGGATGACATGATCAATACATGTTCCACTGGCATCGCGGGTAACAAAATAATGAGTCGGGAGTAGTCCGTGCATGCTGGTAAGTTCCAGATACTGATCAGAATTGGAGCTTGGGGACTGAATATCAATGTTAACATCACCCATGATAGCAATACTCCTGAAATCCGATAGGTTAGACAAAACAACGTCTAGTGAGGTAAGAAAAGGGTCCACGTTTGCATACGAGGGTGACCGGTACACAGCTAGGATAGCTGTGTCATTGGTTCCTATTTTAATAAGCAGGCAGTTGCTGTTCTGTAGCAAAATTTCATCAACACTAAAGGTGAGCTGGTCCTTTACATAAACGACAACGCCGTCATTTTGTATAGGGTTATTTGTAGTTGCAAAAGAACAGTAACCTGGCAGGGTTGGTAAAAAGCCCACACAGGATAATCTACATTCAGTGAAAATCAGCACATCGCATTCAATCCCCAGTTCAGTCAACAATGCCAGAAAGCCTAAAAAGTTACAATTTATGCTACGTATATTTTGGGACAAAACAGAAAGAGATGGGCCAGTAGGAAATATTTTCTTACAATCCTTCACTTCGCAAGCAAACGATTCCGAAATATCGAGTCCGTCGATATCCGTTATTAAATTATTTATATTAGCCATGGGTGTCAATGGTGCATAAATGTCTCAAATGATGATAATTCTTAAATCTATTTAAGATACTTAAGATTGTATTGTAATATTTTTTTATCAATTTATGCACTGATTGACCTCCCTGAGCAGATATAGAAAAAGAGCAACATGGTCTATCCACACCAATTTCCGCACCAGAACATTTCCAACATATTAACGGTTCAGTATCATTGAAACTTACAACGATGCAACAGAGTGAGTGTAGTGTACAGTGTGTGTATTCAATTTGTGTATGCATGCATATTTTTAGTCTACGAATAATATAGTTTACAAAATAAAACATAATAAGCAGAGTGCGATCACTTCCGCAGTTTATCGACATTAGCACGAAAACTTAGGCATATAAAACAATGAAAGAAACCAATAGTCATTCCTTTTTCTTCAGTGACTCAAGAACCAATTCACTTGATATGCGGATTTGTGAACTACCGACTTTCTTGCGTAAATACACTATTCCATTCGCAGTCCAGCAGAAGGCGAAGTTATGGCTCTTTTGAACATTCCTTGCTAAGTAGTACAGCTTCTGGGTGTAGTGAGTAAGCATTTCTGAGTCGAAAATCGGCTTGATACTTTGTTGTGAACCTATTGAGCTGATATGACTGGTGTTCAGCTTTAGACCTGGGTTCTTATTTTTATTAAAATGTTTTACCGACCTCAGGAACTTATCCTTTATTATTACTGTGGTAAAGTCAACCACAACCGGTTTAGATCCGTCTTTCGAGCCTAATCTGTAGATATCTCGTATGTCACTTTTCCCAACAGAAAGTTCTAAAATCTTGCCCATATTCAGTACAACATCGCATAGAGTATCTTTGGTCTCGCCTTGTATTTTCGGCAGGTTTCTGACCTCAACCCCAGTGGATCGAGATTTTCGTTTTTGTATTATAATGATGATGCCTTTTGTGTTATACTAATATATCTAATGTTAGGGCTGGCCTATAGTGGTAAATGTATACTTCTCACAGATAGCTACAAAACTTGAAAAATCAGGACAATTTCTGTTACGACTTCCAAAAGGCTTTAGTTCTAGGTTATAGTAGGACGACATAGGTACAGTCAGCATCATCAAAATGTTGCAAACAAAAGTACTCAAAATAATCCAATTATCAAAATTGTAATTTTATATTGGTTATTAGAGTACTCAAATAGTTGTAAGTATCCAGAGTGGTCCAACTATCTTAATAATCGATATTCCATAATTATGTCAGTTTGTAGAGATTTCATATTCATATACACAATCACGCCCGTCGATGGTATCCAGTCAAGTACAATTTCAAAAAATCTGTTAGCAACAATTTGTTAATTACACTAATTTGATAGCAACATTTTAATGTTGCTGACTGTACCTATTTTTGACAATAATGAGATGGGTAAGGTATTCTTTTACGATAACAAACAACAAATTATCAAAATTGGTGAACATTTTAATTTGAAAATACTTTTCGAAGACCTTCACGCTAGGCTAGTTAAAGAATGTCCTGTTTATAACTTATGTAATACAGCAATTAAATACGATTGTATAGTAGAATTTTGAGAGTTCAAGACGTGGTCTTGCAGCTCAGTTGGTCAGAGCGTTTACCCTGTAAGGGACGGTTGAAATAACTGTGTCTATATAGGCTAAATCATTGAATAACCAGTAGTGATGAAGAGATGAAGAGGGAGAAAATAAAAAGAAGAAAGCTAAACTAGTTGCATATTTAATAAAAATACGTGTGGCACTCGGGGACTGCCGCGGTAAAGCTATTGCATAGCATTTTGTATTAACTTATGTAATTATAATTATTTATTTATTTTATAATTCAAAATTAATACTGCATTTGTGATAATAATAAAATGTATGGAGGTATATAGAGTACTCACTCATTTTCTTTCACTATTTTTTCGTGACTTTCTTCATTAATAATAAATGCACTTTGTTCATTCATATTCAAAACACTTTATACACAAATTTTACAAGTACAGCTATTCACTGTTGTACATAAATACCTATATACTTTCTCATAAACAGCTGCTTATGTATTCGTCCGATTTCGGAGCAGCTCGTCTCGATTCGTGCGAGCTGCGTAGAGTCGTACAATACGGCTAGTTGCACGCACACAAACACCGTGTCGAAGACTGCCGAAAAGAAACGAGCGTGAGGTTTTTTCGTTACGGAATTTCTGGATTCGGTCCCCGCGCTCAAGGCCCTCGATAGAAGCTATGCAATAGCTTAATTGGGTGCCACGTGCTCGGTTTATTGCTTCTAAGTAAAGCATGGCTTTGCTTTTATAGGGCATGCCTCTATAAATTCAACACTTGGGATTGTAAACTATTGTGCACTCCAGAATTAAGTTCACCTAGCCTTGTATATTGCTATGATGATCACCTACAACTTGACGACCTCGTCAGGTGCTTTTTCGCGGGGATCATCCAATGCAGGCAGGAATTTTATTTGTGGATTAGTTAGTAAGCTCTATTAAAATAACTTTGTCCAGCAGTGGACTGCAGTGGACTAATTGATTGATTGATTGATAATAACTGTCATTCCGGTTTGATCTTTATCTTGGGGCACGGTAGTGCCCCCGCCAAGACAAGCCAAGCGAAGCGCAAGGGCACTACATACCTTTTCTCAAAACGCTTCGTCGTTTTATTGAACTCTCATAACTTTGCTCTGGATGACGCTAAATAGTTACAATTTTCAAGATAGAATACCATCAGTACAATCATTAAAAATACAAAGTTTGAATGTCGTAGCTATTATACTTTAGATTTTATTAATGTCTCAAAACCCTTAATTTCGCCACTGACTCACTCACTGATCATCTAAATTGTTAGGGTATTTCCTGAAGTCCTAGAAAGCTGGAATTTGGTATGTAAGGTAATATTAAAACAAAGACAACAAATTTTTTTTAAACCTGACCTAACCTATCCCCTGGGAATAGGAGGTGGAAGCACAGGTTAGATAACTGTACCTACTACGGTGGAAGTTTGTATTTGAGACTTGCACAACAGTTTGTGCTGCATAAGTCAAAATTAATTAAAATATTTCTTATAACAAATAAAAAATACGCACGTCATAATTTTTAACCAACTTACAAAAATAAATGAAAGCCCACCAAAAACATTTTCATAAAAATGTTGCCAAGACGAGTCTACGTAGCTTACCCTGTGAAAAATTTATCAGATGTCGTATAAAGCTAAGATTTTTGATCTATGCGCCATAACTTTACCAGGACTACCTTCACAAATTCTATATGCGCGCCCCCCCAATACCGGGTGCGAGTCGGAGACCGCGTGGTCCACCCGCCCGAGGAGGGCCAGACCGAGAGGGATGGCCCTGGGTCAGCCGGGGTGCTAGGGATATATCGCACAACAACCTCACCTTCGGCTTAGCACTACGACCCACAGACGGCGTGCGGTTTAGTCGGTTCGAGTCCGACATAACCACCCTCTCCGACTCCGGAAGTGGGGGGGGGAGGTATGCGTGGGGATTTCCCGCACAAAGAAAAAAAGATCTCATGCAAAGCCAAGAAATTTTACATTGTAGTCAAAATGCGTGGGCGCGAGTTTGAATGCAGCGATTTAGAGGTATTTAAAAAAAATTGTAGCAAATTATATCTGCGTGATAAAATGTAGCTTTATTATTATTATGTCCCTAGATATTCTTAGGCTCTATTTTTAATACAAACTTCGACATTTCTTGATACTAGCATCTTTGTTTAAAACGATAGCGGTTTGGTGCATTTAAGAGTCATATTTGACGCTAATTTCTATCAAGGCAAATATAATGGATCGTGTTTCTGCCTTTACACGTCCCTAAATGGTTTAGCCTACTTTATGAATATGATTTTTAAGTGGCCCCGTTTACTATATAACTGGATGAAAAATTTTTTTCCAATGTTAAAAACGACTGCAACCCGCTCTTAAGGGTTAA
This sequence comes from Eilema caniola, assembly GCA_949126895.1. Lineage (NCBI taxonomy): Eukaryota > Metazoa > Arthropoda > Insecta > Lepidoptera > Erebidae > Eilema > Eilema caniola. The sequence goes on along the minus strand of OX421460.1, from coordinate 34,760,265 downwards.
TTGACTTCCACAGTCTATTTGGTTCAGCCTTGGTTGTGTCAGCTTTAAACAAAGAATTGCACTACAATCAATCCATTTGTTTATCGTTTCAACTAACTCTAAACAATTTAACTCCGATAGTCAGCTTTTAATTATATTCTTTAAAGTATATTCAAATTGTTACAGTCACCGTTACAGTACATAAAGATTGTATAGACTTTAAGCATCAAATCTGAATGACAGTTATTAATAATACTTCAATTCAAAATCTTATGATAGAGCTTACTAACTGGTCCACAAATAAAATTCCTATCTGCATTGGATGATCTCCACGAAAAAGCACCTGAAGAAGTCGTCAAGCTGAAGGTGATCATTATAGCATTAAATAGGGCTAGGTGAACTTAATTCAGGAGTACTCAATAATTTACCATCTCGAGTTGGAGTTATAGTGACATGCCCTAAAAACAGCAAAGCCATGCTTTCCCTAAAAGCAATAGACCGAGCATGTGGCACCCAACTATTAAATATGCAAGTAGTTTATCTCTCTTCCTTTTATTTGCTCCCTCTTTGCCTCTCTGTTTTCCTACTGGTCAATCAATCAATTAGCCTATTGCATTCCACTGCTGGACATGGGCCTCTCCCAATGTGTGCCATAGCACACGATCCTCTGTCTCTCGCATCTTATTCATCCCAGCTACCTTTATCAGGTCGTCAGTCCATCTGGCTGGGGAACGTCCTACATTACCTTTGCCTTCTCACAGTTTCTACTAAAGTACTCTTCTGTTCCAGCGGCTATCGGTCCTTCGGCAGATATAACCAGCCCATAGCCACTTCAGTTTGCTTATTCTACAAGCTATGCTGTGACTCTAGTTCTTTGTCGGATGACCTGTTTGGAAATTTAAAGATTCCGTAAATCTTAACTGGTAGGGCGTATTGGTTACACCCTCTACTGGCGACTATGCACAAATAGCACTGTTGCTATATTAGAAAGCCATACATTTGCCTACTGCATTAGAAATATCAAAATTCAGATTATCGGGAGACTTTTCAATATTTCGAATGAAAATATGCGCATTAGTAGCTTTATATCTATCTAACTACATCAATAAATATAAAGTTCTGCAAAATATTGGCATTACAGCAGTATAAGCCATCGTAGTAATCATTTATTACTCGAATATAGTATGTGTAAGATTAAGGATAAATTGTGATAAACATGGAGATGGCTTGCTTGGCCATCTCGACATTTATGACAAGCATCTATTATTTATACGCCATACCGATTTTTAGTTAAGTATAATGGCAGTGTATTACACAGAACGGATATTAAACGAACGGGTGAAATATTATATCAATTTTTCGGTCGCCGCTTAATCTAACTAGTAGACCGATGCCAGGTAATAAATGTCATTTTACTCAAATTTCATTTCATTATTTTAATGAGTACCTGCGACAGATAGACTAGGAGCTGGCGCGGTGTTGGCGCGTATTTTTAGGTTAGGCGAGATCGGCTCTGTTGCGCAGATACGTAGATCTGTCGCCACCCGCAAACGCCGCAGCACATAGGCCGGAATTCTGAATTTAGCTGGCCAATATTATTTTCTAGTGTTTTCCTATTGTCAAATCCATTTAAAACAACCATTTAAAACAATAGCACAGAAATTCTCATCAAAATAGTTAACAAATTTATTACATAAATCAAAATACATGTTTAAAAAAATTTGAAAGTGCTAATTCCTTACCCCTGCGAATTACTAAAAAAAAGCAAAATTTGTTGTTGCATAAGTTCATACAAAAATCTTCAAGATACTGTTCTTACACCGAATATCTGCAATGAACGGAAACCGACATTTAATAGTAGATTGTTCAACAAGGGACTAAAACAAGCCATAATGACACGTGATGTTTTAGCCACCCGAGCGAAGCGAGGGTGGCTAATAGTTCGAGTGTCATTATGGTTGTTTAGTCCCACGTTAAACACTCTACTTTTCACTTTGAATGCGAGGAAAAAAAGCGACTTTTTATAAAAAATTATAATATTTAAAAAAAAAAAAGAAATATGTAAATATCTTTTTCAACCAAAAATATTAATTTCATCATATCGATAACGGGGTAAAGCCTCCGTGGCGTGGCGGTAGTGAACGCGGTCGCTACGCAGGAGGCGCGGGTTCGATCCCCGCTCAGTGCAAATATTTTTATGCATGGATATGGGTATTTGCATTGGTCTGGGTGTTTCTATGTAGTTATAATATGTATGCATTTACAAAAAAATATCTAAGTATGTTAATCCGTATTCTAGATTCCATAATACAAGGTAGTAAAGCTATGCTTACCATGGATCTAGATAGCGTTGTGTGAAATGTTGTGGAATATTTATTTAGTTTTATTTATTTATAATATCAAAGTTTCTAAGTTGCACAATTAATTGGTGTAAGTAATTGGTGATTACAACGCAAGCTTATTACGAATAATCTATACAAAATTCAAATTGCAAAGAAATTTGTCCCGCGGTTTTTTTTTTGTTGTTAAGTGACGTACGGTTTACATGCTTGCATATATAATATTTAGCCAGCAGATTCAAACTTCAAAAATAATTTAAAACTAATTGGAAATGGATAATAAAATGGACTTATCCTTAATACTTACATAATAATTAATTAAATTATTAATCGTGGTTCATGAAATTAAATGGGATATTTGATTTTTTCAAATGTCATTTTGAGGTTATTTCTATACACAATCACTAAAAAGGTGATAATCCTCCCATTCACAAACACCGTGATTGGCTGTTTAGGAGTTATCAAAGTAAATTAAAAAAAAATTACTTTAGTCCCTAGGGATTAATAAGGAACTTTAGTCCCGATATGCAGGGACTAAAGTAACATTTTAAGAGCATGAGAAGTGAAAAAGTTATTTTTTTGTGATTTTACTCCTATTCCTTAAAGTTACCGTATTTATGTAATCCATAAAAATCGCACTCTGATATTATCACTATTGCAAGTCAAAAATATTTATTAAAAATAAGAAAAAATGCGGTATTAGTTGGAATAGTACAACCAAATGACTTTTTAAACCAAAATATAGTAGTTATTCTGTTTAAAAAGAACTTAGCTCGGACTCCTAAATCGGTCATGCCAAAAACATTTATTTCGGTCAAAAGTATTAGTAATTACTAATTCTCACCTGAAATATTAGAATATTGGAATCAATTTATCTTCAACAACTAAAATTAAAAATATAAAAATTAAAACTAAAATTAACTTTTAGAGAGCTGGAACATACGGTTAAGTTTCGACAATCTCTGCATGCGTGCATTGTGGATATAGGGTAAAGTGGGGATGGATTAATGTTCCAAGACTTGTCCTCTGCTTCTGGGAACGCATCTCTTAAAGTATATCGTAACTTAAGAATTTTGACTTTTGCCATTGGCCAGTTAATTCCGAATTCCGGCCTATGTGAGCCGCATGACATTAACAAATTACATCGGCTGTCAACTTTCTGAAACAATATACCAGATGGCGTTTAACTTATCTTGAAACTTTTCGTCTCGTGTAGATAAAATGTTGTAATACTAAAATGTCATTATGCTTGGTCGAGAGGCCAGTTCTCGTAAGTCACACAGGAGATAATATTTCATTGGGTGCGGTGCGGTTCCCGGCTCGCTCGACGCTATCGTTTCAGTTAGTATCGCAATTACCGAAGCGATTTGTTATGTTATCTCCTTTACTTTGTTTGAGGTTGATAGGTCAACTTAAGGCATTTACGAATCTATTCCTAGATATGTGATATGGTGACTTTAAATTATGTAAATAAAGTTTTAATTAACTAATTCTATCCTGAAGCAATATTTGAACTTTGTTTGGTTATACACCTCAATCAATAATAGTTGTTTCAATGCTTATTAAAAGTTTCACGTTAGTTATGTAAATTGATTGAAACTATAGAGAGTTCCACCTTCACAGTTAGTGAGGAATGAGCACCACCGCGTACATAATTTGCAAACATTTTAGATAACAAATTCTGATCAGAAGTCCTCCTGGTAACGTTGAGCGTTTTACCAACCTATGTATATATCCAAATTTGAACGAATATTTAAATAACTACTCACAAATTTTAATATTTTAAGGGAACAATACACAAGAGATTAGTCATGGAATTTAAAATATCAACATAATAAGTAGTAGTGTTTGATGTGTACAATTTTGAATAGGATTAAGCTTACCAATTTGACAGAAGCCTACGTAAGATAACATCGCAGACATTTCAACTTTTTACAGTAACATATTACTTTTTTAGACAAACGGTACAAGCCAGCCCACGTTCTATCACAATCGGTGGACTCCAACTTAAAAAAACTAATCACATCACTTTTTATTCCTCTTTGGGAGTGAGGCTAGAAGTGATTTGTCCAGGGTAATCTATCATTCAAGCACTATGGGAATAATTAGTGTCAGCGCGCGCATCCGGACTGAGTGCGCGCCAACAATGAGCCGCATGACGCATCATTCAAACAAACCATTAATAATTTTGAACGCTAGTTTTTCTAAGACGGATTCACTCTTATAAATAAATGGTACAGCGGATTTTTAACTACCTACTTACGGGGACATTTTAACAGCGACAAGCCGTTAGGCGGTTAATGTCGCCGCCGTCGCGATTAAGAAACTGTGATTTAGATGGACTATGACGAACGAACATGCATTGTAAAGGCACAACATTAGTTTTGTGTTGTCTTTGAGCTACTTAGTCACTGCGCGAAAGTTAAATGAATGTTTCAAAACGCTCAAATAATTAAAAGTTGTATGAAGTCGTACAGGCGGGAAATGTTGTGTTTATTGTCCAAATACTTTTGTTTGTACACGAAAATATTTAAAAATGGTTGAAGGAACGCAAACGGTCACGGTCGCACACCGCGTTTTGTAGGAACCGAAGCGGTGTGAACGACCTTTGTTTCGTTCCAAGATATGTTTTAATACGCATTTTAATAAAGCTCGTATTGTTTAGGCTATAACGGAATACATTAAGCTTGTCGTCAGAAGCGTATGATACATGTACTTTTAGTTTTTTAATTAAATAGACTTTTCGAAAGTAAGACTTCTTATAAGTCAAATAATATTTTTATTTTGTTGTTACCTGAAGTACCATGTATAGACAATAGATATTATTATGTTATTTTTACACGGTTCTAAAAAACATTCGTTTTAACTTAATAAATGAGTATCAAATGGGGTTGGCGCACCGATTTCTACCCATAATTTCCTAACCATCCTTTTGTCTCAATACACACTAAATTATTATTTTTATAGTTGGAAGTGCTATACAATTTGTACATTTCAAAGAAACAGCTCGATCGCAGAAGTTTCACCAAAAGATATATTATATTTCCGGCCGGGTGAGAGAGATGTTAGACATGTTTTAAACCTTGGTGAAGACGAGGGGTCGTTTTCACCAAGGTTTAAAACATGAATTTGACAAGTTTTATGACATGTCTTCATTTCTAAGTTACATACACGTAAAACATATCAAAACTTCTTGTTGCATACAAATTGTTTATTTTTTATGCCTTCCGTGGAACTTTTGAAATATACAAAGAAAATTACCGTTTCGATCGAGGCGTTCTCGAGCTATGCGCTTTTAGTAACATCCATTTTTTATCAGGTAAACTAGCCTATGCCTTTGGCTCTGCCCGAGCGAATATTGATTACCGTAACTTTCGCTCATATCTCCTGTTCTACTCAACCAATTATGATTTAACAAACGTAAGATTTTTAGTCTGACTAGACCTTTCAAAGAAAAAATCTCATCAGAATCCCTCTAGTAGTTTTTGCGTTCATCGCGGACAAACGCACAGACAGACAAGAATTTCAAAATATTTTTGTGTTCAGTATTGTTAAGACAACATATCTAATAGTTATTTTTTACAATTTCCTATGTTCAAACATGACCAAGCCTATTACACCAAGCCTCTCCCAATGTGCACTATTTTTTCGATCCCTCGCCTTCCACATCCAGTCTAGATTATTTAACATAAAATGATATTAGTATAACTAGATCATATTCAAGTACTTTTAATACAGGTGCGCATTTTAAAAAACATTGCCTCACTGGCGGTGTTCTTAAAGTGCATAATTTATTTTATAGATTGATTAAGAACAGTATAAACATAGTTATGCATATATTTACATAATATCACCGTCAGTATAGATCCGATTCGAACCCGATTAAGCTCTATACAGTGTAAGTACAGCTAGCAGAACATGTGAGTGATGCCTATAAACATAACTAAGTGATAATAATCTCATTCTAACACTGTTTACCACAATTCATGCCTAAATTATGGTTTGCACAAGAAATATAACTAACTGTATTAGGTGAGAGGACATTGACATTACTTCTTTCACAGAGAAAATTGATGCCAAAAATACCAAGCTTTTTGTATAGCAAATAAAATTTAACAAGACAGTGTTCACACGTCATTTACTTGAGACAAAAAATACATGTCTAAATTCGTTTATCTAGCACAACAATTTATGATAATTAAATTACTTAGCACTGGTCAAGTAATAGGTAATTATATGTAGTTGCGATTCCGTACATTTGGTTGATAACGAGCTTCATAGTAAAACTGTCTGTTTTGATGCGTATAATAGATTAATATTAAAAGTAAATAAAAATACCTATTGGTAATTTTTAATCGAGAACCCCTGCATATTTTTCATTTGTTCACTTTTAAAATGATAACTTCTATTATTGGTTCTCTTTTCAGCCCCATTTATTTAAAAGTAGGGTGTAGCCGAAGTATCTCGAAGAACCCTAAACGAGAAATAAAAAAATAACAATGGCGATTAACCTCTTCTAAAATATTTTTTGAATGGGCCTTCGCTTTGTGTAATAAAGAACTCGTTCATAATTAGCGCTGTATATTAAGTATAATGTCTAAAACGTGATAATAAGGAAGTAATGTAAGCAAGATCGTTATAATAAAAATAGAGATTTCTTTATGTGTACAACTAAATGAGTGAACGTCGTCGTATTAATTGCTTTACAGCAGCTGTTAACGTGTATGAAATACGGCTAACTTCACGGTAGGGGGCCGTGTATTATCAGCCACTAACAGGGTTTATTCCACGTCTATATAGCTTTACATAGAAAAAGCGATTAATAGATTCAAGCATAGACATTCCCAAACCGCTGGTGGTGAAATCTGCGGCAATAATGGTCAATTGCCACCTATGATATTAATGTGTTATTTTTTCTTTGAGATGGTATATCAAAGTAATGAATTCCCGGCAGATTTTTCAGTATCATTGGCGCGATTACACAGAAGACCGAAGCGCGGTTCCGTCGACAGATTTAACGAGTTGGCCAAACAACGTTTTCACAGATATCTTTCACCTGAATATTTAGCTCTTTGAGTTTAAAAATAAATCTTTCCGTTTCTTGGAATAACAACAGTGTCAAGTCAACTCGCTTTAGAGCAAAGATTATATTTGTCATCAAGGATCGCATTAAGCTCGTTTACGGGGTGTCGCGGACGCGGTAAACGATTTAGTCAGAATAACTGCCGAAGGCTCTCCCACACACGAAACAGATGTTTTGTCATCGCACCACCTTTCTACTACAAACACATTCTCTTTTAACTATGACAAAACAAAAATAAATAAAATAATGTAGTTGAAGAAGACGCCCGTCTACTATTTATGGAGCTGTCACCTCAGCTCAAAGATCTAATGAGCCGTTTCTAATATCGTATGGTAGGTTTTATTTGGTTTCCATGTTTGTTGATGTAATTACCATCCACAGGTCTCCAATAGTCAACGTGGCGTGTCATACCTAGAGTACTTTAGGTGTAAGTGTGTAGTACTAGAGTGTTTTAGGCATTGATTTACATTGTTACAGTTTAAGTTAATGAATTTTAGGTAAAGATAATATTAAAAAAAAATGGAAATTGTATTGTTGTTGTTAAAGGACATTATGGTACTTTGTAATTTTTATTTTGTAAGGAAGCTTAAAATTATTTAGTTACTATTTTTAGAATTTTCTTTGCCTAATTTACAGTGATGTGTATTTTGTTTATGAAATAATCAAGATAAATGTAGTTACAGTAATCTATCAAGTAGATCTGAATAAGAAATCACGTCATTGTACAATGATTTCATAAAAGACTTCTGTATCGAGAACGCTTTCAAGGGCAATAAGATAGTAGCTCAGCTTGAATCGGCGGAGGAGGTCGGGCGGCACTGCCAGATCGTCAGAGGATTTGAAAAATATTCTGGCATTAGTCCCCGCGCCCACCTGCCCGTTCACAGTCAACGGTCGAAAATTTTTTCGGTGTTGCTGATGCAAAGTTTCTCGTTAATATGCAAATTAAGAATTATCTGCACAGAGGACGGGATTTAGGGTCACTTTCAAATAACGCCAAGTGCGCAGCTAAATGAAAATTTGAACTTCACGCCCTGATTGTATTCGGACCCGTTTAAAGATTTAGCATAATTACGAGATTATATTTTTGTTGTGTATGTTTATCATGGTATACATATATTAACATAACATTACGCGTGAAATTCGTAGCGTATAATGTAACTAACGAACTAAAAATTTTAATAATGTGTTACAGTGCTTAGTTAATTCAAGCAAACTATAAAGAAAGACATAAAACTGTTTACTGCCTGCATTAGCTCATTAAGAAAACAACTATTCTTTTACTAAGTATGGGTACCTGGCGAATCTTAAAACACGTTCGTTGTGTATAATTAGGTAACTGCCCAGATCATTTTAATAATTTGAATTTTATTATAGTACGAGGTAGATAACGTTTCTATGGTGGCTTAGAGGTTGAACCTAAGTTTCACAATGGGCTGTTTTGTGGTATGTTAAAGACCCCAATAACTACAATCATAATTTATTATTGCTGGTTTAGTGAGGCTAGTGCAAAGGAAAGCATTAGGAAGAATACAGATATTAGTGTGTGGGTGAATACGGTAAAAATAGACTGCAAAAAGGCGTTTAAGAATTTTACTCATACAATTGAGTTGGAGTAAGTGTGAAGTAACAGTTGGCGGCACAAGTGTTTGCGGCTCTGCAGCAAATTACCGCTTGACCACATGAAGACTTCGCACCAACGCGATTGAGTGTCAACAGTCAATTAATTGCCATGCGTGCTCAAAGAGATTTATCATAGCACTTGTGAGGATTCCCGAACTCCACCTACCAAGCGATTGTCTTTGTTATACCCGTTATGTTTTCTATGTTTTTAGAACAGACGACTATTCCAAGATTCCCAATGTGGGCCACTTTAGGGTGGCGTACAGCAGAATAGAGCCACAAAGGTCTTCAAGAGGGCTTATGGTTGTAATTAAAGAAGAGCTATTGGCGCATCCCACTAGCAGCCCTGGTTACTGGCGACTGGCCAAAGCTGTCCGAGCTATTTGTGTCCGTCTTCGCTGCCCCTGCTGCGCAACTCTGATAGATCCCCATGGATCTCCTTGACCCACAAGCTGCACGTGAAAGCAAATTTCCTGGCTAATCTCTTGTGAATGATATATTGATGATTGTGATATGCGAAGACTGACACTGCCCATCAGTGACCAAGGCATATCAGGCAACAAGATGTCCATGCAGTACTGCAATCACTCGATGTCCAGAAAGCCTGTGGTCCGAATGGAAAAGGAGCTCGTGAAATAGATGCGCGGCTTTGATATGTTTGTGGAAGATTAGCAGTCGTGAAATGTGGTGGCGGCCGTCGAGAATCATGGATGATTTCGTCTCGTCGTTCACTCCCGGTGCGGAACTTGTGCGAGTGTCTTGTTGTTTGAGGCCTTCTCCATCTAGCGTAGGTGCCAATTTCCTAATTCGACTATTCTTGGGCACGCTGCGGCTTCGAACTTTTTCTCCTCTTCTATCATGTCTGACGCGTGAGGTGGGGAGACGTGGAGTTATCAATGTAGAATTGGGAATTTGGATTTATTGGCCGAGACAGTTTAAGCCGGAATAGGCGTGCGCCCTAAAGAAAACGAGCGGTGGCATGTAGTAAACGTAGCCAGGAGCTAAAATGCGTTGGGTCAGTAGACTACAACAATAATATTGAATCATTGATGGAAAGGTTTTACAAAATAATATATGTTCCAAAGAGGTCGCCCGCTAGCAGGTCACTAACACCCAAGATCGTGCGAAGTGGATGCAGAAGGGGCGGGAGGCGAATTCTGAGCTCTGAAAGTATCTTGGCGTCGGAGGCAATCATGATAACGTCTAAATGAAGATGATGATGATCAACGATATGGTGTCCACCGGCAGCATTCATTGCTATGCAGACGATAGCACGTTACAAGGGAGTGATCACGGACATCCTTCGGCCAAGCAGTCTGATATCGCGGAAAAATGCAGCTTCTTGCACTGAGCTAGACAGGGTCCTGAATCACATCTCTCAATGGAGCTCTGAGAACCTGGTCGAGTTCAATGCCAATAAGATGTAGTCATGTGCGTTTATAGCAAAGGTATCTCCTTTCCTTCCCACTCTTCACTTCAGAGTACGCCACTGCTAAAATTAACAAAATTACATCGAGAGTATTTTCAAAACAGCCTTACGCATACTCGAAGTTCTGAACCAAGTGAGACGTATTTTCAACGGAACAACAGTGTTTTCTGTCCAAGACACAAATTAATTCCTGCGTGGAATACTGCTCGCATCTCTGAGATGGCTCCGCGAAGTGAAAAAATGAAATGAAATGAAATAGTTTATTCACATATAAGGTACAAAGCAATGAGACATAAAATAATACATCATTAATTGTAAGCATAATTATGTTGTACAGAGGCATAAAATAATTTGGCGGAATTTTCCCCGCGAGACCAACCGCGACCCGGCCGATCCGGGCCAGGCTGCCACGCCCCTCGCAACAGTTCTTTGCGTATAGAGTATGACAGCCCTGCCCAGGACGACCCGAGCGCGGCGCTCCACTGGTGGAACTCGCTCTTAATGACACACCAACCCCAAACTGAGACATGCTCGTATCTTGGGAGTTGATGGCTCACCGTTCTAAATGTCAGTTGTTTAGCTACAATCACGGAATATCCCATTTTTACCATGTAGTTATTATTATTTTATTTTTTATTTTTTTTTATTTTCTACGTGTGTTAGATGTAGATAGGTAGGTATATCCATAGTATATCTCATGCTCTATATGGCCAAAATGTTAAAAATTAAAGTTATACTTTTGCTCATTCAGGGATCTCTATGAGACTTTCTGTATCATCATAATTTTGTAACTTTAACCAATCGATCAAGCTATGTTTAAAATCGTGTTTGTTCAGCCCATGTAACGGGATCTTTTTACAAATTTTGTTATATAGTCTAGTACTCATTGCGTCATATTGTCGCGTTGCAAATGCCGTTCTGCAAGGTACGGGGGAGCACACGAGTGCGCCACGTCTCCTTGCCGGTATATTTGGATTCAGTGGAACTTGTGAATGGCAGCTGAGCATGGTGCGGAGTATCATTAATTGGCGCACAGTTAAGACCTGGCATTCTTTGTACAGTTCTGTAGTAGAATAGAGGCGTGGTTTAAAGTTCATAACTTTGAGAAGAGCTCGTTGGGCTCTCTCTAATTTTAAAACTATCGTTTTATGTGTGCCACCCCATGCCGGAATACAATAGCTTATAATTGATTGACACAATGCCACGTAGACCGTGTGCATTATTGATTTGTCGGCAGAAGTACGAAGATTTTTGAAGACATAGAGTAGTCTTCTAACGCGCCCTGCAAGTGTTTCCACCTGAAGGCGCCAGTCTAATCGTTCATCAATTTGGATACCCAGATATTTTATACTGGTAACATTAGTTACGCGAGGACAGGAGCAAGATATTGCCGCATTGGCACAGCTATGGGCAGTGAGTGATAGGGTTTCCGCTGACGGCTCAGGCGAGTTTGGGAGATAGAAGCGAATGTATTTTGTCTTTTCTACATTTATGGTGAGAAGATTAGAAGACAGCCAAGACATCACTTCTCTTAGATTCCTCTCGGCCTGAGACTTAGCTTCCGCCCAATTGTTCCCGTGTATTATCAGGGCTGTGTCATCTGCATAGGTGAAAATTTGACAGTTCGGCAGCTTCATTCTGCATAGGTCGTTCACATATATTAGGAATAGAGTGGGTCCGAGAATACTCCCTTGTGGGACGCCATATTCCATCTCCCCCTCGTCACTTAACACTGTGTCAATTTTTGTTACCTGGGTACGGTCAGTTAGATAATCTTTGAAAATATCCAAAGTTATCCCCCGAATCCCAATCTGCTCGAGTTTTGATATTAGGATGGGAACAGAGACCGTGTCAAACGCCTTGGATATATCCAGGAAGACGCCATAACATTTGTACCTGTTATCTAATTTGTTAGATACCGCCATGCTTAGATTTGTTACAGCGTCCTCCGTTGATACACCCGACCTGAATCCGTACTGGTTTTCAGATATGAGGTTGTATTTCGCAAGGTATTTAGTCAGACAGCTGTTGAGAATTTTCTCCAGTATCTTAGACAGCGCGCTTAATACTGAAATTGGTCTATAGTTAGTAAGACGCCCTTTGTCCCCACCCTTACATATGGGAGTCACTATGGCCTTTTTTAAGCTTTTTGGGAAGACACCAGTGGTTATCGAAATATTACTATTTTATATTATATTATCTACTAGATGCTTTCGACAGGTTGCGGTCCGCATTATTTCACTCGACAGGTTTAAGTCCTGAGTCACGAACACCCTCGGGCATTTGCAGTTGCGTAGAGATGTTGCTTCCTTGGTAGTATTGTACCGTCTGTACCATGGTGAATGTTCTGATGAGCTCTTCCAATAAGTCCCACTGTCTCCTTTCCAACACAGACCAACGGGTGCAGGGCTTAGTTGTCACCTGCATAAGATGCAGAATATTCCATCATGAACCACCATTAGCGTCACCATTCAGACCTGCAATTACTTACCAACGCGTTTCCTTCTTCCTAGTCCCGGGTCCTTTAAGAGAGAGTGTGAAAAAGCAACTTATGAGGCCGCCACCATGATAGAATAGAAAAGACCGCACTTATCCCCCTTTTGGGCCATTGTGAGTGTATTTTTTGTCTGTAATAGTGGCCCTCTTTCCTGAGACTTTACCTTCAGCTTACCATCAGGCGAGGCAAAGTCAAATAGATGTGATCTACATAAAAAAAGCTGTATTGGTTATCAAAGAAACAAAATTATGCCGTTTTCATTCATGAGCATCCTAAATATGCCAATCATGCTAGTCGACGCTGATTGAAGACCTGCATTAATTTATATTGTAAATAAAAACCTTTCAAAAAAACAACAAATGTTTATATTAAATTCCAACAAAATAACATTTAGTCGATATGACAAAACCAACGCTGGACAGGCTTGTTGGTGGAATACTAATATGGCTTAAAGAAGAAATAAAGATTCGCATAATGTTGTATCGTATTTGTAAAATGGACATCGATAAATCATAGGGAACCGACCACAATCGTTCCAATGACATGGCATGCTTACAAAAAATAATACAAGCCATCATTTAGATGCCCCGTAGAATTGGGTGGGAGCTTAGTTCATCTCTAGGGTTGGAGAAATTAATTTTAATCTCATTAAATTTCGTAATAGTAATCGCATTACATACGATTTTTTTATAATTCATCCTGCTGAGGTGAGCCCTCATTAAAGCTTTTATTAAAATCATGACTGCAAATGTCCAGGCTCTTGATGACGATTGAATGGATACAATTCAAATAAAATTAATTATGATCAGCTTAGACATTATTACTTAATGAAGTTAGTGTTCTAGTAATAATAAAGGTTATAATATTTAACATCCGTTCACTTCTTGCCAACCTTAGATTAAAATCTAGACAAGAACAAAATACGATTTTATATAAATACTAGCTGTCGCCCGCGGCTCCGCCCGCATGGATGTCGGTTATCGCGAATCGGGGTATGAAAAATAGATGTTGGCCGATTCTCAGACCTACCCGATATGCCCACAAAATTTCATGAGAATCGGTCGAGCCGTTTCGGAGGAGTATGGCAACGAAAACTGTGACACGAGAATTTTATATATAACACAAATAATGAAAATATGACTTGTTTCTAATTTATCTACCTATTGTGTTAACATTTTAAAGAATGTGGAATAAATATCCCACAGTTAAGTTATTATAAATCTTTCCGATCATTGATTCTATTCGTTTGTTCATAGTCACATAAATCTGAGAAAGTAACCTATGTGCTATTCCAGACTATGATAATATGCGAAATTTTATTCAGATCAGAACGAACACACACAAACACACAGAAATGTATGAATCGAGAATAGTCGGGCATATTTTTTAAAAGTTGATTGTATGCTGTTAGGTAATAGTAAACGAAACAAACTACATACTTGGGGAGTATATACCTAGTTTTATTCCTTCTCACTCAGTTTTCTTGCATGAAATTTTACCTATCGACGTGGGATTAAGGTTTGAACGTATTTTAAAATATGCATGCATTCCCTTGACGATCCCGACTCATTGTTTGTTCCTAAAAAAAGAACAAAACATTAACCAAGATGGAGATGTCCAATATTTTAGATGGCATAGCAGTCGCCGCTACGAAATCGGAATTCCTGCCTCAAGGATTCCCCTCAAATGCATTGATAAAAAAAAGCTTTAGCTTTGTACAATTAAAGTCCCAATTTGATTGCGATATGTATTGTACACTGAGACTGTATCGCGACATTCGAACAACGCTTTAGTAACCAGGTATGCAATAGATAACAATGTTTTATGCTAATCCTATAAACTGAAACATAACTTACAAATTTTCGAGAGCCTTCGTAAATGTTGAGTTAAATCATGAGGAAGTGGTCTTTGTAACCAAGCACCTCCGTTTAAGTGTGCATATAAAATTATAAGCAATCAAGCCGTAGATTGTTGTGTTGACTTTTGCCCGTCATCGGCTATTAAGATTTCTTTGTTATAGAAACATGTTGGACTATTTACACAACACGTTGCTCTGAACGTCTTTATAAAAGTAATTTCTTTTTTTCGTTGCGTTCTTGTCGGTCAGTATGTATCGCTCTCACGAATTCGAATGAAATCCTCAAGTCACTTAGTGCGATGCGACGTTAGAATTTGCTTTTAACATAATGAATCGTTTCGATAGCTTTATTATACAAACCGAATGACGGCGATATGGTCCGGTAAAGCTTTAACAAAGCAAGCATCTCGATGTGACAATGACACGTGATTGGTGCGTGAGAGTTTGTAATTGAATTATGAACTTAAATAAGTACTTAATTCACTGTGAATCACTCTATAAATTTTTGATTGGTCTCGGGAAGGTTTTGGTAAATGACATATTTTTTTGTAAAGATTATTTGTAATAGCTATTTTTTATACCACTGTTCTAATATTTTAATGTTTAGTAATTATTCTATTCTATAATTTAATTCATAAATAAAATGATTTATTTTGTCAAATTTAAATTGTAAGTTTAAATTTCAAGGATTTGCCATGTTTTTTTTTTACAGAGATTTGAATCTTATGATTGATCCTATCGATTGATTTTTTGGATTTTAGTCGGTTCGATTAGCGCGTATGGCAAGCGAATTTCCGAAAACATTTAAATGCAGTTTTGTTTCTTTAAAAAAAAAGAAGTTTCCTTTGAGTAAAATTTGCTTTCTTCGGTATTTAGAGTATTTAGAGTACGTTTTTTAGGGTTCCGTTGCCAAATGGCAAAAAGCGAAACCCTTATAGATTCGTCATGTGCCTGGCTCTCCGTCCGTATGTCACAGCCACTTTTTTCCGAAACTATACTGTTGAAACTTGGTAAGTATGTAGATGTATTCTGTGAACCGCATTAAGATTGTCACACAAAAAAAAACAATTAATTTTGGGGATTCCCCATACTTAGAACTGAAAGTCAATTTTTTTTCATCAGACCCATACGTGTGACGTATCTATGGATAGGTCTTCATAAATGATATTGAGGTTTCTAATATCATTTTTTTCTAAACTGAATAGTTTGCTCGAGATACACTTCCATGATGTACATTACCATGCAAACTTCCACCGAAAATTGGTATGAATGTGATCTAGTAAGTAGTTTCTTTGAAGTGAAAACTTATTAAGCGGCGTTGTCGCGTCAGTATCACTTGACCTTTGACCCGTAACCGATGACTGACGTCATACAACATTAGCTACAGAATGTTTATTATTTTAGGTACGCTGAGAAGCTTAGCGGTAAGCGCTTCGACTGTAAGTCCTCATGGTTTCAGATAGTACCGGGATCGAACCTTCTGTTATTTTTTGTGATTATTTTTTCTTTTTGTAATTTACTAATTTCTTCTGACTGAACATTAGCAGAAAATTAGTGATAGGTTCTATGATTGGCGCTTTATTATAGTTATGCTATGGTATGGTATGTTCTTTTTAACTTTTTCTCTGTATATAAAGAAAAAAGAAAGAAAGAAAAAGTTTGAATTTTCGTCACGTATGGAAATTTTTGGTGATAAACTGTATAATGTTTGGTAAAATTACCGCACGATAACGTGTTAAAAGATCTAAGAAAAAATAAAAATATACAGATCATATTTTGGTTGTTTTAATTTTAATAATAATAATTAAAATAAGGACAAAGATGTACAAAGGATGTACAAAGTGTAAGTAAGTAAGTCCACTATATTTATATTTAAATTTATTTGAAAAGAAATATCTTTTCAGAACCATCTAGCTTAGAGAATAATAACTCAATCCATTTTATGAAAATTTCATCACAATAATCTCGCCCGAGTACAATATCAATTTTAAAAATGTTAGTTTATTTATTAAATGGTATATTTAGCTGAAATTGAAAATTAAAATAATTAAAAATCCGCCAACTGTCGGTATTAGGCCAAATCATTTAGGAGGCCTGAATGATTTTGCTATAATCCGCAAGATGGCCTTATATTTAAAAATGATTTGCCTTATTATAAATTATTCTAGACTATATAATTATATATAATAATAACGCATAAAAAACGGACTACGCGCGAGCCAAGTGAAGCCATTTCAACCAAGCTAGCTTACCTATTATCAGGGTTTCCAGTGTTATCACATAATTAGGTAAAATATTGAAAACAAATTCATTGGTATTAGTAAGTTTTAAAATACTCCATGGATATATAATTGATTCGTATACTTTTACTTACTGCTTTTAGATAAGTACCAAAAGCTGTATTTTCAATTAAAATCTATAATTATTTATTTTTTGATTCATAGGTATAGAACATAAACATATTCGAAGCAAACTGAAATAATAAATAAAATATTTACAATTATATAATGCGTCGATAACAAATTCTACATGGACACGATTTATTAATTTAAAGTTTTCACTTCTGCCGGCACTCCCAGAGTGCAACCTGTCTTTTTTTAAATACGTCATAAATCGCAAACTGTACACTATTATTAAAACATTGATCAAAGTAACAACGAACTATAAGAACTTTTATATCATGGTACTTGCTGCTACGGAACCCTTCATGGGCGAGTCCGACTCTCGCACTTGGCCGCTTTTTACCACTTTGTAAGTGTCTCTTGCGCAATCTATTCAGTTTAGCAAAATATACATTAGAATCCTCAGTATCATTTTTAAAAGACCTATCCATAGATCACACGTATGGGTTTCATGAAAAAGAAAATTTTGAGTTTCAGTTCTATATAACCCCCTAACTTATTGCTTTTTACATTTTTTTTTTGTTAAAATCTTAATGCTGTTCACAAAATATATCTACTTACCAAGTTTCAACAGCATAGTTCTAATAGTTTTGAAAAAAGTGGCTGCGACATACAGATAGATATGACGATTGTAACATTTCTACTTTTTAGTTATAATGGCGGCGGCATAGAGTAATAGTCGGTAGTTACTCGAACGCATCAGATTTTTATAAGGGAGGATACCTTACATATTGACAAGTTCCTGCAGCCTGTAAGAGCTTCTACTATGGGACAGTGCGCAAAAAAAATTGTCTCTGGGATTACAAGTACGCGTCTGATTAATAAGATAAGGAAGGTCAGTTACTAACTACGAGTAACAAGTGTCGGCTAATCTGACGATTTAAGCGTAACCTAAGAGCATTTTCACATTCATTCGATATCCGATATCGGTGTCAGACGCCGATAGCCGACACCTTATGCTGTTTTCACATTTATTTACTCGAAATGACCGTATCAGACCAGTAAGGGATGCAAGGGATGAGAGAAAAAGGAAAAAAGGCAAGAAATTTTTACCTTATTGACATGGTATCGAGTTTTTGTCTTATATTCGTGATTAGCGTCATAAATTAACGCGAAAAGAGATGTAACTAAGAAAACGTCAATAAGGTCGAAAATTGCTTGCATTCGCTGTTTGTGTATCGATATCCGGCCAAAACAGTGGTGTTGGCTCCGATAACCGATATCGGGCCGGACAGTGTGAAAGAGAGATACAAAAGGTCCAAGCGCGCGCGCGCTTTCAGAGAAATTGGAGAGCTATCTTTAGGCGACCGTAAATATTGTGATAGCTTAGGAGTAAAGATAGTTTTTATAGAGACCTTCTTCAGGATGTTGGCGACCTTATCTGTTACTCCTTTCATATATGGTAAGAAGGCTGGATGTCTCTCCACCCTGTAGTCCATGGGTTTGACGGTGCGTCTAGGTGGTCTGATCCGTCCATTGTACCCGTTTTTCTGTATTTTATATCTGTGTTTTAATTCATCCTCTAAATGTTCCTCATCACATAAGCTATATGCGCGGTCAGTAAGCGACGTCACGACTGAGTTCAACTGGCTAGGATGATGATGAGAGTTTGCGTGTAGGTAGCGGTCTGTGTGAGTAGGTTTCCTGTACACGGAGTGGCTAAGAGAACCGTCTTTTCGAACACCGATCTTTACGTACAGGAATGCAAGGGTTCTTTCTCTTTCTATATATCGGAAACTCAATAAATCATTACATGGTAAATATCCCGAAAACTTTAATAATAGAATATCTCATAAGTTTGGTACCAACATGTATACTTGTATACTTGTGAGCGCGCAGTCACTTTGATAAAAGCCGCCTCTGAATTAGACGCTATAGTTGTCAACAAGCGACTTTCGACTCGTCGAGAAGTTCGAAAGTCGAGATTGTTTACAACGCAATTTTTATATTTCTCTTTCTTTTAAATAAAGACCAATGAAACGTTAGCTTAAAGGTATTAAACGTTATAGCAATCACCGATCCAGACGATGATGCCACGACGACAAGCTCGACTGTTTCAAAGACGAAAAAAAAAGTATGATAAATCATATATCAGTTCCGAATTTGTTGATTCCTACGGCTCACCTCTCTGCATGCTATATAGTATACTGCTTCCTAATAGTCATAGTTCCATGGCACCTGCCAAATTGCGCCGATATTTAGAACCAGTACACCCCGAGGCTATAGACAAAAATATAAAACAAATTTTGTTCGTAAAAGAATTCGCCGCTACCAACCTATACTGTTTGACGGCGAATCCATGATCTGGCAAGCTACGTCAAACAAGAACTAGTTACACGTCTACAAAAAACACGATTAGTCTTGCAAATGGAGGAGTCGACTGATATCGCTGGTTTGGCTATCTTGCTGGTTATCATGAGATATCCATATGAAAGTTCTTTTGAAGAAGACATGCTTATGTGTTCACCGCTGCTCACAAACACTACCGGGGATGAAATTTTTAATAAAATAAATATATTTTTTGAAGAAAATAATTAGGCGCTTTATTTTCTTCAAATAAAGCGCCTAATTATTTTGCAGTTCCAGCTATTGTATTCTGCTAGACAAGCACTTGCGATGAAGCAAATGCCGTCAAATCTAAAATTAGTAATGGATGAAGCGGTAAAATAATTAATTTTATTAAATCACGACCACTACAATCCCGATTGTTCTCATTATTGTGTGAAAAACACTGCTGCTCCGTACAGAAGTACGATGGCTGTCTCGGGGTAAAACTTTAACAAGGCTATTTGAACTTAGAGCCGAGTTACAAATGTTTCTTTTAGCAGATACTTCTTTTAAGTTGAAGGACCGTTTGTATAATAAAACTTGGTTGTTCCGATTGTCTTTTATTAAACACTGAACAAACTGAATTGATCATTGCAAGTTAAACAGACAACATAATTTCAGGCCTATGACAAAATAACTGCCTTCAAAAGAAAATTACACAACAATATACAACAACAATAAAAAAAGATTTTTGGATTATTTGCGTTGGTAAGAAAGAAATAGAAAGCTTTACGTCACTTAGTGAGTTTGTTAGCGATAGCTCAGAAATGTTTCAAGATGATGTTTTTGAAGAATTGATCCAATATCTCAGTTCGATGCGCGCATCTTTTGAAAAGTATTTTTCCGAAGAAGAGAATACAAAAATGAAACTGAATTCATGGATTCATAATTCTTTTTTACCCAACTTGCAAAAGCCCGAAAGTATGTCAAACGAGATATATGTATCTCTTTTAGATATGTCATCAGACACAAGTATAAAGTCACTGTTCACAAAGACGCCTCTCAGCGTTTTTTGGTGCAGAATCCGTGATGAATATACAATGTTTAGCAAAATGGCTCTGAATATTCATCTCCTGTTCCCAACAACATATTTTGTACGAAACAGGATTCTCAACCTACGCAGCCACGAAAACAAAATATCGCAATAGACTGGACGCCGAACCTTATATGAGACTTCAACTGTCTTCTGCCCTCATATCAACCAATTGATGAAAAATAAAAAACAGTTGCATACCTCCCATTAGTTAGATTTTTCTTTTTTAATATCTTCTATTATTGTACATGCCATGTGGTAATTAAATTGGTAACTGTTACATTGTACTTTTATTATGCTTATTAACAAAGAATACATTTTTAAAAACTATTGTTTTATTGTTATCTTTAAAAAACTATCCGTAGAATCAATAATATTCCTCCCATAACCCAAACGAGACAATCATAACGTGCGTCGTTACAGAACTCCATTATCAAAATCTAGAGCATTCCAGCATTCCTGCAGCCATAGTTAGGTACATCTACCTTGCAAGATCGACAGAATACCCTCTATAACTTAAACGAAACATTCATGCTGTCCATCGCTAAAGAGTTCTGTTGTCAGTCTTTGTTCTCCAAGTCTAAACAATTCCTGCACCTCATTAACCACAGTAATGTACACTCAACAAAACAATTCGGCTACCAGGCAGCACTAGTAAAAAATAAACATGTGTGCTTCATTGCTGCAGGCGTATTAGTGTTTAACGCTTATGTGTGCGTCATTTTACACTCACCCATTGTATGTCTGAAAACGATTGATTATATATGTTAGTGAGTGATTTGCCTGCCTTTGAATGAAATGTTAAATTTAACCATAATAACATGAAGAACCGTGGTTGAGTGGTTTACGAAGCGATATGGTGAATCGAAGGTAGTGAGTTCTATCCCGAGTAGATTTATCTATTTGTTTTGGATACTTAATTGCTATCGTTTTTTATTTATTTTATTTGTGGAATAGAAGAACCTTGTAATTGTCTTTTACAGCTGAAAAGCAAAAGCGATAATTCCCTTTGCTTCCAGTAGGCAAATTAC
This sequence comes from Eilema caniola, assembly GCA_949126895.1. Taxonomy (NCBI): domain Eukaryota; kingdom Metazoa; phylum Arthropoda; class Insecta; order Lepidoptera; family Erebidae; genus Eilema; species Eilema caniola. The sequence goes on along the minus strand of OX421460.1, from coordinate 34,738,663 downwards.
TAGGTATAAGTGCAATGAGTCAATATGTTAGCTTGTAGAAATTATACATATACATACATATATATATATATCAATCAATCAGTCCACTGCACTCCACTGCTAGAACACTAGGTTAGTATTATATACAAATACATTATTTATTTATTTGAATTGTATTAAGTATATAATGTAAAAACCTTTGAACTTTATCAATATATGGTCTATCCTTATCTGATTTAAAACACATTCCGTTACTGACGCTGGATCTTGCTAATGAAATAATCATTGTTAATTTAATATCTATCTATAAGTCTTAAGGCTTTAGGCTATATTCTACATACAACGCTGGCAGTATATCCTACAATATCTATCTATAAATCCAGCCTAATATAACTACACTATTTTACTAGTAAAATCTCTTATATGATTAGAAAATTGTACAAAGGTTATACAATTATAATTTTGACGTACGTTCTTAATATATCAGCTTCGTAGAATCACAGTTAAGCATCACTATAGCCAAAGTTCTTTTTTATTTGACTCATAACACATTTGACACTAAGGCCCCCAACTTAGTACTTAGCAAAACGTGATCTATTCAGACGATGAAGATCAGACACCATATTTTTCCTTGCAGCTATCCATCTATTTATCCAGTACCATCCCCCATTTAGGGATTGGGGGAAGATTTTAAAAAAAAGGCAGGAATTTTTTTTAAAGAGTCTGTGTACCGATTTTTAGCTTCCTTCCATGAAAACTGCAAAAGCCCATATAAAATTTCACCTCATATTTTAAGAGGCAGATTTCCAAAAAGAAATGATGCATGATTTTTGTTACTCACAAATAGTCTACATACCAGCTTTCTACCTTGAAAATTACAGAATGCTCCATACAAGCGTCCACCGCTCATTTAAGGGAAGTGGGGGGTTAGAAAGAGCCAAAAAGAAGCCTTGGTCACTCTCCATCCCTTCAACTATCTCCACTTAAAAATTACGTCAATTCGTCGCTCTGTTTCGCCTTGAAAGACGGACAAACAAACAGACACACATATTCACTTTCCCATTTATAATATGAGTATAATTTTAGTATGTTTTATCTTATTTCAGATGTTAGAAATACAAGTAATTTAATTAGTCAGCTTATTTCTTTACCGAGCCCAAATTCCAATAATTTAGAAAGACATGTTTGTTTATAGTAATTAACAATATACAACAACAATAAAAAAAGACACATAAATACAAATTATGATTTTTTAAAGAGAATAAGAAAGTGATGTTGTATGCCATTACTGTGACAATTACAGTTTAAGATATGTTAAATGAATAGTAAAAACTTGACTGAAATTTCAAGGCTTGAAAGCTGACGTGAATTCCATTAAGTACTGGCTTTTCGCCCGCGGCTCCGCCCGCGTTGAAGTCGCTTGTTGCCACCAAATGTTTTTTTTTATTAGTAACGTTATATGACGGACGGAGACGGACTGTATCACATGGACCGCGATAGCTAGATAGTTAAATTTTTTCACAGATAATGTATTATTGTTGCTAGTAACTGGTGCCAGTGTCGTAGTGCTGACTCCATTTATCAACCTACCGCTGCCGACTATGATGGCTTGGCACTTTGATGGGTTTATATTTAAACCACATTTAGTTGACTAGTTACCCAAAGCTTCCAGATTCCCATTCACCTCGCGTATGACTCGAGAAATGTCATTAGCAGGTGCTTGGGCGCATAGCAGCAGGTCGTCTGCATACAGATGATACGTACATCGACGATTGTAGGTAGCGAGATAAATAAAAATAAAGGATAATAGGGGTGAGAGAATACCGCCTTGAAGGACACTAGTGTCGAGATCACACCAGCTCGATGTGGACTCATCAATTAAGCAAGCGAATACATTGCTGGCGCCCCTGAAGATAATTTGAGAAAAATTCCAGCTCATCCGCTGAGATCTTAAGATGGGAAAGAATAGCTAAGAAGATATCATGTTAAAAGCACTGTAACCTTCAGCTGTAACCTTTAGAAGAGCAGTAGTAGTGCTTTGACAAGCTCGACTGTAGCGCGCTCAACAGTCTGCTCCGATGAATAAACGTAGAGAGCTGTTTTTGCACACAGGCTTCGAGCACATTAGACATAAAATGGAGAATAGAAATGGGATGGAAGTGGTTGGGAAGCGATTAGGTATTTTAGGTAAAAGAATCAGGTAGGCTTTACGCCAAAGAGAGAGTAACGTTCTAGAGTAGAGACAAATTTAATTTTAAGAGAGATGGCAGGAAACAAGTGGTCGATTATTGACACTATCATACGATGGCTTATTTTATCACAGCCAAGTGCGTTAGATTTAATCGACAGGGTTTTCTTTTTGATGTCTACGGTTGCAACTGGTGAAAACGTAAAAGGACTAATAAGGCCAGCGACGTAATTTAATGTATGACATTTGGTTCGGTGATCAATAGGAGTAGTAGAAAAGAAATATTGATTCAGATCATCCAAACCAACTGTCAACTGATAGTCCGCTAGCTGCTTGCAAATGCCCAGAGTATCAAGAAAACTTGCAAATAAGGTCGTGGCGTGAGAAGCCCGGTACAGGCATTTGGCCGTGACTATAAACGTGGACTGCATATGAGGTTATTATAAGGTCAAGACAGATGTCCTCAACCAGGATGTGGTGATGAATAGTTTGTAAGGTTAAAATAAAGAGGCTGGCTGACTCAGCAATTTGACGAAGTTTAAGGGCCTGTAATGACTGGAAATTTAGTGGATTCGTATTAATATCACCCATGATAATGTGATGCTTATAAAGTGACCCTAAAAAGTCCAAGACCGTTTCCAAGAAGGTGGACAGTAAACAACTCCGATGACCAGTTTAGTTCCACTGACACAAATTTCGAGAAACAAAAATTCATCATCGGCACTGTAGTCTAGACACGAGGAGGCTAAAATCTTGTTGCGTAGAAAACTACGGAGGTAGATGGCACCGCCTCTTCCTTTTTAATACGGTTATTGTTAATTAACTTTGCCCTTATGTGTTAACTGTTTCACACCTGCCAAACCTTTTGGTTTGGCATAAAGTTGATGCTTTTCTTTTGAAAAGCATTAACTTTATGTCAATGAAACCTGATTGGAGTAAGTTACGGCAAACTGATATATAATGACCCGTTTTACCATAACTTCGAAAGTCTGTAGTTTCGTCGATTAGGTATGAAAGTGAGAAAACAGCTCCACAAGAAAAGCATTTATGGCTAGTCTTATTACCTGACGATTCCCTTTTAGTTGCGTTATATGATTAAGAGAGAGAGAGAGATATTCTTTATTGTACACCATAACAGTATAATACGATAACAATTTAAAGTTTATATATAATGTACAATGGGCGGCCTTATCGCTAACAGCGATTTCTTCCAGGCAACCTTTGGATGGATAGAAGCAGAAGAGATGACAGGGTAGCGTACAATTATTATAAAAGAAGTGAAAATGACAAGATAATAGATTAGATGTATAAACGAGATAAATATCAGTCATATTTAAAATATATACATAATACAATACATATACACATATATCCATATTATACTACACAACATTATAAATACACAAAATAACAAAGTACATATAGTTACTCAAGCCAGGGAAGATAAATAATGCTCTTTTAACATTTGTTTAAAAGACTCCAGTGACTGTGCTCTTTTTATTTGTAGTGGCAGAAGATTCCACAGACGAACCGCCTGTATAGTGAACGATTTGTCATAGAAACTCGTACAGTGCAGTGGCATTGCTAGTCTCAAATTCTCCGATGATCTCAGAAATCTTGTATGTGTGTCACCAAGGAACCTAAATCGTTCTTTGAGATACTGGGGAGTACAAGGATTAAACAGTACGCTGTACAATAAAGAAAGTATATGAGTATTCCGACGAAGACGAATTGGGAGCCACTTGAGTTTGTTACGGAATTCGGACACGTGATCATATTTGCGTAAGCCAAATATAAATCTAATACAAAAATTCTGAAGACGCTCAAGCTTGTCGAGTTGCTCCTCAGTAAGATCTAGATAGCTGACGTCGGCATAGTCAAGAAGTGGGAGTAAAAGAGTTTGCGCAAGTGCAACTTTGGTAGCAGTCGGAAGTAAGCCTCGCAATTTACGCAAGGACCCCGCCGCTGCGAACAGCTTGCGGTTGACTTCCTGTATTTGATAATCCCAGGACAAAGTGCTATCTATGTAAATACCCAAGTTCCTTACGTGACTACTTATTTCGAGAGCAGTACCATTGAACACAATTTGGGGATAGTGCGTAAAATTAATGCGTGACATGATCCAAGGGCTTCCCACAACAATGACTTGCGTCTTAGCTGGATTTACCTGAAGTCCATAGTTATGGCTCCATTCACATACACGTTTCAAGTCCTTGTTTAGAGTGTTCAATGCTTCGGCCAGTTGACTCAGAGGTGCTTGAGTGTAAATTTGAAGATCATCTGCATAAAGGTGGTAGGATGAAAGTAATTGTTTTGAGATTGAGTTTATAAAAACCGCGAAAAGTAATGGGGATAGAACGCCACCCTGCGGCACACCGACTGTTATATCGCACCAAGAGGAAAAGGAGTCCTCTATGCGCGTACGTTGCCGGCGGCCAGACAGGTAACTGTGAAACCAATCAATCACCGATGGAGATATGTTAATAGAGCGTAGTATACCTAGTAGGATTTCGAAATCCACTGTGTTAAAAGCATTACTGAAATCCAGCAGTGTAAGTACTGTTAGATTTCCCTTCTCCATGCCTAGTCTTATGTCATCCGTCACATTCAGCAGGGCTGTAACCGTACTATGACCAGGGCGGAAACCAGATTGATATGGATTCAGTAGCGAGTTTCTTACAAGAAAATTACTAAGCTGTGTGTGGACAAGGCGCTCAAGTACTTTAGACAGGAACGGTAATATAGATATAGGTCGGTACTGGGAAAAAGAAGAAGGATTGCGTTTTTTTGGAAAAGGTATAATTTGTGCTTCTTTCCACGCAGTTGGGAAGAGGCCGCTAGAGATAGAGAAGTTGAGAAGATGAGTTATAATGGGAAGGATCTGGTCCAGAATTGGCACAATCATGTTACGGCTAACACAGTCATTTCCGATGGCATTTGATGTTATAGACATTATGCTCTTCTTAACATCACAATCAGTGAATTGATTAAAGACGAAGGGAGAAAAGTTAGGAGCCGGAAGTGACGAAAGATAGTTAAGCGTATTTACCTTAGCAGTCCCTCCAAAAACGGACGAAGATGAGAAATGCTGATTTAGTGCTTCGATGTTAACGTTTTGAGTGATATTTTCTTTGGACTTTCCAACTCCTATCGTTCTCAGAAATTTCCATACTTTTGATGGTTCACCACCTTCAATGGAGACATGGATATATTGGCGTTGTGCGTCCCTACACACCTTATTGCAGTGATTTCGTATAGCTACATATCTTTCCAAATTGGCGGTAGATGGTCGGTACTTATATTTGCATTTGGCCGCAGCTTTCTTGGCGATTAAGATCTTAATTGCATCGGTGAGCCACGGAGCTGGTGGATGTTTCATTTTAATTGCTCGCACTGGTGCATGCTTGTCAAAAAGTTTGACTAAGTTCCCAACAAAAATACCAACTTTGTCATCAACACAATCCGACGCAAGTAGCGGTCCCCAGTCAATGTCGTCAGCGTCCCCACGAAGCGCATCAACATTCACGCCACGAAAATTGCGCTGCTTAAGAATTTTTGCCTTGGCTCTAGGAGGTTGAAGTTCATAGGAAAGAAATATAAGGTCGTGATAGGAGAACATGTCGGCATGATATTGACCATGATTAGCGACATGTTGCAAGGATGATACTAGGATAAGATCGATAAGGGTTGGAATACAGTTAGGATAGTGATGTGTAGCATTTAGAGTAAGAATGGACAGGTTGCAGGATAGAGCTGAGCGCTGAAAAGAAGAAGTGCGGGAATCATTTTTTAGCAGGCAGGTGTTGAAGTCTCCCATGACAATTGTGTGACTGTAGTTGGGTGTTAAGTTTTCCAGAATGCTTTCAAATGATGAGAAAAAATTTATACCTGATGAAGGACAGTAGTACACACCCAGTAGAACCTTGCTATGATACAGGTCCAATTCTAAAAACATATGTTCGCCCCCATTTACGGGTGGTGGTTGTGCTGATATATCGATAATGCGAAAAGGAATTTGCGTACGCAGGTAAACTGCAACGCCACCACCAACACGACCATCATCGCGATCATTTCTAATTAAATTAAATCCTGGAAGAGAGTAGGCGGTACTTGGGTGACTTGGCCGTAGCCAAGACTTAGATATAAGTATCGCATGGATATTCTTGCAGTCGAAACACGCCAGCATATCAGGGAAATGGGCGGGAATACTCTGAGCATTAAAGTGGACTACATTAAAATTTCTAGGAACATCAGAGAACTGAGTACGCAAAGTGTCTGCAAGTGAAGGACCGCTCACACAAATATCATCGAGGCTAGATACAGACTGAGTACTATCACATTCACTACTATGATCGGTATCGGCCAATTCAGTCATTAATAATAATATATAATATTTTATGCTCAAAGTCAAATATTTATATATATAAATATATATATATATATATATAATATATAAATAATAAGTGTATAATAATATAAAGCGCATACAAATAGTGTATCAAATTCAACACCATTTCCATCCACCCGCCAGTTGAGTGTCAGAGATTGATGTTTATAAATTACCACAGGCGCTAAGCCATAAAAAAAAAAAAAAAACGAGTTGCACTCTGGGAGTGCCGGCAGAAGTGAAAACATTTTCTTTCTTTCTTTCTTCGTTATATACATAGAAAAAGATAAAAAGAACATACCATACCATACCTATAATATAGCGCCAATTATAGAACCTATCACTAATTTTCTGCTAATTTTCTGTCAGAAGAAATTAATAAATTACAAAGAGAAAAAAAAATCACAAAAAGTAATAAATAACAAAAAGATAAAATAATCACAAAAAGTAATAAATTACAAAAAAAATCACAAAAAGTGTCAGAAGACCAGGTTTGAACCCGGTACTATCTGAAACCATAAGGACTTAAAGTCGACTACGATGCTATTTATCGTATCTTGCAAAATAGACTGTGTATAGCTTATGTTGTATGACGTCAGTCGTCAGTTACGGTCCAAAGGTCAAGCGATCCTGACGCGAGTTTAACATTTTTCACCCATCCAACGCCGCTAAAGAAGTTTTCACTTCAAAAACACACAATAAAAATAAAAAAAAGATTAAATAACATAAAAAAGAAAACAAATGAAAACACCAATAGAAATATGGAACTGAGCAATAAGAAAATATCAAAATACCAATCGGATAGGGATTGTGTTTTACTATCTCTAATCTAATTGTCTTATTGTAGTTCTCGTCAAGAATATGAAGTTTTCTTGAAAGCGTATTTGGTGAAACGATTCTAGCTATGAAGCCGTCTCTTGTGTCATTTATATTATTTCGGCGTCGGTAGATCTATATTTACATACCTTGGCTGTTTGGAGCCTTAAAGTGAGAGTTTATTTAGATAATGACTGGTATGGCATTGTTTTAGGTTTTTAAGCTATTGCATGGCTTCTATCGAGGGCCTTGAGCGCGGGGACCGAATCCAGAAATTCCGTAACGAAAAAACCTCACGCTCGTTTCTTTTCGGCAGTCTTCGACACGGTGTTCATGTGCGTGCAACTAGCCGTATTGTACGACTCTACGAAGCTCGCACAAATCGAGACGAGCTGCTCCGAAATCGGACGAATAAATAAGCAGCTGTTTATGAGAAAGTATATAGAGGTATTTATGTACAACAGTGAATAGCTGTACTTGTAAAATTTGTCGATAATCACTTCTTAATAACGTTATTTTTTTTTAAATAAATAATTTTGTTTTGGTTTGTCTTTACACTATTCATACCTAATTATTTATACCTATTATTTATACCTAGATATTTTCGTTTTATAGAGAAGAAAAGCGTAAAGAGCTAAAAAGAAAAAGAAAACTAATGCACGTCAAATTATTCATTCATTATTATCATAATTGCATAAGTTGATACAAAATGCTATGCAATAGCTTTACCGCGGCAGTCCCCGAGTGTCACACGTCCTTTTTTTTTTATATATACAGCGCATTAGCGCTAATTGTCTAGCAAAAGCAAAAGTATATCAGGTAGACTTATTGGAAACCAATATATTAAAAATTACGCTTCTTAAAATGTTTTTAAAATCCAGGATTATCACCTGGACAGGTAGGGTGCGCACTAATGAACGCAACCACTACCGCCAGCCAGATAACCCAGACTCTAACCGAAAGAGCAAGAAGGACGATATATCATAAAATCAGCTGACTTAAAATTCTTACTTTCCAAACGTTGCTAGCTCCCGTACCATTATTAAAACAGAGGGTAAGAAAATTATCTTTTGACAGATCAAAAGTTACAGTCCATCTGTTCTCATGACAGCAATTTCGTTACCTTGATTTTTGACTTCATAGATGGCGTTCAAAAGTCGTATCTTCTTTAATATTACATTATTCCGTGTGTTTATCATATTTTTTTAATTTTGTTGTATGCTATTTTTATATTGCGACACATCCAATAAATCAAAGATCATGAAAATAGTTTCAGCCGTTCTTGAGTTATAAGAAAGTACGTTCTTACCCTTTCTTACTCCCCTAAGGTTTGAGTTTCAAAAAATTTACACCTCCACGTATCAAAAGAAACACTCTCTATAAAATTTCGGATAGGTTTTACGTTGTCTCCAAGTCAATCAGTTTGAGTTGATCATATGTATAAGTAATTCCACCATGACGATCTATCAACGACACCAGGCTCCTCTGTAATTTATTTATTTATATTGTGGTCGCCTTTCATCTATTATACGTGAGCAAATAATTAATGTTTGACATATCAGAATCCCGTGACGTCACTCCGGACATGGGCACATCAAAGCGTCTACATTGATGATTTATGTGTATTTTGTTAGACTCGGCCTAATTACGTTCATGAAAATTTGTGCACTTTCACAATAAAGTGTTGACCGCTGAAAGGCTTTGATGTCTAATTAGGCAGACGGCGAGATAGCAGAAGTACTAGTGTCGTGGTAATCGCTGACTGATTTATAGTTACGCTTCAAGTAGATTCGCTTCTTGTCAAGGATTAAGAGCGTTTTCACACTCATCCGATATCCGATATATGACATCCGATATCGGAGGAAGTCAAATGTATGAGATATGTATCTCTGTTTCACATTGCCCGGCCCGATATCGGTTATCGGAGCCAACACAACTGTTTTGGCCCGATATCGGAACACAAAGAAACTAAAACAGCGACTTCAAGCAATTTTCGACCGTAATGACATTTTCTGAGTTACCTGTCTTTTCGCTTTAATTGATGACGCTGATCACGAATTAAAGAAAAAAAACTCGATACCATGTCATGTCAATAGGGTCGAAAATTGCTTGCACTTCTTTTCTCCTAGCATCCCTAACTAGTCTGTGCTATCGAGCAAATGGCCGTATCTGGTCGATTTTATCGGATAAGTGTGAAAACAGCACAAGGTGTCGGCTATCGGATATCGGATATCGGATGAGTGTGAAAACGCTCTAGGCGTAATAAGTGGTACTTGGTGGAGAACCGCGTATTCACTAACATTCAAAGTTCTATGTATTGCCATTCGTTTTACGATCATACACATTATGTATTTTGATAACCCTCGCGATTTATTTTATGTTATTCCTTTTGTTTGTTTAGTAGCTATGGTTACAGGGTGTCCAAAACGTTAGCTGCGAGTTTTAGTGTAGGTATTACGAGGTATTACGAAGTACCTGAACTTTTTGAATTGTTGTGTTACTGTTTGCGCAAAATGAGCTCACAGTGTACTCTTTTTGTAGATCTTTGTTTTTACTTTTGTGCAATATCCTAAAATTAGATTATTTTACTCTTGGATATAATTCAATTAACTGCCTAGGCTGTTAACTAAACGGTGCCATTCAATTAACGGCCTGACTAACATTCAGCCGTAACGTTTATTACAACATTTGATAAACTACCTTGTCAATGCTTAGGCCATTCGTAAACTGGAGTACCACCCCGAAATAAGACAGAAAATTACATACATACATATGCTCACGCCTATGGAGTAAATACATATGTTCACGGGGATAGTCAGAGGTTTATTCACATAAAATTAGTGATAGTTCGATTAAATGGCTAGGCAAGTAGTTTCACGTCATCGATCTAAGCCATTTGCCTAGCCGTTTAATGAAATGGCTGAACATCATTCAGGCTGTCAATTGAATGGCGCCGTTTAGCAAAGAGTCTAGGCGGTTAAATGAACGGCTGATTAAGCTAGTTGGCTGCGATATAACAACCCCGTATAAATTTATGAATGCTAGATTAATAAAGAAAAGACGTTATGGCATTCAAGCGTCGGTAGTTTAGTCGTTAAGGAGTCGCCCTTACGAACGATAAGTCCCGGGATCGAATCCTGGCATTTTCTCTACCGATTAAAAAAAAAGACGGGTTGCACTTCGGGAGTTCCGGCAGAAGTGAAAACATTTTCTTTCTTTCTTTCTTCGTTATATACAGAGAAAAAGATAAAAAGAACATACCATACCATACCGTACCTATAATATAGCGTCAATCATAGAACCTATCACTAATCTTCTGCTGTTTTTCTGTCAGAAGAAATTCATAAATTACAAAAAGAAAAAATAATCACAAAAAGTGTCAGAAGCCCAGGTTCGAACCCGGTACTATTTGAATCGAAGCACTTACCGCTAAGCTACGAAGCTTCTTAGCGTACCTAGCAAAATAAACACTCTGTAGCTAAGAATGTTGTATGACGTCCTGTCGTCCTACAAAGTCGTCCGTTACGGGTCAAAGGTCACGTGATCCTGACGCAAGTTTAACAGGTGATCCTGACGCGAGTTTTACACTTTTTACCCATCCAACGAAGCTAAAGAAGTTTTCACTTAAAAAAAAAAAACAATTTTGATTCGATGTATGATTTCAATAATGGATATTTATGATAACTGACTGACCTTGTTATCTAGCCAGACTCTAAATGGCACCTATTGTTCCGCGGAACTATTTATAATATTTATATGAACTAAATAGTGTCATGCAGTAGCCTACATGATAGTGCGCTATTAATGTAAGGTCTAATTACCCATACTTACTCATCTGATGAAAGCTGCTGGGTATTGTAAGCATAATAAATAGTGAAACAAAGATACTTTAATTCTGTAATTTATTGAAATTCATAACTCACTAAATTACGAATACGCTACGAATTCCACGCGAGAGTGAGGTTAATTGAAAGAGTTTAACAGCACATTCACCATGGTAGAGACGGTAAAATACTACCAATCTCTACGTCATTGCAAAGGTTCATGGCTGTTGGTGACCTCTGGATTTCCTATAATGCGAAAAACACATCGCTGCAACACGTTCAAATAACTTTACGGAGTTATCCCAGAGATGAGATGTAGGCACGAATTAGTAGTTGCATTTTTAAATTATCTAGATACGGGGTTCGACACGACCTCAACCTCAATACATTAAGGCAATGAAAAAAGATGATTCAAATGAGCCCAAACTCAATGGGGTTGTATCGTTTTATTACAGAGTTCCCATGACCGCCTTCCAACTCACAACAACTTCATATATCAGCACCATTTCATCATAATATTGCATTGTCACGTGATTTACAAATGTATGCAAAATTTCAGCTCAATCGGTAACCGGGAAGTGGATCAAAATAATGTATGATGTGAAAAATTTATATATTACCTATACAAATACGATGCGCACTGACGTACGCAACCAATACCGCCAGCTTACCTTATATAGCTTCCGGGAGAATAAGAGACATAGTATATCTAAAATCTGGTCGACCTAAAATGAACTCTTGAAAACGGTACTAGCTCTTATACGAAAATTAGATAAAACCTTTACTAGTCTTACTTTTTATTCTTTAGAACAAATCGCAATGTAAAGCTCCGAGGTGCACCTCAAATTAAATAAATAGTTTAAAATGAGAATGTAGGTATATATGTAAAATCATGTAATCTAATTAACTTGTAGAGTGAGAGCTGAATTGATTGCTCACTAAACCTGATTTAGTTTTATTTGAGTTCAGTGAGGCGCAAAATTAGCGGTAGCTTTTGACGTAGGTAAGGACTTTTAATCTTATAAGCTTAGCCAGATGACTGTGCCTCAAGATATTTTCAATTTAAACACTAGTGAAGTTTTATCATTTATGTGTCGCAGCCAACTAGTTTAATCAGCCGTACAATTAACTGCCTAGGCTGTGAATTAAACGGCGCCATTCAGTTAACGGCCTAAATCGTATTCAACTGTGATGTTTATTACGAGATTTGATTAACTGACTGGCTAATGCTTAAGCTATTCGTAAGATGGGGACCTCAAAGTAAGATAAAATATTACATACATACACATATACTCACACCTGTAATTCCTCTAGATGTAAGCAAAGGTGTATTCACAGAAAATTAGTGATGGGTTTATTGAGAAAACTGTGCAATCTTATTTAGATAGGTTAGGTCATCGTGCGTCCATTGTAATATATTATTGTATTTTAGACAGCTCACTGACAGTGGTCGCTATAACTTTGTTCTAGCGTCAATGCCTAAAATCCGAACAAACAAACAAAAACAAAAATTAGGCATCAAAACGTCATATTTCATTGACAACGTCACGTCAGCCAGAAACTAATTTTAGGGATGGAGTTAGTCGATCGACTGTTTTATATGACTTGAAAATGTCACAATCGAAATCGACTACAGAACATAAAAATTACATTACTGGAGGTTTTTTTAACCGACTTCTGAACAAGGAAGTTTTTTCAATTCGTACGTTCATATTTAATTTTTTTAAGTCACGCGCATATCTCCGTCTCCTGTATTTACAAAATTCTTTTTTTGTTCGAATGAGGTTTATTTCGTAAAGATCTGATGATGGGTTTCAGAGAAAGACCTCGGAACTCATCAATAAATACCAAGAAAGCAACCGCGATTGCTGGAATCGCAAATCATTGCAATGTCTATGCCGATATGTATATTATTATTACACAACGCCTGTATCCTTTGAGGGGGTACACAGAGGTGTTCAGAATATTCAGTGATATATCCGGTGTTTATGAATGCATCGAATTAAAAAAAAAATTATTCGTTTTTGACTAGTTTTGAGGTAGTCCTATATTAATTTCATTGGTTTTGGTCCTAGGGTATCTGAGATTCACAAGTGAACTCCACAAAATCAAATAGGTACAAAATGTGTAAAGATCAAGGTTTTGTTAGATTTATGACCATCCTGTGACACGGTTAGTACATTACTGTGATCAACGACATGCTGGAATTGTTTAGACTTGGATTACAAAGACAGATACAAGTAACAGAACTCCTTAGCGAAGTACAGCATGAATATCTCATTGAAGTTATAGAGGGTATTCCGTCGATCTTGTAAGGCAGACTTACCTAAGTACGGCTGCAGGAATACTGGAATGCTCTAGATTTTATTAATTCCTAAGACCAAGGAGCGTTGTTGTCTTTTAAATCGAAAAACACTTCTTAATATCGTTATTTTTTTTAAATGAATAATTTTGTTTTGGTGTGTCATTACACTATTTATACTTAATTATTTATACCTATTATTTATACCTAGATACTTTCGTTTTATAGAGAAGAAAAGCGTAAAGAGCTAAAAAAAAAAACTAATGCACGTCAAAGGGCATATTATCATAACTGCATAAGTTGATACAAAATACTATGCAATAGCTTTACCGCGGCAGTCCCCGAGTGCCACACGTCTTTTTTTTTATACAATCACTCACTACATACTTGCATATTTTTAAAATACAATAACTTAATGTATAGGGTATAAGAGGCTCAGCTACGCTCCCGCATTAGCCTTTGTGTTTTTTTATAACCTTGCAGAAAAAAGACATATTTATAGCTGTTTGATTTAATGGCTAGGCAATTTGCCAAGCCGTTTAATGTAATTCAGGCCATTAATTGAACGGCGCCGTTTAGTATAGAGCCTAGGCCTTAGGCTAGGTCTTAAAGGCTGGTTAAGCTAGTTGGCTGCGACATTTGCAAATTAGTAGCTAGGTATAGAGATAATAAAAACAGCTAGTACATATTTCTGTATTAAATTTTATTGCATCTATTCACACACCTTTAGCTTTCTGGAGAAACAGTTAAATGACGTTTGAAGCAAAAAATACAATACGTAATAATTTCAACAACAGTTATTGTTTGTAAATTAATCCATTTATTTTAACAGTGTCCAATTTCATAATAACATGTTCATGACGCTACAGAGATACTAAAACATTCATACTATAGTAAACGTAAATTTTGTTTTATATCTGTTAAAAAATATGCACTGTCTTGTCACGGGCGGTTGTGTGTAACCGACCATAATATTTCGTTGTTTTTTAAATCTACTTTGAAGATTGATGTCTTATATCTGTATTTTTATTTACATCAAAAGGACTTCTAATACAGAAAAATTATTGCATTTACCTCTCTTAAATACTCACGTTATTATTACAATATATACTTACAACAGTGACGTATGTACAAAACTATAGACTCAATTTTGGACTTTCAGTCTCTACAATATTGAAAAAACATATACATTGTTAAGAAACAAATCGACGCTGTAAATTTACATTCTTCAACGTTTATAATTATACAAGGCCATTGTTTATGTAGTTAGGTCAAAATACGACGGTGACAAATCTTGGGTAAATGTTTTATGTAATATTTTAAGTTCACGGTAAAGCTGGCAATCACAGAGAACAATGTTTGATTGTAACCGGTAACAAAACCATTAAATAGCTGATTCCAAATGGAACGATATAAATATTCAAAAATATGTTTATTATTTCTTCAAGCTTTTCACCAACCTTTCTTTATTCGTATAACACACGTTATCGTAGGGTATCGCTTTTATATTAGGTACCTACGGGAAACCTAAATCCATGTTAGTGATTTTAATAATATTGCATGTCAATTACATATTTTCACAGATGTAACAGATTATGCAGATAATAATTGTAGAATGAAATCGGGTCTACATTATTATCTTCTGCTCCATAAAACCATTGATAGTAAAAATAGAACTGTTAATATTTAAATGCTACTAGAGTAAGTTCAAAGTGACCGATACTTTAATTGATTAAGCAAGTTTAAATGTAATCACATGAAACTTTTGTCCTTTTTTAATAGTAGGTATTCCAATTTGATGAACAAATTGATTTACGACCTTACGACATAGTTTGCGTAATTATGTAGTACAATGAACAACATTCAAATTAAAATAATCCACGCGCAGCCAGATTTCACATGTCGTTGGTCCCACAAAGTTAGAATGTACTAATGCGCGTTTGAATTAAGCGATTATTGTAATACTCAGCTATTTAATTTTTGGTTTTATTGCTTCCGTTTGCCAACTTTACGTGAGCGTAGTCATTAGCAACTAAAGTGGTAATTTTTATTAGTTAATAATAGGTATGTAATTTCATTAACGTTTAACACAGACAATCATAGTCTTCTGACTAGAAAAAGTATACAGATTTGCCGAAGTGCTCAATAAATCTGATATAAATTATTATTGAAATATTGTAGATAAAAAAACTTACATTAACGACTCGTTACACTACTGACCTCGTATCAATAAATATAAAAATTCGAATGTTAGATATTTAAGAAACTATCAAACAATAGAAACACTGGACGTAATTAGACACTAAATATATGGAGAATATTTGAAAATAATAATTTACACTACATACAAAATAATGATCTAAAACAGTGTCGTATCTATAAGAAACTTAACACATATTAATACCTATTTTTGAATGAAATCACCTCTTTTACCACCTCCAATAATAACTACAACAACATGTCGCAAGGTCCAACTTGTATTAGCACCTAGTATTGTCGGTCGGTCAGCGCTTGCGCGTCGACGTCGTTTGCGAGTTGTCAACCTCTCGGTGCGGGCGGCGGCCGTGGCAGTGTCGCACCGCTCGCATATGTGTCCACTATCACAATTCTAAGCTTCTCTACCGGTGCATAATAATTGTTATCACGTATTTATACGTATGTATACATATTTATATCATAGTCTATAGCTATTTACAGGCTTAGAAGGCCCTCACGGCACTCATCTAGAGATCTCGGTTATTGTCGATGTGCCAGCGGCGGGCGCGGGGCTAGTGGTCAGGCGCGGGGAGGGGGCTGCGGCTCAGCCAGTGACGAGGTGGAAGAGGAAGAAGGCGATGGTGCTGGAGGCGCAGGCGCAGGGGCGGCCAAGGCTAGCGATCGGGAATACTCAAGCAGCGCGTCCGCCGGGTGGGTCGGGGGATATAAGCCACGGTACAACTCTGGTCGACTATAAGGGTGAGCAAGCCGAGCTGCCGCCGCCGCTGCTGCCGTCTGATAGAACGCAGAAGCTGATGGAGGAGGTGCTGGTGTCTCGCCCTCTTTGCTCGCCATGTCCGCTAGTGACCATATTCTGGGCTTAGCAGAAGCAGGTGTGCTGCCAGGTGGTGCACGAGAAGGTAAATGTTGGTAGGCAGGATGAATTGGCCTGTCATAAGGCTCGGGTGATTCAGGGCCACTGTCAGCACGGGATTCAGACCACTCTGACTCGGTTCTTTGACCAAGCATGTCTAATCTTTGTTGTGGTCTATCTCCATCCTCGCTGGAGCCAGTTCCTGAGTCTTTGCCATCTAAAAGAAAAAAAAAATATCTTGAGAGAAAGAACTCTATGTCTCCTCTTATACGGTTTCAATAAGCATATTAAACAATAGATACATTATCTTCAACAGTTATGTGATGGGATTCAGAGAAATACGTACCAAGTCCATCTTTGCCGTCAGTACTTTTGTGATCATCATCATCATTGTTATTATCGTCATCATCGACTCTGTTGCGTGGCTCCCACGTCATTTTGTTCTCCTTCTTGAGGCGGCGGCGCGCGTTTGCAAACCAAGTAGACACCTGGGTCAGCGTCATCTTCGTAATTATTGCCAACATTATTTTCTCGCCCTTGGTTGGGTAGGGATTTTTTTTGTGCTCGTTTAGCCATGCTTTTAGGGTGCTCGTAGTTTCTCGAGTAGCATTTTTTCTTCGTGCGCCGTTTAAGTCCATCCCGTACCTATTAAAAACAAAGGACAGTTAGTAATCGTATTGCGTTGCTTCTGTGTAATTAAAATTCTAGACATAAACGATTGTTAATTTTTAGAAATACAATCAAGCTTTAACGGTGTTCCGAATTGGGCGAGATTTCAGATAACGCAAATCGAGACCGCCCCAATCCCTACCATGCCCTCCCGCTTGATCGCAACACCGAGCCAATGAAAGCGCCAGCATAATAATTGAAATCGAGATAAGCCTTCGACTGCTGTGCCAGCGTTAAGCTGCAGCTTATCTGAGACACAGTAATACGCATTTGTTGAACCATGCACCGTTATTTGAATTGTACTATCTTTATTATACTCTTTCTATACTTATATTAATGGGGCAAAGGCAAGCGAGACGCGTGTCGCATATTTTCTAGATGTGAATAGTGATGTTCGAATAAATATTTTGCCTAAAATTTTATCAATAATCTATGCTAATTGTAAATTGGCGATGTTTGTTTGCGATGGATGCCAAAACTACACAACGGATCTTGATGCGGTTTTTTGTTAGAAAGGTCACTTAAAATTATACGTTTGTTTGATTGGAATCGGTTGAATAGAACTGGAGATAAGAGATCCATGCGGGCGGAGCCGCGGGCGGAAAGCTAGTATTTGAATACTTTTAGTTGTCTGTTTATAACATTACCTAATAATATTTTGCTGAAATGATTATTACTATTTTTTTTCTTAAAACATCATACGGAACTATACATTTCGTGTTGCATTGTAGCCTTACTTGTACCATATGCTGCCCATGCATCAGTGCCGGAAGTTTAGTAGGATGGAAAACAGGATGAGCGGTGGTAAATTAATAAAACTGATACCTAGGGTGATCCCTCTTCACATTTGGTAGTGTAGGCTTATCCATCCGTTATATTTTAGGTCTATATAAATATCCTGCATTAGCTACTCATATGTTTAAGTCTCTATATTGATTTTATCCAATTTTACAAACGAGATGTAATGAATAATTACCTACATAGGACGATAATAATTTGAGAACTTATTTAATTTATGAAGATAGCAGCTAAATTATTTAAGTGGAATGTCACCAGTGAAAATAATTGCGCTCAAGTCCAAACTATGTTCTCACGTTTTGAAATGCAGTTTAGTTATGTATTTTTCTCGGTACCTATCATTGGTGAAATCCACTCGTACACTAGAAACAAGTAGCTTCTGCTAAAATTTGAGTTACGTTAAGTATATATGAAAGGTGCAAAGCGACATAAATTTAATGACGCTGCAGTGGAGCGAACTATAATAATGAACTAACATCCATAGAATTCGACTGACAATACGAAAGTGGAGCGTCGCCAAGCTTAGGCATATTCTTCAAACAAAAAAGCTTCATTTATCCACGGCGTGCCACTTTCACGGCATCCGCGCTCGCGGGGGATCGGCCTGTAAGCTTCATTTTTTTATTATTTTGCTACCCCCGCGGTGTGCCCGGCGGGCGGTTGTGGTTGGCCACCCCTCTGCTATATAACCGCCTCGCCTTCAATTAAATCCCTATCTCCCTCGCCACCTCATGCTTCCTACTTAAACTCATAAAAATGAGATAAACACAAAAATATTGCTCGTACTTTCTGTCGTTGTTATTAAAGTAATCCGTTGGTGCTGTGTTTAATTCGTCGTTTAAATTTTATGCTCCCAATCCATAGATATGTCATTGCTTTAATGAATTGCATTTACATATTGTGATTGAGACATGTCCCCACACAGATTATGTAGTACAGCAGGTAAGTACAGGTAATAAAAATGGGAGGTCCTGGGCGTGAGTTGAGAGTCATAATAATGAAATAAATTTGAAAGAATGAGCCGCAACGTTAACGAGTGTTTGTTTGCAATATCTGACGACTGAAATTACGATCATGTGTAACGTTTTATTCAGAGATACTATTACATGTTTTGCTAGATTACTACTGAAAATGGGTTTAAGAATGGAATTATATTCGTATGCTTCAGAAATCGCAGCAGATCGGAGAAGGAGCTAGTATAATACAAATAAAGTACTCATAATTAGGTTATGTACCTACTTAAAATTATATTTTTGTATGAACAGTTTCATCATTCTACTTTTTATACGTCCAATTTCTTTGATTTATAATGAAATCCAGAACAATAAATTTAAATAATCATTCAAAAATTTTGTTGCACTTAATCGGAAAAATTATGTAAGGGTTGTGCTGATTTCAAAATATGTTGTGCTATTAAGCAAGTTCTCTCTCCGTTAGGGCACGCCGTAGTTGCGGTGGTAAGGCCCATCATGCAGGAGTGGCTAGAGAGGTCACAGGGTACATCTCGTACCGGATGCGTGGGCGATCGGTGCCTCCTTCATGCTCGTGAAGGAGGCGGCAAGGCGGGAACGAAACCGGGAGAAAAGGAAAATCGCGGCCCGCGCGCTGCTCGCGAACTGCGGCAACTTGAGCGTCGGAGGTCGCAGAATGACCTCCGTCCCCCATGAGCGCGGGCCTGGGGGTGTCGGGTGAAGCCGCCTGCCATCCTAGCAGAGCCTTCCCATAATCGGGACGAGTTGGGGACTCTGCGATTCCCACATCTGAGTGGGGCCGGATCGAAAGAGGCTTTGCCCTACGACCAACAGACGGCGTGCGTTTCTCTCTCTGTTTTCTAGCTATTAGTTAAACTTGTATTTTGAAAATACCCACTTTCTTTTTTTTATAATTGCGATATAAGTATTTGAAACCAATAGGTATAACCCTTGCACAACATTTTTTTTTTGCATTTGTTAAAAAAAGCTTGTTTTTTTTTATAAATATTATATTTCGAACATTTAAGTGATAGTATTGTCCGTGATCATCAGCATCCTTCCCATAGCAAGCCAAAGGCGCTCTCACTCGACAGGTTTGTCTTGTTTAGTATAGGCGTTTCTATGGCTACCTTTCCACTCCATCTTCAGATCCTGAATACCATGTAATACCAGGGTGTTTACCAAGACAACCAATATCACGTGTTTGGCGCTACTTGTTTTTTACTGGAGTGCTGTTTTTCTTTTTTTTTTATGAAATTGTTGCTTCATTAAGCTTTCCTAATACCATGGAGAATAAAAAATGCCAAATTGATGGACTTTTTTTTAATCAAATATTAATTTAAAAATAAAATTGTCGCTTCATTGAGCTTTCCTAATACGATGGAGAACAAATAATGCTAATATAACGGAATTTGTTTAAAAAAAAAGAAAAAAATATTTTTCACTAAATCGAAAAAAAGCAATATGTAGTGTACCTACCCGGAGTACTACCAGTGGCCTTCGGCTTCGGGAGCGTTCCTCTTACACCCAGTATACTCATAATTGCGTTGAAGCATATTTCGTCAGTATCTTTAAAATTTACTTCACCACTTTAGGAATGAATTTCTGTACAATAGATTTGTAATAAAATTTATTCAATTTTTGTTCAGTAAAACCTAGTTAGAGAACGCAGTCTCCTCTGATCTCAGTGTTGAAGATCGTGCAAAGTGAAGAAGTGAAATAAAAGCTGGCAGTAGGCCTCAGGTGGGCTGCGAGGTGAACCACTTGGATGCCGATTCAGGCTATGAGGATCATCATGATGATGATAATGTGAGAACTGAATTCCGACCAATAGTTAGTTCAAGTTACAGACCCTTACCATTCCTTGTAGAGCTGTTGCTTTTCACTTCCACTACAATAAAACAATCCAGTACAATAAAACTATTTTGATATATTTTCTTTTCTACCTAGATAGGTACTGTCAATTCTTCTTTTCAATTTTCATATTTGTATCCTAAAGTAGTCGATGGATGTGTACATATATAGTATTTATCCAAGTAAGTATACTGGCTAGAGTGCGTAAATGTTATTGCTAATGGATATTAGGATAACGCTTGCCTGATTTGCAATAATGTGGTCAACCGAACCTGCGCAATCGATTTGAAATTATTGGACTACATTTTAATTTGTCAGTGTTGGCAGACTGACGAATTAAATATACACACACCGGCATAATTAGCGGAACACAACAATATGGTCTGGGGAGGAATTTGTTTAGGAGCTCGCGCGGAGTTAGTGGTAGTCGATGGCGAAAATCTGACTGCTGATCGGTATACCAGGGAGATTTTGGAGGAACATGTTGTGCCCTTTGCCCCATTTATCCATCCATATTATGCCAGAATATCGGTAGACGCTCCACTGTCGCCTCATTGTAATATTAAAAATGAAAATATGTATTCTCTTTAATAGGGAGGTAGAAATAAACGAAGAAAGAAGATAGACATAAGGAGGAATTTGGATTGGTTCGGGCGTGGTCTGTCAGATTAGTGGTCAGCAAAGCATTGCTCCTGTAAGGAAATATCGCGGATTTAAACCCCGTCTAGACCGATTTTTATTTTTATTTTAATCGATCAAATAAAATAAAAGATCATAAAAAGTTAGGCAAGGTCTCCTAGAACATTTTTCTGTAAATATAACGGTTAAGGTATACCCCTTCTCAAAAGTACACCCTGTAAAACAATATTCAAAATACTTGGATATGTCTAATTATCTTTTACGGTTTTACTATAATTCAAACCTTACTTCAATTCCAAAGCAAAATAATAAATATATGTACTCATTGCCGGTTTTACCGGTATTACCGGTAAAAAACATCTAATACCGTATTTTAACCGGTATTCATAAATCTATGGTAATTGCAGGCTGCGTCCGTTCGGTATTATATACTTATATATACTTAAACAGTTTTACTGTGGCTTAGTTTCACATTGCTCCCATTGGGAAGTGCTGTAATTAGGTTTTTGCAGTGAAAACTTCTTTAGCGGCGTTGGATGGGTGTAAAATGTTAAGGAAGCGTCAGTATTAGTTGACCTTTGAACCGTAACCGACGACTGACGTCATACAAAATTAGCTACAGACTATGTATTTTGCAAATTACAATAGATATCGTCGTAGCTTAAACGGTACGCCGGACAGGCCTGTCGACATAGACGATGAAGCGGCGTGGTTCCGGGAGGCCATGACACGGGTCTGCGATGCGAGTATGCCTAGGGCTCCAGCCTATAATCCGAGGCGTAGGGTCTACTGGTGGAATGCGGAGATCGCGAGGCTGCGTATGGCCTGCGTGATCACGCACCGCCGGTGGGCCCGATTCCGTAGGAGGCGTACTCGTCCCGCAGACTCGGAGCCCCGATTGGCGGAGCTCCATGAGGGATACAGGGAGGCCCGGAATGCCCTCCGAGCGGAGATCAAGCGGTCAAAGGCCGCTTGTTACCGGGAGCTCCTGGAGACGCTGGAGCGGGACCCATGGGGGCGGCCTTACCTTATGGTAAGAGAAAAGCTGCGACCCCGGGCCCCTCCGCTGACCCAGGTGCTCGAACCGGCTCTGCTCGGAGGAGTGGTGGAATCCCTGTTCCCGGCGCGAGCGGAACATGTTCCGCCGCAGATGGCTCCGCCGCCTCGGTCGCCTACGGCACCCAGGGTGGTGATTGACGACGAAGTGCCCGAGGTCACTTGGGTAGAACTAGAGCTGGCGGTGCGAAGGCTTAGGGCCAAGAAAGGCACCGCCCCGGGACCCGACGGCATTCCAGGCCGCGCGTGGGTCCTAGCTCTAGGGGAAGACGGCCTCGAACCCCGACTGAGAGGGTTCTTCAGCGCATGCTTGGAGCGGGGCCAGTTTCCGAAGACGTGGAGGACGGGGAAACTGGTCCTCATCCGCAAGCAGGGATGCCCGGCGGACGAGCCGTCCGGGTACCGGCCCATAGTGCTGCTCGACGAGGTGGGCAAACTCTTCGAAAGAGTTATTGCCAAGCGCCTCGTCGAGCATCTCTCTAGAGTGGGGCCGGACCTGGCGAACACCCAGTTTGGGTTCCGCCGGTGGCGTTCCACTGTGGATGCCATTATGCGCGTGAGGACTCTGGCGGGGGATGCGGTTGCCCGGGGCGAGGTGATGTTGGCGGTGTCCTTGGACATCTCCAACGCCTTCAACACCTTGCCCTGGAGTTGCATCAGGGAGGCACTCGTGTACCACGACGTGCCTCTCTACCTCCGCCGCATAGTCGGGGCGTACCTGACGGAGAGAGCCGTCATCTACCCAAGTTCGACGGGAGTCGGTAGGCGTGAGATGTCGTGCAGTGTTCCAGAGGGGTCGGTCCTGGGGCCGCTCCTGTGGAACATCGGTTACGACTGGGTGCTTCGCGGTGACTTCGCGTACGGGGCCACCGTCACGTGTTACGCGGATGTCACGCTAGTGACGGTGAGCGGGGCTACGCACCGCGAAGCGACCCTGAGGGCCACAACCGCGGTTGCTCAGGTCGTCGACAGGATCCGGCGGCTGGGTCTCGAGGTGGCTCTGCACAAGTCCGAGGCCATGTTCTTTCATGGCCCTCGGCGCAGGCCAGGCTCGGGAGCCAGCCTAACAGTGGGACGTACTCCCATCGACATCAAGCCCCGGTTGAAATACCTGGGGCTCGTGCTTGATGGTCGATGGGACTTCGGACAGCATTTCCGAAGTCTGCGCCCCAAGTTGGTGCTCACGGCGAATGCCTTGGGCCGGTTGTTGCCCAACTTGAAGGGCCCAAAGTCCTCCTGCAGGAGACTCTACGCGGGTGTCGTGCGGTCCATGGCCCTATACGGGTGCCCCGTGTGGGCGGACACCCTGGAGGCCAGATTCCTGCCTCTGCTCCGTACGGCGTAGAGCACGATGGCCTCCAGGGCCATCAGGGGATACCGCACGATATCCTTCGAAGCGGCGAGTCTCCTGGCCGGATCGCCACCGTGAATCCTGGAAGCGACGACTTGGGCAACCACGCGCAGGGCACGCCGTCATTGCGGCGGTAAGGCCCATCATGGGGGAGTGGCTAGAGAGGCAACACGGTAGCCTCTCGTACCGTCAGACGCAGATTATCACTGGGCACGGTAGCTTCGGGCGGTATCTGCATCTGATGGGTATAGAGCCAACGCCCGAGTGCCATTCGCTGCGACGCGAGCGTGGACTCGGGGCTGCACACGTTCACCGAGTGCCCGGCGTTTGAGACGCCGAGGCGGGAGCTTGTGGCGGCCCTGGGGGTGAGAGTGCTCACGCTCTCCACCCTGCTCGCGGCGATGGTCCGCTGCGCGGATGCGTGGGCGGCCAGCGCCTCCTTCTGCGAGCAGGTCATGCTCGCGAAGGAGACAGCAGAGCGGGCGCGGCGCGATGAGCGAGAAAGGCTCGCTGACATCGCTGCACGCACCCGAAGGCGGCTCGGGCGTCGGAGGGCGCAGACTGACCTCCACCCCCCATGAGCGCGGGCCTGAGGGTGACGGGTGGAGCCGCCCGTCATCCTAGCAGAAGCAGGCCACGGCGGCGGCGCGCATCGTAGGGCGATGCGCGCCTCCCCACACCGGGGTTGAGTCGGGGACCGCGTGGTCCCCCCCCTCCCTTCCCGGGGAGGGCCAGACCGAGAGGGATGGCCCTGGGTCAGCCGGGGTGCGAGGGATATGTCGCATGACAACCTTACCTTCGGCCTAGCACTACGACCCAGAGACGGCGTGCGGTTTAGTCGGTTCGAGTCCGACATAACCTCCCCCTCTGGCTCCGGAGGGGTGGGTATCCGTGGGGATTTCCCGCACGTAAAAAAAAAAAAAAGTAGCTTAAACGGTAAGCACGTCGACTGTAAGTCCTTATAGTTTCAGATAGTATCGGGTTCAAACCACCTGGCCTTCAGGGATTTTTTGTGATTGTTTTTTCTTATTATAATTTATTATTTTTGGTGATTATTTTTTCTTTTTGTAATTTATTACTTTTTATGATAATTTTTTCTTTTTGTAATTTATTATTTTTTGTGATTATTTTTTCTTTTTATAATTTATTAATTTCTTCTGACAGAAAATTAGCAGAAAATAAGTGATAGCACAGAATAGATAATAGTACTAGCGTACAGAATGGAAGCTCACCCCCTCCCACCGATTTCATTTCCTCTCCCCGCACGTCAAAATCATGGGCGCTTTCATGGGCGCCTAAAACAAAGGTTGTCGCTAGTAAAATGTGTAGTAACGGCACTTCGGGAAGAAGAGTGAAAAGTTCGGCTAGCTTCGGTTTTTAAGGCGTCCTCTCTTTCACACATGACTATAGTGAAATTTAACCCTCAAAAGCATCTTGCTTTTTTGTATAAATAACTAATGAACTACACATAGTAAGAACATTTGTACTTTTTCCACAGTATTTATTATAGATCCTGACCGGTTTCGCCTTATGGTAACTTCAAAAGTTTACATTGATGTTTTTGAAATGTTTCTAATCTTAAACACTAGAGATGTTTACGACTAGAAATGTTCATAAACATTGCGATACTGGTCAGGTTCAATAATAAATACTGTAGAAAGAGTACAACTGTTCTCAATATGTGTAACAACAAGTTCCACCAAGGGTCATCAATGAACAGTATAAAAAAAAACTAATGAACTGGATTTCAGGTACGCCCAGTAATAAATTCGTGAAAAATCTTATCAATTACAATAATTTTCATATAGTCCGGATTTTTTAGAAAATAACTCTAGAACTAGCATGTTCAGCGACATTATGGTGGACCGATATTGATTATAGGTGTATTATTTTTTTAACATTATAAAGATTATAACTCAAAAGCATATCATGCAGATTTACATTAGTAAACATTCTAGGGTTAAAAAATGGGCGGTACCTGGCAATGACGGAATCCATGATGGACGACATTAATTGTGAAACATTCAAATTGAAATAAAAGCCACACTTCATAGGCGTGAGCTGTCAAAATATTGATTCTTAAATTTTATAAAGTATAGAGTGGTTAAAACCATTTGTTTCTAAAAAAATATAAATAGATATCTTACCGTGAACTTTGATACTTAAATAAATTAACACTTTTAAATTAAAGTGTGCTCAACTGCCATTTTTCTAATTTCCTACTCGCCGTTGACAATTCTAAATAAGTATTAGGATAGTTATTACAAAAATCGGGCATAAAATCCGTGTCATTCAGTTGAGGTTCAGAAACCTTGGTACGTAATAAAAACACCATTTATAAAAAAATGTTCTACCTCACCCTTGGCAATGGAGCATTAATTACTAAGGGATAAATACTAGTAGTTTTGTAAAGAGTTCCAGATCATTTTTTGGCATCTGGAGATCAAATCTGGTATCCTCACTTATATTTCTTTTATACGATACGTATCTTTATTTTATAGCTCCCTGGATATTTCACCAATAAATATTGTCAATCCGTTCTCAAAAAAGCCACAACAAACGTCTCCGCCTTTTCTCATGTTTTTTTTTCCACAACTACCTGTAAGGAATCATGTTATTTCAGCCAAAAATCATCAATATCCGTTCATAAATAACTCGACAGAAAAGGCACCCCTTTTCTCCTCCGATTAAAAAGCTCTAGGCAAAAATGATGTTTTAAATCAAAGAACATGTGTGCCTTGTTTGGTGACAATCGGTTAAGAAATGTGCCCTTATAGACCGAACAGAACGGAGACTATTTGTAATTAATAAAAAAATTCGCGCGGGCGAAACCGTGAGCAACAGCTAGTTTTTATAAACACAATCGGTTTTAATTACTCTATAAACATATCAAAGTCGTGTTGTAGTATTGTTTTGTTATTTGTGCCAATTCTGTTGATTGACAAGACCAAAATGTATCGCCATATTCTTTTCTTCCGAAGCGAAGAAAAAGATAGAAATACGTTTTAATGTAAAAATTATTAATATGAATTCTTGTAACAACAGAATTGTCGCCTCCGTCGGATGTGACGTAAATCATGACACTAAGGGATAGAGTGAGAAAAATCACGCTATCTCACTCGAAAATTAGCTCAAATTTAAAATAGTGCCATCCATGACATTTCTAATTTTCTCACACATCAACACCACCGTGCATGTACACGAGCTATGTTTGTAGTAATTACAACGCGATTGTTTCATACATTTTTCCGAGAGCTTCCGAGGTGTGGTGATAGGTTCTATGATTAGCGCTATATTATAGGTATGGTATGGTATGTTCTTTTTATCTTTTTCTATGTATATAACGAAGAAAGAAAAAAGAAAATGTTTTCACTTCTGCCAGCACTCCCAGAGTGCAACGCGTCTTTTTTTTACTAAGGGTTATTATTATTATTCTTTGAACAAAATTTAATGAAATCCCTCACGCAAATTGGCCCAAAAGAGAGACTAAGTGCTATCAAAAAACTCCATATCTTATCCTATAATGAGTTCCTTCGTAGTTGTTCACAGTTATATTATTAGGTAGTAAGAAATTCAATTATTTTATATTTTTCATAATTTATATCTTTCATAATGTATCCACAAAAATCCAACGTGGTGACCTAACAGACAGCGATTTTCCAAGAGTGATTACTGTCTGTTTTCTCAACCCCATGCGAATAACCTATACCGGACGCGCGTCCGTTGTTTAGCAGGTGCACTGACTAGTAGGTGAAGTTGATTTGGACCTCCAAGGACCTCGAGGTCCAAAACCTCAAGGATGTTAGCAGGGCACTCTACATACCTATATTCAGCCCTAACAATCCATACTAATATTATAAATGGGAAAGTGTATGTGTGTGCGCCTGTTTGTCCGTCTTTCACGGGTAAACCACTGAACCGATTTTGAAGAAATTTGGTATCTGTGTAGATTAGACCAGTGTTACTACTAGTAATAATGTGATTAGACCTTGAAAAAGGACATAGGCTATGTTAAGTCGCGATAACCGATATACACGCGGGCGGAGCCGCGGGCAAAAGCTAATAGCCAATAAAAGTGTTTATGTACAGAGGCGTAAAAGACCGGTGAAGTGCGAGTTGGGCTAAAATCTTTCTAGCTAAACGGGAAGTACCCTATAGGATTTGATTCCTTTGCATTTTGTTAAATTAGCTGCATAAACAGCTGTATCTTTTGATGGCATTGCTTCAAAAGATAGATTTTCAAGTCAATGCAACTCATTGACTTGGAAATCTATCTTTCCACAATACATTTTCAATATAAAGGTCTTAACAGACAGACGGACAAGAAAGGACAAAAGGAAAAATGGAACCCTTATATGATGAGTTCAGTGTTCAGTAGGCGGTACCCATTTGCAAATCTCAAACCAGATGAAAATTAATGGGTACCGCCTGCTTTAAAGCTTGTTTCTATCTTTTCAGCATCAGTCGGGTTTTTTATATTTAATAATTTATTTTTTACATACATATAAAACATTCATTTAAAAATATAAAAATAGTGCTCCACCGGTATCGGATACAGGGATCAATCTGCGGGTGGTTAGGGCTCTACAGAAAGCAACTTCCTCACGATGTGCGCCGTATCTAGGAGCACTGCCTTCTGCGGCTGGCCTTTGACCCGACCATCTAACCCGAGCCTCTTCAGGTGTTGGTCGAGGCTCTTTGCTATTAGTCCGTTGACTGACACGACTATCGGTACAATGATCGTTAATTATCTTGGCTACTTAATTTTGTCTATGCAAGTAATCGCCGTTAGCAAGACGAGAACAACCGGAAGTAATATGCCTGAGGGATTCACCAGGTTGATGACATGCACGACAGATGTCAATTGTGCCATCATAATATACTTCCGGTTGTTATTCGTCTTGATAAATTCGTCAGCTATTGCACAGGTAAAACTTTCAGTTTCCCCAAAAAGGGTACCGAAACGAAGCCAGTTGATGATACCTACCTACTAGTTGTTCTGTGAACAGTTTTTATGTACCATTTAGGTGAAAGACAAGCACACGGCCCACCTGATGGAAAGTGATTACCGTGGCCTATGGACGTATACAACACCAGGGGTGTCACACTTGCGCTGCCGGCCCTGAAGAAACATTCTTCTCTCTTTTCATATTGTAGTCGATTTGGAAAATCACATCAGGGAGGATTCCACAGTTTGAGCATGCATGGATGAAGTTCCTTTCATACCGCATGGTTCGCACCATTTCGGGTCGCAATGTGTGAGGATGAATTCCCTGTCTATGGCGAGCGGTGCGTTGATAAAATGTAACTGTGGGCATCAAGTCAAATAATTCATCTGACCACAAACCGGACCGAAAATTCCCTCCTGTGGATGGGATTGTCAACGAGTCTCAACGCCCGTCTTCGTACCGATTCGAAGGGTCAAGCTGGTATGCAGCTGCTCCAGCAAAAAGGTGACAGCAGTACTCCATATGGGGCCGAACCTGTGCATTATAAAGAGGACTGTTACGCACTCCAAGTTCCTTCAATGCCAGCTTGACCTTGTCCTCTAAATGGCTGCGGTACTGGACTTCGCTTGAGATTTCGACGCCTAGGATTCCGATATTCGAGGAAATGGTAAGCGGTGTACCTAGGAACTGCGGCGCTACAATAAATGGAGTTTTCTTAGTGGGGTTGTATTGAACTAGGTTTAGTCAACCCCAATCGGATATTCTTTCGAGAGTAGTCTCGATTTCGGACACAAGTTTTTGCGACTCTTCTCCACCTCGGAGGGATATTTACAAGACCCGTGTAACACGTGTCCCCGGAACTGTCGTCAGCATATCAATGAATGAAGTCATCAGAAAGAGTCAAACAGGGTCGGAGACAACACGGAATCTGGTGGGGCATTTATGTCGATGCGGTCCGAGCAGCTGCCATCGACGACGGCTTAGATACTTCTGTTGGACAAAAAACTGGAATCTATCCACGTAGTCCCTCGGCATGGCAATTCGTAAGAATACCTCTGTGCCAGACCCGATCAAAGGCCTTCTTTGTATCTACTAGATACCCTCAATATAGAAAATCAGAAAAAGACCAGGCCCCTAGTCCCCGGCAGCCCCGCTATTCCTGGCGGTATAGTAACGGCAGGGCAGGGGTGCGAAGAATCTCCGGCAGATATCCGGCTACCACCCCAAATGGAAAGTGGCCAGTGGTAGGTGTGGAAAGTGGTAACACATAACGTTAACACAATGATGACTGACGAGAAGCTGCTCTAGGTGGAAGAGGAAATAAGTAGGTTGCACTGGGACATTGTTGGGTTGTCCGGAGGGCGAAGAGTGGCGGAATGCACGACAACCCTTAAGTCCGGCCACCTACCCTATCTCCGGGAGGGTGACAGAAAGTCACTGCATGGTTCCTGTTTCCTCGTCCGCAGGTCCCTTATTAACAACGTCATATCCATCGAGAGTATAACGTCGGGTGGTATACCTGATATTCAGAGTATCCAAAAGATACTCGTTGAAGGTCATTCAGGTATACATGCCCACTAAGTCATACTCCGATGATGAGGTTGAGGAAGTGTATGAGGACATAAGTAGGGCCATACATACTTTCAGAACCTATTTCACTGTTGTTATGGGGGACTTCAAAGAGAGACTGGGCGAACGAAGCGACGGGGAGTTGAGAGTGGGGCCTTTTAGATATGGGCAGTGGAATGACCGGGGCCACATGCTGGCGGACTTAATGGAGAAATAGGGTCTCTCCGCGATGAACTCTTTTTTTAAAAAGCCAGCCCAGTGAAAGTGAACCTGGCTAAGCTCCGCTAATGTGGCGTATGAGATCGACTACATCTTGACGACGAAAACGCAAATATAGCCGTGTAAAACCGGTAGCGATCACTGTATCGTAAGGGACAAATTGAATATTAACCTTCGACTAGAAAGGTCGCGTCTGATGAAGTCTACACTCAGACCGTCATATACCGGTGTCCAGGACTCTGAGAGCAATAGCTCAACTTTAACTATCCAAACGCTTCAATTGTCTACAGGATTGCGTCTCAGTGGACGACGTAAGCAACGTGCTGATAGAAGCTGTTCAAATGGTGGGATTTAAATTCTTTAGGTCTCGCCCTAAACAAAAAAAGACGGGTTGCACTGTGGGAGTGCCGGCAGAAGTGAAAACATTTTCTTTATTTCTTTCTTCGTTATATACATAGAAAAAGATAAAAAGAACATACCATACCATACCTATAATATAGCGCCAATCATAGAACCTATCACAAATTTTCTGCTAATTTTCTGTCAGAAGAAATTAATAAATTACAAAAAGAAAAGATAATCACATTATGTAATAAATTACAAAAAGAAAAGATAATCACATTATGTAATAAATTACAAAAAGAAAAAACAATCACAAAAAATCCCTGAAGGCCAGGTGATTTGAACCCGATACTATCTGAAACTATAAGGACTTACAGTCGAAGTGCTTACCGTTTAAGCTACGACGCTATGACGCTAACTTACAAAATAGATAGTCTGTACCTAATATTGTATGACGTCAGTAGTCGGTTACGGTTCAAAGGTCAACTAATCCTGACGCTTCCTTAACATTTTACACCCATCCAACGCCGCTAAAGAAGTTTTCACTTCAAAAAACCAAAAAAGATCTCGACCCTTGATCCCTTGATCCCTTGATCTCATGGCCAAACGTCGATCTATGTCGCTACAGACCTCCGACGATGTCAAGGCATTTAGGCAGCTTCAACGGACGCATACAGAAATCCTTGCGACAAGACATTCGCTCCTATAATACCAAAAATATTAAGGAGACGATAGCGTGAAACAAGGGCTCCAAAGTGTTTGCGAGGAATGCGTACATTGGACAAAGCCGGTTGACAAAACTGAACACGGAGGATGGCGGCATGGCAACGACAACGGCAGAGGTACTTAGAGATGTCGAAAGGTCATATGGGCAGCTATATACATCTGTAACACAGCCCGTTGGTATGGCTAAAGATCCAAGAGCCAAGCTTACCCAACATTATACCGAAGACATTCCTGTACGAGATTAGAATGGCCCTCAAACAGCTAAGAATAACAAAGTGGCGGGAGAAGCTCTTTGATTCCGTCCTACACGAAGGCCTAACGCCGGAAGCGTGAAACAGGGGCGTGGTGGTCCTTTTCTTCAAGAAAGGCGATAATACTTTGTTGAAAAATTATAGGCCCATCACGCTTCTGAACCACATTTACAAGCTGTTTTCGAAGGTTATTACGAACCATCTCGTCAACAGGCTCGATAACTTCTAACCTCCCGAACAAGCCGGATTCCGAAAAGGCTACAGTACCATATAACACAATTCCACTGAAAAGGGGCGTTAAACAAGGAGTCATTGTTTCTCAGAAACTGTTTACCGCTGCCTTGGAAGACGTCTTCAAACTACTGAACTGGAAAGGACGTGGCACTGGAAAGGCTGTCCATTTTAATTTGCATGTAGGTATGTGTTCAAACTTGATTATGAAAAAATATCATAATATACATCAATATTACATTAGTAATCACGATTGTAAGAAAAGCAATCATATCCCTGCCTATCTGCAACCAATCGATTTATACAACATTTCTAATTTATAGTACATACCCACGTATTAATAATAATATCACCACTACGATGTTATTACATTCAAGTAATCATTTAACAAATGAAACAGATACTTACATGGTGTTGTAACAGTATACATGTAGGTACAAAGTGAGGTTTTGTGCGACTGATCTTGCCGCCTCGGTTGAGGTAGGCTGGCGCGTTAACAAGCCTCAGGGTATAATGTTTCTCTACAGTTTGAATTTACCAATGACATCGCCCGCACCCATATAAAATTACATGGTGCCATATCTTGTGAGGTAATAGACGCACACCTTTTTCTTACGGTCTAGGGATTTCGTCAACATTGTAATCCACCAGTATAAAATTTAAAATAGGCTCTTAATGCATAGTGACAGATTTTGTGTTAAAATGCTTGAAGATTGTATCTCGTAGTTTGATATCGTATTTCGTGTCATTTTAAATCATATTAAAGTGAAATAAAAGCTAAATTCTATATCGTCCTTTGAACCTTTTTATTTTCTCCCTAACTAACTAGTATATCTACTTATCTATCAATTTATATATATATATAACATTCATATATATATATATATATATATATATATATATAACATTCAACAGTAAGCGGGTCTTGGCTTCAATGTGAGAGAGCCTCTGATGCAAATGGGAACACCGTTAAGATGATGATGAGCATATATTATACAAGTCAACTCAATCAAGCCAATATGATCGAAATAATTTAGAGATTTAGGATAGTTTACAACGCAAGCCTGACTTTCATGTTGCAAGTAAATTACAAAGTTTACAAACGATATCTGATAGAGCTAATTATTCGTCGCCGTAATATAAAAGTTAGCTCACGCAACGACCAATCTCAGGTTATGAACGAAGTTTTAAAAGGTACGATACAGTACAGGTCTTAAATATTGGTGGGTAGATAGGGTGGAAGGGGCGCAGCACGCCAAAAACTCATTACGAGCCAGTAACGTGCTATTACGGTGAACCGCACGCGTCCATGTTTGCCGATAGCCGCCACCCGAACATGCTATCCAACGGCTAATTGGTCAGCTTCATGCACAAAAACCCCTAATAGAATCGACTGTGGCCAGGGGACGACGCTTTACAGGCTAGAAATGTCTATGTAATGTAGTAATGACTTTAACGTTCTAAAAATACGGAATATTTTCGGTGGTGAAAATTAAATAACAACCATTCGTTAAGTTTAGGCGATATGAAGGGCGTGTTATCTAGAGGCTTGGGCGGCGCATGTCACTTGACAAACGAAGCGTAAACTCACCACCGGTACTTTGCTGCGCCATCTTTGTTTTTGTAATAAGGGTAACGTTTCAAATTGGTTTTATTTTAAAGTATCCGCTTACCTGGGTAACTTCCGGTGAAATGCTACGCAACAGTACATCATTTATTAATTATTGTATTCAATTATTAAGAATCATTCAAGAACACGCATTAGAAGTTTATAAATATCACTCGAAGTATGTTAATAAAAATAATAGGAAAGTATAAAAATAACGCATAAAGTGAAAGAAATGTTCGTGAATAAATACAACCTTTTTATTAACAATATAATCGTGTGTGTGATGGTCTACTCATCATTAGCGAAGCTCTTGCACTGATGTGTAGTTATTATAAATTGAGCGCTGATAGTGGTTAAGGAGTCGGCCTTACGATGTGAACCTACTACTAGCACTAGCTGGAGTTAATAAGAAAATAGTAAATTTGGTGATTAATATACGGCGCATATTGGGAGAGGCCAATGTCCAGCAGTGGACTGCAGTGGGCTAATTTATTGATTGAGGCATACTAATTAAATATTAGTCTCTGTTCATTGAGCGTTATGGGACCTAATGAATGAAGTCATTGCTTAAAGTAATTCTTGGCAATCTCTTTTCGACCAAACATAACAAAAACAAGACATAAACTGTGGTGTTTATCGGTGGCAAATTATTTTTCTGTTAAGCTTGTATCTTGACCCCGCCGTTTGCGTAGATGATAAGTTTTATGTGTGTGATACCACACACAACCATTTCAATTAATATAATAATTAAAACAATTATACTGTGTACAGTTGAAATCAAAGTACACGCTAATATATAGTTATAAGTTATATAAAATAATAATTGAACGGATGCTACTGACGATCTGAAAAAGGTGGTTGGGACAGACTGGACGCGGAAGATAAAGGATCGGCGAAATGCTATGTCGACCAGTAAACTGCAATAGGCTAATTGATTCATTCATTCATTCATTTTATGTACATAATGAATTTATTTATTTTATTTTATTACCAGCAATGAGTATTAATCGGTATTATATACAATGCCTAGGCAATGTATAGATTACCGAGTGCGCAGCCGTCAATGTATGAATCGTTGTCAAAAACATAAAGGTTTGAATTAAATCTTTAAGTATTTTTCATGCTAAATATTTAAATCGAATAAAGACAAAAAATTGAATCTACAAGGGCAATGCTTAGACCACCAAGCTACCAGACCTCGCCCTAACCAATTCAAATTTCTTCTTCTACATCTGTCTTTGAGGCGACAGTGGAGCGTCAACCAAAATTCTTACGAACTATCGGAACCAATGAATGATTTTTCAATCATTTTTAAACATTGATTTTTGACTACTCCGCTCATATTATTTGAATTAAATCTTTAAGCATTTTCATGCTAAATGTTTAAATCGAATGAATGTTGGTAGACGCTCCACAGTCGCCTCAAAGACAGATGTGGAAGGAGAAATTTGAATTGGTTAGGGCGAGGTCTGGTAGCTTAGTGGTCAAAGCATTATAAAAAGACGGGTTGCACTCTGGGAGTGCCGGCAGAAGTGAAAACATTTTCTTTTTTTCTTTCTTCGTTATATACTTACATAGAAAAAGATAAAAAAGAACATACCATACCATACCTATAATATAGCGCTAATCATAGAACCTACCACTTATTTTCTGCTAATTTTCTGTCAGAAGAAATTAATAAATTATAAAAAGAAAAAATAATCACACAAATAATAAATTACAAAAAGACAAAAATATCATAGAAAGTAATAAATTACAAAAAGAAAAAATAGTCACCAAAGGTAATAAATTATAATAAGAAAAAACAATCACAAAAATCCCTGAAGGCCAGGTGGTTTGAACCCGATACTATCTGAAACTATAAGGACTTACAGTCGACGTGCTAACCGTTTAAGCTACGACGATATCTATTGTAAATTGCAAAATACATAGTCTGTAGGTACCTAATCTTGTATGACGTCAGTCGTCGGTTCCGGTTCAAAGGTCAACTAATCCTGACGCTTCCTTAACATTTTACACCCATCCAACGCCGCTAAAGAAGTTTTCACTTCAAAAATACACAATGTATTCAATTAGTTTCCTATATAAAATGACTAATGCTAAAATCCAAATAGTCTAAAACTTTTACGCACTGTACTTAACTGTCATAAGATTGGAAAAGCGTGTTAATAACTATAAATAATCCTAATTAGGTAGGAACTCGGAAAGTAGAGTTGTAGGTATTTGTTTGTTCCGGTTCTGATAAAAACACAAAAGAATGTTAATTTAATTAAATATGCGTAGATCACGGAAGGCTAACTTATTTAAACTTAAAAATAGATAAAATAATAATATATTAGTTAATAAATGAATTATGTATATCTCAACCTTCTTACATACCTATAGTTAAGTTCCCATGTGAATGAAACATTACTTAGATACATACATAAAATCACGCTTCTTTTTCAATGGGGTGGACAGAGACAATATCTTTCCACTTGAGCTACGATCCTGGTATACCTACGCCTTCGGTTCTTCTTCTAGTTATATAATTTTAATTATAAGACTTTTTGTACATGCAAGCTGGTTGTATATAGGTACTGTTATTTTATGTAATTATGTAATCATAGTTTCGTAGGTGGTATATGTAAATAATGGCCCGGAACTCAAAGGGTACGTACAGTTCCAGTTACAGGTACCAGTTTTACGCAAGCTAGAAGTCTATGTTAGCCTGCCACTAAAGCAGGTACAGGGGTGTGGTCACTTTCTTCTGCTGTTGATGGTTACACTCAATTATCGCTTTCTTCTTTTCCTCCTTTAGATTTGACTAATATGACTTATATGCCCGATAATATGGGAGCGATTGTCGTCTGACCTCTCGGAGCTACCGCATCCGTTAGTCAGCAGGTGAAGAGGCTTTTAGGTGCGGTTTACTGTGGCACCGTAAAATGTATGGTGGGGCACGAGGGTATCATTCTGTTGGTAAACTGCAAATTGTTTTTTCACAAAAGGTTTGCGCAAGGGCTATGCGTTGATGCTAGAAATAGAATGAAGTCACCTCATCATATGTCAAAGTAGATTTAGTAGCCTTACTCTGGACTTGCACCGTCACATATTAACGTTCAAATAAGCATCATTCTTACGTAGTTTTTTACCTTACAAGATGTTTCTTAAAATAGAATGAGTTTGTTTATATTTAATTTAAATTCTAAATATCAATAGAAGTTGAAATGGCCACGTTAACAAAATTATACATACCTATATGGAAATTATACTAAGCAAACAAAACGTGGGTAAATATTGACTGTGATGCAATGTTTAAAATGCCTGCCTATATTTCTTTTTCAATCACTTCCTTATGAAAATTCGAGCACCCAGCTTATTCCGTGAAATTTTGTCGTTCGTCATTTTAATTTTTAAATAATCTTTCAGCTGTAGTTTCCAAGACAAGACAATTAATGATTGATATTTATTATATGACATTACCGTACCTTTAGTTAACACCCTCTAGTTCCGTTTAATTTAAATTAATTTGATAAATTATGGTGTCACGCACTTATCCACATATTAGTGATTTTATTCAAGAACTGTGGTATTTATTTAGAGATGAATTACAAGTTTTTTCTCATATTAAACTAAAACTAACTTAGTAAACTAAATTAAAATCGACAAAAAAGACATTATAATATTATCTGTCAATCTGATTGTAATGTATCTATTACGATTTTTTTTGTGAGATATCCATTTATTTAAATGAATACAGTACTTGAAATATAAATGATACTAAATTAAATTTAAAACTAGAAACTAAAACAAGCTAAACTAAATAACTGAAATATTTACATACATAATGCGTCGTGAAATTCCTCCGCATCATCACCAACCGGTAACATCCCCAGAAGGCTGGCAGCATTGCCACGTTGAATGGCAATGATTATCCTCTGTGCAAGCCTTCTGGTCACGCGTAGCATCGATCAGTCGCTTTGCGAAATCTTTGTATAAAAAGCCAGCACTTGGACCCCATGTCACCAACGTTTCAACCCCAAACGGCTCAAATACATAATCACCTGTTAAGTAACAGTATTTGCGCCGTTTGAGGTTTTCCGCAGATGCAGTAGCAGCACCGGCATAGCCTTCCGTGCTTGGCAGATGTGAATGCGCAAGGGTATCGACTCACGTTGCGTCCCACACCAAAGGCCTACGCATCTTCCAAGGCAGCAATGACATACCATCCGGTCTCTTGCCAACGTCACGCACCAGCCCATTAGGTTCAAGAATGGCTAGCACGCCAGCGGTGGCAAGAGCACCGCGGATAATGTCATTGATGCAGGCATGTCGCGATATACGCCCAGCACTTCTGCAGCATGAAAGGTCATGGTGCCCAAGGCTGTCGACAGCTTCACCGCAGTGGCAACGATGGGGAGAAGAAGAGAGAAGGCAAGTGGCAAGGCGGAAAGTACCTATATTGGGCGATGGTAGTGCCTGATTCCAAAGGCCTGATTCTGAAACTTGGGAAGATGTGTATTAAACTGTCTCTTACCAGCTTGCTTGCTTGTCTCTGGGAGAAAAGGTTAACAGGCAACTCAGTATTGGGACAAGCAACCTTCCAAGCATTAATGGCATCAGACTTGCACGACACCTCAGAGTTAACCTGTGTATTTATAAGAATTTTCCTGGTTAACTCCTCAGTGCCGTGGACCGACGACAGAAATGCTGGAAGACTAACGTCTGAAATTTTGCGAACGCCGAGACCACCCAAGCGAACTGGCAAGGATGCTTGGAGCCGGGCTCGGTCGTTCAAGGCCACATTTAAAATTTTGCTAAGAGTATTTTGCAGAATGTTATCAATTTTTGCCAAAAGTGTCAAATGGTCCCTAAACTGGGATGAACGAAGTGCATGAGTAAATTTAGGGACAAAGAGACAAAACCGAAGTATAGTAAAGGCCGAATGAACACTTGTAAATGATCTGTGATATTCTCAAAATTTTGAATTTTTTCCTCAATAAACAAAGGAAACCCATCTACTAAAACTTAATGTTTTAATAATAGTGTACGGTTTACGATTTATGACGTATTAAAAAAAAGTACTTATTAGATCAATTTTCGGTGGAAGTTTGCATGGTAATGGGCATCATACATTTCTTTCAGTTTCATCATTCTCTTATTTTAGAAGTTACAGGGAGGGGGGGGACACATTTTACCACTTTCTAAGTCAACAGTATAGTTCTTATAGTTTCGGAAAAATGTGGCTGTGATATGTCACGGTCAGACAGACATAACGAATCTATAAGGGTTCCGTGTTTTACCATTTGGCTACGGAACCCTAAAGATGGCAGCGGGTTCATCTCCTATCCTGAGTGTTGATGTTTTTATCTTAATCCATAATAAAAGTTGTTAACCTACTTACCACTTTGAAATTTCATAAAAATAAATAATAAAAAATTGTGGTAACCTATATAATTAAAAGTTAGGTGTGGTAACCTAGTTCTTGACCAGTTTTAAATGACATTTAATAGTCATCAAATAGTTCGATAATCACTAGAACGGATGTTCAACCATCATAATTATACATATCAGATATGACTAAATTTTAATTAATGTTGTTAATGATTATGTCATAAATAGCTCAACGAGCTTCCAATTATGTGGACAAATTGATAAAATTGATCGTCACATATATTTACTGCTTGCTTCATTATTTTGAGGAAAAAGCTAATCCAACCCTTGGCTATTTGATTCAAGTTTTAGATGTAATCTTTTATTCACCAACCACTAAATGAATTGTCGAAAACTTTCACTGTGATATTCAGCAATACACAATTGGAAATTCTGTGGGACACGATTGAAAATTTGGCAAAATAAAAGCTTAAGCAACAAGAGAGTGGATCTTGAAAGTTATTTATTATACGTAGGTATTGCATAATAATATCATATTGTACTTTGATAAGAAATTTTGCTTTCTGCTACATGAAATGCTGAACAATGAATTATTTATATTATCGGTGTAATAAATAGAAACAGTTTATGGCAAATATTAAAAACTGTATTAATATAATGTATAAAATCATATTATTATTCGTGATTTTGATAACATTCATAACCCTAGTTCTATCGTGGGCTATTTTATTATAACCGATGACTCCTGTTTGATTTTATTGTTAAGATGTCGAATTCTCACCATTTTGGGCTGCAGAACTTCGCTGTTATCCGTAACTATAGTAGAAAAATAGAAGAGAATATTCTAAGGACACGGAGTACGGAAGAAAGAACATGTAGTACATTCTAACGAGTCGAAAAATACGTAGAGAATGAGTCTCGCGTAGAATCTGAGTGAAGTGCCCAAAGAAAATATATCCCAAATATGCCGTCCTAGTATACCCAATACCCATTCCTCTGTAGTGGTGAGCAATGGAATATTTAGGGGTTTAGGTACTTTCTACAGCCGTTTTTCACTTTCTCTCGTATATTTTATCTCAAAGTATTATGTGGTATTTTTGTACTGTACAAATGACTTAATTTTGTATAAATTATATATCTAAAAATTATATTATACCTCTTTTTGTAGTTTTATTCTTCCTATGATATCTATTTTACTGATGATAGTTTCGCCTTATAGCCGACGTATTAGTAATACGAGTAACAAAAATAATTAATCATTTCCTCTTGCCGAAAAATTGACTAAATTACAGTAAAGCGAATGTCTTGAAGGTAAAAATTGCCAGCTGCAGATACCGCGGTGGAAAATGCACCAGCTCAGCTAAAGTTGTAAAGAAAATTAAAATCGTCATTCATTTCCGCCTGGCTAAAAATTGGCTAAAATATAGTTAACCCTATTGAAGGAAGATAATTGTCAGCTGCCCATACTGTGGAAAATGTGTCAGCTGTAGACATGACAAAATTCAGTCATTTCCTCCCGACTCTAAATTGGCAAAAACACAGTTCAGCCAATACCTTGAAAGAAAAAAAAAGTTGGCTACCCATACCGCGGTGAAAATTGCACCAGCTGGCAACCTGGTCAAATTCAGCCACTTCCTCCAATACCCTGAAGGAAAATAATTGTCAGCTGCCCATACCGTGGTGGAAAATGCAACAACTAATGACCTGACCAAATTTAGTCATTTCCTCCCAGCTCAAAATTGACTAAAAGACAGTTAAGCCAATACCTTGCAGTAAAAAATTGTCAGCTGCCCATACCGCGGTGGAAAATGCATCAGCTGTTGACCTAAAGTTGTAAAAAAAAAAACATTTTTTTTACATGTTTGAAGGGTCACCACTGCTTAACCCACCAACACTGTCGCAATTGTCAAACACAAAAATTCATAATTCAACTTCTTTAACCATTGTACGAAGTATCGCCCGGGAGACGATTGGTCATGCGAACCAGTAGCTGACTTGTTAGTATACTACTACTAGCTTTTCTACTACTCAAAATTGTAAAATGTCGCGCTGTTATGATTTTCTCATAGTGTTCAAATAAAGCATCTTTCTGGGTATAAAATACCTTATTTATATGAAAACAAGAGTTTAAATAGTATGTTTAATTTTCAGTTACAAAAAAAGGTCAACTTGAAACCTTTTTAATGACCGGAAATAAACACTTTCGTTAAAGAGTTCCAATCAAAATAATATTCTGTTTCGTTATCATTTTAAATATTTTCTGAAAATATGAATTACCCATGTGATATTGCTCATTTTATTGAAACACAGGACAACAGGGTCGACTTTAAGGTGACGAACCTTTTTTTTACTTCGAACGTATTGGCTGGACTGGCCATTCTTCTCTCAACACTGGATCACCACTAATGTTTGCAATAAAACGTATACGTGACCAGTGTGTTTGAGTGAGAGAAAAATGTGGTAGACAATTTTGGAAATCAGATTTTATATCAATGTAATTGACAAGTTAAATAAACAAATTTCTGTAATTGGCTGCTCATGAAAATGAGATCACTGTTTGCAATGAATAGATAAGGCATATTTATATTTGGCCAAAAATGATACGAGTAAATAATTACCCACTAAATTAAAACGTTTAATGAACAGTGGAGCATTTTATCGAGCCGATAAATCGTCATGTTTATTTTGTTGTTGTAAATTTGTTTGCGACCTCCCAAAGACTTATCAATGCTCAACTCTCACTAGGAAGATGTCAACACATGCTATTTATCAAGCGTCAATCGACTGTACATACGTGGTAGCGTAAAGGCGTAGTATACACATTTCAAAATAAACTTTGCAACCGATGATGTGTTTATTAAACTGAATGTTATGAGAAATTAAATGTATTGATAATTCTAGGAACATATCTTTATATTTTGTTAGCATATACTTCTTATAAACTAACTTTTTCTTCCTTGTGTAAAAGATTGCAATTAAAACAACATTTAGTATTCTTTTGGGATAATTAAGCAAATGCTATGGAAACAACTGTTTCTCTATCTAAGAAGAAAACGTAATCTACGGTAAAAATTGGTATTAACAAATATAGAGCAGGTCATTCATTTTCCAATACAAAAACATTCTAAACTAATGTACCTACTGAAGTAATGTGTGTCAGCAACAAATCCACAGGTTTTTTAAGGCTATCAACACACACGAGCATGAAGTTTCAGAACGAATTCAGAGATTCAAAACAGAATGCAATGTAAATGTATAATGTAATAAGCAAACTTTCGAAGATGCTTAAATAATTTTATTTTTAAAGTACGAGTCAAAACAACATTGTAATAATTCTGACCAACAAAAAAAAAACACTTTTATACCAGTTTTTGATACTACACTCCGCATGGACACTGGAGATTCGGAGATATATTATTTGCGAAATTGTAACCGTCCCGAATTTATTATCCATGAGTGTAGATCAAATGAAAGAACAAAATAAAAATATAAGTTATGAAAGTACCACGTATTTTTAAAATAAATAAATAGTTAGGTATATACTTTTTAAATTCTTTAGAAGGCAAAGTGCCTTAACAATTTGGTGAATTGTCGCTACTCCGGGTTGTGGCGCCGTTGACGTTCCGATAGCCGCATTAGACCTCACAAGATGCCATATATAGAACGTATAGACTTGTGAAAATTAAGTGTCGCGTCTACGGTTCATTTGCTATCACAGGTCATGTCACATTTTATTACTGACATATTATTAATATCGATGAGAACATTGAATTATATACGTGTGGATTCATTGTTTCGTAACTGTTTGGGTATTTACGTAACGGTGATTTCGTGATTTGTAACTATTATATTGGTCAACTTGCAAGGAGTTTATCATCGGTTTTTATCTATGTTGTAATCTGTTTTCTGGTGGGTCTCCAATTTAAATTATTTTCATTATATTCAAAGTTACTATCTAATTATTTTATTACTAAATAATTACAATACACTAATTACGATTATTTTACTTTTTTAAGTTTATTACACAAATACATGAACTGGTATTTTATAGTCACGTCTCTTTCCCATTGCGATAGAAAGAGGCAACATTTTTTTCTTCTTCTAATTTTGTAATTGTTTTCATACACGCTCACCATGGTGGGGAGCCCATGATGCTAAATGTCTAGTTATACGAGCGTCGTGGAAACCTATTAGAATTGGTAGATTAGACGATAGAAAGAATAATGGTTACATAATGTTTCCGCTTTTAGTGGTGGGGCAAGCGTATATATAACATTAAAGTAAGTACATACATATTTTATACATCTTAATTAACGTTTTATTAATCAATCAATTAGTCTATTGCAGTCCACTGCTGGACATAGGTCTCTCCCGGTAAAAAAGAGAATGATATAACTGGGGATTTTCAGTGGGAATCTTCAGTGGAG
Source organism: Eilema caniola (assembly GCA_949126895.1). Classification (NCBI taxonomy): domain Eukaryota; kingdom Metazoa; phylum Arthropoda; class Insecta; order Lepidoptera; family Erebidae; genus Eilema; species Eilema caniola. Next base: position 34,695,060 of record OX421460.1, on the reverse strand, counting down.
AAAGACGTTATTTACTTCTGACCTAATGCTTTTTTAAATAACCTGGTGAAGAATAATTATTGTGTATGAAATTTTGATAGCCTATTATTGTGATTATTGTAAGCTCAGGGGCGGGCTAGTTTTAAGAGTGAGTTCAAGTTCGACATAACCATCCTTAGTGTTCATTGGGAGTGAACTTATAGTTACTATGTTCTAAAATATTTAGAACGCGCATGCTTTATTTCCGCATTACTTAGATTTCTGAGATTTGTTATGAAGATAAATACAGTACTGGGCTATCATTACAGTACACACTACAGAATTATGTATGTTGGTATATTTATATCTATTTACATCAATTAGTTAACCGTTATTTACAGGATACGAATTCAGAAGACAATTTAGTGTTCAATGTTCATTCAGTGTTTAATGTTCATTCAATGTACGTTGTAACGGCAATCGTCTGCTACACACAGTACGTAACTTAAATGTATGTAGAGATTTTATAATGGAGCCTATATATATCTATCTAATGGTTTAAATGCGATACACATGATTAGTAATTGATAGTTTTTAGTCTTAGTGCGTTCAATGTGATTTAAATCAAATCACAGGTAGTTATTAGGATCATAATTTTTAAGATAGTTTAAAAATCCACTGTTTTAACCAATTTCTAAACAAAGAAGTGGTTCTCAATTCGGATGTTTATATATTTTTTTATGTTTGTATTAAGAATATGCAATGATCTAGGTATTGTTAGATTTATGACCATCCTGGTGGTCAAAGACATACTGGAGTTTTTTAGACTTGATGTACAAAGACAGACAACAGAAGTCCTTAGCGATGAACAGCATGAATGTCTCATTTAAGTTATAGAGGGTATTCTGTCGATCCTGTGTGATATGTTATGTGATAGAGACATGCTGGAATGCTCTGCTAGATTTTGACTAAATAGGCAGATAATAATTGGGGGACCCAATTATTATCTGCCTGCCTGCAATGACACACATTATGATTGTATCATTTGAGATAAGTTTAGTTTAATGTAATAGGTATAGTCTGTCGGCGAAGAATTTATTTCTGAAACATATCGATTAGTCATGAACAATATACAATATGTGTACAATAAATAACAGATAAATTCAATTCTCTCAATGGTATTTCGAACACAATGTAAACAAAACCAAATAAAAGACAAATAGACATTAGAAATATAAATTAATAACATAAAGAAATAATGTAGAATATACTGCTTCCGGGCTGATTGGCCGTGGTCCATGTGAAACTTGCGTTCCAGACGTTTCGTCGATCACTGCGGTCGACATCTTCAGTGGCGCAGGGCCGGGCGACGACAACTTCGGAGACCTTGCCTCGCCGGCGGCTCACGTGCGACTGGCGCGATGCCTTGAATCACGGCTGAACCGAAAAAACGAGGGATTTCAGCTCCAAAAAGATTGGTACCCAGCACTGAGAGCCACTCGGTATCACAGTACAAACAACCAATCAGGATCGAGTACGTCCGCGCCACAGCGCTTGGCCAATCAGAATCAAGTGAGTCGATTCCCCGCTCCGACCGTGCCTATAAATACAGCCGTGATTCAAGGCATCGCGCCAGTCGCACGTCAGCCGCCGGCGAGGCAATATCATCAGCCCGGAAGCAGTATATTCTACATGCAACGCCGGCCGTGAAAGCCTGAAGACTTATATAAAGAAATAAGTTTAAAAACTAAAACCCGACTACTGAAAAGACTAGTTTATAACTGTATTTAAACTAGTTTTTTTGGTCACATCACTACAAAAACATATAATTAACATTACCTTGAAAAATCGGAGTTTTTCGTGATTCAAGTTTTAAAACTGTTGTTTTTATATTTTTAAATATTATCATTGTAAATTGACATAATTATTAAATTTTTAATGTTATCATTCGTTAATAAGATAAGTAAAAGATATTTCAATTTTGCTACAAATTGTACGCCAGTTTAAAGTTGCCCATATGATCACGACCTTTCCGAAACGCAAACTCTGGGCGGACGAACTATAGTAGCTTATCAGCATCTAGTACTAGTATCTATTCTGTATCAGCATGCATACATGCTATAGTAGCCTTGCTTTCAGTGCTTCCGACCCACGAGAGAGAATATGGTTAGTAATTATTAATACTTCTTTTTTACTACGGAAAACTGTCTATGTATTGATCGACGTACAAAATCTCTACCATCTAATAATTCAGTTTTCTTTTTCTCTGGACATGGCTACATCCTTTCTCTACACGAATATTCAAAAGAAACGAAAACGAAACAAGTTCACTTATGCCTTTCTTCCTATAATAGGGCGATAATATAGCTTGTAAAAGAATAACAAATATAACTGAAAATATAAAAACGCGCTAGCGGTTTTTTGTTGAAGTAGGTGCCTAACCAAACAGCTAGAATTAAAATCGAGGCGGTTGGCAATGATGTCAATCCTATTGACTGAATGACAATTGTATTGTGTTGCCTTGCAGAACACAAGAGTCCACACACACTCACACATCTGACATACTTTACATGCCTGTCTAATACCGCTTTGGCTTGGCACTGACTTCAATAAAAGTCCTACGCGCATTTTTTGAAGTGAAAATTTCTTTAGCGGCGTTGGATGGGTAAAAAGTGTTAGGTTCGCGTCAGGATTACTTGACCTTTGAACCGTAACCGACGACTGACGTCATACAACATTAGGCTACAGATTGTTTATTTTGTTATGTACGCCATGAGGCTTCGTAATTTAGCGGTAAACGCTTCGACTGTAAGTACTTATGGTTTCAGATAGTATCGGGTTCGAACCTGGGCTTCTGACACTTTTTGTGATTATTTTTTCTTTTTGTAATTTATTACTTTTTGTGATTATTTTTTCTTTTTGTAATTTATTACCTTTTGTGATTATTTTTTCTTTTTGTAATTCATTAATTTCATCTGAAGGAAAATTAGTGATAGGTTCTATGATTGGCGCTATATTATAGGTGGTATGGTATGGTACGGTATGCTCTTTTTATCTTTTCCCCCATATATATATAAAGAAGAAAGAATGAAAAAAAAAGTTTTCAGTTCTGCCGGCACTCCCGGAGTGCAACCCGTCTTTTTTTTTCAATCATATTTGTGGTTGTCTACTTTTCGGTGTATTGTTGTTAAATCCACACAACATTATACTAGAACATAAATCAGGTGAAGTACATTATTTTGGCATGATTTTGTATGTTTTTAATAATCAACAAATAAATAATTACATTCATATCGATCACTACTCGCCTCGTGGCTGCTGCTGACCGATAGGAAAAAGGAAAGAGGAAGCATCCAATGCGTCTAGAATGAAATTAGCCCGTCGGTCAATTACTCCGAACCGAGTGCGGCTTACTAATGGCACGCGCGGCGTCCCCTGCATACGGCACCGCTCATTTATATGCCTTCACGCGCACTCTTTATTGTTCCATAGATTGGTAATACACGGGAGGACTGGCACTTTGTGTTGTAAATCGTTGTCTGTACACGTATCCACGATTAACTGTGTGCTATAGCCATAGGTTGATTCCGTGTCAGTACATGCCGCCTGAGCAAGTGTGTACAATGACATCATGTCCGGAATCGAGTGGCCACACAGAAAACGTAAAGATACGTGTTTGACTGCTTCTTATTATAGTTGCATGTGTATGACGCATAGCTCTTTAGCCAGTATCTGTGTTTTGGCAAATTGATCTGACATTCGATCTAACTGAAGAAGAGATTAGAACGATACTGAAGCCAACCTCACCTGCAAGCAGAGCATTTGCTGATTGAGAAACGAGGCTCTGCTGCAGGTTTTCCTAGCGTGGTTAGGATGCCAGACGTAATTTACTCTCATAAAGCCGTCTAAGGCAAACTTAAGAGTGAAGAAGGTGGAAGCGGTAAGTGGGTGCCGATATGAAAGCCTCGCATGCAGTTGAGAGTCGCGTAAGAGCGTTTTCACACTCATCCGATATCCGATATCCAATAACCGACATTCGATATCGGAGGAAGTCAAATGTATGAAATATGTATCTCCCTTTCACATTGTCCGGCCCGATATCAGTTATCGGAGCCAACACCACCGTTTAGGCCCGATATCGTAACACCAAGAAACTAAACCAGAGACTGCAAGCAGTTTTCGAACTTAATGACAGTTTCTGAGTTACATGTCTTTTCGCTTTAATTGATGACGCTGATCACAATTAAAAGAAAAAAAACTAGATACTATGTCATGTAAATAAGGTCGAAAATTGTGTGCACTTTTTTTCTTTCTTTTTTTACTCCTAGCATCACTAACTAGTCTGTGCTATCGAGCAAATGAACGAAGCGGGCCGATTTTATCGGATATCGGATGTCGGCTATATCGGATATTGGATGAGTGTGAAAACGCTCTAAAGATAAAACATTCACGTGTTATCTAGTCTCTTCTTTAAGAAGGGCTCCAAATTTTTCGTTATTATGTGATCACTTTAATTGGATCATTATAAGATATTAGGTATTTAGTGGCATGATTTATGTCATACAATGTTATTTAGTTTACACGTAAAACTACATACATTCCCTGGCCTAAAATATTCAAGTACAAGTCAAGTACTTACTCGTTTTCTGCAATGTGTAACTACAGTATGTTTTATATGTAAGAACTAGCTGTTGCCCGCGGCTCCGCCTGTGTGGATGTCGGTTTTCGCTTAGTGTTTAGTCAACGCTATTTAAATCAAAGTAGCCTAAATTACTCGTTATTACATAAGCTACTTGCCAATAAAAGTTCCGTCAAAATTAGTCCAGCCTTTTTAGAGATTAGCCGGAACAAACAGACAGACAGACAAAAATTGTAAAAAATGTTATTTTGATATATGTACCGTATTATATTCATATGCATGTAGTAAAAACGGTTATTTCAATATTACAAACAGGCACTCCAATTTAATTCATCTGTATAGATTTCTTTGATATTTCGTGTTGTCCTTTTTGCTTCGGTAGGTACTCATTTCCATCCACTATAACTAAACAAAGAATATTCTACTTTACCGAAAATGAAGCGCATGACGCCTTTGGTTGTGTTGATGTTTATAGGTTTATGATGCTCAAGTTATTTTCATAAAAGTTTTAACATTAAATTATATTTTATCAGTGAAGTCATTCAATTTGAATGAACCATCTCTACACGTCTCAACGGTGTGGGTCAAAGAAATATTTTCTTCCAATTAATTTACATAACAGATGCAACAGTAAATATATGTTAAATAAACCTGTTTTGGAAACTATAAATATGACGAACTTATAGGTAAAAAACGTTCAGTAATTAAATACTCATTTAGCGATCCGTAACATATATATTAGGTATTTAGGGCACATTGCGTCATTGACACTTTAAGCCTAAAAATATATTTAAGTCTCAATTTACACCATGGCTTATTATACCAGTTATATTTGGATACCTATATAAGTAGATAGTACTAGCAGGTACAGTATTCCGTGTGTTTTATCTAATAAACTAATCTGCAAAATACTAAAATGTAGGTGGTAATCGAAATATTCATAGCCTTAGCCGCTCAGTAAAATATTTTATTGTACACTCGTATATAGTATTTAGCGATAATAACATATATATATATATATATATATATATATATATACGAGTATACAATCAAAAGTGTTTCACGGTGCTTCTGCTTGTTTTTATAAGTAGGTACTTCTAGTTCTTGTTTGTCTTTTAGCAGCTACGAGTACAATATGTACCTACTTTTGAAGTTTAGACCCAGTCTAGTCAAGCAGTCTTTTTAACCTGAGTTAGACATGCAGCTAACTGTACATATACTGCCATCACTTTACATTTCCTAATTATTTTTTTCATGTATTTTCGAAGCCAATATCTCAAGAGTCAATCTTTGATCAGTAGTGGATTGCTGTGGGTTAATTGATGATGATGATAATGAGGTATGTGATTGTTAATTTACTAATCGTTAAATCGTTATTTAGGACCACATGTTCTCGTGTAAGTCACATTGGAAAGTTATGCACATTATGGGAATACCATCACAATTCCTTCCTGTTATAAATAAACTTTGGCGGGTATGAGTAATCGTTACTTTGTGTGCACAATATATCGGGTCGGGACCAAATAGATTGGTACGTGCTCAGCATATCGAAAGCTCACCTCCCGTGTATTATCACTCACTTCAACGAAATTCGTCTACACACTTTTGTATGGTGTAGTTGAATTTTCCGTTTGTAATTATGTCGGTGGACAGCGGAAGTGTCGGTAGTGGTTGTTACACCAGTCACGACGCACCGGTTGACGACCGTCGCGCGATGCCTAACGGGCTTACTCCTGCTATGGATACAGGCGCGACCATCTTGCTTTAAGGACTTTAAATATATCTTTTGTTATAGCGCTCAGTGTTTGAATTTTAATAATTCAATGAGATTAACAATATAATCTTCAATACTAATTGAATTAAGTGATTAGAACGATTGTGGGGTTGCATTATCATCCGTAAATTATATGTTAAATGTATTAATATTAACATTTAAATAAATAAAACGTTGAAGTGCCTGTGAGAAATTATTAAGTCATCATATTAGTGTAAAAATATGTTAACATAGTACTGTTATGTTCTGCAACAACATTAATCACCAATGCTGAGACATTAAGCGTTAATTTCTTTAATTAATTTTATAAATGGACAAAATAGTGGAAATGAACGTGTACCTACTACGTTTCGCTTGAAGATACGTAGATAATTAGACAGTTTAGAGTACGTCCGCCTACTACACAAGTAATCCGTCTCCCTCAGTTAATTTTACCATGATTGTAGAAGGGCAAATGAGATATAAATTTTATCTTTATAGTTAAATCAGAGGCACGGGTTAATAAAATTGTATAATTGGCATGCCTGTTACAAACATTAAGTAATCCTGGAATAGGACTCATTGTAAATATATGACTGCCGCCTGTATTGAGCATATGATTGGTTCTTTTAGTTAGTTGTACTTAGTAACGAAAACATACATTGTGGTTTATTTAATTTGTTGAAGGTTTTCTTTTATATTTAAATGTAAGAATATTTGTATGATATCCATAGTAATATTATAAATGCGAAAGTAACTCTGTCTGTATGTTACGCTTTCACGCCTAAACCGATTCACATTGAATCGATTTTGATGAAATTTGGCATAGGGGTAGATTAGACCTCGAGAAAGGACATAGGCTTTGTTTGGTCGCGATAACCGACATCCACGCGGGCGGAGCCGCGGGCAAAAGCTAGTACTAAATAATCCTAGGGGTGTTTTGTTTCGCCAAGATTGTCCACAAAATTAATAATAATTTTCTTTAATAACTTATTTTCAAATCACGAAGCCGTCATAATCATCTGATAAGAACATCTTTGTGTTTGAACATCGAGATATTCTGCCATCTACATCCACAGTACCTACTATTATAAGCCCCAGTGGCGATCGGTTAGGACTCTCTGCAGGGGAACCGATCAAGCTTGGCCATATTTTGGCGCTGACCATATTACGATCTTGGCCATTTCAAGTGTAGTTTTATATAGCATTTAAGAATTAACATTGTTGACCTCAATCCCACCCGATGGCAAGTGATGATGTGTGAGTGTAAAATGAAATACGTTTGTCAAGAAGGAACTTATTAGCTCGAGACTTCCAGACTCCTAGGTGGAGAGTCTGAAGCATTCAGGAAACAGACACAAAATATAGTAGTCTTTTTTAACCCCACAGTTGTAGACTTTTTGTCTCACTCCTCTCTGAATGTTATACTGTTGTCAAGAATGATCTCACTTTCTAAGACAGCACATCCACTAATTTCCCTTCTTTCAAATGTATACAGTAACTCTTAGTCCGGAATATGTCTATTATTCTGTAATCAATCAATTAGCCCACTGCAGTCCACTGCTGAACATAGGCCTCTCCCAATGTACGCCATTTCGTACGATCAATTAATTCGTATTCTGTAATCAATTAATAATTATGCACTAATAGAACCCGTACTTATTAGTAATATTGGTCCATCTAATGCAAACCCTACCGGTTTGTTTCTATTTCAGTCATTAAAACAATGTTCTAATTTTCTCTAAACGGTCGGGCTGACCGTTCAGTAAAGAGGGTTTGTTTGTTAGAGTCATTTCAGGGTGGGCCTGTTGTCACTCTTCATTCTTGACAAGCCTACCCTCGGGCTAATTGTTGGAAATTCCCAAGTTCTGAAAACCGATGTTATATATATTACAACCGCCTATGATTGTCTCGCAGATATTAAGCTCTTACGTTATTCACAAATCTTAGTAAAAAGTTCAACTTCTTTCTAGTTGCAAAATTGAGATTTTCAGTGGCTATTGTATTCGCGAGTTTTTCTATTGGAATAAAAATTAAACACAAAGTATTTATTCATCAGATTTTACTATAAATTTATCACGAAACTAGTTTCGTAAGAGTAAGGACTGTCCATTAATCACATGTTTTTAAAAAGAATTTTTAACATCCCCTCGTGATACGTGGTCAGGTTTTAGACTACCCCTCCCCAATACCCTGAATTCACGTGTATTTTTTTGGTACTAGTTGTTTAAAAAGTATTTACTTTTGAAGTGAAAACTTCTTTAGCGGCGTTGGATGGGTGAAAAATGTTAAGGTTGCGTCAGGATCGCTTGACCTTTAAACCGTAACCGACGACTGACGTCATACAACTTTAGCTATAGACTGCCTATTTTGCAAGATACGATAGATAGCATCGTAGTCGAATTTAAGTCCTTATGGTTTCAGATAGTACCGGGTTCAAACCTGGCCTTCTGACACTTCTTGTGATTATTTTTTCTTTTTGTAATTTACTACTTTTTGTGATTATTTTTTCTTTTTGTAATTTATAACTCTTTGTGATTATCTTTTCTTTTTGTAATTTATCAATTTCTTCTGACAAAAAATTAGCAGAAAATTAGTGATAGGTATGAAGAAAGAAAGAAAGAAAAAGTTTTCACTTCTGCCGGCACTCCCAGAGTGCAACCCGTCTTTTTGAAGTGAAAACTTCTTTAGCGGCGTTGGATGGGTGTAAAATGTTAAGGAAGCGTCAGGATTAGTTGACCTTTGAACCGTAACCGACGACTGACGTCATACAAGATTGGTACAGACTATCTATTTTGCAATTTACAACAGATAGCGTCATAGCTAAAACGGTAAGCACTTCGACTGTAAGTCCTTATAGTATCAGATAGTATCGGGTTCAAACCACCTGGCCTTCAGGGATTTTTTGTGATTGTTTTTTCTTTATATAATTTATTACTTTTGGTGATTATTTTTTCTTTTTGTAATTTATTACTTTTTATGATTATTTTTTCTTTCTGTAATTTATTATTTCTTGTGATTATTTTTTCTTTTCATAATTTATTAATTTCTTCTGACAGAAAATTAGCAGAAAATAAGTGATAGGTTCTATGATTAGCGCTATATTATAGGTATGGTATGGTATGTTCTTTTTTATCTTTTTCTATGTATATAACGAAGAAAGAAAAAAAGAAAATGTTTTCACTTCTGCCGGCACTCCCAGAGTGCAACCCGTCTTTTTTTTTATACCACTTATGTGGCAGACAAGCACAAGGCCCACCCGATGGAAAGTGGTTACCGTGGCCTATGGACGTATACAACACCAGCGATGATACACTCGCGCTGCCGACCCCTATTTAATTCTTGGAAATTAGGCACCGTGATGAAAATGAAAAAATAAATACACCTCTTCCTCCGCACTGGTGATATTTTGTGATTTTTTCAACCCTTTTTTTTCCCCCTGCTGTCCTCACGTAGACGATGTTAATGGACAGCCCCTAATGTTCCGGCTACACTATCGTGATATGCTAATGATTACCGCCAAAATATTAACAACATCTGGGTGTAGTCATGGTTTGTGGCCATAATTGTACAATGGTAATCAATTTTCTTTTTGACATATTGATGTATAGGTATATTGTGACATGGTCACTTCACAATGCCATAAATATTGCGGTAAACAGCTCGATAGACGCTAAGCTAGTGTAGCCGTAGAATATGCAGATATTTAGCAAACTATAAGAGTGCAAAATAAAGCTTGTTACTCAAAAATCTTTTTGATTCATTCTATTATTTAAAAATGATGTTCATTACTATATCTATCAATTACCTCATAGCTGATATATCCGATAGTTTATGCGTATGCTACACATCGACTAAAACGTTTATTTAGAGATATAATAGATGTAGAACCAAGAAAAGATGTATGGAATGCGTGAAAGCGGATATGGCTAGGAAGGGAGTGACTGAGGAGATGTGCTGACAGAAATGCATGGAGGAGAATGACATGATGCGCCGTACCCCAAATAATTAGAACAAGGTCGGGTAGATAATGAAGATGAAATCGAGATACATTCTGTGAAAAAGTTTTGTTGCAATTTGATATACCTAGGTTATACTAGGTGAATTATTCAAATAAGTTACATACTTGTTTCAGACAGAGAAGAACCCTATTACTTAACGTAAGAGAACCACAAAAAGAGAGGAGACCGCTCTAGTTCGCGTTCGTGGTGAAGCATGCAAACGTTATAAAATAAATAATGGATACCTAGCTATAAACGATGTAAGCTTACTACTTAAGCGTAAGCGTAAGCTTACTAACCAAAATGGAACGAAACCGAATGCCGATGCGTAAGTTGTTTCGATATCTATCTTAGCTCGGTACGTCAACAGTTTTACCACAGGTTTTTGGTACACCTGTCTATGGTGATAGCTTCAGACTTCAAATTCAAATGATAGAGTTTTCAACAGGTTTGGCTTGGGCGTTTCTGTTGTAGTACTCACCAAGTACGTTCAGTGTGATTGTGAGCGATGTTACAGCCATTGCAAAGTTTAGCAACCAAGAAAGCGGCAAATAGTCCTTTGATAAGTATTGTATGTGTATTAATTATATAGATATTAATTTTGAAGTGAAATCTTCTTTAGCGGCGTTGGATGGGTAAAAACTGTTAAACTCGCGTCAGGATCGCTTGACCTTTGGACCGTAACCGACGATTGACGTCATGCAACAAAAGCTATAGGCTGTCTATTTTGCAAGATACGTTAAATAGCATCGTAGTCGACTTTAAGTCCTTATGGTTTCAGATAGTACCGGGTTCAAACCAGGTCTTCTGACACTTTTTGTGATTATTTTTTCTTTTTAATTTATTAATTTTTTTGAAAAAAATTCTTTTTGTAATTTATTATATTTCTTCTGACAGAAAATTAGTAGAAAATTAGTGATAGGTTCTATGATTGGCACTATATTATAGGTTGGTATGTTCTTTTTATCTTTTTCTATGTATATAACGAAGAAAGAAAGTAAGAAAATGTTTTCACTTCTGCCGGCACTCCCAGAGTGCCACCCGTCTTTTTTTTTTTTAATTATTGACTTACACTATCGATTTTGGTGATTGTCAATATACACCGGTGCATCTGAACATTCACTAATTTCGGTCATTCACGGTAACATATATATATACAATAAGTAGGATTTAGAGATCAGTACCAAATGGCAAAAAAATTGCTGTTTCTAATAAGCTAATTTTAATGAAGTTTAGATATTAATTCATGTCACTATGGAATGGTATAACGTGAGCTTTTATTTATAAAAATAATTATAAAATGTTATCTATTTGTAATCCATAAACAAATGTCATTGAACTCTTTAACTACGTGCTCACGATGAAACTCGTTAGAAAATCGTTAGATACCATATCTAACAATGATGTATATTATGTTTCTATAACTGTAGTAGGTATAGGTTTCATTAACAGGTTAAGTATCCTCAAAAAAATATCTTCAATCAGTAGTGGTGGTAATGGTAGAGGCGTTGGACTTCCGATTGAAATATTGCGAGGTTGATCCCAACCATGGAGAAGGAAATGATAGTGGTCATGAGACTTCCATATGTCAAGATGACCCATTTGGTCTCTGACGTCACAATCTAGTTCTTGTGAAAGGTCCTTGCGATCGGTTGTCATTTTTGGTCAAAAGTTCAACGATAATAATAGCTTTAACTTGGTTTAAGAATGAAGTGTGCATTACAAGGATGTACAAAGTTACAAGGAAGTACAGATAAACAATTAAAACATTTTAATGATATACATTTTCATCATTAAGTCCACTATATATATATATTTTAATTTCTTGAAAAAATAAAAATTGTGTCTCTGCCATCAAGCGTAGAGAAGAAATAAGAAACTTTTTATTACGTGTTTAATAGTTGTCATAATAGCTCAATCCATTTTATGAAAATTTCACTACAGTAATCTCGCCTGAGTTCATTAGCGATTTCAAAAATGGTATTTTATTTATTAAGTAGTATATTTGGGTGAAACTGAAAATAAATAGAAATAGTGCTGGTGGCGAGTTGTCAAACTACAACGAAACTTGCATGCCCTGTTCTCTCGGTTTCGCTATGTCGAACTAGATGGAGGCGGGGGACGAGGTATGACGTTATGCCCCCCGCGTGTCCATTCCTAATCGCATTTGGCGACGCGTTTTGCGTTAGAGAAATTTGCCTGTTGTATCTCCGTTACTTAATCATATTCTGTCTCCAACCCAGTTACATTAGTGACGTGAACCCGTTCCTAATACTATGTTTAGCTTAATTGGAAAGGTTAACAAGAAGAAAAAGTTGATAATTTTATAAGTAAGAAATCTCATTCAGACAATAAAATTTACAAAAAAACTGGCCACGACCGAGCAGAACTTGCGCAAGGGTTCCGTAATGAGTAATGATATCTTCACAATGTTACACATTGTATAGATTACAGAATATAATGTTTAATGTCTTATACCTTGTCTGTTTATCTAAATTAAATTGTCACAATGTTAACCGGAAGTAATAGTAAATAATAGCTATGGTCTGTGTACAAAACATTAGTCAGTAACATTGTTAAATAGTTAATTATAGTTCGTTTTGTGTTTGTTTAGTACATACATATCATTTACGATTGATGCCGATGTTAGTGATTAAAGTGTAAGATATCCATCGTAAGGAACCGTTGGGGAGAAGCACCTGCCGACCGCTCGGCTCACTTCAAAACCTTCTATTATTTTCTTATTAGCGAGACGCCCCTGCTCGTTTTACAACATTTTAATTGTGTTATTTAACGCCTGTTATTCTACAACACGTTTGTAAATTATTGAGATTTGATGAGTAGGTATATTGTTGAAGATTAAGATCGATTTAAGTGGTTACGTAGTATGGTGCAAAGTACAGATTTTGAAGCATTGCTGAATCCAAGTTGATTAAATACTAGGCCAGGTCAGGCCCGGCTATTAGTACTGGTAACCTGCCTGTTCTGAGATCCAATGATATGGGGAGGACAAGATAACCAAGTTAGGCTACCTGTTCTACTTCTCTATCATTTTATCTTCCCATGGAGGTATCGGTTTTCTGATAAAAAGGACCTCCTTGAAGTGGGTAGTCTGCCGAACCGGGCAGCGCACCTGATCCTAAAAATCACAAACAGTCGTTCGCTGAAAGTAATACAAGTATATACGCCCAGCTCGTGTTACCCCGAGGAAACCGCCGAGGTATACGAAGACATTGCTAAGGCAATAAATCACACCGCCAGGGCCTCTTACAACGTTGTTATGGGGGACATCGGTGCCATAGTAGGAATATAAGAACGCGGTGAGATGATAATCGGACCTTATGGCACTACATATGGGCAGTTTGATGTGCCCTGCAGCGGTGTCGTGTCACTTGGTCAAATACTACAAACTTCCTTGAGTCTCAGGGGTTCTTCTTAACGAAGAGCTTCTTTAAGTAAAAACCGCGCAGGAAGTTGATTTGGCAACGCCGGGGCTCTCTGGTAAGGAACGAGATAGATTTTTTCATAACGGATAGTAAGCGTAATATATTTAGAGATACCTCTGTAATCAACAAGTTTCAAACCAAAAGCGATCATACGCTTATTGCAGGCTCTCTAAATATCAACATTAATATGATAGATTCCGAATGATACGGTCTACTCTCCGACCTACGCCACTTCCGAGTAGCTCTAGGCTCCGAAAAGTTCAACTGAAACTTCAAAATCTTTTTTCAATGCTGGAATTCATTGGAATGGAATGGAAACTAACTACCAAATACACCAACCAACACGAGAAAATCGACACAGTGGTCAAAACATTGCAGGAGGTGTCTCGAAAGTTGTTTCCTGGAAAATGCAAACAGCAAGACTCCAAGCTCTCCCCTGAGTCTCTCGAACTTATGAGAAAGAGATGTGATCCCATCTGACGAAGACGGTCGTCTTCGTCAGATGGGAGACTTAAACCAACAGATTACGACGACGCTCCAACACTCGCACCATCCAGGAGGCGATTGAGCAAAATAGGGGGTCGAGTGTGTTCGCTCGTAGTTGAGGAGGCCCCATCTGACGAAACTTAAAACTGCGGATGGCAGAATGATTGCCTCAAAGTTCCAGATTCTCAAAGAGATCGAGAAATACTATGGACAGCTATATGCATCAAGGATGAGTAAACCGACGGGACCCACTCACGCGCCATTACACCGAGTAGAAACCCGAAGTGGAGCAGTGCGAGATAAAGGTGGCTCTCAGGCAGCTGCAGAACAACAGGTGCCCTGATGATAACGAATAACAGAGCTTTTGAAAGCAGGTGGGGCTACAATCCTGAAAGCGCGCTTTAATTCCGTCATCCAGAAGGGTCTAACGCCTAGGGCATGGAGCGATATTGTTCTTCAAAAAAGGTGATAAGACCTTGCTGAAGAACTACATACCCATCTCTCACTCTATAATTTGTTCTCAAGAGTCTTTACAAATTGCCTCGCGCGTAAGTTCGACGAGTTCCAACTACCGGAGCAAGCCGAGTTTCGAAAAGGCTATATAGCACGGTGGAACACATCCATACTGTTCGACAGATTGTGGCAAAGATCCAAGAGTACAATCTCTGCGTATGCTGTTTGTGGACTACGAGAAAGCCTTCGACTCCATCAAAACCTGGGCAGTTTGGGATGCTCTGCAGCGGTGTCGTGTCAGTTGGTAAAACATCGAAGTGTTGAGATGTTTGTATGACGCTGCCATAATATCCGTCCAGTTCCAAGAAGACGAAACCCAATAGCCTCCAGCGTAGAATGAGACAGGGAGATGTTATATCCTCCAAATTATTCTCCAATGCATTGGAGGACGTCTTCAAGACTCTGGATTGGACTGGACGGGGTATCAGCCTTAACGTTCAGTACATCTAGCATCTTCGGTTCGCTGACAACATCGTCATAGTTGTGGAGTCGCTGGAGCAACGGGGCGAAATGTTGCACAACCTAAATGGAGCCCCTCGATGCGTCAGCCTCAATGTAAACTTGAATAAAACCAAGATTATATTGCACCGAGTCCGATTGCCATCCGAAGGGCGATACTCGAAGCTGTTAAAAATAAAATGTCAAAAGCGTCAAAAATATGTCTACTTGGGGCAGGTCATCCAGCTCGGTAAAAACAACTTCAAGAAAGAAATAATCAGAAGGGTTCAACTGGGTTGGGCAGCGTTTGGCAAACTTTTTTTTCCTCACTTTTACCGCAACACCTGAAAACAGAGGTCTTCGACCAGTGCGTCCTGTGTGATATGTCTATGACGGATTGAATGTATAAATAAACATCATACCCCGGTCAATCTAAAAGATTCGAAGAACAGTGAAATTTCTAACAAATACAATCCCACCAAAAACATTTTCATGTCAAAAGGTTGCCAAGACGAGTTTACGTAGGTTACCCTGCGAAAAAGTTATCAGATCTTGTATAAAGCCAAGCTCTAAAGACTGCACCCTCTAAACCTAAGGATTAGTGTAGAGCTTGTAGATTTAGAGCGTACAGTCTTTAGACTTGGTTTTTTTTTATACGAGATCTGATAACTTTTTCACAGGGTAACCTACGTAAACTCGTCCTATGCCAACATTTTGACCTAAAAAAGTTTTTGGTGGGATTTCATTTATTTTTGTAAGTTAGTTAAAAATTATGAAGTACGTATTTTTTATTTGTTATAAGAAATATTTTAATTAACTTTGACTCTTGTAGCACAAACTGTAGTGCAAGTCTCATATACAAACTTCTACCGTAGTAGGTAATTTTTTTTATTAGTTTAGATTTATTAATATTTTTGATGTCTGTGTAGTAATATTAGCTTACATACCAAATTTCAGCTTTCTAGGACTTCAGGAAGTACCCTAACAATTTTGATGATCAGTGAGTGATGAGTCAGTGACGAAATTATAGGTTTTGAGACATTAATAAAATCTAAAGTATTATAGCTACGATATTCAAACTTTGTATGTTAAATAATTGTACCGATGGCATTCTATCTTCAAAAATTTTAACTATTTAACATCATCCGAAGCAAAGTTATGAGAGTTCAAAATAACGACGAAGCGTTTCGAGAAAAGGTAGGTAGTGCCCTTGCGCTTCGCTTGGCTCGTCTTGGCGGAGGCACTGCTGTGCCCCCAGATTTGAAATCGATTACATAAACAGCTAATAAAAAAATACATTTTACCAAATATTATAAGATTTAACTTCGGTTTCGCTTAGACAAATAGGTATCTCCTTCTTCATTCAAGCGGTAATCCCAACTTTGCATCTGAAACTTTTCCTTCAAAGTCTGGGCTTTACCAGTCTTATTGCACATTCGTCTGAATACCTTGAAGCGACTGCCATTTGACCACAACTCAATGTAAATATCGAAACTGTGAGTTACCTGTAAAGACTGTCACAGATAGTCGAATGGCATACGAAAAAAAAAGAAAAAAAAGACGGACGGCTTAAAGTGCTCTCCAAGGCACGACCAGACCATTGCAACTACCCATATTTATGCATACAAATATCATTAATATGGTGCGGCCGCGTACACTACCGCCGCGCCATAGAGGCTGTCGTAAGTAGGTATCTATCTAATACCTTGGTATTTGAGGCCGAAGACGACGTACATTTATGGTCAGTTTGAGTCGGACATAATCTGTGGGAATTCCCGCATGAAAAGGTATCTAATGTTATTCGTTTAGTAGTTTTCCGCATTGTTTAGGTATTCTTCAGGTATTAGATACGTCATGATAGTTCATTCCGCCAGTTGTAAAAGGGGCAAAATTTGTGTTTATACTGGAGATTGGTGGCACTTGGTGGAATCTACTACACATATTGAATAACAATTGCACTTGTACTTTTCCACAGTTTATTTTATCTTTAACCTGACCGGTTTCACCTCACGGCATTATCAATGGTTATAACTAGATATTAATGCACTATTTTATTTCTAAATACTATTTTTTTTATAAATGTGGGTAGTTAAACTGGTATACCAGGTTCAACTTTTTTCCCAACATTTGGGGAGAATAATATTTAAAGGTCCTTAAAATTTATTATGTTTAAAATTAATTAATACATTATACAACGCCAGTCATAGTTAGAGTGAAATGTCAAATGATTAAATGTCAAAATTATAATTAAATTAAATGAAATTAAAGTAAATGTCAAATGGAACTGTGCTTAAGGTAGGTACTACATACAAAGATTACAATATATAAACATAAAAATGTCATTCACAATATTAAATTAATTAATAGTTAATTAGATATGTAGATGTCACCATTCATTGTAACAGAGGTGAGCGGCTCAGATCCAACTGTTGATTTATTATGTGGTTTCTGTTAGTATTTAATACTCTATTTATTTCAAGAGCTTCCAGGGTTTTTTTTTCTGCCTTCGCATAGTCGCAGAGCTGTAAAGTTTGGGTCAAATGAGTGCTGTTCTAGAAGCTGGTGTTCTGCAAAGTTGGACTCTGTTTTTTTTTAAGTCCTCAGCCTCTGACATGTTCAACAACTCTTATTCCGAAAGGTCCTCCAGTTTAACCAATATACTTTCTGTTACAGGTAGAAAATGTCAGCTCATATAAACCACTTTTCTGCTCAATTGGGGTTGAGTCTCTATTATTGCAGAGCAAGCGTTGTAAATTTTGAGTAGTATAAAAAGCGGCTTTACAGGCTAATAGTTTTCTAGCACTGGTCAGGTTAAAAATAAAAATAAACTGTGGAAAAGTATAAGTGAAATTGTTATTCAATAGCAAAATTTGTATTTGTACAGTTCAAGTTTAAAATTATACTTACATGCGTAATTAGTAGTAAAAACCAACCAGCAATTAAATATTACAAAACTGTTTTTAGTTACATCGTACAAAAATATATAGGTACCTTTGTTAATATGCGTAAAATATTTAAATATGCGAAGGAATTAAATCTCAGTTTACATCATAAGTTGTGACTAATATGACAGAAAGAATACATTTAATATTCTGTGCTAACATCCTATGGAGTAATTCGGTTATAATCACTAAAGTGTAACAATATATTATTCATCGTTGTAATGTTACTTGACTTACTACCAATAGCAGTATTTCATTCATACATTTCTTTACGTACCTATCACATTTCTTTACAGATACCGGAACTGTTCAATGTGTCCAATCTGCAATTAGCAATCCAATATACATAGGTATTTACCACAGATACGTTTTTACCGGCATTTACGGTTTAACAATTAACAATAAATGCTTGCTTCCAGTACAGCGGTATTTTTATACACTTTATACAGAATACTAAATGTCTTTTAATTACTGATTCAATTTACGAGGACTTTAGTAACTGTATACGAAATAGAGTTAGTTCCAAACAGCGCCATCGACATTATATTATACTCGTATTCATTCGATGAAGTTGACGACATCACTGCGCAACGGTGCAATTAAAAACATATAAATCAAATTGTAAAAGTGTAAACTAACGACTGGTGCCAATCTATGGACTATAGAGGTGTTATAAACTGTTTTAGCATTTTGGCGTTTTGCTTTGCTAATTATTATTGTTATCTGCGTCTCTCGACACATAAGATTTTGATATACTTACCTGTATAGGTAAATAATATAAGTGCATAAAAAACCTTTCGCAGTTTGATACAAAAAGACTGCACATTCATATACAGTAGCGTCGACTACCTGAATCAAACGTGTACCTACTTACATGAATAACATTTAAACAACTCGTTCTAAGAAGAGCTCTACAATTATAATAAATATATTTCAAGATTCCCTTAAAGTTAACAATTTGTAACACTAAGTAAAATTCTGGAAATCAGCGTGTCAGAGATAGTCATTAGGGTTCCGTAGCCAAATGGCAAAAAACGGAACCCTTATAGATTCGTCATGTCTGTCTGTCCGTCTCTATGTCACAGCCACTTTTTTCCGAAACTATAAGAACTATACTGTTGAAACTTGGTAAGTAGATGAATTCTGTGAACCGCATAAAGATTTTCACACAAATATAGAAAAAAAAGACGGGTTGCACTCTGGGAGTGCCGGCAGAAGTGAAAACATTTTCTATCTTTCTTTCTCCGTTATAAACATAGAAAAAGATAAAAAGAACATACCATACCATACCATACCATACCATACCACACCACACCATACCATACCTATAATATAGCGCCATTCATAGAACCTATCACTAATTTTCTGCTAATTTTCTGTCAGAAGTAATTAATAAATTACAAAAAGAAAAAATAATCACAAAAAGTAATAAATTACAAAAAGAGAAAATAATCACAAAAAGTAATAAATTACAAAAAGAAAAAATGATCATAAAAAGTGTCAGAAGGCCAGGTTTAAACCCGGTACTATCTGAAACCATAAGGACTTAAAGTCGACTACGATGCTATTTATCGTATCTTGCAAAATAGACAGTCTATAGGTAATGTTTTATGACGTCAGTCGTCGGTTACGGTTTAAAGGTCAAGCGATCCTGATGCGAATTTAACACTTTTCACCCATCAAACGCCGCTAAAGAAGTTTTCACTTCAAAAAACAATAACAGTTTGCGCGAGAGACACTTCCAAAGTGGTAAAATGTGTCCCCCCCTCCCCTGTAACTTCTAAAATAAGAGAATTATAAAACAAAAAAAAATAATATGATGTACATTACCATGCAAACTTCCACCGAAAATTGGTTTGAACGTGATCTAGTTAGTAGTTTTTTTTAATACGTCATAAATCGTAAACCGTACACTATTATTAAAACATTGATCAAAATAACAACGAACTACAAGAACTTTTATATTATGTTACTTGCTGCTACGGAACCCTTCATGGGCGAGTCCAACTCGCACTTGGCCGCTTTTATTTTTATACAAGAACAGTAGTCAAAAACAAATATTAAAAAATAACAGTGTTTTCACTATACAAATAAATGGAAACACCGCTGAATATAATTACACCGGCTTGGCGCGTTAAGTACGACGCAGAAACAATCTTGACAACGAGGCTTTAAGTGTACTGACTTTCATATTATTGTTGTACGATGAATAGGTATGCCGACGTTATCAAGAAAACATATCTTGCAAAATACCAAAGCGTGACGCTAATGGAGTGTTTACAAAAAAAGTGTTATACGAGTTTGTAGTACGACTTTAGACTATTTTATTGTATTTAATCATTTTAATTAAACTTACAGCTAAAAGAAAACATTAGGTAAATTCATATAACATGGCGAAGAGCGTTTAAAAGGTTTCACAGATTCCAAGTTATTTTTTTAAAGTATGAAAGATTTTACATAATTTCATGACCAATTTTACATGTAGGTAATAGTTAGAATAATAAAAGTGAAAAGTTTTGTCTATAGGTAGTGTATGGGTATTTCCTTGTTTTCCCATTGCTTGTGTACAAGGATGGGGCTCGAATAGCAAAAATAAGTAAGACCAATAAAAGGCATCGCTGTAAGCTAAAGGCAATAAATGAATCGCACTCGTCAATCTATAGTATTAGCAGAATGTCTGTTTGTAACATTAAATAACATCTTAACAATGATTGCATGTGAATACAATCTACTTACAGAAAAAAAAACAATTTTGGTCTCTGCTTGTTGCAGGTAATCTCCAAAGCGGCAAGATCTATTTCGACGAAATTTTTACTATATTGATAGATAGCTGTCATCGGGCGTAATTTATGCTACTTTTATTCAAGAAAAATTATAAGGGTGCCGTGCAAAAAAATTAAAACCCAAATCAAAACACCCAAATGAAGTCACGGGCACAACCACAGCTAGTTTACAATAAAATCAAAGTTCTTATTTGAAGTAAGTAGGTCGATCGATAGTTATAACTACTCAGGTACGCACTTATAGACTCCCTTCGTATGTGCTGCGTTTACAACGCGGACACAGTTTCGATAATCTGATATAACATTCATAATTATCTAATAAACTCATGTTTTGGAACCTTTACAGTTTGCCGCTATCAGTTTACATAAGCATGTCGACTATATCAAATCCTATCTACATGGATACGTGTACCTACCTTGATTACGATAATACATACACACATCAAAAGGATAATTACTTATTTTGTTAACTGAACCATAATTCCGTTCACATTCGTTTTTTACTTTTTACGCCTGAAATATCCAATGGTGGAAAATACAACATATGAATATTAGTTAGCAGATTATGGTCACTACATGCAAAACAATCCATAAGTATTATATTAAAGAATATAGTATTGTCATTAAAAAAATAATTAATAATAAAAACACTTTTAAAACAAGCTTTTCTTCCATGAATCTGTTGTACTAAAACGATAATAATAATATATAGAATACAAGGGTTGTGCTGATTTGGAAAGCTTGTATCGCGCAAGTTCTTTCTGCCTTCTATTCACGCTTCAAGCTTTGCCCCTTAATTCAGCAAATTTTATTATACTTATTTGCATTATATATTATTATAAGTAAATATATATTTATAAAAGTTGCAAGTATAATAACAACATGAAATTCATGATACTTTTTTTTTTACTTGCGGGAAATCCCCACGGATACCCCCCCCCCCTCGGAGCCTAAGGGGGAGGTTATGTCGGACTCGAACCGACTAAACTGCACGCCGTCTGTGGGTCGATGCGCTAGGCCGAAGGTGAGGTTGTCTTGTGACATATCCCTCGCACCCCGGCTGACCCAGGGCCATTCCTCTCGGTCTGGCCCTCCTCGGAAGGGGGGACCACGCGGTCCCTGACTCGCCCCCAGTATGGGGGGGGGGCGCGCATCGTCCTACGATGCGCGCCGCCGCCGTGGGTCTGGCCCTGGGTCAGCTGGGGTGCGAGGAATATGTCGCGAGACATCCTCACATTCGGCCTAGCACATCGACCCAAGACGGCGTGCGGTTTGGTCAGTTCGAGTCCGACATAACCTCCCCCAAATTAAGGATTTTATTGGCAATTCACCATTTTTTTAAATTGCAAAGTACTAAGTTTTGCCTTTTAACCTTATACGTTCAATCATGCCCAGCCGGCAAAAAGAGCAGCATATCTCTCATAAATCTCGAGTGACAGTGGACAGGGTACGGTATCGATTTTCTTCTTTTTTCGTGATTTTTATGTCTGTTCTATCGATATTGCACCCGTCAGAGACTTAACTCTAAACAGCCGAGGGCTGAAAATGGTTTCGTATTGCTCACTGAGCCATAATCAAAAATTGATAGTGCTAGATTCCAGTGTATGGGGCTGTCCAAGTGAGATAGATATTTTGCAGCGTTGGGATTAACGTGAACTTTTGATTATATTTATGCAATAATTCACTTACCCATTAAATGGGTATCCAGCGAAAGCGGCTTCGTAAGGGTGGTACACTGTCGGATACGGCCATGTTGCAGCACTGGCCGCCAAGTTTTCTTTCAGCTCAATTCCTGCAGCCTATTAAAAAAAAGTATTCGTCAAAAAACAAGTACCTACATACTTCTATCACGATCATCGGTGAAATTTGGCAGATTAATACTGAATTATTAAAAAAGATGAATTATCAATAACCCTTCTTAGCACTCGGGTAAAAAGATATAAGTGCCACCGATCAAAATCATAGTAGTATTTCCATCTCTATGTTTCCGGTAGCTTGAACGCGTTCCATTATTTAAACGATTCTCGATTCCTTGATCGATCACTTTAACGTTTCGTGCTTAACTATTATTACATAATGGGCTAAGAGATACGAGACCTTTCGTCTCTCATCAATCATTGTTCGGTCCATAAATGTATTTTATTTTTTGTTTAAACATTGTTAAACTTTAATCTTTTTAAAATAAACAATTGAACGGAGTGTATTCGAGTAATGTTAAGTTGTGGGATTTTTAATCTGAATATTAATATAAACTGATTATTATTATTATGACTATTTTTTATTGAGGTTGTGTGTGCTAGATCGCGTAAAAAGCACAACTAGGGGTTCAAAAATTTATAGCAACATATTAAAAATAACTCCGAAGCAAGTCTTAATGCGGTCAGCCAAGATAAATCTATCAAAAGATTTTGTTGTCCAACAACTTCATTGGTGGCCGAATCGAAAATCCGATAATAAATTTTACTCAAGTACGACAGCGTAATCCAGTCGCGCTGTCGCTCTTTGTTGCTGCGACCTTTGTAATATAATTCCAGTTTTCTGTTACTTCAAATAATCGGAGTAAGCCATAAAGCGAATCCTTGCTTATTTCGATATATTTTATATTCTCGTAATAATTATTAGATAGTCTATCACATCGATGATTAACTGTGTCATTATTACTTTACAACACTAATGTGATTTCTGTAGCTTGTTAGTCTAAATAAATGTTGGTAGGTAAATCATAATAAATAAATAAATAATGCAGGCAGGTTTGTTTAATATACTTTTTAAGTTTTGATTATCATTTTTGCTATGAGGATTGTCGTAAAGTAGTTATTTTAACAGTAAACTTACACCTGATCGTTATTGCTATCAACATAAAGAGTTTAGTAGATACCTAGTATAATACATTAACATTAGTATGTTAAACTCCGTTGTAGATATATATATATATATATATATATATATATATATATATATATTATATTTATAGAAGTTATGAGTTAATCCGGCGAGCGACGTGGTAGACACGCAAGCGTTCAAGTGTCGATGGACCGGTCGACGGAAAGGCATAAAGCGGATAACTATTTAGGTATACTTAAACAGCAATCTTGAAATTAATGCTCGAGTTATTTATGCTGAAAGACATTAGGTACATATCAGAAATGGAATGGAAAGTTAGATCATGCAAATCACTTGGTGCGTCTATTGGTTTGGGCCAAGTACCCAGCGTAAGCAATTGAGTTGACCTATTCAATTGTCGTTATTTATTAATACTTACGATTATTTGAAAAAATGATGTATCTTAGTCAATGTAAATCTTTCAAAACGTTCTTCCTTTTGCCCTTACTTCACATCAGAGTATAATTCTGAACTTAAATATTTTCTGTTTAGCTTATAAATATATCTATTTATATTAATCGTTAAGTATAAACTTTAAAACAACATATGACAATTTGATACCTTAGAACACCTAACAAAGATAGATATATAAAACGTGTCTTCTGTGCACGTATACCCCGGCGGCTGGGATGTTATAATAAATTATAGACCAAATAAAAGGCGTTAACCAAAAAGAAACTGTGAGGCAGGATCCCATTGAAGGCGTCGGCTGGAGTTAACACTTTCGCCACTGATGATGTATGATCATATCTTCATGAATGATTGAATCATCTGCCGGGACACGTTCACGGCTTTTAACACCTTCCTCCAAACGTTTTACTACTCGTCATATATTACGTAGCGTGGCTACTTTTATGTCATTATGAACATTATTATTCAATGTTACTACCCACATATATTCGGTGAGGCACGGTACTAACACAATGAGTGCTTTTATTATTAGGATTACTATCATTTTAAACGTGTGAAGCGAAATATAAGTATTTCATTTTGTTGGAATTAAATTCTGAATAAAAACATTAGTAATTCTAATTAGTAACGTATTTGAATAAACATAATCCTTTATAAATCCGATATGATACCTCAAACTTCGAACTTATTTTAATCCTCGGGAAGAAATTGTTAAACATATTAAGTTATTAAATTCGGTGGGTCGGGTACAAGATTTCGTTGCGATGGACAAAAGGACATACATCAACGGATTACGATTCCAATTTATATGTATTTATTACTTAGATCGTAAACCTTATTGTGGGGCCTACTTAACACCGAAAGAGGGTCTTATAACTACTTTTGTAATGCTATATTTTGACATCGGATCCTAATTATTTTAACGTAATACCTTATATTAGACCGTAGAGAAAAATAAAAACATAAATCTTCCCCGCGACTGATGTATTAAAAAATACCCTTTGATAATAATTTCTCATACTTATCAATCAACTTGCTTTTCAGTTTTTATGAATACAACTAATTTACACGATAATAAGATTAGATGGCAGGTAGGTACGTATTATAACTAACACAATGTTCGGAGACGTGACGTACAAACAGATAGTGTGTTTATTGTAATAACTGACTTTAGAATAACTTAACTCACTTTTTCTCTTTACAGATTATTTACTTTATATTTGTTGTATGAAGGTTTTTATTGTACATGTTACGTTTAAGTATCGAGGAATTGCATCTACAGAATTCCTGTAAGTTATAGTCTTTCCAAGTTGGAGACATATTCCAACATTAGAAGACTCTTGGACTTGGACTCTAGTATGGCTTTGAATATAAATCACATTAAGTAAGCTAATGAGAGAAAAATCTGGAGCTACACCGATCTAACACCAAGATTTTAATTGTAATTGAATATAATTATTTACTGAATAAGGATTAAGAAGTAAGTCTTCCATTACACGTCCTTGGAATTTACGTTATTGTACCTTACCTACCATGGCTTTTTGTAAATAGCAATTAAAATCGAACATGGTTTTCGATTTTCAATTGTCCAATAAGTTATTTCCATGCATTATTATTATTGCATACAATTATAATTATTATCAATATTGATATAAAAGTCGTTATCTTTTTATTAATATTTTCTACATTGTGAAAACACAATCATATCAGCTATGTTAACTTTTCTGACAGTTTCCAAATTACGTAAGGTAACGGAAACTTTTAGTAGCTCTGTAGGCCACGGTAACCACGTTCCATTAGGGCCGTTTGCTTATCTGCCACTTCAGTAGTATAAAAAAGCCACATCAGGATCCATCCTGATGTGGCTTTTCCATTTCCAGTTTGGAGTGGATAAATGTGCGGTCACGCATGTAAAAAGGAGAAATTGTGGAATCTGAAGTGATAAAACTCTCAGATTCCACAAAACTTAGATACCTTTCTGCAAATGATACCCACAATTATCTGGGTATGTCATTGGCGTTAGGTATTAATGAATCGGGTAAGAAACAATCATTACGGGAATGCTTTTTCTGCCGCCTGAGATAAGTAGTAAAGAATCTTTTGTCACGCGGTAACAAGGTGCGTGCCTATCATGATTTGGTCCTACCAGTCCTAACCTACTCCTTTCCTTTGTATACTCAACTGGACTCAGACTAAGCTTGAAGCCCTGGATAGAAGAGTTCGTACACTGCTTACTGCATATCAAACGCATCATCTACGTTCCTCAGTAATGAGGCTGTATATCCCGCGGAAATTTGAAGGTCATGGTTTTTAAACATTAAGACTCTACACAACGGCGAGATATGAAACCTTATAGAATATTTTCCCAAGGTGAATGTGGATGTGCATCGGGCTGTAGTGGCAGTGAACCACTCACCGCTCGCTCTTACGAAAGAGAACTGGCACAAAACTGAAACTTATCTGCAATACTCAGTATTAACGATCGCAAGGAAGTATGGAGGAGCAAAGAGCTACATGGATGATTTTATCGGGCCTTATATGGGCTGGATGTAGATTTAAAAGCATCTGTTTCCTGTTTACGTTTCGGTGATCACTTTAGAGAATCCGAAGACTTTGTCTGCGCAGTTATTGATGCACTTGTAATGACGAACATCTACCGAAGATATATCCTTAAGGATGGTACGGTTGACATCTTCTATCCATCGTCTAGCCAACGGCGAGTATTTGCATAGATACAACCCAGCAGCCAGGATTATCCATCAGTAACTTGCTTTTAAATATAACATTATAGATTTGGAGGTGCCGCATTACTGGTATTTGCCGGACCCAGTTCTTGACGATGGTCGTGTCACATTGTTCTGGGATCGATCTATCGTCACTGACAGGACTATTGTAGCCATAAGCCTGATATAGGGGTGATAGATCGATTAAAGCGTCATGCAATAATTATCGATGCCAGCATTCCGCATTACGAGAATCTCGTGAAAGCCGAAAATCATAAGCAAATAAAATATTTGGATTTGGCTCACGAGGTTGTCGACATGTGGAGTGTGGATTTGGCGATTTTCGTTCCGATAGTCGTGTCGGTTCACGGACTGATTGCCAAGAGCCTCGACCAATATCTCAAGACGCTAGCGGTAGACGGTTGGGTCAAGGGACTGATGCAGAAGGTGGTGCTGCTCGACACGGCACGCATCGTGAGAAGGTGCCTTTCCCTGAAGCCCTAGCCCCCGGTAGCTTGGTCCCTGTACCCGATGCTGGTGGAGTACTATTTTTTGTTATATTTTTAAATGTTTTATTATATGTATTTAAAACTATAATTTATAAGTTGTTGTAAAATGAATAAAGAAGAAATAATAATATTATTGCCGAAAAAAAGTATTTATTATACCAAGTTAGAGATACACTTAATTTTAAAAAGTAAATGCAGGTAATAAAAAAATGCATATATTATTGACAGACAATGTCAGACATTTATTTTACTTTTGGTCAATTCCTTAATAGCGTTTGCAATTTCCAGGTCAATTTCCAAATAATGTTTTCTGGTGTCTTTTTTAAACATATCATGATATTTGGCGTCTTTTATTAAAATGTCCAGTAAATGAGCAATGTTAGGGATTTTTGCTAATGAATCTATTTAATCAACAGACCAAAACCTTTTGGCCTCTTTTTTCAAAATCGACTGTTTGTATGAAAAAAATTTGTTACACTTGTACTTTCACAGGTTATTTCGATCAGTATAAAGACATGAGACAAGAGTCATTGGCGGAATCGTTGGGATCGCCATAGAACAAAAAAAAAAGAATCTATTTAATTTGCTGTGCCACCATTCTGCATTGTTAGTGGTTCTAATATTTTTCTGATTACAACAAAATGCTTTGTTAAAAAATATTTTAGTAAGCTATTGTTGCTTACAATATTTGTTGAACTTTCGAATATTTTCTCCCGATGGGCTTTTTGCTTATCATTTTATTCTCTCTTATATGAATTGCGCACACCTGGACACGTATTAGAACACGGGAGTGGATTCTTAGTGGCCAGTTAGGTACTTTTACCATTATCACTATAGGTTTTATATCTACGTAAATGGTTACGATTGCAACTGGGTGTTTTCGAACGTAACTGGTTTCAAACAAGGAAGATAACATCCTCTGCATTAATTGAAAACAAAACACTGGCTACCATCGCGGCCAAATATATTATAACCTGTAAAATATAAGTTAACCAGTAAACATAAACAAAAATTTTTTTAGAGGTAGGTATCTACAATTTCTCAACCAACGATTCGTGATTTGTCATGTTCTTCTATTTTGGGTTATCTGAACATTAAGGCATAAAAAAAGAGAAGAAGAAATCAATAACTTTATCCATATCCATATTATTAATAAAATAACTGCCAAAATTACCGATGATCTAGAATCATTTGTATAGTTTATTTTCAGTTCAGTTATACTTACTGTATTGGTGTAAAACGGTGGTTGATCGGCTGCTAATGCGGGAAAATATGCCCCCAGACCTGCGGCAGTCGCTGCGGCTGCATCAGAGTACGGAGCACTGTACATAGATAAAGGCATGCCTGAGGCTAGCCTCTGATAGTTGAGAAACTCGTACTGACACGAGCATACAGTCTGTCCGGTGATAGGGTCCTGGAATATAGGGCGGCCTGTATCGCAGCAACGCGGGGCTGCGGCGGCCGGCGAGCTTGGCCTGGGGGCACTGCTCGCGCTGCCTGCACCCGCGCTCATTCCCGCCTGCGCCGGCGGCGGACTGTTGGAGGCTGTCGAGATGGTGCTCTGTAAGTTGTAAATTTTGAAATGCCTTTATGGCGCGTTTTCACATTCGCGAATGCAATTACAAATTTAAAAAGGAGAAGTAAGTACGCACAGCAAATGCTCGCAAAGCACATACAAGTAGGTACCTACGTAAAATGCACTTTGATAGGCCCACGTTGGTACAGCCATAAACTGATTGAAAAAAAGTTCATAATGGACGGGTGCTCTCATTAGCATAATATAAAATAATTGATGGATAGTAAACGAGCCTTTAACGATAGTGTTAAAAAGGGTGAGCATCATCATGTGAGCATCAGTCAAAAACCTTGGGCGTGTCTCTCATGTCGTCAAGGCGAAATTCACCCATGGTACGCAAATTTGAAACGCTTTAAATTCCCCTTTGAAATACGCTTTGTCGCGAGTACCTAATACTAAAATGATTCGATTAATTTTATAAAATTAATTACAATGGGATCGCCCAGGGCGGACATATTGTTGACGTAATAGATTTATTCGCCGCACTACCTGAATCGATACAGCGGTCGAAAAATAAACATCCGGCTGTCCGATTACAAAGAGAGAGACGTGAGTTGAGATCGTCCTTTTAATTGAGCATAGTGTAGACTCGCACGAGGGTAAATAACTTTCTAAATATTTGTCATTGAAATGAAAAATGATCCCAGACGTCCGACGTGCTTTGTGCTTTCAATAGGATTAGAAACCGAGAAATGTCGTAGATATAATCCCTGGTAACTTCTTTGTAAAAAAAAAAACATATTAATATTTCTTGTATAATGTTTATTTTACGTAACTTTTTCAAATAAACTTAGTTATTAATATAGCAACATAACCTAGAAAAACAAATGTACATTTCACAGATGCTCGACTCTAAGAAACTATTGTTTTAAAAAGCAAAGATACTAGGTGGTGGTACGTGAGTTAACCTTTAATCGTGTATAGAGGCGGTGCTGTCACCGTAAGCCTAGTAAAATCACGTCGCGGTTGACAGTGGCCGTATTACGCTGAAGCTGTGACCCGACTCTTAGAAGTATGGCTTCCCTCGCCCTAAACACGAGGCACACACCCATTGCCACCTTCGCTGTTATAGATACGAATATGTCGACGACCTTAGGTATCAGCACACGTTTACCCGGCGCGCGACAGGCTAAAAACATTTGTTGTGTTGCGGGAATTACTGAGGTAATCCCGAAGCCGTTAAACGTCGAATCCCTGCATTACCTACATTACATACCCTGCATAGTTATTTAATCCTTGCTCGCTAACATTGTGTATGTATAGGGGGCTCTTTGGTTGGTAGCTGTTCGCACTGTATCTTCATTCATTCAACCTAATGATAATGGTAATAGGGATTATATCGATTCATATAGGGGATGTGGCTGAAATTGACGTTGGTGCTTTAAAGGGGTTCAATTCGTTTGAGCGATACTATCGGCTGGGTAAAACGACATAATTATTATAGTTGCTACGTAGGTAAGTATATTTATAGCGGAATGTGTGTTTTTATTTGTTTTTTTTACGTGCAGGAAATCCCCATGGTTACCCGCCCCCCCCTTCGGAACCGAAGGGGGAGGTTATGTCGGACTCGAACCGACTAAACCGCACGCCGTCTGTGGGTCGATGTGCTAGGCCGGAAGTGAGGTTGTCTTTTGACATATCCCTCGCACCCCGGCTGACCCAGGGCCATTTCTCTCGGTCTGGCCCTCCTCGGGAGGGGGAACCACGTGGTCCCCGATTCGCCCCCGGTATGGGGGGGCGGCATGTGTGTTCTCAATCTCCACAGTATTTACAAATTCAGTTTCATTCAATCATGAATCATGATATAGTTTCATTGAAACGTCATAGTGTTTATTCATATGCATATAAATGCTGGTTATTCATTCATGAACTTATTTTTAAGGTTACCTATGTTATGCTTACATCGTGTTAGAAAATCATGAAATATGTCATGTACCTACTACTAATGCAAAGTGGGTACGTCATCGGTGTAAATTATGTCTGGTACCGAGCTACCGACATTAGCGGCAAGTATACAGCAGTTGTTATTGATTATAAATTCGCTGAATAGATAAAAAAGGCAATTAATTTAATCAAGAAACAAGTAAAGCTTTATTTCGTACCCCTTTTTGAACGAGCGAAGCCGCCATTCTTGGAGATTTTGAATGCCTTAGGTTATGAACTAATTGAAAAAATAAATTTATAGTCATGGTGGTAAATTAAAATATGTAGGTATATCATTAGGTATTGTGGTAGATATAACGTCTCATATATTTGGCAGGGATTTCTGAATTTTAGGATGAAGTTATCGCTACATTGCTTCAAAATACTTAATGTAGATACGCAATGTACATTCCATGTCGTATAGCACATGCAAGTTTGACATTTATAGTTTAAAAATGATACCTATTTTAACGTAACATGACATGTAACTAGGTAAATACCCGCGTATAACACGTCGTTCTCATTTATCTACGTAGACAAACTTTGAAAATAAGTAAGTATTAGTTATGTGTGCTTATTAGATAAAGAGTACAAAAAAGTTGTCATCATATCCTTTTCAAATATCGGACGGTTGGAGGATTAAAGTGCCGCTGCACCTTATCTTCAGCAGACATCTTTTAAAAAACAAACATGAGAAGTATTCTCTTTTTTTCCTCTTTTTTCATCGTAACCCGCAGGATGTGTTAGAGTCGTTAAGCCCTTTTAAGTGTTAAACCATGTAACTGAATATTCGAGCGTATAAGGGTCCGATCTATTTGTTAAATAATGTAAAAAAGTTAATCTTAGAGAAAACGAACCCAATGACATGAATTTCGTTAAAGACATCAGCCGAGCAAAAAATATCGATGACATGTCGCTCGCTTAACTAACAGTGGGTGACGCCGAGAGATGGCTTTTGTCCAGGTACCAATAGGGTTTTTATCAAAGTCGGCCCTTTGGCAGACATCATTAAAGTATTAAATTTACGATAAGGTTACCGGTGCACAAAAATAATTCCGAAATTCATGCTAAGGTTTAATACCTCCACACTCGACGGTTTGCAATACAACCCTAATGAATTGCCTCGAGGTGTCTATTACCCACACCAAGCTTGAACAAAGGTTACTCGCTCGTTAACTCTGTCCTGCGCTCTTTCTTCTTTTAACTTTATTTCAAACTCACAACTTGACAGCAAAGTTACTTTCAATTCTACATACCTAGACATTACTCATATCATTATACTCGTGTTCATATAACCGTGCTCGTGCTCTAAACTACTCAGAAATAACCCAACATATGACATATCTCACTGGTCAGTCAATAAAGTGCTAAATGCAGATTTCTTTAGATGGGATTTCACTAATGATAGTGGATGAGATCATAAAAACTAAAGGTTTTAATCAATGGATTTCATTGAGTAAAAAGGGAGAGTTGATTTGGAAATCGCTATATCGCCGAAATGGTGGCCCTCAGATAAAAAAGTGGTAGTACAATTTTATTGGTAATTACATGATCTACAACTTTGTCCAACCTACTTCTGCGCTAATACTTGCCACTGACGAGAAAAATGCAAGAATCCAATATTTTTGACCTTTGACCTTGAATAAAATATGCAGAAGTCCAATCGATGGGGACTTGATATTTCTTTCATTATGATTTACTTAATTGGTGGGGACCAATTTCCAGTCCTATGCGAATTTATGGAAGCTTATTATTTTATTACGTTTATTTTGACTGCATTATTAAGAAAATACCGGGTCAGGAGTACCCGCAACAGGGTGGATTGCATTGAAATAATTGTGACAGTAAACGAAGCAAAACGTGCAAACCGGGGTCATAGCACTCATTGCAAGTGAATCGAGTAGTTTCTGCCTACACCAAAGAGAAAGATACCCCTTGGACTTAGGAGTCAGACAGCCGTTTTAACATGAATATGGTCAAGAATGTCAAAACAGGTGCGTCAACAGCGATGTTAATTAGTGTTAGTTGTCGTGTAGCGTTCTAGGGCTTCACCTATTAGTCAGGCCTGAGACAGTCCACAAAATTATCAAGGCAATATTCCCAATTAATCCTTTTCAAAAAGTATTATAATTTGATAGATTGCAAGATAAGCCCCCGTCAGGCGTCACGGCAGCTTGCGTTCCCATTTACGTTCCTTGTCATGAGAAAAGCGTGTACCAGTCAAGAACTACTAGGTGCATAGTGCCTGTGTCGATACGGTTAATTGCCACAAATTAACATCACAATCAAAATTTTTTATTCTTCTCTTACATTCTATCATTTATGTTCGTGTTTATAATTTGTATTCGATCATAAGGTTCAGAGTTTGATTTTCAGGTGAACAACTTAGGGTCTGGGAAAGTGTTAGATTTTTTGTTAATAAATGTTCGAGAAGCTTGGTACGTATATACTTCAGTATTATGTTCAAAATGTACATTCATCGATCCTCATTATCATGCGAGGGATATACCTTAGTAAATTTTACATTCCGGTATCTGTGAGAGAGTATAGGACTTCCGTACTTATTGTCACCTTATGTAAAAGTCTTCAAGTTAATAAAATTTGCACCGCATGTAAGTCGTATCTACGGAGAATATCTATGTACATAGTATTATGCAGTAGTTAGTGGTTCAGCAGAGGTAGGTTAAGGAAAAACTTTGTTATAAACTCAGAGGTATGTAAATCATTATAAATACCGACATACGCCAAACTTTCATGAATGGAACAAAAAAAACGATTTAACCACTCGTGAATTGAAACAAAACATTCGAAAAATAAAAACAAATCATTGTATTCACGGAAATGTTTATGCTGATATTTGAAGAGGTTCTTTTATCAATGCATTTTGTAAATTTGCGAATTATTACTTGTAAACCGTTATTCAGGGGATGATAAATTTGTCCAAAGTACAGGTTACGGCATCAAACATTTCAACTTAAACACCCTACTGCAAGATACAACATTTGTGAGTGTTAACCCCCAGTTATTTACATAAAATTAAGAATTTAATTGGACAATTACATGGTGGATCATTCGAAATAGGTGTCTATTTTGACCGCATCCTGTGTTAAGATATCTATATAGATAAGGTCACGAAATTGGCCCACCCTTAAATTCAAAAGAAATTCACACCTTTCCTAATTAGGGTGGAATTAGGGAAGAATAAATATTGAAAGGAAACCGCTTTTATTCTAACATGTTGTACGGTAATGTAAAAATGTATCCACATCAGTGTTGTTTATCGATAAATAATTATTGCCTCTTAATACCAAAAACTTCTGTCTGTCAAAAGGGTCTTGGGGAATGAATAGTTACTTCTTTATTGTAATTAACCTTATATGAGGTTATAATATAAACTATTGATTTATCATTGACCTCATCGTTGCCAGTAGGCTGTCAAAGATATTTTATTCTATTAGATTTAATTACTTACTGAGCGTCAGTATCTTTTTACAAAAGAAGAGTATTGCCTACCTAACCTATCTCAAAAGAATATTGTGAATCATTTCTATGAGCTTTTCAAGTTAAGCTTTGTTTACCAGCGGAAATGCAGTCAATGTAAATTGTTTAATCTATTGCCTCATTTTATTAATTTTATAATCTTACCTTTATGCCGCAGAGAAAATCAGTTAATTTTAAGATGAGTGCTAGCAGAGATAAACGGAAGGATCTTGTTGCGTCGACCACATATATATAGTTTATCTATTGGTAGAGGCAGGTGATGGTGATGAAGTACCTTATAGTTACGACGTATATAGTTTAAAATAAAAACTTAAATTGAGAGAAAAACGACTTACCTTTATTCCTACTACATTTTTAGCTTATTATTATTTAGCTTTTTAGCGTTTGCAATATGAATTAACTTTTACATAAAATACATGTAGCATAAGCGCATTAAAATCATCATTTTATTGCAAGGCCTTGTCGGTAACCGATGCTTCAATTCGAGCGAAACGGGTGACACACATCATAAGATAAATTGTTAAGATCTCACCGAACGAATAAATCGTTGTATGTGATAATCTAAATAAAACTGCAGTTTTTTGGCCCCATCGATTTATCGGTTTACTTTGAACGTTATAAATTTCTCTTAGTGTGTTTTTCACCCATTGACTTCTTACTTATATATATTGTTAGCTGTTACCTGCGGCTTCACTCGCGTGTTGCCGGTTATCACGACCAAACATAGCATATCCTTTTTCAAGGTCTAATCGACTCCTGTACCAAATTGGTTCAGTGGTTTAGGCGTGAAAGCGTCACATGCAGACAGATAGTTATTTTCGCTTTTATAATATTTGTATGGATAACATTCTTCGGGACGATTATACTAGTTTATACCAGTTTACTGATTTTTATCTATTCTCATACTGAAATGTATATTAAAAAATTAAACGCACAAACTTTAATGACAGTCTTTATGCACAGAGTATTAAAATAAAATTTAAAAATTACATTGTGATCAGCTTTTCTGTGGCCAACTGTATCAAAATGTAACTTTTTTTCCATTTCGATACAACTTCTACTGGACACTAGGTTTTCATGCATTTTTTCCTACATAGTCTGTGGACGTGGCGCAACACTCATGCGCGGTCATCGATTTTATTTCGGCGCTAAGCATTTACTAGTAAATGTAAACATGTACTGTAATTTTGAGCAAATTAGGTATATTATGGCTAGGTTGCATCATCTTACTTTAACATTAACAGTGCAGTTAAACTACCAGTTAAGTTTAAATAGGTTGCACCATTTGACAATAGTTAAAATGACGTCAAAACTTGACGCTAACTGTAACCGGTCACGCTTGGCCGGTTAGTGTTAATTGTAAACGTTGAATTCTTTTAAAAAGGTGTCGTTTATAAACTCTAATGTAAACAGTATGTCCTTGCTCCGAGAAATATTCGCAGAAACGAGTTCTGAAAAACGGACCCAGTTGGTTTAAAGTCTAGGACAAGAAAAGTTTATTTATTGCGACCGGATCGTTTTTCCACAAGGGATGATGTATCTTTCTTGACAAGATTTCGGGTCTCCAAGATGGTAGCTTGGTGGCTGACTTAACGTTTGTAAAGCAGGTTAAAACCTCCAACGATGAAGCAGGTAACTTTATACCTATACTATTAATATTTATGCAAAAAAAAAACAGAAAATAAACACCACAACTTCAACAATACACTTTTGTCATCGATTGTCAACCAAACTTGTCAGTTTGGTAAAATAAAATGACAGTTTACGTCTAGTATTACCACATTCAATGTTGTTAGGTGTGGTGAGTTCATTGTCTTCATTACAAAGTATTAGTAAGAAGGTAAAGTACACGGTTACAGTTTACCTTTGGAAATTGTGCATGAGTGAAGCATATATTTCAGATTTGGCCAGTTTTTGCTAAATCCATTATGGAGACGTAAAACACGAGATAACAAAGTGAAAATGTGGCAAGAGCATGTCGAAATCTATGAAATCACCAATTATAGGTGTAAACTTTAAACTTTTTGGGTAAAACTGCACTATAAAAACACATTTCTCTTTCTACTGTATTCTTATTCTATGTAATATATAATTGAACAAACTGCGTTGATTTTAATTAGGACAATTAAATCTCAGTGATTCTATGGAGTTGTAAAAAGAATACTGAAATTTATACAACGAAGAGGATGGGAAAAGTAAATCAAAATTTAATAAGTGTTGTCTCACTAATTTATCGATATTTTGAGAGGACTAAGTAAAACCAAAATTATTCAACACCATAGGATTGTATGAACCCTATCTGATAGAGTAAGGCATTGAACAGGTAATTTATATTGTTTTGAATTTACCTGTTACGATTTAAATAAGAACAAGTAGGTTGGTCCGTTGTAAATCGATATAAAGTGTGATTAAATGTTTTATGGGGAGGTGAAATCCTTAACATTGGACCAAATATTAGGCCCGTTTAAAAGGCGTTTCGGACACGTACACGTCTCTAAAGCGCGCTCTCCGCGTCGATTCGGAGCCCGAACCGTATTATTATTGTGTTTCATTCAAACAACTCATTCATAAAATTGCAACTCTTTCGAGAGCAACCGGAGAGCTCGTCGACACACTCCATCGCACGCACAAATGTGAACGGAAACTTTTACCTGTTCCTTTTAATGCGATATTCACATGTGAAAAATAACATTCGATTCATTATCTCGAACGACGCCTTATGTGTCTTCAATCATCCAGTGCGGTGAGAGCGAGCGTTGATTTCGCTAATGAAGTTGTTTCAGATTGTTCAGCGAGATTTATTGGCCCCTGTTACGGAATAAACATGTGCTAGTGCCCGGGTACTTGTCTATTAATAACTGGACCATTATTCTGCTTAATACCCTTGTGACGCAGTCGCAAACATTCCACTGTTACAGTATTGCTGAAATTAGATTGATGCAATAGGAACATTGTACTTCAATTATTTGTACTTTTACAGTTAACTAACATACTAGCTAGTTGTTTTGGTATAATCACTCTTCAGTCTCAGGGCAGTTAGGATGGGACATCACTGACTTACTACAAGTGTTTATTTACTCTTTGGCATTGACAATAAAAGTGCCTGGTGTGTAGCTAGAAATGTGCATTTGTGTAAAATTCATGGTGAAAAGTTTGACAACTTATTTTTTGTGTACTGGTTAGCTACGCATATATCATATTGTATGTTTCAGATTGTTCAGCGAGAGTATTGCTGAAATTAGATTGATGCAATAGGAACATTGTACTTCAATTATTTGTACTTTTACAGTTGACTAACATACTAGCTAGTTGTTTTGGTATAATCACTCTTCAGTCTCAGGGCAGTTAGGATGTGACATCACTGACTTACTACAAGTGTTTATTTACTCTTTGGCATTGACAATAAAAGTGCCTAGTATGTAGCTAGAAATGTGCATTCGTGTAAAATTCATGGTGAAAAGTTTGACAACTTATTTTTTGTGTACTGGTTAGCTACGCATATATCATACCTATAGATTTAGAACGATATTTTTCCTTGGTTATGACTTAGATACTTAGATTATATTATTAATAATCTAAGTTTGGATAGTAACCTCGTTTTTAGAAACATATTTAAATTACTTCCATATCCATATTTTGAATAAATTCCCTATATAGCCTAGGGCCTAGAATAATTATGCTTCACAAATAATTTGATAATTCACTGCACAATTGCACTACATGCAATTTACTATGCTTATGTACCTTATACTGTTTTTAAATATAAAAAAGGATGTCAATTAATCAATTAGCCCAAAAGAATAACACCATATATTATAATATACCTAAGTTAAGTTTGGGCAATATGACACGAAAAGTAAAACCTAGTTTTTAGGCTTAGTATATAATGATACAACCATAACCTAGGACATGAATTATGAAAACAATTTGACCTGGATAAAATCTAAAAAACTGTCACTTTTTAGATATTCATCTTCTACAATATATATCCCTAAAAGGCGAGGTAAAAGTTTATTACGTTCACATTTATTACGTGTATATATTTTATAATATATAATTATAAAAGTAAAATGCCATACTTAAATAATTTTCTCATACATTTTACAAAGAATGATAAAATAAATTCTAATGATTGTTCTATTCATACTATACGAAATCGTTGGAGTAATCGAGCTACTATTGTGGCAGTTTGTGTTTAGAATTGGAAGAGGGGTATGGAAATTTGAATTATCGGTTAATACAGACGCTATTAAAGCGGTGGCGATTCAAAACATCCCGTGCTGTTCCCCACCGAGCCTTTATTGCGCTCTCTATCGTTACCCACTAATCGACAACTGTGTTACTAAAATAACTCAGTGCAAAATGACTTTCCAAACGATAACAATTTATTAGGATTCACACACATGTTTTATTCAGTTTAATTAGTACATTTGGTAGATAATAATGATAAATTATATGTATTAGAAGGATCATAATCGTAAATGTAGCGATTTTGATATTTATTTTTAACCGACTTCAAAAAAGGAGTTAGTTCTCATGTCGATTGGTATTTTTTGTGTGTACACCAATGACTCTGAGATTTATGATCCAATTCACGTGATTCTTTTTTTGTTTGTTGCGGAATAGTTGCCATTCGGTCCCACAAAAATTTAACATAATTTGACCCAATAGTTTTCATTTTATGAATATTTTAGTGTTTTTTAAATGTACATTTTTGTTTATGCTCTCCGACATTTGCGTCCTTTATGAATCAATTTTTCAATTAGGTTCAGTATAACTCACAGGCCCCATATTAAGTACAAGAGTAACGGACCTTGAACTCCGGAGCCACACGAGGGAAATAAGGAAATAAAATAGGAAATAAAAATAGTTACATATTAAGCCAGTTTTTTGACGCTCCTGTGACAAGGTAGGCGAGTTTACGATGGTCAAAACTATGGTCGGCATGCTGGACTGTATAAGACCACTAAACAACCTATTACAGACACTAAAAAGAAAAAAAAAGCTGTTTTAAAAATCGTCTTCAAAAACCTAAAAAGAGACTAAATATTAAAAAATAACTGCGTTTAAAAAAATCCACTTAAAAACTAAAAAGTATAAAATAATCTAATAAAGATAAGAAAATTACTGTAAGGCGAAGATCGCGGGTTCAAACCCCGCCTTAACTGATTCAATATTTTTCCCGTCTTAATCGATATGAATATTTAGCATGCAAAATGCTTTTAAAATTTCATTAAAAAATAATTACTGAATTTACAGATTTACTGATCTGTTAGAAGTCAACCGGCCAATATTTTTTTAATGGCTCAATGCCAACTATGTTTGTTGTGCCTGAAATACTATGATGCAATCAAAGTATAAAAATTCGAATGTGTAAATCCCGAATCTACGAAATACCGAAGTACTATATACCGAAATTCAAAATGGGAATTTTATATGTAACCGTTTAAAAATGAGCCTGAAGTATCTGTGAACCCGGTATCGGTAAACACAGTATGCCATACTGTCGATCTAGAGAGGACAGTTGCATGAGCGCAATGTGTATGTGGTTGGTAACAATAACATATAGAAATACGATAAACCGTATCGTATTCGGTGACCGCAATTCAAACTAGGCATACACGGCATCTTGATGGCTATTCATGACAAATTTGGTTTTAGATCATATCATTTCTAATAGGTAGTAGAAAATCTTTAAGTAAAATAGGTTTTTAATAAAGGTGTCTTTATTCAGTTACGTTTAGATCACTTAAGTAGTTATAATTAGGCAAGATAAAAGCCACCTCGGCGGTGGTCAAAGAGTTTAGAAAGGCGTTGGAAAGGCTGGCCAGAGGACAATACAGGCAACGAGATAGCCGATGAACTAGCTTGGAAAGGAGCTGATGTAAACCAAGTGGACCCCGAACCCAGGCTACCAATCTTCTACAAAATCACCAAAAGAGTCATCAGCCGAAGCATAATGGCAGAGAACAAGCGAAAATGGACACCATCGCGTCATGAAACGGTCGAAAGTTTTCATATAAAGCATTAGACAAAAAAAGAACAAGCCTATCATAACAGTGATAACAGGCCACTGCCGACTGAACAGGCACCTGACACTGATAGAAGTGAAGAGTGGTCGTAGATGCCTGGAGTGCATGGATGCCGAAGAAACCAGCCTCTACCTGCTGGCATGTACTAGCTAAAAAGGTGGGAAATCTTGGAAAGGACAGACTAGATTTAGAAGATATCAACGATCTGAAGGTGGAACAGATTGTAAGTTTTTGCAAGGAAATTATTTTTCTTTTTGTTATTTATTACTTTTTGTGATTATTTTTTCTGTTTGTAATTTATTTTTGTTTGTAATTTATTAATTTCTTCTGCCAGAAAATTAACAGAAAATTAGTGATAGGTTCTATGATTGGCGCTATATTATAGGTATGGTATGGTATGGTATGGTATGTTCTGTTCTTTTCATCTTTTTCTCTGTATATAACGAAGAAACAAAGAAAGAAAAAATAGAGATGCGCTCCACCATCAGACTTATCAGGTTATTTAAAAGAGCTTTATTACTTAGCTTAGCTTAGCTTAAGTGGTACGGGAACTTAAGTCTGATTCAAGTTATTACGAGTCAATTATCCCTTGCAAATTCTCAGTTATAAATTAGGAATACTTAGTGCGCACGGCAAATCCACACCAAAGGTGCAGATTTTTATTATCATAGACTTGTAAGATCAACCATCTTTCTTGTCAGGTTGACATTCTGTGTAAGATCATCTGCTTTACAGTGAACTCGCCAACGTCCATATTTGTCCTTAACTAATTAGAAAGACACATAGAAACGGATGATATCTTTTGTCTTTTCTAAAATTGTAAAGAACATAACAATGAAGGTAATGATGACTTTACTCAAATAAATCAGCAAGCCGTGATATGTGAAGCGACTTTGATATGCATTGCTCCTTGGTTGTAATGATGACGTAAAGAGACACGGTGCTGTAATTGAGCCGCGTTTGTGTGTCTGTGTCACACGTATAACGAAGTCTCGCGATCGCGAACGGTTCAGAGGCGACGAGGTGTGAACTAACGATATGTGAGCACCTCATGCGTCGCGCACACACGCCCGTGGGCGAGACAACGCAAACAACGACAGTAATTGTCATACATGTGTATTTTAAGTTCACAATGTTGGTAATAAAGTTTCACGACTCTCTATGGCGCTGCTGATTAGGACCACTAACGAAAGATCTGTAGCCTCGACGCGCTATATAGCTCGTTTATTCATGTATTACAGTTGTCTTGAGGTTATTTTCACGCAGTATTTTTGATGTTTATGCCCATCCTCAAAGTAAAATAATGTCGCGACACTGACGACTAAAGAACAATTTTCACGTTGTGTGAAAGCTATTAACGTTTTTCAAACTCAATATGTCGTTGTTTCGACGTGCGAGTTTCTAGACATTAGGCATATTGAAATATTTCATATATAAATAATACAGTATGTGTCATATATAATAATACAATAATACATGTATTTTATAATAGATGAAAATACTCATATTACCGTTAGAGTGCGGAATCTGTCAATGTGCACATTTTTGCAGATTACCTGATACGATCAGTTAAAGTGCGAAATTGTAGTAAATAATCAAGATCTACTTAAATTGCACATTAACGAATGTTACACCGTTAAAGTGCGGAAGACGGTGGTTGAAATACTTTTGTTCCACTCACCCACTCATCCGCGCCTCCTGTTCCCGAAGCGAAGAAACGTCGACAGAGCCTCACTTCGCAGGACTCCTATGTTTTTGAGATTTTCTTGTGATAATCACATGGAAATCTGCCGCCTGCCCTTCTAACCTAATATATCCGAGTCGGAGCGCGCAGTGTCTACGAGCTCGCTTCACTCGCTCCCGCGCAGATACATAATAATTTATGGCTAAAACGTTGATTAAAATGTTTTATTATAAAAGAATCTGTCTGAATGCAATTTTACCACGCATGCCTGATCATTAATCTGGGCATTACCTAGGTAGTCTGCAGATTATCTAGTTAATGTAAGAACTGAAACAATTATATATATATAAACAACATCGCCATAGGTACACCTAGTATTTTATCAGAACTTAATGTAGGTAGGTATACTTATTCTAATAAAATCCTTTGGAACTGCAGCGACTCTTACTTGAAGCCTTGTTAGAATAAAAGTTTTACTTAAGAATCAGTGCGGGGCGCATACGGTTTTCTTTTTGAAAGTGCACATAATTTCATATGGTCATCCATAAGAATTGCTGTATATCTCCTTATTAATAGCGACATAACTCGCCAACACGATCTTTTCATTACAGAGTTCGAATGCGAAAAAGTTTTATTACCATCAAAATGTAATATATTTCTGAGTTTATCCGACTGAATTTTAGTTCATACGGTTGAATTAAACTCTGTTGCAAAGGGCCAAAGATTCAATTTCAGAAGGACGTGAATGCCCGTTGATATTCTCGAAGTGAATGTCTTCTACGTCTTTCATCGCACGCACACATACATTGCTGAATCCGGTTGCGCCTGCGCTTAGTATGAGAAACACTATCACAATTCGTCGCGACCGTAACTAGAAACTACAAAATTTATTAACCGCGTGAACAGAGCGCATTCGCTTCATTTCGGAGAAATTAATTTAACTTTCTGAGAAGTGAGCGTCTCATTCACCTATCTGATTAGGGCGAGTCGAGTGGGAACGCGCGTGGAGGATCGCTTCGGGCTGATTCGGGAGTCTGGTGATAAGGTGTTGGGCTTTCGGTAAGGATCTGAGGCTCATCAAAAAGATATTTGATCCTAATTTTAAGTGATTTATTTTCAACCGACTTCTAAACAAGGAGGAGGTTCTCAATTCGGATGTTTATATTTTTTTGTTTGTATGCGCATAGCTCCGTCATCTGTTTACGGATTTACAAAATTATTTTTTGCTGGACAGAGTTTTATTCAGCGATAGTCCCATTTCAATTTCGTAAAGATCTGATTATGGGTTTCGGAGTCGGACCACGGAACTCTTCAATAAATACTAGTAAATCAGCCGTGATGTTTGCAAAATAAATAATATTTAGAGTTCTATGGTTTAGCCTGTTAAGGTAGTATTATATTAATTTCATTAATGGCACTGACTTCAGCAAAAGTGCTACGCCAATTTTATTATATTCAGTAATGTTTTTTTTTTACTTTGGTAAAACTTTTTACAGTGATTTGTAATGTAGAAGTAGGTTTAATTTTTGTTTAAAAATAACTTATGAATATTATGAAGCAAATTGATTTGAAATTCTACTTTTAACATGTATCTCTTTTTTAACGATAATAAGAATTTATATCAGAACAGTCGTAATTAATTTACTTTAACCCATGGTATTGTCAGTTACTGGTGCAAAATTAATTTGCACACGAACATATTAACTGTTATAAAGTAGTTAAATAATAATACATTATAATACTTATGTGCCTACAAGCTAGCTAGTTTAGACTGCGACGAGATATCATGTTTCACAAATGTAGAAAGCATACTTGCATATCATTAAACATTGGCTCATTATCAAGAACAATAGCTCACCTGAAGAACATTTACTTAATCATGGCTTTTATTAGGTACGCATTATTAAAGTCGAAACGGGTACCACACGTCAAATTACGGTTCCATACAAAAAGGGGTCAGTAAGCGGTTGAATGCAAACTGCAAAAATGACGAAGATTGTTCATGGCTCATTATGAAGTTAAATGAATGGTGTTGGTTTTGTTCTTTGGTTTACGTGTCCCGAGGTCGTGCACGCGTGTTCGTCGTATGTGACCATA
This sequence comes from Eilema caniola, assembly GCA_949126895.1. Classification (NCBI taxonomy): domain Eukaryota; kingdom Metazoa; phylum Arthropoda; class Insecta; order Lepidoptera; family Erebidae; genus Eilema; species Eilema caniola. The sequence goes on along the minus strand of OX421460.1, from coordinate 34,650,762 downwards.
AGCCAGCGAAGTAGGCATCCATAGCTTGGCTCACTTACGCCTCCACGCCTCGCCTCTCAAGCCCCCCTTCAATTACGATGAAGAGTAATCATATATATGCCAGTAGGTAAAATGCCACGTCCACCCCGAATATGGAATATCGAATAAACTTTGATACAAAATGGTATAACTAACTTTTATGCTTAATACAATTCTAACTCAAAGCTCAGAATCGAATTTCAATGTTAACTTATAGGTAGGTAAATGTAAATTGGTGTCAAGTGCGCGTCGTATCACTCTCTTTGAGTTGTTCATTTAGTTGGGTACTCCGCCCAAAGGTTACTCCTGACTGCGCTGCGCACACAAAATATTAATCTCGTAGTCGACACTTGCAACGCAAAAGTCACAAGGTGCTTAGGGCCGGAATAAAAATAATTTCTTCTACTTTTTTTCAGGTCGTTCAAGTACGAGTACCTACGACGAAAAAGATAACATAATGACATTAGTCAATCTCTGGCGTAGCGGTAGAGCAGTTGACTGTAAAGGTAGAGTCCCGGGTTCGATTCCCGTTCGATATAGATATTTTTAATTAGTTATGATGATAATGATAATTATGTATACTTACTATAATATGTATGTGTTTACAAAAAAAAATGTGTGCTTAGGTATATTTTACTTGAAGTTAGACTGTAGAAGCCATATTGTTTCATGCTAATTAAGCTATGTTTCCTTTCGGATTTGGAAAAAGATTACATTTTATATTATTACAGGGTTCCTAGAATAATTACAATAAAAATATGTTTAGTGTTCAAGAATGTCAAAATATATTTATTTATTACACGTCTTAACGAAAATCTTATAATTTCTGTAATAACTGCGACTTACTACTTAGTGTAAGTTATACTTTTAAAATCCATGAATAAAAAATATCACTCATTGTTCTGAAGTGCTAAAGAATTTCAGTAGAAGTTCTATGCAGACGACAATTTCAACTATCTTAGGACGGCTTCAGGTAGCATAGTGGGTAGATTTCTCCTTGAAAGATGTGATCCTGATACTGTGATCATGATATTTAAATTTCAAGAAAAAGTATTTCTTATGGTTCGGATCTCATAAGAATGCCTGTAGATGACACCTACGTCAACTCAAAACATATGTACCTAGATGAAAATTGAAAACATCTAAGAAGGATCCAAGTAAGTAACTGAGCTGGTAGCGTATTTTCCCAGGATAGATACAACTGCGGATGTTAAAATGTAAAGTTACCTACATAGCTAAATAAATCTATAAATGTTATAAGACCCCGGCATCGGCCGGGTAGGGAGATATAGGGTTTGTGTATTAGACAAAATGAGAGGAATATCATGAGTGATGACTTGCTATATGTTCGAAGTATTTTTACCTACTGTGAATATAATTTCTCAAACGATAGTGTTTATGCTTGTTCAACGTGTGCTATTCTATATTAGCGATTATTAATTAGGATGCAAATGAACACAAAAAACTTATTCAAAAAAGAAGAAGACAAAACAACTAAAGCCAATAAATATAAGTCTTCAGTCCTATACTTATAACAAAATGTTCTGCAATGTATTGTTTATTTAAATATTGTATTGTTAAAAAACAAGTTGGACTAGGCAAACGTTTCGTCTGCACACATTTTATTAGTGAAAGTAAAATGATGCTACTCGAGGTTTAGCAAGTCTAAGGCACTCTGACGTTTTAAAGCGTACGATACAACGCAGTATAAACGTTTACAGCCCATTCTTGTACTTAATTGCTATTTAAATAAAAACGTACCATGAACGCAATGGGACCATGCTGCTATTAAAGAAAAAAACTTTGAATTCTTATTAAGTAAGCTTATTTAAAGGCAGCATTTACGACGGTCTCATATTAAGAAATGAAAAAAAAAGTGAATAATAACTGCAGGGCGTTGAGGAATTGAGTGTTTAAGTTGTGGAATGTAATGTTGGGGTGTTTGGCGAGCTATACGTTCCGAAACTGAGAAATAATGAGGATAATCTCCTCCCTGTCGAGGGAATGAGTCCCTCTTATCACGGAGATAGCAAAAGTAGATCGCATACGGCACGCACTCGGCCACTGACCGAATCATTCCGTATTATCTTTATTAATACAGAGTTCTGCGTAGGTAAATAGAGTTCACCATTTTAATTAAGGCTCGCAAAACTAACTGAATTGGTAGATAAGTTTTACCATACAGATATGAATACAAGTGAGAAATTTAATAAACTGTTATCACATACAAATAAGGGTTGTAGGGAATCTAATAATTTATTAATGAATCAGTGGCATCACTGCCACTTGAGAGATAATGAATTATTTTTAAATAATAATAGAAGTGGGTATAATTTACCTACTTAGGTACGTGCTGAAGAAATATAATTGAAATTTTTCAAATACAGTGTCACATATAGATGAGTATCTAATAATTTGCATTTGTAATGGCGAAGAGCAATACCTAACAAGATTTCAGGAGCTGATAAAAAAGTAAATTTATCACACAACTATGGACGTCAATAAGAGCGGATTTCAAAACTAATAGGATCAAGTCATATATCATATTCACGCCTGTAATTCACTAAAGTTGTAGGTAGAGGTGCATTAATACCCAGAACAAATCTTCACTAAAGTCAAAAGTCAATAAAAACATAGAAGCAGTATCATCTCAATGAATTTCACTAGGTAAAACTTAAGAAACCACTTAAGCTCTACCTAGTCTAAACATTTTTTGTCAAACAATAATGAAACTTAAGATTGTACAATTTAATAAATCCGCCGTAGCTTTTAATCTACACTAATGTTGTTAAGTAGGTACGTTAGACGTTAAAATAAAACGTGCGTTAACATAAAATAACTCGTTTCCACTGGATTAGCCGTCTCTAAGGTGTTTAGTGTGATTGCTTGATCAAATAATACTTATTTTAAGGTAACTCTGTAATTTCAAAGTAGGTAGGTATTGTAACTAGATTACTGATTTAAAATTTGTCTTAGATCATTCTATCATTTTGATTGTGAAAGGTCACCAAGCACGTTTAAGATAATATTCGGAGTTGGTAATATTTTGTATTTCTAATTATTTTAATCTTCCGTCGTAATGATTTTTCTAAGAAAACTTATAAGCTTTAATGTTTGTTTTAGACGATGGATTCTTCAATAAAAATGATATAGTATTTACTTAATTGTTAATCTTTTTCTGGGTTTCTCGGTGGTTTTAAAAAGAAATAACGAAAAAGGTAAATTACTTACATATTTATATAAAAGGAACAAAAATATATAAATATTCATGAAGTCTAGGAACGAACTTTAAACATCATGACAACGACACTAGTGATTATATTCTAGTGTTGATCATAGAACTTAAAAAGAAGGTAACTGTTTTCTGCCGTAGATCGAAGGACTTACTTTTATAATTTGTATATCTTTTTAATATATTTTTAAAGACCTTTAATCATGTACCTATATTTTAAAAACATTGTTTCACATTTTTTGTATTATTATAACAATAGGTGTTCATTTCTGTTACCGTAAACTATCTATCTAATAACTCTATTTTTGTGGTTTAACAAGCTTACCATCACCGTATTAGGATGAAATTAAAAAGTAAGTTCGGTATATGTAGGCATATCGATTGTATTATTTTTATCGATGTAGGGAATCAAAGCGTTATAATTTAATGAACACTAGACAATTGATGTAAGTAAAATGTGTAACAGGTTACGCGTAAGTAACATACAGACGATTATTTCTAGTTTTGGACATGCTTTGTACTGTCTGTGTACGTTCTGGTAGGTAGGTATGTGTACTTTAACTAGGAATACCTAGTCATAAAACATGCTTGGACGATAACTACGAATTAACTACTGTTGCTAGGGTAGGAGAATATAAGATAAACATGGCTTATTAGCAATATTGAAATAGATATATTATTACGGGTATCTGTCTGTTTATATGTAACTTCTTCTTAACCTCACAACGTATTTTGATACTGTTTCCATTGCCATTTAATATTTTTTTGCGGAAGGCTTATTTGTGTAGTGGGTAATTCATCCCAGATAAAGTTTTTAAAATCGGGGAAATCATATAGCACCAGTGCAAAGTCACGGCTGGTCACTGGTCATGTAAGTATAAAAATTAATAACCAATTAAATTCAAGTCAAGAAACACTTGTGGAACGTGTATACCAAATAGTCGTACACATATTGTTCTTAGTTATTTTTACGCCATTGGAATAGTCAATAATATTTTGTCTTCTTCAGATGTTTGGTTTCTTTTGACCACAAAGTAGGTAACTATACCTTCTTTACTTTTGTTTCAATTCAATCAATTACTTTACAATCTTCACTTTACTTCACTTCATTACCTACTTTTGTATTAATTTAATTGATTTACTTACTTAGCTTTCAATTGTTTTCGCTTCGTTCTATCGACAGTAAGTTCTTACTTTACAAACTTATGACTATTTTATAACCAGGTAACCATGTAGTGTGTTTACCCTAGAGTTGTGTTAATATGAAATTTTATTTTGGATAATTTGAATTAAAGGTAATTTTTATCACTTTAATTTTGTTAATTTTCAAACAGCTTAAGTTCTTTGAGATGATTACACTATAACTTTATTGTATCCAACCCGTGTCAGTTGTTACTAAAGAATATATATTATGATTTTATTAGTAAAATGGGTAACGGGTTACACGTTATTATGATTGTTTGTACAAGTCATTCTGACAGTCAACAAATATGTAAATATTAAAACTTTTGAGGCATGTGACCACGTGAGCGTATCAATTTACATATCCATTATTATTGATTGCGTAGGAATATATTACATTTATAAATTACAATCCAAAACATTGTATATACATCGCTATGCATATTTATTGGATCCAATAAAAAATTAATGTAAAAGAATATATATTTAATAGTTTTTAAAAATTTAGCTTACCTGATTGGGGGGAGATCCTCTGAAAGCGAACTGGGACGTCATTTTTCACTGTGTAACTCGGCAGTTAACTTATAAAAATCACGATTAGCGTTATGTCTGTGTCACTGTTCGCACACACTTCACAGTTGCATGTCACTACTTAGGACGCGGGCTGAAGTAGTCGGCGGTGCATCCCCGAGACGAGCGAGATTCAGTAAATTGGCTCGGGATGCACAGGGCAGTGGCAAGCCGCGACGGTGGGTTGTCGCGAGCGACGATGCGAATATCGATTGCGGTGTTGTCGGGATAGAGCGGAGCGTCACAGGAGCGGAGCGAGCCGCGTGGTGCAGCGGGCGCGTGGTCGCGCGCGCGGCGGCAGTGGGTAATGCGGTAGCTGCCCGCCAGGTGATAGTAATTGGCGCCGCCGTCCCGCTCTCGCGTCGCCCGTCCCTCTCGGCGCGCACACGCACACTCGTTGCTGTGTGCGTGATGCTCGCACACCGCTCCTTCTTTTCACGCTCGCGTCGCCGTTTGACCCCGCGCCACCGTCGACGCTCTCGATTTTTGCGGTGCGGTGGGTGGCGCCCGCCACAGGGGCGGCTCGGCGCGGTGGGGGCCGTCGAAGGTGGGGATAAATGCACTCCTTTCTTTTTTAAAGCTTCTCTTTCTTTTCTCATATTTTTTATGTTAGTATTGGTACGAAGCGGTCTCTTTTATTTTATTTCATATATATATGTATATATTGTGATAATTACCAGTGACGAGGTGCAAGACGATCGAGTTTACCAAAGCATCGACAGAATTTTAAATTTATTTTTGATGAAAGGTAACCACGACATTTGTAATTTTTATTTTCCTTTCATACGAAACATTGCTCGGTCACTACAGACGCTACTTAGGCTTCTGCAAAGTCGGTAGTTGTAACCAGTTGAGTACTACTCTATAGCAACATTACGTGCTGGGTGTGCTTAGTGATGACAATTTCAAATGATCTATGTAATGTGTTTCACTAGGTATAGATACGTAAGTTTATATTTCTACTTCAAGTAAGTACTGGTATGAGGAGGTAAAGTACCTAGATACGTAACTACTTTATACAATTAATTACCTTCTTACACATGTTTTAAACAAACGTTATAAAATTATAGTAAGTTTTTTTTTATTACATTTGAAGAGGTAGTTAGTTTTGTATTTACCTTGTTTTATGTTAATCATAATAGGATTTAAGTCAATTATAATAGACGATTTTAATTTTAGGACAGTTTGGATTTTCTAACCATCTAGGGGTGCGGCGCTTAATGTGTTATAAAATTGTTGGGTAGGAATTATGATGTTTAATAAATTCGCTACACTTTGTAAATCTTTATAAGTATGGACTAAGTAAGTAAATACCTACAAAAAACCGTTGTTGGGTGTGATTGCTTTGCATACCGACTTTACTGATATTAAGTAGACCGGTATGCAGTTTAGGTAATTTTGGTGGAATATGAATTCTAAATTTTAAAACTGAAGTTCCCCCGGTTATTTTACGGCAATCAAAAGAAATTTTATATTTCTACAATTAAACTATAACAAAAACGCGACAAAGTATTGAAATAAAAAGCGCAACGTCCACGATCGATCTGTTCCCCTCTTCTTTCTTATCGCGCGAATATTTCACACTGAACGCATACCGACCAAAAAACTCACACAGATATAAAATATTCAAACGGTATAACATAAAATAAATTATCTTAGGTGAGTGTGAGATTGTGTGCGTGGCCCCCTCCCCTGGGCGGGCCGTCGGCGAGCGACCAATTGGGTCGAGCGGCGCGCGACGCTAGGCCAAAAACACTCATCGCGGCGCTCTCGCCGTCGTCGCACGCTCCGCTGTTACTCCGTCCGCTCATCCGCCATTACTAAACCATGACCTTAATCCTTTAACTCATTACACCAGCTCACTGACACCGCAATGTAGGTACTTACTCAACTTTTCTTACATTCTTACAAAATTTGTTCAGTGGAGACTCTTGCAAGTAACTACTTACCGTATATGTAAGGTATTCAACCAAAAAAAAGTTAATTTTGTTAAAGCCCACAACCCTGCAGTTTCATTATCATCTCTAAAGCGTTTGGATTTACCTGTTATGAGAAAATTATAACTGTATTTTTGATTTAATCATAAAATAATTTTATTTAATAAATAATGCACCATTGAAAATTATTATACCATAGATACCCGGCGGTTGCATAAGTGATAGGATTTAATCTTGGCTTTCCTTACGTAAGTTTGTTTAAAACTTTAGAAGTGTTGTAAACTAAGTAAAGTACCAAAGCTATTCAACACTAGGTCAGTTTAATACTCTCACAGTACTTAGAGGGCGCTACAGTAAAGCTAGATAAACATATACATAAGTTGAAATTTTGATTATTTAACGGATGGACCTAGTAAGTTCTGAAATGAAACACGCCTTTCTCCAGCTCACTTCTTTGTCAGACAGACAGAGCTGTTTTGATTATCACACTATTACTTACTGTCAATGAAGTTTGATGTAGAAAGATTTCAGCGTTTCAATTCAAAAGCTGTCCAAATCGTTATCCTACGTTATGTTAATATATTTACACCGCTCTCCCATCAGGTTGGGCAGAAAGGACTATCCATAAACTCCTAGTAAGTTGCATCTATCGTCATTAGCTATGCTATGACTTTTATGGGTAGATAACTCCAGTTGAGGCCCTGGTGACTAAAGATTGTATTCTCACGCCATTTTTTCAAAAGAGGCCATACCTAGTAACTTAATAGATATGTTAAGTAGACAGTCTTTGGTTATCAGGTGTAACGGAAGCAGTGTCGTCGGACAGGTAACCATCTAAGATCACATAGGTACTACCTATGCAGTGTTATCTAGACCTAAAGTACCTAAGCACAGCCACGGTAATATATTTGTAACTTGGGCTCTACAATGTAAATAAATAACGGAAGAAAGACCCCGTAAAATATACTAAGATCAATGTTTAAAAACATATTACACTTTTATAATTACCAAGACTAATGCTGTTATTTTAATTCATGCAAATTATTGTACGAAGCAAGAATAGAACCCGCGACCTCCGACATGCGAATCGATATTGTAGACCGACTTCAAATAATTGGGACAAGGGCAGGCAGATAATGGTAGATTATTTATTATTGGATAAGTATATTTTGAAGGCTCAGTGTTAGGAAAGAGAAGCGAGGGGGAGCCCTGTGTTGAGGCGACTCGGTATTTAGTTGTTCTTGGCCTTTATTTAGAGGCTGTTGGCACTTACAGTGTAAAATCTTCTAACAGTGGAAACTTTCTATCTGTGGTGGTTATTGGGTATTCTGACCAGATTTTTTTTTGGGTACTTTGCCAAATTTATTTAGTTATATTTTAAAACTTTATGCACAGTTTGTACAAAGGCGGACTCAGTCTACCTTAGGGTTTATGCAGAGATACATGTAGGCAGAATGAACTAAGTATTTACTAACAGAATAACTGTTTATACTGGAGATTGATGGCACTTGGTGGAATCTGCTACACATATTGAATAATTATAACACTTGTACTTTTCCACACTTTATTTTATTTTTATTTTTAACCTGACCGGTTTCACCTTACGGCATTATCAAAGGTTTCAAGCCTTTGATAATGACAATTAACAAGTGTTATAATTATTCAATAACAGAATAACAATAACACTGAAAGGATAAATACATTACACATACACACTATAATACATAAGAAATCCATACATACACATATTATAATATACCTACATAACATATATGTACACATATTTTATTAAAGGTATATAATGAATGATAGAATATAATATTCTAGTATTACCCATTGCCAATAGGGGTGACTGTAGTGTTGACGTACTTTGTACCTACTTAAACGTAGCACGGCTGGTGATAATCCTGATTTCGAGAGGAAGTGCATATTCCAAATCAACATATTCAAACCCTTTATCAAAAAGTTCTCTATCACTTTGGATTTATTGACTCTGTACCTCCACACTATGTTAAGTAGCTAGTAAAGTCCTTTGTTTTGTAGTTGACAGAAATCCAAAACGTCCATTCCATGTATATGTACAAGATGTTTAAAGAGCCATGTCTACATTAGTTCACAGAATATCTAATTTTGAAATTGTCGTGCAGCCCTATCTGTAATAATTATTTTGGAATCAGTTCCTCAGGAGGGTTTTCACTGTAGGATAAGTGCAAGGTTTTCTTATCCACATCTTCGGTGGTCTTACTGGTCTTGCGTCTGCCACGTTTTTCCATATGCCATATACACTGTTGAATATTTGAGAGATACCTACTCTTAAGAATTTCGTATAATCATAGCAGAGTACACTATTCAGCGTTAGCTACTAGGGTCATTTGAAAAGTTCTTAACCTAATCTACTTAAAGAAACTACACTACACGATTTTATTTTTATTTTTAACATATTCTCCCCCAAGGTCAAAATATTTTTCCTTCGAACCAGTAGGCTTTTACATCCGTTTTAAATTTTTTTGAGCTAACAATTCAAAGTCACACTAATGGATTTCTTCCACGGATTATACAGAAGTGTGAACGCGTTCATTATTCTGATGAAAGAAGACCATTCTTCTCAATAAACCTGGATGTGTTTCTTTGATTTCTTCTCTCAACGACGCAGCAGGTTGCAATAATAATCGGAGGTTATTGTTTCACCCTTTTTTAAATAATGCATCAGAATTATACCCTATAACAGAAACCATGACTTTACCGGCCGATATAACCTCCTTGGCCGTCTTTGGTGTGGGTAATTCTACTCTTTTCTTTAGTCTGACCGTTCTTTTGTCTCTGGTTTATTGTGGTGAACCCAGGTCACATCCATGGATATCAAAATCTTTCAATAAATTCTAGTGGGTCAGCTTCATTTAACTTTAAACAGTCGCGGGAAGGTATGAGTTTGTTATGTTTTTGATCCACTGAAAGCAGACGCGGTACCCACCGCGCAGACACCTTAGAGAATATAAATTCAGTAGTAATTTTATAATAATTTCGCTCAAAAAAGATGCATGAAGTCTTAGTTATCTCCTCGACCGTCAATCTTCGATCAATAAAATTAAATAGCTCGGACTTGACTTACAGTATCACGTGTAAATGAGCAATTACTCATTATGAATAAACTAAACTGTGCATATTAGTTCTTAAATACTGTAGCTACAAAATGAGGCTAGTAATAAAATATACCAATGACTATAACTATGTTGGACTGAGAACTTTTCAAATGACCCTCGTATTTTAATCGTCTGGGTCTAGGTGTCTGCTCTTAAATAGTTGCACCTATCCAATGGTCAATTAATTTGAGACTATCATTTCTTCCAATGACTACGTAGTACTAGTACCTATTTATGTAGCAGGTGGATTCATTCCTGTGTCACGATTCAAAACACAAATGGTCTCAATAACATTCAGGGTTCTCTTACCTGGTTGTAACCAATAATGCTGTTGTTACACAGGAGGCGTAGGTTCGATTCCAGCTCAGTGAAAATAATTGTACGCTTGATTGGTAATGCTGACCCCAGAATCTGAGGTGAAGGTTTCGGATGCGACTATATAGGACTAACGTTAAGATGAAGATGAGTATGTTTGTATTTATCGGGGTATATATGTATGTATGTATATATGTATGTATGTACGTATGTTTTAGTTTACTGGAAGAAAACTCAACTCTGAGTTAAAGCTCGCCTTTTTAAATTATGTATCGCTATTTTGTATAAATGTCAAATATGTGTACAATAAAGAATAAAATAGTAAATAAATAAATAGCCCTCAAATTTAATGATATGATAAAAGAAGTTACAAGTACAGATAAACTAATTCCTATAATCAAAGCATATCAAAATTCAAAGATGATGGATATAATTGCATCATAAATCTACCTACCTTTCATCGGTATATACCAAAGATTTGTTCTTAGTCCTTGTTTGTTCAGTGTGGTTTTAGACGTTCTTTCGGACAGCATCAGAAACTCACATAGCTGCCTCCATGGTTAGTCATGTTGATTATATAGCACTGATGGATGCGGTCAGGAGCAGTTTATAGACATAAAAAAATATTAAAAAAGTCTTTTAGAAACAATCTTTCAGTTGTACTAAAACGATAGTAATAATTTTATGCAAGGGTTGTGATTCAGACCCTCAATAACATATAATATGAGAGAGTTTGTTACGACCAAACAAATGAACCCACACTCAACAGGTTTCTATTATTTAATTTAGGTATTCCTATGGTCACCTTCCTACTCCATCGTCTATCAGACTAGCTCCATGGTACATATTAATGCATTATCATCCGAACTAAACATGTATGCAAAATTACGTTAAAATCCGTTGAGGATGTCTGCTTCAAAATCGACTAACAAGATTTACCCCGAACCAATTAATAAAAACATTAACAAGCAAAATAGGATAGAATAGCAAAATGTATAAAGGCATTTAAAAGAAAGTTTTTTATCTGACTAATTGGTTGGTATTACGATATTAAGAAATTTAATGTTTTCGATATATTTCCAATTCAGTGGTGCGTGTTGCCGACTCCTTTAGAACCTACTTAACGTCACTTGAGAAAGTCATAATAATGAGCTCACTCCCCGATATGAGTGTCAGTAGCAGGAAAGTCCTGTGTTACTGCTTAGTGTACATTATGCGTACTTCTCAATATTAACACCTTTTTCCTGTCATCATCTCATACATTTAATGGTTTTTATGACCTCTGTTTTCTATCGAATGCTGTTGCTATCTCAACAAGAGTATCTGTTCAAATTTGCAACCTTCATGAAACCTAAGGGACTATTAAATTCTTAAAATAATCGTATGCGAACTATACAATTAGAAAAACGTCGAAAATCGTGCATGGCAGCCCCACCATCAGCTTCGGAATTTAAGCCATCGTCAGGCTCTGGTGCTGACTCCCGGGTCTTGGATTCAGTCAGGAGTAACGATGTGATGATGATAAAGAACCGGCTATACACCATGCAACTTTGTTTTCCTATTAGTATCATAATACTCATAGAGAGAAATTTGAAATGTAACACAGAATTTTTGAATTTTTGAAACTGTCGGCGCCGGGTCTTTCATCGCCCTCTTTCGGATACAGCGAATTCATGTGTGATGTTCGGTTAGTAATCCGCCTATAGGTACCTATACTCGCTCTATAACTTCAACACGAGATGGAAATAAAATGTTAAGACGCATCGGCAACTTAAAAGGCGTGCGCTTAAGAAAATAAAAAGAAAGTGAGGGTTATTTGTTTTAGTCAAATGAGTTTCTGATGTGAAGCGTCTCATACATATCAAGTTCATGGAAGGCTGACTTTATTAGCGCGTCTGTACTGGCACAAAGACACATCGCATTTAAATATCACACTAAAAGCTTCAATCTACATACGTCCTATCGAGCAAATCCTAAAAGTGATTTATACTGAGACCCTATTCGATTGAAGTAGATTACAAATAATGAATAAAATTGCATACGAAATGAGTAGATCGAGAGTCCGCGGGTGTACCGTTGTTTGAACGGGGCGGGTAGAGACGCGCAGAGGGGCTTATTGCCGGTAAATACTTAGTAAGTATACCTCTGAATATCTCACCACCGCTTCGATATGTCCTTGTGTAAATACGTCAAAATTCATTCCCACTTTTGATCTGTGATCCAATACGTTAAACCAGGGAATTTATTCATTAAACCAGGGAAGTCAAACCTGTAAATGATTTTGTCCATCGCAATGCGGCTGGCTGATTGTAAAGAAATAATTCAAAATGTGTTCCATTTTTAAACGTTTATTCTTTTGTTTCTGTGATTTTTATTTAAGATTTTTGCATTGTGTTGTGAATTTGTTATAAACATGGCGTATCAAAATAATTTTGATTTAATAGAAGCATACTTTTTAAACCACAAAAACATAAATATTAGCCTTACAAAGGCATCGCGAAAGACATCCTGATAGAAATACACCATCTCGATTTATTATAAAACGGTTAATGGATAACGAGCATCACAAACTCTGCTATTGAACTAGACATTTTGCTATACTTTAAGACAAATCCTAAAAGTTCAATGAGGGAAGGTGAAGAAGAAATTGGGATTTTGAAAAGCAAAATACATTCAAAATTCAAATTTCTAGCTGCAATGCTTTGATATCACCTTTGGGTTGTGAAGGTCAGATGGCAGTCGCTTCATGGAAAATATCTAAGTTTAGCCAAATCTGCACCTAGACTGGTAAAAAGCGGACCCCAGACTCCAAGTTGAAAAGCTTTGGATGCGAATGGGATTAACGCTAGGATGAAGAAGATTATCTGGTCAGACGAGATAAACTTCAGTAATAATGGTATGTATAACCGTATTTGGTCCCGGGAGAATCCCTTACATATCTGTGGGACTAATAATCAAATGCATTTTTCGTTCAACTGAGTGTGGGATTATAAAGAACCGGGTGCTCTTAGTACATTTTTACAAAGGGCATTTGAATATGGAAAGAAATACTTGAGATTCTAAGAAATGATATTACTTTTCAGCAAGATGGGGCTCCGGCTGATAACAGTCACAGAACAAGGGACTACCTCAATGAACAGTTTCTTTCCTGGATTGGGACAAATGGATAAATAAAATGGTCGCCGAGATCCCCAGATTTAACCATGTTCGATTTTTTTAAGGTTACGTAAAAAAATTAGTTAACAAGAACCCGCTAGAGCTCACACCGCGGGTTTCGCACGAGACTATCTTACCAAAGTCGGCCATAATAAATAAGTATTCCATAATGCAGATAGCATTATGGAATAGCCAGCAAGAAGCCCAGACATGAATCCCATTGAACATCTATGGGATGCGTTATAGAGACGTATTCGTACAAAAGATCCTGCCCTAGGATTAATTAGCCAGCTGCAAAATGCAATCCAAGAGGAATGGAATGGAATGCCACAACACGTGTATGTGACTCTCATCCGATCGATGAAAATCCGTATGGAAGCAGTAATAAGAGCTCGGGGAGGGAATACAAGTTATTAAATGAATGTTTTTTTTCATTTACGTGTTGTTTTATCCACTTCCTTCACACTCCATCAGGGTAAAAATGGCTCGTAAAACAAAATACGAAACCTATGAAATACAGGGTAAGAATGGCTTATTAAACAAAATACGAAGAAACCTATGAAAATTCAATCTGAATTTAGAACAATAATATTAGAGTTTGAAATTCTCATATTTTTTACTATTAAACGACATCTCTTATTTAAAACTCTTTGTCCTGACTGACTTAGAGACAACGTACCTACAGCCTAAACCACTGGTTGTAGAGACTTGAAATTTGTAGAGAATGTTTGTTTTGGTGCGTAGAGGTGTACGAAGAAAGGTTTTTGAAATTCAAACCCTAAAGGGCCTAAAAAAAGGCATAAACGTATTTTGCTTAGAACTCAAGAACGACTGAACCGATATTGATATCTTTGACTTTTTTAATTTGTCTCTGTTGCCGAAAAGCAATTATCACAATTAAAATGTGGTAAATTCACGTAATAATGTAATATTAATGAAAATACGATTTATTTGGGCGCTTATTTTAGCTAACAAGATTGTTGACATGACAACGGGAGCTATTATAGAAAACTGGGCACTTTTAACCTGTCAAATGATAATATTGATAGTCATTCTCTGTCAGGCATAATGCTATATACTGCTTTAGTTACTAAAAAAACTTCATTTTTTATGACAAGGCCTACAATCTATACTAGCTGTGGATGCAACCTACCTTTTTATTAAACGACTGCGGCTCTTAAAAGAGTTTCGCCAAATATCAAAAATAGCAATAAATACTTACACTAATGGATGAAACTGCAGACTTTCAAAAATATGGTAAAAATAATCATTATGAAGCAGGTTTCATATGCTCATGATTGACATAATTTTAAATTGCTGACTGTTATTTTTAAATAGTTATGAAATACTAATATACTACAAATTGCATGTTATTTTATTTATAATCATATTTGTCGTATCCCATATTAATGAATGTAACCTCAGCTTACAGCAGCAACCTTCATAGTTATCCTATGCTGATGGCATCGCAGTCCTAAAAAAGCTAGCACATCTCTTTAATATTCGTCATCCAGCAAAGCTTCACACCTGGACATGGAGTAGGACTCGGTGGTACTGTTCTTCAAAAAAGGCTATTAGGCCTTGCTGAATAATTTACACCCATTACTCCTGAGTAATGCCTACAAGTTGTTCTTGAGCGTCGTCATGAACTATTTCACGAGCAAACTCGACGAGTTCCAGCCACCGGAGTAAGCCGGGTTTTGAGAGAGTTACAGTATCGTAGACCACATTGATCAGTGATGATAAAAAAGACCTGAGAGTGCAATCGCAGATAAAATGCAAGAGAGTCGCCTTCGCTGGTGTGGCCACGCCTTGCGGCAACAGCCAGGTTACGTGGATAGCAAATACCTGGTGATGGCACCCCGCTGGGTCCAGGTAAAAGAAGTAGGTCCAAAAAGTCAAAGTCAAAATCGTTTATGGTCTCACTACCACGGACGCCAAAGATCGTGTGAAGTGGAGGAGGAAGCGCCGGAATGCGGACTCTGAGCTCCGAGGGCGTCTCGGTCTTGGATGTTGTGATGTGATGTGATGATAACGTCAAAATTTAGATGATGATGATGATGATGATGGAGTGCAATCAGCCGTGAATGCCATTTGCAGACTACGAGAAAGTCCATTCCATCGAGACCTGTGAATTTTTGGATCATCTATAGCGATATCATGCTGGTATATCGTAGTGCTAAGGTGCATACATATATCATACTACCACAATGGTCGTTCAGCTCCAATATCAGAAGGCGAAGCCCAAAAGTCCACAGGATGGAATAAGGGAAATACCCATCGAAAGGTCCACATCCGAAGTTGTTTAAGAATAGTAAACTTTGGGTCGCCAGTGGGATCCTATTGGGTTGGGCAACATTTGATTTACTTCCTCAAGTTTTCTCCTCCCCCTACCGTAAAACTTGCAAACGAAGGTATTTGACCAGTACATCCTACCTGTTATTACTCACCGGGCCGAAACGTGGACTGGGAACTAACAGTGGAGATAGTGGATTAGAAAAAGGTAGCTAGGAAATTGACTGCGCAAGGTGGCGAATCGAGAGCTATGGCACACATTGGGCGACACCTCAGTCCAACAGTGGACTGCAATAGGCTAAGTGTTGATTAATGAACGAAATGGTATAATATTATGTGTTTTGATTTTTCTTCTTGCCATTTACTATAAAAAAAGTAAAAATTTATTTATTTGCCATTACAAAACTGCTTATAATTACGTAAATGTGTTACCGGGAGTTCCTACATTAGGCTAAGCCTTTTTATTTTGAAATAATGTTCTTAAACCCTACCACAGGTGTAAAACAGTTATGACTCAGGGCCGATGTTTCGTACGGTTTACATTTGAGAAAAACGTGAGATAGTGAAATGGGTGTCAGAAGTTTATACACAAAGTCCATCAGTTTAGAAAAAATACTTTTGGTGGCGTTGCCGACATCCACGCAGGCGAAGCTGCGGAGGAAAAGCTAATTGGACATATATTCCTAAATAAACACATTTTTCTGATAATCCTTAGAAAACATAAACATGCAAGGTGTTTTGATTTTTCTGATGAGAAATTACGTAGGTATATTGGATCCTATAAGCAAAACTTTTGAAATTATCTATGAGTTTGTTACACCGTTCACGCAACCGATAGGTAACACATCTATTTTATGATACTTGAATGAATGATGATTTTTATGGCTGTCTCATGAATGAAGTCGTAGCTCCTTATAGCAATTCACACAATCAAACAATGAAATTTCTAGTTCATTTGTCTTATTATAGCATGAATCACGAGAGTATTATTATTTTTAAATTTAACTGTAAGAACTTAGCACTCATTGAATAGGTGGGTAAACATTTTCTTGGGGGAGTTAAAGGACAAGTTGCGAAAACAGTTTAAGACAAAAGAGTTGCGAGAACCAGAAATGAATCTAGGCGGGAGTGCTTCCGCCCTGCCCCGGCGGGCGAGGGCGCGCAAATAACACGGGAGGTACACATAGACCAATGACATCATAGACTTGCCGCACTTTAAGAATCACAGAAATAGCAAAACACGTTTTATAAGAAAGAATTTTTGTAAACCTAATTAATGTATTAACAACCTGATGATCAAACCTCGCCTACAGGTTATTCTATGGATGTATAATAGCAAACTATCGTACAACACCATTCTGGCAATATAGTTTACACTTCCAGGAGATTTTCTTTATATTCCTATTAACACAGATGTTATTGACATACATGTATTTTGACACTTGTTTGACATGTGTTGTAGCCATAGGTAATTAAAGTAGGAATTTGTTTTTGTTTTATAATTTTGGAAACCTTTAAATGCATATAAAGTTAAACTTTTTCACAAACGTCCAAAATATTTTGTATTTTAATAAAACTAGCAGTACTAAACTAATTTAAAAAAAAAGACGGGTTGCACTCTGGGAGTGCCGGCAGAAGTGAAAACATTTTCTTTTTTTCTTTCTTCGTTATATACATAGAAAAAGATAAAAAAGATCATACCATACCATACCTATAATATAGCGCTAATCATAGAACCTATCACTTATTTTCTGCTAATTTTCTGTCAGAAGAAATTAATAAATAATGAAAAGAAAAAGTAAACACAAAAAGTAATAAATTACAGAAAGAAAAAATAATCATAAAAAGTAATAAATTACAAAAAGAAAAAATAATCACAAAAAGTTTGTTGAACTCGATACTATCTGAAACTATAAGGACTTACAGTCGAAGTGCTTACAAATAGATAGTATTTACCTAATCTTGTATGACGTCAGTCGTCGGTTACGGTTCAAAGGTCAACTAATCCTGACGCTTCCTTAACATTTTACACCCATCCAACGCCGCTAAAGAAGTTTTCACTTAAAAAATTATAAGTTTAAACTTTATTGTAGATCTTTTATCATTAACTTCTACAATCTAAGATTTTACCAAGGCAACAATGCTAATCTGCCTATTTTTGGCAATGAAATAAAAGATCCCAAAAGCGATTTAAACAAGGAATTTATTTTTTTTACTGTAAGGAAAAACTTAAAAAAGAGTTGTCCACAGACTTACAATAAATAAAGGTTTGGTAAAATTTCAAACTCCTCTGTCCGCGCAATTTCGTCAAAACAGGTACAAAGTCACCTATTAATAAAATTTATTAATTTATATTAAGTTAAAACTAAATTAAGTTTTTTGTATCTCTTTTCTATCCGTCAGCTGTGAACATTTAAGATTTGAGACTGTGTGATTACCTAAGCCTAAATTATATATGAACGCGTAAGTAACATGCGTGTGTAGTTGTGGAAAATGGCTTTAGCGTACGTTTATTTTAATTCAACAAAAATAATGTATTTTATTGCATAATTAAGAAAATATTGGCTTATGCACTTCTTATCCATATAAATTATCAATATGAGAAATCTCATCACCTTACGTGCCCGGAAAAATTTTCGCTTCACGTGTTATTATAAAGATGATAATCATAATTTGAAGCGTGCTTGTATCATTCATCCCAATAAATATTAATATCTGAATAAACCAAAAATTAATTTAATTTATTTCAGTTCTAATAGATAACAAAGCCCTGTTGTTTGCCGCACTTACCGAGTATACTGTTTGTGGATACGGTGGCATGGGTTAACAGAGTAGAGGGATGGTCATTTAGTGGAAGGTAGCCCGTCCCCTCCTTCCCCGCAACAGTCCGCTGCCCGTGTCTGCAGCACAGACTGATTAAACGATCTGCCGTCTGTCTCTAAACTTGTTTGTATTGCCGCTCTCATGAATGATACTTTTTAAACTTCATTGTGTGTATTTAACTGGAAGTGTGGCTATAAATAATAAAGAAGGTGGTGCTCAAAATGTATTGGCTTCGTTTCTTTCACGTAATTTTTCAGATAAGTGACACTTACCAGATAACATACGTAAAAATGTAGAACAGACAGGATATTGAAATAAAACCACTTTTTAACTGACTCAATTGCGATTTATTTGTTAATATTTAAATTTAGCCCGCCGTTTCCGTTACTTTCTAGCAGCCATAGTCGCGAGGTGACTAGGGATTTTAGTTGTCACATATTTTAAAGTGTAAGTTATTTCAAAGTACCCGAACTACGATGAGTTGGTGTTACTAATTACGCAGAATGAGCTTCCTGTTTCGATAAGTCTTGCTGTATTTTGCTTTTGCCTAGGTTTAATTAAGTGAATGGCTAGGTCTGGACTAGTTTTTTATTCCACTTAGGTGACGGATAAATACACCGTACGGGCCAACCATCTTCATTAAAATAAGAGTGTGTTTTAATTTCAATAGCCTGGCGGATAATTCTAGGTTTGCCGGGTGGAAGATTTCAACCTTACGCGGAGGAAAAGTACCTACTCTAAGTCTCAAGTAATGGTTGGTACCCTGCTGTACGTGTTCAGATACAGCTGACTTTTGTTAGCGTTGGGGTTTTATATCAGCTATTTGTTCTTTGACGCGAGTGCTAATGCTTCGCTTGCTTTAAACAAAGTTGACTATTGATCAAAAATAAAAAATTAACCAAGACCAGTTAAAATATTTTGTTTAGCTTGGGCAATGTGGTAGGTCCGCTATCAGATCAACCGAATATTGCAAAATTATACGGATTATAAATGAGTTTTAAACGGCTGCCGACCGATTATTATTAATAATGCAAATATTCATAAATTCGTAGTTGGCAATTCAAATTCAGTTTTGTTAGTTTTGTGTCGCACGGTGACCTGACACTCCCGACAACCTTATGAAACTTAAACATTGGTTATTCATTATTCAATTAAACAATTATGATTTTAAATTTATTCGACAGTTTTGAATAGTTCAGTAACAGTTTGACACGATGTAGTGGTCGTGGCGAGTTAGCAAATTAATTTAAACACTCATTGCCAGTAGTCGCAGTCGTTACGGTATCCGATTATGTAAGCGAATACTGGGCCATGAAGTTGGCTGTATGGTAATGTGGTTAATTAACGCATTTTCAATTGAATTTGCCGATAAAATAATAGTAGATTGTATCATAAGGAAACAAAATAATATTATTACGGCAAGGGCGCTTTTTTTAATCCAGAGCGAAGTGAGGGATTCTGGAGTAGAATACTGAGCGTAGCGAGGGATTCTTAAGTAGAATCCTGAACGAAGTGAAAGATTCAAAGTACGTCGCCCGATTCAAAAAATTACTACTTAAGCTGGTCAAAATTGTAACTAACCCAAACTACAACACAACACACAGCCATTTGATAGGTACTCCTGAACTTAGGTAAAATAATAAATGAATGATGTACCGATCCTAAACAAAGAAAATGACTGTAATTCATTATTTTGTACCCGCGCTTATTTAAACTCGCCTTTCTTCATAAACAATATGTTATCCTCTAGATCGGTGTTTCCCAAACATTGTTCTGCCATGGCCCGGTAATTTTCACACTACCCCTCCGTGACCGACTGAATACTTTTAGCTCAAGCTGGTTCCATTAGTAATACTATGTACATATAATATTTTTGTATCATCCATTTAGTCACTAATTTCCATCTTTAAAAATGAGGGTGACGTGCAAGACTGCTGCAACTATCGGAAATAAAGCTCGTGTCACACAGTATGGTAAGTTTGGGAGAAAGTAATAGAGAAGTGTACGAGAGGAAAGCGAGATTACCCAAAACCAGTTTATGCCTGGCCGCGGGACCACAGACGCAATTTTTGCTTTTCGCTAACTATGCGAAAACTATACGCGTGCGCCCAAAAACTTGCACATGGTATTTGTGGAACTCGAGAAGGCATATGACCGGGTACCCAGAACGGTTTTGAGGTGGGCTCTGAAAGAGAAAAATGTGCCTGGTACACCTTCCTCTTTCAGGGCCTGGGACATAGAGTTGATCTGTGCAATATACTGCCGATCAAGAACCGAATCAAGAATCCGCTGCTGGCAACACCGACGAGGACAATGTGGTGGTAGGCTTGCATCAGGGCTCAGCGTTAAGCCCCTATCTCTTCCTGTTGATAATGGATGCCTTGACATTGGAGATATAGGAGGAGAGCCCCTGGTGTATGCTGTTTGCTGACGATATTGTCCTCCCTGGGTGAAGATAGGCTTGAGGTACAGAGCAGATTAAAGAAATGGCAGTGTACACTGGAGAGTGTAGGCTTGAAAATCAGTGGAACCAAGACTGAACGTTCTATGATTTCGGCGGTCTCTCGAGTTCTACACCCATGGTATTAGATAGTGCACCAATACAAGCCTACTCCAATTTCCGCTACCTCGGCTCTATTTTTCAGGCGGCAGGGGAAATTAATCGAACAGTGAAGCACAGAATAGATGCAGGGCGGATGAAAAGCACAATATGTGGTCCCTAATTTCCCCTTAAGCCTATGGGGAAAATCTATAAGTCCATGATCAGACATGCCGTAATGTAAGGATCGTCTTGTTTGGCCTTGAAAGCGACGAATAAAGGCAACTGCATGTAGCGAAAATCCGAATGTTAAGGTAGATGTGTGTGTGACGAGAATGGACATAATAAGGAATGACAATTTTAGAGGAAGTTTGAAAGTGGCACCAGTGAATGAAAATTACAGAAGCGAGCGACTGTCGTGGTATAGAAATATTATGAGAAGAGAGGAAAGTAAATGTAGAGGACTTTAGGAGAAGAGGTAAGACTGTGAAAAAATGATAAGGATGATAAAGATAAGGGACGATGGATAGCTTGAAAGATGATAAGGCAAAGAATGGAGTATTATTCATCCTCACACATTGCGACCGGAAATGGTGCCCACCATGCAGTTTGAAAGGAACTTCATCCCACGCACGCTCAGATTGTGAAATGAACTTCTTGCCATGGTTTTCCCAAGCGACTTTAATATGAGGTTCTTCAAGATGGGCATTCGAAGGTTTCTACAGGGTCGGCAGCGCGGTTGTGATGCTCCTAGTGTTGAATACGTCCATAGGCCACGGTCGCCACTTCCCATCAGGTGGGCCGTGTGTTTATCTGCCACCAAAGTGGTATAAAAAAAATGTGGAAATGACATCTGACAGGAATTTTTGGAGGAGAATGACATGTTGCGCCGACCTCAAATAATTGAGACCAGGGCATGTAGAAGACGATGATGACCTACTTAGTCACTAGATTTTAGTGCGAAGTATGAAGCTGTTGCTTATTTTTACTAAAGAATTTAGGGTCTTTTGTCGTTTCGGACCGCGAGCGGTTCGCACCGCGGTATGAATTGCCCAAGAGCTCTTCTTCAATGAGTCTTTTCGCACCGCGGTTCGAATCGCCCAAGAACTTTTGGTAATAGGTTGATTCGGACCACAGTATAGGGAACATTATTTCTCTTTTTGGATAGGTGAAGTCGGACAGAAAAGACATGCAGTTTTATCGTACATTCCTTACTGTACAACCAGGCACAAAATAACATAAAATAATTTATCAATTACATTTGTCATAAGCCCGCTACATAAAATATTGGTGCACTGTAATTTTTTTACTTACTAAATATATCGATTAACTTAAAATATAGTAAATAATCTATAATATAAAAATGAATCGCTGAATGTGTTGCTAAGCGCAAATCTCGAGAAAGGCTGAACCAATTGCGATGATTCTTTTTTTAGAATATTCCTTGCAGTACGAGGATGGTTCTTACGCAGAGAAAAATTGTGCAGAGATTCCGGGAAGGCAAATTAATTGAGTGACGCATAATGGGTTAGGGGCGCTACGGGGTTGAAATATGCCACGGGTGAAACCGAGGCGGGTCAGCTAGTGTTGAATAGATGCAAAAAGGTGATGGTATGCACACGCAAGTACATTTTAAGAATTTCTTTAATAGCCTTATTTTTTTCCGGATCCGGCTTCATTCCATTTTTATCAAACACATGCCCTAAATACTTAACTTCCTCCACAAAAAATCAACATTTTTCTTTATTGAATTTTAAATTGATTTCTCTCGATCCTTCAAGTAAACGTTTTAACCTCTGATCGTGAATTTCCTTCTAAGAACCCCATACAATTATGTCGTCAATATAACTCCCTACTCCTTCCAAGTCTTCCAGTCATATTTTAGCATGAAACACTTTAGAAGCACAGGGTACCCCAAAAGGAAGCCTTAGGAATTGGAACCTGCCGAATGGAATAGCGAATGTGCACTGTTCTGCACTCATCATTCATCTGTATACTCCAAAACCCCGCGTTGACATCCAGCACCGAGAAGTACCGCGCACCGTGCTGGCGGGCTAGCTCTGCTACAGTGGGCAGTTGGAAGTGCGCGCGCTGTACCGCGCAGTATTTAAATTCACGTGAATCTAAACACACTCGAACACCATTATTCTTTTTGCAACTAATACTAACGGATGTTTCTGATCCATGGCATTCAATTCATTTTTTAAACTATCACGTAACCAGTGAGGAACTTTGTGAGCACAAACAACAGGTGGAACCGATTTCACGATTACCATATTATGATATTTCCCTGACAGACACCCTAAACCTTTAAATAGATCACTGTAATCTGACATCTGAATAGATCTAAGACGTTTAACGAGCCCCATAGTCTCACACGATTCAAAGCCCTCTGTGCCAATCAGGTTCACCAACAAACTCACACTCGCCACCTCCTTGTCTACACCTAACGCCTTCAAAAACAATTGAAATTGCTGTTTCCACTTTTTCCATACCTCGGCACGAGGGCGCCGTCCAAACCTAATTCCGCGGGTGGTCGGGCGTGCTCCATTGCAATCACAAATATTGCGCATGAAAATGCTAATTATGACAATATTAATCCGTATACCGCTGACACCATGTTGTAAATTCAATGAAACCACCAGCACCGGACAACAACTGACATTTATTCAAAGACAACCTCGTTGTCGTTAGATATAATTATCACCACTATATAATTATGATAACCGAGAGTTAGTTTTAAGTCAAATGTAAAATGTTGATCAAACTGTGATTTAAAAAAATATAACGAATATTACACTTGTTATACACTTGATATGCACTTCCCACTTTTCTCATCGTCTGTACAAATAAATCATTAGACATTATTTCTATGAGTTTAAATCAGGATCTATAACATGAGTATTAAGTACTTTCGCTCAGTGCTCCGAATCGACCCATTCCAAAAGATACCTTGGGCTATTCGCACCGCTCCAACCACTGCGGTGTGAATGGTCCTATTCAGAAATAGTACTTAGGCGATTCGAACCGCGGTTCGAAAATTAAGTTTGCGGAAAATGACGAAAGTTTTATCCTAAGATCTGGTTAAACTTCAAGTCAGTTTCTACATTTATTTTTATGGTAAACTAGTGTTAAAATCCCAGCTTCATTTAAAATAATATACGATGCGTCGATCGATAGCAGGTATTACTTAAAAAACGGGCAGGAATGGTGCGACCCGGTATTTTATTTTGATTGCCCGGCAACGGGTCGCGACCTGGCAATTGGGAAACGCTACTCTAGATATCATTACCCTTTTGGAAGGCTAAATAAACGCATAAGCTATTTCCGTAAGTATACAACTCACAGCCATAGTATTTTTTTGAAGTGAAAACTTCTTTAGCGGCGTTGGATGGGTTAAAAATGTTATACGCGCGTCAGGATTAGTTGACCTTTGAACCGTAACCGACGACTGACGTCATACAAACATTACAACAGCTACAGATTGTTCATTTTGTTAGGTGCGTCAAGAAGCTTCTCGGTTGAGCGGTTAGCGCTTCGACTGTAAGTCCATATTATTTCAGATAGTACCGGGTTCGGAACTAGGCTTCTGAAATTTTTTGTGATTATTTTTTTCTTTTTGTAATTTATTACGTTTTGTTTTTTTTTTTTGAAATGTATTACTGTTTGTGGTTATTTTTTCTTTTTGTAATTTATTGCTCTTTGTGATTATTTTTTCTTTTTGTAATTCATTAATTTCTTCTGACAGAAAAATAGTGATAGGTTCTATGATTGGCGCTTTATTATAGGTATGGTATGGCATGATGTGTTCTTTTTATCTTTTTCTCTTAACGAAGAAAGAAAGAAAGAAAAAGTTTTCACTTCTGCCGGCACTCTCGGAGTGCAACCCGTCTTTTTTTTTTTAATAGCAATTACTGGAGAGCAATCTGAAAATTGAAAAAAAAAAAAAACTTAAATGGTCCACAATTCTTCTTTTTTTAAAGAGATTTTTAAATTTTTCTTAGGTTAGTAAATTTATCACCAACAAAAATAAATTAGAATAATTTCCACTTGCTCCTGAATGCGGAAAAACTCAGGGTCAATTATTTAGAAAGCCATTGATTTTCGGCCAGGCATATGGGGGTCAAAATTGTAGCATTTTGGTTCCTCTAACACTAAATACGTCGAACCCTGTAAATTTTAATTTGTGTTTTATTGTATACTAGCTGTTGCCCGTGGCTCCGCCCGCGAGGTTGTCAGTAATTGTGACAAAACGTAGCCAATATCCGTTCTCAAGATCTAATTTACCCCTATACCAAATTTAATCAAAATTAGCTCAGAGGTTAAGGCGTGAAAGCGTAACAGACAGACAAAGTTACTTTTGCATTTATAGGTAATATTAGTATGGATCTCAATTCTTGTACACAAACCTAGCCATCTCCGCGAGTGAAAGGATCTTAGGTGTCAACATCTCCAGTGATGTCTAGTACCGTTGGAGGACAAGGTCAAGCTGGCACTCAAAAAACTCGAAGAGCACAACAGGGCGAAGAAGTACTTTACTGTAGGGCAAAGACTTCTTCTCTACTTAGTCTTGCCATAAATATTGTCACGAAGAAAAATGTTTTTTTATTGCAATAGTACATTACTACAGAGGCCGGGAAGAAAGGGATTGCCGCCCGAAGACATATAGACGGTCGAGCGAAGCGAGGCCGGATAGGTTTGAGGCAGGCAACCCCATATTTCCCGCCGAGGTATGTATAGTGTTTTTTGCAAACAGGCAATGAAATAAACAACAAAAAAATAAAGATTTATTTTTAAAGAAATTAAAAGTAAACAAGATAAAAACTAAAACTCACGTGTATATTACTATTTCGTCTATTTTAGCTTGATTTTAACAGAAAACATTTACATTTATGTTCATTATCATGTTACTTAAAAAAAGTATAAAGGCACGTTTCTGAACGAACAATGACACTTATTATTGTTATAAATGTCAATTTGTTGCAACTAAATTAGGTAAATATTAATATTTCAATGTTTATATGTATAGTTAAGAAAACAATTGATAAAATGTGTTATTAGTTATGTTAATGTGGATTTTTTATGTAAATAAAACTGCTCTAAGTACATACCAAGTCGTTTAATGGTTTTTTTTAATAGTGGCGATGCCTTTGCCACAAATTTATGTGGAATCGGAATTAAAAAAGAGGACTTTTCCGGCCTAGGCCTTGCAAGGTTTGTATGAAATTCCATTACCGGCCTCTGGTCCTAGCCGCGCCTGAAACGTCATACTTCGCAGCCTATTAAAGTCTAAGATCCCAAGCGGTGCGATCGCACCGCGAGTCTATTGTTTACCTATTGTGTCTATTATTTACTCACTTGACAGGTTAAGAGGAACGTAATGTCAATTTCATTGCATGTTTGAGAAAATAATATTTATTACTTTTACAGTGTGTTAGTTTAATTCATAAATATAAAACAATTTAAAATATAAAAAACTTATTCGAAGTGTCCTTTAAGTCCTTTAATAGGTTGAGGCCAGTTATCAATTGCAGCACGCTCTCAATCCATGGGAAAATTCTTCACTGTCAATGGTATGGATTGTTTTAAATCATAATCCAGCGGATTAAGATGGAGACTAAACGACGGCCAGTCGTCAGCTCTGATGAAGTCCGAAACGTCCACTTCCAACCAAGACTGCGTGGACCGAGCTTTATGACCCGGTGCCGAGTCTTGTTGGAAGGACCATACTTGGTTATTGAACATGGTGTTGTTAAGGGGCTTAACTACCTTCTCAAGAATGGTATCTTGATACACTTTTGCCGATGTTTTGATACCGTTTTCACAAAAATATGGCTCAGTCACTCCTTCATAGCTAACACCCCACCAAACCATTACTGAAGTCGGATAACTGTCGACTAATTGGGAAGCTTCCTTAGAGCTTTGAGCATGAATACGGTCATATTGTTTGTTAAAATGTTGCTTAGTTGTAAAGAATTTCTCATCCGTAAACAAACATTTTCTGTGACCACCCTTTGCGTACCGCTTCAGTAGTCTTTTTCTATTTTACCACACTATTATTTTTTAAATTATCAGTTAAAAAATGACCAGTGCGTCTCTTATAGGCTGCAAGTCCTAAGTCATCTTTTAAAATACGCGACATGGTTCTGGGTGCTATCTTCATCTCCTGAGATAAAATCTTTTGCTTTCGGACAGGATTTCTTCGAATTCTTTCTCTTACTGCTTTGACCACCTTTTTCATACGAATACTACGTAGACGGCCAGATCTTTTTCTGTCAAAAACATAGGAGGTCTCATGGTACCTATTAATAGCCCGGTACACAAACATTTGACTGATACCAAACGTATGGAGAGTTTTAAAAATGCATTTGGCTCCATACCAACTTTGTGTAATGCAATCACGGCGATTCGGTTCTCTTTATCACCCCATTCCGTTTTAATATCGCAAAATCTTGTACAATGTATTGGCGCCAATATTAGAAAACTCAATGAACAATCGTATAAAAATGTCAGATTCCAAATTCAAATGTAATATCTTCCTTATTTTTGATTGTAACAGTATTTATGGCCAAACTGTGTAAGCCTATAAGTGCGGTATCAAATTTTAATTTTTATGTTACAATCGAAAATATTGACAATTTGAAATCAGTCAGCATTAGCTTAATTGCGTATATTAATCATGATTCAGGTTCTCATACAGTAGGGGTACTTGATTCCTCCATGCGGTCAAAGAACCCTGAGCAATAGAGACGGCATCGTTTCCCTCTCACAGACAGAGGAGACCCTGCCACCTACGGATAATTCTGGCCGAGACAGGATTGGGCTTGTACAGAGTTACTCGAATGCTATACACGTGTAAAGCTGACTAGTATAGCCACAGCTTCAAGACCCAGGGTCAGCCTTGCACCCCAGTAATTGAACAAATTTATATGTTAGGGATAAGCTTTGTATTTTTATTCAAAACTGATTCATTATGCACGAGGCTGGCGTCGACAAAAAAAGACGGGTTGCACTCTGGGAGTGCCGACAGAAGTGAAAACTTTTTCTTTCTTTCTTTCTTCGTTATATACATAGAAAAGATAAAAACATACCATACCATACCATACCTATAATACAGCGCCAATCATAATCACTAATTTTCTGCTAATTTTCTATCAGAAGAAATTAATAAATTACAAAAAGATAAAATTATCACAAAAAAGTAATAAACTACAAAAAGAAAAAATCACAAAAAGTGTCATAAGGCCAGGTTTGAACCCGGTACTATCTGAAACCATAAGGACTTACAGTCGATGCGTTTACCGCTATGCTGCGAAGCTATTTATAGTATATTGCAAAATGGACAGTCTATAGCTATTATTGTATGACGTCAGTCGTCGGTTACGGTCCAAAGGTCAAGCGATCCTGACGCGCGAGTTTAACAATTTTTACCCATCCAACGCCGCTAAAGAAGTTTTCACTTCAAAAATTACTTAGCTATACTTAAATTATTTAAGAACTTTGTTATTAAGGTTAATTTAAAACTCAACTATTTACAAAAATATATACTTAGATATAGTTACATTACTTTAAGAAGTTAGTTATTAGGTTTAAATAAAAGATTTATTGTTTTTCGCTTTTCAGTTCTTTCGGCGGTTTTATTTTTTGTTAAAAAGTTTTTATTATTGACTTACATTTTACTTTAGCTTTGGGTGCCTTAGTTTCTACAAAAAAAATTATATGAATAATAGTACAATTTATAAAATGTTGACAGTGATATGATCAAACAAATAAAGCAGCAGGCGACGGTTAGTCTGGTTATAATATTGAAACTCAAACTCAAACATTCCTTTAATCTGAGAAGTTTGCCGACTTCTTATCTATTTCAGTTAGTCGCATAACCTTTTTACATAAAAAATGGGCCACGATATTGATAACATCGTATTTGGTACTTAGAATAAGATACCAATCACTCGTCAGATATAGGTATGATAACCGAATCGGTGTGTTTTAATATGATGTATAAATATATATTTTAATTATTGTTATTATCTCCTTCAATACCAGCAATATTTATGTAATTGATTATTCAATATTTAAAATTAAGTAGGTTTTTTTTTTTTTTTTTTTTACGTGCGGGAAATCCCCACGGATACCCGCCCCTCCGGAGCCGGAGGGGTGGGTTATGTCGGACTCGAACCGACTAAACCGCACGCCGTCTGTGGGTCGTGGTGCTAGGCCGGAGGTGAGGTTGTCTTGCGACATATCCCTCGCACCCCGGCTGACCCAGGGCCATCCCTTTCGGTCTGGCCCTCCTCGGGAGGTGGGGACCACGCCGTCCCCGACTCAACCCCGGTGTGGGGAGGCGCGCATCGTCCTACGATGCGCGCCGCCGCCGTGGCCTGCTTCTGCTAGGGTGACGGGTGGCTCCACCCGTCACCCTCAGGCCCGCGCTCATGGGGGGCGGAGGTCTGTAAGCGCCCTCCGACGCCCGAGCCGCCTTCGGGCGCGAGCAGCGATGTCAGCGAGTCTCTCTCGCTCACCGCGCCGCGCCCGCTCTGCTGTCTCCTTCGCGAGCATGACCTGCTCGCAGAAAGAGGCGCTGGCCGCCCACGCATCCGCGCAGCGGACCATCGCCGCGAGCAGGGTGGAGAGCGTGAGCACTCTCACCCCCAGGGCCTGCACAAGCTCCCGCCTCGGCGTCTCAAACGCCGGACACTCGGTGAGCGTGTGCAGCCCCGAGTCCACGCTCGCGTCGCAGTGATGGCACTCGGGCGTTGGCTCAATACCCATCAGATGCAGATACCGCCCGAAGTAACCGTGCCCGGTTATCATCTGCGTCTGACGGTACGAGAGGCTCCCGTGTGGCCTCTCTAGCCACTCCCCCATGATGGGCCTTACCGCCGCAATGACGGCGTGCCCTGCGCGTGGTTGCCCAAGTCGTCGCTCCCACTCGGCCACCATGACCTGGTGGAGCCGGGATTTCTCGGCCCGAATGTCCTCGGGAAATTAAGTAGGTACCGATTACGACGCATACGACTGGGTCAAAACCATCACATTCTCTGGCTTACATAAAATAAGAGAAATAAGAGATATAAATGCGTTTTCATATTTTTATTAAATTGTACTGTAAGTATGTACGTAATTTAATCGGGTCAAATTTTGATAAAAATTTAAATGCACTTGTAGTTTGGATGACAATGCATTAATATGATATCATGTAGCTGGACTGTTGATGGAGTAGGAAGATGGCCATAAAACTACTAAAGTGAATAAGATAAAACCATCCAGTCGTGCTATTTTTTTATCTTGACAAATTTTCTGGTAATCCATGGTATTCAGGATCTGAAGATAAAGACAGTAAGTAGTCATGGAAAAAAATTGACTTGATTGATTAAATACAATACTGATCTAAAATCTCATTTTGGTACGAATAGAATGAACTAAAATCAAAAGCACTAAGTAGGAAATATGGTATGCACAATGTTGTGGTAGGAATATAAGCATGTAATCATGCTTGAAACAAAACTCTCCGGCAATGAGGCTGTATCGTAAATTGTTGTGGTTGTGCCCCGTGTTTTGTTTGTACTGTAAGCTTGTGCCATACATTTCTTCGAGCAATACGTGAAAAATGCGTTTTCATAATTTAGGACAAATCTAGTTGGGTACTATACTTTTGCACCAGAAAATATTTTTAAGGTATTGTAATTAACAGTATTATAACTAAAGCAGGCGTAGATTTAAGGGAGACAACTAAACACCAGAGAAGCAGAAATATTTACTCATGTTTGAAGTTTAGGTCAAACATGAGTAAACATTTCTGCTTCTCTCTCAGGTATGGTATATAGGTAGCCGCAAGGATCTATCGACATGCTGGATAGATTATAAGTAGGCGTTCGACTCTGTGACCCAAACGTGGCTCCTGAGGGTGCTAGAGTTTTATAAAGCAAATACAACTCTTTGCACCTTCTTGGCGTCATGTATGAGGCAATGGAGAACAGTTCTTAACTATCCAGGATGTCGAGGGATGTAGCGGTGAACCAATAAGTATTGAGCGTGGCATTTTCCAAGGTGACAGTTTGAGTCCCCTTTGGTTTTGCTTAGCACTGAAGTCTCTCAGTACCTTGCTGGAGAATTCTGGGCTAGGCTAATGGTTACGAGGAGGAGGTCAGATAATATCACATTTGCTTTACATCGATGACTTAAAATTGTTTGCCACATCAAGCTCACAAGAAACAGTCATTGTGGGAACGTTTCTTTGGTCGCCTGAAAAAGGTATAAAATAGCCTTTTCATGCCGCTTCTGATGTGCTCCTTCGGCATACTCAAGTGGACTCAAACTGAATTAGATGCCATAGACAGGAGAGTTCGTACACTGTTAACAGCATATCGAATGCATCATTCTCGTTCATCGGTGATGAGGTTGTACATCACGCGAAAATGTGGTGGCCGAGGCTTTTTAAATGCTAAAATCCTCCACAATCGCGAGGTGTACAACCTTACAGAATATTTTCTCCGAATGAATGAGGATATGCATCGCGATGTTGTTGCGGTGGACGTCTCTCTCACACCGCTCAAGTTGGCTAAAGAGAACTGGTGCAAACCTGTGGTGCTGAGTATCAGGGATCGGCAGGAGGTGGCAGAGTAAGGAGCTTTACGGTAGGTTCTATCGCGCTCTACATGGGCCCGATGTGGACCTATTAGCCGCCGTGGCCAGGGTACGTTTCGGTGATCTCTTCAGAGAAACCGGGGGGTTTTGCCTGTGCAATTGCAGATGCGGCTATCATGACGAAGAACTACCGTAAATATATCCTGAGGGACGGTACGGTCGATATATGTCGCGCGTGCGACGTTGAGTCCCTCAGGCACATTGTTTCCGATTGTCCTCATCTTGCTAACAGCGAGTACTTGCACAGGCACAACCAAGTAGCCAGGATCATCCACCAGCAGCTTGCTCTGTTATACCAACTTGTGGACGCTGAGGTGCTATATTACAGGTATATTGCTGAACCAGTTCTCGAAAATGGTCATATCACACTGTACTGGGATCGGTCTATCATCACGGACAGGACTGTTGTTGCCAACAAACCTGATATCGTGGTGATACATCGGTCTGAGCGGCGCGCAATGATTGTTGATGTCACAATCCCTCATGACGAAAATCTCATGAAAGCCGAAAAATGGATCTGGCTCATGTGGAATGTTGACTCGGCAATCATTGTCCCGATAGTCATATCAGCCCATGGGCTGATTGTTAAGAGCCTCGGCCAACACCTAAGAGGCTCTCGTTAGGCAGCTGGGTCAAGGGCCCGATGCAGAAGGCGGTACTCCTCGACACGTCACGTATTGTGATGAGGTTCCTTTCTCTGGAGCCCTAGCCATCGGTAGCTTAGTCCCTGTACCCGATGTCGTTGGAATTCTATTCTTTATATTTTTAAGTACATATATGTTTTTATGTATACATATAAGTATTTAAAAATATAATTTATAAATTGTGTAATGTGAATAAAGAAGAATAATAAGAATGAAATAATAAAAATAGTTCATTTATCACCACAAACCAATACATAAAGATATGACACAGAAGGATTGCGGTATGCACAATGGGTTGTGGATCGCTGGTGCCTGTGGTAGGTAATGAAAACCTGAATTACAGGTTCACTTGGTACCCACAATCTGATATAATTCTAACTTAAATAATACGGTCACATACACATTGTTTATTACACATTAAATAAAAGAACAAAAGACTTGGTGGGTTTACGGTAGAACGGGTGTGTGTGTGTGTGTATGAGTGTGTGCGTGTGCGAGTGCGTGTGCGTGTGCGTGTGCGTGTGCGTGTGCGTGTGCGTGTGCGTGTGCGTTGTCGTGTGCGTGTGCGTGGGCATGAGCGTGTGCGAGTGCGTGTGCGTTAGCTTGTGTGTGTGTGTGTGTGCGTTAGCTTGTGTGTGTGTGTGTGCGCGCGTGTGCGTGTGCGAGTGCGTGTTCTTGTGTGTGTGTGTGTGTGTGTGTGTGTGTGTGTGTGTGTGTGTGTGTGTGTGTGTGTGTGTGGGGGCGTGTGTGTGTGTGTGTGTGTGTGTGTGTGTGTAGTTCGTATGGTTTTATACAGTTGTCATTTTGGCAAATGGCAGTCATTAACCATGCCTGGCTGGTTGAACTTACCTATCACGACTAAAAATTCATAGCCACAACAAAATCAGCCTTTGTACTTGTTGGAGCCAGACACCCGTCTGCTACTCCAAACTTGGGCTGCCAGCGCCTGACTACAATCAAGTAACGCTAATATGAACAATAACAAATGTTCACTTACCGGTTGCAATGTCACAAGCACCTGTAGAACTCCTCCAAGGCGTGTCTGTATTGTGAGGTGTGTATGTGTTTAGTGTTTTACTTGCTCTAGCTTTTTTTTGGCTTTTTTATGCCACTTAGGTGGCACACAAACACACGGCCCACCTGATGGGAAGTGGTTACCGTGGCTTATGGACGTTTGCAACACCAGGGGCATCACAATCGTGCTACCGACCCTGTAGATACCTTCAAATACCCTTCTTGAAGAACCCTATATTGTAGTCGCTTGGGAAAACCACGGCAGAAAGTTCATTCCACAACCTGAGCGTGCGTGGGATGAAGTTCCTTTCAAAACGCACGGTGCGCACCATTGCCGGTCGCAGTGTGTGATGATGAATTCCCAGCCATGGCGAGTGGTACGAATTCATCTGAGCACAGACCATTATATAGGCGATAGAACACACTCAGCGAGGCAAAGTCCCTTCTGAGGCTGAGAGGTTCCACATCGCCTGTGAGTACGGGATTGTCGACGAGCCTCAACGCCCGTCTTTGCAATGAGTCGAAGGGGTCAAGCTGGTATGCAGGCTCCCGGCAAAAAGGTGACAGCAGTACTTCATGTGGAGCCGAATTTGTGCCTTATAAAGCAGAAGTCGTTGCCCCGCAGTGAAGTACTGCTTCGCCCTGTTGAGCACTCCAAATTTCTTTGAGGCCAGCTTGACCTTGTCCTCAAAATGGTCGCGGAACTGTACGTCGCTTGAGATGTCGACACCTAGGATTCCAATACTCGAAGAGATGGAATGTGGTGTGCCCAGGAATTGCGGCGCTACAATAAATGGGGTTTTCTTAGCGGTGAATACAGATACTTTTGTCTTAGTGGGGTTAAATTGGACTAGTTTAGTCGACCGCAATAAGATACTCCCGAGAGAGTAGTATCGATTTCAGACACAAGTTATTCGCGTCTCTTTTCCACCTCGAATTGAGGGATATTTGCACGACCCGTGTAACACGTATCCCCAGTACTGTCGTCTAAATAGATCCATCAGACAGCTTGTCATTGATATGCAGCAGAAACAGCGTCTGGGACAACACGGAGCCTTGTGGGACACCATCGTTTATGTCCATGCGGTCCGAGCAGCTGCTATCGACGACGGCTTGGATACTTTTGTTGGACAAAAAGCTGCCAATCCATTCGCAAAGTCCCTCGGGGAGTCCTTAGCGTGGCAACTTCGAAAGAAGACCTCTGTGCCAGGCCCGGTCAAAGGCCTTTGCTATATCGAGGCTGACCGCCAGTGCCTCGCCCCGACTCTCGATAGCTTGCGCCCATCGGTTTGTGAAAGCCATACTGTCGGTCGCTTAGTAGGTCGTTCCCCTCAAGGTATGCCAGGAGCTGTGCATTAATCACACGCTCCATCACCTTCGAGAAAAGGGAGGTTATAGCAATAGGCCTGTAATTGGACGGGTCTGTCCTGTCGCCTTTCTTAGGCACAGGATGCACGAATGCAGTCTTCCACGAGGCTGGGATTTGTCTCGCGGAGTAAGAGAGCGCGAAAAGCCGTGTAAGTACTGGTTTCCTCACAGCCGATCACGACGTTGAATCTCTACGGTGTACCACAAACGTGTTCACTGTTCTAATTGCATTAGCGTCCCAAGACGTAATTGTATCGGAACCCTTTTGTTTACAGTCCGCACCCACGGATTGGTATTTTCTTCACTGTTTTACAATATAAATCCCCGAAATATTGAGCCAACAATAGCTATACCCTTAGATAAACTTAATGCTCGTGCGCAGAAAAATATAGAAAGAATAATATGACATAAATGACATTTCAATTAAACTAAAATGGCAGAATGAAAAATGTTGGGCTGGACCTTGGCCCTTTTAGACCAAACAGTCACCCGCCCGAACAGTTCCCAACCTGTTCCTTCAGACCACTGGTAAAAGAGACAGTGTTGCTACTGCTCTCTTGAGAACTGACTCCACAACCTTGACTTCTGCGGACCGCGGGGTCCCATCCTTCCCGGGGAACAAGTTAACGATGCGCCCCCGGCGCCATCGCAGTGGCGGTAGGTTGGCATCCTTAATCAGCACTAAGTCTCCAACACAAGGAGGGGCAGTCTTGCCAGTCCACTTAAGGCGCTGCTGCAACAGATGCAGGTACTCGAGCGACCACCGCTTCCAAATATCTTGCGACATCTGTTGTAACATTTGATACCTGCTCAACCAGTTGCCTCCCTATCAGGAAATGACCCGGAGTCAACACTTCCAGGTCATTCGGATCTGAACTAATCTTACACAATGGTCGTGAATTAATAACCGCCTCTATTTAACAGAATACAGTAACGAGTTCTTCAAATGTCAACACGGTTTGCCCTATCACGCGTAACAAATGGACCTTAGCAGACTTGACTGAAGCCTCGAAAATTTCCGGGGATTTCCGGGGGACTGAAGGTCCACTCAATGCTCCGACGGGAGAAGGCCGTTCCGATGTCGTCCCTATTTACATCGAGAAATTCCCTAATTTCCTTAAGTTGACGCTCCGCACCAACAAAGTTGGTCCCATTGTCGGACCGGACCAGAGACGGAAGGCCCGTCCGGAAAACAAACCGGTCTAAACAAGTAATGAATGCTTTCGTCGTAAGGTCAGCGACTACTACAAAATGAACGGCCTTGGTGGACAGACAGACAAACACGCAAAGATACGCCCCCAAGGGGTAACTACCAGTCCCCCTGGTTGAAACCTCAGAGGGGGAGAAGGGCGGCTGCGACGACCTCGGAACCCATGACGCCACGGTCAGTCCTGGTGTCACGCGTTCATCCCGAACACCCTTGGCACCCCTGCCTGAGTCCGACCCTGGACCGCCTTGAGTCCGGGCCTGGCCGGTGCATAGCAGTTCGTGGTGGTCGCCAGAACTATTCCGGCAACGGACTGGGTGTGGGCAGTGCGTTGAGAAGTGGGGCCCAAAACAAAAGAAGCACCAGCCCCGCTTCCATTCTACCCGCCTGCGTTCGTCGTTCTTACTCCATACTATACTTTTACTAGTATAATGTAATCACTGGTCACAGAATTATAGGTAAGTAAATTGTCTATTTAAAATGTAAAGATATGAAGCTATTTAAAGTTTATTGAAGAATTCATTGTATTGTTACTTTATCGAGAAACTTCTTCATGTGCAAATATAAGTATGAAGATAACGGAAATCGCAGCAAAAAAAATATTGCAATGTTGTGTCGCAGGCGGTTGAAGCTGCAGTGTTGGGTATACTGGACATTCTTAGTTATCGTGTAATTTCCGAAGAACTTGTTTGGTTGAGCACCGATTCGCTAGAAGTAATTGTGTAGTAAAGGATGGATTAATTATTTTATAGTCATACCTGCGAAGACTCCATAGGTTCTGACCAGGATTAACGCAATGATAATTATGAGTATATTCGTTTTGGGTCGACACAGTAATTACAAAATCTAAGGCCGATGACTTCCTTTATCAAAGAATTATTAGTAAAATATACTCTTTTTAAAACAAGCTTTAAAAAATATGTTGTTCTAAAACTAAGAAATAATTTTCTGTAGGGATTGTGCTGATTTCAAAAGCTTGTATGGCAAACAGGAAACATAGAAAGATCTTGTGCGAACTTCGTTTTAGTGGAAAAGATTTGAAAGCAGGGTTATTATGTTTTTCGCACGTATCTTGGATGTTTGTATGTTTATATGTTTGTATGTATGTACATATGTATGTATGTTTGTAATATTCTTTATAACCTTTAATCTTCTGAACCACTTTATGGATTTCATTGATTGATATCACAAATGAAAGCTATTCTACTCCCTATGGTTCTTGCATACTTAAAATGTGCACAAAAGCTATATGTTAGATTTTACGGGACAAAATGTATTGTGTCAAAAAATATTTTCACTCAAACTCATCGAGAAGTTTATCAAAATGAAGGAAAGCAGAAAGCTACTACAAAAATATAAACCAGTCATAACGAAAAAGGATAAAATAAAACAAATTATTAAAGATAAAAAAACCCGACTGATGCTGAAAAGATCGAAACAAGTTTGATAGCAGGCGGTACCCATTTGTAAATCATAAACTGGATAAAAATAAATGGGTACCGCCTGCTATCAAACTTGTTTCGATCTTATCAACATCAGTCAGGTGTTTTGTTTTTTTATTCCTAATAATTGGTTTTATTAAAAGGTTGTTTAAAAAGTTTTTTTGAAGTGAAAACTTCTTTAGCGGCGTTCGATGGGTAAAAAGTGTTAAACTCGCGTCAGCATCATTTAACCTTTGACCTGTAACCGACGACTGACGTCATACAACATTAGTTACAGAGTGTTTATTTTGCTAGGTACACTAAGAAGTTTCGTAGCTTAGTGGTAAGCGCTTCGACTTAATTCCTTATGGTTTCAGATAGTACCGGGTTCGAACCTTGTCTTTTGACACTTTATGTGATTGTTTTTTATTTTTGTAATTTTTTACTTTTTGTGATTATTTTTTTTCTTTTTGTAAGTCATTAATTTCTTCTGAAAGAAAATTAGTGACAGGTTCTATGATTAGCGCTATACTATAGGTATGGTATGGTATGGTATGGTATGTTCTTTTTATCTTTTTCTCTGTATATAACGAAGAAAGAAAGAAAGAAGAAGGTTTCACTTCTGCCGGCACTCCCGGAGTGCAACCCGTCTTTTTTTTTTTGTTTAAGACCTTTTCATCTGATGAAGACGACTATGTGGATGGTTGTTCACGCCTCTTTCTCATAAGTTCGAGAGTCTCAGGAGAGAGCTTGGACTCTTGCTGTTTGCGTTTTCCGGGAAACAACTTTCGAGACATTTCCTGTAGTGTTTTGACCACTGTGTCGGTTTTCTCGTCAATGCCACTAGTGGTTTCCAGCCTTGCGAAACGATTTTGAAATTCCAGATGGAATTCTTCGGACCCTAGAGCTACTTGGAGCGGCATAGGTCGGAGAATAGACCATATCATTCGGAGACTTTCAGCCTTAACGTTAATATTTAGAGAGACTAAGATTGGCGCTATATTATAGGTATGGGATGGTATGGTATGTTCCTTGTATTTTTTTCTCTGTATATAACGAAGAAAGAAAGAAAGAATAAGTTAGAATTTTCGTCATGTATGGAAATTTTGGTGATTATATGTATTATGTTTGGTAAAAATAAAAATATACAGATCATATTTAGATTGTTTTAATTTTAATAATAATAAATAAAATAAGGACAAGGGTGTACAAAGTGTAAGTAAGTCCCCTATTTTTTTTTTTGAAAAAATTTCTTTACAGAGCCATCTGGCGTAGAGAATAAATAAGTAAGCTTGTCTTTCATGTATAATAGTTGTAATAATAACTCAATCCATTTTATTAAAAATTCATCACAATAATCTTGCCCGAGTTCAATATCAATTTTAAAAATGGTACTTTAATTATTAAATGGTATATTTAGTGGAAATTGAAAATTAAAATAATAAAGAATGGGCCATCTGTCGGTATTAGGCCAAATCATTTAGGGGGCCTAAATGATTTTGCTATAATCCGAGAGATAGCCTTATTTAAAAAAATATTTATCTTATTATAGATTATTCTAGACTAAGAATAATAATGCATAGAAACGCAATACGCGCGAGCGAAGTGAAGCCATCGACATAGTCGTGTTCTGATATAAACACTTCAACACTTCGATATAAGGCTTTCTCATAGCCCACGAATCCTAAACAGAGAGGCCGGTTATACTTTTAGTTCTTGTGTATAACCTGCCGCAACGTGTGGATGTGGTAGCCGTTTCGGAATCCGGCTTGTTCGGGAGGTTTGAAGTCATCGAGTCTGTTGGCGGGACGGTTCGTAATTACCCTCGAAAGCAGCTTGTAAATCCGCTTAGGAGCGTGATGGGCCCATAATTATTCAACAAAGTATTATCGCATTTCTTGAAGAAAAGGAGCACCATGCCACTGTTTCACGCTTCCAGCATTATGCCTTCGTGTAGGACGAAATTAAAGAGCTTCTGAAGGACCTTTAGTACCGGTGTTCCGCCCGCTTTCAAAAGTTCTGCTGTAATTCCGTCCTCACCCGCAGCTTTGTTATTTTTTTAGCTGCTTGAGGGCCATCCTAATCTCGTATAGGCTGATCTGGGATGTCTTCGGTATAATGTCAGGTACGCTTGGCTCTTGGATCTTTAGCCATGTTAACAGGCTGTGTAACAGATGTATATAGCTGCCCATAAAACCTTTCGACCTCCCTAAGTACCTCTGCCGTTATCGTCGCCATGCTCCGTCGTCAGCTTCGTCTACAGGCTTTGCCCAATGGACGCATTCCTCGCTAACACTTTGGAGCCTTTGTTTCGCTCTATCGTGTCCTTAATATTTTTGGTATTAAAGGAGCGAATGTCGTATCGCAAGGATTTCTGTATGCGTTTGTTGAGCTACCTATATGCCTCAGAATCGTCGGAGGTCTGTCGGCATAGATCGACGTTTGGCCATGAGATCAAGGGTCTGGGTCGAGATTTTTGTTTAGGGCGAGACTTAAAGAATTTAGATCCCACCGTTTGGACAGCTTCTACCAGCACGATGTTTACCTTGTCCACTGAAACGCGATCCTGTAGACAATCTAAGCGATTGGATTGTCCAAGTTGAAAGCTCTCGGAGTCTTGGACAGTCGTGAAGTCTACACGACTTCATCAGGTGTAACCTTTCTAGTATAGGATTCATATTTTATGTGCCTCTTACGACACGGTGATCGCTACCGGTTTTTACACTGCTGATTACAGAGACATCATTGAATATTTGCCTCTTTGTCGTCAAGATGTAGTCGATCTCATACGCCATCTTAGCGGCGTCTAACGAGGTCCACTTTATCTGGTGTGGCTTTGGTCCGGTCATTCCGCTGCCCATATCCAAAAGGCCCCACTCTCAATTCCCCATCGCTTTGTTCGCCAGTCTCGCGATGCAATTCCCCATAACACCAGTGAAATAGGTTCTCATACATTTCCTGAACCTCTTCATTGGAGTATGACTTGGTGGGCACGTATACCTGGATGACCTTCAACGTGTTTCTTTTGGATACTCTGAGTATCAGGTATAGCACCCGACTTGATATACTCTCGATAGATATGACGTTTTTAATAAGGGACCTGTGGACGAGGAACCCGACACCTTGCAGTGACTTTCTGTCATCCTCCCGATGGTAGATTAGGTGGCCGGACTTCAGGGTTGTCGTCTCCCCCGCTTTTCGGACTTCGGTCAACCCAACAATGTCTTAGTTCAACCTACTCATTCCCTCTTCCACCTCGAGCAGCTTCTTGTCAGTGCTACTTGGTGTGTTACCAGGGCCAGTTTTCGTTTCGGGTGGTAGCCGGACCTCTGCCGGCGATTCTTTGCATTTAGGACAGTGTGCCTTTAATACTGGGTCACTTTGTTATTAACGCGTACGAAAAAGTTCCCAAAACCAGCCGTACCGTAACAATGCTCCCATTGTTTGGAACGGGAAGTCAATTCAGTCCTTGTGACCTTATTTACAACGCGAGGTTAGGTCGTAAACCAACTTCAGATTCATGTTAAGACACGATAAGTAGGAGTAGCAAGTTATCGTAAAAGTAATTTACGTATCACGTATAAGTATATAGACTTCATGGTATCGTTATTAACTACAAGCTAATAGTGGCTACTTTACGTGAACTAGCCTGGCAAACATACTTCATTATGTAAATTATTTCTGCATCCCATTTGTTCATACCTATGAGTACACACATACATTATACATTCCCATACAATGTAGTAGTGTAGTAGTGAAATTTTTGGATAAGGAGTGGTAAAGTGAGGTGTCTGAAAGTCAATAGTTACCGTAGGTATTTGTAGCACATTTGGGGTATTAATGTCTGGTATAATTAAATATAAGTATATCGGTTTGGTTTTAAACTTATTGATTTTAGAACAACGTACTTATTTTGTTTTCAACCTTGTTATTTACTTAACAATAATTCTCTCACAACTTCAGCGCGCAAATTAAAAATATTGTGAAACCTAATGTAGTCTAATTAATCGTAAGAATCATATCAATTTCCGTTACGGGCTTTTTATAAAAATGCCTCATGTTTTTTACAACTATTAGCCTTCTAAATCCAATTTATCTTTATGTTGTTGAATGAGAAATCGTAAATTAAGATTTAAATAAAAGGTGTCTTGTAAACATCAAACCTTTTGCTAAAAGCGGTAATAAATTAAGGGACCCGCGATTTTTTCGAATATTTTTTGTTGTCATTGTATTACTTTTCTGCTTGCCTATTTTTTGTAGGCATGCTTTTACCAACTACAGAATCAGATCCTTATCGAGAACATACATAGTTTTGATCTTTTGTAGGAGGTAGTAAAATGTTGAGTATTTTACATTAAACCGCTTAGACCGCTCATTAATTCACTATCTTCTATAAAATTGTATTTGTTTCACATATGCCTTTTAACTGATTTCAATAGATACTTGTATACAACTAATATTATATATGTCGCCGCCAACTAGCTTAAGCAGCCGTTCAATGAACTGCTTAGGCAGTTAACTAAACGCCGCCATTCAATTGACGGCCTGAATGGTGTTCAGCCATTTAATTAAACGGCTAGGCAAATAGCTTGGATCGATGACGCTTAACTATTTGCCTAGCTATTTAATTAAATAGTTAGAAAAATGACTTATTTCTGCATGGATATAAAAAAAACCACGTTGGCTTAATACGGGAGCTACGCTTGGCTCCGCTCCCGCATTAGCCTTCTAACCTAACCTAACCAAGTCGGATTGCGCACCTATTACAATAAACCTATCACTAATTTTCTGTAAATACACCTCTGTCTACCCCCTCGGGGTTTTATAAGTGTAAGTATATGTATGTATGTATGTAATTTTATATCTTATTTCGTAGTAGTGCCCCATCTTACGATTGGCCTAAGCATTAGCCATCCAGGTTGTTAAATGATGTAATAAACGAGACGGCTGAAAATCATTTAGGCCGTTAATTGAATGGCGGCGTTTAGTTAACTGCCTAGGCAGTTAACTGGACGGCTGTTCAAGCTAGTTGGCGGCGACATATACATCTCAAAATGACGGATGTACCTATAACTTTCACAATTATTCGACATTGTGAATATGTAATTTTTAATGTATTTGACAATATACTTACTGTTTATTAAACCGGTGTATATATTAAATATAATTGATTCTTGTGTTTCTAAAATAAAATACTTGAGTAAATACAATTAAATGACATCACTTATGAATATGCAGTGTGTATTCGAATTACTAATTTACCAGCGTACAATGTGAACAAAGGGTCAACAGAAACAACCTCTGTTCCTCGGTGAAAAGAAAATTATTAATATATTATAATATAAATATATATATATATATATATATGTATAAATAATTATTAATATATTATATATATTAATAACATATTATAAATTTGATAATTATAATAAATTAAGATTATGACCGGTGTTGACATTCACTTCTATATCAAGCAACTTCTTTTAAGTATTAATAGGTATTTTGCACTTACTTTCGATTGACAAAAAAGACATTCCGACGCCACATTGGCTACTGGTGTATAGGTAAACATTTACAAAATCTAAATCTAACTTATCTATCAAAAATAAAGGTTGTTGATATATCTGTTCTTACCACGCTTTGCACTTTAATATAACAATTATCGACTGATAGACCTGGATTACATGGATTTTGAATAATAATTACGGTATCATAATAATACCACTCACTATCAGAAATTGATTACGATATTCTACATTGTTTAAGTCTTAAATTATGAGGAATTTAGCCTATGTCTAAATGATTTGTGAAGCACAATGGTATAATATAAATAATATATCTAGGTATATATACAGTCATACGCTTTTCTCATTGGAGTAGGCAGCGATAAATAAACAACATACCTAACCGGCAGAAAGTCATAGTCGATAGCAGCAAGACTCTACACTAAAAAAGAAATGAGGATTATAGTTAGAAAACATAAGCATCGATATTATTATTTACGTAAGTCAAAATATTTTTCGTAGTTGACACAATGAATAAATAACATAAAATTATCATTACATTTCTTTTGGTTCATTACCCTTGCATTAATCGTAATGTTTAATCGTATACCAACGTTAACTTATTCTACGTACCTACTTCCTTCATGTTATTGGTAATAATATATTTGTAATGTAGTTGACAAACATTCTGTTCTTCAAAGATCTTTGTTAACATCAGTGGCGTAGGGTGCTAATTTTGGTACCCACTGGGAAGCCGGCAAGAGTGTTATAGGGATCCCTTGCCACTGTTTAATATAGCACTATATTGGCAATAAAAATTTCTTTTATACTTGATAAAATTATTATTGAAAATGAATGTCCTTGAGACATACGACTACATAAATGCTTTAAAATGTATTGTTTTAACAGCTAGGTGTCAAAGCAAAAAATACTATGGTGCATATATCTATCGCAACCAACTACCTTAATCAGCCGTTCAATTAACCGTCTAGGCTCTTTACTTAGCCGCGCCGTTCAATTAGTGGCCTGAATGGTGATAAGCCATTTGATTGAACGGCTGGGCAAATAGCTTGGATCGATGACGTTTTAATACTTGCCTAGCCATTTAATCTAACAGCTAGAATAATGACTTATTTCTGCATGGTTATACAAAAATAACCACGAAGACTAATGAATTTTTCTCAATAAACCTGACAGAGACATCCCTCTCAGGCATTTACTGGTTAGTATATGTATGTATACAATTTTCTGTCTTATTTCAGGACGGTGCCCCATTTCACGAATGGCCTTAGCATAAGCCAGCCAGTTTATTGGATGTTGTAAAATACACACATATATAAATATATATATATATATATATAGCAATTTGTTGAAATTCATTATAGAATGTATGAAGACTTGACTTCTACTAAACGTCATTCAAGTCGCAATCTTATCTTGAAGAACAGTCGGCTGTTCCCGACCCCCGGTTTATTGGTCGTCGTTTATTATCAAGATAAGTTATCTTTGAGGAGCCAATTAAATTTGAAAACAAAGGTAACATAATAAGGCGCCACAGCGAACTCGACTGGAGTGCGGGGCGCGTAGCGTGAGGGTAGCCACTGCGGGGAGGGGGTCACTGGCTCTGGCAACTTGCGTAGGCGCAAGTCCTTTGTCGTTCAAAGGATTTATAACGTAACATTATGAGGAATCGCCTATTGTATTATCCGAACTAACGATTTGTCGATACGATCGGTATTTTGATTATAGGTAGGTGCCAAGTGTCATTACCAATTTTAAAGATAGTTGATTATAGAAATTAAAACCAATATGGAATATTTCAAAACAAAGTACAACATTGTGTTATGAAATACAATAAATCATAAATACAATTAAATTATTTTGTTCTCTCGAGTTTAAAACTAATT
This sequence comes from Eilema caniola, assembly GCA_949126895.1. Classification (NCBI taxonomy): domain Eukaryota; kingdom Metazoa; phylum Arthropoda; class Insecta; order Lepidoptera; family Erebidae; genus Eilema; species Eilema caniola. Next base: position 34,605,843 of record OX421460.1, on the reverse strand, counting down.
AAAGTTTTTAATAACTGAATAAAAACTCACTCCATACTTGGCCTATATCCGTTCGGCACCTCAATCTCCCATTTTATTGCCTTTATTTCTTCCAAAGGTAGACACAAAGAACTGTGTTTATAGCTAATGATACTTAGGTGTGTATTTTAACACAAAATGTGAACCTCTAAAAGGTACGTGTAAAAAACACACTACACGATTATAATAAGGATCTGCTGTACTTGGAGCTGAGGTTCTCTTTAGTGGCGCCTATTTTTTGTTAACATTTTTGGACGCATATTAAACCAAGACTTGGTAGAGCAATAAAATGGTAACTGTAGAAATTTAACAGCCACTTTCTGCAGAACCCTCAACTTTATTTAAATTTATTATTCCATTAATGGCTGCCCGCTTACGCGATAGAAATTTCCAAGGCTTATTTTCAAAATAAAATGTTTTTACAATGCAAATAGAAGATAAATTATTTAAAAATATATAATGTTTTCGATATTTATTAAGTTAGTTTATTATTTTACATTTTTAATGATTCGACATTCCACTTACATGTAAAATATAGACTTGCTAATTTAGTGTTGTCAGTACTGTGTTGAACAAAGAAAATATGTATAATTAATAGGTGTGTATGACCTTTATACGTAAGTGAATTAAAGACGTGAGCGGATGAAGGGCGTAACTAACATTTTTGAGATTTTTGATCTTTTGCATTAAATGGCGGTTATAGGTGTATATAAACTATATTTTATATTTAGAAATTGTTAGTTACGTCCTTCATCCACTCACCTCTTCAAGTAATCTAAAATTAATTCATTGGGGTGGGGATTGAGGGCAGAATAAATCAAAAAGTCAATTCTCATAAAACTTGAAATAAAAAAGTAAATAGAGAAAAGAAATTAGGGCATCAAGTCAAACTTTTGGTTTGACTTACTTAGTTATGTCACGCAATATGAAATCACATCGAAACATAATGTTGGAGGCACATAGTGTAGTAAAAGGAAGAAATGCAAATCATTAGATAATCAAAATTAATCATCTAAATAGAAACAATTAGTAGATAAAAAGTAAAAACTTAACATAATCTCAACTACACTTAATAGCTTTTTGTATCTACATACATATCATACTCGACTTAAGTCGGTATACAACAACAAACAACAAAGCATCGGTTTAAGATTAACCCCATCAAGTCGAGATAACCTCGCATTCGTTTTTCTTGTGTGGCCTCTAAAAAGAAATAAAAAATACCAAACTAAATAGTATTTACTGCATACTTCCTATTCAAACCCATTTATGACGATATTTTTAAATATTTATGATTACAATTTTCAACAATTTTGTCTACATAGGCATTAAAATGATGGAAAGACGCCCTAGTTTCATAAAGATTCCGTCCACATTGGGATCCGCTTTTTCATTCAATAGATATTTGTGTACATCACAATGATAAGTAAAAAGGCGAAGGAAAGCTAACGAAGCATCTTGATTGGGATACAATGCGAACTTAGAGTCGTCGGTCCATTAGTGAAAGAGTCAGTGTCACGATTCGACTCGCACGGATTTTATTATTTATTCTGAGTTTCGTAACCGCAGTGCCACGCCATCGGCGTGCACAACAAATGAACGTTTATGCACAATGAATAAACAGGCGGAGTGGAATATTGCGACGACCCACGGCGATTGCACTGAAACCATTACAGCTTGTTGGTGAAGTTTGGAAATAGCTGTAGTACGGACGTGTATATTATGCCACAATTAGATAATCTATTTTATTAAAAGAATTAATGAAATCTCTAACGAGTTCGTGCAGCCATTATCTCAGCATATTACTTGATATTTTTGAATAAACTTGTTATATTAACAAATATTAAGGACTATTTGGGGCCTCTCGACTTTCACCCTTCTCTAGTTATGGTTAAACAAATGTGGATATTTAATCTGTTTTCATTGCTTTCCTTTTCTATAGTTTCGGTATCTATAGGATAATTTTACTCTAAGGACAATCCAAAGAGAACCCTTTGCTACCGTACTATTTTTTGTGGTGAATTTAATATGCACCAGCAACCACATGCCAACAATTTTAGTGTGTAAAAGCTACAGTTAACTTAAATCTAACCCACCTAAATTGATTGCATTTTGGTTGCCATGGAACAACTTGAATTCAACCCTGTAATTTTGTCCATACAAATCGTTACATTAGAAGGATGTCAATATCTTTTTGGAACTTTGTATGAACCGCACGCAGCGTGTTGTACATACAATACGAACGAAAAGAATTTCAGAAACATATTCAGCGGTTCCTGTGTTCAATTTACTTTAGGCTTATTAATCATAATTATATAGTATTAAATATTCCACAACATTTCACACAACGCTATCTAGACCCATGGTAAGCATAGCTTAACTAGCTTGTGTTATGGAATCTAGAATGCGGATAAACGTACTTGGATACTTTTTTTTTGTAAATACATATTATACACAGAAACACCCAGACCAATGCAAATATACATATTAATGCATACAAATATTTGCACCGAGCGGGGATCGAACCCGCGCCTCCTGCGTAGCGGCCGCGTTCACTACTGCCACACCACGGAGGCTGTCACATAGTACTCGTAGTGTTATTGAGATATGTTAGCAACACAAAATAGTGCAGGTCAGCACGCGCAAGCGTTCATTTTTTTATGAAAATGTTAAATAACACGTTTATTATATTATAACACGGAGAGGTTTCATACAAACTGCAACCTTGTTGTAACCCTAAAAAGGGGGTTGATTTCCAACGATACATTATTAATACATCTCCACATGATGATGTGATGAGCGTAGTTTTTAAATTCCAAGTCACTTACTTCAAAAAATACTTTTTATACAAACTTCCAACACCCGTTTTACCCCCTTAAGGTCTAGTTTAAACATTCTCTCCATATTTTTTACGCAGTTATTTCTTATAATTTTTAAGCATTACATTAGGCTGTGTAACTAAGTTATTACGGCCTTCATGGAAAATTGTGATGGTGAAATGTAATAAAATAAACAAGTTATACTTACATTACTTGAACCTACTTGTATAGTATGTTTAAATCTTATAGCCTATGAGACTCTTAGTGGAAATTGTGACATTTATATCGTAATAAGTAACTCTACCTAAATTTTACATTTTTATTCTTACAGTAAGGCCAAAAGTCTTAAAGAAAAACAGAATTAATAACGATTTTTTTTCTTTCGAAGTTTTGAGAACAATGCCACCTAAGCTGTTTAATTTACATCTGAAACAGTAAAACAAAAAGGATAAAGTGACGATATGCGCCAACACCGAAAGTCTAGAGATGTTAAGCGGTGGTTCGCTCAGCGCCGCGCGCACTCTGTGCCGCCGCAAAAAGGACGAATCATTAGGAGGCGCCACACGAGATCCCATTTAAAAGTATGAGAATATTTCCACAAAAAGCCTCACATTCAACTCCCAGCACATTCATTTTATGAGAACAATGAGTGATTTTTGTATTTTTCTTTAGTTCTATGTCGATTTTATCCGCAACAGCGTGGAGGCGAGCCTCTGTGGTTGTCGCCTCGTTCCGTCTTCGACTTTTTGCTATAAAGGAAGCGCGGGCGTCAGCGCAAACGGTGGTTTTATTCCCGCAGAGGTGCGACTTCACTGCGTCTCTCGCCCCTCGATATTAAATGTTCCCCTCCATGGCCCTCTTGACGGCGCCACATTTATGCGCCTAACGCCAGTCACACACGGTCTAGTCTATCTTCTTGATGCTCCTTACTGTCACCGCATCGCTCTGTTAAGTAATGTTTATTCTATAATGTTGAAGTATTTATTGAGTAGCGATGTTTTGTCACAATCATTATTCTGATTAACATTCTAAACGATCCCATAAACGACTTAATATTGTCAATAAAATAAAATAAATTATTAAAATTAAAAATCCAATTGATGCTGAAAAGATCGAAAAAGCTTAATAGCAGGCGGTACCCATTAATTTTCATCGGGTTTGAGATTTGCAAATGGGTACTGCCTGCTATAAAGCCTGTTTCGATCTTTTCAGCATCAATCCGGGTTTTTATTTTTAATAATTCATTCTATTTTATACTTTATAGTTATGACATATATATTTTTGTAATCATCTTCTAATTTACTTCATTTTGATACGCCACTCAATTAATTTGAGTGAATTTTTTTTACCATATTCATTTTGGCGGCAAAAAAGCAACAATAGCTTTTGTTCATATTTTATGTATCCATTTGAGACATGAATCATTGAAATCCGTACAATGGTTCAGAAGATATGAGGTAAGAATATTACATACATATATACAAGATACACGCCTAAAACATAACCCTTCTTCGCAGTCGGGTAAAAAGATGTCAAATCAATAGTGACAACTGAATCTACATTGCATATTGAAGGAGTGAACCTATTTAATGAGTAGCAACCGGCGAGTCACTGATGTTTTTAAAATCTATTTCTAGCAGATCCATGACGGGGCCTCGTAACATGTCAATGTGACGGCATAATAGCGCGGAGACAATGGACTTCAAGACTTGTTTATTAAGTGGATGGAGTTGTTTTGAAGTAGAGTGTGCGCAGGAGTGGAGGCGGCGTCTGGTCGGTGAGAGCCAATGATAGCCGTTCGGCGCAGTGGGAGGATCGAGTAATCATGCATTATTAAGACTATCACGAGCGACGAGGAGATTCACTTTAGAGTAACAGTTTTACGATTCATTTTAAATATTTTTTATAACCTTGTACGGCTCTCCAAATCAATCTTAATTTTATAAAAATAATTAAAGACAAATTTTGTCCGTGAGACGTTATTGAGATGTTCACTTCACTAACTTACCTACTTACTTACTACCGTTACTATTATGATATAACATAATAACATAAAACATGTTTTGCAAATACTTGTCTATTAATTTTTAACAAAAGCAAATTGGCGGTATACAGATAAATAATCTTTACTTTCCGTGCTAGTCTAAAGACTGTGTTACGGCAAAGTAATGATTCTCGCTCCAGAAATACCAACCCTAACTCAAGTGGAAAAGGAGTGTATGATACTTTCAATGATAGGTGACTCTTTTAATATGAGTAGATTATTCTACATTATAAGCGTAGGTCCAATTAAAAAATACTTACATGAATGCATACCTATATTCACGCATGTAAAATCTCGAAGAGGTAAGCAGAAGTTTATACATTAATTAATAATAAACTGAACCGAAACAGAAAATAGACCGTAAAGAATATACTTCCATTATAAAATACATTACGTAGCCTACGTCACTTTACCTACCATAAAGTAAGAACCATCATAACTTGGACAATTTTATTATATTCAATAGACATCATAATGAATAAGCACAATAATATACTATTGCGTGCTTCAATCCTATCCTGTTTAACACGAACATAAATAGGTATGTTTATACAAATTTCAGAGTGCACAAAGATAAAATCAACAAACCACAATAACTCTTTTGTAAATTTGAAAACTATTATTAAACACATTTAGGGTAATTAATTCAAAATGTAGCTACTCCGTATGCATTTTACAGCGAGTACAGTACTTCAAGTTATCGTGCTTGTTTCCGTATAGGTATAGAATCAGATGGAAAGATTTTGATAAAATACACACTCGAGAGCAATGAATACGGGTCACATAAGAATCCTAAAAATATCGCATTCTAAGAATGCCGAATGAAATATATTGGACACCGCAATTAGGCTAGCATTTTTTAGTTTGCGAGTTTTTTTAGTGACCCTTATTTATTGGTCTCGAGTATACTGCAGGGTGGAAGATTTTGACCTTATCTGGACGGGAGGTACTAGAAATACTGGAGATAGTGAATTTCACGTAAACGAAACATTCCTTTATTTTTAAAAAGAAACAAAACTCGCTTGCCGCTCCCGGTAATCCTATATTTTTATGGCATCAATTGATACATAAGAATGTAATCTCTGATAGGAATTTCGTTTCATTTAATTTTACATGTAACAATCATAAAAGAAATTCCTGAAATCTTATAAATTCGAAGGCAACAGACATTGCTTTTACTCGAGCAACCATCAGATTAACAATAAAAGTATTTTTTGAAGCTAAATATTTCTGCCGCATCACACTTAGACTGGAAAGCCGACCCCAACTGAGATCGGAAAAGGCTTAGAGAATGATGTACTTAAATGTTACAACTACATTCTTATAACCTTTGATAAAGTCCTACCATCCGTAAATATGTCCGCGTGTATGTATGAGAGACACCGACAGCTTATTTAAAGTTGGGAATTCATTTCGCGAGTAGTATGATTCCGTATAGCACACACTGTAAACGCATTAGAATTTGTAACAGTTAAAGATTTTCGTCTTTTTTTGTTAGTCGTGGATAGTTTGACTTCCTCTGTCGAAGATTGATCGTCATGTTACTTTTCACTGCTAATGCGACTTACTGTAGCTATTTCGATGCAAAGCGCATCAGCTACTCTTTGACGAACGTTACTAAATGGCTTTAATGGTCGACCATTTTATTCTCGCGTTCAAAGTAGTCTAGTCCCGCAAGCGAACGATAAACTCAGGACATTCGCTGTTTTATACGGTCTTCATTGTATGTTTAGGCATCATTAACAAACTTTAATCCACACATACAGTGCGTTCTAATAACAGTTACAATGAAATAACAAAAAACTACTAACATAAATAATCTGTGTGTTAAAAGTTTTAATTACAATAATACAATAAAATATAAAACTATGTTTAAAAAAACCGACTTCAAAAACCCAAAAGTATAAAATAACTTAGAGAAAAATAACTGAATTTACAGATTTACTGTTTTATTAAAAAGAAAATAGGTACCGATCGAATTGAGAACCTCCTTTTAGAAACTTGGTCAAAACGAATTGACAAACTTACCAACAATAACAATATAATACGGCGAAAGCAGATGAGAAAAACATGTATCGCATGCAAGTCGTGGTGCACAGGTATTGACTCGGTCAAACGAGGTGACGTATTGACGCCAACTTATAGCTTCAGAACTTGCGAAGGCAAACATATAATTCGTCCATTCGACCTGGCCAAATCAGACTTAAACATACAGACAGACAGACAGACAGAGTTACTTTCGCATTTATAATATTAGTATGGATAACAAAGACATATTTTTTAAAACTCATTTTTAATAATTTATTTCATTTGCACTACGAGCTACAAGCAGTTCCTGTTGTGATTTAGGGATGCTAATGCATCTTGCTTTTGATTTTGTAAATAGCGTTTTGAATGAGCTGAATTTTTGAAATCAAATATCTTTAAAATTATTTTTCGTACGAATATTTCACTTAAGCAGTTCATAATACACATAATACATCATAATATTAATCAGGCACAGTTTCGATGGTAAAATCGTCTGGAAGTATGATTGGGCGAAAGAACATTAGCCCCTAAACATTACTCCTTTCACCTGTACCTACATTATTCCTATACATTATATTATGTAGAAATATATTTTTAAATTCACTTGCTCATAAAAGAGCTCTAATGTCACCACAATTAGGTATACAATGATACCTATAATCAAACTGTGGTTTTTTAATTGTTATATAGATTTTTTTAATTTTATTGGTTGTGGTGCATTATTCGATTCGATTAAAATAGATACAAAAAAAATCGTGTTGTTTCATTTTGTACGGGTATTATATACAAAACTTTCACTTAAATAAGTATAACTTTTGATTTTCTCTGTTTAAAACTTTAACGAAATTTACCATTTTTTACACGCGGTATAAAAGAACCTCATTCTTTTATTCTTTGGCCAATTTGCGCGCATACAAAAACTACTTACTTGTTTCCGCCAGGCCGCTGTACCAAAAAGTTTCGCAATTCGTTTTTACTGTTGAAATTTAACCTATTTATTAATTAAAATGTAGACAAGTACCTACTAGTTTTGAAGAAAACTATAGTACCTAGTACACCATCCGATATAAACACATATACTGTACAACATCCGATATTAGATGTGATTGATGTAAAGTCCTTAACACATTGACCACTAATGTTGCTGCTGTATTGCTCTTAGAATGTTAATACAAATAATATTATTAAATAACTTAAACTGTATTTTGTGCAGCTGAAACTGTCGACTCCTAATTGCTAGGGTGTAGTCGCAAAACTGTCAATTTTGCAGGCCAAAATCGCTTTAGTGTATTGGCGCTATTAACTTAGGACTGTGTAGGCCACTCGATAGGTCCAGAAACTGCAGGCGGACTGTACTACCCCTTGCATGAACATCTATAGTAATCGTATGGTAAACGTATTGAGAGAATAGAGCATTAAGATTGGCAGCCTACCTACTGTAAACCTGTGTGTATATGAAGCCGGCCAATCGCAATGCTTCGTGCTCTCAATACGTTTAAGATACAATTACGACACTTGTTCGTGCTAGAGGTACTGTTAGTGAGTGAGCGCCTTTAACACTAATATAACAGCATAAATCTGAAGTTGCAGTATGTAGCAATTCATATAGTAGTTTATGAAAGTTTCTAAGACCTTTAGCTATAATTTTAACTTAATACGGCAGCTACCTCCTTTTTTTTTTTTTTTTTTTTTACGTGCGGGAAATCCCCACGGATACCCACTCCTCCGGAGCCGGAGGGGTAGGTTATGTCGGACTCGAACCGACTAAACCGCACGCCGTCTGTGGGTCGTAGTGCTAGGCCGAAGGTGAGGTTGTCTTGCGACATATCCCTCGCACCCCGGCTGACCCAGGGCCATCCCTTTCGGTCAGGCCCTCCTCGGGAGGTGGGGACCACGCCGTCCCCGACTCAACCCCGGTGGCAGCTACCTCCATCATGTACACACAGTATGCTAGTTTGGTAACCCCAAAAAAATTACCATCTCTTCTAAAATACTGTGTCGTTAAGAGACAGTCTCACAAGAGTGGAACAATACAAAATGGAAGGCATAAAATTAAAATTACAGTGTTCTCGTATTATTATTGTGCTAGTTTCAATAATTTCGCGTTATCTATCCAAAAGAATATGGGAAATATGTGTAAATGAGATTGCGCAAACAAAATAGTAGTTGAACCGGTTCCGTCTAAAACAATGGATGAAATCACCTCGGTCGTGGTGTTAAATTATATTTATTAGAGTCAAATAAATTTATTATATGTATTGATATTATAATGTATAACATCAACATATTTTACTTACCTACCATTGATTTTTTCTTAGACCTTACCAGTCAACCAGCCTGTTGCTGTCTACTGCATTACTGACTTTTTATACTGGGTCACCAAAATTGAATAAAATATAATGCATAGTATAGCTTTGTTTAAAAACATAAGTTAAGGGGCGTGGAGGACGTTATCAATATTTTTATTCAAGGCAATCTCACTTGCTCTTGGCTTTGGCGCGGGCCTTTATTTCAGGTTTAGGACATCAGGCGTCAAAGTCGACATATCAATCATCAAATCAATCACAAAAATACATAACAAGAACATTGGGCTCCAAAATGCTAGCTTTGAACGCAACTGGGTAATTGCTATGACGAAGATGACGATGCAGTAGGGAAGTTTAAAGTCAGTAAGCATAATTTATCGATATAATTATAAAGTACTAGCGATCCGCCCCGGCTTCGCACAGGTGGCAAAAACGTTTCTGTGGATCTCGTACGAACCCTAACTTTTGCAAATCCTATACCTAAGCCTATATGTTACTCACGAAGAATGCAGCTTTCTTAATGGTGAAAGAACTTTTTGAACCGGCCCAGTGGTTTCTGAGCCTATCCATTTAAACATACTTACTAATCTTTCCTCTTCATACTATTAGTATAGTATAGATAAAGATATGATATCTCAATGGCATTGGTTGATGAAAGGTATCGAATATTAAGTTTATATACTAACAGAAAATGCGGCAATTCGTGTGGCGACTACTGTTTTACTGAGTTAATGGTGTGTAGTACCGGCAAAGTAATTATTCCGACGCTGACCATAGGTACAAAATATGACATTGAATTTTTGAGATCGTAATTAGTTATTAAATCATATTGTAACATCGAGAGGAATACAGTCAAGTGCACGCTGGACTATCGCACCGAAGTTTCCGTCTAAAATTATATTGAGTGGGTTGCTGGGACAATCTATAATATTGTACTCAAATATCGATATAGGTCGCGATCATTTTACCAATTGTAATTTAAACGTTCGCCTAGTACACTAAGCATACACAAACTGTGATAGATGACAAAATGTGTTCATCCGACAAGAAACTAACATTAGCATATTAAACAAATGATCTGCAGGTTAACATGACTAAAACACAATATATTCAATTTGATAATTATGGTACGAAACCACAGACTTGAATATAAAATATTCGACTGAAAACTTACTAAAAGTAGACAAAACAACCTTTCTAGGTATAATTATTGACCACAACCTTAACTGGAAGACACACATAGAAATTTATTGTAATAAAATGAATAAATTTGTTTATGTTTTGGCTAAACTAAGGAAGACCTCGAACCCCGAATCAGTCGCCATGGCCTATCATGGCTATATAACTATTTTTAGTAATTTGGGGAAACTCCACAGACGTGAATAGAGTCTTCATTGCCCAAAAACAGTGTATCAGAGCTATGTGTGTAGCTGCACCACGGCACTCGTGTAGGCTCCTTTTCTTGAAAATGAGTCTTCTTACCCTTCCCTCTATGTACATCTACGAAACTACGAAGTTTGTTAGGCAGTATCCTAGCTTCTTTTCGAAGGCACGTGATGTTTATCCGAGGAGCACTAGAAATCAAGAAAAGAATTTTATTGTTTTATTTAGAGTCCCGAATACGGCTTTTTACCTTAAAAATTGTTTTGCAACGTGTGGTCGTATTTATAATGCAATACCTAAAAGTTTGAAGCAACTTCCAACCTATAAATTTCTAAGAAAGTTGAAGGTATGGCTCATAAAAAAATGCTTTTATACGATTGGGAATTGGAAAGGGTAAATTATGAGTATTATGACTGAATGTTAGTATTATTATTAGCTAATATTGAGCCAACCTATTTCCATAATGCAACTGAAATAATGTGTACCATCACTGGAAGTGCCCATTCCAGTGAGTGAATATAGTCCAGTGAATTTTTCAAGCGCGTTTGAAACACTTAGAATAATATGGATACTTCAATCCAGTCCAGCACTGGACTGGACTGATTCACTGGATTGGAATAATGTGAACCGGGTATTAGGCCCTGTATTCCAGAGCGATACTCAGTTCTGAATCTCGATTTATAAGTAGGACCGAGGACAATCAATAAAATCTATTAGGTCTATGGCATATGATGTAATTGTAACTTTACAGTTTTTGGAATTTTCCCTTATTTGAACTAGAAGACGCTTATTATCAAATTTTATGATAAGGTTGCAGATTGAAGGATAAAGAATTTAATAAGTAGCCAATTAATAAATGATTGATTTTCATTTTCAAAACCGGGCCTTTTTTTCGTACATGATTGGTTTGAGGTTAACTTAACTATTAGTGTTAATCGGAATGAAAGTTCGAATCGATTAAGATAGGAATTAGTTTTTTGTTGCTTATACACACACCGGCAGAATTAACGGAACACAAAATTATGGTCTGGGAAGGGATATGTTTAGAACCTCGCACGGAGTTAGTGGTAGTCGACGGCGGAAATCTGACTGCTGATCGGTATATCAGGGAGATTTTAGAGGAACATGTTGTGCCATTTGCCCCATTTATTGGTAACGATTTCATTTTAATGCAGGATAATGCTCGGGCTCACAGTGCTCGCTCAGTACAGGCATACCTAAACCATGTTTGTGTTACGGTGATGGAATGGCCAGCACGGTCCCCGGATATGAATCCGATTGAACACGTTTGGGACTTACTGAAGAGGAGTGTCAAATCAAGTATGCCACCTCCTAACAATCTGGGCGAGCTGTGAAACACATTAGTTGAATAATGGCAGAGCTTGCCCCAAGAAATCATTGACAACATTATTCGCAGCATGCCCAGAGGGATGGAAACTTTAATCAGGGCACGAGGGGGAACATCGTTATTAAACATGTTGTTGTTGTTTCATGTTTAATTATTATTTGTTTAAAAATAAAGCTATTTTATACTGTCCTTTTTTGTGTTCCGATAATTTTGCCGGTGTGTGTGTATATATTCACCAGCTTGTCTAATGGCGCACGGGACAAACCCTCAGTAGTTTAGGGTGTGTACACATTATATAAATGATTGTATTATATTAAAATATAATACAATCATTTATATAATGTGTACACACAGAAAATAAATTAATTAAAAAGCAAATGTATATACTTAAGGTTGTCAATGGAAAAATTAAGTTACCAGTATAGCTGGCACACACTTTTATGTACTGACTACATCTATTGTTTATTTTAATGAAAAAATTGTTCAAATTAAAATTTTAAATACGTTAATTAAAATTTGTTCAATTCAGTTATTTTCATTAAATTATATAAAATCACTCAGGAGCGTCTATTGTTAATGTATAGCTTTTGCCCGCGGCTCCGCCCGCGTGGGTGTCGGTTATCGCTATAATATCGGTTATGGTTATAAATTGTAGCCTATATGTTATTCTGATGTATCAGCTATACCTATTATTGTAATGTTTCATTAAAATCCATTCAGTAGTTTTTACGTGAAAGAGACTAAAAAACGTGAAAGAAATATGCATCCATCCATACTTACAAATTTTCGACTTTATAATATTAGTAGGATATTTGTGTACATGAATATGGATATTTGCATTGGTCTGTTCGAGCCTAAAAGTCCAACGACTGGTCTAACTGCAATGCTACGACATCGCCATTGGGCTGAGGATTCCGTCAGTTCACGGAAAATATAGAAGTATAACCATATCCGCGGTTAGACTGGTAAAGCGGACCCCATACTGTTCTGTAAGTCTTATCCAATTTATGTATATATATATATATTATAAGAAAAATAGGATATGGTATGAATCGAGAATGGTTGTAACTGTACAAAATAAGTACATGAGTTAATCACAGAATATAAATAAAATAAAAAAAACAAAAATGCAGTGCAATGAATGAAGAATAAAAATAATTAAAAATAAGCATGACTTAAAAAAAATTAAATGGTATGAGTTTTCGTGATATGAAGACGAAATAACCCGATGTATTTTACCGTCTCTACCATGATGAATGTCCCATTCACTGCTTCCCTACACAGGACAACACGTGCAGGGCTTAGATGTCACCCGCATATGGTGCAGAATATTCCTTCAAGAAACAAGCGGTTCAATGACTCTTTTCTTTGTCGCACCATTAAGACCTGGAACTCCTAGCTAGCTCACGTGTTTCCCTCTTCCAAGAAAAAGCATCTGATGAGGCCGTCAAGCTGAGTGCCACCATTGAGTCTTTGCCTTTAGGTTCACGTAAAAACTCAGGCGAGATGAAGTCAAATTGACGTGTCCTACATACCTTTGACTTGCCTGACGTTTTACCAAGTTACGCCGACCGTGGTCACAGGCTAACTGGCTCAGTTGTGCATGCCCGCCATCTTCGAGTTCGTGATGTAAAAGGTTCTGCATCTACCTGCATATTCTCATCTAAAATCTATCTTCTTTTCATTATTTTTTTCACCATGTACCGTCACATAACACACCGACAGTGTCCCTATTCTGTTAACAAACTATCCAGTGTCTAGCCGACGGCACAGAAAACGAGGCTGCATGTTTTTATCACTAGATTCCATGTTGCAGTTAATTTAAACCCATCTTCCCGTTTGAAATTTTTATGTCTCTTGATTTCGCTTCACGTATTGAATAGAAATGACATTCAAGGGAGTAGAGTACGCGATAGTTTAAAACTTATTAACCAAATAAAATATGTCTAGAATGGCGTATGCTTGCTTCGTAGGGGAAAACGGTTGATATTTAATTTATAACAATTATTTACTACGATATTATACTTCTATATAACAAGCAGTTATTAATAAGTACATAGGTACCGTACTCCAAGACATTATACTGATTTAAGTTGTTGAATGTCATTTCCTCATAAAATCAACTGAACACCCCTACTCATTATTTACCTCTACCCTTCAAGAGAAAACTAAATAAAAATTATAATTGAATGGGAAAATAACATATTTTATTTTAAAGCACTTGTTAAAAATGAATAGAGTAGCATGAATTATAACGGGTATCGTTTGGTAATAAAAACTGTCGTTCGATATCAGCAAGGCATAAATAAACGTTGTCGGGTAGCGCTGAGGTACATGGTCGATCCCTGATTAGGCGCGCGTCGCGTGACAAACCTCTATTTGTTCGATCATTGTCTTACCCTGCATCCTCGCGCCATCAAAACAAACTGGAACACACACAAACTGCAACCTACTAAGCTCTGTATGTATGCATATATAAATGCTATTTTTACGTGCGGGAAAAGCCGAAGGGGGAGGTTATGTCGGACTCGAACCGACTAAACCGCACGCCGTCTGTGGGTCGATGTGCTAGGCCGGAGGTGAGGTTGTCTTTTGACATATCCCTCGCACCCCGGCTGACCCAGGGCCATTCCTCTTGGTCTGGCCCTCCTCGGGAGGGGGGACCACGCGGTCCCCGACTCGCCCCCGGTATGGGGGGGGCGCGTATCGTCCTACGATGCGCGCCGCCGCCGTGGCTTGCTTCTGCTAGGGTGACGAGCGGCTCCACCCGTCACCCTCAGGCCCGCGCTCATGGGGGGCGGAGGTCGGTTTGCGCCCTCCGACGCCCGAGCCGCCTTCGAACGCGGCCAGCGATGTCTGCGAGTCTTTCTCGCTCGCCGCGCCGCACCCGCTCTGCTGTCTCCTTCACGAGCATGACCTGCTCGCAGAAGGAGGCGCTGGCCGCCCGCGCATCCGCGCAGCGAACCATCGCCGCGAGCAGGGTGGAGAGCGTGAGCACTCTCACCCCCAGGGCCGTCACAAGCTCCCGCCTCGGCGTTTCAAACGCCGGACACTCGGTGAGCGTGTGCAGCCCCGAGTCCACGCTCGCGTCGCAGTGATGGCACTCGGGCGTTGACTCTATGCCCATCAGATGCAGGTACCGCCCGAAGTTACCGTGTCCGGTAATGACCTGCGTCTGACGGTACGAGAGGCCACCGTGTGGCCTCTCTAGCCACTCCCCCGTGATGGGTCTTACCGCCGCAATCACGGCGTGCCCTGCGCGTGGTTGCTCAAGTCGTAGGTGGTGGTCTAGTCCTATTTTCAGATTCCCCACTTTATCGGACAACTATAATTTGTCATAAACATTTTGAAAATACATTCAAACAACTTATCATGTGTAACACCCGATCGTATAAAATGGGATGATATAATCTATGTTTTAGCACAGAATAAATATCAGTACAGCAGCTATTTGATTGATTGGTTGAAGTAATAGTACTACGTGTATTAGTTTAATTCGGGAATAAGTATATACAGATAGGTTCACAGATCAGCATGCTTCTACCAAAATTCTTAAAACTTATTAAATGAGATAACAAGGTTATAAAATTGTAAGCAAATTGTTGGTAGCTATAAAATATACATTTGCTATGTATGCATTTAAGAGGAATACCCGAATTCATATCGGTGCCGTTCTACTGCATGCCTTAAATTGTATGCAATATTGTCTTTACTATAGTTACAATACGTACTTATATATAGTCCACATCTGATCTTAAGGCCGGCCTCATATGTTGAACACGCCACTGGTGTATTAACTAAACTTGTATAATAGTTAAATTAATGTGTACCTATTGCAATACTAGCCACTACAATAATATCCAGTACCTACGTCTAATACCGCTTCGCAGGTAAAGTCTAAATTCTGATAAGTCGTAGTCTCATTGCATACGAAATAGTAAAATCATAATTATAATACTACCTATGGATCCCACAAAGGAACTCGCTATATATGAATAAAATTATAGTTTGCCACAGTGAGATAACAAAATGTACGGTTATGGTAATTATACCACAACCATTAAGGTTACAATGAGCGAATTAGGCAGCTAGAATAACTAATACTACTGCTACAATTACTAATACTAAACACATAGTTTTATCTTGAGTTTATTTAGAAAGATAACTTTTTAGAGCATCACCTAAGGTCAATAATCTGAATTGGGTAGTGAAGTTTCACAAGTTTGAAAGAGTAGAATAGTATCGACGGAACTCAGTATTCACAGCGAGCAGTAGTTTAATAGTTAGGTTCACAGCGCCATCTATCGGGAAAACACATAATTAATCTCAACAAGTACTGTGGAAACTGAACTGCGCGCGCGCGTTGAAATTATCTCAAAGACAACATGAAATATGAATAAAATATAAATATTTCCCCACTTGGTCTCGTCTCGTTAAGTTCCGCTTACGCGCAAAGTTAATGAGCCAGCCCAACACAGGACAGTGCCCAACCGTTGGTGTAACAATTTCTAATTTATTTTATATTGAGTTTTTATTTAATTTATTCAGTGTGAGAGAAGTGGGTAAGTTTCCGATGCTTGTTACGATACGATAATCTCGGCTTACAGGATGTTTGTGGCGATTTAATTGGCACTCGAAATGCTTGGATATTTTTGCGCTTGCTTTTTTTTGCAGGCTAACGAGAAATGAACACACTTAATATGTTTTTATATGTCGCTCTCACATGACGGGACTACTACTACGAGCTAGCTGTATTAATTTCAGGATTAAAGCTAGAAGGTATTAATTATTAATCTCTGCCACTGCAAGCTGGCTGTCGTTAGGGCTGGAGGGAGAGTCACTTCTGCACAATGGTTGTTGGTATATGTCGAACCCTTGACCCAACCGTCTACTGCAAGCTTTCAGGTGTTGATTGAGGTCCTTGGCAAATAGGTAATTTCAAATTGGTGGGTTACTACGAGTGATCAATGATAGTACCACAGTATAGTACTATTTATCAATAACGTCAATTTGACTTTACCTCGCCTGATGGTAACCTAAAGGCAAAGTCTCAGGAAAGAGGGCCACCATTATATACATGTGCCATGTTCACATTGGTGACATTTAGCTTGACGGCCTTGACGACCCGGGACTGTAGGCAGAGGGAAACACGTGAGCTGGTAAGGAATTCCAGGTCTTAATGGTGCGACAAAGGAAAATGTCACCGAACCGCTTGGTTCTTGAAGGAATGTTCTACACCGTATGCGGGTGACATCAGTTGTTCTACTATTTGGAACACACCTTAAGTTCGGACAATAATACAATTTTAATCAATAAAACTATTTGATTTGCATTTAAAACCTTAGTTTTAAGATCATTTTCAGACTTTGAGGTCATGATATTTCTGACGCTGACTGTCCCTACATGCAATATTCAATTCATTTAAAATCTGTGATACATCTGTCTGTTAGAAAAGGGCCTAGGCTCTTTTCTAAACGGTGCCGTTCATTCAAGGGCCTGAATGATGTTCAGCCATTCGATTAAACGGTTAGGCAAATGATTTACTTCTGTATGGTTATAAAACAATGAATAAAGTGAATGAATGAAAAATAGCAAAATACACCTCTGCCTACCCCCTCGGGGATTTATAGGCGTGATATATAGGTATGTAATTTAATCAGCTGACAAAACATTAGCCAGCTAGTTTATTAAATGTTGTAATAAACGTTACGGCTAAAATCATTCAGGCCATTAATTAAATGTCGCCGTTTGGTTAACAGCCTAGGCGGTTAATTGAACGGCTGATTAAGCTAGTTGACTGCGACATATCTGTAACATTAAACATAATTATTTTAATTATTCTATGCTATGTTATATGTTCAATTATATACAAAACTGGAGCAAAACGGGTTTTAACTGCAATAAAAACTACAATTACTACGAGCGCTTATTTTTATTAACAAATACTTAACACGTTTGAACCAGTAGTTATTTTACATAACCTACAAAAAAGGTACTTAAGATAACATTTTCATTATAACTAGGTACTCATTGCGAGGGAGTTCACACCCAATTTAGTTCAAATAATGACGAGATTATAAAAATTATTGCTTTAATATCACAAACAATCAAATGGTATTCTTCAGGAGCGATGGCCTGAACAGGTCGAATAGGCTTGCCCACCATACTAGTAGAGGCAGTCTGATACCTACGATGGCGATAGCGTGACAAGTGCCATATTTGTAGGAGAGTTCGTCTGGTATTAATAGGTAATAATTAATAATAGTAAAAATACAATACACACATAATGAATTGTAATCATCTATTTATTATTTACTGTTATATAATTGTACATTGAACATTTTTGTTCGCTATGGACGCAAAACTACAGAACGGATTTTGATCCGCTTTTTTTTTAAAAAGGTCTTGATCAGAGATAAATTTTTACATTTGTTTAATTGCGATCGGTTGAGCAGAACCCAAGATAAGAGATCCACGCAGGAGGAGCCGCGGTCGGAAGACCAGTTTTTTTTAATGCAAAACCCCGTAGATACTTATAAGAGTAAATGTGTAAAAGTGATAAGAGTTCACATAGTCATATGAATGAAGCACGTACCACACAAGCTCAGGATATCATGAGGACACAATCATTATCATCATCATCATCATTGTCCTCACAACGACTTCCCACTTCCTTCCAAAGTTGGTACTTTGGAGTCCAGGGTCAGCTTATTGTTTTTGATCAGATTTTACGGCAGTGACTGTCGTCGGACCTCCCAATCTCATGAGGCGAATCCCAGTTAAACGAGTCATACGCACAAAGAGAGGCATCCCTATTATAATGTAGGAAATATACATTCAAGCTATTTAAATGAAGTCTAAAATGTTGAACGACGGTTGATCGTTAGAAATGCTATTAAATGCCTAGTTCTGTAATTGAGTATCTGTGGGATCAGTATTTTAAGGAGAGCACGGGGTGCTACGGCAGTGGACAAGCTCAAATTCACCAAGCATAGATTATGACAAAACAAGCCGCGCTCGCTAGGACCTTTTATGTATCGCGATATAGGTCCAAGATAAATGGAACGAGCAATCTGCATAGGTATGACTTCCAACGATTCCAAGAAAGAAAAGAATAGCACTGTATTCCAACTTTTAATTCGGAATATATACCGTTTTCTTAATTTCTATCTACCGTTTAATACACCTACTTCTGAGTTTACACTAATAAAACACTGATAAAATGTAAAATTTTTCAAGCTTATTAAATATTTAGCTACAAACAGAGTTCAACAACTTTTTAATATCTAAATTTACTTTGCACTTGGTAATTAAGACTTTTATAACGCATTCGACATATGAATAGCAGTTGAACGTGTGGCTAAATACAAGCGCATAACTACTTATAAAATTTAAGAAATGTAACACGAACTTAAATGAAAAATTGACATTGTTTTACATCCAAAAATTAGTTCCATACTTATTCTTAGGCCGATTGAAATAATAATTTTTTAACTTAGAAACTAATAAATTTTTAGACGTTGTCATCCTCCTTTCATAAAAATTGACTACCTACTATATATACTATATATATATACTTAAGTATATCACTGAGTTTCTGTTAACGTTTTGGCCGTGCGCGAGCTATATATAATGGTCTGCGCAATACCTAATATCAAATGAACAGATGACATTTCGATTCTATTTTGAAAAAAATTAAAGATGCTAAACTATCGTGACTCTTATGCTATGACTTATTTGAAGTACCAGTTGTAGCCGCAGGCACTGCGCTGCAGTTTCTTTTAGCATTGAGGCACAGATTTTGATGCCGTCAAAACCAAGATACTTTCTATTGAGCTAGAATTGTGAGATTTTGAGGTTTTAATGTTTTCTTTTTTTGTCAAGGAAGAAGTCCGAAAATCATAACTACACAAAATGCGATTATTTACTTATTTCAAGCACTTTTAGTCTATTGCAGTCTACTGGTGGACATCGGTCCCCCTTCAACATAAACACCCTCAGCATCCAGTGGTGGTTGAGTTACACCACTATTTTCACGTCGTCAGTTTATAAGGATATCGTCGGTTTATTTGTACCATGTGATTTTTGGTACAATGCCGTACTATTTATTTACCGAATCGCGCCTCATTAGCGGCTTATTAACTTTACGAGGCCAGCCTTTCAAAGTTAGTAGTAGTTAGTTAGTAGCCCTTTATTCATTCAAAATACATATAATTATTATTACAAAGTCGCGCAGCGGGCTGTGGAGCGAGCAATGCTTGGAGTCTCTTTGAATGAGGTCGTCCGACAAACAATTAAAGTTACCGACATAGCTCGCAGAACAAATAAGCTGATGTGACAGTGGGCTAGCCACATCTGTCGAACAACTCATAGCCGTTGGAGCAAATGAGTCCTAGAGACCATGAGGAGTCCTACCTCGTGTCGTCCTACCTCCTACATACTCTTTATATATTACTCTTTTATACTATTACTACTATTACTCTTTATATATTTTATATATAATATGATTATCAAATGGTATATGGATAGATCGTAGTCTGAAATACCTAATACTTTTATCCTGATATTGGGTCCCATAGGGTTTCGGGAACAGGATAATAGTACCAAGCGGGTAGAGCCGCGGACAATAGCTGGTATTATTTATAATCCCTATCACTACTATACTACAGCTACTTAGGATTTCAAAGCATTTGAAGCCATGAACCCAAGTCTCCCCTCCTCCATGTTTATCGTTGCTTCAATACTGGGCAATTTCCCTGACTTTTTTCGAAATACAATATGTTCAATGGATTTAATGGTTCCCACTGATGTTGGATAAAAGGGCCACCGCATCTCGTCCCGCGAGTATCGTACAAGTCGATGGTCGACTAAGGGCCGTTGTACGGTGTACGCCATTCTCCATTTGAAAGTAAGCGTACAGCCCATGAAGAAAAAAGACGATAATAAGCTCCCTTGTAGGATCAAAAACAATCAAAAATAATGAGTTCTTACAGCTATGTGTGTGTGTGTAACTTTTGGCTACGTTCCGTAGACCCATATAGTTGTTCACATGATTTTTTTAATTAAGACATAAAAGTTAGTATCGTGATTTTCATTTAGTGTTCCACTTTATTTTTTTAAAGATTTGAAGCAGCGTGGTGCTCTGAAATGGGATTTATTTGTAAGTTTATTAATTACTAAAGTGCTTTGTTGACAGAATAAGTGAGTTGATGATGGAGCGGAGCAAATGAGCTGAGGAACTGAGCGTGGGAACCGCGCAAGTGTTCACTTACCTAATAATATGCGTCATTCCTTCTTCCTATTAATGTTAAAAGTACTTAACAAGTAGGTTCACTTACAAAGAAAAAGAGTTCTCAAGAGAAACTTATCAACATTCACATAGCAAGTTATTAAACAAATTTCGTAATTTCAAGTGACTACGAAAGGTTCGCTGTTAAATAAAGATGATTTATTATAAGCAATAGTTAACATTCAGTTATTTACTGAATACATTCTGTTATCGCAGTAATAGATGTGGTTAAAATCTAACTGTAAAACTTTCGATGGGAACAATCGAACATAAAAATAACTGGTTGTTTTATAAAGTTCCTACGCACAAGAATAAGACGACAAATAGAAACGAAAACAAACCAAAACTTCGCTTATACTTCACGCGAACAGATTAAACTTGGACAAAGCATGCATTGACCCTTTGCATTCGGACGCGAAATCAAAAATGAATAGGGATAGCAACCCCCGCACATAATTCAAGAGTCATCCTCGTCCATATTCGACAATCCTCGAACAATGGCTCGGACAACACACAGTTAAACGCCGCAAATGCCATAAGCGTCTATAAATCATTGACATAGCGGAAGTGCGTAGCCTGCCAGTGGTGAGAGAACCCCAGCAATAACGGTTGCGTGGCCGTCTCTGGCATTTCCAGCGTTATAGATAAATTAAATGCCAACACATCCAGCCGGGGCAAGCGCAGCGGAGGCGCGCTAGGAATGTCCAAATAAATTTTTTGATAAACGCACCGGAAGCTGGACCTATTACGTGACGCTGCCACCGTTCCTTTCTTATCCTCCTTGGTTATTGTTTTTCTCGATTGGTATTCAAAGAATGTGAAGCTTTTATTCAAACCAACATATGGGAAGCGCGGCCCTTTAAATCGATTAGATAGTTATCAATAAAGTGTAATAGGTCAGTTTTGTGTCGGAATTAATCAAGCGTCAAAGGTCTGGCTATAATTGAGCGCCAAAGGCTGCGGGTTTGTATCGTATATCTTGTTAATTAATGGATTCGCTGGAAATACTTATGTGACAAAGGATCCCGCTTAGCGCACAAGAACATTTTGAAATGTTTTTGTAAAGGAAACACCAAAACAGCCCTTTTTATTCTAGAGTTTTGTTCTTCAGATGATGATATTGGTAATGTAGGAGCAATGTAAAAATATAGAGAAGAATTTCATTTTTATTTATATTCGGCGCACATGTGCAAAGCCGATGCGTGCGTGCCCGATATAAAGAAATATTAATATTCCCGCAGCCATAAACAAGCGTTTGACGATATTAATTCGAACGCATAAAACAAAGCTTTATCTATGATCAAAAGTCAGCCCCCGGAGAGTTTAGTGTGAAATGTGTTCTCAAAGACACTGTTTAGTATCGTAATACGCGTGACTGTCGTACAAATTATGCATTTTCGAGACACGTCGATTTTATTGCCGCGGAAGTGACGTCAATAAAGTACAATGTACAGCAGTTAATGTTCTCGTATAGTAATTTTGATCGGATCCGTTCACGATATGCATCACACTGTGGCACGGAACGCGGAGCACGTGCCTATTGACAAACATCATCTGGTACGGCATACTCGAACTGCCGGCTGACGCACTTGTCCTCTACAAGATTTGGTTTTTAAACTCTTATGAGCACTGCCTACTTCTCAATATTCCCTCTTGACTTGAATAGAGCGCAAACACTCCAATACCTCATATTTCCTAGAATAAATGAATGAATTAATTTAGACCGTTCTAAAACACAAACCGATTGACGTAATATACATAAATTAAGAATAAAGCCAAACAAATATATTTACATAGCTTCCATAAACGTTCAGCACTTACAGTAAAAATAATCCATTAGTCAAGCACAGTTATTAGTTAAATGTCTAGTTGGTGTATGAATGTTATACTTGCTCACACACATTCAATTAAATCTTTTCGTTAATTCAATGAAGATTTTCTTAAATATTTAGACTGGGTTTCAACACCTATATCTAGACTCCGTGTGTAAATTGTTTCATGTTGAATAGAGTAAATATTCATCTGTAGCTATATAAAATACTAGCTGACTCGCCCAGGATTCGCCTGTTACTCCGGTATCACCCCTTTAAGACATATTCCTGTAGTAGTAGTGCGGTGATATTTAACCTATAACCTATCTCGATAAACGAGCTATTCAACACAAATATTCGAACCAGTAACTTCTGGTCCGAATTTTTCCATTCGAACTAGTATTTACTGCATTCAACCAAACAAACAAACAAACTTCATTATATTAGTATAGATAAATCTCAGTAATGACTAATTAATAACACCCATCTATTATAATCGAATTGAAATGAAGCCACGATTAATCAAAAAAGCAAGTGTAGGTACCTTTACTAAATGAAACTCAAGACATTGCACAGTGTGTACATATTTACGAATTAACAAAATTGAGCATACCTACCAGTTCAGAAACAGGAACCGTTATATAATTTAGAAAACGGGAATTAACGCGATCATGGTATAGGTACTTACATACCTTTGATTGCCTGGCGTTAGTATTATACTTACATACCTTTGATTGCCTGACGTTAGGAACCGTTAGTATTATAATGAGATACTTCAATTTATCGGTGTTCTTATTTTAAACTGCGACATAATTCATAGCTGTATAATACGTCGAAACATCGTAACGTCCCAAATATAAAAATGGTCTGTAACGCCCAACCGCTCGTCGTGCCCTCAGAGACTTGGTACTGACTCAAAAAATGATATACTCCATGCCTTATATTGAACGGAAAATAAATCGTATACTTCCGTTAAGTGCCAATAAAAGTTGGAGTAAATCATAAAAGTATCACTCCTCGAGAAATGTCTATAACAAGTGTGTTATTGCGGAATAATTCAGTAGCGACGGAGGGTGGTTTGAAGGATGGCTCCCTCTAGATCCGCCGGGCGTTGCTCCGACCTGGAATTCCCGATGCTCTATCAAAGCCTTCAATTATTTATCGGACCCGTGTCTACTTTTCATTTTACTCCTTTCCCCGACTAGGCTTTCAGTGCCGGGAAATAAACATGCCACACCATTGGGAATACGTTTTACACGAATAGTGGTCGTGTGACTAAACTGTATCGGTTGCGATTCCAACCTAAACAATGACTTATGGCATTGTATTTATTGATGGTTGAACGTAGAATAACATTTAGATTATTTATTAAATTGACTGTATTATCGGGATATGGAATAGGTCGTCAGAATTGAACCTCCTCACAACTTCTTATGTTTGATTATTTCTTTTAGAGCATTACCTACACTCACGCACTGATTATGATGTACCGAGAAATACACATTATATATTCAACATCAATAAATATCCAAAATGAACTAACTAACTAGTTAACAACAAAGTAATTACCATATTCATACAATTGGTTACAATTTATGTATACTTGTGAGCAGATATATGCACGAAAAACGTATATTCGTGAATTTTAATAACTGTAATAAAAATTCTTAGTTTATATTTACCAAAGCACATTACGTTCCTTCACGCTTGCGACGTATTATTTTAGATGCAATAACTACAAATAAATCAAAAATCTAATTTATAGGAACCATTTGCTATGAAATAAAACCATTGCGTTCAGTAACAGTGGAGGACACATAAAAATTATATTATCTTTTCACGTGTAAGCTCTACCATCCTGAATGCCTCCTAATAAATATTTTGAATTATGACCAGGTTGTAAAATATATCAATAATGACAAGCCACTGATAACACTTCAATTGTACCCACAAGGAATACATATATTTTTCAATTCATTTGCAAATAACATAGCGCTTACCTCACCGCAATTAGATACGTAATGATCTCTATTATCAAACTGTGGTTTTTTGATTGTTATTAAATCACGAGTGGGACACTGACTTTTTTAATTTTATTGGTTGAGTTGCATATTTCTTAAAAAAATTGATACAGAAAGATCGTGTTCAATAGAACGAATATTAAATTTCATCTTTTATGTGTATAATAAACAAAACTTTTACTCACTTAACTTTAACTTTTGTTTTCTCTCTGTTTAAAACTTTAAGTAAATTCACCATTTTGTACACGTGATAAAGAAAAAAAAAGAAACCTCATTCTTTTAGTCTTTGGCCAGTGCGCCAATAGAAAAAGTGATTATTTTCGAAGTGAAAACTTCCTTAGCGGCGTTGGATGGGTAAAAAGTGTTAAACTCGTGTCAGGATTTCTGGACCTTTGAACCGTAACCGACGACTGACGTCATACAATATTACAACAGCTACAGATTGTTTATTTTGTTAGGTGCGTTAAGAAACTTTGTGGCTTAGCAGTATCTAAGCGCTTCGACTGTAAGTCCTTATGGTTTCAGATAGTACCGGGTTCGAACCTGGGCTTCTGACACTTTTTGTGATTATTTTTTCTTTTTGTAGTTTATTACTTTTTGTAATTATTTTTTCTTTTTGTAATTCATTAATTTCTTCTGACAGAACATTAGTGACAGGTTCTATGATTGGTGATATATTATAGGTATGGTATGGTATGGTGTGTTCCTTTTATCTTTTTCTCTGTATATAACGAAGAAAGAAAGAAAGAAAATGTTTTCACTTCTGCCAGCACTCCTGGAGTGCAACCGTCATTTTTTTCCCATCCACCTTTTTCAGGTCATCGGTTCATCTGGCTAGGGGGTGTCGTATCTACCTTTCGTTTGCCTTCTCGCGATCTTCACTCTAGGACTCATCTGCTCCAACGGCCATCGGTCCTTCGACAGATGTAGCCAGCCATAGCCACTTCAGCTTGCTTATTCTGCGAGCTATGTCGGTAACCTTGGTTCTTTGTCGGATGACCTCGTTTCGAATTCTACCCTTCAGAGAAACTCCAAGCATAGCTTGCTCCATAGCCCGCTGCGTGACTTTTAGTTCATGGACTATGGCACCCTAAGGCATAACAGGTAGGACGCACTGGTCAAAGACCTTTGTTTTCAGGCATTACAGTAGGGGAGAAGAGAAAACTCGACGTAGTTTTCGAAATGCTGCTTAGCCTAGTTGAATCCTTCGGGCTAGTTCTTTCTAGAAGTTGTTTTTACTGAGCTGGATAATCTGGCCCAGTCCCTCTAGACAAGTGGCAATTCGTTGGTCAGCGTTTGATGGAATAGAATGACGAATGTTTAGAATTTGACGTTTATGACACGCGTTAACGACTGTCAAATACGTCAAATCCCGTACATTCGTCATTCTATTCCATTAAACGCCGAGCAACGAATTGCCACTTGTCTAGAGGAGCAGGTATATATACAACTTCGAGCGTCGCCCCTTCGATGGCAATCGGTCTCGGTGCAACATGTTCGTTGAACATGATCTTGGTTTTATCCAAGTTTACACCGAACCGACGAGTCGAGAAGTTCCATCTAGGCTGTGCAGCATTTCACCCAATTATTACAGCGACTCCGCGATGGCATCGGCGAACCGAAGATGTGAGATGTATTCACCGTCTATGTTGATACCCCGCCCAGTCCAATTCAGAGTATTTAAGACGTCCTCCAATGCATTGGTGAATAGTTTGGGGGCTTTAACATCCCCTGCCTGATTCCACGCTATAGGCTAATGGGTTTCGTCTTCTGGTCTTGGAGGTGGGCACCTCGATGTATCGCCAATCGACATGACACCGGTGCAGGGCATCCAGAACTGCCCAGGTTTTCATGGAGTCGAAGGCTTTTTCGTAGTCCACAAACGCCATACACAGCGACTGATCGTTTTCTTGAGTTTTTTCTACAATCTGCCGAATAGTATGGATGAGGTCCACGGTGCTATAGCCTTATCGAAAACCGAACTCATCGACTTTACTAGCGAGGCGATCTGTGACCCCTGAGAACAACTTGTAGACGTGACTCAGGAGAGGGAGGAGCCTGTAATTCTTCCGCAAGGCCTTGTCTCTTTTTTTGAAGAACAGTATCACCGCACAACAACTGCTCTATTGAATTTTCCTAATTTGTTAATTCTTTTTTTAAACTGTATTTATGATACCTTATAAGAAATCTTAAGACCTGAGACCGATCTGTTATATATACTAGGTATTAATAATTACGTTAAATAGTGAAACCTGTATAATTGAAGTCTGAAGGAACTATATGTGTAATCAATCATAGAGGATTTTCATTTGCTCTATTTTCCCACATTGGAACGTTAACATGGTAGTTCTCTTATGTAAAAAGGTGAGAGATTATGATTGTGATTTCCCTTGATTCTCCCCGCGGGCATCAGTTAGTGTTTATTATAAAAAGCAGTGGCACTTCCGGAGTGGCGATAGAAGTAAAAAGCTGACTATAGATTTCACAGGTGTCACACTTGAATGATCATAATATTTCAATTAGTCAAAAAGGGTGTCGGTAACGGTTGCGAGTTCGGTGGTTTTTTCCCGTCTCAAAAAATGTTCTAAGATAAATGCTCAACGCGCTGAAAGAAGTTTTCACTTCAAATAAGGAGTCTGTGTAAAGCGTCCAAGTCCAAACCTAATAAATTTTGTTCTATATACATGTTTATTGATAAAATCTAAGGAACTAAATCTTAGTTACTAAAGTTGGTAAATTCCCGGTAATCGACCTAGGTATTTTGATGCAAAATAACCTAATTTTATAATCAATATGAGTGATTTCCTACATATCTAAGGTCCACTTATTCGGATTTCACTGTAGGTAGGTAAATTACATGAACTAGGTATCACCCCTTGAAAAGTAAACTCATATGATTAGTACATAATGCTGATACATAAATGTGGTCAGTTATGTGAGGCAAGCAGGCAAAAGCGATGATAATGACAGAGACCATCGGCGCAAAGGGCGGTGGATGAAGCCTCGCCGACGACGTACGCGCGCAGAATAACAAACGTACTGTACATAGACGGTAGAAACTCGCAGAGTTGACGGCCACAAACATCTTTAACTTTATAGGGCTTGTGACCTATTAAATGGTCTATTCAAATCTCAGATATTTTAAAGCATTCAGATTCGGGTTTATGTATGTATAGTTTTATGGGTCATTTAAAGTGAACAGTTAATGACTACGAACGTGTTTAAAATTTGTGAATCTTGAGGATATAGCTAATAGAGTATTTTAGAAGAATTATCAGGTAAAAGTGATAGATTAATAATACATGTTATAGCTGATACCTAAGTATCTTACTAGAAGCAAGGATGAGTCTCCGTTGCGACAAGGTGGACGATTTTGCTTTTCTAATTCTTTGCTAATCTACCTTGGTCTGCAGCTCAGACTAAAAGAATAACATAGACGGAACTTAAATGTTCCGTAAACTTCCACCGTGAGAGCTACCTAGAGTACCTAATACTAAAGTAGTACCATCTCGCTCGCACTAATTTTGTGCATGCACGAAATTACGATTTTATTAAATCATTTAATTAGATAGACGGTAGACTAAATATCCAAAAATTAAGACATTTGCATATGAGCCTCGCAATAATAAAATCAAATCCTAATATTGAAATATCTGTAGCAAATCTATGCATAATGCATGTGGCCGTTGGTACACAGTAGTGTAATAAGTAAGTTCTGACCACCAAACAAAATCTCACCACCACCACAAATACTCGAATTAAAGTATCCAACTTAGTTCCTTTTATTTGCAATATTAAAATAATAATCGTTCATTATATAAGAGCCCCTTTTTAAAGTTATTTCACAACAGTTATTTGCAATATGTTTTGCGGTAATTGAATAATATTTAATATTTTTGGAAGTCCAGATGAGTTACTTATAAAGGAAAAAATATGGATAGCTTTGAAAAGTTTTCTCGACAGAAACCAGAATACATTTTATTATTAGCACGTATAGTATACCATACCTTTTAAGTTAAAATATTGTTCCATAACAAGATAGCACTTCCGTGATATTGCTATCTTTAACTTTATACTATATTGACGAAGCACGCACAAAATGCATAACAAAAGACGGCTTGAAATACGCGTCGTGTGAGTAATCTATTGTCTATATTGTCTTTAAACTGTCAATGTGTGCATGTTATGGGATGTATGGTCCGAGAGGTCCCGAGTTCGAATCCTGGCCATTGCGTGAACCCACACCTAACATATTTCACTCATTTCTTCATTTCACAATTTAATTTAGCTGTAGGGGAATTAGTAAAACTGTAGGTATTTTGCACGCCGCGTTGTAATACTGCGTCTATGTCGCCGCCAACTAGCTTTATCAGCCGTTCAATAAACTGCCTAGGCAGTCATCTAAACGGCGCCATTCAATTAACGACCTGAATGTTGTTTAGCCATTTAATTAAACGGCTAGGCAAATGACTTAGATCGATGAAGTTTAACTACTTGCCTGGCCATTTAATTAAACAGTTAGAAAAATGACTTATTTCTGCATGGTTATAAGAAAATTAACCACGAAAGGTTAATGCGCGAGCTACGCTCCCGCATTAGCCTTCTAACCTAACCTAACCAAGTCCTATTGCGTAGCTATCACAATAAACCTATCACTAATTTTCTGCGAGTACACCTCTGTCTACCGCCTCGGGGATTTACAGAGGTAGTCCTCGAAATAAGATAGAAAACTACATACATACATACATATACTTACGTCGTCATCCCGCACTAGCCCCATCTTACGATAGCCGAGCATTAGCATTAGCTTAGCATTAGCTAGCCAGGTTATTAAATGATATAATAAACGAGACGGCTGAATATCATTCAGGCCGTTAATTGAATGGCGCCATTTAGTTAACTGCCTAGGCAGTTAATTGGACGGCTGATTAAGCTAGTTGGCGGTGACATCGATACAGTTTGTATAAAGCTTAAGATTGCTATCCGACGCGTAGCTGGTGAACCTAATGGCCGGTCAGCTGACAGGCTTTACATGCAACATTCATGTAGTGAAGCACTCTAGTTCCATTTAATTTAATTTTGTATTTGTATGGTCAGCCGTTTGACAGTGTTCTTAATTTTGTTTAATGTAAATCGGACTAGATACCCACAGGACAGGCTTGCCTAGTATGGGGCCACTGGACACGAATTATTTGTAAAAATATGTTACGGAAATAAATGAATTTTATTTTTATTATTATAGTACGTACCTAGTGCCAAAAAGAAGTATATTTTTAAAATCATTCAAAATCACAGGTGCTAAAAATTCTTTGCCTTTCTTCACGTCTTTTCTCCCTTTTAAGTCTTTTTTCTTTTTATACTCATTAATTATCTTTTTTTTTTCATTCCGTACATATACGTTATAACTTTTTCATACGTTATAAAAAATTGTCTTAATTGCCAAGCTTAGAAGTGAATCATAAGTAGTGAATGACAGAAGTAGTAAGGCTTCACTACATAGTATAAAACAAAGTCGCTTTCTCTGTCCCTATATCCCTTTGTATGCTTAAATCTTTAAAACTACGCAACGGATTTTGATGCGGTTTTTTAAAATAGATAGAGTGATTCAAGAGGAAGGTTTATATGTATAATCATCATATCAGCCATACACAGTCCACTGCTGAACATAGGCCTCTCCCATAGACTTCCAGAATGACCGATCCAAAGCAGCCCGCATCCAGCGCTTCCCGGCGACCTTGATGAGGTCGTCCTTCCACCTAGCCGTTGGGCGTCCTACACTGCGTTTGCCCGTACGCAGTCGCCATTCCAGAACTCTTTTGCTCCATCGGCCATCTGTTCTGCGCGCTATGTGTCCCGCCCACTGCCACTTCAACGAGCTAATCCGCTGGGCTATGTCGGTTACTTTTGTTCTCCTACGGATATCATCATTTCTGACGCGATCACGTAGGGAAATACCGAGCATAGCCCTTTCCATAGCTCGTTGAGCGACTCTGAGCTTGTTTAAGAGACCCATAGTGAGGGACCACGTTTCCGATCCATAAGTCATCACTGGTAACACACATTGGTTAAAGACTTTCGTCTTCAGGCACTGAGGTATGTCGGACGAGAAGACATCTCGTAGCTTCCCGAACGCCGCCCAGCCGAGTCGGATTCGTCGATTTACCTCGTCTTCGAAGCTGGAATTGCCTACCTGGATCAGTTGACCCAAGTAGACGTACTCGTTAACAGCTTCTAAGACTGAGTCCCCAACATGAACCGGTAGAGGCGCAACATGGACATTTGACATAACCTTTGTCTTGTCCATGTTCATCTTAAGGCCCACCTGTTGGGATACTCTGTTGAGGTCTTCGAGCATGGTGTTCAAGTCTTCCAGCGATTCTGCCATAATGACAATATCGTCGGCAAACCGAAGGTGAGTGATATACTCGCCGTTTATGTTGATGCCACGTCCTTTCCAGTTCAGTAGCTTGAAGACGTCTTCCAAGGCAGCGGTAAACAGTTTCGGAGAGATCACGTCTCCCTGTCTAACGCCCCTTTTCAGTGGAATTGGTTTCGTGCTCTGTTCCTGTACTCGGACCGACATAGTGGCGTTCTGGTATAAACACTTCAACACTTCGATATACCGGTGATCTATCCGGCACCGCTGGAGAGACTGTAGCATATTTAATATAGTAGAGGGTGCAGCGGGAACGGGATCTGACGCCACGCGGGCGGAAAAAAATTGGCGGTACGAAGTTCGCCGGGTCAGCTAGTTAAGAATAAGTGATATTCATGTATGGTTTTGTACAGGTCCTGTACCTTAATTTAAAAATATGTCTAACGTATTAGCCATGTCTCAAAATTCCAAAATAGCGTTGTCTCGGGCACATTAGACGAGTAGCGGGTTTATCATCGACTTAAAAAAGCCCTTCCAACAATAGAAGAAAAAAATATTTTGTATTTATTTGGAATATCTATCGCTACCAAAATCTGTATTACATAAACCCGCAGTGATACTTCTTAGTGGCGTCGTGAATAGAGAGGCCTAAGGCAATAGTGAGAACACGTCGCAAACATCGTCAAGGAGTCACGTAGCGTAACGTTACCGAATTACTCGCAAACGGATCCTGTGTGTATCCAGGGAAATATACCGCGGTGAAGAAATAAAAAGTACCTACCTATTAAGTGTTATAGATTTCTTACGCATTGATACATATACTTAAGTGGCTCATTCACTGAACAATCAGGACTAGTGTAACCTGATGAGATGGTTAAAATCCCACTTACGCTTGAATGTATGTATGAATCTGAAACGGTTCGA
Source organism: Eilema caniola (assembly GCA_949126895.1). Lineage (NCBI taxonomy): Eukaryota > Metazoa > Arthropoda > Insecta > Lepidoptera > Erebidae > Eilema > Eilema caniola. The sequence continues at coordinate 34,573,476 of OX421460.1, read as the reverse complement.
ATCTTATTTGATTTCATAACATATTTTCAATATTTTCCTTTTCATATCTTTTTAATCCCTTCTTACGTCCCTTTTTAACCCTTTTTTAACGTGCGCAAAATCTCCATGGCTACCCTCAACCCCTCCGTACTCGAGTTGCCGCACTTCACGGGCAGCGCGGGCTGCGAGTCTCCTTCACTCCCGGTCACGCACCCGCCCTGCCGTCTCCTTCACGAGCATTTCCTGCTCGCAGAAGGAGAAGCCAGCCGCATGCATCGTACAGCGAGCCATCGCCACAAGCAAGGTGGCGACTGTGTGGACTCTCACTTCCAGGGCCGCCACCAGCTCCCGTCTCGGCGTCTTCCATGCCGCGCACTCGTTGAGCGTGTACAGCCCCGAGTCCAAGCTCGTGTCGCAGATGGCACTCGGGCGTTGGCTCTTTTTTCTTCTGATACAGATACAAATGCAAGCTTTTGGACGCGTGCTCCACCAAGGGCGTTACATTCTTACTGCCAACTTTGAATCTCTAATACAATCCTTCTTGAAGCCATTAATAGCCATAAGGTTAAGTAAGACGTGCAGCAGTGGAACAATTTTATATATCCACGAATGATCAATCGTCAAAGATATGACAAGCTGCATGTCATGTTGCGCATCAACTACCAACATCGCGTATGTTAGCGAACTCTTGGCGCGTCATGTACCTTGTGTGTGTGTACCGCGTGTGTCTCCACTCTGATTTCACTCCGACTCCATATCGACTTCACTTTGACTTTACTTCGACTACCTCTGACTCCGTTCATACTCTCAGATCTTTGTAGAAGGTAGGACAAGACGGTATCTCCCGTCCCAAGTGAGCAGTCCGACTGGGGAAGTACCTTCGCCCTACAGAATACCGCGGCTTTAATGACCTTGTGTTGTGTTCCCGACAATGAGTAGGGTAGCCAGAGCTCCCTGGAGAACACTGAAGCACACCGAACTAGTGTCATTTGTGACTCCAAAGACCTGTCCTCTTACACGGCTGCGTATTATGATTGTATCTAGAGCGGCATAATCTACCGCATCTACCGCGACCAATTCATCTATGTGTGGAGATACATCTGGGGCAGCCTTCATGTCCTGACATCGCGGATAAAATACAGGAGAGACGCCACCGCTGGTGCAGCCATGTTCTACGGTGATTGCCAGGCTACTTCTGGCCATGTCACCTCCACCGAGCCCCGATATGAGGGCTATATCTGACTTGTCATCTCGGAGAATGATATGCACGCCACAGTCTGAAACCATATCAATATTGAGCACATAATACTAATGCATGAAAGCATGACAATATGTCGCAATATCTACATATTTATAGGTACATACTTCGAAGCTAAATATCCCTAATGTCATATTATATTTTCAGTGGATGAATTTCACCGATGGTAAATATATTATGGACATTCGACATCATAATATTTTGACATAAATAATTAGAAAACATAATATTTGCAAATGAAATGTCCAAACTTTAAGCCGATTATCTCAATATTTCGAAATGGTTAGTTACCTTCTTCTTCCACTCACGTCTTCATTACAGACTGGGTGCAAAATTACGTGGTATATTTAAAGCAAGCCGTTATAAGTAATTAAGTTTTTAAGTAAGTACTTATATCAAGATTTAATCGCCCGTAATAATAAAATATCACATAGAATATGTAGTACGGGCGATTAATTCAGAACATAGGTACCTACTTAAAACTTTAAAAAAAGATAATAATCACGTGTCGTGTCGTGAATTTCCAGTCTAGAACGCAGATCTAATTTTAGTAAGCAGCCAATGACCCAACATTTACTCGTCATGCATTCGGATCATTCTAAAAAAATCATAACAATACTCTGAATATATGATACAATTAATTTGGTAATCGTAATTTAATCCTAATTCAACCAGCAATTCCTTTTCCACACCACACCATATTTCTGGTAAATGTGATAAATTTCCATGTTTTTATAATATTTGCCAAATCACTTGATAAGTATTAACACATACATACATACATGCGCTCACGGCTATTACATTCTGGGGTAAGCAGAGACTACAGCCTGCCATTTGACTCTATCCTTACTTATACTTCACGAGCTCCCTCTACTTTTATAATTATCAATTAAATACATTAACCTTGACAAGACACATCTACACACTTAACACACATACATTATGCCCTTGCCCACCCTTGTTCTATCTGAGCATTTAGTAACTAAAGACCTGTGAGTACTTGCGACTTTTTATTTAATTATTGCTTCATCTCCGAAGGAGGATTATGATATTTCACTAGATGCAGTGTACACAGGTTCGTTTCGCTATAAATGATATCGTTGGAACCCGAGCACAATCCCTTTGCAATAATCGGCTTCACTAGTTCAGATTTATTTTATTATTCATGATTATGACAGAATAACTAATTTTATTATTTCACTCATACTAATTCCTACTTTTATTACTTACTATGTTTTTAAAATAAAAAACACTCTTAAAAAACAATGTATTCATGAAGTCAAAGGCAATAGCAACAGAAATTATGAAAATTTGCCGATACAAAATCCTCAAAGTTCTCCACCTAAATCTTTCTATAAACCCCACTCAGCTTTTTAAAATCTTATTCAAACTTTATAAAATAAGTGGCGCTCCCCTCAGATAGGGGTCTTACTGCTGATATTATTGTGTAGCCATCTGTGACGAGACCGGGACGCCATAGAAAAGACATATTTTTAGATTTAACTCGTAAATTACTTCGATTCAATTGCTTTACGCTCGTGTGAGAATTAGGATCGAACTTTTATTTGCCAATGTGGTTGTTTATGGCTGTGAAAGGGGGCTATTCAATCACTAATCTAACACTTTATCTATTTACATTTCGACGTATTAAGAAGAGGTTTATTCTTTGCTCTAAGTAGTAACTATAAAAACATTGAGCTTGAATAACAACCATCCATAAATGATTATGGTTATCATTTATATAATGTAATAATTATAAAGTATGGTATTCTTTCCTCAATTAGGAGACAAGCAATTTTAGTAATTATATGTATCTACTAAAGTACAAATATGCATAAAATATTAAATACGAAATATAATAATATATTTTTAATTAAAGTATTACATTAAATAGTTATATTATCTACATCGTGATTCTCGGTAGAGCCATTATATTTTACACCTAGCATACGAAGTGTGAGTCTAATTATAAACCACCATCAATCCCGCGTCTTATTGGCCTAATAGACAGTTTTAACTTCGTCACACTTTATTGATGCAACTCAACATGTAACTAACCAATTTAAAAATTATGTCTTTCTTTATTAACGTAGCAATAAATTAATTTACTTTCATAATATAATAATACGAGGCCGCCATAAAAACTGTCTGTCACCATAATTTTGGACACAGATTGTTGCACTAATACGTCAACTTTAAAAGAAGGGGTTGACGACCCCTTTTTCTCGATTTTCATTCGTCACACACACGTTGTCAAATGTAAGTTTAATTTTTTAAAATTGGATTTTTATTGCTCGTTGAAATGTAACAAAAAGTGCCGACATTGATATCGTGTAGGCGAGGTTTTAGATAACTGTTGCTCTGTATTTACTACTCATGAGTTGATGAATGATGAAGATGCAGAACAAGATAATTACAAAGATTTTCTAGTGGTCGTAACGGTAGACCAATCGACTGCTACGTAGGAGGCGGTCGTTCGATTCTCGCTCAGTGCAAATATTTGTATGCAAGAATGTGTATATTTGCATTGGTCTGGGTGTTTCTATGTAACCTTGTAGTATAAGATAGAGAAACCTGCATACCTACATATACCATACTGTAAACAGGCAGTTATGTTTTTCATATGGATGGGGATGCAGTTTGCAAAAAGATGGATGATGTGCAAGATTACTAATAAATCCTAGAGGATGTAGACAAAAGCGCGTAAAATGAATTAAATGAAAAATACTATAATGGATTTTCTGAAGACATAAAATAACTCGAATATTTTATACGAATATCGTGAGAAACCCTGGTTTCCTTGACTTCCTCAATAATAATATAGATACAAATTTAACCCAACAAATATGACTGAAAAGAGATACCTAACTGACAGTGGAGTACTTGTCGATCAGGGTTCATATTACAATTAGCGGATGCACCGTCCGCTGTGCAAATTTGTAGTACTTACTTAATTGCTTGAAAGAACTTAGACAGAGTGCGAGTGTAGATTAAGAATGAGTGACCTGACCGTCAAATGCTGCTACGATCAAATTACACATATTGTTAGAGCAGAGGTCCTCTGACAATATGTGTTACGTCAATATTATGCATAATGCCCGAAAGAGCTAGGTATCCACAGGTGTGAAAACGTATCGGCTCTTCACATACATTAGGTACTTGTTAAACTTCGATACGGAGAAACAGAAGTATCACCCGCAATGTATCACCCGGGTATCACCGCAATGAATTAAAAACGCTATTATCACATTTCAAGTGTATTTCACGGTAGATACGTTGAATCTGCTGCTGCGGCCTGCTGTTGGCTGCGAAATCATACCTTAACACACTTCCTATATGTTAATATGTTAATTGATGGCGCATGGTGGAACTTGCTACACATATTGAATAAAGCACTTGTACTTCTTACTATCATTGGTTAAATTTATTTTGAGATGATACGAGTATTACATAACTCAAAGTTTATGATAGAATTTATCAGGGAATATTTATTCATCAAATTACCGCACGTCACAGAAAATGTTAAAGTATTTTTATTTATATTAATGCGTCAAAAGTTTTAGAAGTAGACATCAAATCAACTGATAATAACAGGGCGAGCACCCTCATCGCCTATTAGATTACAAATCCTTCGAATTTGCACCGTTTTATAATAACTTAATTGCAGGTGGCACGTAATGTACTGTTTGCACGTTAATAATTCCATGAGACGGGTACCACTAGATCGTATAATCGCCAACAATTATATGTAAAATAAGTGCACTAAATATACCCTTGTCGGTGTGGTTCGCGGTACCGTGAAGGGGGATTATACTACGCGTGTATGTTTGGTGATAAAATTTCAGTAGAAAAATTATCCTTGAATGAAGCGCTCGATTTCGTAACGAATAACACATTAGTTTAGTAACCAAGCGCTTCGTCCAAGGATATTTTTTTTACTATTGTAACTAGCTGATGGTATGTTGCTGTAACTGGTTTAACGACAATGAACTATTTTTGGCTGCGGCGAACTGGACGGTAATACCCGGTTCACATTATTCCAGTAGTATTCCAGTTCAGTGAGCGATTCCAGTAGCATATCAGCTACTGGAATAATGTGAACCTCTCGAATTAGAATCCTTACGCCATCGCCGTTTAAATGTGCAAACAAGAAGAACATTATTCTACCCACTAGACCGAATAAACTATTAAGTTTGAATTGAATTTGAATTATTAATTTATTATGGTTCTTTCTATTTTATTTGTTTTATTAATGGATTTTTTTTTTAAATATTATTGGCAAAACTACATCCGACATTTTGATTAGAACTGTGGATGATGAGTTCTTAAACAGCATACTAATAAAAATAATCAGTATCTATACGCTCTCATGGCAACTTGCATTGGTTTAGGATAGGTGGTGTTCATGAAACAAAAGCTAGTCAAAAGTTATCAAAATAGACCTTTATTCTAGCATGAGAGTCGATAACACAAACTCAAGTCTGATAAGATTCCCAGATTATATGTATATCATTAAACGGGTCTTTAATCGGAGAACAGGAAAGTCTATCTATCGAACACAAAAGCTAGAGTCGCTTTCTGCGACCTTCGAACGTTGCTGCCACCATTTTGTCAGTGTTTCAGACTTGCAGCACTAGTTTTTCATACACGGATTTTGATGCTCTTTCAAATGAGCTTTTTTCCTGGTAATCATATCATATTAGATATCGTATTGTTTCTGCTTATACGATGTTGATTTTTAGTATAACCACTAGGATTTTAGCTTTGCAACATAGCAATATCGTGATCTCCAATTAAAGTCGTGTCTAATGACATACATATCAACTGGGAAGCTTATCAGAATTGTGGTAATGTAATCTACTTCTTCATCCTAGCGTTAATCCCAGTCGCATCCGAATTTGGCTAAACTTCGACACTTTCCGTTACTGTTAATGTAATCTACTCTCGTGCTATTTTGTCTGTACTTTAAAATAATACACTATAGAGTGCATTACAGTGTCGGTAAACAATCAAAAAGACTAGACGGACAAAGGTTGTGAGATGCATCTACAACCCCAAAGTTAACCGAATCTCAGCCAGTGTCATTGTCGTGAAAAGTTTGGGAAATCGTAACTGAACATTGAAGGATATAATTGGATAGTCAAATTACCAGACGTCTGAACAGTTGCTCTGAATAGTTAATAATATTTCACCATCTAAATGTAGTAACAGTAACTGAAAGCTCAGATGAAGATTATCCTGCCACAAATTCACAGTCAAATTTAACTGCTTTAAAGATACATCATCATCATCAGACGTTAGAGTTGTAACAAAAAATGGTTAATTCAATTCTAAATTTAGATAGGCACTATGATTACAGAATTAGTGCACCCGAAATCAATCCGATCCGGTCTTACAGCGTTTTCCCATTTTCCGATATCCGACATCGGTGTCGGCTTTTATAACCGATATCGGAGGAAGTAAAATGTATGCAATATGTATCTGTATTTAATATAGTGCGACCTGTACACTGAGACTAAAATAACGATTGCAAGCGACTTTCGACCTTAATGGCATTTTCTTAGTTACTCGTCTTTTCACGTTAATAGATTATGTTGATCTAGAATATAAGAAAAAATCTCGATGTTATGTCATGTACATAAGGTTCCTTTTTTTTAAAGCCTTAGCGGCCCTAACTATACTAACTGTGCTATCGATGAAATGGTCGTATCAGGCCGATGTTATCGGAAATATGTGAAAACAGCATATGGTGTCGGCTATCGGCTATCGGATATTTGATAATATGAAAACGCTCTTAAGATCAGGTGCTACCCTTTTTAATTACCATAGAATTGAAAAAAGGCTTATTGACAAGAATACGCATCCAGAAGAAGCATCATAATGCGTTGGGAGAGGCCTTCAGCAGTGGGCTGCCATATTATTATGCCAGTTGTTTTCTTGAGTATTAAACGCTAATTTATTCTTGTCAACAAGCCTTTTCTTTTTTATTCTATGGTTATAAAACGGGTATCTTCAGGCATGTTTATTGTCTGTTTGAAAGTTCGTCATTTCTGAAGATATGTAAATGAAAATTGATACAGAGATGAATTTTAGCTTGGGAACGGACACAGGCTACCTTTTATCGCAAAAATGGGGTAGGAGGGTGGAGAAGGGATATGGGGTGAAAGTTCGTATGAAAGATTTTTGTTTTTACAAATATCCGTATGAAATTTGGTACAGAGATGGATTAGAGCTATGGAACGGATATGAAGTTCCTTTTATCGTGCACAAGGAGGTAAAAGGAGCGGAGAATAGGGCTAGGGGGTGAAAGTTTGTATGAAAGTTATTCATTTTTCATCGCGCAAAAAAGGAGGTAAATAGGTGATAAATAGTATGGCGAGTAGGTATGCGACTAGAGAACCCAGTGGACAGGCGAGTTTAGAATTAAATAGAGTCCAGTAGTGAGTGGAGTAGAGAGGTTAGCGGAAAGGCGAGTGGAAAGACGAATGTAGAGGCGAGTAGATATCGAATAGAAAGTTGAGTAGTGAATAGAGTAGAGAGGCGAGAAAACAGGCGAGTAGGTAGGTGAATAGAGAAGCGAGTGGAGAGAGTCAGGTAGAGGGGCAAAAAGAGAAGCGAGTGAAGAGAGTCAGGTAGATGGGCGTAAAGAGAATCGAGTGGTTAGACGAATAAAGGCAAATGTAATGCTTAATAACGTTGACTCAACACTTAGCGATAGCCGATAACCAAGCGGGCGGAGCCGCAGGCAATGGCTAGTAGAATATAAATTAGGTAGAACGTGGACCTACGGCTAATGTGATGTTAATTAATGGACCCGATTATCACTGGTTAATTTCAGCCTATGATTTCTTAAGTTATTTTCTTCCAAGGACTTTAAAAAAATACTCGCTACCGTATTGATTAAATTTTATTCAGAAGGGGAAGCTTAAAAATGTAGTTTAGAAAATAGGTTCCAATTTTGTGAGTTTGTAAGTATGCATATGTTAATCTTAGGAATTGCATTATTATCTGAGGACTGTATCTATCCATATTACAAAACCCGGTATCAAAAAAGTCGAAGTGAAGCTAAGGCGGGCTACTAGTCACTTATAATTTATAAACTATTATAATATATCGGGCGACTGCCACCCTAGATCCAACCACCTCACTGGAATCTTCTCGGAGAAAGCTATCTTCGGGCCTCTTACTTGGTCTCAATTTAGATTATTGATGGAATTCAGACACAGACCAAAATACACACATTGCAGCTTCAGATAAAACCGGTAACATTTCATATCTTTTTTTTATATATTTACACTACATGTTTGTCAATTTATTATGAAATCATCATCAAATTTAAAATATAATTTATACATCCAGCCACCTTTATAACAATCATAATATATGTAGTAGACTTTACTAAAACTATACTAAAAGTATAGCATACTAAAACTATAAATTATCAATCCCTATTATGGCGTTATGGAGTTTTGTAGGATATTTACTTTTCAAAATGTGAAAACCGTGCAAGATTGTTCACAGCGGAATACACAATGTGTAACTACCTTACCACCATTCACGTTAAACTTAATACTTGAAACTTCCACGCGACGACGTGATTGCGAATCTGAAAAGTTCTGGTCCCAGCATGTCCCGAATGCGGCATGTGGCGCCAATATGACCTCGCCACAGAAAAATATACTCTATTCCCCTTAAATTTAACTGGTACTATCATTTAAAGTGGTTCTCGTCAATCTGCCGAGCGTGAACTATCGGTTCACACTCATGTCGCTCACTTTGGCTCAATGCGGATTAGTTCTTAAGTGTAATCGTGTTCTTGGTTCAAGTTTTTCTGCTTATGTGGTTGGAGTTTTAGTGTATGGCAGGAAAATTTGTTATCCATAGATATTTTTTATCAATGGCTATCTTTCATCCATATCTGTTGATATTTTATTCGTAATGGTATCCCCAAGGTCTCAACCAAATTTGTACACATGTGTAGAAACTAGTTTCAACTCCGTGCCAACAATATATGTGTATATTCGATGCTAAAAATGGTTAAACTAATAACACACAGTAGGTACAATCACTGTCGACTTTTGTTACATTCCCATTCAGTGCAAATATTTGGTCTAAGTGTTTCTATGTATTTCTACCTGACAGGTCTAGCCAGCTTTCGTGGCGTAGCGGTAATGAACTCGGCCGCTACGCAGGAGGCGCGCGTTCGATCCCCGCTCAATGCAAATATTTGTATGCATGAATATGAGTATTTGCATTGGTCTGGTTGTGCCTTGGAGAGCACGTTAAGCCGTCGGCTCCATACGAACAACTATAGCAGTCGTTATGGGTAGTTGGAGTCCTCAAAAATCCAACAACTGGTCTACTGCAATGCTTCGATATCGCCTTTGTGTTGTGAGGTCAGATGGCAGTTGCTTTAGAGAAAATATCGAAGTTAAGACTAAAGCTAAGACTGAAGAAATCCGAAGTAGATTGAAAAAGCAAACCCCAGACTCTAAGCTGAAAGCTTCGGATGCGACTGCGATTAACGCTAGGAGGTAGAAGAAGATGTAGCTACATATATAGTTACATAATAAAATATATCTTGGTATGTTTATCCGTAGTCAGAACTCATTTCACCAGTTGTGCTGGTACATGTCTCTAACCCCTTGTCCATACTATGCCCCTCGCATTACCGTTGAATATACTATGCTCATCGTGTTGCCGGAAATAGTATTCGCGCGAATACGTAATCATTCCCACATCGAGTTGTTCCGCATTACAATATTCGCTTTGCAATGGAGATGGACGTAAGCGTATGGACGACAACGCTGTAGTAGTTTATGCATTATGATTTTTCAAAATAGCGAATTATTTTCATGAATTATAATTTATATTAATAATAATACAATGTGTATTTTATATTTTTTATGTTTTTAAATTATATGTATTTTTATAACATTATTAAAGAATATGTAGTAAAATAAAGGAATAAGTACAAAATATAAATAAAATATTAAATAAATAATAAAGTATAATATGAAATACAATTATAAGTATAATAAATTATTGATATTTTTTCAATAAATTTTCATATTTTTAATCAGACCATTGTCTGTGACGACATGATAAAAGGAATACGGGCGCTCGATGGAAAGTGTGTTCGTCGGGAGTATGTGGATGGTTCATCGCGCTCGTATTGCCGCTCCTTTGTTTCACGCCGCGAAGCCGACATTCGTGGCATGACGAATATACCATCCACACCACGTCTCTCCCTATTTCTCTCGCCACTTCCCTCGCACATCGACGAATATCTGGACGTAGCATAATATGTATAAAGCTATATATCAGTATGTCATAGAAAACACGTACTAACAGACAGGGAAGAATAATAATTGCACTTACACAAATATACTATAGTAGTTTATGATACTGTTGCATAATAAGGGTTCTTATAACACGTGTGTGTTTTAAAAAAACGAGCCGTAGGCGAGTTTTTTTATATTATCACACGAGTGTTATAAGACCAAGTTATGTACAGTGTCATACACTACTTTATCTACTCTCATACTATAATACATAAACTAATTTATTTTATAAACAAAACCAAACTTTGTTTAATATAAATGTAAAAAAAAAGTTGACGCCAAGCCAAGGCCGCAAACATCGATTGCGCATGCGCGTTTCTTTTTTTTTTCTGCCGAATTGGCCGTTTTTTTTTAAAGTAGAGGTTCAGTCCAGTTGGAGGTGTATCGTTATGATTAAAAAGTTATATTATGATATAGGTGTCCATACAAGACCTGTATCGTAATAAAACTTTTTTTTTGGCCTGTGCGTAATGTTTGTCATAAGAGTTCTGATTTCAATTTTATAATCTTTGTATTATAGTATCAGAGTAGATAAAAGTATTAAATATTAATAAATGACTTATCAAACAACTCAATCGCACATATTTCGTTCGTCAGAAAATATGTGATGTCTGGCAGCACCGAGATCTTGGAATAATACCCACTGTGAGTTCTTAAAAAGTCAAAAACTGAACTAGCAACTTATTATTTTTATTAAGTCTTTTCAAAATAATGTCCATTCACATCAATACATCGCTGCATCCGGTAGAACCACTGAGAAAGGCACTGACCACACTCGTCTTTAGCCACTGCTTCCTTTGCTCGTAGTTTTTCTTTAGGGAAGAATAATAATAGCACTTACACAAATATACTAAAGTACCTATTAAATATTAATAAATGACTTATCAAACAACTCAATCGCACATATTTCGTTCGTCAGAAAATATGTGATGTCTGGCAGCACCGAGATCTTGGAATAATACGCACTGTGAGTTCTTAAAAAGTCAAAAACTGAACTAGCAACTTATTATTTTTATTAAGTCTTTTCAAAATAATGTCCATTCACATCAATACATCGCTGCATCCGGTAGAACCACTGAGAAAGGCACTGACCCCACTCGTCTTTAGCCACTGCTTCCTTTGCTCGTAGTTTTTCTTTTTTTTATAAATAAAAATCGCAAGGTGCGAGGTCCGCGCTTTATGGCAAGTGATCTAGTAATTCCATGTCGGCCATCCCCAAATAGTCGATCGTTTGCTTGGCGGTGTGCGACGATGCGTTGTTGTGGTAAAGGCGGATCCTACAGTGAGGTCGTTTCTCCCGAACTTTCTTCAACACAAGAGGCCAATTTTGGTGTAGCAATCTATAGTAACTGTGCTATGATCAGCTAAAACAATTGTTGCATAATGACTCGTAATTATGTCGAACATAGCATTTGAATTACCTCCGTTATGTCGTTTAAGCAATTCACGGCACCAGTAAACAAAACGGAGTTTTTGGGTCTCAGTCAAATCATGAGGTATCCACCGGTGTCCACAAGGCTTTCTGACCCCCAAATGTTCGTGGAGAATTTTATGCACTGATAGGTCACTCTTTGATCAATCTCTATCATATGCCGTACAACATTGATGTTATCTTCAGTCGTCGCCGTAGAAGGCCGTTCCTCACGCAAATCATAATTGAGATTAGTGCGACTACGTTTAAACTCATTAAACCAGTTGTAAACAGTGGCACGAGATGGGACTTCATAACTTTCTTGTTGACTTGAATGACATAGAAAATCATTGCACTAAAAGTTTCTCTCGTTTAATTCATGTTGCCGTGAACACAGACAAATTTTCAATTTGCCGCCAAATCGTAAAACCATTGATAAATGAATGAAATACATACGCAATTACGCAATAATATTGGTAAAAATCCATTCACAATATGAACTAATATTTTTATTCTACTGTCTACAAGTGGTCAGTTATAAAAACTTAGTGTTTACCTCGTATAATCCTCGAAAAACAACGGTTCTGGGGGTGTATTATACACCCCATATAAATTAAACAGTCATAACAGTTTATTGTAGAAATTAGTCGTAGGAAATTTTAATATTGCAAACCGTTAGCACTTGCTCAAACTCCAAGAGCTTTTAATAAAACCGGGGAACAAACAGCTCTGCTATGGTATGAACTCTTGCAAATTGCTTTAAGCTGCAGGGCGGCAGCGTTTAACAAGAACTCGCGCGGCCGAAGTTCCGCTCAGTTCCGTTTTAAGGCGAATAATGCAACCTGCACTGAAATTGCATCAAAATTTATTTAATTTTGCAATAACTACAATTGAAGGAAATAAAACCATACCTATATCTTGTCACCTAAAAATCACGGCAGTCGAAGAAAATGAATGTACTATGTATGTAGTATGTATAGATTTAAATAGTTTATCTACTCTCATACCGAAATGTCAACATTAATAGATAAAAATAAAACTGTAATGAAAGTTCTTACGCACTGAATATCAAAATTTTAAAAAATATATTACGTTCAAATACAGGTCTTCTACGGTAACTATATCGTAATATAACTTTTTTCCATTACGACACAGCTTATTTATTTTATTTATTTATTTATTCTTTATATACACTTACATGGCGTTTATACAAAGAAGTGAAATATTATGTACAAAGGCAAGTTTTACTCAGATTGAGTTCCCTTCCAGCAAACCCGGAATTGCACAGAGGAATCGCAATCCAATGAGAGAGCCAAAGTCTTGTGTACATTTGTCAATATTTAATAGTATGGGTCGGTATACAAAAGGTATACCTCTGACAGAAGGCATTACATATACATATATATATAACCATTATAGACCTACATACACATACATAAAATACTCATATATACATAGCTTCAGCTGGTCACAGGGTGGTACAAGTATCAATGCATTTCTTCTATATAGTCTGTAGAAGCGGCGAAACGCGCAAGCGCAGTGCAGCGAACGACTTATGGTGCATAACTTTCCTGTCATTTCAAGAAAATTATATTATTTCATGAGATAAACTAAAGAAGTATATGAAACTGCACACAATTTGGTATTGAAACAATCGTGGCATACTGTAAAAAAATTCGGCTACGGCTTTTTTGAACTCACATTTGTATTTCAAGAACCCATTTTATTCATCAGTTTCATTAACTCGCTATCTAAACTGATATTTGTCTTTAAATCCTGCGAAAAACCTATTCGCATACAAACCATGGGGGTAATAATAAAGCAAAAAATATGCATATCTCCCTTTTGAGAAAATATGTTTTATGTATGTATGTTAAAATTATTATCATGAAAAATACTATCAATATAGCCGGGCAGTAAATGTGCTCTTCGTCGTAATTTTTTAAAACTGATTATTTATTTATTATTCATGTAAGTTTCCAGTGCTGTTACTCAACCTGGTGTTCACAGTTTATCAGAATTTGAATCTTTTGAAGAGTTTTAAATGCTAATTACGAAATAATTTGTTAGATAGTTTAACTAATAGTTTTCGTAGTTTTATTTAAAATATAATATCCTCTAATTTAGGCCACGAAGTAACATTTGTGAATGTTATTCGTTTGCTTTCACATTTACACATAGTTATAACGCAATATTTGGAGCCAATGTGAAAAGAACTTGATAAATTCTCTTTCTCAATTCCTTTATGCAACCTCGGCAACTACAGAGATATGTAGTGTGAGCTAATTGACCAAGCAAGTGAAGCGAGCGAGAGTCTCCGTTTCAACAAGAAGATTTTGCTTTTGTCCGTAACACTGTCTGTTTGTCAGTTCCGGTCTAGAGGGCGCATATCTAAACCGATTTTCACCAAACTTGACACACATATTCTTTAATTTAAAACAGAACTTTTAGTTAGAGCTTTTTTGATAGGAGGAAAAATGGGGGAGAAAACGGGCAGCTTGCTGTCACGTTATTTATGAACGGATCTTGATGAGTTTTGGTTGAAATATCAAGGACCTAATTCTTAATAGGTTTTTGTGAAGAAAAATCATGCCCGCAAAAGTAAATTTCGTTTAAAAAAGGAACGGTAGATATTTAAAACTAAGATTAGAGAACTTAAACGATAGAGATCAATCGTATTGAAAACCTTCTCCTTTTTGAATTCTGTTAAAAACAGTTAAGAAAAAGAGAGGAAGTTTGCTGTAGCGTTTTTTTTTTAAACGGATCGTCTTTATTTTTCTAGGTATCATTTTTTTAATGTTTTTTTAAGGATACCAGATTTGATAAAAATTCTGATTCCGAAAGGTAACCGCAAACGACAAGTGCAGATGCACGCAGCATTACGTGTAATTCAATGGTCCCCTTTATCCGTAGTGAAATTTAACAAATAATTTATGTGCTGCATGCGTCGGCAGTTATCGTATGCAGTCGGCTTCAGAATCTTGACTGTAGAGTAAAAAGATGCTCACGAGGTTTACCGTTCCCAAACAACTAGTAAATAAATGGTTTTCGAGGATGTACATTTCCTGAGAGATTATAACCTAGTTGCATCCGGGGCATTCATGCCCTCGCTCCACACGTTGGAAGATTTGCCTAATTTGGTCAATAATAAAACATTGATAGAGCGACAGATGTCTGATCTTCTAACCCCTGAAGAGACAAAAGGAAGAACTATCCTTCTTCTACTATCGTGGACCCAAATAAATTTGGAGTCTCTCCTTTAACAACCTAAAAGATTAAAATATGTACTTTAAAATCAAGCTGAATAAAGAAAATAGAACGTCCCTTAAGATCGAGTACCTGAGTCTATTTCATATCTAATGTTATCCAAAATGGTCGTACGTATTTATTTATTCTAAAGAAAGAATAATTGTGTTTAGTGAATTATTTTGCAATAGATATAAAATTATAATAAAATTCTTATTATCTGAGTGAGATAACCACGTACTGAATTTCTTATACCATTAACACGTTTCACAAAATAGAGAGCGCTATAGAACCACCGGGCGTTACATAGATAATTCTGAACGCTGAAAACACCAACATGCAGAACTCTGCAACTGTTGCAGGTACACAGAACAAACGTCCGTCATCACTTCAATAGCGTAACATTTATGAATTTCTCGATCGAAAGAAAATGTATTAGATTTTGATAAAACAGCACTGATATTAAATTGATTGGCAAAGCTATTTTATCGATAATATAAAATATATTTTGATTTAAAAGATTCAATATTTTGTAAACAAATAATAGAAACTTGTTACTACCCAGATTCGATGATTGAATGACTGCTAGATGTTATTTGATAACTTAATCTAATTTTGAAGACAATAAACCAAACAATATATTCTTTATAATTTTTTTCCAAAACCAACAGGGATCAATTAAGTAGGTAAGCGTAGTTTCATAGACAGAAAATTATTTAAAGAATGATGATGCATCGAATGGACATCTATCTGCCGCAATGTCATGAATTGACAAGCGTGAAATCATTGATATTTGGCCACTAATTAACAAAATGAGTGATAAATTAGATTTATTGACAAGTTGGTGTGGATAATCACGGCCTGGGTAATTGTAGGTTGTGTATTATGAATACGACAACAACCTTAGTGTAGACCGATGTATTTACCTGTACCTGTTGTTTTTTGCGAGGTCGACCCCAGCTGGTCTGCCCATTCTCATATGCATTACATACCTGGTGTCAGTCATTCGCTCCGTACTCATTCCTTATATGTGCCCAAACCTAAGGTGGTTTACCCTTTTCAATCCTTAGTAATCTCAGTATTCCTCTGTCTATCTACCAGCCTTATCCCGCATATGCTACGGAACGACCGATTCACTTTACTTCCATGCTTATTTTTTCACGCACAATTTTCAATACCACACATTAAGATGGGGTCTAGTACCCCATTTTGAACTACCATCCAGTCGTGCATTTTTCGGCACTGGCTGATCACTCATAAAGGAATGTAGCAACATTCACGCGTAGATGAAAATATGATAGTGTAAATACCGACAATATACCAATTCAGCTGTTTCCAAGGCGAACGCATTTTTTGCAAACAAAATAACTAAATATGGCTAAACATATACAACATAACAAACACAACAAACAACAAGCTTCTAGTCGCCGCAGGGTATTGTAATTAATGCCTAACGAATCTCATTGAAAATAATTTGCTTCATCCACATACAAATATTTTCGTGAGCCCGGCTTTGTAATAAGCGAGTTATATTCTATTGTTAGCTCTAGTACCCGGTAACAGACACTTGAAATTGTCCAATTAGTTGGGGCTGAGCCTTAAATATGAGCTCGAGGCCGATGAGAGCTTGCGAACAAAACTATGCGGTGGCGCGGAATAGCAAAGCAAGCAATGCAACCGCCCCCATCCCTCTTCACCCCGCGTACCTCCGTCACCCTCCTCCCCAGGTACACATCGAGGTGAACAGCAATCTCGTCCGTACAATACTCTGTAATACTCTGTAGATAGTTCACAATACAATAGTTTCTTCGAGTCTTGCCTACCCACCTGTTTCGGTAGGGTATTAAACTAGTCTTCCGTCTGCGGCTTCACCTGCGTGTATCTCTCATCTCCGGTTTCACTCAATCGATTACAATAAAAAAAACTTAAGATGCTAAGTCTGATCAAGACCTTAACAAAAAAACTCCCATTAATAACCGTTCAGTAGTTTCTTTTTTAAATTTTATTATATTTTTAAAATTATATAATAGTATAGAATGAATAGATAGATAGATTGCAACATACTCATGGTGAATGTTAATTGGAAATATTTTTTTGTAATTCTATAATTTATCTATTTCTTCTACGTTATTTATCCATCTATATAGGCTTTTCACTTAAGTTTGATTCAATTTTCATGCATATAATTTAAGATCTTTCATTTTTCTGCGCCGCAGACGTGTCTCCTTTTGTTGTACTTTGTATGGTCAGCTAATAAGAGAAAATTTTAAATATTGTTATTTTTCATACATGAAAGGTACTAAAATAATACTAGAATTTGTATCTATGTTGTGACAATACTATAGAACTATGCATGCTATTACGAAAGACCTTATTGACTTTGTTTAACACTACAAACCACATCGTGCTGATGTAAATTAAACTGTATTTTAATGTTCGCATGTGATACTGAAGGAATTAAAAAAAGACGGGTTGCACTCTGGGAGTGCCGGCAGAAGTGAAATCTTTTTCTTTCTTTCTTTCTTCGTTATATACATAAAAAAGATAAAGAGAATATACCATAGGTACCATACCATACCATACCATACCATATCATATCTATAATATAGCGCCAATCATAGAACTTATCAGTAATTTTCTGCTAATTTTCTGTCAGAAGAAATTAATAAATTACAAAAAGAAAAAATAATCACAAAAATTAATAAATTACAAAAAGATAAAATAATCCCAAAAAGTAATAAATAAAAAAATAAAAAATAATCACAAAAAGTGCCAGAAGGCCAGGTTTGAACCCGGTACAATCTGAAACCATAAGGATTTACAGTCGAAGCGCTTACCGTTATGCTACGAAGCTCTTTATCGTATTTTGCAAAATAGACAGTCTGTAAATAATATTGTATGACGTCAGTCGTCGGTTACGGTTCAAACGTCCAACGCCGCTAAAGAAGTTTTCACTTCAAAAAAACTAAAGTTATAAATATATATCTATTTAATCTAATAAATCTCAATATAGACACTACATTAGCTTTCAATTATCAAGCAAATCATCAAAATGAAGTCATTTCATCATCGTAAAGGAATATATAGTTGCTATGAAGTCACAGCAACTACATATTCCTTTTCAGAGAGATCAAATGCAAGGCACAAACAATAAATTCATGTCTTTCTTAAAAATCCTAATTTGTCATGATTTTCGTGTTCAAGGAACAATTGCATCAATGAATTAAAGAGTTAAATGATTGCCATCGTGAAAGTGTATGTAATATTTTCAAAAGCTAAAATAGCAGACTTCGTATTTCCCAACATAAGACTATCGAAAATTGAATGGATACAAACAGAAATTTCTTATGAACGTGTTAATGGATATTAACGATATGATCAATAACATTGATTCCGAAGGGACTAACTTCTTCAACGGGCGTGTGAGAGTAGATCCATTAGCTGACCAAACGGTAGCCACATGTATTATATCGTCCGGGCCGAGATGTAACTGTAACGTAATCATGTTCCTGACTTGATTCATCAACACAAATCCTTTCATACGCAGTAAAATTTAAAATTTAGGCTGTTGCTATTGATGCATTTTATATTGTAAGTATTCACTAAGGAAAGATTTTTAGAAATAAGGCTACCAAGGGGTGATATAAGGAATAGTAATATGAAAGCCTGTTATTTTCAAAGAATGGAACTCGTGATTTTACAATAATATCAGGTTAGATACATCATCACTCCAAATAATTAACGTGCCATAATCAGCTATAAAGAGCTGATATGAGTTACAAGGGTGAGGTAATAACCTGAAGTGATGACTGACACATAAACGAAGCGAGTATATTAGTGCACGGAAAAGCTGATGAGTATCTTTTTTAAAGGAAATTGTAGGATAGGTGTACTAACACCGCAACACTGTTTGCTAATCTTGTATCTTGTACTAAAGCTTATCTCTGTTTTCAGTTCAGCTACAAGCTTTCCAAATCAGGACCATAAAAATATAATTATAATTATAGTACAACAGATTCTTTAAAGAAAACCTTATTCTTAAAAGAAAAAAAATATATATTTCCATTTTCTTGTTTCAGTAATAGCTATGTAGCGGGGTCTTGCTGTTTGACCAAAAGTCATTTGGCAAAATTACACTTGACAAACAACGTTTGGTAAAACAATGATTTCGCCGACTGATCATTTTACTACTTATCATTTTACAAATGACTCACTGTTCCAAATGATCAACGCATAAAATATACATTTAATAAATAATTATTTTACACAATATGAACATTTAGCAACTGAGTTATCTGATATAATTACTATTGGTCTAAAAACGTTTGATATAATGTATTAAGTGACAAGTGTTTCGTTTATTATTAAATCTAATAATGATATGGTATGGATCAAATTAAAACATAATTATTTGGGAAATAACGTCATTATGGTTAACACCCCTTCCAGAGTAACCCGAGGTTTGTGAGGTTGTCGTGGTTATTTTTTTAAACCACCCAGTAATAGGATTTTATTTATACGTTTTGTTTGAAAAAAGAAGTACTTTTATGAAATAACATTTTGTTAAATGACATTTGGATAAATGCTCATGCTTTGCGAAACATATTATTTGATTTAATGAAGCAAGGTCAATGACATTTTAATATTTAATACATTTGGCAAGAATAGTGTTTGTTAATGGATCATTTGCTAAGTGAGTTTTTGTAGGATGATACTTTTGTCAAATGTCTCATTTACCAAATGAACATTTGGTGAAACGTTGTTTGTCGAATGACCATTTGTCGATTATTTTTTGGTTAAACATCAGTAATCCCTATGTACCACTAGAGTGCTTACCAAGAGGGCACGCCGTAATTGCGGCGGTAAGACCCATCATGAGGGAGTGGCTAGAGGGGCCACACGGTAGCCTCTCGTACCGTCAGACGCAGATCATTACCGGACACAGTAGCTTCGGGCGGTATCTGCATCTGATGGACATAGAGCCAACGCCCGATTGCCATCACTGCGACGCGAGCGTGGACTCGGGGCTGCACACGCTCACCGAGTGTCCGACGTTTGAGACGCCGAGGCGGGAGCTTGTTGCGGCCCTGGGGGTGAGAGTGCTCACGCTCTCCACCCTGCTCGCGGCGATGGTCCGTTGCACGGTTTCGTGGGCGGCCAGTGTCTCCTTCTGCGAGCAGGTCATACTCGTGAAGGAGACAGCAGAGCGAGCGCAGCGCGATGAGCGAGACAGACTAGCGGACATCGCTGCCCGCGTTCGTAGGTGGCTCGGGCGTCGGAGGGCGCAGACCGAGGAGGGCCAGACCGAGAGGGATGGCCCTGGGTCAGCCGGGGTGCGAGGGATATGTCGCACGACAACCTCACCTTCGGCCTAGCACTACGACCCACAGACGGCGTGCGGTTTAGTCGGTTCGAGTCCGACATAATCTCCCCCTCCGGCTCCGGAGGGGGGAGGGTATCCGTGGGGATTTTCTGCACGTAAAAAAAAAGTGCTTACCAAGACCAGCCATACGGCCCCAAATACAACTAGAGTCTCATGTTCTTTTCAGAAATTGTCAAGATATCAAATATCACTAGAACTTGGTGAGCCAAGACCGTTCAAACGAACACAAATAGAACTCACCCAATTTTAGTTCAAAAAATCCCATGACCACTAACTGTCTCTATCTTCAAACCCTGAATACAATGTAAAACCTGAGAATTTGTTAAGGTAAAACAAAAGAGCCCATCTATCTTTTGGCTACATCTTAAAATCCTGAACACCATAGAGTTTGTAAAGACAAAACCAATGAACCCAAATTCGATAGGTTTATCTTGTTAAACTTAGGGAGTTCTAGACACCTCCTGACTCCATCTTTAGACCCTGAATATCAAATAATACCATAGAGTTTGTTAAGACAAAACAAATGAGCGGGACCTTGATAAGGTTTTCTTATTTAATTTAGGACTTGCTACGGTGCAAATTGGGAGAGGCCTATGTACAGCAGTCTGCTGCAAAATCGAATTGCAAGATTCTACCAGAACAAATTACATACATATACTATAAGTTAATAAAAAGCTTGTTATAAGGCACAAGCGATTAAATTACACGTTCAACATCACTGAAAATTTTCTTTTTGGGACATTAACTTCACCGTGGACTTACTATAAAAAATAAATAGTTGTTCTGGGGTTGCAGTTCTTTTAACGGAGCGGGTTATGCTTCTGAGACTAAACTTAAAATTTTTATCACTATAATTCACCTTTTTCACCGAACGATTCAATAACAATCTCAAATTGTCTCACACAGTACGGGTTGACCGAGAGCGACGGTTAAAATATTTTTAATTACATCCACCTATCTCTCACGTTCTATCGAGAGCACCCGCTTAAAGCTATATCGATTCTACTTTCAGTTAAGTGTCAATTCATTCATCAAAATAGCTATGCAACACTCAGATTTATTTTCTGACTGCCTCATTATGCAATATGTAAGTATTTTCTTTAATATTTGCAAAGTAAAATGATTTAGGTACACATAGATAGGCGTGAATTTTTGCTTGAACGTTTTTTATTTTTCAACTTTCTCTTTAAGTCATTGTTTTTCTTCACTACCTACTTTCATGAATCTTAAACCATTTAGGCAACCACATGAGATACATATTATTATTTGTTGCGTTTCATGCAAGGAGATAATAACGATTTATGTAATTGGCTGGCTCATTTTGATTTTTAAATTAAACTGTTACATACTTTACAAATATATAATATTATATACTGTACACGCTGAAGTGTTCGGTAGAGGAGATGAAACTGAATTAGCCTGTGCATGGGGTCTATGTCTGATACGGAACTAGCAATATCCTTTAATCATCGCCTTCCTCATTCGCGAGAAGAAATATAGGGTCCTTTAATTTTAGTTTATCAGTGTATTACAAAAAGGTCAAAAATTCTGCCCATTATTGTATTGACAATAAAAAATGGGCAGATATTGCGTCGGTAGCTTAGTGGTTAAGTGGTCGGCCTTACGTCCAGAGGTCCCGGGTTCGAATCCTGGCCATTACACTACCGACGTGAACCCACTCCTAGCACAAGCAGTTTAGCTTAGTTGGAGGGGTTAGAGAGAATATTAGTAATTTCGATAATTTCGGCTGCTAATATTCTTATTTAAAAAAAATTTTTTATCAAGAATGGAGATGAAGTAGAAGACATTAACGTAAATAGCTGGTACTCAGGTTTAATGGAATTACAATAGGCTTTTCCGCATTCAAAATACGTGTAAAAGGATTATTTTCACTTCTCATGCTCTTAAAATGTTGCTTTAGTCCCTGCATATCGGGACTAAAGTTCCTTATTAATCTCTAGGGACTAAAGTATTTTTTTTTTAATTTACTTTGATAACTCATAAATAGCCAATCACGGTGTTTGTGAATGGGAGGGTTATCACCTTTTTAGTGATTGTGTATAGAAATAACCTCAAAATGACATTTGAAAAAATCGAATAATCCCATTTAATTTCGTGAACCATGATTAATGATATTAATTTAATTAATTATCATGTAAGTATTAAGGATAAGTTCATTTTATATTATCCATTTCCAATTAGATTTAAATTATTTTTCAAGTTTGAATCTGTTGGCTAAATAAATATGCAAGCATATAAACCGTACGTCAATTAACAACAAAAAAAACCGCGGGACAAATTTCATTGCAATTTGAATTTTGAAAAGATCATTCGTAATAAGCTTGCGTTGTAATCACCAATTACTTACACCAATTAATTATGCAACTTAGAAACTTTGTTATTATAAATAAATAAAAATAAATATTCCACAACATTTCACACAACGCTATCTAGATACATGGTAAGCATAGCTTTACTACTTTGTATTATGAAATCTAGAATACGGATAAACATACTTAGATATTATTTTTTGGAAATGCATACATATTATACATAGAAACACCCAGGCCAATGCAAATACCCATATCCATGCATACAAATATTTGCAATGAGCGGGGATCGAACCCGCGCCTCCTGCGTAGCGACCGCGTTCACTTCCGCCACGCCACGGAGGCTTTACCCCGTTATCGATATGATAAATTAATAATATTTAGGTTGAAAAAGATATTTGGCTATTTCTTAATTTGTTTTTAAATATTATTATTTTGTATAAAACGTCGCTTTTTTTCCTCGCATTCAAAGTGAAAAGTAGAGTGTTTAACGTGGGACTAAACAACCATAATGACACTCGAACTATTAGCCACCCTCGCTTCGCTCGGGTGGCTAAAACATCTCGTGTCATTATGGCTTGTTTTAGTCCCTTGTTGAACAATCTACTATTGTTTACTGCTTAAGCATCTTTTGAAAATGACAAAAGTGGAACTCATTTTAATAACATATTGATTTTCATCCATTCCTGGTTCCAATAGCTAATTAAATGATATAAATACAATTTATTATTGTGTTTTTTAGAAGGAACTGCTAAATACAGTACTAATCCTCTAGTAATAAGAACATTGACAAAATCTCAGGACGTGTATTAAAAACGAGTGACAATTTCTTATAAAAACTCTTTCTTACGGAAAAAATATACAAAAATAAACAACATTAATGAAAAATCTGCCATCTTTTATCTTCTTCTATCTTCCATTATGAGTACGCTCTTATTTCACACATTCTCGTTTAAATTCAAAACTGACTACTTATACCGCGGATCATTCCACTTTAAATTAAGTGAGTTTTTTATTTTGTTATAATCATTCAATAAATAATCACTATATATAAAAAAAACACTATAAATCAACAATTTATCCAAAAAGAGGCAACTATTTGCTGTGAAAGAGGTATCTTAGTAGATAAAGAAGACTGTGACTGAGGAAACGACATCTTACAGGAATGTATGGAGGAGAATGACATGTTGCACCCACCTCAAATAATAGGGACAAGGGCTGTTAGGTGATGAGTTTGTCCTTGCTGCCAAAAAGAAATATTGACGAATATGCCCAAATGTATAAACTAAAATATAGATGATAAGATTAGGTAAGATATTTTTATACCACTAAGGTAGAAGACAACACACAACCCGCTAGAAGATAGGTATTTTTATTGGTAATTACTTCTTTTTGGCAGAAATGACTAAGAATATAAATTTGTGCTTATATTACCTACTAAAAATAAATAAAGAACTTCAGATGAAATTTGAACGATTTATCTTGCGAAAGTGGTTACTTTTTACATTATCTGCAATCTTATCACAATCTTCCATCATGAATTTTGAAGATATATACTCTTTATACTTAATCTTAATAATATGAATAAGTTTATTTTATTATTAAATCAGCATTTCTTCGGTTAGGTCCATCGGAATATTTCATATGAGTTAAATCTGCGTAATTTAAAGACTCACAGTATTAATATATCGATCTGGGCTAAGAATGTGAGACTGAACGGGGTTATAAGGCACTACCTATAGACTGTCAAGGTCATTTCTATTGGATTTGGTTTCTTAGATCGTTAGGTCTGAGAATGTGGTATGTCCGGAACCTTCCTGTATTTCGGATAGGCATATTCTCTTGCATGTGTCTCTGATGAATTAAAGATGAAGTGAAGTATTTACCACCACTTCACCAGAAGACCATACCAGAGTATAGTGAGGCGATAAATGGTTGCTTCTTGACATGACTGGTCGGGCTTGAAATAGTAGTTTTACAAGTTTAATGAATATAATTTAGTTATATATATTTCTACTACCCTGCAAATAATAGATATAGATCTACTTACAATGTAAAGTATATAAATGCTCATATAACATATGAGCATTTATATACTTTACATTATTATTCAACTTCAGAGGCTAAGTAGGTATACCTACCATTATAGAACTATATTTGTATTCTAACATCTAGCTGCAAAGCCTGTTTAATAAAGAAAAAAAGTAGTTTAGTTTTTATTGTAAATGTAATTAGTTGCAGCATCTTATTTATCAATAAAGTTAAACATATCAACAAATAAATGGAGTTTGTTATAGTGGAGAAGGACTCAAGTTATAGTTTAGCCACAATCAACATCCTCTCATTTACTTGAGACGGTGTTTATTATCAAATAAATTAAATACTTTCTTTGATAATGACTTGCATTAGAACAAACTAGATGAATTTTATAAATAGAATATTTGGATGGGCAACTACATCCTCCAGAGGAACCTCTTTCACATCGGCAGAAAATGGAACTTAACAACGGATCAGGAGCAGGAGCATCTAAAGTCGAAATAGGCTCCAAGTTTTCATCGACTCTTCGCTTCCAATCAATATTTTAGGGGGCAGTTGATTCCTATGCTACTGCTACTTCTGTACTTGGCGGAATACTCTTTTAGCGTGATATTTCGCTGAACCTTTGGTAAGAGGGACGGAAGAAAGATCCGTTTAGCACTTGGTAGGGTAGTAGCAAAGGTAGTCACTCAATCGATATTTGTTAATCTCAGACTGACCACATAATATTATTTACAAAATACTGATCCTCTAGGATGAGCCTGTCGATTTCATGGCAGAAAATAAGTCGTCTTTCAGCATCACCCAGCAGTAATTTTTTGTACTAATCGCCCTTCAACGTAACTTTTCTATTTGTATTTTTTTCAGTAGACGGTGTATTTACTAATATACTATGGTTTACTCAGACCGGATTAACAATGCAAAAATCTATAATATAAAAATGAATCGCTGAATGTGTTGCTAAGCGCAAATCTCGAGAACATCTGAATAGATTTCGCTAATTCTTTTTTCAGAATATTCTTACGCAGAGAAAAAATGCCTGTAATGTCTAAATACAACAATTTTCTAAACTCCCATTCAAACGATTCGTAATCATAATTAAAAGTCAATTTGAACTTCAATACCATGTCACACAGTTCAAGTGTTGCAGAACAATTGAGTGACGCATAAGGGGTTGAAGTATGCCATGGGCAAAGCCGAGTCAGGTAAGCTATCCTATATATATAAATGAATCCCTATTTCCCTTGGTCACGCCATCACGTGTGAACGGCTGGACCGATTTGACTAAATTTTTTTAGAGTATTCCTTGCAATACGGGGATGGTTGTTACGCAGAGAAAAAAATTAAAAAGGGTTAAACCGTCACGGGAACAGAATTCCACGCGGGCGAAGCCGCGGGCATCAGCTAATCTGAAAATCACTTACAGGGTAATTTTATTTGTCGATGTAAAAAATGCTTTTATAATAAAATATAATTATACATCACTATCCCCGACACTTGCAATTCGTTATGAGCTCACTTAGGAATAGACCTTATGATCTCTGTGACTCTGAACATTATATTAGGGCATTATAGCGTAGACATCAAGAGGTTAGCAAGCAGCCAGCCTATATGCTCTACGTGAAGGGAGTAACTTACAAAAGGGAAGGGAGTAAAAACATACTCCATCCCGACAGTCTATACCCCGGGCAAAAAAGTAAACAACATCGTGGGCACACCGAAGCATGTCTTACCAGTCCAGGTGTGATAAGATAGATTGCAGCTTCATTAGTTCCTATATACGCCAAACGAAGCAGACTATTGTTGAACGAGTCTAAAAACATATTGCCGCTGTAAATTATCGTCAGACATAAACGTAGACGTAAATAATCCAATGATTGGCAACTGGTAGGAGCAGGCACCAATCACTGAATTGAATTCTACCATACATAAGTTATCTCCACAGAAAGTCACTATTATTCAAGAGCTGTAACTACATGAAGCGATTAAAATCAAGAAACACAAAATATCAATCGAGAAGATGGGTTTAAATTATCTGCAAAATGGAATCTAGTGATGCAAAACATACAACCTCGTTTTTTTGCGCAGTCGGACAGACAACGGATAGTTTGCTTACAGAATAGGGATACTGTGAGTGTGGTATGTGACGGTACATGGCGAAAAGAAAATGACAAAAATATCGAGAATGTGCGGTTAGATGAAGAACCTACTGCCTCAAGAAAGCATGCGTGCACCGCTGAGCCAGTCAGCCTGTGACCACGACCCATGTAACCTGGTCGAAACATCAGGCACATCAAAGGTGTATGTAAGTACCTATTCCATGATCGCGTTAATTCGCGTTATCTTTATTGTATATCATGGAAAGAGAGAGTTTAAAAGTTATAAAAGTATTGTTTATGAAAATCCAATGAATGCAGTTTAAATTATTTTTTAAATTAAAATAATGTCTTCTTTCAGTAAGATGTTTCATCTGCAATATTCATGACACTTTCCATAGCCCTGGGACGCCATGTAGGATATAATACTCTAGTTATATTCTACTACTTTCTCCATCAATTCACACCAAAGTAATATGACATTTTTTTCCTAACTAGGATATCATCTGCACACGTTGTGGTTATTCTTTATTCTTAAGAGTATCAATAACCTTAAAATAGAATTCGCAGAATTAAGATAATATTCAGACTATAGGTAATTAATTGTAGGCTCTTGAACCACTGAATCTGTCATTAACTTTGGTGCAAAGAGCAATATCGTTGATATTTACTGTAAAGTCATGGCATCGGTGTGAGTGAACTATATGTAAGCGTGAATATCAAAGCCATGCCATATTATCTGTTCTGTGACCATGTAATGATTTAATGAAACCGAAGAGTTTGCTTAGTGACAGTACACTGTGAAAACATAGTATTACATTGAATATCACACCTGTATGTCTATTAGAATTAAGATCTTAGAGAAATCGTTAATAGAGACCAGCATAGAGAACACAAATTTAAGCATTTGCAGCGACCACCTTAAGAAAAGAATTTTAATGAATGAATCAACAACGTTTATTTGTATATTTGGTCTTATAGTACTTACTTATCGTTTCTATTTTGTATATACAATAAAGAAAGATAAGTTAATAAATAATTCAATAAGAAAACAGATAACTTTTAACAATTTAAAACTCTAAGATACTTACGAACAATGTAACAAAAGGCCCTGTTAAAAGAACTGATAGTGAATACGGAGATTCATTCTAATAATCCAGTGCTACTTAAATCTATCTCTTGTGTCCCGTTGCTTCGTTAGTTCGTGATCCGATCACAGTTTGTTGTAAAGATTATGTTCCAAAGAAACTCCCATCCGGTCTTTGGGCAATGCCGGTACACAAGAGATGGGGAAATATCTTGTGATGTTGATGTGTTTGTAATTTCAATAAAGTTATATGAAAATGTACTTTATTAATGTTAGGAGTAACATCAATGGAATATATATTAGGGACTAATAGTAGTTATGGAGAATTTAACACATCTGTCATGTTTTATAAAAACTAAGATGTGTCAGACTTGAAAATGTCTTTCTATTTTCAGAATGGGAGACGCTCCGTAGTACTTAACGTCCTAGTTTTTTTTTTCAAAATATGCAGACTAAATTACGATATTGCTAAATAAGCTGAAAGAATTATTTTTTATTCCCAAAATTAGTCGAAATATGAACAATCGAAATAAGTTACAATTTATAAATCGTACATTCTTTATTAAAATTTGAAATCAATGTTAAGAATTAAGTTCTTAACATCGATTTGAAATTTTAATTTGCATTACTGCATTACTTTATGGCATTATTGGAAGCAATTCAATAAGAAAACCTATATTCAGCCAGTTAATTTAGTATCTCAAGTGTATATTTAAGTCTGTCGTAAATGCAAAGCTACAAAAGAAAAATAAACTAGGCCAATATAAAAACTGTAAGCCAATTCATTTGACAGAATTCAGTACTAGGTTATTTCACTTCCCATGGCTTGTCCAGTAATTTTATGGAGACACTAAAAACGAATAACGAAAAAAAAACTATTAGATACAGATGTGCTGAATGTGCGGTAAGAATATAGACATAACTTGAATTTATTTGTAACTAAGCAATTTTGTTTTATTGCCTAGTAGTTATAAAACCTATAAAATTATATATATTAAAGTAAATATTAGGGAAAATATGATAGTCCATCTCGTGACATATCAACGGGCAGTAACCCCGTGTGTAGACCGTGTATAGTGGTCAACATCGGTCCTCCAATGTCGGACATGTCGCTCCTATCTGTTTCGATGCATTTGTCGTTTAAACACCGACCTGTAATAAATCAGCCACCGTATTAAAAACAATAAAACATCGTAAGTCTCACTATGGCACGATGAAATTAAAGCTTTAAATACATAGTTTTTAAAGCCACTTTACGTTGAATAAAAGCAATTACTTATACAGTCATCTTGAAAGCTAATTTAAGCCTATCTCAAGTCCACTACGGACACTCTTCATTCAATACTTTAAATGAGATCCTTATCGCACGCCCTTAAATAGATTAGTAGATTAATGATGTCTGTAATAATTAATAATGGATCGTGAATTTTACAACAACAATAAAAGCGGTTCGGTCGTCATCGTAAACACTGCCTTGCAGTTTGTTGTTTTGAATCCTTTAACTTTACGATCCGTCAATGCGTTCCGTATATTTACCTCGTCTTAATTACAGAGGAGTTATCCTCTCAGCTTTATTACCCTTTATTTCTGATATAATCAAGGTCCTGTTTAGTGGTAAGACAACAAGTTTTATGTTTGCCCTGCAATATACGGTTTTAGACTGCTTTTTAATGATGAAATCAAATTAAGTCCGTGTTGTGAAACGGTACAAACTAATTGAACAATCAACATATTTTAATAAGTATTTGTGTACTTCACAAGCGTGTATAAATTATCAAGGTAGGTAGCTGAATCTTCGAATAAACGAACTGAGTAATGAATACTCCTCTGAGGTATGACGTTTTGACGCAGTCGTCAAACGTTTTTCTCGGGGTTGATGGGTCAAACGGCAGTAGGTTCCGTAGAAACCAACATAAACCAAACAATGAAGTCCTAAGAAAGTGGACACCAACACCGTTCAAAATGCTTTGGAACGGAAAAGCTTTGAAAGCAACCGGGATTGGGACTCGAATGAAAAAATAGCCCTACCAACATAACCTTTAGTACCAGTTAGTACGATTCAAAATATATATACAGTCTTTTCATCCACTGTTAAGACTAGAATAAAGGCTAGTTAATGTTTGCACCCACTTATCTGTTTATCGACTTAATTGAAACCCATACAAGAATCATTGAGATTGACCTAATCAAATAGCAAAAAAAATAACCAACAACTTGGAGCGCCGGCTGGCCAACGAACAACTTTAAAAAGTTAAGCCCTTTTTGAAAAAGGAAAAAAACGAGAAGACCCCTAATTGATGCGTCGTCTTTGTTTAGTTTAATTCTAACATGCTTTTCCCATTAAACTGGTCAGGAATCGGGTCTGTGTTCAAGATAACGCCGACTCTTTTACTCCTTACACGTTATAATATTATGAAGTCGCGGCGGGCCCTCCATACTTTTAACCCTAGTTTAACTCTCGTTTCATAATGTTCGTCACTCGCCTGCACTAGAGAACAAATAAGTGAGTGACGTACTCTGCGCATTCGCATTTTTACATTGTCACAATGTCCCCGGGGCGTTTGTGTCGTATATTGAGATCGATATGTTTGAACTAAGTGCTTAAGTGCTTCGAGGGGATTACATTTCACTGATGAATGAGCAATGCACATTATTAACATTTTGAGATTTTCACAATTCATTTTATCAATAAATAGTTATGTAACTATTGAGACGAAGAATTACTACACCAAAAATTATATTCGCGTGAACTTTCGACTAAACTTTCTCTCATCTGAATATGATTTTAGTAATTTCAAATGGAAGAAGTGCTATCAGCGGGTATAATTTTATTATACACATATAAAATAGCATCAATTTCTAACCGAAATCTGAAATGGCTATCTAAATTTATGTAAACGTAGATTAAAGTAGCGGTGAAGTGCTCCTGTGCCACCGGGCCGTGGGCTGTGAAGACAACTCGGCACCTTTTGTGAGTTTTATACATTATCTTGGTTTACGTGTATTAACATGCGGAGCTGTGTCCGGTCGCGCGTCGCTCCTCTCCACACCCACTCGCTGTGTTATCACACACCCCGGTCAATGCTCGATAATTTTATTACAGAAGTTTTGTCGGATTACTTGAGCCTTCGAATTAAATTAAATGATACTTGTCCTTCGTTGATATGAACCATTAATTTATTTTAAGACCTCGTTTCATGCAAACTACTGCCACTGCTATAAGTAGTGGGCTTACATTTGCTTAAGTGTGAGTTTCCTCAACATATATAAGGAATAGAGACGCGATTCGACTGAACATCACAACAAACAGGCGTTTCCAAAGCTCCCCTGCGTTTCAGAAATGACACTGTAAACAAAAGTATCATATAAGTTTATTAATTACACAGCCCCTCCGGCACGAGCCTCCATGAATATTAATTACTGGATATCAAAAAGCTTTAGAACGCTCAAGGAGGGAAAGTTTTACAAAGAGCTTTTATTATTTAAGAAGTAACGTCGATGCGGTGAAACGAATTATGCTCACTAGCTGGTGTTGTAGGAAAATGTGCGCTTGCGAGTTCAAAACAGGGTCGTATTCATGGCGCATCGGCCACCATTTATCATAACTCGATAAGAAAGTGACGGAAGAAAGTCAATAGAGTAGGTGCTTGAGGGTAGGCTTTACACCGCGCTGGCGCTCGCTCGCCCCGCCTTAATGAACAAATAACAGCCGAGTTCCGACTGTGTGCGACTCTCCCTATTCAAATTATTCTGTTTTCATAAAAATAAAGTGTTATAACGCGTTTTTCAACCGTCAACGATCGATAAAACTGTGCTCCTAGGAACGAACAATGGAGTTAATTAGGCAATTTATATTAAATATGTAAAATTAGCGTTTTTGCAACTGTATACAGTACTTATCCAGTCATAAAACAATTGGGTAAGAACATTATAACGTTCTGTGGATTTGGTATACTGTTAGTCTGAAACAATAGTATATTATTTTTATACAAGCCAGATTAAATATATTTATATCTATATGTACTTTTATATCTACTTCTAAGTTAATATAAATAATATAAATATTATTAAAAATTAATGAGAAACTGGCAGAAGGCATTTGCCACAATTGTGAACCGAATGGAACAGGGGAAGAGACTCTAATAATTATAATTATTAGAAATTATGTAATTTCTTGACTGATTTGCGGGTTTCTTTCTACATTTGGAACAAAATACGTTCATATAAAATTTTAATGAGCACGTAGTATTTTTGTACATACTTTTTATAATACATATTAACAATTGAACCACTTAAAGATTCCTTCTTCATTTTTCACTTTTAGTTTCAAAAGCGAAAACGTTCTTTCTATTGGCACAGCTATTCTAAAATGAAAAGATATGGGTGGAATAGGTTTCAGTGAATTACGAGCACGGGATTAAAATTTGGCTTATTCCCGATTACCCCTTTTACCGACTCTCCTCGAAAATGATCCTTTATAATAGCGTTGTATCAAGGTGGTACAGTCATTGAGATAAATGTTATTTATATTTTCTTTGTCATTTTTTATGTCACCTGGGTGGCAGACAAGCACCCGGCATAACTAATAGAAAGTGGTTATTTATTGAAATGATCATATGCGTGTCGAGCCACAGACAAAAGCATAATTGTTGGTGGTGATGAATGGAGTTTGTCTTCAAAAAATATAATGTACATTTACCTATATTGCATAGATCTATTGTTTGCCAGTGTCTGTAAGAGCTCGTGGCTAGGTGGTAATCCAGTAGGTTAACACATTCCAAGGTTAAGCAACACTGGTCATGTTGGTCTTTGATTGGGTGACCATGCTTAAAGCCTTGAGACCCCTCCGTCGGCCCCGGTTGCCCGATCTTCATTATTCCGTTAGAAATGAATTCAGATAAGGTCTAATATAGATTCCTAAAAACACTTTTCAATAGTTTAGCTATCCTACCTAAATAAATATCAAGAATAGTGTGATAAATTTTGTTTTTCAGTTAATAGAATAGTAGTTTTGCGTACAGTAGACCTCGCGAGCACATTGTTACATTTTTCAGGTATCCTTAATCAAATCAGGTATCCTTCAAATGCGTGCATGTTTTTTTTTCACAACAACCTGTGAGCAATCGTCTCCTTGATGTTTCACCCAAAAATCATCAAGACTCGTTCATAAATAACGCGACAGCAAACTTCCCCCATTTTCCCACTTATCAAAAAAGTTCTCGATAAAAGTTGAGTTTTAAAGCAAAGAATATGTGATTTTAACAAAACTATGCAGTTTTGTGAAAATCTGTTAAGAAATTATATAATATGAGAATTAGAACTAAATATTATTTGTAAAAATATCAAGAATTGAATAATTGAATACTTAAGTACATTTAATGATTTGCAATACTTATATTTATTTACAAATAACAAATGCATTGTGCACTGACACACCTTTTATACATTATGTTTCTTGACATTTAAAAAGTAATATATTACCTTTTTTATCTCTGTCTGCAATATTATATTATGATATATATTATTGCAATTCAGCATAATATAACTAGGCATATAACTTATAATTTAACCAGCGTATTTAATTATTATATCATATTTCCATCATTCACATTTTTGGTCCTTTCCGCTTTCCATTATTCACATGCATTAATGCATAACATCCAATATATTTTCCTAATGCAAAAGAATCTAATATGTAGATATTTTCGAAAAAACAATTATAGAAATAAATTTTTGATTGAATAAATTCAGTTTTGTCAAAGCTACGAAGCTTTTTTCTTTACATTGAGAAATATATAAGTGAAATAAGAACTTTTTTTAAACAGATTTATTTTATATTGCTAATAATTAATCAGAATCCGAATACATAGTGGTGGAAATATCTTTAGATCTGGTTTTGTATTTAATAATTTATTTTATAGCAGTCGTTAATTGGTGTGCAGTTTTGATATAATTATTTTAATCGATTTTTATAATGTGACTAATATATTGGTACCTATTTATCAGCTTTTTATACTAATTCATTAACCTACCACCATTTCCTTGTCTATTTCGTTCGGGACAAAGAACTTCAGTTCAGGTTAATGATCAAAGGTGATTTGATGAAATGATATTTATTTGCATTTGCCTGTAGAATGCAATAACTTCCTTAGCCGGGTAGACCTACATTCAAAAGGAATTTTCAAACTAAACCAAATGTTGGACTCGACATGCAAAAAATAATTAAATTACTACAAAGATTATGCTCAAGTCCCCGTTATTCATAAAAACTTTCAAGCGCGCTTTGGCTCTTTTACACTTTTGAGACCATGTCAATAGTGTTATTTTTAAAGACTACTAATTACATTACCTACCAATATTCTTACTAATCCCTTCAATAAAATAAAAGAGGACGGTTTTCATCGGTGATCTACTTGGGGACTAATTCTAGATTGACAATCGAGTAGTCCCGGGTTCGCATCCTGACCACTACACTATCGCTATGAACCCATTTCTAACACAAGCAATTTAGGTTTACAACTGGGGTTTAGAGGAATACTAGTACTTAGGTACTAATACTAGGACTAGTATTATATAGCTCTCAACAATTTAAATCTATAATATACTTTTAGTGCTTTAGAATATAAAAAAGCTTAGAGTCTACAGTAAATGAAGTACAAAAAAATTGATTCAAAATCAATTTTAAAACAATAATATATATTAGTCTATTTAGAAAATACGTATGATCTAAAAAGTAATCATCATTCTAACGATTAAAATACTGGATTAACGCTTGCATGCAAATACTCGTAATAGCCTTAAAGACTCGCACAGTGAGTACCTACTATAGAAATACTGATATGTACTCAGTAGGTATTAATGTTATAGTCTGCCCAGCTAAAAGCATTGCTGAGAAATGGGTATGGCATTTGCATTTTTTTAATATTCACTTAGACTAAACAAAAAAAATATATGTATCCACCCACATTTCAACCACACGTACTTTAATTTGACACCGTGGATACAGACTCTTCAACGTCCTTTCATAAATATTCGAATTGAGTCTTATTTGGTGTCTATAACAAACTAAATACTTGATTATTTATTGTAAACTTTAAAGATACCTATTAATCTACTGGTGATGAGTTAGTTCATTAAACCTTAATTTAAGATCATCGAGCTGATTAAGTGATAGAGCTCTGAGGTAAATAGAATATTATCGCAGCTAGTAAAAAGTTCGTGCTCACTTACATTTGGTTGGTGTTACTAAGTCCCATACATTAATTTTTCAAACAAGCGTTTTATAAATTATTATGCTTTTTATTATTATACTTAAAACGTTGTTTTAACTATAATAATAAAAACATCTCGTCGTTAATGACCCATGTTCTGTAGATAATAATGGCTACATTACGCATTATCTGATTTTGCATAGAGCGTGATTTGCCAGGCGTAAAAAACTGGCTTATATAAATAAAACTGTTAGCCAGTTGTGTTCTATCGTTATGTCCATAGACAAGACAGAATGTGCCACAATCTAAAAATATATCACTAAAACTTTAAAAATGACTTGACAATTACCTGCGGTACAAAGTTGTAAAGAAGCGACCTGCGACCTAATATCTGCTTTTAAATTCTGTATATTAACATTTTGAGGTCGTTTCCGTTATTAACGTTTTTTAGCTACCTACCTATTTTTTATTATCAACTTCACTTAGAAATAGGAAATTTTATGACATTTGTATTTGCATTGACATTATAATAATATTATATAAATTTTTGTATGTTATACATTTTTTGTATACAACTTAGTTGGCAAACAAGCTCACGGCTCTTTCACTTGATAGAAAGTGGTTACCGTGGCCTATATATACATATTACATATTTTTGATATTCTTAATATATGATTTTAGTAGAAAACTACTACTATATATTTATATGAATCTTACAGTTTAGTCTTCCAATATTGAATTGAATCACTAAAATAAAAACTATAAAAAATCGACTTCAGGAAATAATGGGAGTCACTGGTAAGTGAATAAAAATGGAATCCAGGTTTTGGGACAAAAATACAAAAGTAGGACCCTATTCTTCATATTTATAACCTGTTTAACTTGGGTTTCTACTCTATTTTGTAAGTGCATACGTTATATCTGTGTACGATGTCAATAAATCTGGGGTAATGCAGCTAAGATCAAGTTACAAAAATTACAAAGACTACAGAATAAACTTATAAAAATTCTTTTCCGATACCCACGCCTAACACCAACCGACAAAATATACAAGGAAACTAAACTAATGAACATCAAGCAACTATATATCTATAATACTTGTATAGTAATGAAGAAAATTTTGGACAAAACCATCCACACCAACTTAACCTTAATAAAAAAAATCACAGATCTGCAAACGCAGCCTTCGCCGACCCAGCTTACTAATATTACCAAAGGTACGAACGGACTACGGAAAAAAAAGCATTACTTTTGAAGGAGCACAGCTTTATAACAAGTTACCACTAAACATCAGAAGAAGTAACTCTCTCAATATCTTTAAGTCACGATTATTATTGTATATAACTGAACATTATTAATGTCTTAATCTCACTGTAAAGTTTTCCTTTTGTCTAGTCCACAGGCAATTTTCAACGACAAACA
This sequence comes from Eilema caniola, assembly GCA_949126895.1. Taxonomy (NCBI): domain Eukaryota; kingdom Metazoa; phylum Arthropoda; class Insecta; order Lepidoptera; family Erebidae; genus Eilema; species Eilema caniola. Next base: position 34,536,672 of record OX421460.1, on the reverse strand, counting down.
GCATATCTATTGTTAATCATGTTTTCATGTAAGTGGCAATGTAATTGTCTTTTTGAAAATAAATATCTTTAAACCTACGATGTAATTGTGTTATGTGAAATAACAAGTATCTATATCTAAACAATATAGAGAGTACTGTTAAACTTTCAAGAGCCACCCTGTGTGGACGTCAATATATAATTACTTCTAATAAAGAGTGGCTGCAATTGAATATCGAATAACTCATGTCGATAACGACTAGTGCCATCAACTGGATTTTTTAGTAAATACTACAACATAAGGCGGAAGTGTTATAAATATAATATTCTCTGTAAAAAATATGAACGAAACAGTATTAACTGAACTTTGTTAAGAGATAGCTTGTAATGTAGTACGTACGGGTCGAGGCCGACGAGTTATTATTTAAGGTAATTATTTAATTAACACCGTGTCACGGAGTCTTACCCTCTTACGAGAGTTTAGGGCTACAAGGAATTAAGTACGGGGCTAATGTTAACACGGCATACGTCGCGGTTATTGTGTAGACACCCGCGCCAGCGCCCGGCGCGCCGTGGCCCCCCGCCGCGGTATTTATGGCCACAGTACCCAAGTTTTGGCGCACACACACCCAAACTATGACTGTTAACAATGTTACTCTTACCCCTCGCTTTTAACGTCATTAGTTGTACGAGATTTCGTACGTACTCGTAATGTGTATTTGTTTTCATAACGCACTGCTCCATAGTGTTTTCAGTTTGCCCTTTATTACTCATTCCTATTTAATCGCTGTGGGAAACTAACGTTTTGACTTGCAGTTTTTTTTTACAATTTATGAGTATAATATTCTTTTATGACGTAAGCAGATGCTTACAGAGGAAGCTTTATATTAGACACGTTAGCTCAATACACACAATTTACATCGCGAGACTCATTAGAACAAAGTAGAATGCGTTCATTGTACGTTAAATAGCGTGCCATAATATTTGAAGATATAAACTGATAGACAAAAAGACGTATAATGTTTTTGTTTTCTCATTAACAGTAGCTAAATGTTATCTAAACTCTCATTCGTGCAATAAAAAGAAATTCATCACGTTTTATATGAGCATTTTATTCAGACGGTGAGCGTCAAAGAACACTAAAGCTGTGCGCCTTTAAATTCATAACTTTTAATTAACTGGAATGCTAACACAATTACAGGCTTTATAGTCGTATCAAATTTTCCGAAACGGACCGTTCACCGTCGTAAAATGTGAGAATGATTACAAATTTTAAAACAAAGCATTGTAACGTGGAATTTAGTGCTGCGAGCAGCTGGCGTCGCGCTTAAGGGAAGCTTTAGGGCTCGTTCCGAGCTGAGAATGGGTCGTTGCATTGCCTCAGTTTGCTTGAGTCGGTGTTAATTTGTCGCTACAAAAGGAACAGATGTTACATACGGCGTATCCGCGCCCGCCACTCGCCACCACCGCTACTTGCTTTACTTCAAATACATTACTTTAATATTACTCCATGGTAACTAAAGGACGAACAATGATAGACTCCCTCGTATCCAAGTTAGCAAGCATATCTTAATATATTTTATGACATAAAAAGTGAAAGAATTTGATATTTTTAGTGAAAGTGCCGTTTTTGGTACTTTTCATAGTTACAGTAAGAGGAGTTCAGAGAATAAGAAAATTAGAGGTGCCCAAACTGCAATAGGTACAACTGCTTATAGGTGTGTGATCCGAAATCTCCAACAACCTCCTGGACAACGCCAGCGCTTCTCTCCCACCTAAGGGAAACGCTGCTGCCTACCACAAATACCTACCGGCCGTGGCGCGAGAGGCCCTTAAGTGGGCTGCTCGGAGACTTTTCACGTGTCCCTCTGACTACTAGAGGACACAGTGGAGAGCAGGCAAGTGGTGGGCTGGTCGCCGAATGCCGGCGTAGGCGTTACATGTGCAGCCACCTGTCAGTTCTTCACTCCCGCCGGCGCCGCAATCCGACAATCACCGGAAGGGGGAGCCCTTCCACCTTTCTGGGATCTCGAAACTGAAGATTATCCTGGCTCAGTCGGATGCAATATGTTTCAAGCAATCTTACACCTCGGCCTCTGAAGACCCAAGACGGCGTGCTGTTTTAGTCGGTTCGAGTTCGAACCACCACCCACACCTTGAATTTGGCCGAGGCGGAGGGGGCATATCCTAGGTGGTTATTTTACTTTTATTAAACAATTATTTTGTAATATTTTTTAACCATAACTAATTTTTTATTACATTTTACTCAATGACATCCATTGAGTAAAATGCACTAAAAGAATTAAACGCGTGAATACTACATTAGTATAATAACTATATCGAGTACCTACTTAGTGTTTGTTGGGTATTTATGAAGGAGTTTTTATGTGTGTTCAAGGCCTAAGCTAACCTCATCTGCATGTCGGTATACCTGCTGATTGTTAGACGAGGTCCTGGCGCAGGTTTTCCTCTGTTCGCTCCCACAAAAGCAAGTACAAACCAAAGAAAGAGATAGAGTCGGAGAGGGAACCTCGAGCTCCAAAGTACATACAAACGAATATCGTAGTGATAATAAAGACTACGCGTCGGAATCACTTTTGCCTTTTGCCGGTAGTCGTGGGTTCTTTAACATAGCCAGAAGAAATTAGTCGAATACTTATTGATTGGAAGATCTTTTATCTACCTCTATTGGAAGATCTTTTATCTATCTATTATTTTCGTTTATACGTAGGGACCTGCACGGATGGATTTTTAAAAATGTATCCACAGTAAAATGTCGGAATGTACCTATTTCTGCAATTTTCCGTTTATATTATTCCGTTTATATATTAGGAAGATATTATAACGTTATTTTATAATTCTTTGTTTAATTATTATCAATTTTTATACTTATCTACAAAAAATAAAAAAGCTAAATTTGCAAAATGTTTTGTAAATATTTGCATTTTTACATTTATATTTAAATTAGTTTCATTAAATTATTTGCCAAGCTTTAATAATTTAATAAAATTAAATTGTGTCCATTTCATCGAAGATAAAACGAAGTACCTAGTTAATGTAGTGGTATGGCCATAAACCAAATGCCGACTTAACTGAGTAATTGGTATTGGCTAATTTTATATCTAAATAACAGCTTATCTTAATTAAATTTTACTATTTTATTTTATTATATAAGTTATTCTAACATTTCAGGTTTTTGCACTATTCTAGAAATCTATAACATGAACGTATTGTTTTATACTATCAAATAAGTAGCTTTTACTTTTCATTTAGTTCATACTAAATATATGTGCTTAATTAACATATTTTATTACTAGGGCAAATGGGGTTAAGTCAAGATATTTCAGGCTCAAGCCTACCTCGCCTGCAAACCAGGACACCCTGATTGGCGAAAGAGAGGCTCTGGCTCAGGTTTTCCGATCTGGAATCAGACTTCATATTACTCATAGGTAAACCTTGGCAAAACTTGGAAAAACCTTTACTTACCGTTGGTAACTTTCCATCTTGGCAATTGTTTTGCCAAGATGGAAAGTTACCAACGGTAAGTTAGTTCCTTCTTAAATAGGACACATACAATAATGCTCAATGTTGAAGTGAATGAAATGGAAACAGTTACCAACTCTTTATTGAATTGTGAAAGCTTTTTAAATTTGCAGAGAACTTATAAAGCAAAACGAAAAGGAGACAAAAATCATGTTCACTCTTTTGGATATAAGAATGAGTTGTAATATACTCGTATGTTGGCGAATTTCTAATAGTTATACTAGCACATGCTGCTATTTGCTACGAAATTATTTTACTCATATAATGAGGTTCACAATGTATGGGATAAACCGACTACTGCTTTGTCAAGCTCTTAAGTGACACCTCACAGATAAGCATCTTGCGATGTATAAATGCTAATGAAACTTAATTTTACTGAACTAAGTAACTAAATACCGACATATAAATACACGTTCAATTTTTTTTTGTTAAATTCACTTTGAAATGTTAATGCATACCTACATTTGAGAGACTGAACTAACTCGTTTAACATATAATACTTATGTACGGGTGTAATGTAAAATATACCGTGGCTGGCAACTTTTAAAGAACACCGATAGCCTCACAAAGTTAACAAAACGTCGTTCGCCAATCCCATTTTGTCGCCTCTTATCCGCAACGAGCCGCCGTGCGACGCGCGAATCATGACGGCCGGCGCGGCGCCTCATTTTCCAATTTCCGACATTAATCCCCAGATCGTAAGGTTTGTTAAATCAAATAAGTTCTTGCTTTATTATGCTATATATAATTTAAGCATTCGAATTTACATTCGAACTAGATCCATCTCGCCGCCTTCTTCGCCCAAAAATTTTAATAACAAAATAACTTGCCAACTCCGTCTCGTCAAATATAATAGCAAAGTTGGAAGTAATAAGACAAAATTTTATGCATAACAAGGGGAGCCCTTCGAGACGGAGTGGGGAGAGGGTGCGGGGGACAAGCGCGAAGGAGGGTTAGCACTTGTCGGCTTGCCTAGACAGAAATGAAACGTCAAGCCTTATGAAGACGAACAACTTCGCCTTAACAAGTATAAATCTCCTTTTCATCCTGCGTAGGTTTTTTGACGCAGTTACGGGTAATGCTAATTTATGGTTTGTAATTGTTTGCTGTTAACCTCGTCGGTCGAGCACCTAATAATCTTCTCGAGTGTTTTGATTTCATATTTTTTAAGTCAACTTTATAAATTTTATCTTCAAATTGAGTATGAGTACCTACGACTATTAAGCTTTTTAGTTAACACTTAATATTTAAACGCCATTGTAAACAACACGAGAGTGTTTGCGATTGGAACTGAACCTAAACTTTACAAACGATGTGGGGAGTTACGTGTATCATCCGCCACTCAATGCGACATCTGTGCCGCCATTTACATACAACAACAAAATATATTAAAATCCTGTCATCGCGATCCAAGACACAGTTGCGAGCCGTCATTGACACCGGGCGCGGGCGGTGATTAGCTGTGGGGGGAAGGGGGACACGGCGACAAGGAAAAAGGGCTACCCAGCAATAATTACTTTATATACCCCCTGTGAATAATTACCCCGGCCAGAGATCAATTAGACGGAAACACCGAATTAAGCCCTTCGTTAATGAGCCGGCAAATTTTTATTTCACTTATGTTCTTCATTATTTAATTCTGGAGTTAAAACATCTCTTTAATGGTAATAATGTGATAGTGATAGGTATTTATTAACCCTCCTATTCAAGTGACAGTATTTCATAATTAGACGGAAGTAGATTCCTATAGCTGTAGTAATTGCGTGTATTGTAGGTTAGTTTTACTGCCACGGCCACTCAATAGTTTCATATATTTGCGTGTATTAACAAAAAAAATGTGTGTCGACACAGAGGATGATACAGAGAAAAAGTCTGGTTTGTCATACTATCTATCACAAGTCGTAAAACATTTTTTCCACTTCCTACTCAAAGCGTTGTAACGACTTAACATATGGTGAACTAAATTATGTTACCTACGTCTAAACGACAGCCAAATAAAAATGTCCAAACATTTGTATACATTAAATAAATTTATCATTCCGTTTCATTTATAGGAGTGTTGCAGTGAAAAGGAAGCTGCCGTGCGCACATGGGGAGCCGTCAAATCCCAAACGTATTATTTTTTCAATATCACCTCACACGCTCGCTAATACAAGATAACGAAATTCACGACAATCGGATGAATGTTTGCGCTGCGTGAAATCACGACTTTTGTGTGGAAAAAAGCCTGACATCGAACGTTAGAACGAACGCGTCTCCGCACGGGACGAGTGAACACGTGTATGTGGGCAGACGAGGGTACGGACATATGACGATACCTGTCAAAATATGACGAGTCTCATTCAGCTACAGATGTAGCTATTGTCATCGCGCTAATCTCATTCTGTGACGCGAACTGTGAAAGTGCTATTCTGGCGATTAACACATTTTCGTAACGAATTGTTGGGAGGCTGTCAGTCGAGTTGCGTAAGCTGTGACAGGAGAGTGGCAGCAACCGTGGGGTGCGAGCTTAGGGCTCAGCGTACTGGACGCCGCCCGGCCGCTCCGAGTGTGCCTGTCGGATAGCGTTATCAGCCCGCTTGCGCTGCGTCGCTTGCGAAGCTGATGATTTCAAACAATGCTTACACCGGCACGTGCAGTGCCTAATGCCGCAATAGTAAAAGTACATACCTAGATGCTAGATTTTAAATGTCTGCCTCAGATAGTTCAGGTACAAACTTTTACGATTTTGAATACAATTAGGTACCTACCTTATTATTGTCTTAATAAGTAAGTAGGTAGGTACATCCAAATTCTTATTACTCTATGTATACCGCAGCTGCTAGAAAACGTTCGACTTTGTACTTAGTTTTCAAAATGTGTTGTTCAATGTTCATTTAAATTGAGACGAGACAAGAAATCAGCGCCCAAAACACATTTGGTTTGAATGTTTCTTCCCCAATACATTTGTAAAGATACGGCTACTTAGTAAAATTAGAGGGTAGGGGAGAAGTGTCACACAAAAGTTATTTAGATGTTTACGTGTGCATCGTTGCATTAAATAAGCAACGAATCCTTGCAGGGGGTGGCCGGGCTCCGACCTGGGACAATGATATCGCGACACCCGGCCCACCCTGGCGCACTAACATGATTAACTTTTATATTGGCAATCACAACCGTTGACGTTTTCGGCTTTGTTCTATACAAATACCACTACAATGTGTTATTTGTTAGAATTCTTGTATGTATTATCAGACTTTATTTAATCTGTGATAGATTACTTACCATCAGGTCAATCGATGTTTAGATCTTTAGATGGGAAGAGATGGGGATGGGATACATAATTAAAAAATTAAGTAGCAGACATGTATAATTGCATATGGTAATCTTTCATACATTAATACAGGATTTCTGAGACGAGATGACGTTTGTACGCTGTGATAAACTTACAGAAAAATATTCTTATGACACCATCCCTAACTTTTTAAGATATTCCGAACCACAGTGACGGATTTTGAAATGAATAATAGTTAGCAAAATGTTTAAAATTAGGAAAAAAAAAATGCTTACCGATCGTATTTCATGTGGGAATCAAAATACCATTAAGCCATTTGATAGCCCTACTAGAAATGACAAAAATCACCAAAAACTTTTCTTTTCAAAAGTTTAAAGATATAAATGGCAGAAGTGACAGAATGAGATGGCAGACGATGTCTCTGCTTACTCCAGTCGATAAGAGACGTCAGTATATGTATAGGTTAAAGAAATCAAAGAATAAATTTAGTTACATATTAATTATGTTTCCACTGCCTGACTGCATGACAATCGAAATGACTAATAATGAGTCAAGTTGAGATAATTATATCAAAATAAAAAAGAAGAATAAATAAATAACGATATAATTTCAATAACCTATAAATAATTGGCCACTTATAAATTTATACAAGTTACAAACAGATATTGAAGATCATAGAGCGGTAACACTAAACATAGGCTTGCCTACACCCGACAGTGCAGTTAATTGCGAGCACAGAATCACACTTCGGCGCCTGGGCCCCATACGTTCCCATGAGACGGCATCTCTTTCACTGACATCCCCGCCTCTTCGTCAGCCGACCTCTTAATCATTCACTCTTAATGGAAACCTATCAACGACGTCTATCTCGCTAAAATACGCATGAAATTTAAATGAGACACTCGAAAGAAAAGCAATTGAAAAAAAAAGCACGAGAATGTTTGCCGAATTGTGTCCGAATTGAACAATAGCGAAGCCACCAACGCTGACGTTCAGCGTCCCGCAGCGCGACTTATGAATAGAATAATGCGAGCCTACACAAAACCGAGCAAGCGAACATCATCAATCACTGTATTTAGAAATGTTTCATTAGTAAACATTAAGATGTTTGCTTATATGTCCGAATGTTGTCTGCCATAATATGGCCAGATTCCGTGAAATAAGGGTCGGTGGTAAAATATTGTCAGTTAAGATGTATGGGATGACGCTGTGAGGTAAATAATCGCAGTGTACGGTGTTGCATCGCAAGTTCCCCACGGGGTAGGTGTCAAGGCCACTGCTGTGAATTTACGTTGTTACAAATTCAGTTCACCCATTCTATTTAGATCTCTATGCTACAAGGAGCGTCCTTTTATGAGAACTGGACAAACGTCTGTATAGAAAGTAAGTTATCAAGTGGCATTAGAATTGCACGTTGTGATTTTGTGATACTTTGTTGTACAGATCTTCTATTTTAACACATTATTAATATTCCTTTTTAACCAACTTCAAAAAAAAAGATAATTGTCTACAAGACACAATTCAACCTGTAAATTAAGCTTAGCTATAACTTAGCAAATACCTATACGAAAAGTTACCTACTTTAAAACAATTTTCATGGCAGGAAATAAAAAGAAATGTTAATACACACACACCGGCAGAATCAGTGCAACACAAAATTATGGTCTGGGGAGGGATATGTTTAGGAGCTCACACGGAGTTAGTGGTAGTCGATGATGGAAATCTGACTGCTGATCGGTATATCAGTGCAATTTTAGAGGAATATGTTATGCCATTTGCCCCATGTATTGGTAACGACTTCATTTTAATGCAGGATAATGCTCGGGCTCACAGAGCTCGCTCAGTACAGGCATACCTAAACCATGTTGGTGTTACGGTGATGGAGTGGCCAGCACGGTCCCCGGACTTGCTAAAGAGGAGTGTAAAATCAAGAATGCCAGCTCCTAACAATCTTGGCGAGCTGTGAAATACATTAGTTGAAGAAAGGCAGAGGTTGCCCCAAGAAATCATTGACAACATCATTCGCAGCATGCCCAGACGGATGGAAACCTTAATCAGGGCACGTGGGAGCAGCACTCGTTATTAAACATGTTGTTGTTGTTTCATGTTTAATTATTATTTGTTTAAAAATACAGCTAACTATTTTATACTCTCCTTTATTATGTTCCGCTTATTCTGCCGATGTGTGTACAATGAAATAGTTCATAACAAATATAGGTAATTGCCATGCGATTTTTCTGATAGGCTATTATCGGTAGGTATATAATAAGTCCGAAGTTGTATTTTTATTTAAATATTTATTATTTCATTTAATATTTATTTTATTTTATTGTCATGGTATAGGTAGAAGGCGCATTTAGACTAAACAAGCGAATGCTCATTCTATCTATAAGTATAATATCTAAAAGAACTAACATTCCTTACGATTTAGTAACAATATTTTAATTAGTTATTTTATACATTTTCACTATTGCAAATAATATTTTGATTTGTATTAAAATTATATTTTCATAAGCTGCAATTCTAACAACTGTCGTGAGCTGGTTGGTCTGCGACTCAAATGCGCCTGACAAAAGAGAGAAGGTACCTTGTAGACGTTGTACGTTGCCGCTAAAAAACGTAAAGGCGCCTACCTGAACTATTTTACAAACAAATTTCAAAATAAACACATTTTTTGTATATACTGCTTCAAAAAATTGAATAGCAAATGTTATTTTTCTGTAATATAAACGAGATTTAGGTATTGAATATAATATGTGGGTGTTTAATGTTTGTTAAAACTGGGAATCAGTAATCAATATTACTTATCTAAGCACAAGTCTGAAAAGTTAGTGTAACTAGGTAGTTACACTACCTTTTCTAACTCACAGTTTCATGGTAGGTATTTTTTATTTATCGAGTTTATTAAAAGACATCAGATCACAGTATCAATAGTAAGTTGTCTCATTAAATGTAGGGATAGGGTATTAGTCTTTATTGAAAATAATATTAAATAATATTTGTTGATAATCTTAATTCATAATAAATACCTTTAAAAATGTGATGTTTTATTGAGTGAGCATCTTATATTGTACGAGCTTTAGATATGATCGATGACTAGAGAAGGCGAGGACACCCACCCATGCAACTTCATAGAGACAAAATCGATACTGGATGTGTTCATCAAAAAATTTCTGCTTTTGGAGATGTAGAAATTTCTCTAGTTTTGTTCAATGATTGAAGATTCTAAACATAAAAGCTATAAATAAATGTAATATACCTTACAGTTTTGTATTTCGTATCCTTGAATTGGAATCTGTGCGTTTCCTTGTACCTACTATTTGTCAGAAGCTTAGTGATTTAAGAGGCGAGCCTTACCATAGAGAGGTGTCAGGCTCGGATTTTGGCTGTGCAGCAGTGGTGGAGGTAAGCGTGCCTAACACAACCCATTTAGTTAAGCTAGAGAGGTTAGTAATTACGGTTTCTAATACTCTTTTATTTTTCTTTGAAGAGGTCTTTAGGAGAAGTGAATCTCAATAAATCTAGTGTGAAAGTAGAGAGCGCCACTTTAGGCGACCGAGCACAGAATAGAACTCATAAGACCCACGTCCCACGAAGAACTACTCGGACGCCGTTTGACCTCACGGGTGATCAGCCCTTCTGAGTGGGCCTTTTAACCCATTTCCCCTATGTAACGACTGTCAAACATGTTCGTATGGCAAACGGAAACAACGGTTTAACGTGCTCTCGTCATAAAAACAATTTTGGACTGAGCAATCTAGACCTAAAAATCAATATTCCGGAACAGAATTATTGTGTAAAACACATTGAAAAAGTAGAGTTGGCTATTATTATAAGCAAATGTTATAAGAGCGAAGTCTAATAATATACCTAATCAACAAGTTTTAAACCTATCGATGTCCAGGCAAGCATTTTCTATTGCCGACTTCATCGTCACTGAACAGGTCAGTTGAGACAGTGGTAAAGTACTGGACTATCAATGATTAAAAAGGAGGTCCGATATAGGTATAATGATTTACTTATCTCGTTTAAATGACATTTATTCAACAATTGTCTTGCTTTTAATTAAATATTGGTACCCAGCGAAGAGATGCATATTTTAACGACGCATAATAAAAATATTATCTATTAGTTTCTTTTGTATATTGATTACATCATGCAACGTCGTTGGTTTCATTACAAGTATAGATAACCCCTATAACAGATAACCTCTCATACCAAGTGGCACATATTTAATTAGAATATATCATAGTGACCAATTTATTGATATTGTCTAAAACAATTTTATTATTCCACTTCAATAACTAACCTTCATTATTGTCTCAATTAAAGTAACCCAATTCTGATAATAATATTAATAACACTGAAACTGAATAAAATGAAATCAACAAAACAAAAACCTGAAACTTTTTGTTTGTTTTGTTTAGTTGTAGTAGTTTACAAAAAAAAATGAGGCATTTACTTACAAATTCGTTCACATTTACATTCAGAATTTAAAAGAAAGTTCAAATGTAGAGGCGAATATAAAATTTAAAAAAATCAGAATCCTGGTCCCCTTACTACTCAAGATCCTTATATTTCAAGATCATGAAGTCAGGATCTGTCAATTAAATAATCATAGTGAGTAAGTCGATTATATTGGACCACTTTTGATTTGAAATCGTATATTTAGTTTATAAAAAGTCTTATCAATAGATATGTAAATAACGTTTCATGTTTTGATTATTAATACCAATATTATAAAGAAGATTTGTAAGATGTTTGTAATGAATAGGGTCTGAATCTAGTACTGTCGGTTAACTGTGGATTTAAAAAAAAATCTTTCACCATTAGAAAGCTAGATTTTTCGTGAGTAACATAGGATTTAAAAAAAATAGGACTCAAGCCTCTACGACAGGTTAAATAAAACGTATGTTTTGCTGAGGCTTGCCACCGGTAAAATTTAGGAGATTAGTCGTTTGCATTGTACCATAGATATGTAAATCGTACCAGACAGTTAAATACTCCATAAAAAAGCTTATTTCGGATCGGTCTTATGTGCGTTTAATTTCCTTTGTCTTTTCCGTACTGAAAAAAGAACAAATATCATTATGTGTATATAATAATTGAATATGTATTCGTGTGAAACTAGTCGGTGAACTACAAACTTCGTTAGTTTAAGTTAGTAGTTAGTTATTTAAAGTAGACTGCGTAGCTTTAGTTTACCCATATCGCGTGTTATGAACTTATAACCTTACAAAGAAATATGAAAATTGACTTCAATTCCACCGAAAACTATTTATTTTCGCTCGTCAACTTAAATACGCTGGTAGTTGGTGGCAACAGTAAAGCACACTCGTAGTTTGGTGTTGCCAGTATAGAATAAAAGTGGAATTTAATAAGAAATCTGGAGATTGCACGATTTTAAAGGTAGTAACTCGACTTATTCCTAAGTTATAATGTGAAAAATTATTTTACTTAGTGAAAGACATTATTTGTCTCACTTAAAAAAAATAGTGCATACCGCGATTTCTTCTGCTCCATAAGATGTGGATAATTTAGAGAGGTGTACAAAACCTGGTACAGTAAAGAAAAGTAATAGACTTTATAAATAACAAAACATTTGGCAGTGGATCTACACTCTTGTCATATCTAGTTAGTAGTAGGTGTCTGTTCATAGTACGTGCTTAATGAAATACAGATATCGATACATCATTGATCGTGGTACGATAGCGGGCTCTACGTCATGTTTACTAGATCTGACATGAACGCCCCGTGTAGTTTGAACTCTCATTACTGGAATTAATGATGATTATTGTACCTACATAAATGGTGATTTCATTAGTTCTAAACTTCTTTCTGAACGAATTGTGCATATCGATTAACAGATGACATGACTGTAAGTATGTAATTGCATGTTTAAGTTTACGCTGAGTGAAGTTCTTGTAAATAAGTTGAAGTTTTTAAACGAGCTTCTATTTAGACGGATTACTTCGGGCGTGGTCCGGTAGCTAAGTGGTCAGGGCAGTCCCCCTGTACGGGAAAGGTCGTGAGTGTGAGTCACTCCTGGGCCGATTCAAAAAAAATTCTATCTAAATCGATTTGAAATTAAACATACAACATGCTTTAAAAATTTCATTCAAATGCATTTAATGTTTAGAATAAGGAACCTTGATAGAACAGTATATAACAAAGCGCCTCGTTTGAACCACTTTCTTTTTAGGCGATAAACAATCGCACAGCCGGCTTTTATGGGCCGGTGTTTAATAGCACAAGGTACGCGGCTTACAATCGCTCGAATAACAGGCCTTATTAACCAACTCTATGACCCTATCTCATCAATTCTGATGGTCCCATACTAAGAACGGAAGATAATGCAAAAACAGTTTTAAGTTTTTTGTTGAAATTATTCTGCTGTCTGTAGGAAGGACCTGCTGTCCCATTCAAATGGCACAAAATTTGAACGTGAAATTCTACTGAGCCATACTTCTCTTGAAGGCATTGACTCCGTTAATAAGTACTATCACCATAACGTACCTATTAAGTAATAACTAGTCAGGAAAATTTATACTATCTATATTCACTATTCATACTAGTAAAAGCAAAGATTTAAGAATTAAAATAGAAAAATGTTTACTCAACAAACCATACTAAACCATTTTCTTTTTGCATTCCTAACTAGGAACTAAAAATAAGAGTATATAGATTTTTGTCCTTAAAGGCTACTGGTAAAGTGGGTGACACATAAACTAAAAACGAAATGAATTTCCTGTATTAGGAATGGTTCAGTTCGGTAGTACACAGAAGCTGCCTACTGACCGCACCTATAAACATCAACCAAAGGTTTCATCATCTAAGCTTTTAACCTGGTCCCATACATGGCTCAGATCTAGAGGTTCACGTGCTTTAAGAGTCAGCTAATTTGTTTAATATATTTGTTTGCTGACGGTAGACGGCTGAAATGTCGGCTGACCTTACAACTCTGAAAGGGGCTTCATCAGTTTCGTCGGTTAGTCAGCAGGTGAGTAAGTTTTGCTTGAGCCCCAAAGATCTTAGTTCCTAATAAAGGGGCTTGTTTCATAACCACATAACACAAAATATTAAATAAGACTACTATGTAGTGCATTATCTACTGTAACCCAGAGCCAAGTCAACCTCACCTGCTAGCCAGTACACTTGCTGACTGACAGACAAGACGATTTAATGCAGGCTTTCCTATTGCAGTTAAGGGGGCCGTCGCTAGTTGCTCCCGTAAAATCATGCAAAATCAAACAAAAAACTAATGTTAATGTGCCCTAATGATCACGGGTAATTTAAGAAGAGATTTAAGAAGTTCTGTATTCTTTTGTGTCATTATTTTGCAGTAGGTATTTCTGATCAATTATTATATTTCACAGATTGGGAAAGGCAAAAGCTGCAGATCCCAAATGGTGAAAAGAAAATTTGATCAAAATGATAGAAGAAATCACAAGCAAGAAACTGGGAGTGATTTAGGCTAGCCCGAAATATGAAATACTAATATTCAGTGTTTGCAGTATTCAGGCTGGTTACATGAAGACTGTTCAAGTTTTTTAGAGAAATGCAACAAATGCAAAAGCAATAATGAAGTATAAGGAAAAGAAAAAATCACGACAAAGCAACAAATATTACTGAGGCACATGTGACCAATGTATCCGTGTAATGTGCCCCTCCCTAGACTTTAAGAAATCGTAAATCTCTGCTGTATGTGTATTAATTAAATTTAACAAGAATTTTTTAGTTTCTACTTTGCAAATTAAATAAGATTTTACGACTAATTACTGAAATAAACATAATTTTCAAAATAACACCGTTTTTTTTGCAATTTTTCGAATGGTGGGGCACGATTGCCTGGTTTGATTGATTGCCCTCGAACCAGAGAGCCGTTCCAGTTCAATCATATGAACCGAAATTCGGAGGTAGTTAATTCATTAAGGTTAAGCGACTAACCAAAACAATTAATTATTTTATGCTTTTCCAAGTAAATTTAACTATCGTGGATGTATTCTAAATTTTGCTTATTATTTTGAATTTTTAGAAAGCATAGATATTAGGTACATATCGGCTCGACTGTTCACCCGAGTTACACTACAGTAGTTATATGCAGCGCCCCCTAGTGAGCTACTATACTGCAAACCCATTACTGAAAACCGCATCAACATCAGGCCAGTAGTTTTACAACATAGATGTGCACATACGATATTTACTGCAGCGCTGCTAGTGAGTTATCACTGTAACGCCTATCTAAGAACATGTACCAATCAAACCCAAACCCATGACTGAGAACTACATCAAAATTGGATTGGTTGCTATAAGCGCCTCCTGTTGCAGTTGGAAGTTTGTATGAAAGTACTATGTTTTGAAGTAAGAGACTTGAAATTTAAAATGTATGCTCTATAGATGTTTTGGAGGTGTACTTATAATGTTTCCTAAGATATCAAGCCCATTTTGGAATTAAAACAGGGGATTACAGTTTGTACGAAAGTCCAACTCACTCCACGCGTATGAATTCATAGGCGGCCGCTAGTACCTAGATAATAAGTAAAAACATATTTAATCTCCAGATACTTTTGATGTTATTTTTATGTCCTATCTAAGTGCATAGGATCCAATCAAAGTGCGTAGCAAGATTTTGAGGCTGATGGTGCCGGTACAGCTGCTGATTACGGACTAAGTTCAAACGCACGCACGCAACTGATAGCCTATATACTGAAAGAGTGATCCCCAGACTCAAAAGAACAAGCTTTGGGTATAGCCGGGAGTAACACTGTGGTGAAGATGTTGATGTGTTTTAACATGCAACAGCTTTAAAAAAAGAATTTTATTTTAGAATATTCTATGAAAATAGTTTTTTTGAGCCATATGAAAAATACACAGCCATAAAAACTGTTTGATGGTAGCAATAATAACTTCATTCATCCTTTGTGGATCTCTACACAACACAAAAAAGGGTTTTACAATCGAAATCAATTTAAAATTAATAAAACCGTTCGGGACAACCGCAACATACAATTATCTGGTGCTTGTATCAAAAGCATTAAAAAAGAACACTCGTTTTTGTGTTTATCATTTCTCTTAATATTGTGTTCCAAAATGCTTTTTAATAATGCCCTTTTAGAAGAATAGTCTGGTATTTTTACGGTTACCATGATATATCGGTAACAATTATTATTTTGGCTAACGAAGCTTATAAATTTTTATGTGCCGTACTTAACATTTATTTATTTGACCAGATCGCCAACTATGCTGAAGGTTTTCATACTTAATGGTAACACCCTCTAGTAAGTTTCACTGTTATTTAATAGGTACAAAAAAATCTGATTTTCAGTTATTACAGAAAATAAGACTTAAGGTGATTTTCCACCAGAGGGGCGAGACGAGACGAGGAGAGGAGAGAATTGAAATTTGTATGGCAAATTTTCAATCCTCTCCCAGCGTATCTTTGGTGGAAACAGTGTGGATTGACGAGAATATGCGAGGCGTGAATTGAAATATTTGTTTGTGCAAAAATGAACCGTATTGGTTCCGATATAGAGTATAAATCAACTTCAAGGTGATTTTCCGCCAGTGTGGCTAGGCGGGGCGAGGCGAGGAGAGAATTGAAATTTGTATAACAAATTTTCAATCCTCTGCCAGTGCATCTTTGGTGTAAACAGTGTGGATTGACGTGAATATTGACCGCTTATTTTTATTCGGAGTTTTCGGCATTGACGCTAGAATAAAGTTATATCGAGCATTGTGTGTGAGCTGTCTAAAATACATTTATATATGAAGCATACGGGCGGCGGGGCGCGGCGGTCACGCGCGAGCTCGCGATGGCAATTTTTAGTGGAAAAGGGTCAGTGCGATTTCAATTCTCTTCTCGCCTCGTCTCGTCTCGCCCCTCTGGTGGAAAAGCACCTTTACCACAGTCCAACGACTCATACTTCATACGTCATACTGTGCTATTACTATGCCATTATCTTTATTCAACCTTACTTTGCCATTTATATGTAATCGACCAATAATCACTAGACGGTGAACGTTATCTAATATCTATTATTTGTATCAAATAACAAAAAACCATTCTAACTTAATAGTATGTTATTGAGTACAGCTTAATACGTACACACATTCCTGAGGATCAAGAGATATTTATGTCAAGAAATACCAAATATTACACACTTACATTCATTAATCTAAGGATAAATTATAATTTATAATGGCGTACGAACGATGCATTAATAAATTTGGACCAGAGTATTGAAAAGTTCGGAGTTATGATAAATAAATAACAACATGATTTCGAGGAACAAACAAACAAACACAGGTCACCTCCCGGAGCTCGGAGCGCGTGCCTCGGATTAGCTGTATTTTCATATCAAAGGGCTCGCTCAGTTTTATGAATTGCTTCTATTTGGGGCCCGACGTAATGTCTTTCTTTATACAAGGGACATTTCGCGTGGGAGAATTTAATTTGCTGCACTTTTCGTTTAATCGCATTAGAGGGTATTCATATCTTTATTTCGTCGAAGCATCAGTTCCTTATCCAGGGCCGTCTTAAGGCTATATAGCGCCAGGGTGCGAAGCTCAGACTGCGCCCCCCCCCCCCCCCGGTCAACAACAAAAAAGACGGGTTGCACTCTGGGAGTGCCGGCAGAAGTGAAAACATTTTCTTTTTTTCTTTCTTCGTTATATACATAGAAAAAGATAAAAAAAGAACATACCATACTATACCTGTAATATAGCGCTAATCATAGAACCTATCAATTATTTTCTGCTAATTTTCTGTCAGAAGAAATTAATAAATTATGAAAAGAAAAAATAATCACAAAAAGTTATAACTTATAAATTACAGAAAGAAAAAATAATCATAAAAAGTAATAAATTACAAAAAGAAAAAATAATCACCAAAAGTAATAAATTATAATAAGAAAAAACAATCACAAAAAATCCCTGAAGGCCAGGTGGTTTGAGCCCGATACTATCTGAAACTATAAGGACTTACAGTCGAAGTGCTTACCGTTTAAGCTACGACGCTATCTATCGTAACTTGCAAAATAGATAGTCTGTACCTAATCTTGTATGACGTCAGTCGCCGGTTACGGTTCAAAGGTCAACGCCGCTAAAGAAGTTTTCACTTCAAAAAACGCAATAAATTTTTGATGTTTCATTTATTTTTCTCTAAGATCTGTAATCTACAATAAATATACCTCATCATCATCATCATCATATCAGCCATACGCAGTCCACTGCTGAACATAGGCCTCTCTCATAGACTTCCAGAATGACCGATCTAACGCAGCCCGCATCCAGCGCTTCCCGGCGACCTTGATGAGGTCGTCCTTCCATCTGGCCGTTGGGCGTCCTACACTACGTTTGCCCGTACGCGGTCGCCATTTCAGAACTCTTTTGCTCCATCGGCCATCTGTTCTGCGCGCTATGTGTCCCGCCCACTGCCACTTTAACGAGCTAATCCGCTGGGCTACGTCGGTTACTTTTGTTCTCCTACGGATATCATCATTTCTGACGCGATTACGTAGGGAAATACCGAGCATAGCCCTTTCCATGGTGTAGATAGCTCGTTGAGCGACTTTGAGTTTGTTTAAGAGACCCATAGTGAGGGACCACGTTTCAGATCCGTAAGTCATCACTGGTAACACACATTGGTTAAAGACTTTCGTCTTCAGGCACTGATGTATGTCGCACGAGATGACATCTCGTAGCTTCCCGAACGCTGCCCAGCCGAGTCGGATTCGTCGATTTACCTCGTCTTCGAAGCTGGAATTGCCTACCTGGATCAGTTGACCCAAGTAGACGTACTCGTCAACAGCTTCTAAGACTGAGTCCCCAACATGAACCGGTAGAGGCGCAACATGGATATTTGACTTAACCTTTGTCTTGTCCATGTTCATCTTAAGGCCCACCTGTTGGGATACTCTGTTGAGGTCTTCGAGCATGGTGTTCAAGTCTTCCAGCGATTCTGCCATAATGACAATATCGTCGGCAAACCGAAGGTGAGTGATATACTCGCCGTTTATGTTGATGCCAAGTCCTTTCCAGTTCAGTAGCTTGAAGACGTCTTCCAAGGCAGCCGTAAACAGTTTCGGAGAGATCACGTCTCCCTGTCTAACGCCCCTTTTCAGTTGAATTGGTTTCGTGCTCTGTTCCTGTACTCGGACCGACATAGTGGCGTTCTGGTATAAACACTTCAAAACTTCGATATACCGGTGATCTATCCGGCACCGCTGGAGAGACTGTAGCACGGCCCATATTTCGATCGAATCGAAGGCTTTCTCATAGTCCACGAATCCTAAGCAGAGAGGCCGGTTATACTCTATAAATATACCTATAATGAAAAAATAAAATTCAAAAATTAAGGAAAAGAAATGGATTTAATATTTCTCAAACGTTTCACAGCATTAAACAAAATCAAACTTTAATTTTCATGCAATAAGATTCAACTACAACAACAAGAATAACCGACACTCAGAGCCGCATCGCGAACTTACATTACAATGTACACCCTAACAGCCTAATTATAGAGGCCATTTCGCTTAAAGTGCGGGCGCCAGGCGGCTAGGTCAAAGGGCCTCTTTGGAATGGAGATATTGCCGCGTGCGTGTTAAATTAATTTAATTGTTATGTGTGTATCAAAATAAGAGCTATTTTACCTTGCATATCGTGAGCGGTATGACACGTGCCGAAAGGCAAAGGTGACAATAATAGGTACAATGGTAAATTTTAATATTGGTTGATGCCTATATTTTTATGCATGTAGGGGTTTAATTGACGTAAGTGTACGTAACGGGGGCATGGCGTTAATATTGTACTTATGAGTTAAAGGTTAAATTAGGAAATATCGAAATGTTTAGAGCTCGGCCTGCGCCCCCTCGGGCTATGCGCCCGGGTGCGGCCGCACCCTTGAACCCCCGGTTAAGACGGCCCTGTCCTTATCGGTCTTTTGCATAACCGTTGAGTGACAATGTAATTTAAATTTGTATTCTATTATATATGAGGATTTGATTTCAGATATTATGGCCAACATAGATAAGAAGTAGTTTCGTAATGGTTTACGAGGTTTTTTCGACAAAAAATTTAGATAGTCAGTACATGTGTAGGTACTTTATAATAAAGTGTGTAGATGTGGGTACATAACGTCGGAAAATTAATTTAAAAAAATTTGAACGATGCGCAAAGTACAGTTATAACTTCAAATAGTTTGGTTATAACCTTCGACCAAAGTAAATAACGTGTAAGTTTGGTTGTTAAAAATAAATAAATATTGGTAGACTAGTAGCAAGAAGAACAACCTAGTTACGTTATGAACATTCAGTAAAACTCATGAATATAAAAAATATAATGAAGAACAAATAAGTAGGTATGCAGTGGATTAAAAACCAAAACTTAACAAAATTGATCAGAGTGAGCTGAGTTGAATGTGGATGAACATTGTAAATGTAAGAAACAGTTTTATGACTGAGTTGGATGATATGATGTCGTTATTGGAGGTTTCGCAGATAGATCACGCAGTAAATCCGCGGACCACCGGACTTGGTATTGTCAGATTTGTCCCCATTTCCATGAATTTTGTTTATTCAACATTGGCCCGTTTCTGGGTTTGTTTTGTATGTTTTTTTTTTACTTTTACACATGATTTATCCCCGCCCATTAGGTCACGGTGAGTAATGCAGGCAAGTCGGGCTCGCGCCCCGGGGCGTCCGATCCGTCTGCGTAGATAGCGACTACACGTGTTGTCAACTTGTATGTTTTCATCCAAATAACGCATATTTGATAAATTTAACATTCTATATTAGTATGATAACTCGATAACGACCTCATTTAATACCGAGGTGTCAGTTTATAAAGTCTATAATTTCGGTTGCTCGTCCAATACACGTGTTAAACAACATATCTGCACAACACGCTCTTCATTTTACAGGTCCACATACCGACTCTAACTACTAACTTAATAATGCTTCTCAACGTGGATTATTGTGTTAGTATTTAGAGTAGAACGACTTTAAAATAACGATTTCACGATTCTCAATGTTCTTTAAGCGCTGTGTATCCGCTGCTCTTGGAGTAGTTTATTATGATTTTATATTGTAACTGTGTGGTCTTGTTTTTGATTGACTATTTGCATAACCAAGGAGATAGCTCCCGACAGCGTAATATCGTCTTTACCCACCACAAACTAAGCATCGAGTGTCACTGTTTACAAGCAGCTTATAAGTGAGCACGCATGGCTCGACTATAAGCTGCTAAAGAGCAAAGTCATCAGGTGTTATGAACATTCAAAAACAAGTTGAACAAATCAACAAATATATAAACAAAGGCCACTTGTCACCCGACGTAAGCGTTTTTGTTCCTCGTGCATTTTTATAACAAGCGTTTTTGTTGTGAGGCGATGTAGGAAGGAAGCCGCGGCGGGGGGTCCCGGCCCTGGCCTCCCGGGGCACCACTACACAAAACATTTCGTGATCCATAAAGACAAAAGGAAAATTAAAATCTGTTAAACTCACGGGCCGGACGGCGGGTTCTCGTACCAACCTTACACTCACATGCAGTCAAATGATTTTGGCGATAGGGGTGAGTCTATCTTACTTGGTCATTGTCAATTTACTAATCTAAATGTTAAATATTACTATTCCAGACTAGCAGTCTTTTGTATCTACTTATTTTAGGTAGGTACGCGTATGTAGTTTCTTTTCACAGTGATCTGAAGGTAACATGTCAAAATTGAGTTAGGCAGTTAACCATTGAATCCTATAATATTTTTGTAATAATCGTATTTCCACTAGAAACTCTCTGTATGTGTGACAAAGCAAAAAAAAAGTCTAGTTAAGTCTAAAAAGAAATAAAGAGCCGTCTGTGGTTGACGCAATAATACGAGTATTGGGCGCATGGGAATATACAAGTATTGTCTCCTAACCTAAAATATCGATATGGAAATTACCCTGTTGCTGATGAAAAATAACATTAGAATCATCACAAGCTTCAATTACAGAACCATCGGTGCAGTCAAACAATATAATCCAAAAATTTACTTATAGTAGTGATCCTTCTTAAAATAATTGTATACCTAATATTCTAAAACAGTGTAAAGATTCTGTGTTCATGATTCTATCACTATTATTTCAATTAAATTGAAATTATTTATGAAAGTGGTAATTATTTTATCGGGGGGCACGGCAGTGCCTACCTTTTCTCGAAACGCTTTGTCGTTTTTTTGAACTCTCATATCTTTGCTTTGGATGATGCTAAATACTTAAAATTTTCAAGATAGAATGCCATCGGTACAATCATTAAACATACTTTATAAGTAAACGAAGAGAAGGAGAGCGGACCTCGGTACAAGATTTGGATACAATGTGGATTGGAGGTCGGATGATGACGGGATAACTAACATTATATATTACTATTATCTTTTTCTGAAATATGCACTTTCGATATAATGGTAGGTAAACAGTACACCACTTGCCCTAGAGCTCAAATGTCTTACAACTGTATTATAATCACAAAATAACAGTCATACCAATTTTCTCAAATTGCACAGCTTAACACACTGCTGTTTTACGAAGCAGTCACGAGAGCTCTCGCCAAATATGTATATAATAATGTATTTACATATTATTATTCATGGAAACAAATGTCCTTTGAATCGTTCTGGATTTGTTGACTTAATACAAAGTGCTTTTGCGAGAGGTGGTCGTTCTGTTGGTGACATCGTATAATGGATGGTCCCAATATTCGCATTTCGCGCAAATGTTTCTTTTATTATGTTCATCGTTTCATTTTAGTGTTTTGAGTATCCGTATTATATTCCAGCGGTTTCTCTAGTGGGTGATCTGTACGATTCTACAAAATTTCAGTACACAGTACTTACGCACATACATAATCGCCTCTTTTTCATCTCACATATTAATAGCTTTAGGTTATATCTGTCGTATTTTTTATAAACCTCAAGATATATATATTACAGTACCAATTTGTTATTACATAACAATCACACTCATACTTATGTGATTACAGGTACGTTATAAAACCAACATGGGAGTTTATATGTTTTATGCAAATACAGTGTCGTGTGGTTTATGATCAGAAGGAGTAAGGAGTGTGCTGAGAGGCTGTTCTGCTCGACCTCCGGAAATCATTGGTGCAGTAATAAAGAGCTGCGCGAGAAAGCGCCCGCACGCTGCGTGATAGATGCCCACGAACGAGCGACAAAAAAATAACAAAATCGACTTAGCAAACATGTTTAATAAAATGAATGACCCGCTCGTATATCTTCACCTGCTTAGTATGACATAAATTATAATAACATTATGTTGTACACGTTCAAGGAGTCCCAACAAATTCTTACTCACTACAAAATAAGACGTTTCACAAAAAATATTGTTGGAGTTATTAAGATGAGTTTGAAATAGGATAAAATGTTGGAATTTTCTACTTTTGGTTGTATTTTTTACTTATCTAGTTGATACATGCGGTTTCATTTGAATATGAGGGAGGTACCTACCTATTTTAATCATTTTCACAGGTACTTCGTTAAGTACTTATTCGCTTCATTTCCGTATAATCAATTCATTAATATTTACTGGTAACAGGAAATAATAAATTAGCGATTTCAATTCGGTCACCATTTATAATTTGAAAATAAGACAATAATTTTTGTGCATGATACTTTAATTTGTAAACTGTAATGTAAACGATAATTAATTTGAGCGGGTAATCCAAAGTATAATAAACGTGTTCTTACTTTCTAATAAATAAATATTTACATTGCCAACGGGAAGGATGCTATTAAAATAGATGTATAAGTAGGCAGATCCGTAGCTGGAACAAAGGCAAGGCTGTTCAGATACTCGACAGCAGCTCAAACAAAGCCTCCACAAAATTGCCTCCCTCACAGACACCCTTAACGATCGCAAAAGCAGGCTGCACAAAATTAGCGCTAAACAATATTTAGCACCGATTAACCCCATAAACTCGCATTAAATTAGAAGAGCAGTAAAAATCAATTAGAGAGTCCATCTAAGTGATGTAACCGCACGCTTCTGAATTCCTCCTTTTATTAACAATTAGATGAGTTTTATGTGTGGAGTAGGTGCGGATTAGGCGAGTTTCAGACGACGTGCGTGTCTCTACCGGACGGCAGGGGCTTAGCCTCAAGGGATGCGGCGACCCTTCAAGCTACACGATGACAGCTGCCTTTGTCGTGTCCAAAGAGAAATTTTATACCGCGAAATTGACAGCCGCAATGTACCGTAACTCATCGATCGCGTAACGTGTTCCCAGGGACGTTTCGATGAGCGTAATAAAGTATTTGTTCATGTTCTCGGTGCATAAGTGCAGCAAGGCCGCAGTTCACGCGGCAGGGATCGATTTATGTTGTTTTATATTGTCTTGTCCGCTTTTGTTAATGTGAAAACTAAATCAACCTTTATTTTTGTTATTTTATGTTGTTTAAATCGTTTTGGTTCATCGTCGCTATTGGGTACTAAAAAGACGGTAATTTTTATTCTAACAATAGTATGTTACTGTTAAAGAATCCATATCTGAAGTTATAAAATAAATATAACGGTTTATATTATAAATTCTATTTGTCTTCCGGTTGCAATTTAATGATGAAAAGCGTGAGCCTTAATAATCTCTGTAAAAAGCAATCTACAGAATAACGTACGTGAGAACACCATGGCACAATCACGGCGAAAGGTGAACTCATTTAAACTCCAAAGTTCGTCTGAACCGCGAACCCTCGACCGCCCCGTGTAGGAATGTCTCATTGATTTTCCTTCGGATTATGCGTTGACTGCGCCGTGAAAGTATTTCCAAGTCAGGTACTTGATTTCGATAGAAATATTAATGAAATAAATCTTTGGTCTGCTGTCTTTGTGAAGTGCGTAGTTAGGATGATTCACAGTAAGATTTACTTTTTAATCTGCAGTTGTCTACGATTAGTGATTTTCCTTGGATGCTTCTTATTCAGTAAGTATAATATTTGTCTATTCAAGCAAAACACCCGATTATGACATAAAGCTTGGCTATTTGTTGTAGGTACTTGTAGGAAGTACAACAAATAGCGAAATGCCCAAAGCCAAACGCAAAGTTATCCAAACAATACAATTGTTATTAAACCCTTTAAAAACCACGTTTTCTTTAAAGAAGCTGTTATACTAAAACGATAATAATAATTTCATGCAATGGTTGTGCTGATTTGAAAAACTAGTATAGTGCAAGTTTTTTCTTTGTTTTCTGTTCACGCTACAAGCTTTTCAAACACTGCTGTTATTAGGAATTTAAGTATATACCATAGAAAACCGGCTCTTTAATCTGTTTGGTATCTGCAGTAAATTTAATTTATGTAAACTAGCTTATCTTTAACAGCATTAATATTTGTAAGGACACAATCTAAGCGATGGGTGCGTGTCATAAGATACGATGCCGGACGGCACTCATCCGATGCAAGACACTGGGAGCCGAGCCCAAACGAATGGCTGTAGATAAATTATTAAATGTAATGTTTTCAGCTATCTCCGATGTCGGGATGGAGGAATGCTGACGATCACATCTCGGACGTAGAGAGCGATCGCTGCCCCGATACGCGCCCGGCACACATCTGGTAGCCACTAGTTTGTTATCGGCGTGAACCGTCGGCCAAACCTATTTATCGAAGTCATAGAGATTTATTGATGACTATTTTGGATAATAACATGCATCTAACACATTATGTCACAATAAATAATTAGGTAAATCTTGATCTGCAAATGATGAGAATTTATTAATGATTGTTTTATGTAAATAAGAATTGTTTAGTTTACCGAAGCACCCACATGAAATAAGTAGACATCAAATTATAAATATCTATAGTCAATAACTCAACATAACCAAATGGCTTTAGAACTAAAACCACCTAGGGTGCACCATGCTAATCAATAGGTGGGTGGTAACTATTTCCGTCATGAAATCATGCTAACAGGTCATTCAACCGTGTTTTGAAGACATTTCGGAATGCTTTGAATCAAGATATAGAATTCTTAACAAGTCGAATGTCTGCATTGCATCTCATAAATCGTTCATAAAAATCTGTTTAGTAGCGTAATAAATAAAACTGAAGGTCCGCAGTGATCTCCATGCATATATGGGCAGCATTACGCAATAGTTTGATTTATAGGTTTCGGCAAGGTGCACGAAAGTCTAACGGCTCTCGCCCTTCTCAGAACGCGGCGTGATAGAATTTCGCCTCGGCAATTTTCTCATACATGCGAAAAACTACTCGAGCGGCCCGCGGTGATAAATGCGAGGTTATGAATAAATTTGCCCCTTCGTAACGAAATCTGAAGTGTTTAGATTCGACACCTTTGACGTGAAGCAGGTGGACCGAAGTCACCTGGCCTTTTTCACATTGTTTATGACTGTTAGTAATTGCGGATGCAATAATCAACTCTCCAATAGCATTAAATCACCGATTGCATATTATGGGCGTATCTATTTTATTTGTAATGTTCTCAGATAACTGTGAATACACCTAATAAAATTTACAAGCTCCAAAAAGCCAACTCGAAATGCGCTCGCAATAAGGGCTCTCCTCGCTGAACAATAGCGAAATAACATTCACAAAGCAGTAAACGATGTTGGAAATCTAAATATTTATTTGAATCACCGTGAACGGGCGGCTAGGGGCGCGGTTGACGGCCGCACCGCCGACGCCAAGTTCCAACCACGGACCGCAAACTGGACGCGTTTCGCGGCCGGGGTTAACCAAAGACGAGACTAAAATATTGATGAAGATAACAACATAAACGCGTTTGTGTAATAAAACTTTTGTTTAAGGAATATTTGGTTTGAACCCGGTAAGTTATTCTAACCATAGACTCCACTGCGTATGTTTGCAATGTTGCTTCGGTTTGTTTATTGGTGAGCGTTTTTTTATGATGTCTAACATCTTCCCATATATGGTATAAACAACATGGTATCTTCGGAGTAGAACCGACCTACCAAATCAGCGAAAAATCATTTGCAAATGGTTTATTTATTATTTTTACAATATTTTTTGGCGTTTATATGTACTCTTTATGTGCCTAAACTAAATAAATAAAATAGATTCTTTGATTCTTGACCCAGGGTAAAACCAGGATAGATGCCCCAGTTGGATAGTTGCCTCAGTTTTTAATACTATATGTTGGGGACGTTAGTGACGTTATTTTACTATACAATTTGTAAGAGCTCCTTATATAGACTCATAGTATCATAAAAAATATTATCAGTGTAGATGTAAACGTCCTCTCAGTGTGAGCGGAAGTCTTCCGTGGCTATACCTCGATGAACGAAACATTTATTTTCTTAAGAAGTTTCTATCGAATATTTTGATTACTGATTGAGGTGTCAATCAACTTTTGTTTCTTTGTATACATTAGAGTTTATATTACACTATTTTTCACGTTTTATTCTCGAATAGTTTTTATTTCATTAGAAAATAAAAATTACTTTTGCGGATAGTTGCCCTTAGAATGCTCTAAGGGCAAGGCACATAAGCTGAAAAAGAGATTTAAAATTACATCCAAAGTAGTGAATGAAGTAGTTTATTAATGACTGACTTAAAGTTTGGAGGTCATTTTATACGCTTATTTTTATGGTTTAAAAAGATAAAACTTACTAATATTTTACAGTGTATTTTACAATGTGCATTTATCCCACGCTGTTGGCATCTATCCTTTTTAGTATTTTCATGATGGGGCAACTATCCATATTATAACTAGGCATAGGCATAGGCATCTATCCTCAAAAAAGGGGTCTACAAAAAGCTATATTTTGCAAATCCTGTAATTAGTAAAATTTTTAGAAATCATTTATGTAAAATTAATAGTTTTAGAATTAGGAGGCTATTTCAAAAAGTGCGGCATCTATCCAGGTTTTACACTATAGATACACCTCCAACGCGGCAGACTCAGGTGTATGCCATGACGGGAAACAGGGCGATTCTGTCTTATGCTGATCCTCGTGTGATTATGCTATAGGCTTATGTTTACCATCTACTGGATATTCACTAATGACAGGTGTAGGATCAATATATACACTTTTTATACCACTTAGGCAGATAAGCACACGGCCGACTTGATGGAAAGTGGTTACCGTGACTTATGGACGTGTGCAACACCAGGCGAGTCATACTCGTGCTGCCAACCCTGTATGCACAGAGAATTTCTGTGCCATCAGTGTAGAAGACAAAGCAGGACAAGACTTTAGCACAAAAACTCTCCAGTGAGTTCTGGCTACCCTACTCACCGCCGGTTACACAACAAGTGCATGCATTTTCTTTTTATATTGGTATTGAATTATTAAAAATTTAAAACCCGACCTATGCTAAAAAGGTCGAAACAAGCTAAGTTATTTTATTTTATACTATATATTAAATGAGTAACATAGGCTATATACATAGGCTATATACAGTAATTGGCGTATATATTTTTGTAATCGTCTTTTTATTTCCTTCTTTTTTTTTCGATGAATTTGAGTGTTTTTTTTACCACATACATTTTGGCGCCAAAAAACTAACAAAAGCTCTTGTTCATATTTTATGTACCCAAGAACACTTGGGAAATAAATACCTTTCATTTGAGACATGAATCATAGAAATCTGTACTGTCTGTGATTCAGATATGAGGTAATAAAGTATATTACAAACATGCATACATACATACATACATACATGCATACATACATACATACGAGATACACGCGAAAACCCATAATCCTTCTTGGCAGTCGTATAAAAAAGAGTATGCACATTATATTTATACGTAAGATGGCCAATATAGTAATCGATTAAACATTTAAAATCATATCACCATGAGAGCTCTGACTCTACTAAAAAACCTGCAGTGTGCCACATATTGTACCTCCTATTGAGTAACCTCAGTACTGTTACGATACATCGATTATAGGACCATTCCAAAAGTTTCCCGATTGAAAAACGGCTCAAAAAACGTGAGATAGGTAGGTAATGTCCTGGGTAATGCCATGAAACAAATTTGCTACCAGTCAGGGCCAGCGCCAGTCAGCGCCAGCAGCCTAATGGCTGGCCGCGAAGATCGACTGTAGTTCGAACTGCTTGACGATGTAGGAACCATGTCAAGTTCCTACACTCCGTACACGGTACGTACTGCCACAAGACTAACAGATAGAAGTTAGCTGCTAGTTCTCTTTTAATCACGGAGCTGAGTCAGAGGAGAAGATAGGAGAGGCGTTTACAGCCGTAACCCGTACCTGAAAGGTACTTATATCAAATATTTTGGATACCGTGGTTACCTCTCCCCCTAGTATTTTATAAGCAGCTGAAGCGCTTTCACGGTGCGATGATCATAGCGCATACGCGCTACGCTGTGCAAGCTCAGTGGGCGACTTCCCGCCACCTGTGGATATTTCTGAAAACCTGCATCATCAACACATCCCATAAACGATTATGAACTTCATGAATAATAATAATAATTGATTACGTAGGTACTTCGTGCAATCACGGTTATTCAACACCTATCACCAATCAATGTGCAGATTTAAACGATCTCAAACGTAACAGTAAACTTTGTTATAATTTTATTAATTGAAGAACCCAATTATTATAACGTTATATCTGACTGAGGCATAGAAACTGATTGTAAGTTTCAACAGATTCGAATGCCATCTGTTGCAGAACGCTGGAAGCTCTTTAAACGGTAGCGTAGTAGTCATACTTTAGACTTCCTAGAGAAAACTTCAGTTTGCATGAATTACCAAGAAGTTCACGAGCGACTCGACGATCGAAATCGACGATTTCCATCAATGTGAACTCAGAGATTGTCCAAAACTTTCATTTGTTAAATATCAAACTTGGATCATAATTGCACAACGGCGATTGTTTTATTTACTAAACGCGACAATTACTTCGAAATCCCTTTTAGAAAACTCTTTTATCAACGTTTCAATTTCATTCGGTAGGTTGTACAATATATTAATACGGAGACGTGTTGAGTTTTTCATAATAACCATCTTTATTAATCTCTTGTATCCTCCGTCATCCCGAGGTTTACTAGCCGAAGTAGCGTACGTTCGACCACCAATAATATTAAGTTACTTTTCGATGTACAATGGAATAGCAATAACTCCACTTACATTGTAAATAATAATAATTATAACTTTCATAACCTTTCCATCACAAATTAATCTACTGAGTTATTTGAGCCCACACTATATGCAATTCAGCGCCCCATTGTTTCACAATGATCTTAAAACCAATAGCAAATCAAACTGTCAACAGGAAGGGAGGAAAATCAAGGCATTAACAGCATGTTGAGTACTTTTTATATCAAGATCGACCTGATGCTGACTGTACCCTACTTATATATTCAAAAAATATCCTTTAATTAAACAATATGGGGCTCTATCTCTGCCATGCTTGCACATATGAGAAATCTTTATTAGAAAATATTCACAACAAAAGGATTTGATGACATGCCAAACAGCCGATTAATACATACAAATAGACTACAGATTTCAAAGGTGCTGGAGTGCACATATTTATGTTCTCTGGTAGGTATAACTCAGTATTTAAAGGTATCAGATGATTTATTTCAGGTAATAAGTATAATTTAATTCCCTATAACTTAAATAACTTTGATACAATTACTAGTGATTACGATTAGTCTCTGTGCGAAATTTCAATAAGACTTTCAGAGGTTTACTTGACTGAAATTTACTGTAGCGTAATTCACATCATTAATTCCTTCGCATTATTCATTAATAATAATGGTAGTCTAAAGAAATTGTTTTATTATTTTTATGTCGTGGATAAGTAAGGTCATGTAAATAAAAGCTCCCTCTTTGGTAGGCAGAGAATCGCCAACTGCTGCTATCCCTAAGAATGTTAGAATAATAATTAATATTTCTGTTTAAAGTTACTTTGGTGGTAGCTACGTGTTTTTAAAGTAGGTACAGGTAAAGTTCTGCAGGTTTCGTCTAGTTGTTGCGGATAATCAAATTAATTGAATCCTGGAACACCAAACAATTTTATTGCAGCAATCATCTGCAACACATCTCTATAAAGGTGCGTATAAAATATATTGGTGTCACATTCGTACGTTCCGATTGGTTCCACAGGTTATTAGTCGCTATTTGTACTGTCAATGTTTATGACCGTTTTATTAGCACTAGCGGTTTTATTACAGATTCAATTGTTATAGCAACGGATTTCATTAAGTAAAGCAATCAGTGCGGTTTGTTTGTTGCTGAATGTACATTTTATGATATTACCCGAATATGATCCAGTTTGTCATATGCTCTATATTTTTTTCAGGCGTAGCCTAATATAAGCATATTCCGTAACCAACGATAAGTTTATAGAGACATAGGCATTCATCACTTTTCTTCCTGGCCCGAGTACCAATCCCGGACGCATCCGAAAGGGCAGTGTCTACTCCTACTCCCCCATGATTCGGTTAATTTGCTATTATATACGGGAACGACTGCTGTCTAATTCCCCAAGCCTGAGAGGAAAGTCTGCGCCAGAGCCTCGTCCATCACTCGTCCCGAAGAACTTGGTGGGGGCCCAATCACCCCCTTTCTATGTATGTATATGTTTAAGCAATTAAAGAATCTATTTCATGTATTCAGTTAAGGCACATATAAACTAATCCTGTAGTTTCCTCATCAGTCAGTGAACTTATTTTTCTGACCACATAGGCAGCTCAGCCAAGTTTTCCCGCCGAGGCTGTGATATGGGAACCCCATTGCAGTTTACTATCTAAAGTTATTCCAGCAAAAACTATTTGAACAGATTCATTATTCAGTTTAATATTAGTATCTATCTTTCTTACATTAGGCTTTATATGATACCCGGTCATTATACAAAATACTCAATATGAGAGGGCAATTTGATAATAATTATTAAAATAATCAAATTGAACAGCCCATTATGTCTGCATCATATTGTCCATGAACTTTTGGGCAGAGCAATAATATCTATTTTTCAGTTTATTCAACTATACTTTCGCTAACCCAAGGTGAATTTTAATTCTACGATTCATAACTAGCTATAAAAACATTTCCACCTCGTGCAATTTGATTTGGATAGACTAAGTTTGGTTAAGTTTTTTTACATGAACCGTAGTAGGTAAGCCACCTGTTAGTTGAAATAACCAACATCTTAAACAGCCATTACAGGAATCGTTCTATAGTGCAATAAACATAGCTCTCAAATGTGGGCGAATGAACCAGTAATCGAGTCGTCCAATATGCGTTTTAAACATATTACCCTTCTCTCCTCGCAACGCGTCTTTAGCTTTATTATTAAATTGCCCAATTGTCAAGTAGCAATATAATAATGACCGGGTAATGTGAGAAGTAATGTAGTTAGAATAGTAATTGATCACTTTGCCCATAAAAACTGGGCATTTGACGGCCTCTGTATCTAGGCGGTAGAACACTCCTGCTTTATGCAAATATTTGTCTATTCCATAAAAAATTGTCAAAAATACGCATTCTCGCTTCAGTTGTTCTACCGTAAAAATTTGTGAGATCCATGTAATACCAAATCGATTATTAATTTATTACGTCGCTATTTAATGACCTTCTGTCTTAAGTTATTATCTAACTAACTAAACTAACAATATCTTATAGTGACCATATCAATATAAAACATCTTTAACGTTTTAAATACATATATTGACACGGCGATCCGGCCGTGCCGCTTTTTTTACTCAACTTGGCGGTGACACTACCGTGCCACCAGATTTGCATTGGTCTGGATGTTGCTGTGTATGATATGAAATATTGACAAAAGAAATGAATCTAAATATGTTTATTCTCATTCTAGATTTCATAACACAAGCTGCTATTCAAATGGATTAGGATAGGACAAATTAAATCAGTTCAGGCGGGATCCGAACCCGCGATAAGCTATGTTTACTTCAGGTCTAGATAGCACTGTGTAATTATGGAATATTTATTTATTTTATATGTTAATGTTTTTTTAATTATTTATTTTAAATATATATGTGTGTGTGTGTGTGTGTGCTTTATTTATGCCATATAATTAATAGTGCATTTAAACGAATAATAGATATAAAGCAAAAACCTCAAATGATGAAATAATCTAATTATTTGGTCTCAAACATGATATCTAATAATGAGCTAATCTTAAATCTAAATAACATATTTGAATTAATAATAATAATTTCGGCCTGCGAGTCAAAGTGAATTAGTGTTCTTGAGAATAGATTTATAGACTTAATTAATTGAAAATAGGTCAATAAAAAGTGCTCTATTATGATACATACATAGATATAAAATATTGCCTTCCATAAAGTTGACATTTAATATCTTCAAGTTAATAAGGTGCGTATAGCACACATTATTGTTCCATGTTTCATTATGCATACTTACTTACAGTTGAAAATAATATCAATAAGTTAACTTAAATTTGAACTACGAAATAAATATACTTACCGACAAAATGTTGCCTCTCTGTTTAACATGGTAGGCGAATGGAATTTAGGTAGTAGGTATTTAACCATGATTTCATGCTATATAATTTACGAAACGGGAATTAACGCGATCATGGTATAGGTACTTACATACCTTTGATTGCCTGACGTTTCGACCAGGTTACACCGGCCGTGGTCACAGGCTGATGTGGTCTCAGATGTGTATGTAAGTACCTATACCATGATCGCATTAATTCCCGTTTCGTAAATTATATATCATGGAACGCGAGAGTTTAAAAAAAAATGATTTCGTGCTACTACACAGTACTGACTGAAAGCTTGATGAATAATCTTAGGCTGTATATCTATCATCATCATGAAAATGCATCATTTAAATTGCGTTTCCTGTTTTTATATACTTGAACTCACTGAAAAAACTGTGCTAATGCAATTTCATGTGACTTAAAGAAACTTAAATAACAGGTATGTATCTGACATAGAATTTATATAAGTTAGTTCAACATATAATCATGAAATAATCACATTGCCTTTTGCCTTCCTTTGGAGGCGCTGTCAGCCATGTATATATATCATAATACCGTAGGGCTACTTGTGGCACTAAACTAGTAGGTAGTATTATTTATTCCGTGACTGAACAAAAACTAGAAGCCCCGTCAAGTGCGGCATTGCCCCACGTATGGGGAAAAACCAAGTATCTACTTAATCAGTCAAAATGTAATTATATAATTTAAGTTGCTTTTTCATTTGAATTTTAAAGAACACAACTTCTTTAAGCGCGTAGAGCACTTATTGCGTGAACAAAAAGTTTCTAGTTCTAAAGGTAGGTACTCTATGTATGGAACTAGAAATATGTACTAATATACTATTTCCATAGTTTATTTATAGGTACATAATTCACAAAGTACAAGCACGTATTTTGATACAGTCTGTTTTCATCTCTGTCAGCATTCCCAAGACTGCCCCGGACGATTTTAAAGGCTCAAAGCTTTAAAATATTATGAATCACCACCACCACCAGCCATCATTCATCATTTAATCTTCGTATCACATATCGTCATAATGTTGAAGTTTAAATGACATGGCCCGTTTAAGTCGGTCATTTCATGAAATGCTCACCTGTTCCATAAAATAAGCAATTATACGATATTGCCATCGAAAACTAGACTTAGCCTCTATATGGATAAAAAGAGAACACCTAAATGAACCTGATAGAGAACAGTGACGAATGAGTTGAATTATTTTTATGTTTTATGTCGTCATTAAACTAGCGACAGTTAACTTATACCAAATGACTTCTTACAGTTACAGATTTTATTCTAGAATTTAAGTCGAACCGTAGAGGCGGATGAGCAACCGGTATGTTGTTTTATTGTCTGTGTTATATGTGCCAACGGTTTATCTGAGGGTATGTTGTTATCGTCACCGATACCGAATCTACATGTATCTAATGTAAAATATAACGTCACCTATAAAAAAAAAGACGGGTTGCACTCTGGGAGTGCCGGCAGAAGTGAAAACATTTTCTTTTTTTCTTTCTTCGTTATATACATAGAAAAAGATAAAAAAGAACAAGAAAAGAACACTGAAACTATAAGGACTTACAGTCGAAGTGCTTACCGTTTAAGCTACGACGCTATCCATCGTAACTTGCAAAATAGATAGTCTGTACCTAATCTTGTATGACGTCAGTCGTCGGTTACGGTTCAAGGGTCAACTAATCCTGACGCTTCCTTAACATTTTACACCCATCCAATGCCGCTAAAGAAGTTTTCACTTCAAAAACTGTTGTGGTCACGACCGTGATGCTAATGAGATAATACATACAAAGTATTATAAAATATTATTAAAGCTATTATAACTGGTGGTAGAAATTTGATGGCACAAAATTGTCACAAATTTCGGCCGGGTGTGTACCACCGTGCGTTCAGAAGTCAGCACAAGGGCATAGCCAGGCAGGGGGAATTGTGGTCACAGCATTAGTGGGACCGGTGGGTGTCAAGCGGTGCTGCGACGACAATTCTCTTCTGATGAGGCCGTCTTTGTTACATGTACTTGTACATACACGTACCATGTTAGTGCCACAATTGTTGTGTATGTAATGGTTGTTGAGACTTTGCCTTCAGCTTACCATCAGGAGTCAAGTCAGTCAAGTATCCTATACATAAAAAAGCATTATCTATTATTTAATTATATCTACAAAAATATAATAATTCTTTTCCTTTCTTTGGAATCGAAATATTCACTATGAGTAAAGCAGTCAAGGTGAGTCATTCCAGTTGCCGAGCTACACAGGTAATGAAATCAAAAATGCCCATAATCGATTCGTATCGGAGGTAAAATAATCGAAATAAATCTTTTTAATTAAAACAATCTGCTGATTTCGAAACGATAGCTATAACTTTGTTGCGAACCCTGAAAAAAAGGTTCGTTTTATTAGCTTTTAAGCATTGTTTAAGTGTTGAGCAAGGGAGGCCGCCCTTCACACTCGACGAGTTTTAGCGGCTCATTTATACACTTTTTCCCCTATTTTCTTTGAATGTACCTCAAGATCGAACCTTTCTAAGTGGGTTTCTTTTAATTTAGTCCGATTAATTCATGTTTTAATAAGGGGTATACCAAGATCAAGCGTACTTAATTCATTAATTAGAAAAAAAAATCTTACGCTGTGTCAATGAGCTAAAAATCGTTAATTTGCTTACTAATGTAAGGATGAAGTAGAACGCGATGCGCACGTATCTTAGTTTTTTTGGTGTTTTATTTACGAGAACTTCTAACTATTCTCACTAATGCTTCGATTACTTAGGTATGCAAAAAAGGATGTAAACCCTGCATGCATGCATTAATCTGTAACACAGACAATGAATACTGTTAGGTATTGTAGTGTACCTGTATTAAATTATATCATAAATATCTATTTTAATTGAATATTCTATGATTTAATTTAGTAATCTGCAAAAGGGTTGTTTTAAAATCAAACTGCCACCGTTGAAATAAAGATTTAATTACAATCGTTACATAATTTTACTCATAATAATTAATAGGTATATATTCTATAAATATCTATATAGAACATTTAATATTAAGCGAATGTATTCGATTTGGTCACATTAAATTTCTTCAACTACTTAAGGTTTTGCGGCAGATGAATATTCCATGATAACAAGCCTCAAAACTATTGCTTTTATTATTGTGACCCAAAAAATAAATGACACTTCTTCTAATGTGGGAAATTAATTATTACTTCTAGATGTATGTAGAATGCTTAATAAATTATCTTATATTATCGATCGATGTATGTTTGAAAATAAATGTGTTCGTTACAAAACTTTGAACATATCTTTTAGATATTCACAGCTCCGTTTAATTACCGCCAGAGCCATGCGCCCTCCGCCCTGGTCTCATTCTCATTGCTAACCATCAAACAAATTATCTAAACAAATTCTCAACCCAATGGAGTGCTAAGCTAATGAGCTTATCTGCCATTACCAAACAAATATGGCCACGAATGTTTTAAGCTACTCGAGCTACTGCTGTAACCTCTTCTTTTGAGTTTTGCTCTCAGAGGCATTATCATTACCCACATGACATAATTCGACATTGAAAAGGATCTATATAGTATCGTTTCATAATGTTCATTCAGAAAAATAGCTGCGACCGATTTAAAAATAAAAATTATTCAGAAAAGATTTATGTACATGTATGTATTGTATACTAATAATACTTTTAAACAATATTTATAATGTTCGTCATCAAAGTGTCCATCAATAAGATCGAACGCGGTAAATAATATTAATTACTTTGTACACAACTCGACAAACTAAAATAGAAAATCTACAAAACTTTTTTTATATACAGGGACAACAACAATAACCACGTCGACGATCTTTTGTCGACTATCCATCTAGTTATTAACAAAAGTAAACAATAGTTCGTGTAGTAGGGCGACACCAAACCTAATACGCCTCATTGTCTACTCTGCAATGTACAATTACACTTAAATCTAATCAAAGTTAAGTCTGGCACCTGAACTAACTAATAATTTATTGCTCCAACTAATTCAAATGTTTAAAATAAGTTTGGAAGAACTTAATTATGACATATTTATAAAATCCTTTAAAATATGACAAAATCTCCACTCGTGGAATTGTTTTATTAATTTACAAAAATTAATCAAAACCAGTATTGGCTAGTTTATACATACTTCCGCTTGCTGTGTGTTTAATAGGTAAATAATTTGGACAATATTTCCGTAATATTCCTACATCTATACAAATACTGAGCAACGTTGATTTCATACAATGTTCCATTCGTTAACCTAGTGACAACAGAAACCGTTGCCACATCCACCACAAGGTACGTAAGTACTTAACGAAAGACTTAATACATCATCATTACAATCTGTGCATTATAATTAGAAATTTAATAATTACACTATGTGATGTACAAATAAAAGTACAATTGTTACCAAATCAATAAATTTTATAAAGGGTCTATAGACCTAGAGCTATTATCAGCCTGAGTCTATTTAACTGTGTATAATCATGTCGTTGATCTTATTGTAGAACTGAAACACTGTGCCACTGTAATATCTGACGGTCCCTAGGAGATGACGTAATGCAGCGACCCAGGTTTCACATGCTTTACCTGTAACAAACGAACAGAACATTCATTTTATGTATCTAATGTAATAAAGTTCATTCAAATGAACCTTTTCTCGACGGGTCCAAAATTTCGGTTCATTTTAAGACAATAAAAATATATCCTAAAAGAATAGCGGTATTTAAATTAACAAAAAAGATGGCCCATTCCAATAGCTGTTCTGATTCTATCGCGGCGACGGTGCGAGCCCGCCGCCGCGTTCACACATATAACGAAAAAGAAAAAACCTAAGCCAATCGAGATGAGGTGACGAAACGTTCAGTCTCATTATCTGAGAATTTATTAACGAATCGTCTGGACCGGAAAACCAAAATGTGAAAGAAATAAAAATTCGACCTCAGCCGCGGGTGTCTAAAGTTTGTACGGCGTCAATGAAAAAAGAAGTCAAACAGGTTGCCCAAGCGACCTGCGACTGAATGAAACAGAGAAGGACCCGCGTCAGGATCGAGAGATAAGAGGAAAGATTAGGGCGCCGTAAAAAGTAAAGCTGCTTTTAACGCGGAGGTTTTGTTTTGAATGAAGAGCATTCATTGAGATGCCGCGCCCACGCACACTCGCGTTAACGGGCGCCCAGCGGACCGCCCAGCTGTCGCACGACCACGTCGCCAGTGTGGCACCACCACACTGCACATCCTCAGCCATCAACAACACTCATTGTACAGGCTCCAACTTTCTGTTTTTCTGTACACATCGTCATGGTATTCAAATTAGCCACATTGTACGAAACTAGAACTAGCAGACTACATCACCAGCCGACAACACATCCTGTTTATCTTTATTCTACTGGGAAACAATGAAAATAAAGTTCCCTATAGTACCGTCATCGGTAAAAAATACGCTGTGAACTGGAAGTTAGCTTAAAATGTTCTATGAATGTTATGTTGGGTTAAAAAAGAAAACGGTAGATTTAAATTTGTTCGTTTTGGCGCACTTTAAGAATGCCGCGATAAGGAGTTATTTTCGCATTAAGGAATTCGAGGGACAAAAAGGCGTGAAAACTAAAATAATACAAAAGGTTTATAGATGTGAATTTGTGAGTGTTTGGCTAAAACAAAATTCTTAGCGATGCCGTCCTGTGCGGTGACGGCGACATCGCGATTTATTATAGGGTGGACGCTATACCGCTACTTCTTCTTAAAAAATCTTGGACATCTCTGAGAAATATATTAGCGCTAAGGTTTTCGAGCACTTAAATATTTCACAAGAGACTGAGCGGTTGTTGCTCAAATTTTATCGTATTTTGTTAATTACCGGAAATAGATATCGAAGAATGTAAAATAAGTTGTTAATCGCTATCATGCTGTTTCTTTTTACTGTCAAAATCAATTGAAATTTTATCTTTTTTATCTCTTAAACAATATACACATGATTGTAATCAGTTTTAAATCAACGTTCAGATTAGTGCGAAAGATAATTCTGTATACCTGTTAGAAGTTAGTGCGTCTACGTCATAAGTGACTTTACGTTCTCGAAGAAAGAGCTAATTTGGGTAGGTCAGCTGTACGTGCGTAGGCTTATGGAACGCGTCGCTCTGACAGTGACAAATGACATAAGATTGCAATCTCGCCTCGTTCTAACGGCGCGTCACATGGCCCTTCCGCCTCGACTCAACTCCATTGTTTTCAATTACCAACATGCCACCCCGACGCGAGCCTGGGCTACTAAACCGCAACTTAGTTTATGCCTTCCGATATCAGTACCGCAATAGTCCATTAAGGTGCATGATTCTCATTATGTGTATGCGTAGCGTCACAACAATGTTCATTCGTCTATCTGAATCAATCTGTAACTCACCGCCAGTGGTGCGCGGCCAGCTTTCAGACGGCCGACACGAAACCGTTGGGATGTTGAAGCGAGCTGGAATAGGAAACATTCACTCTTTTCACGTGACGTTAGCAATATCGCAATCGACATAGCCTATACCGATTTGTTATTTGGTGGCAGGCACCGCTAACTTTGAAATGTCCTAACTGATTGCCTAAAGATAAAATGTTGATTATATTATGAAAAATAATAACCTTTTGTAGAACGGTTTGAAGGCCGCAGATCCCTCGTTGTGGTGTGGTTGATTGGGTTGGTGACTGTTGGTGGCGTGGTGTGGGTTGTGGTAGGGGTCTCGCTGTGGAGATTGTTGGTGCCGAGGGAAGCAGTAACCGGAGCCACCACCGCTTCCAAGCGGATTTGCGACACTAGGCACCTTCATATTCGGAGGGGTTTGTGGGGGTGTGTCAGTTTGCACGTCGGGAAACGATGCAGGGTGTACACAAGGATGTTGCCCGCCGTATTGTCCGCCAGCAAAACCACCATATCGACCGTATGAGCCGCTTGCCGGACTGGCGGCAGCAGTCGCTGGTAGCACAAAGCCATTCGCGCTACCGTCTATCGGCGCAGCTCGCTCTGGTGGACCGTACGCGTGCTGCGGCCAAGGTTGCGCGGCTGGCGGAGGCGTTTTGCACGCTGCAGTATCCGCCAGCGACCAAATCTTCGGCTTCGATGCAGGGATTGGCACGCCGCAGTCGGATGCTCCGCGCTTAGCCTCCTCTTTAATACCGTATCCCAGCATCTGGTGATGCATGCCCTGCAGCATTTCATCACTTTTCCGCTCCTCATCTGTAAAGATAATCGGATTCATCTATCAAATTGCACGTCCGACTAGCAATAAACGCGTGATCATATGGTATTGTAATCAGATTAGTCGCAATAGCCGAGTCCATAACTAACGCGCCTACAATAAGTATAAAGAGGGCTTACAATGTTCCCAAAAATCGATACGGGACGGATTGAATCGTTGACGTGACCGTTACAAACGAGACGTAAGTTTTAGCTAGTAAAAAGCAAAATCTCCCTCCAGAAAAGTCGTGTGAAAATACGTTAGGCGTGCAGTGACCCATTCGTTAAGTGGTTATCCGATTAGCGAAGTGAAAATACCACTTTGGGGCGCAGACCCCCGCCGCGGGCGCGTAGCCCGATCCCTTTCGTATTTAAGGCCAGCATTTATTTCGCATTTCCCGATGCGCCCCGGGTGTAGTACCGCTCCGCGGAATGCGTGCGATACAATTAACCGTCAACCTCAAATTCATAATATATTCTTATGAAAATAATTGACGGAGTCAAAATATGTATTGTGTAGAAATTGAGGGAGGTAACTGGACGTTTTATTTAATTACCTTTTAGAAGAAGTCAGTTTATGCACTGCAATAAAATTCAGTACCTCTTTAAAAATGATTCTCGGTCAAAAAATAATTATGTTACTGTACAATTACATAAAAATGTTTATTCAGTGAATTTTATAAGGCTCTAAGTATTATCATAATGCCATTTTCTGTTGTAAAGTGGCTTTCGGTGGGCGCGGTTGTGGGCCGGGGCTACTAATGAAATTCAGAGGCCCGCAAGCAAGGCTGAGGCGCGCGCGGGGGTGAGGCGAGGCAGCACACGATGCGCGGGGCGATGCGACCGCTCGACTTCATTCTCTTTATTCCATTTAATGCTGACTGCTCCTAGCTTTTAAGAGGGGTTATCCGCATTGCCCTTCACTAGGGATAAATAGGGACGCCACTGATACTCCGCGCGAAGATATTTATCCGGCAAATTGTTTTAATTTTCATTGTATTAATGTAATAAAAGCCCACAATAGCGGGAGATAAACGAGTGATAGACCATTTCGTAATATTTTATTTTGGCAATGTTTAATGTATCCGTAGGGTTAACTTGTTTACAAATTAAAACGATGTTATTAATAGGTAGTTATGCCAGTTTTATACAAATGTTTTCATTACTAATATAACATTTAGAGTAAGTAGGTACTTATTATATTTTACTTATTAGAATTAATTACATTGTTAATGCTTATTAATAAACAAAACTTAACTGAATCAATGCGTTCTAACTCACAAATGGAACGAATGCCTCTCGATACCTGGGTTCAATGAAATAGCTAAACTATGAACAAGGAGTAATTTAATTAACGTACCGAAGGAAATCCGGCGCTTACATTTACTGCACGAGACTCATTTATTTATGAGGATAAGCACATTTGTAGTGCCATGTCTCAACAATGATTACTACCTACCTATATTAAGCGCACATTAAATACTAAGTTTAGACTTAAACGTATTTTGATTGATTTAGCCAAATAGTATATAATGTATAATAAATATATAAATATATAATGTAGATTGTAGAAAAATAACATTGTGTGGTATTATTATAATAAGTACTATTATTATTCTGTGTAATGAAAGCAGTAACATGTAGCGTATGAGCGTTATTATTAATTCATCATCATCATCATATCAGCCGCACAGTCCGCTTTTGAACATAGGCCTCTCCTATGGACTTCCAGAACGACCGATCTAAAGATATAGATTATTATTGTTATTGATTAGTGTGACAATATTAATTTGTAATGTGACTGCGCTATTTAGAACCCTTGTGTATGTAGCTGGATACAATAAATGCAGTTCTAACAAAAGCTGTGATATAGTTCAGTAGTAATTATTGCTCGCGGCAAGGCACGCGCAGCAGTCCTACTACATGTGAAAATGGAGACATAGCACACACTCCGCATTGAGTGGTTTTCCCTTCTGTGTGTTTTACTCACAAACTGGGGGCGAAGTGAGATATAATAATAACCCGTCTCAGTGGCCCCGGGGCGCCGCAGTCCCATTCTCCCCATAGTGTTTCCACTTTAGAAAAACTCATTGTTTAGGGTGTAATAATTCGTCTAAGATTTGTTTACATTTGTATATTGAATTAGATACGTTGATATTGAGATAACAAAGACTTTGTTCTTTTCTTACTTATTTAGTACGAATTTATTAAGATTTTAAAAGTATTTCAAATGAGAAGTTAAATACAATGGCGGAAGATGTAAATTTGGTACATGCTCCAATGTGCGTAAATTTCGTAAGAGTGTGTACTCGGAGTTGAAGGGTTCTCGAGGGTAGAGCGCGGAGTGTGAACAACTGAATACCCCGTGCAGTGTGACTGCAGCCCTGCACTTTACAGCTGAGGTCAGTGCAATTTATTGCTCGGCGCGCTCCTCTCCGGCGAACGCCATCCGCCCGACGACACACACTTGTTTGTATTACTTCTACTCGTTTTCCATTAACGCGCGCCGGATTAATATTTTGTTTACAATGCGAGTGCTCACGACAAAAATTAACATTTATTGGTGGGGTCCGAAAATGAAGCTTTTATTCATGAGTGGCTTAGCTTCGGATAGTTCTGTGTGTTTGTTTGCAGACGGCGACGCCGATCGCGTGTGAAAGCTTTTATATGGGTTTTGTTTGCTCTGACTTTAAATGATATATTACACGTCACTTATATTGACATTTCGGCAAAGAATTACTGTAAACTTTAGCGAAAAATGTTATGGTTTGTTTGCGATCTGACTTTAGATTACTTTAATAGGAAAGTTGTGTGGCTAGTATTAATCTTGTGATATTTGCTACACTATTACATGTTTGTTCATGCTTATCCATTTCTCACAGAGCTTAAGTTGATTTTAAATGAAAAGTCGTTATTCTTATATGTAAATTTCCACGTAGCGTGTACGTCACGATGAAGGAATCTCATTTTAACATACAGATGAACGCAAGATGCCTTTACTTATAGAAAAGAAAATATATTTTTATGATATATCAATATACCTTAGTTCTTTTTATATAGGTTCTTATAGGATTCTTTAATTTTTATTAAATTAATTTTCCGGAGCCCGGACTAGGAGACTACGAGCTACGAGTCTCGAATACGACCAAAACTAACGCCGAGGTGAAGATGATGAGCGGTTTCTTGTATTATTTATATAATTTCCATTTTTCACTTTATAAATAACTGAGGTCTTTAAGTAATCTTATTGTTTTAGGAAGTAGGTAGGTACGTATCTACTATAATCTAAACTACATTCGTATACGTGTGAATAAATAATTTGGTACTAGGTGCCTGCAATACCATACCTCTATCTAAATGTGGTAAAAATATTACGACATAACAATCGCACAACTCTGCCGTAGTGCGAGGACGTCGCGTCGTCGCGTCGGCGGAAATCACCGCGGGGGCGCGTGCTTATAATCCCGAATACAATGCTTACATCGTCTTGCGTCTTTTGTTGTAAGTGCAAAGGGGGCGCCGAGCCACGTCTATCACTAGATGCGCTTTTAATGGAAACATATAACTGATTTGTGGGTCTGTCAAATATAGATTTTGTGTTACAGTGACGTAATTTTAAAAAAATCGTTTACTTACTCGGCACGCTCAAAAGCAGAAGACATGCGTGAAGACTACTCCACGCATGTCTTCTGCTTTTGAGAAGACATGCGTGGAGACTACTCCACGCATGTCTTCTGCTTTTGAGCATTAGCATCAAATTTTTTGTGTTAGGTATATTATTTAATACCAACAGATTCCGCATTTTTTTTTAAATAACCTTATAGTACTTCATAGGTTAGGTGAAAAGCT
This sequence comes from Eilema caniola, assembly GCA_949126895.1. Classification (NCBI taxonomy): domain Eukaryota; kingdom Metazoa; phylum Arthropoda; class Insecta; order Lepidoptera; family Erebidae; genus Eilema; species Eilema caniola. The sequence goes on along the minus strand of OX421460.1, from coordinate 34,492,303 downwards.
CATTAGGGTTTCTATTTAAAAATAAATAAAAGACCAAACTAACATCAATTGCCTTACCTGAATATTTGTATATTTACCTAAACTCAAATGAAAGTAAGTTTAGAATATTTCTTACTTTTTTCTTTCCACTTTTATTGACGCACTTAATAAATGATTAAGTAGGTAGGTACGCCTGATTTGTATGAAGGTAAGTGAATACTTAGCAGATACAATAAATAGACGTGTAGTAGGTCTATTTTAATGATTATTTTTTATTATTTGGTGGTAACAACTAATTTTATTGTGTTCCAAGAATTAAGTACCTAATATCCATTTGGTGAGGCCTATGTCCAGCAGTGGACTGGAGTGGGCTAATTGATTGATTTGATTGATATCCATTTTGCATAAGTACCTAAATATATCTGATATCCCATCGCAATATTCTCATGCTACTACAAAATATTTAGACAACAAACTACAAATTTCGAATTAGTTCCATCACTTCCATACCTCGCACGCTTCGGCTATATATCCTAATACCACTTACGAACGTTCTTGAGAGTGGCCCTCGTCATATACCGCAAATTAAGTACATTTGAGGCCCAACAATAGTGAGCTTCATTACACGAACGTATGCCGGGCGTTACGCGTGACGCCCTCGCGACTCCATTAGCGCCGCGAACTTTGCTATGAACACACTCTGTTAGAAGCCATCTTTATTGTAACAATGCCTACTTATAATTTATGTTGTTGACAACCGACACTAACTGCCGCCCTAGCTGTTTTTCTCACGTACCGTGTCCAATAAGTATCTGGATTTTATTATGCACTTAAGCTAAAAATATGCACAAAATAAATATTTTTACTTGAACGGTTATGTAAATTGGTTCTTCGCGGAGAAAAAGGGAATTACCTAGTTGAGTCTATATTTAAAGTTACAGATATTACGTGCAATCGAGTAATTCTCTATAAAATTACATGATTGCACGAAACTTCTATATCTATTGAACCGTCAAGAATAAAACAGATTCCTTTGAAAAAGAAAACCCCGCCCTACGTCGTATTGAATCGGTTAGTACATTATAAATCCCTAAAACCGTACTTACTTACGTTCCAGTGCAATATCCTCATAAAAGAAACGATCCACGAACTCGACAAATCCTTTGGCAAGAACATGAAGTAGGGCAGATCGTCAGACAAGCTGTACGCGACCTCCAAGCGTCGGCCCGTTGTAGCGACGTACAGAAGACGCGTTATATGAAATTTGGGCCCGGGCGCCGCCCACTTTACTACGAATAGGAAATCCGGAAGCGAGGAGCGGTTACGCACAGTTACACGCCTGAGACCCAGTCCTCCCTCGTCCCGCCGGCGCTCCGCACGCCCCTCGTGGCCCCTTGCCTCCTCTTGGGTCGCACACCCTCCAGCCCGCAGCCGCGTTATGCCAATTCACTCGACGATTTATACACCGACAAAATTAAAGCAATTTAAAACGGTTAACAACACCGGCGCAATTCGTACATGAAATAACACATTCAAGTGTAATTAGTATATTATTGTAATAAATTCGCATTCGCAGTTATCGACAAAGACGTTTCACATGTACATCACACAATCAACAGAGAAATCAATCGCGTAGCAGTTAAAACACATTGATTTAGTAACTACGTTTACAAATAAAATCAACATCCGACAGTCAAAGTTTGATAGTTTTCAATATTCCTTACGGAAGTCTCCTTTTAAATACAATAAACTATGCAATTAAATTGACTAGCGGGCGTTGCATGTATCAAACTTAACGAACCTTTGTGACTTTTGATTTTCTCCTCCTGTTCGTCTTTGTCCTTCTCCTCGTCGGAAAGCATGGTGTCATCATCATCATCTGTCTTATTTTTAGGTTCCCACGTCATCTTGTTCTCCTTCTTTAGTCGACGGCGCGCATTCGCGAACCACGTTGAGACCTGAGTCAGCGTCATTTTTGTGATGATGGCCAACATTATCTTCTCACCCTTGGTCGGGTAGGGATTCTTTTTGTGCTCGTTTAGCCACGCCTTCAGCGTTGCAGTTGACTCTCGTGTCGCATTTTTCCTCCTGGCGGCTAGATCGTACCCGGCTCCGTATCTGTCGACAAACATGTTTATACTTACATATACCTAATGGGAAAATACGCTTCCGACCTCAGCACAGCACTTATGCATAATACTTTCGCATCGATTATTTATAAAAATGAAGTGAGGATTTGGACACTTTTTACTGAGTGATAAAATAAATAATCTGTACATACGTAGCCCATGAGCTAGTGCAAACATTTGTAAGGCAATAACTAAATATTATTTGCGAAGCTTCGCAAGTCACGAAGCTGCCGTGTAATAAGTATGTGCCATAGAAAGATTGACAACTAATATCTAAAACTATAGGTATACTATTACTGTTTGTAAATCGGTCTGTGAATAATTTAGAAATTTATAATACAAATTTCGAAAAAAAATTGAATTCAATTTATTATCAATAAAACGAGAGGTTTCAGTATAACATATTTCAGTTTGTTATACTTACAGTTTATACATCGAAACGTAACTAAACGGTGAGCAATAAAGTGACTTTTAAATTCGTAGCAGATAGATGCTTTATTTGCGGCAATAGATTTTTGGAACGACAGCAAAAATAAAGCTATTGTAGCACAGGGCGAGGCTCTGAACTTTTTAGGGCCCACGCTCCCATTTGCATCCACATTTTGATCGTAATTGCGGCTTCCCCTAACGCAGCCAGTATTCGTACCTGACTTCGATTTTTCCGTCGACATGACAAAGGCGCGGCCTAAAGGGCCCAATAAATAGGTGCGTGAAAATAGTTAAAAAATGATCCAACCGGGACTGATGTTCACGCAAATTGCAATGTTGAGTGACAAGCTTAGAGTCTAGTATTGAAAAATATTTCGACTCTGGCCTTACGTGTTATGAATGACACGCATAGGATTTGCAAGATTGACGGTATATTTTGTGTTTTTACTGTACTACTGTTCGGGTTAATTTAGGTTAGATATGTTTTATATATCATCAGTTTAGTAAACAAAACCACGAGGGAGCTGTATGTGAAGTTTGTTTGTTTTATTTTAGTGTTAGTGGGTATTGAATCGTTAAGTCCGAAGTTTTGTCTGAGATTTGTTGTCAAAAAAGAGGGCGGTCCGTTGCATCTCAGTTGCAATTGCAGGGCGGTGCAGCGCAGGCGTGGGCTGCGTGGGCGTACTCACCACCAATCGATTGAGACGCCATCTTGCTTACTGGACATCACCGATACTGCTAGTCGCTCAACGACCGCCGCGCCGGCCGACGACAAGGCTTTTAATGTCCGACCCGGTGATTTTAAACACTATCCCCCTTATTAATAAACTTGGACTAACTTTAGTTCGAGACTAGACAAGGATTAAGATAGTCTATCCTTATTCCTCATCAAATAATTCAAATTCAAAAAATCATTTACCGTATGTGCCACCACTTAGGTGTAACACAGCAGCTCACATTTTTTTAAGTTATAGTATCATTTGTTTATTTTGTGTAGAGATTTTTAGTTTAAACAATATAAGGGTAAGTATGTTTACATATAAGATAGCGATAACATTCCACGCATCATAATAATACATGTGTCAAACGCACTTTCATTTAAAGCCGCTGAAACCAAACCGCATTAGTTTTGAACATGAATAAGCTCTTCAAAATCTACGGCAGTTAGCGAAGACTCCACCGCTACACAGGAAAAGCAGCGCTTTATTGCTTTAATGTTTTATTGGTTCGGCAAAGCTCAGTTGTTTACAGCTCTGAAGCTGTTGCGAGGGGTTGAATGCTTTAAGCTTTGTTAATTAATTTAGACAGTCCACTTACTCGTCGCGCCCGCCCTGTGAGAACACATGCACTCGGCTCTGAGAATGTTAATACTTTCGTGGGCGGAAATACTTTGTATCTTTGTTAATTTAGGGACGCGCACATAAACCTATGGCCAAGCTTTGATTAATGGTTGATATTGATGTGTCTACCCAACAAATATGGAGATTAACTACCGGTGACATTTCCTGCGTTAAACTTCATTACAATTCCCACATAATAACTGTCTTGCAATGGAAAAGCATCAATCCATTTCACTACGAGTGTAACTATTTTCTGAACCTATCTTAAAATTGCTTATAAACATAACAGATATATACGATAGGCAGTCAATAAATTCAATTCGAACAGTTCGATAAAAAAATACGTAGATGTGTACATTAGGTCACCCCGATGGAAAGCGCTGTTGGGCGGGCGCTTACAACCATTGCTACATATTTGCGCTTGCCGAGTGTTCAATTCGCGGTATCGAAGGTTTACGATCTACCCGCTTGAGGGAATTGCGGCCTCTACGTGCCCACCCCCGTAAACCGTACACTCATACAGTTATGTACGAATGCGTATATAAGTAAACCCCCGTCGTGGGGAGGTTCGGGTTGTATTAGAATTAGAATTCGCAATTCAAGTGTGAGACGTGTAGGCGTTTTAGGAACTAAATTGTTGAGTCCGATGTATTCCTATCGATGTGTAGTATCTGCGGCAGCTAGACTCGTTTACTGACCATGTAGATGTACTGTTAAGAATAATGTTTAAACTAGAAGATATTTTGACCACAACTTTTTTCGGTCAAGCCGTTCACGTGTGATGGCGTGACCAAGGGAAATAGGGATTAATTTTTATATACACATAAATAGATTACATATTTACATTTAGCCCGAAGTTTCAGTTATTTTTCAGCAGCCGTGGTCGCGGGGTCAAATAATCAATTCTACAACGTCTTACAGTTGTGAAAAACCACTGCTGGATATAAGCCTGCACCACAATACTCGTTCCTCTGCCTTCAGTTTAAGTCGGTTGGCATACTGCCCCACATCACGCAATATAGCGCCGGGTTGCGTGTTCTCACATTGCTACTAAGTATCTCTCTCTTTTTATTGATAATACGCATAGTGCAACACGTCGAAGATGCATTCACGCGTGGTTAATTCAATAATGAAAAAACGCACACCAATGCTACGCTGCGTGATGAAGTACAGTGAGTCAATCGCCTTACCCGCTAACTTTTTCAGGTCGTCAGTTGAATCAGCCGTGGGGTATTCTACCATCCGTTTACCGATTTGCGGTCTGTCCTCTAACACTCATGTGTGACTGTAAATGTGGCCTGGTCAACCCGTTGTCATCTCGGTTTGCCACGAGTATATAATAAACTTCCCCCCTCCCCCTATACAGGGGACCAGTTGGGAACCCCGTGGTCCCCCCACCCGAAGAGGGTCAGATTGAGAGAGATGGCCCTGGATCAGCCGCGGTGCGAGGGATATGCTCTATAGCTACCTCACCTTCGGCCTTGCACTGCGACCCACGGCGTGCGGTTTAGTCGGTTCGCGTCTGACATAACCTCCCCTCTGGCGAGGGTGGTATCCGCGGGGATTTCCCGCACAAAAACAGTTAATAATATATTTTGGGATAATATTGGGTAACACCAGTTTGCCAAAAGCAATGTTACTTTTATCACTTAAGAACAGAGCACGAGTTCAAATCGTACCTAGTCGTATCTTTTATCGAGTCATGTTTTTATCTGGCCAAGTTAATTGTTACGTTAAGAAAGGTATTTTTCGTCGATTATTGCACTAGATTGTCTATAATTCAAAATACTGGACACAGTAGAGTATATTATGTTGAATTTTGATTTTCGAGCTGGTATTAGTTTCAAAGTGGCCGTCATTTTGACAACCCAGCGAATGCAGCTGCAATTTATGTTCAGCATATTTAAGCATTTAATTTACACCAAAACAACGTTTACAAGTTGTGCAATTATGTATTTTATAATAGTGGTTATGTTTCCCAAACATTTCGTGCGCTGCGTTAATTTCGCAGTCAACATAATTATCCATGAGAGCAAGTTATTCGAACAACCACGCAAAAAATATATATTGACGCATGTTTTTAAAAAGATGGTGTTCATTAGAATGATGTTAAAGGTTGGTATAGACAGGTCACAGTATTACTATAGACCTAGATCAAAACAAACGCCCGATTCCTTACCGGAGTCGTCTCAGAGCTAACTAACTGGTGATACTTTTGCTAATGCTCTAGGTATCCATACTAATATTATAAATGCGAAAGTAACCTTGTCTGTCTGTATGTTAGGTACGCTTTCAAGCCTAAACCATGGAACGGTGGATTAGAGCTTAAGAACGGACATAGGCTACCTTTTATCGCGAAAAAGGGGGTTTAAGGGGGGGGGGGATAGGGGCTGAAAGTGTATGAAAGTTCGTCATTTTTCAAGATATCCTGATGAACTTTTAGTACATGAAACAAGGGGTAAAAGGGGGGATTAGGGCTATGGGACGAAAGTTAATATGAAAGTTTGTAATTTTCAAAGATATCCTGATGGAATTTGGTGTAGAGATGGATTAGAGCTTGGGGACGGATAAAGGCTACCTTTTATAGCGAAAAAGGGGGTAGAAGGGGGGATAGGGTTAGGAGATGAAAGTTTGTCATTTTTTAAGACGTCCTAATGAAATTTGGTACATAGATGGATTAGAGCTTGAGAACGTACATGGGCTACCTTTAATCGCGAAAAAGGGGACTTAAGGGGGGGGGGGGAGAAATAGGGGATAAAAGTCTGTATGAAAGTTTGTCATTTTTGAATATATCCTCGTGAAATTTAGTACATAGGTGGATTAGAGCTTAGGAACGGACGTAGTCAAAAACGGGCCGAATATAGAGGCGAATGGAGAGGCGAGTAAAGATCGTTATATGGGCGGGTGGATAGGCGTGTAGAGGTTAAATAGAAAATCGAGTACAGGGGCGAGTAGATATGTGACTAGAGAGACCAGTGAAGAGGCGAGTAAAGAATCAAATAAAGTCCAGTAGAGAGTCGAGCAGAGAGGCGAATGGAGAGATGAATGTAGCGGCGAGTAGAGATCCAATAGAGAGTTAAGTGGAGATTCGAATAGAGGCGAGTAGATAGGCGAGTGGGGAGACGAGTAGAAAAGCGAGTGCAGGTAGTAAAGTAGAGAGATGCCAGTAGAAAGGCCAATGAAGAGGTCCGTATAGAGGAGAGCAGAGAGTCGAGTAGAGAGGGGAGTAAAGTAGCGAGTAGAGTTGAGTATAGACATATAGACAATGATTCCGATATGTATTGCCTATATTGTCGAAATAAGTATATACTATATCTAAATATAATTCATAAGAATACTATGAAATATAAGGGAAAAGTGTGTAAACAAATTGTCATCAGGGAGTTTCACCTGCCAAGAAATTGTTATACTGTTTGGCAGAGGTATTTAGTGTATAAAACTGCATTATTGTACATGAATAAAAAAATAGTATAGAGGCGACAGGAGGCTTGTAGAGAGTCGAATACGTATAGAAGCGAGTAGAAAGTCGAGAACAGAGGCGAGTAAATAGTCAAGGAGCGTCGGCTCAACACTAAGCGATAACCGACCTTCACGCAGGCGGAGCTGCGGACTACAGCTAGTACTTACAGAATAAACTATAATCGACTTTGCGAAAGCGTTTCAATTCATTGATATTAAAAAGAACGCGCATCGATGGGGATTTTCAGTCAAAACTGTGTCAAGTATCATGGATGTCATTGCTCCCGATCTAGCAATTGTGTTTAATGACTGTGTCAACCGCGGTATATCCTGATTTATTGAAACATGGCAAAATCATACCTTTGTTCAATGCTGGCAGTGCCACAGATCCTTCTAATTTACAACACGATTTTGTGTTGCCGACCTCGTTTAAAGTATTGGAGAATCTAATTCTAAGACAGATGCTAGGTAAATACAAATGATGAATAGTTTGGATTTACTAAATGACGTTCTTAAAGAAGTTGTATTTACGGACCCTATAAAGATAAACATGATACATTGGGTGTCTTCTGTGATTTATCCACCATGACACAGTAATCAGGAAAATAGAACATTATGGAAAACAATGCTCTCGAACTTCTATCTTTATTTTTGAATAAAAGAATTCAGTAGGATCTGTGGTTTCGATGGGCATTCCACAGGGTTCGATACTTGGACCATTTTTATTCTTAATATACATAAATGACCTTCTGTACTACTTAAGGGACAAAAGGAGTATTATTTTATTTACTGACGATACTTCGTTAATATTTGAAATTAAAAGGCAACAAAATACTACTTAATGGGAACAAAGCTAAATGTATTAAATTTAGCCTTCCTTATATTACACAGGTGGAAACCAATGGCTCACTTTGTGAACAGTGTTCTTAGGTTAGGATCACATATAGAAAAAATAGCCAGTCAATTAAGTTCGGACTAAGTATAATTTGCAAAAAAAAATAACAGACTTGGATACGGGTATAATAGTTTATTTCAGCAATTTCTTAGTATTTAGAGCTACGGAATTTAGTGTAATTCAAATAACAATATTTGTCTTGCAAAAGCGGGCTGTGCGTGCTATTTATAATTTGGGCTCGGATAAAAGTTTAAAGAACATTCCAACCGTAGTCTCACAAAACATTTTCGAGAACCTAATGTATGTAAAAATTTTCTAATGTTTGTGACAGGCATTATATAAATACCAGACACAAAAATAATCTTATACTCTGTGATAGTGGACTTCAAAAAAATTGTAATTCTTTCCAGGGCAACTGTATACGCTTTATCAACAAGTTCCAAAAAGAATAAATTTTAAAATGTAGTTTTGAGTAAACTGTGCCAAAAAGGCTATTATAAAATTCAAGAATATTTTAGATGATAAACAAGCCTGGAAATTATCTGTTCGCTCAACTTTGCTACTCAAACAAACTATTATTTTGAGATTAAATTAAAGTTTGTAAGTAAATATATAAAAAAATAGCCGCTCAGTTTCTTGCCGGAGTCTTCTCGGGTCGGGGCCGCGTTCCGAACCGGTGGTCCATTTGTTAAACTAATTTAACGTTATGTAAGTGCCGTTTTAATGGTCTATACAGAATAAATGATTTTTGACTTCAATTTTGATTTGTAACTACCTAGGTATCTACTAGATTTTTCATTGCGCAGTTGAATGGATATACCTAAGAGCAGTGAGCATCTGGCTAAGGTTGTCTAGCTGCGGTTTTGTAGAACGTTCTTTTTTCTTCTTTATCTTAGCGTTAATCTCAGTCGCATCTGAATCTTTTCACCTCGGAGTCTAGAGTCCGCTTAATCAGTCTAACTGCGGATTTGGCTGAACTTATTCAAAATGGGGCGCATATCTAGCTGCCACCCCAGCCTGTACATGATTTCCTACCTGTCAATGAAATAATCAAAAACATATTTTGAATAATTGCAAAAGTGTAAATGTATACATAGGTATATCAATCATACTATAATTCTGATATAATTAACTAAATTACCACGGCTTCCGCCAGGCAGCCGGACAGACGCGATGTCTTCGAACCTCGCGTGTACCCATACACTGATATGTTTATTAATAACCTACACCTGATTGCAACTTGCTGTATGATGTATTAATTATGATCTACAAGCACCGGTAATTGTCTGTCATATCGTCAGTTTTTAGGCTTTGCGAACAATATAATTAATAAATTCTAACGTACCGCACGTCTTCATAACACAAGCCGGATATTTTGGACATTTATATGCGTTCTAAATATTACTGTTTAAATGTTTTATGAGCATTATCCGTCTTGTACGTTACACTAAAATAATATATAGTAACAGGTTTTATCTTTTATATTATTTGTCTGAGTGATGGGACAAATAATAATCGATTAAAATCTCTGAAAATAAATTAAGTTATATGTGTTAAACAGCCATAAATGTCGTTCAAGCTGCGTGTTTCGTTAACAAGCACCCTTAGTTGGCTTATTTAAAAAGTAACAACCCAAATCGTTGGCACACAAATAATTCCCTCAGAGCTCCGCGCTCGGGGCTCGGTAATTTCCTGCGCATTTTGATCTCAATGGTGCGGTACAAGTGCTCCCTCGTCTCTTTTCTCTAATTTTTGTACGTTTTCTGTGCTCGAGACTTTTGTTAAAAATAGCTGAGTAATTTTTCATTTCGGCGCGCGGCGGGCGTGGCATATTACAGGCTGTTCCAAATAATACACCAACGGTACTTAACTCGAGTGCGCCTACACTCACAGCCAAGTTTTGTTGCTTATATAGGCTTTTCACCGTGCTTGTTTCTTTGTAAAGCTATTTATTCGATCCAACTGACTTATTGCGACCCCCTGAACATTTTAACAGCCTCTTATGAAGTTTTTCGTTGAAATGAATACACAACAATTGCATTGGTAACTGTGTGTAATAACACTTTTAAATAAATGAATTTATTCGGTAACTTGCGACAAGTATGTTGCGGCAATTTGAGTTTTTATTTATTATGAAGTACATAATATATTGTTAGTCGCTTTCTGGTTTTTGTCAACGCAAAATGATCATCCTATGCGTGCCTCGTCGTAGTGAACAATTGTGTTGGAATAACTTAGAACATCGGAGCCGCTATATATCACAGTGTATTTCCGTGCACGTCCCGTCACGATACCGTAACGCCGTATCTTTTTTACGCATAAAAACTAATGTCACGTCTAATTATTTTTAGATTATAACGCACCGCCTGCTATATATTAAGTCGAGCGCAGCCGAATTGTCAGCATAACTTCGCTTTGATGTATCATGATTTGTTTTTATTTTCAGGCAGTTTCAGCGTGATTCATGGAAGGATAAATTTCAAGTGCGCAGTGAAATGTGTATTTAATTGACGTGTCCGCATAATACATTGTTATGACACTCTCATGACGTCCTACTGATTTATAATCATAGCATGGGTAATAGGTATTGAAAAAAATCACCTAGGTATATAAATAAAATATAGTTAGGTACCTACTTATAACAACACCCTTGGTCATCGACATGTCTGACGGGTTGATAAGTTTGCCGAAAACGTCAACGCAACGCGTCGAGTGATCGCGTTTCAAAGAAAAACTGTGAATTAATCAAGCACTAGCACGAATGGAAGTAGTTTCATCCGTCTCTGTCAGAGCCGCGGCTGTGTACGTGTCGAAACAGGACGGCGAACAACCGGGAGTGGTTACTCGGTCATTTGTCCCTTGCAATCGACACGCACACCCTAGCACAATTACGTATGTGTATTCTGTTACTGATGCACCAGATTTTTTAGCTGAAATGTGAATTCATCAATAAAGCGCCATTATTCACATACCTCTACTTATTGTCTCTATAGTGAATGCTGTTACAAGTGTTTACATGAGTAGGTATAAATTTGAGTTCTTTTGGATGTCTTCGAATAAATTTATATGTAAATTTAAATTTTAAAACACATCTTGAAAGCTACCTTTCTAGAGAAATAATCGTATTGTCAAAATTCCTATAGCTCGTATATAATATGCATTATTTAGTATTTTCTAGTTTTTGGCCGCCTCATCGCAGACAGTAAGGTACCTATTACACTAATGATAGTGAAACATCGCGGCATAATATTTCGTCTAGGTATATACTTACCGACATAGATGTCTTGAAATTTATTAAAAATGTTAAACTGTGAAATTTATAATGATATAATTTTGTTTCACTACCTACCATAGAGATACTAATTAAGTGACTGTTAAACTTATTAACCCAACGAAGTTGACCCTGAAGCTTTTACAAAAGGTTCACGGGTTACAATTAGTTAAATCTCCACAATGTACTTTATTACTCAGTAAAATGAGACCTCATCCAATAGCACTAAAACATGAAAGGGATTACATATGCACGACATAACAAAATTTATTAAAGTCAAATGAGTCGCCAAATAGAAACATGAGCCTGTCGCATTGCAATCTATTAGAAAGATAAGTCTCGATAGGGAGGTATTATGTTAATCCGGGCGCGGCGCGGCGTGGGCTTTATCTAAAGTGGCGCGGGCACTGTGGACCTATGGGGTCTCTTGGACCCTAGGGACTTACCCGTAGGCAGCAAGCGTCGGGTCGTAGGGGTAGTAGCCACCCGAGGGTTGTAGGCCTGCCGACGTCCATGCAGACATTTCACCACCGCCCTCCTTCAGCGCGTAAGGGTTACTCTGAAATACCGCACAATACAATAAACAAACATGCCGTCAATTGAAACGCGTTGCATTTTCATTTCTGATACAGTTTATTTCAGTCTAAAAAAAAGGTTAAGGGCGTCGCTTATCATTACGATTTCAATTTTTAATTTATCCACTGACATTATTTTACTAAACTATCAAAGGATGTCTTTCTCGGCAGCCGCTGAGATATCGTGCGCAGCATTTAACTGAACTATTGATTTTAAGACGAGTTCTAACACAAACCGTGTTTAAATAGTATTAAATTCGTTAGCCATAAATGCAGCACTTCGCATTCCTAAGCTCATGTAAGCGGATAAATCTCGACGCTTAATACCTTTCAGTCAATCGGCCTTACAAATAAGTCGGCTTGAATTTAATTAAAGTTAACTTAATAAAAGGGAATAAATGGTGAACAACAATAAAAGTCCCAAGTGTACGGGCTGACATATCACTGGCGTATTTGCATAATGTATGGAAACAGAGGGGAAAACTATTAAGGCCTAACGCTCCCTCCGCGTGATAGTTGTTTAACAGCGAGGCAGTGAGTGCGGGGATGCTACCCTCTTTACTCAGTTATTCGCATACATTAGGAGCAACTAAATTAAAAGTGTGAACGATACGAGCGCGCCTTGGGAGTCGGTCCCTTGTCTCACCCTAGCTGCTCTGATAATAAAATGAAAAGCATTATGATACGTATGGCACTGGTTGTGACGCGATAACTGAATAAAAAGACCAAGCTTATTTGTTCCCCTATCTTTAAGTAAGAAAAGTGTGTGTCGTTGTGTTTCTGTCTTGTGTAATTTGTTTTTATTCTGTAATAATCCTAGCTTAAGAGTTGCGACTTCGTTGTGTTGACAAAGTTTTATTATTAGATTTTTTTTTCTAGCCATTAAATACTATAAGGTGATTGTCGTCATCACTCTCTTAGTAATTGCCTAGTTACGATGCGTTTGCACTTTGAGAGCTGGGATCCGCTTGTTGTTTTTCATTGATATATTGGGTTTTCTGGGAGATCCTGCCATATGACCTCCCAACTCCCAAACCCTGAGAGACAAGAATTATCCATCGTTTATCAGTTGCACCCAGGGCACCCAGGCCCCCAAGGTGTCGATAGGGCTCTATACACTTACAGTACATAAATACTTTAAGATGATTGTATATCAATGAAAACCTAAATAATTTTTGAATATATTTGATGAAGGTGAAACGTTGAAAAGAACCCAGTTTCAGAAACGAAGACGTTCATAGTACTTGACACGTAATAGAGACATACTGTGATTGATGACTTCCCTGCTCACGATAAAATGCTCTTCCATCTACTACATTCATACAACATACTGTAGCAACAAGGATAGTGTCAGTCACCCTAGTCAGTCCGTGTACCATTTGTTCCCGAGCCCAGCAGGCTACTTGTTCACCTCATCACTAAGCTCCGTATTCATACTGTTTTCCAATAATTTTATGTTATGTTATTTTATTGTAATTGGTACCTATAATTACCTATTCAACGGTCATAATTATGACAGGATAACCTGTCGGGTCAGTTAGTCTCTTATAAAAAAGGTAGACGACTCTACATTTAGGTATAATGACTCTAGGTGCATTCTAGTTAACAAGGTCTTGACTATCCTACTAGACTGGGGAGAGACCAACTTCTAAATAGCAATAACGTGTGTGTACGAGTGTGATCTATGTGATCAAATTAGGGTGGAGCTAAGATGATCGACCGTTAATTGCAGTGTTTGATAAGTTTTCACAAACCGTTCAATGTGTAAGTAACTACCTACTGGCTCTATGGAACTAAAATAAGCCCACTTTTTACGGCGGCTTATACTCGTGTGTATATTACTCGTTCAGTCGATTACACTACACGCGAATGATTTCTTCTATCGTATGTAGTATTGCAATCTAATATTGCAAAACTGGGAACATGCCTATTAATATATTATTAATTAATAGCCTTGAAAAGTTAGCATAGTAAATGCTTCAAAATTTCATTCAATGCTTATAGCCTTATTTTACAAAATATAATTAGATTCTACACTTACAGCTTATTTTATAGACAGTTAATTCTTCAAAATTACACGCATTGAAATACCAACTCATCATGTTAGTTTATATTTATTGTAAGTATAGTATGGTTGTATTGCAACTTGTTAAAGCTCCCCATTATAGATGCATAAATGAAGTAGAGAATAAACTACCTATAATTGATAGCCAGTGTAACTTGTGACGATGTCAGCATTCTTACGTTATCCAATAAAAACATTTGAGAAAAAAATCACATAACATTTCTTTCTTGGGCAGTCGTGTACTTGTTATGGACCAAGTGATAAATTGGGCATTATGATAAATATGAGAGTTTAAATAATGACTCAGGTTCATGACGACTCAACTAAGGTTCATGTACCTATAGATGGGTGGATATAAAAAATAATATTCCCGAAGGCTAATGCAACTTGTAACCTATATCTTATCCATGTCGAGGCGCGCAGTGCCCACCTCTCATATTATCATAATGCCCGGGCACTATAATAATGCCCAATAACTTAGCCATTGTCAAGTATCCTCTGTAAATAATTATCACATTATTAGTTCCTATATTTATCATTGTATAGTAAACATAACACTTTCTGACGTTCCCCAGCAAATAAACCTGTGACAAATGCGAAACCGCAACTCTTTTGTGGGACGGTGATAAAAATTGCTCTTTTTCCTGGCAATGACAGGGTAGTGAGGTTGCCCTCTGAGTTCGGGACCCGGGGTTCACTAACTATGAGTGATGATTGTCTCGCCCCCGACATTAGCGACTCGAGAAAGCACGTGCCTGCCCGAACATTAATGATTATGCTATTATTACTTACGGCCATGTATTATCCGACCAGCGAATGCATGTTTTTATGAAATGAATGAGTATGTTTCTGATTACCTACTACTAATGTTCATGTTTAAATTTCATATTTATTTTGAATGACAATATTATATTTTTTACACTTTTACCAGTCAAATTTATTGTAAAAAACTATTTGCGATTCTAAGATGATGTACTTAATAATAAATTAATTATGTTTATAAATAGTACAAACTACAATAGCACAAAGAATAGATATCAACATATTACGTATCTACCTAAACGCTAATTACGAATTTATCTCACAAACACTCAATTGGTGCCAGCTGTAAGGTGAGATCTCAACTGGTACCCAGGTACTTATGCAGATAACAGGTATTTTAAAAAATGATTAATACCTAATACCAACTGAACCGCTGATGATTCAGATTTCCAGAACATAATTAATTGGTGTGAAATAAACTGGGGCGACAAAACTTATTTATTAACTCTCAAAAAAATCTTATCCCTAACAATGCATCCCCCTTTTCCGTAAGACTGGGCCTAACAACATTTTAATCAATTCTCCACAGACTCCGCGAGTCAGCGCGCCAGATAGACTCATTACACCAACCCCAAATAAATATAAACAGTAGCGAAAAGGGGCCGGCCCCACTATTAACGTTATTCACACGCGCCGCTAGAGCCATAAATAAGAGCCAACTACCACCGCGACCCTAGAAACAAAAAAAGACAAAGTTCACGTTCGACTGATCTGCGCGGTTCATAAATAAGGCTCGTTTATTTCATTGCATTAAACTGGTGATAAGTTATTTGACGGTTCATAAATTCGTACCCCATCGGTGGTTGGAGCCGCTTATTGAGCTAGCGCGCGCCCCGACAGCGCCTGAGGCGCCGCACCGACCCGCCGAGTTGCCAAATCGACGACACTCAATCATAGCGCGATTCAGCTTTCTAGCTACCATGCACCATTATATCGGCATAACTTCAGCGTATGGTAGTACTAAAACAATTTCCCTTAACCTTGCCAAAAACAAACACATCCACCAAGTGACTATGTTTCACCTGTCTTTTTCCGAATTTCCTTAAACCGAATAATGATTTTTAAAAATGTAGAAAGAACCGGACTCTGTTGTAACGGTAAGTTACCTACTAAAAGTCATACGAATAATAAGAAACTCATGGCATAAAATAACAGCGGTAGGAAACACTACTAGCAAAATCTAAAAGTGAATTGTGGCGAGTGGAAAAAAAATGACTCTAAGTGGATAAAGAGCGAATACAAACGAAAAAGTCATTTCATGGCGCACGACAGTGACGCAACCACGACCAACATGGCAATTTGAGTCGTGGCCAACTCGATTTAAGGGCTGTATTTCTTAGTCAAGCAGACAACGTGGCTAAGTTCAATAAAGCTTTCCCCCAAATAAGCCATAAAACGAGCGGCGACGGGCGCGGGCGTTTTAGCTACGTTCCCGTTCCAATTATTTGTTTGCGGAGGCACAATAATTTTATTTTACGTTTTATTTAACATTTATTTCGTTACGGCAATTTCACGGGTATCAAAGAATTGCTAGATTGTGATTTAAACGAAATTGGTTATTTTCCACTTCGAGAACTGAAAGTTATTTCTTTGTTATTGAATTAATATTATTTTATTATGCATGATATTGTGTTCTTAATCAAAACATTTCTTTTTACAGCACTTTATTATTGAAAATTGAGCGGTGGTGTTTTATAATTTCGAATTGAGTTGTACGCAGCTATTAAACTCGACGTTGGAAGTTTGCAAGGTTATTAGTGAGTATTGTGGTTACTAAATGAACGTGACCAACACTGCTAGGTAAATTACTAATTATATACAAAAACGAATTTGTCACAAAATTCTATGTATTACGAGAAATAAGTAGATATGCGTCGCTCAGACGGCCTACTGCCGTAAATAAATAAACGATAAACCAGGATTAAACAAGTCAATTGGAGCTCAGACACAGACAATGTGCGGTCACATTTAACTGCCGAACCCAACGGTAACCGATCGCGGCCGACGTAATTCAATGATCGTAAACGCTCGCAATGATATCAATTAGACGGGGCCCCAAGACCGATAAAGCTCCACTTTAATTAGGAAAACAAACAACAGACGGTTCTTAATGAGCCGTGCGCGTGTGGAGGGCGAGAGAGGTAATTAGGTCGGGGGAGCGTTGGTTCGGTGCCGGCCGCGGAGCTGTCGAGGACGATCAATTATTGAGTCTCCGTGATTGATTCACGGAGCTGCAGTGGCGGCAGCCGCGGTCCGCCACACGCCTTTCGTCCCGAGTGTCCCGACCACCGTTACCTCACCTCACTCTTAATCCGTATTTCCTCAAACCACAACGCCACAAAAATAGCTCATACACAATTATCTGATTTAGATTTCATGGAATAACTCTAACTGTCGTGCAGCTTATTCGGAAAAGGTGTTGTTATGTAAGGGTGTGCTCATTTATAGATTATTTAATTTTAACTGTTATTATTTTGATCAAAGGTTATCTAAATACATTGTATTTTTACACCTATCGTGATAATAATAATCATAATAATAGGCGGAAAAATACAGTGAATACCTAGTTTAAAAAAGATATAGTTGTTGACCGAGCGAGCGAAGCGAGCGAGAGTCTCCGGTTCGAATAGGTGGCCGATTATGCTTTTATCCATATGTATGTTTGTCAGTTACGGTCTAGAGGACGCATTTCTTATCCTATTTTCACCAAACTTGGCACACATGTTCTTTGCACACAAAGCTTTTTTAGATAGGAGGGAAAAAGGTGAAAAATTTAATGTCGTGTTTATTATAGACGGGTCTTGTTAATATTTGGCTCAAATATCGAGGGCATGATTGCTCACAGGTGGTTGTGAAAAATTAATTCATGCATCGTAAAGGTAAAATTCGTTATAAAAAAAAAAGATGAGAAAAGGGGGAAAGTTGCTGTAGCGTTTTCTTTAAGAACAGATTGTTATTATTTATAGTGAAACATCCAGGGCTATTAAAAATAAGAAGATACTTATAGTTTTTTTTTTTTATATCAGGTAAGAGTAAATGAGGCATAAGGTACTCGCGAGGTCTACTGTTCACAGAACTACTAGTTTGTAATAGGTATTTTATTTGACTTGTAAAGTTTTCCCTATTAGTTACGACACAATTACGTGACCTAGTAGTGTAAATGATTTCATTCAAAAGTTATACTTAAATCCCTAATTCATGGTAAATGAATAAGAGAGCGAGCATTAAATCAAGATAAAACAGAATAGAAGAGCTCATAAAATTTCCAGAACCCCGCGTTTATCGTATTGATCTGATATCTCGCTAATAGCCGTCATTTGAGGGTGAAACGCAGCTGTAAAACTCCACTGCACTTATAAATTACCTACTTACAAAATAAGGACATTAAAAACCATTTAGAGTAATAACTATTATACAATGAATATAGCTATAAATACATTGAATAAATTATGTGTGTTATTTTGATACAAAAATGAATGTTAGAGGTGTCAGCGTTAATGGTCGACTCAGGGAGGTCGAGGGAGAGGACAAAGCGCCCCTAGAGCGCTTTTGTTGTCGTGGATCCCATGCCTGTGACATCTGTCCGAATCGCTACAATAACTCGCAAAAAATTCACTTGAAGTTTGCCAACAGCAAAGAGCTTTCCTCCGATTATTTTCCGCTGAATATACAATGTGTACCGAAAGTACCGATCTATCGCATGCACGGCGAGATGTCTTCTTTAAGCCATTGTTGTTGATGACGTATCATTTATTTCATTGTGAATTAGTGTCTGCACTACTATGGTGGCCTTAAATCGATCGCAAAATAGGATTCAGTTGTGTCATAATATTATAAAAGGCGTCAAATTTTGCCTTTTCTTTTTGTTATTGTATTCCAACTTTTTGTGCTAAATTGTGATAAAAGGATGAACTGTCAGAAATGTTTTGATAAATTAAGTTGTACGAGTTAATCGTTTTAGGTACGACTCGGTTAGTTTGAATATATATCTATTATAACTATTAAAGGTATTATATATATATAGTTGAACAAATAATTAATATTTATTATTATTGAATGAATCATTCTGGTTAGAATCAAGTATTAATTAAATTCAAATGAAAATACCTACTTAAATATTCACGGTTAGCTATACATATAATGTGTCTCAACTAAGTTATAGCACAAAATAGTTAATAGTAGTTATATGTACTTTAAATAAACTATGCTGTAGTTAAAACGTCAGTAAGTAGGTACCTACGTATTTTTTTACTTCAAAAGGTTAATTCACTTTTTTCTCATTATGCAAATGATTTCCAAAACACGCCGCCAAGGTATCCTAAAACCTTAAAATTAAATAAGAACGTAGATAGATAAAAGCTATCTCAAGTTTAATCGACACCTTGTTTTTTATTCTACTAATGCTTAGCGAGTTGGGCAAGGCGAGTGGCGCGGACAAAAATTACGTCTGGATCAAGTTTTTTTTACTTCCGGCCGAGATAACAATCGAAATAAGCACCTTTATATTGTTAACTGGTCACAGATCGCTTAGTAAACGGCACACACAATATAATTGTTTATTTCCAAACTAAGCCACATCCCCTCGGCAATTTTTAATACCTTTCAATTATCTCGCATTAGACTGTTTCCTTCGGTCAAGCGACCGCTCAAACTTTTCGCTTATGATGAATCTTCGACGCCTTCACACGGAACGAACGTAATATCCTTCAGTTCCGGAGCTAACAAAGGGATGTTACAAATTTCCTGTATCGTCTAAAATTGCTGACTAACGTCTGCCGTATTGATATCAGAATGCAAACCGAAAATGATCACCGAATGAAATATGCATCAACACACACGGACATCGGTCACGATAGTGGTGTTCGAGGTGTATTCAAACAATAGTAAATGCATTTAGCCCAACCATTGTGTGATTTATAGCGAAAGCGTGTAGGTAATTTATAAGAGTGGCGCGAGAGTGGACGTAGGGCGCCAGTCGCCGCGGGACGTCGGGAAATCGGGGAAAATCCGAAGATTTATTAGCGGTGCAGCCCCAGCGCGGCTGACCACACAACCGCTTGCTCAGTTTGACCACTCATTAAAATTGGCAAGTAAATGCTTACTACGAAGACGAGTTTATTTGTTAACCAATTAACGCTTTTAAGGTAAGACGAGGGTTGTAGGGCGGTTGGGTCGTCATTATCACCGAATTACAACGACTGCGCGCTGCGGCTGTCACCTTTATCAGATCTTAATACATATTTTTGAACGTCATTTCGACCATCTTTCGTCGTATCGTTAAAACGCTTATGTGCCCACTAGATAACGCGGCCGATACAGAAGGTGTATCTACGTCAGGATATCCAAGTGTAAATATGTGTGGTGTCAATCACAGTAAGGCGGCGCTTTACAACATTTTATCGGTTGTCACAGGTAATCTAAGTATAACGCATTTATGTCAAATCGTCGATGTACCTATTGATAAGCCCACCCACGTTTCACCGGCTCTCTATTGCATCATTAAAGCAATGGCGGTTGATATTATGTACTGTAACTGTAGCACTTACTCAGTTACACATTGCCTTTACGAATATTATGGAGTATTCATTGCACAGAACGCGTTCATCATTTCCATTACATTGGTCAAGTATCATTTCAATGTAAGGTATTTACACAATATTATTGAAATGCCATAACAATGGGTAGATAATGATAAATAAGTAGGTAATATACTAAAATCCACTAAAATGTGTTATGTTAAATAGCAAATCTTCATTCTCTCTAAGTAAGTACAATTATTCATTTCGATGTGCGAAGTAATAATTTGTAATTTTCGAAGTATAGAGAGCATCATTGACGAGTGGCCGCGGTGTTGTGGTGCATGGTTATGCAATGCACCGTGCAACGTGAGTGAAGGGTAGATGGAACGAATATTATTATTTAAAAAAAGACGGGTTGCACTCCGGGAGTGTCAGAAGAAGTGAAAACTTTAAATTAAAAAATCGTGACCATGTAGAATTTGTTATCGACACATTATATAATTGTGAATATTTTATTTATTATTTCAGTTTGCTTCGAATATTATGTTCTATAGCTATGAATAAAAAAATTAAATAATTATAGATTTTTATTTGTGAGAATTTCATCACAATAATCTCGCCCGATTTCAATATCAATTTTAAAAATGTTAGTTTATTTATTAAATGTTATTTATTATTCTAAGTCTAGAATAATCTATAATATACAATTTTTGTTCAAATATCTTTCCCCTCGCCCTCTTTCGGATTATTGCAAAATCATTCAGGCCTCCTAAATGATTTGCCTAATACGGACAGATGGCCCATTTTTTATTATTGCATTTTCAATTTCTGCTAAATATAACATTTAATAAATAAACTAACATTTTTAAAATTGATATTGAAATCGGGCGAGATTATTGTGATGAAATTTTCATAAAATGGATTGAGTTATTACTACAACTATTATACATGTAAGACAAGGTTACTTATTTATTCTCTACGCTAGATGGTTCTGTAAAGATATTTTTTTTTCAAAAAAAATAAAATATAAATTTAGTAGACTTACTTACTTACACTTTGTACATCCTTTGTACATCTTTGTCCTTATTTTATTTATTATTATTAAACTTGAAACAACCAAAATATGATCTGTTTATTTATTTTTTTTAGATCTTTTAACACGTTCGCGTGCGGTAATTTTATCAAACATTATACAGATAATCACCAAAAATTTTCATACATGACCAATATTCAAACATTTTCTTTCTTTCTTTCTTCGTTATATACAGAGAAAAAGATAAAATGAACATACCATACCATACCATAGCATACCATACCATAGCATACCATACCATATCTATAATATAGCGCCAAACATAGAACATCACTAATTTTCTGTCAGAAGAAATTAATAAATTACAAAAAGAAAAAATGTGTCGAAGCCCAGGTTCGAACCCGGTACTATCTGAAACCATAAGGACTTACAGTTGAAGCACTTACAGTTGAAGCGCTTACCGCTAAGCTACGAAGCTTCTTAGCAAAATAAACACTCTATAGCTAATGTTGTATGACGTCAGTCGTCGGTTACGGGTCAAAGGTCAAGTGACCCTGACGCGACAAAAGTCACGTGATCCTGACGCGACAAAGGTCACGTAATCATGACGCGAGTTTAACACTTTTTACCTATCCAACGCCGCTAAAGTAGTTTTCACTTCAGAGAATAAAATAAATAAAATATTATCTATAGAGGAGCGAAGATAGCGGTGCAAAGTGAAGATAAAGTTTTTGCTGTTACATTTACATACTTGTAATAATATTTTCCTATCATTTATTAATATTTTGGATCAGTGTCATCTAGTGTCCGGGACAACTTTGGTCGTATCGTGAGTACGATATAACATATCCTGAAACTTGGATATTCGATTGCAGTTACAAACAGATCTTATGGAAATTTTAAAAATCTTACGGAGAGTCTTTAACAAACATTTTTGAAGCAGTGTAAATGAAATTGCTAGAAAGGTTTAATAAAAATAGACAGGATCAAAAATGTATACAATAATATCGGTAGTATAAGATACAATGCCAACCTATATATTTTACTTTTAATCAAATGCAATGGTAAATATAAATAAAATCGTTTATCTGCTCTGATACTATAATACAAAGATTATAAAATTGAAATCAAAACTCTTATGACAAACATTACGCACAGGCCAAAAAAAAAGTTTTATTACGATACAGGTCTTGTATATGGACACCTTTATCATTAAATAACTTTTTAATCATAACGATACAACTATACAACCTCCACCTGGACTGGACCTCTACTTTAAAAAAATTATCCGTCGATTCGGAAGAAAAAAAAAACACGCATGCGCAATCGATGTTTGCGCCTTGGCGTCAACATTTTGCATTTAAATTAAACAAAGTTTGGTTTTGTTTGTAAAATAAATTAGTTTATGTATTATAGTATGAGAGTAGATAAAGTACTGTATGACACTGTACATAACTTGGTCTTATAACACTCGTGTGATATTATAAAAAAACTCGCCTACGGCTCGTTTTTTTAAAACACACTCGTGTTATAAGAACGCTTATTATGCAACAGTATCATAAACTACTATTATTCTTACGGATAATTAATTTTTGAAGTGAAAACTTCTTTAGCGGCGTTGGGTGGGTAAAAAGTGTTAAAATTGCGTCAGGATTAGTTGACCTTTGAACCGTAACCGACGACTGACGTCATACAACATTACAACAGCTACAGATTGCTTATTTTGTTTGGTGTATTAATGAGTTTCGCGGCTTAGCGGTAACTGCTTCGACTGTAAGTCCTTATGGTTTTTGATAGTACCGAGTTCGAACCTGGGCTTCTGGCACTTTTTGTGATTATTTTTTCTTTTTGTAATTTATTACATTTTGTGATTATTTTTTCTTTTTGTAATGTTTTACTTTTTGTGATTATGTTTTCTTTTTGTAATTTATTACTTTTTGTGATTATTTTTTCTTTTTGTAATTCATTAATTTCTTCTAACAGAAAATTAGTGATAGGTTCTATTATTGGCGCTATATTATAGGTATGGTATGGTGTGTTCTTTTTATCTTTTTCTCTGTATATAACGAAGAAAGAAAGAAAGAAAAAGTTTTCACTTCTGCCGGTACTCCCGGAGTGCAACCCGTCTTTTTTTAATTTAATAATTTGGTCTCTGTACGTATTTTACCGATATTCTCTTATTTTTTATTATGATTCTCTATATTATTTTAGTCGATGTCTCTTTAATCCATTTTTATGTTTTAGACCAAATGATTAATGCGGCCATTTTACATAATGGGGCCGTTAGCATTATACATAATGTCTAGCTTTATCCGGCTAAGTGATTAATTACTATTTAAACTTTATAATTTATCACATTACACGGTTATTATTATATTGCTTCGCACAGGTGCTGAAAACGTTCCCGTGGAAATCGAATATAGCCTATGTTACTCAGGGTGAATGTAGATTTCCAATGGTGAAAGAATTTTTTAAATCAGAACTGTAGCTTTTGAGTTTATTCATTACAAACATACAAATCTTTCCTATTAATAGTATAGTGTAGATGGACAATATTGGGCAATTCGATAATAAAGCTGAATTTAACGGGGTGCCGGGCGAGAAAGAACCCACTAAAACGCAAGCCGTCTGTGGGTCGTTTTTAGTTGACGAAGGTGAGGTTGGCAGTCATACCCCTAGCACCCTGGCCACCCAGGGTCATCTCTCTCGATCTGGCCCTCCTCGGGCGTGGGGACCAATTCAAAGTACCCTTTACCTATAGAAAAAGTAGGTCGATACCGTTGCACTAATTATATTTATTTTATATAATTTATACCCACTGATATTATATACGAAAAAGTAGATGTAGCACTAGCTCACCGAAACTATTGAGGACAAATTCAGACAGGTATCGTAGGTAATTTTTGCAGTTTAAATACACTCACTCGTAGCAGATTGCATGCAGTTAGCTATTCTTTGTGTCATACGCTTAGTATTTCATCTATCGTATTCGTAGTTGTAATCGTATGTTTACACATTCATGAAGGTAAATAGGTCCTACGTCAGGTATGATGTCATAACCAGAAATATTCATAACACATCTAAAACTGAACGCCGCTCACTAAGTATAAAAGTAACTCATCTTTATTTGAATATCATTATCACCTTCCACTTTGATACATAATGCCACTCATCTTTGATATGTGTTGTATATTACTTTATCCATACAACACAGCGCGGCGTCTCTCATTTCTGCTTTACAGCTTTACCCATTTCCGCTTCAATGGGACCCTTTCCCAGCTCTGCTGCGTTCGCATTGGTTTTATAGAATTAATCCAACACCAGTGAATTTCGGTAAATGCAGTTTTTCCATCAAAATATATATTCAGTTATAAATCACACAGACCTATCTAATTCGACCGCAATCTAAATATAGCTTATCCATTTATCCTGCTTGTGTAGATAAACGCACACATACAAATTTACACCGTCACACATGTTGAACTGTTATTCGTTGATCAATTTGTTACTTTATTTGCCTTGTCTTATAGTACAGTTCATTTTGAATAGCTAACTGTGAAATTTTCATTCGCCGTAGATGCTAAATAAAAAGAAATTAAAATGAAGTGTGGTCATTACTCAGAAGTAAGATCGCTCTTGACTAATTAGTTATTGATGTAAGAGTTATTATGGTAATAATATAGAAAGACTGAAATATAATTTATGACAATTCCTCTTTTATGAAATTCCTCTTTTAGAAGTAGAGTTGATTTTTATTGTAATTTTAATAGTACATAATAATATATAGTACCTACAATAACCTAGCTATTCTTGGGAACATAACCTTAACTAACATTGTTATCATTTATAGAGCAACTTTTAAATATTTCAATATATATAATTAAATCCGGAATAAATTAAAATTGAACTGTTAAATAATGAAGAAATTTATTGAATAAACAACTCGAGAACCCAGTTTAATGGAACGGCTTTTCACAGAGGACATACAGCATCATATTCAAAATAAGCTTTTCTTTAAAAAAATCAAACTAAAAACACAACACATTAATCTGTAATCACGTTTTTTACAGCATTAAGAAACACGATTCGGAAATCGAATGTAAAAACTCAATTATTCGAACGAGGGCATTCAGAGTAAGCACCCACATTCAGATTTAGTACCCATCTTTAGACGTGTTTTATTGTTCCAAGTGACATTAATCTAACATTATTAATCCGATAGTACGTTGGTGTCGAACATGCTTCGAAGTCTACAGAATCGGTGCTAGAAAGATTTTTATAACCAGTAATACTAGTAAGAACAACTTCTATTAGATTCTGAGTTCTAAAATACCTCTAACATGCAATTTTTCAGGGGAACTTCAAAATGCTTGTAAAAAAAGTATTACCCGTCACGAACAACGATGGCTGATTTTTTTTGGCCATATTATTTTTATGGGTACTTTTTTATATATATATATAATATATTTGATGTTAAGATTGAATTGATGTATTTGGGTAAAAAGTATACTGTATTTGTCCCTATCGTAAAAATAGTATTAGAATGAATTTATTTTACATAATGGAGCTAAAATGGAGCTTGGAACACTGCTTTCAGACATAATGCTAACCTGTGGAAACACCACTAAACCTTTAACTTACCTAGAGGTACCTATGTGCTGATTGAACAACTTAAGTACTAGGAATATACCTTATTGAGAAATACATCGAAATGAATGAATTATTTATATTGTATTTACTCAGTGTTCATCTGTGAGTAAGTATATTCGCCTCTATGTTAGTTCCATGACAGAATGTACGGTATTTCTATTACTTATTTATGCCAATATTGTTATGGGAGGTTCTCTTCAGTTTCATCATTTTATTGCTTTATCCAATTTGCTGACACTTTCTTACAATTGTATTTATTGATAAGGGAGATACTTATGTGATAATTTTATAAGTATTAAAAAGAACGTGAAATATATAAATATATATATATATATATATATATATATATATATATATATATATATATATATATATATAGCCAATGTTACTCACGAAGTATTTAGCAAACATTTTAAATTTCAAGTCTCTTACTTCTGAAACGTAGGACTTTCATACAAACTTTCAACCCCTGTTTTTCCCCCTTAGGGTAATCCATTCTTAGCGGATATCTATACCCTATTAGGACCCTACCTGCTAAATTTCAAGTTTGTAGGTGTTATAGTTTCTGACATTTCCAGATGAGTGGGATTTCGTTTTTATATATTAAGCTTTTATTGAATATGTCACAGCCAACTAGCTTAATCAACCGTTCAATTAATTGCCTAGGCTCTTTACTGAACGGCGCCGTTCAACTAGCGACCTGAATGATGTTCAACCATTTGATAAAACGGCTAGCTTGGATCGATGAGGTTTAATTACTTGCCTAGCCATTTAATCAAACAAAATATTCTTGCATAATTTCAAAAAAAAAATCACCACGACGGCTTAATGCGGGAGCGGAGCGTAGCGTAGCCTTCTAACCTATCCTATCCAAGATAGATTGCGCAGCTATCTCGATAAATCTATCAGTAATTTTCTATGAACACACCTCTGTTTACCCCCTTGGGGATTTACAGGTGCGTGTGTATGGTATGTATGTAATTTTCTGTCTTATTTTGTAGTGGTGGCATTAGCTTGCCAGTTTTATAATATTATAATAAACTTTACGGCTCAATATCATCATTCGAGTCGTTAATTAAATGGCGCCGATTAGCTAGCAGTCTAGGCAGTTAATGATAAGGATAAAAAAACAAAAAGATCACAAATGTAATTACTAATGTTGCTTGGAGATTAAAAATAATATTGCACCTAAGTATACAACTTCCAACAATATTAAATTAAATTGTATATGCCAAAAAAATTATTATATTAACCTTATAAAAATGTAACCATTTTAATTTCTACTGATTTTATAAACCATTATATTCACATTTCTACGTACATGAACTTATTAATGAATATATGAACGTGAAATAAAATTAATCGACCAAGCGAGCGAAGCCAACGAGAGTCTCTTTTTCGACTAGGTGGCCGATTTTGATTTTGTCCGGTCCTTAACCGATTTTCACCAAACTTGACACATACGGTCTCTGCTTTAAAATTAACTTTTGTCGAGAGCTTTTTAAATAAGGAAGAAAAGGGGGGAAGATTTCTGTCGCCTTAGTTATGAACTCCTGGCAGATTTTTGTGAAAAAAAAAGTCAACACTCGTAAAGGAGAACTATGTTATAAAAAAAGAAAGAGAAAGAAAGAAATGCGTTTTTATTTATGCGTTTATTATCGAAAAGCAGATGAGGTAAAAGGGAGGAAGTTTGCTGTAGCGTTTTTTTGAGAACGAATCATCATGATTTTTGGTGTAACATCCAGGG
The DNA here is from genome assembly GCA_949126895.1 of Eilema caniola. Classification (NCBI taxonomy): domain Eukaryota; kingdom Metazoa; phylum Arthropoda; class Insecta; order Lepidoptera; family Erebidae; genus Eilema; species Eilema caniola. Next base: position 34,464,390 of record OX421460.1, on the reverse strand, counting down.
CTGTATAAGAAGATCCGGATCATTTTTATATTATGTTAGGGTACCAGAAAATGTGGCAAAATAGGGTGCTCGCGAGGTCTACTGTTCACAGAGCTACTATTTTACTAGTTGATTATGAATTTCCCAACACTTACACAACTACTTACTTACAACGTCATTACCGACGGGTAACATTCCGATATTTACACACATTACTGCAGTATCTACCTATCTATATATATACCTAATTAATATGATCTTGTTTATATCGGGTACATTTATATTAGTTTTCTAACTTAGATTTTGATTACCACCATAAATTTTTACGGCTAGGCCTACCACAGTACAATTATGTTTAAGTAGGCACAATAAAACAAACTGTTTTCCGCCTTTGAAGGCAAGGTATAAATACGACATAATATGTGATAAAACTGTAAATTTTCATTAAACTAACTGGTGGTGAATCGTGAAGGGAAGCAATAAAATTTGTCGTTATTATTTCAAAAGCAAGCGCATCAGAATGTTTCCAGCAAATTATATGTCTTTTAGTCATTTATTGCAAACGGAAACCTTCCTATAACCCTTCAAACCAAGTATTAAAGTCCATTGATAGACACATGATACGCGATTTCAACATAACGGCCGATCGACAAGAGCAGCGCACCGCACGCCCTCCATTTAACACTTCAAAAGCAACTGCATTTATTCGAACATTAACTCCCACAACCCTATACGTCTTTCATTGTAATCATCAAATTAAATGTTTGATAAGAAAACAGGGGAAGTGAAAAAAGACAAGGCGCGTTTCTGTCGGCTATAAAAACGTAACAAACGGCAATTTAAATACATCACTTATCTTAAGTCAAAGAGAATAAGTTTAGAAAAAGGAGACCAGAAATTCAATTAAAAGAGGACCAAAGAATGAGAGACGAGATGCGCAAGGGCCGCGTGGGACCGAGAAAGTAAAACTAAATAAAATTCAAGAGAAATCAGGCGAATTGAGAATAGCCATTAAGGTGTTAATGAGGGTCTTATTAAGCCGTCTCCTCCCCGTGGGTGGTCAGCCTGCAATGCTCGCTTAGTTCATTAATCACTAAATGTCGACTTAATTATCAAATGTGTATCACGAGCTACTCGTACAATGAACAATGATGATTTGATAATGTCATTATTTTATTCGCAACTCATTTTACATGCAATGACATGTATTTATAGCGCTCCTTGTATGGACGCACAAATACACATTAATGCATTTTATTACGCACGATTCGATAGTAATGTTATTTAAATTGGGCATTTGAATGACAAGTCAAATTAGTTAATTTTTCACAAAACGTTAACGTTAAATAATAAGGAAACTTGTATGAAACAATTTTATTGTGACGTCATAATATTATTTAATAGTTAAATAATGTATACCGCGTGGTTCCCGGCAGAGTAGAATTTGGGCCACCCCTTGTCTTCCCATGTGGTGTCGTACTAGGCGACTAAGGGAAAGGGCTGATTAACTTTAACATCAGACAGAGATGTACAGCCCAGACTCGGCCTCAGATGCATGGCTCGAGTCAACAATAGTGCCCGGAATACGGCAATAGGCTCACCCCCTATTACGTGGGACCGAATACAGATAGGTGAAATGTGGGTGTTAATTCACCTCTGCCTAACCCCCCGGGGATAAAGGCGTGATTATATGTATGTATTACTATAGGTTCGGTGGATGATTAAAAATAAATAAAAACGATAAAATAAGAAAAGACTTAATTTCTATCGCTCTATAACCATTCCTAATTTAATAAGCTCCGTTATAGTATGTACATTATGGTACAAGTGTGTAAAGTTTGTGATTACCGCTGAGGCGCCCGAGTATTAAGAGAGCCGAGGAGGGTTATCATCAGTACACACGTGTATCATATGATGTCAACTTTCTTGTGAATAAAATAGATATTTATCCTTGCAGTTTTCTGGTAGTAAACATTCCGTAAAGTTAAGGGCTTCACATCATAAATCGAACGTTGTAAAATATAAATAATTTTCTTCATAAAGAGTACTTGTAGACATTTTAATTAATTAATAACTATAATTTCAAAAGTGAAAACGAGTTGTGAAGATTTTTCGCAATAGCAGAAAAAAATATTTTACTTGCCCTATCGATCGGCCATAGACTAAACGAGGTAACTTTTGGGGAAATTAAAGTTTTTACATAGAAAACAAAGTTATTAAGGTTAATTGAATAAAACTTTTGTTTATTAAATACGTACCAGTAAAAATTATCTATTTAAATACGAAGTTGCATGAAATGAGCAAGTAATAAGTATATCAATTTACTTGTACTGTTAAACACAAACTTTTTTATACCGAAACATTATTTAACGAATAGAATAGAGAAAATGTGAATTATAACAATCAAAAAGCCACAGTTTGATTATACGTGTCATTATGTGCCTAATTGCGGTGAAATTATAGCCAGTTTATGAGCAAGTGTGTTGAAAAATAATTTATTTTAACTACAGGAAAATACCCAATTGTGCAAACAAAGAGCTCTGAACATACATGTTATAATGTAAATATTATGTTTAAATTAAATCTAAAAAAATCTAAAAAATAACCCAGTTTAATTTAATAATTACTGCTGTTAATATAATATATAGTTCGCATTGGAATGAATATATAAGTATCCATTCCAATGCGAACTTTAGTTATTATTACAAAAAGGAGGTAACATGATGTTTATAAATTCAGTTACCTACATAAACAAACCCCTATTATTGATTATCAAACGGATACAATAGATGGCGCTGCTCGTATTGTAAGTCACAACTCGAACAGACCTTGCCACCGGAGTTGCTCGTGTACAAAAATGGCAGTTGAATATTTTGCTTCGCAACGGTTAACTACTCTCACAAACGATTAGGTCTTATATGTCCTCCACATAAAGTTCATTCTTCCTTGTTTCTCTCCAAACACTTACATAGCCAGGAACAGACAAGCGTATTTGCGGTAGAATGTCGTCATTGTTCGCTAAATCGTCGCTTGCACGGAACCGGCCGGGCTTGTCGTGAGTTAGGTATGAACAGGGCATACACAATGACAGTATACATACATTTAAACACCTGTTATTAAACATACAGGGTCACTGAGTGTAGATTGTTAAGTATGTTTGTATCTAATTCGTTAAATAAATGGTTGATGGTCTCACTGCTGCATGCCGGTTTCGGGTTTACGAACAGAAACAATAGTTGACATTCTAAATTATTATTTTATTACGAGTAGGTACGAAGTTTTCTGTTTAGCATTGAGAATTTAACAGCTAATCGGCTGCAACTTGCTTTGTGATTAAACTAGTACAGCAGAATTCGTTTATTTTGACTGGCGTTAATAAGCGTTTGGTCAATAAAGGCTAATTGACCAAACGCTTATTATGAATTATGAAGTAAGTAATTTTACAGCGAAATGTTCATATAATATTCATTATAACTAAATCCGATATAATGACTGCAGATATTGTGACATGCCGCTTATTATGATCCATTTGAAATAAATTGAGTCCACCTATAGTTTTACTTACCGACTCAATTCCTAACATCTTCGGTAGTGTTTGGTAAAATCACATGATTTATCAACGTCGTTCAGGAGCTGCTTAAAATGAAGTGATTACCTATAGTGCGAAGTTTGGTTTTTATATAAAATCTATACTAATATTATAAAGCTGAAGAGTTTGTTTGTTTGTTTGTTTGAACGCGCTAATATCAGAAAGTACTGGTTAGATTTGAAAAATTCTTTTTGTATTGAATAGTCCGCTTATCGACGAAGGTTATAGGCTATATATCATCACGCTACTACTCAAGGGAAGAGAGCAGTGATCATTAATGTCAAAAAATCCGGCAGATTTCTATACATTATTTGAAGACTAAAAACCTTTTAACCGTTAGGCCTAATGCAATTTGGTACAGAGATGTATTTAGAGCTTAGGAACGGACTTTTTTATATAGGAAAGTGGGTAACCATTATAAACACGTACCATCAGATGCTTTTTCACACCCCGCTTACAGAACCCTGGACTGTAGGACGAAGGAATCACAGGAGTTAGCAGGGAATTCCAGGCCTTAATGGTGCGGCATGGGAATGAGTCACCGAACCGCTTGGTTCTTGCTGGAATATTCTGCACCGTTTACGGCAGGAATTCGTAGGGAAGTTCAATTTTGATGAACTACATAGACAGATTAGGGCTTGGGAAATGACAGTTGAGTAGAGAAGAGAAGGAACGGGATGTGGTGGGGGAAGGGGGTATAGGGTAAGATTAATGAGTGGGTTAAGTGATGGTGGAAGGAGTGGGGCCATAAGTGGGGGAAGGGAAGGGAATTGGTTAAGGGTGGGGGCTTGAGTGAATGAAGGAGGTTAAGGAGGGGTTAAGAGTGAGGGAAGGAAGAAAGTGTAGGTGCATAAGTCGGGGATGGGGGTAAGGGTGGGGGCATTAGTGAGGAAGAGAAGTAAGGATAGGCCTTGCGTGAGGGGAGTTAGGGTGAGGCCAGTGAGGGCATGCGTGAGGGGCGGAAGAAAGTGTGGAGCCATGAGTGATGGAAATGTAAGGGTGGAGGCATGAGTTAGGGAAGGAAGAAAGGGTCTGTACATGAGTGGGGTAAGGGAGTAAGGGTGAGGGCGTGAGTGAAGAAAGCAGGAAATCGTGGGTGCGTGAGTGTGGAAAGGGGGTAATGGGAGCAAGGGTGAGGGATGGAAGGGGTGGAGGTTTGAATGCAAAAAGAAAGGCCGGGGCACGAGTGAGGTACAGAAGGAAGGAGGGGTGGTTGGGAGAAGGGAGAAGGGCAAGGAGAACTCTTCTCCTCGCGAGTAGACAGTCGAATAGACAGGCGAGTAAAGAGTCAAGAATGCGCTTGAGCGTTCAATGCTTCAAACGTGTCTGACGAAAACCTCGATTCAGCTTTAAAATTTACAACACTACGCGATAAGCGACATCCACGCGGGCGAAGCCGCGGGCAACAGCTAGTCATTTATAAAAAAGTGTATAATGAATACTTGACTCCGCTCATAATTAAATGGCGTAAAACGGCGACGTATTTTTAATTAACGTCCAGTTATAGTGACCAACATGGTTCCTTATGCTGTCCGTCTATTGTTTTCGCGTTAAAATACTCAAAGTCTCATCACAATCGATTAACGTATTCGAGAAACATTGATTTGTTTATTTCGTATATTATAAATTGCGCCTAGTTATGGAAATACTAAATGTTATGTAAAGTACTTCGGACCGACTACGGAAACAAAAAGGCACTGAAAATTCAAAAATAAATGAATAACATATTTAAACGACGCAAGCGCATTTTTGTCTTTTGAATGATTTCTAAAATTTCTGCTGTATTGTTTTTGAAGTCAGTTGTATTTTTTCATTCGAATTTTCCTTTTTCGTGAACGTAACTGTTTTATCGAAAGCTATTGGCACCAACATTCAATTGAGCCAAGCGAGGGAGTATCTTCTATCTCTCAGTAGGAAGACGGATCTAATAGATAGTAAGCAACACAAAAATACTCCATAGCAAATGCAAGTTTGCGACAAAAAGCGTTTGAACGCTGAAAACCACAAGATCTTCTATTTTTTGTGATTCTGCCATTTGCTTAGTAGCCCAACACGAAAGTATTTGTGGTGTGAAAAACGTTCCTTTAATAACCTAAGCTTTTTGTTCGCAGGCTCTGTTGTCCAAGTCCTAGCCTAGACCAGTTTAGTTGTCTTACGCACCTCATAGAATCAACATAATACCCTCTTTAGCCTAAACATTGTTGTTCAGTACATTGAGAAGTTTTGTGTCTGCATTAGCAGTTCAAGTGTGGACAATCCAATTTGTTCTTGAACACTGTATGATGGGTGCGTCCCATAACGTATAAGCTCATTTGGTCTAATTTCATTTTATTATCGTTCATAAGATATAATCAAGGTGAGATATCAACTGTTGATATAATTTCTTTACATATAACATTTATTTATACAAAAACTTAATTAGTATAACGTTGTTTGATAGAACGTTTATGTAATTGAGAATCATTAGGTCTAACGTTTAATATGTATATTGTTTATTTAATCGAAAATGTAAATGTGAATCGAAATTGTGAATCTTACAGATTTTGTTGTTATATTATCTATTAAAACTGCTTATACTGTTGATTGATGGCACTTGGTGGAACTTGCTACACGTCTTCAATGAAAACACTTGTACTATTCCACATTATTTATTGAATTCCTGACCGGTTTCACCTTACGGCATTATCAAAGGTTTACTGAATACATAATAATGGTTGTAAGCAATTATATTTCTAAACACTACATTTTTTATATGTGGGTAGTTTTAAAAATGTGTATACCAGGTTCAATTTTTTTCCCAACATTTGGGGAAATATTTTTTTGAATTTCCTTAAAAGTTATTTGATTTAAAATTAATGAATACATTATAGGTACAACGCTAGTTGTATTAAAGTTAAATGTCAGATGATTAAATGTCAAAATTATAATTGAATTAAATTAAAGGAATATTTGGATTCAGGCAATACCACTGAAATTACGTGGAAGCTAAACCAAATTAAATGACGGAAATATCGCTGAATATTCTGAACCTATTTAGCGTAAACAATGCCTACGTACGCTATAGCAGTTATCATGGTTCTAGTGCTACCATACATTGAATAGTTATTTTGCTCTTGCCAGCAAAGCTTGCACATTAGAACTGCATATACCCAGTTATTTATCTATACTATTATTTAATTGTAAAGTGATCGTGGCTGTACATTAGAGATATTTAAAAATACTTGTTATGTTAACGATACCCATTTTTTTTCTTTAATTCTTGTCTGTCTCCTTGCCTGAGATGCAAGAACTACTGAGTGGATGATGCGATTTTTTGTTGAAAAGGTCTTGGTCAGACTTTAAATCTTACGATTGTTTGATCGCTACTGGCTTAGGAGAACCAGAGATGTCATATCTAAAAGTCGCCCGTGGGCGAAAGGCTATGTATATAAATATAAAAATGCTAAGACAGTTTGTGTACGTTTCAAAAACTCAAAAAGATAAAATTGTGACGAAAACATGCAAGAGGCATTATTATCTACACTACTTATTACAAAGAGGAAAGATTTCTATTCTTATATGTTTGAATAATAAATTCAAAAACTATTGTACCGATTTCAAAAATTCTTTCAACATTGGAAAGCTACATTTATCGTGAGGACAATGGCTTTATTGGATTTCCACGGGAATGCTTTTACCAGTGCGAGTAGCTAGTAAGTAAATAAGTTTTACCCCGGTCAATATACACACCCGAAGCTAAAATAATTTGCACCCAGCTGAAAATTGGTAGAATTGTAGGTATTTTGAAACTGGGTGCGAATTATTGTACCCTACTCCTAATTTGGCTTAGATTGACTGGACTTTATGTCATAATCGTACCAAGTGTCGCTCATACATACGCATAATGTTCAGAGACTGTCGTTCTGAATATTTCAGTGAATTACGATTAACACTTTCTCCTAATAAATCTCATAAAACTTTCCCTGAAAATCGAAATAAAAGAAATAACCGGTATAATACAATTTTCTGGGCTTAACGGATTTCTCACTCATCATGTATTACATGTGAATAAGCGTAGTGAGAATCCGACAGAGAAATAATAGGACTGACTGGGATAGAAACTAATAATCAAATAATGTTTCATACATATCTACGTCTTTCCATGTTTCAGAGCGTGCGTACTGCTGGATGTGGGGAAATGAGAGTCAGGCCTCTGGATTCAGGCACTTCCATCACCCAACATATGTACTATATTGAACTTGACTTCACCTGGGATCGCCGTGCCCTATTGTTGTTGCCCTTTGCATAAAATTAAGTACCACTGAGTTGAAGCTGTCGACAGCCTTGGGCACCAAGGCCTTTTATGCAGCAGAAGCGCTACACTTGCCACCGCTGGCATGCCAGCCATTCGTGAACCTAATGGGCTGGTGCGTGACGATGGCAAGAGACCGGATTATCTGGACCAGAGAATAAGGATTGCCATTTAACGTGGAAATGCTGCCAGCCTTCCCAGAACGTTACCGGTCGGTAATGATGCGGAGGAATTTCATCACCCATTTTGTACCTAACTGGGGGCCTTTTACTGTGGCGTCTGTTCATTTCTTAGGGTTTAGCCTACTGTTGCCACACTGGCTAGACGGGTTGGTAACGGGTTTTATTTCGAGTTTTCCTTCTCTCACAGGAATATCGTCTGCGTATTTTTAGGGTTCCGTAGCCAAATGTCAAAAAACGGAACACTTATAGATTCGTCATGTCTGTCTGTCTGTCCGTCCGTATGTCACAGCCACTTTTTTCCGAAACTATTAGAACTATACTGTTGAAACTTAGTAAGTAGATTTATTCTGTGAACCGCATTAAGATTTTCACACAAAAATAGAAATAAAAACAATAAATTATGAGGGTTCCCCATACTTAGAACTGAAACTCATTTTTTTTTTATCACACCCATACGGTTATGGATAGGTCTTGAAAAATGATATTGAGGTTTCTAATATATTTTTTTTCTAAACAGAATAGTTTGCGCGAGAGACACTTAAGAGAGAAAGATAAAAAAAGAAAAAAAAGATAAAATCCATCTCTTCGAGTATTGGGATCCTAGGTGTCGACATCTCAAGCGACGTTCAGTTCCGCAACCATTTGGAGGACAAGGTCAAGCTGGCCTCAAAGAAACTTGGAGTGCTCAACAGGGCGAAGCAGTACTTCACTGCGGGGCAACGACTTCTGCTTTATAAGGCATAAATTCGGCCCCACATGGAGTACTGCTGTCACCTTTTTCCCGGAGCGCCTGCATACCAGCTTGGCCCCTTCGACTCATTGCAAAGACGGGCGTTGAGGCTCGTCGACAATCCCATACTCACAGGCGATGTGGAACCTCTCAGCCTCAGAAGGGACTTTGCCTCGCTGTGTGTGTTCTATCGCCTATACAATGGTTTGTGCTCAGATGAATTGTTTGACATGATGCCCACCGCTGCATTCTATCATCGCACCACTCGCCATAGGCAGGGAATTCATCCTCACACACTGCAACCGGAAATGGTGCGCACCGTGCGTTTTGAAAGGAACTTCATCCCACGCACACTCAGGTTGTGGAATGAACTTCCTGCCGTGGTTTTCCCAAGCGACTACAATATGGGGTTCTTCAAGAAGGGTATTAGAAGGTATCTACAGGGTCGGTAGCACGATTGTGACGCCCCTGGTGTTGCAAACGTCCATAGGCCACGGTAACCACTTCCCATCAGGTGGGCCGTGTGCTTGTCTGCCACCTAAGTGGCATAAAAAAAAAACTAAAAAAAATATATGATGTACATTACCATGCAAACTTCTGCTGAAAATTGGTTTGAACGTGATCTAGTAAGTAGTTTTTTTTAATACGTCAAAAATCGTAAGCCGTACACTATTATTAAAACATCGATCAAAGTAACAACGAACTACTAGAACTTTTATATTATGTTACTTGCTGCTACGGAACCCTTCATGGGCGAGTCCGACTCGCACTTGGCCGCTTTTTTCCGTTAGTTCTCTTTCGAATGAGATGGGTTGTTGATATTTGTATTCTTTCTCTGTAACCATGCGAATAGAACTAGAACTTTTTCCACCAGTGGACTGCAGTAGGCTAATTGATTGATAATTTTACTTTTTTATGAAAAAATATTAGCTTCCGAAATTATCGAAAATACTAATATTCCTCTAACCCCTCCGACTAAGCCTAATTGCTTGTGCTAGGAGTGGGTTTACGTCGGTAGTGTAATGGCCAGGATTCAAACCCGGGACCTCTCGATCGTAAGGCCGACCCCTTAACCATTAAGCTACCGACGCTTCAAATAAATAACTGATATGTAATAATTCATATGTACCTATTTAAATATAATCATTTATTTATTTTAGTTCATTTCATGATCTAATTGATACCTATATAATAGATTATAGTTTTAAATTTATTTTCGTATTATTAAGTTTTATTGTTCTTACTTATTTCTGAAACAAACGATGTATCCTAATAATGCTTTAACCTTTTTTAAATATTGCAATACAGGAGGGCTTGGTACGTAGTAGTACTTCAGTTCTATGGGAACTTCATGTCTATTAATGGGCACCGCAGTACCTATCTACATATCGCTGCGCTGATTTGTCCCCTTAGGCAAGGTCTTAATGGAACAGCAGTTTGAGCCATTCTTTGGTAAGCCACAAAATTACTACTTGTTGCAAATTTATGGAAAACGTATTCAATAAATGTCAAAACTTGTAAAATAAAAAAATAAAAAACCTGAAATTTTGTATCGTTTCAATTAACATATCTACCAATATTTCAGAGATTGTCCGAAATACAGGGTAATTGGTATAATAGAAGCGGTTGCCTTTTGGAATTTATTTTTTGAGATTAAATATTAATGTTTCGTGACAGGGCGGCGGCGGCGGCGGCGCGGCGGGGTCTGCGAGGTGCCGATGGTTTTCTGGCCCAGCGCGCCCGGACCGGTTCCGCGTTGGCTCGCGGCTCGCACACCACACCAGAAAAGCTAAACACGTTGTATCGCATTCAAGAGCGATAAACCTTGCTTCGTATACGGGCAAACGGCAAACGACCAATTCGTACCAATTTACAGCCTGTTTAGTCTGCTTTAGAAGGTAAACAGCACGAACAAGCCACAGCGACTACGAAATAAACTGTATCATAACTGATAGGTACATCCGGTTCGACGTTTATTATAGTTACAGAACCAAGAACTACTCCATTATTTCTCAATTAGCTTTCAAACACATCGAAAAAATGCAGTTCTACACTTCTACTCAATCTAAATACCTAAGTACTTGTTCTACTTGAACAGTTGAGCCTAATTTTAATCAAACGTATACCCAATTTTGTTACCGTACGTGCGGAAATTCCCTCGGATACCCGGTGATTATGTCGGAGTCGGACCGACCAAAACCGCACGGCCGTCTCGGGCCATCAGTTGCAGGGAGTGAGGTAGTCTCTGGTATATCCTTCGCGTACCCCGACTGACCCACGGCCATAGAAGGCCCCATGTGGGACTAAGGCGTCTCTATCTTGCCCCAGAAATAGAAGGAGGGAGGGGGCATCATCAAAGGGCCTTTCAAACTAATACCTGCCGAAAATATTATGTTATTTACTTAATGTCATATTTTACATACCAAAGGTGAGTAGAAGGCTGAGCTGTCAACTCCAATACTGGGGTAAGGATTCTGGTCAGTCGACGGGTAGGGCGTTCCATATACACCAACGGCTGCGCTGGAGAGGCGAGGGTAGGAACTGAGAGCGAGTCGAGCTCCATCATATTGACATGAGCAGACGGTTTGGCCGGAGACAGGGTCGGTGATGATAGGACGTGGAGTATCGCAGCAGGAGGCAGCGGGAGTGCTGGCGTGGCTTCCGGCGCCAGGTGACAGCGCGCCGCCGGCGACGCCGGAGCCTCCCGGAGACAGCGGCGGCGCCGAGCTAGAGCCTCCATCCGGAGAGGTGGCTGCGCCGCCTGGACCCGCCCCGCTGCTGCCCACCAGCAACTGTACAACATATAATAAATCTACTTTAATATTATAATGTCCTTGCAGCTCTGAACTAATATACTAACAGATAATGATCTAGGTGCAATAGGCTACATTATCTATACTAATATTATAAAGAGGAAAGATTTATATGTAAGTATGTTTGTAAATTGGCTCAAAAAGTACTGGACCTATTTTAAAAATTCTTTCACCATTTGAATGCTACATTATCATTATTTATTGATATTGTATAATTATTTTGTTATCAGTATTATTTTTTATCTGGTTTGAGATTTGCAAGTGGGTACCGCCTGCTATAAAGCTTGTATTGATCTTTTCAGCATCAGTGGGGTTTTTATTTTTAATAATTTATTTTATTTTGTACTTTTTAGTTGTGACACATTTATATTTTTGTAATCATCTTCTAATTTACTTCATTTTGATACCCCATTTCATAAATATGAGTGAATAAAATTCTTCGACCAACGTCCATTTTGGCACCAAAAAACTAACATATGGCTTTTGTTCATATTTTATGTACCCAACACTTGGTGAGTAATAACCTTCCTTTTGAAATATGAATCATTGAAATGCGTATGGTAGTTCAGAAGATATGAGGTTATAAAGAATATTAAAAACATACATACATACAAAATACGCGCGAAAAACATAATCCTTGGCAGTCGGGTAAAAATACATTTTTAATACTACTAGTGCCATCTATCGGTGGATGGCTAGGAACATTTGAGAAAAAAAAAAAAGACGGGTTGCACTCTGGGAGTGCCGACAGAAGTGAAAACTTTTTCTTTCTTTCTTTCTTCATTATATACATAGATAAAGATTTAAAAAAACATACCATACCATACCTATAATACAGCGCCAATCATAGACCCTATCACTAATTTTCTGCTAATTTTCTATCAGAAGAAATTAATAAATTACAAAAAGATAAAATAATCACAAAAAGTAATAAATTACAAAAAGAAAAAATAATCACCAAAAGTGTCAGAAGGCCAGGTTTGAACCCGGTACTATCTGAAACCATAAGGACTTACAGTCGAAGCGTTTACTGCTTTGCTGCGAAGCTATTTATCGTATATTGCAAAATGGACAGTCTATAGCTAATATTGTATGACGTCAGTCGTCGGTTACGGTCCAAAGGTCAAGCGATCCTGACGCGCGAGTTTAACAATTTTTACCCATCCAACGCCGCTAAAGAAGTTTTCACTTCAAAACTATAACCAGATTATAGAAACTATAATAAAAAGCAGCATAAGTATGGATAGTAGGTACCATTTTATAGAATTTTGTACGCCATTATATAGAACTGAACAATGACTCTACCCTACCTTAAAACGTGAGTTAAAAATTGGGTAAATGTAGGATGAAAGCATTTCCTCAATAGCTATCAAAAGAACGATCCACGATTTATATTTTTACACTTAACTGGTAACAAAGGCCAGCAATGACTCACACAAATTGATAGTTTCACACTTAAGAAGCGCAACCTAATAATAAAAGTGAAAAATTACTGACATGAAAAACGCCTGTCAATCACAATAGTGGACGTAATAAAATTCATCAGCTCATCAGAAGACCGAAGTTATACAAGTTTTCTTTATTGGTACCTACAGACCTATCACCATGTACATGTACAATAAGGGGAAAAATAAGACATATCACAGTACTTAATGATTCAATTCATTACAACCACAAACTAATGATCAGTTAAAAAGATCGTTACTCGGTCGATTTGAGAACACGCCTAAAAAGTAGAGCGCTATCTTGACGTTTATTTTTAAATAAATGCAAATTAATTCCATTTCTAGGGCAGAACGGTAAGATAATATCAGGGGCATCGGCTTAATCTAAACATCTCTGTGACGTGCCCATCGTCCCGTCGGACTGGAGAACCTCTCGAATTACTTCGTGGAAATAATTAGTAAACATATTATGAAAACCGAGTTAGCGCTCCGTTGATCAAAGTAACGACGTGATCGGCACAATTTGTTAATCGTAACGTCTTGTTTAACTAAAACTAACTTCGTGTTGATATTATAAATATATGACTTCAGTTCTCTCTTCGTTCTTGGAATTTATTACGACATGTAATTAACTCTAAAGTGCATCAAATTAACTCTTAATTTGTAAATGGAAGGATAGAGATTTAGTTGGGGAAAATTTCTTATTTTCTTTTTCTACATTTTGACGTAATCGCATACGTATATGTACGTTTTGATTTCTTCACAATAATATTCAAAGTAACAATGATATATACAAGTTATTTCTCTATAATGTAGGTAAGTGATTTCATTAATTATTGTTAAGTCACATAGGTATTTAATTAAACCGTTTTTTGATGCAAATCGGGAAAATGGTTATAGTTTGGCAAAGATCGGCTTGCTTCGGTTTGTAAAATCGCACTGCTTCTCAATGTCAAAAATATCTTTTAGAGTGGTTTAATCCCAGGGTAGTTTTATGAACACATATAATTTTCAAATTCTATTCTATTAACCGCGTGGTTCCCGGCAGAGTAGAATTTGGGCCACCCCTTCTCTTCCCATGTGGTGTCATACAAGGCGACTAAGGGATAGGGCTGATTAATTTTAACATCAGACGGATATGTACAGCATAGACTCAGCCTCAGATGCATGGCTCGAGTCAACAATAGTGCCCGGAATACGGCAATAGGCTCACCCCTATTACGTGGGACCGAATACAGATTGGTGAAATGTGGGTGTTAAATCACCTCTGCTTAACCCTCCGTGGATAAAGGCGTGATTATATGTATGTATGTATTATGTATATAATTTTCAACCGACTTCCAATTCAATTTTGCAATTCGGATGTTTATTTTTCGCATAGCTACATTAAGTCTCTATATGTTGATGGGTGGAAGGAAACTAACGTATTTTGAACACAAAAATTAACTGACTTGCAACTTAAACAAAAATGCACTGCAATGAAATAATATTACAGATATCTACGAAAATGCAACAAATACAAAATATATACCTACCTACCTAAAACTTTTGTTGAAGTTGATGCCATACTCAACAGGTAGAAGATCGATCGAGGTGGCTAGCAGTGACGTCAAAAATAAACATCTGAATTGAGAACCTCCGTCTCATTAGAAAAATATTGTCTCGTTAAAAATATTGTACGCGTAAGTTTATCTGTTGAAGTTAGACTTGACACTGCCAAGTCTAACAGGTATACATAATCAATCGAGACGGTTTGAAGAGGTTTGAAACAATGATAATCCAATCTGCCCATATGGATTGTGTTGTTCAGGATAAGACCTCACACAAGCTTACTCACTTGCTTAATGATGTGACGGGATCGTTAGTGTAGTATGGACATACCCTAAATACGTACTACCTACGTACCTAATATCTTAAAAAAGTTGAGAGACAATACAGTGGTAAATTTACCACTATACACTATACAACATACTGTGGTAAGTTTACTGGTGCCTCAAGCACTAATTACACCAGAAGTCGCGTTGTCATCTTAATACTAACGCCACTGTTTGAGTTCTAGGCTATTTAAGGTTAAGATTAAGGTTATGTGATCTCTGTTTATAAGTCTGTCGATCAATCAGTAACATAGCCTTCCTTTATGCAGCGATGGATCCAAGTTAGGGAGGTCATCAATGGTGTAGACTGGGTAACCTGGAGAAATCCGGGGCTGTGAAGGACAGCTAGCTCCACAGGGACGTGGGCGTAGAGTGGGAGTTGCGTTTTAGGTGGGCGACCTCGCGCAGGATATACCGTAATAGCGGCGGTAAGACCTATCATAAGGGACTGGCTAGAGAAGACACACGGTAGCCTCTCGTACAGGCCGACGTAGGTGATCACCGAACACGGGTGCTTCGGGGATTACCAGCGACGGATCCAGTACCAGCCAACGTCCGATTGCCATCACTGCACTTGCATCACGCAAGCGAAGACTCGAGGCTGCACACGCTGTTTGAGTGACCGGCGTATGAAACGTTGAGGTGGGCCCTAGCAGTAGGAATTCTCTAGGTCGCCGCCTTGTTCACGGCGATGGCAATGTGATCGAGCGCGCGGGCTGGCGCCGTCTCTTTCTGCAAGCAAGTAAATCTCGAAAAGCAGGAGTGGACCTCGAGGAGACTCTCGGCCCGCGCAATCCGTGACGAGCGAAGGCGTCTCGGGCGTCCTCCATAAGCGCTGCCCTGGGGGTGACGACCGCAGCCGCCGCTGGTCACCTTAGCAGAAGCAGGCCGCGCCTCCCCATACCCGGGAACTGGATGAGGAAAACGTGATCTGCACACCGGCGCCATCTCTAACGAGCTGTACACATTAAAAAAGATCCCATGGTGGGGTTCCGGCAAGGTGATTGGGACATAACTCCCACGACCCCCTCCCCCTCCCCCATTAGTACGTTTACTAACAAAAAGTGACAAGTACATTCTATTGGGATAACGAGTAACTTCAAATGTGACTACAGCGTCCTTGACACAACCACTTTTTCTATTTAATAAATATGAGTGTGGTTTAGGCGGTGAAAGATTAAAGGGAATCGGGACGTAAACAGATTTGGTCAAACATTGGGCCGGTTTGACTTATAAATAATGGCATAAGATACTGTGCACACACTAAAGACCCCACTTCACCTATAGCGCTCCGTTTAAGAGCACCAACTTGTTGTCTTTAAACAGAGCGAGACCTGCAGAGGTAATCCTTTGTTAGTTTGTGGACCCTCAGACCAATATGAGAGTTTTGTTACAAAACGAACGCTTGAGACGCATCTTGAAATTGAAGAGTTTACATATGCAGCTGTATCCATACTAATATTATAAATGCGAAAGTAACTGTCTGTCTGTCTGTATGGTACACTTTCACGCCTAAATCACTGCACCGATTTTGATGAAATTTGGTATAGGTGTAGATTAGACCTTAAGAAAGGACATAGGCTATGTTTGGTCGCGATAACCGACATCCACGCAGGCGGAGCCGCAGGCAAAAGCTAGTATATAATATTCTGTATCTATTATTGGTATCCGCGTGCATTCTTAGTAACAATATATAATTAGTAATGTGTTTACTGAATAAATTATTAATAAATAATAAAAAGGATGCCTTAACAGTGTTATATATTTATGTTATGTGTTATGCATCCCCCTCGATTACCTGAAATTGTTACCAACAATCCTCGGCGCGAACAAAATGCCACGATTAATACGAGCTACAATTACAAAGAGCCAACCCGCTTGTTGGTCCGCCATATTTGTATAAACAGTGCTATCACTGCTTGCGTGCATTTGTGTAATTAGTAATAGTCAAAGATAACACACATACACACTGTGTAATTATGGATAACGGCGATATTTAGGTATGAAATTGTGATTCCGATATCAATCGCGCGCCGCTCGATAATCGCGGCGTACAATACCGACATTGTCTATAGTCGATATTATCCTGGAAATACGTGTATGTATGTATAAGGCAATGAAGGGCATGTATTTAAGGCGGCGACAAATTAATCAGTATTAGGGGTTTAAAAAACGTTAAAGCAGCTAGCAAAAATAATAGGTTGGCAGCTGGGTATATTGCAAATCATTTTAAATGGAAAGTAATATATAATTAGCTTTGTTTTAATTTAAACTGGCATTGATTTTTTGTTTTAGTAACTAAACTTATTGATAGGCTTAATCTTGTCGGCGGATGAAAAGTAGAAAAATAGCCTTTCTTAAATTACATAATACTATGAGATTGTGTATAAAGTAAACTGTGAAAATAAGAAGAAAATAATGAACGTGGTCATAAAAAAGATAAATTATGCGAAATTTTAGGACCTCTAAAAAAGCAAAAACTTAAAAACAAAGTTGGCGAAATGTGGGTGTTAATACACCTCAGCCTACCCCTTCGGAGATTCACAGGCGTGAGTATATGAATATATGTTTATGTAAAGAAAGCAGATAGTGAGATGCAAAAAAGAAACATTATCTGTCTATACTTTATTTTATTTTTCTCCTTCCTAGGTCGAAAGTTCAATTTTGGTTCCTGTGAAACTGGACGCAAATGACACTTACTGTCAGGGACAAACATTGAAGTTATGGCCTAGGTAGGAGAAACTGTCAGGGACAAAAATTGAACGTTTCGGCCTAGGTAGGAGAAAAAGTAGTATTTGTAACACGGAACGAGAGTACTACATCCTCATCCGCGTGTTTGCCAGCTTCGCCTTCGGCTCGAGTGGCAATCACACACGCGGGTCAGAATGTAAGTACTTTCGTCCTTTGTGGCAAAATATAGTATTCTTGACTTTTGGCAAAACATTTATCACAAATAATCATTAACAGTGAACGAAGTCAGCGGAACCCCGCTTTGCGGGGCTCCTATTTCTTTGTGCATTGTCATAAAGAAACCGGGACACGTGGAGTGCGCGCTTCGCTCGCTCTTGCGTATCATAATTTCGCCCATAATGAACATTGACCTAGTCATCGTGGTCGAAGATAAAAGTAGCAGCCATTATTTAGTTACGTAAATTCTTGCATTTCGAAGGTCACCTAATATAATTACTGCTTTTAATAATCATACACTTGTCGCCCTTTAATTTGTTAGTCGCCTCGAAAATTACCGGCTTAAATAAACAATATGAATTTCTGTTACTTAACCGCTGTCTGACTTAAGTATCCGTTAACTTCCAACATCGTGCCTATTAGTTATCCACCTACTAATGCCATGAATGATAAGTGGGGTATTGCCATAATTTATAAGCGCCGACAATATCTTTTTTAATTCAGCTCCGAATAAGACTTGTGTAAGTATGCATTGCACTTTATGTTGTCGCTCCACATACTTATGTAGATATCTTGGACAGTAAAGGCCCTTCGTAAAAAAGGAAGGTCTGGAAATGTCACATATTATGTGCTAATTGGATGGACAACGTGTGAAGTAAAGTGTTTAGACAAATGTTCAAACAGAAGCAGCTGGCACGCATCACGGAACAGCGTAGCGTAAAGTAGCCTAATGGCTTAGTTTTCACTAATTGCTTCACATTAAAATGCAATTAGGTATGCAAATCTAACACTTGGTCTATAAACTTTTCTATTAACTTTATACTCACTAAATAAATCGATCAATAAATTATAAAGTTTTTAGGAAAGTAAACTACCATTTTTAAGCTAATAAAATGTTGAGGGCAGGAGCAATAACAGGGTTTCCTAGGGTGAAGGACTGATCAAATCAAACATAAGCAATATTATGTCACTGTACACACAGGGGCCGTAGCTCTATCAACGCTTGACTGGTACGGTCAACAAAACTTCTAATAAAAACTACTTGGGCTGAGATATAGAACAAACACGTTCTCAAAGAGAAATACTCCTACGATTGATATTACCCTTAAACTAAATAAAAAAGCTTTAGTAAATTAAGTCCAATCTGTCAAATGAAGAGTGTTGAGCAAAGAGAGGGTTTCGGATTAATGTTTTATGTGGGCGATATCAGCTGTTTTCAAGAGGGGGGTGAAAGTAACTTACCCAGCTGTTAACATAGGTATTCGTTATCTTTTACACTTTACATTACTTGGGTTCATCAAGGAATATATTTAGATGGTAAAATGATACAGAAACACTGACACAACATTTATGTGGAATACAACATTCGTCGAAAATAATAACACCCACATTTCACCAACTATGAGTTAAGGGGCAAGCCCACTGCCGTCAAGTAGGCACTTAGCCATGGGCTGTATGTTGACTGGCAGATGGAGAACGGCCCTATCCCTTAGTTGCGTTCTACGACACCCACAGTACGCAATGGGTGGCCCTATTCTACTCCACCGGGAAGTATACTTAATTTTATGAATCCTACAAATTACAGAAAATGTTTCTTTTGTTTTTGAACGTTCTTTATTGTACAAAAGTGTAAACGACTGCTATCTAAGTTCAGTCAAATACAAATCTTAGATCTAGTACATTATCACTTTGTCAGACTGAAGCGCCTATAAAAGTTAACAAAATGATAATTTAACTATCCGGTTGAAACAAATTATAAACCACTAAGTATTAAATTTATCAATAATTCAAAACTTATAAACTTATTAGTTCTAAATTTATTTATTCACTTATGTAGGTAGTTGATAAATTAACTGTAGTCAGCAGCTGGGAACAAAACGTAGTGATTGGGTAAGCGATATGTACCGTAATTATTGCTATAAGGCAAGTTTATTTGAATGATTTGTATGTTTACGCTTAGAGAAGAATTGATTCGATTGCTTTATAGTTTAAGTAAAATAGCTTAATTAAGGGGCTAACGTAGAAAAAATCCTAGTAGCAATATTCTTTCAGAATTCTTTGAGGGAGGTCACTGGCATTCTAAATTCAGTATTGCGTGGTGTTCGGTTAATTGCGTTTTCCGCCATCTTTATTTAAGGGTAAATTTATGTTTATTGAATTATTCGTATATTTTTAATCTCACACAAAAATGGTTACTACTAAGTTACCTATTTAGAATTAAATTTCCTACAATTTTGGTACTCATATTTTTTCCCTGGATCGATACTTCTCGCTTAATATCCAAAAATGGTCGTAAAATTTTAAACGATTTTTTTAAATAGGGAAAATTCCTAGTAGCTGTTATCGTTGAGAAAGGAGTTCACTCATAGTCTAAATTTCGATTTGCGTGGTATTCGGTTTGTTGCGTTCTCCGCCATCTTGAATTAACGGGTAACTGTTTATTTGTAACAATGGTTTTTCAAGCTACTACTTTTTATCAAAATACCACATTTATTTTTATATATGTGGGTAGTTTAGTTATTTGGGAAAAAAATATTTAAATTTCCTTAAAAGTTATTTTGTTTTATAAAATTAATTATTACAATATACAATGTTAGTTGTATTAGAGTGAAATGACAGATGATTAATGTCAAATTTGAATTACAATATATTTAACATGTCCATGAATTGACCATTAATAAACATAAAATTACAATTAAAGAGAAAAAAAAAACAAATTAGCATTTCAAATTCCTTGTTTTTTAAAATTTATAAATGAATATAAATATATATAAAATGTCACTCACAATATTAAATTTATATATTAGGTTAATAACAAGTAGATATGTAGGTAGATGTCATCATTCATTGTAACAGAGATGAGCGGCTCAGATCCTACTGTAGATTTTTTATGTTGTTTCTGTCAGTATTTAGTAATCTATTTATTTCAAGAGCTTACAGGGCGTTTATTTTTCTGCCTTTGTCAGTGGTTTTTCAGACGACGATGTTCTGCAAAATTAAGTCACTAGCCTCTGAAATGGTCAGAGAGCCAAAGCAGTCACAAATCTAGCATACAAGGGAGGCACTTCCATGACAGAAGCACATTAATAACGATGAGCCCGCATACCCTATATTGGCCCTATTACACACAAATATGCTAGAAAACTATCGGAATGCAAAGCCGCCTTTTATACCACTCACTTAATCTGCGATAGTAATGGTCCAACTCCAATTTAGCAGAAAAGTGGTATATACCAACTGACATGTTCCACCTGCAACGGAAAGTATGTTGGAAAAACTGGAAAGCCAATTGGAAATTTGCGTTGCTAAAGTTGTCAGAGGCTGGCGAAAATGTGAATATGAATTTCAAAATGAAGGTAATTTAATTTTTAACAACTTTTTTATTACCACTCTTTATGCAAAATTCATAATTATCGGCTTATCCAGCAAACAAAAATTTGCCCTTAAATTCGAGATTGCGGATTACGTAACAAACGGAATACCACGACAAACTAAATTTAGACTGTCAGTGACCTCCCTCAACGAATTTTGAAAGAAATTTGCTCCTAGGAATATTTTCTAAGTCAAATCCTATCTTCTTTGGAATATCCATACTTCCATACTAATATTATAAAAGCGAAAGTAACTCTGTCTGTCTGTCTGTCTGTCTGTCTGTCTGTCTGTCTGTCTGTATGTTACGCTTTCACGGCTAAACCACCGAACCGATGTTGATGAAATTTGGTACAGAGGTATATTGGAGCTTGAGAACGGACATAGGCTACCTTTTGTCACGAGAAAGGGGGTTTAAGGGGGGGAAATAGGGGATGAAAGTCTTTATGAAAGTTTGTCATTTCTGAAGATATTTTCATGAAATTTGGTCCAGAGGTAGATAAGAGCTTGGGAACGGACAAGGGCTACCTTTTATCGCGAAAAGGGGGGTAGAAGGGGGGGACTAGGGCCTTGGGATGAAAGTTTGTCATTTTTGAAGATTTCTTGATGAAATTTGGTACAGAGATAGTTTAGAGCTTGGAAATGGATAAAGGCTACCTTTTATCGCGAAAAGGGGGGTAGAAGGGGACGGACTAGGGCCTTGGTATGAAAGTTTGTCATTTTTGAAGATTTCTTGATGAAATTTGGTACAGAGATAGTTTAGAGCTTGGTAACGGACATAAGCTACCTTTTATCGCAAAAAGGGGTAGAAGAGGGGGGGGATATGGCTATGGGATGTTTGTCTTTTTTGAAGATATCCTGATGAAATTTGATACAGATATAGATTAAAGCTTGGGAACGAACATAGGCTACCTTTTGTCGCGAAAGACGAGGATAAAATGGGGGGTGGGGGGGTTTATAGGGGATGAAAGTTTGCCAGTTTTGAAGACATCCTGATGATATATTTGATACAGAGATGGATTGAAGCTTGGGAACGAACATAGGATATCTATTGACGCGAAAATGAAGGCATAGGTGACGGGGGGGGGGGGGGGTAATGAGGTATGAAAATTTAACAGTTTTGAAGATATCCTGATGAAATTTGGTACAGGAGTAATTAGAACTTGGTAACGGACATACGCTACCTTTTATCGAATAATGTGGTAAAAGGGTGGGGGAGGGATAAGGACTGGATAGTTAGTATGAAAGTTCGTCATTTTTGATGATATCCTGGTGAAATTTGGTACAGAGATGGATTAGAGCTCGAAAAAGGACATAGACTACGTTTTATTGACAAAAAGGGAGTTGAAGGGGTGTAATATGGCAAGGGTGTGTAAGTTTGACAATTTTGAAGATATCTTGATGAAATAGGGATAGAAGGGGGAGGGGGGAAGAGGAATAGGGCTATGGGATTAAAGTTTCTAATTTTTCATTGGCACAAAAAAGGGGGTGAATATGGCATAAATAGTAAAAGTTTCTTTTAAGATGTCCTCATGAAATTTGGTACAGAGGTGAATTAGAGCTTCGGAACGGACATAGTCGAGTAGCGAACCAAATATAGAAGCAAGTGGAGGGGCGAGTAGAGATTGTTATAGGGACGAGTGGATAGGCGTGTAAAGACCGAAAGTCGAGTAGAGTCGACTACAGGAGCGAGTAGATATGCGATTAGAGAGCCAAATAGAATGCAGTAAAGGGTTTAGTAGAGAGGCGAATAGGGAGACGAGTGGAAAGATGAATGTAGTGCCGAGTAGAGATCGAAGAGAGAGTTGAGTAGAGGTGCGAGTAGATAGGCAAGTGGGGAGAGTCAAGTAGAGAGGCGAAAAGAGAATCGAATGGATGGGCAAGTAGAGAGGCAAGAGAGCAGTCGAGAACAGAGGTGAGTACATAGTCGAGGACAAAGTTGAGTAGAGAGGCGAATTTAATGCTCAATAGCGTCGGATCAACAGCAAACGATAACCGACATCCACGCGGGCGGAGCCGCGGCCAACAGCTAGTTATTTTATATGTTTTAATAAAGGGAGGTTCATTGTAGAATGTTATTTGGTTAAGTTTGAACAAATTACATACAGAGCAAGTTAAGCTTATAAAAAGAATACAACATTTTTGTTTTTATTATTGATGTTGAGAAAACAGGAATTGCTATGTAACACTTGTAATAAACTGAACTATACACGACTGTATTAGTGACGCAGCTGTACCGAGTGTGACTGTGAGTATTGTGCATGTAGTCCTGGTTTTAAATCAGTGACAGGGTGATATTAATGAATTTTCGTTTAACATGTATTCTGGTTTCTGGTTAAAGCGCTCATGGCAATAAGCTTATTCTCTATTACGTAGGATGCAAAAACACTTTTTTTTAATACTACTCCTTCGGGATTATAAACGGTTAAATAATACTTTATTTAAACACGGCTATAATTAACATAGCTATAGTGATGCCTGTTATTTAAAAAGTCTTAAAGTATTCAATATAAGGGCCTAGATAACTATCATGGTTATGATATTTATTACATCACCAACACCAACTGGTTTTTACATAATTTTTGTCAAAGTAATAAAACTTAATATTTTTAATAAAATATAAATTAAGAATCTTTTGAGTATTCTTGAAAAATAAACATTCTTTTACTATATGCGAATATAAATATTATTATTAAACTGTAAAACTGTGTGTAAACAAACACCTTACAAGCATCAACGACACCGAGCTCACTGGAAGGCTGATTGGTGTCACTGCCGAGGATATGATTAGTAAAATAACAAAACTATTTTAGTATGCCGTCGAACCTTTTTGAATAATTTTACATAACATATTTCGGCAAAAGGGTGCAGGATCACTAATTGTTTATTGATAGTCGATGTAGGAGTACCCACAATTCAAGTGAGTTTTTGCACCGGTACGATAGATGTATATGTCGCTGCCAACTAGCTTAATCAGCCGTTCAATTAACTGCCTAGGCTGGTAACTAAACGGCGGCATTCAATTAACGGCCTGAATGATTTTTAGCCGTAACGTTTATTACAACATTTAATAAACTGGCTGGCTAACGCTCAGGCCATTAGCAAGATGGAGCAGCACCCCAAAATAAGATAGGAAATTACATTCATACATATACACACGCCTAAAAATCCCCGAGGAGGTGAATAGAGGTATATTCACAGAAAAGCATTCAGCCTTCGTGGTTATTTTTTTTACCATCCAAAAATAAGTCTGTTGCTTAGCTATTGTAATCTAATTTAAATAAAAAAATTAAACGTCCTCTATTCAAGCCGTTTATAATCAACTGACTAAACATCATTCATGCCGCTAATTGAACGGCACCGTTTAGTTATCAGCCTAGGCCTAGGCAGTTAATTGAATAGCTGATTATGCTAGTTGGCTGCGACATATGTACCATTTACACATGAGAATTAGCAATTGTTTATATATATTTTACCTCTATGGCGATATATCCAGCGCCACCTAGCGTGTTCAAGCCAAACTTCTGCGCAAGTACCGATCCTCGCACAATGACAGTTCTGGTTTTGCTGAAAATTATTTAGCTTAAATTATCTTCAACTGTCGGTTAAAGGCACTACGATACTTGCGTCGAACACTACATCAAACATAAAGAAATGACAAGGAGAGCGAAAACTGCTTTTAGTGAGGTGGTCACTGAATAGATATTGTTGAAAGAAAACCTTTTATGAATTGTTGTAAAACAGTACTAAAACCATAGGTGTGTGCTTTCGTGACCATTTTGTTTCCATCTTCTTATATTGTTGCTTAAAAATAAGTAAGAAGTTCAAGTAGATACGCATGATAATACTAAGATATAATATAAATAATAATGTGAGTGATCTTGATAGTTTAAATACCTAAATAGTTTCTTAATCACGGTAACCACCTAACGTCTTTAATGAAATTTGGCAAAATATAAATCTGTCTGTCTGTGCATCAATTGAAAATAATATCTGCAGGTCTGCAACCCCATATAGTTGTATAAAATATTGCTACGCCCGGCGCTTGGCCACTTCAATATATGGCCAAATTTCCATAGGAGTGAGCGAGACGGCACTATAGAAAGAGACAGCATGCCTTGACGTCACTGTTCTAGAAGGAATGGAATGAATAGAACGAGACGTCAGGCTAGAAAGAGACAGCATGCCTTGACGTCACTGTTCTAGAAGGAATGGAACGAATAGAAAGAGACACAAGACCTAATAGAACCTCCCAGAAAGTTCCTGTCTTTTTCAGAACGTACCTGTCTTTTCTCGATCTTTCGCTACTCGGCCGCCCCTTATATAAAAGGCGAGCTAACAGCCGCTGCTCAAGTTAGTCTAAGACTAGTATTCGAAGCGAACAAAGCGATAAAGTGTGTGAAGCTATACAGTGCGATTATACAAGTGACTGTGTGTTGTGTAAGGAAGAGTTTTCGAATTTCTACGCGCTTTGCTGTAATTGAAGTGAAGCTGAATAAAGCCTGCCTTCAACGGTTGTCCTCGCATTTTCTATTTAAACCGATCCCCACGCTCGTAACAACTGGTGTCAGAAGCGGGATAGAAAATGCCGATAACGCCGAGAGACGACAGGGAGGGTGTTAAAACCAGAAGCCAGGCCGCGGAAGAGGCTGCGGGTACTCCGAGTACGTCGACGGGTGCTTCAAGATCATCATCGGAAATTAACCTGAACGCGATTATGACCTTATTGAAGGAGCAGGCTCGTCACCAGGCAGATCAGGCCCGTCGCCAGGAAGAGCAGGCCCGTCGCCAGGAAGAGCAGGCCCGTCGCCAGGAAGAGCAGACTCTACAATTGAAGGCACAGCTCCAGCAACAACAGGAGGAGCTGATCTGTCGCCAGGAAGAGCAGGCCCATCACCAGGCAGAGCAGGCCCGTCACCAGGCAGAGCAGGCCCGTCGCCAGGAAGAGCAGGCCCGTCGCCAGGAAGAGCAGGCCTTGCAACTAAAGGTTCAGCTCCGGGAACAACAAGAAGATCTATTTGCCTTCTTGAAAGAGTCTAAAGCAGAATGGCAAAGAGAAATTCATTCAGTGCAAGACAAAATAGAAAGCCACGAGGAGAAATTAGGAAGTATCGACGAGAAATTTGAGAGTTATGAGGAACGGCTGCAGTCTGTGGCTCAAAACGTAAAAAAATTGGAGACGAAAATAGCTTGCGGAACAGCTGGCTCTGTAACCATTCCATCTGCACAGACTGTCGGAAAGTTCAAAGTACCGCCATTTGACGGGACCTCCTCGTGGACTGCATACAAACTGCAGTTCGAGTCTGTGGCAAAGGCGAACAGTTGGGATAAGGAGCAAGCCAAAACAGCATTAACATTGGGGTTACGAGACCAAGCACTCAGTGTTTTAGAGGCGCTTGGAGGTGAGGTGACTTACGACCGCCTTCTTGAAGCGTTGGAATCACGTTACGGTGATAGTCACTTGGAACATGTCTACCGTGCCCAATTGAAGGACAGAAACCAGCGTCTTAATGAGTCTCTGCAGCAGTGGGCTTTGGAAATAGAAAAGCTCGTGAGAAAAGCTTACCAAGGAGCTTCTTCGTCATTTCTTGACAGCATTTTGGTGCAAGCTTTTATTGACGGGATCAGAGACTTGGAGGTGAGAGCTGCCGTCCGTCTGGGTCACCATGCAACCCTTAAAGATGCTGTTGCTCACGCCCTTGAAGTGGAAGCTGTACGACATGACCCTCGAGCACATAGATTGCGTGAGATCTCAACAAATGAGCAACGTGTGTACCGTCGGAAATTCGCCCCCAGGTGTTATTTCTGCAAAGAACAAGGACATATTCGGCCTAGCTGCCCGAAACGGACTCAATATGGCAATGGCCAAGAACAAGCGGCGCGACAAATTGAAGAGCCAGGAATACGAGAGCATCGGAGTGGGAAAGCGCATGGAAATGTAGATGCGCTCTCTCGAAGACCTTGTCCGGTGGAACGTAACCATTGTGGCAGGCAAAAAGCTAAGGACAGTGTGGCGGTTAGAACGATTAGGACTGTTACTGTCAGCGATGAATGGAGTAGCGAAGCCATGCAGCAAGCACAGCAAGAGGATCGAGACATCAAGCCTATTCTCGATTGGATAAGGACAGGAACATCTAAGCCGAAATGGAGTGATGTCTCCCAAATGAGTGCAGCTACGAAGAGCTACTGGGCACAATGGAAAAGCCTCGTGATACACAATGGAGTCCTGTGTAGAAAATGGCAGTCTGCAAACGGGAAAGACTCACATCTACAGTTGGTTGTCCCAAAGATTAAAATTAATGAGGTTTTGAGATCATTTCATGACGGAACTTCAGGCGGCCATCTTGGTGTGAAGAAGACCTTGATGAAGATTCGTCAACGATTCTATTGGATCCATTGCCGTGAGGATGTTGAAGATTGCTGTAGGAAATGTACATGCTGCGCATCGGTAAAAGGGCCTCATACAAGGAGCAGGGGAGCATTGAAGCTATACAATGTTGGAGCGCCTTGGGAAAGGATTGCATTAGATGTTGCAGGGCCATTTCCTGCATCGGAGTCTGGAAACAAATACATCCTAGTAGTAATGGACTACTTTACTAAATGGCCAGAGGCTTTTGCCATACCTAACCAGGAAGCAACTACAGTCGCGGAAAGACTAGTCACGGAAGTGTTTTGCCGATATGGAGTTCCTCTGGAAATACACAGTGACCAGGGAAGGAATTTTGAATCACAGGTATTTCAAGAAACCTGTAGGATAATGGGTATTCATAAAACCAGGACTACCCCATATCATCCGCAGTCTGACGGAATGGTTGAAAGATTTAACCAAACCTTGGAAAGGCATTTAGCTAAGGTTGTTGAGAGCCACCAGAAGGACTGGGATAGTCATATTCCTTTGTTCTTGTTGTCTTATAGAACAGCGATACATGAAAACACAACGGTGACGCCTGCGTGTGCAAACTTTGGCAGAGAACTGAGACTACCGGCTGATCTACTGACTGGACGTCCTCCAGATTCACCGCAAGAAATCACGGAATATGCTAGTGCATTGCGCGATAGACTAAATGACGTTCACACCCACGTCCGTGAATCTGGGCTCCAGGCAAGCGAAAGAATGAAAACCCGATACGACCGCAACTCTCATCAAGCCGGGTTCGACGAAGGCTCGTTCGTATGGCTACACAATCCGATGCGTCGCAAAGGCAAATCTCCGAAGTTGTCTCCAACCTGGGAAGGGCCGTATAAAGTTGTCACCAGGATCAATGACGTTACATACCGGATACAACGCAACCAGCGAAGCCCCTTGAAGGTTGTACATGTTGACCGACTGGCGAGATACTACGGATCTAATAATGCTCGGGACGAGCATATCTAAGAAGGGGGTAGTGCTACGCCCGGCGCTTGGCCACTTCAATATATGGCCAAATTTCCATAGGAGTGAGCGAGACGGCACTATAGAAAGAGACAGCATGCCTTGACGTCACTGTTCTAGAAGGAATGGAATGAATAGAACGAGACGTCAGGCTAGAAAGAGACAGCATGCCTTGACGTCACTGTTCTAGAAGGAATGGAACGAATAGAAAGAGACACAAGACCTAATAGAACCTCCCAGAAAGTTCCTGTCTTTTTCAGAACGTACCTGTCTTTTCTCGATCTTTCGCTACTCGGCCGCCCCTTATATAAAAGGCGAGCTAACAGCCGCTGCTCAAGTTAGTCTAAGACTAGTATTCGAAGCGAACAAAGCGATAAAGTGTGTGAAGCTATACAGTGCGATTATACAAGTGACTGTGTGTTGTGTAAGGAAGAGTTTTCGAATTTCTACGCGCTTTGCTGTAATTGAAGTGAAGCTGAATAAAGCCTGCCTTCAACGGTTGTCCTCGCATTTTCTATTTAAACCGATCCCCACGCTCGTAACAATATCAAAATGTCAGGTTAACTACATATTGCCGTTTTTATAGCATAAGTTCACCCCTAAATTCAGTTTTATAAGGAACCCTTAGTGCGCGTGGGAGACTCGCACTTGACCAGTTTTAGTCAAAAAAAGTATGATCAATAGCATGTATGTCAAAAAGTTATGCAAATATTGGTCATTGACATAAAACTAGTCTCCGAGACTATAACTGCTTGAAAGTAACCGAAACCTCGCTAACAATAAAATGACACTAGATAAATTGCCATAAAATCTGATAAAAAAAAACATACATGGTTTAATAGTTAATTTCCAAAAATGTTATAAACCTCACTACGCACATTACCTACCTCATTTCAATTATGTAAGTATTACCTATAATTGACATATATTGTATGGTCGACCAATCTGTAAGTGCGAATGTATACCAATGTATACCATTTGATAGCCCCGGCTCTCAGTCTCCGGTGAATATTTTATAAGATTCGGACGAAAGGGCGTATTTCGTCGCTATCCGTGCAGACCGCTTGTCCCTTATACCGATTCGTTGTCAGTCTCCATACATATTGATGATCTAGAGAGACGGTATTTCACGCAACATGCGACAATCTGAATATTCAATTCCTAATGTCGGACAGGCTTCGATTAGAGGGACAGTAAAAAGAAGAGATAAACTTTGGCCTGGTGTTCGATCTTAACTTATTTAGAAAGCTCGTTTATATTTCAAAACTGTACACTCACACTTTTATATCGCCAAAGATGTAGACAGAGTATTGACACCACTCATTTTGCGAACTGTCCTTGGACTCGGAATTCTTTTACCGGTTTATTCAGGCACTTTTCCAGGTGTGCCATTGGGATGAAAATCTTAGATTAAAAAAGTAGATATACCCAGTTTTAAGACAATCGATTAAAATTTTTATTGGATCTATTAAACTTGATAAAATATATAATCAACAATCAACCCTAGTATATTTATAAATAACGTATAAATTATAAATATACTAGTGTTCATCTTTTTTTTTCCCATTTGGAAATGTGTTCATCTTACTATTACTTATACTTTATTTAGAACATCAAACTGTCATCGGTTGGTCGTTACACAACATAATGTTTGTATTGCAATGCCATCTAGTGGTGTGTTACAACGATATGTTAAACCCTTCTCCAGGTGTAAAATTTATAAAATGTGCCAACTTTCACTATTATAAGTGCCTGAGTAAAAATATAATGTTATAATATTTACTACTGTGTATCTGTAAGATTCTTTCAAAGGAAAGCGTAATTCTTCAAGAATGCATCGCTAGAATGGTCGTCAAATATTTTTACTATAAACATTTAAAATGTAACAATGATGATCTCATAATTTCCATTACATTAGCAAAGGCATTATCTCGTCCCAAAGGTCCGTGTCTCGTTCCAATTTCACCTCAACCAACGGGATATGTTAAAGAGGACATTATAATAATGAGATTGTTATCAGATGTTATTATATGAATTTTCCAAAATTATAAGAGTGAACGAAGAAGATAAGTCGACGATATCGTGACGACGGCGACGGTAGGAATAGATTACGGTATAGCCGGCGGGCGACGCGGCGGCGCGTAATCGGACGCACAAAATTTTGGTCCTTTAGAAAAACACGCCATACAGCAAATCGATAACCGATCATTATAATGATTGGGCTGTAAACGCCACTCTTGTTTCTTTTGAGAGGCTTGACGAACGGGAGTCGTATTTTAATTTGAACGAAGACGAGCGAGGGGCAAGCTTGGTTCGACTGCGAGGGCACTTCATGCGTGCTTACTCCACCTGACCAGTTTGCGCGGCTGAATCATTAAACAATAATTTTTCTCATTTTAAAAAGATAGAAGATAGCTCTCATATCATTATTATCGAACGTGGTGATAGGGCAGAGGTAAAGAGATAGTAAAATTAATCCCGGTTCGTAAGTGATAAATTTAGTAGTATTTCTTTAACATATTTCGAAACAAGTTTTTGTAAAATGTCTCGCAAGACGCCCTTAAACACTAATAAAATATCTCAGTAATGGAAGAGAACACTACAAAATTTCTAGGCATCGAGATGGAATACAAAAGATGTCGTAGTCTCCAGTTTTCAATTGACGCCACTATTATCCGTATCACAAACATAAATCTCTGAGCACTATTCCTTGGAAATATTATGAGGCGCTTTACAGGGATGCTGCGGAAAAATTGTCTCATATTGAACGTTCAAGTACAGTCTAGCACAAAGTTCAACTATTTTTCAAACTTAAAACATACAAATTCATATTCCATCACTTCAAATACAATGCAATGGAAACCGGAGATCTGCCAGGTAGAGATGCCTATAAAAGTAATAGTCACTCAGAAATGCACCTTTATTTTGAGGTACAAACACCTTTCTACATCACGATTATGTGTCGTTGAGTGTACCTTACTCCACACTGAGGTAATATTGCTATGTACTGAAGCTCGGTACGTGGCGCCTGGTTTAAGGATGTAGGTATAAGTTCTATACCTACAATATATCGTGTGGGGATTAATATCAAGTGACACTTGCTCGTCTATGTGGAGCAAGGCATTCTAAGTTAGAATACTCCGTGCACAAAACAACGACATGGCTAGGGTGCGATAAAACTAATGACGAACGATTCTTGTAGTAAAATTAAAATGAGGTGTGTGCGTGACGCGTGTTGTCACGAAAAACGGGTTGGCGGAGTGCGTGACGTTGTTCGAAACACGACAAAATGACGCGTCGCGCCAAATGTGAGTGTTGTGACACGCGCAGACGTGCGGACTGCGGACACCATACCATTAGAGATGCGGCACAATGCATCGACTTGAAGCCCATAGTTTGAACAGCCCGATAAATTGCAATAGTGCTCGCGACAGCACTTAATGGTTATTTAACGCACTTCGATTAAATTCTCGTCAAGCGGATTGCATTGATAATTCCGATGGCCAAATTCCCAGTAGTTAATACTCGACGGATACTTCATTTATGGTCTCTGATGCGATGCGAGCAATGTACTCCCCACATATTCAATCGGCGTCTATCGGACATTAATTCTGCAACGTTCGAAGCCGACAGAGCGTAAAATTATGTTGATGTTACTTTACAACTTAAAATAACGAATAAAAATGTCATCTACTCGTTAGTACTAGTTAAACTCCGATAACAGGATGATTAACCATCGAATTGCTGACGCAATTTGCCTTAGCAATTTAGACATACTAGCTAGGTACTAATATTACATAATAAATTATTAAATATTTCATTCTCGGCTCAATTATTGTACGAAATAATTCAGCACAAATTGATCTTCACTAACGCAACAATTTGATACCGGTGGAATAGCAGCGTTATATTTAATAAAGTAGTTACCTGCTACCTTATCCGAACTCGAATATATTTTACGATGTGTATTTAAAGCAAATAATTGAGAACTTGATACATTAAAACCAAAAGTAAACAATAATCAACATCACTTATAAGGCTTAGAAGTCACGAATAAAAATTGAAAAACTTACACGAATATGGAGGCGCGGGTGTTCCCCGTGTGAGCTGTACATCGCTAACAAATCAAATGGAAACGCGTTGAGTAATTATTCCCGACAAAACACAATCTAAGCGTATACAAAAGGGCAATCGGCCGCGACGCTGCAATTTGAGATTCGTGTTCCATCTTAAATTATCGACAAGTTTAATAACAAGCGTAAAAGCAATAGCAATAATCGCTGCAAATTAATTACCAGCTTAGAGCGAGCGCGAAGAAAAACAGTAAAAGTAAATGATTCGTCGCTGAAACTCACCAGTAGCTGCTGGTCAGTGTGGGGTGCAATAGGCTAAAATTTATACACGACGTTGGTGCGGCGGCCGCCGGCTGTTTGGAGTTTCGCTTATAAATAACATTTAGCGGGTGGGGCGGAGGCACGGATTATGAGGTCGGAGGACTCAATTAAATTGTGCTACCGGACCCGGCTTTTATTGTGTACTTTTGCCGTGACCTCCCACCGGATTTTGAAATAAATGGAACCACTTTACGCACAACGTTGGCGTTCACACAAAATTTGGGTGAATTAATGACAATGATTTTGCCGCAAGCAATCCGTATGTATTTCCACACACTGTTATGGAATGTGTAATTAGAAAATATATTATAAAATACATATTCATAGTCTATATAGAATAAAAACTATGAATACAATATGTTAAGTAGTGAGCGTCACATAAAATTTAAATGCTTACCAGTATCTGCGATCATAACATAATGTAGGATTAATGTAGATACCTTTGCAACAATTGTCTGAAGCTATCAGTTCCATTTACATTTAGAGAATTTAATCACTAAAACCTGTTGTTAAAGTTGTAAATTTCATATATGTATTTAATGGTAGATATTTATCTAATAAGAAGAACGTAAATAAGTAAAATACTAAATGCATTATGTATGCAGGTATACACAAAAAGCTAGATTAAGTAGATATTAATGTTGCTGCATAAAAGTAATTCACAAGTGCCTTAAAATGTGGAAAATGGTCTACCTATGGCATCCCTCGCATTGCGGCTGACCTAGGGTCATCTTCGATTTCTAGATAGCCCCCTCAGGTGTGGGAACCACAGTGTTCTATTCTTCCCTCGGAAAGGAGGGGGAAGAATGGGGAAGCCGTGGTCACCTTACTTGCATTACAGCGATGATACATACATTCAGCTCTTTCGTGACCCGACAGGTGGTCCCCGAAACACCCTTTCCTGGAGATCACCGTCTTCAACCAGTACGAGAGGCTCCCGAGTGGCCTCTATGACAGTCCTCTGATGGGTCTCACCGCGTCTCTTACAGCGTGCTCTAGACACCTAGAGTTACATGTTACCTAATAAGTTTATGTACCTCATACCGTCCATGAATTACACAAAAAAGTTTCAAATGGATTCGAAGGCATTGAATGACGTCATCCTGTCCAATATTTTAGCTAACTGCCGACTTACTTAGTTTGTCACTATTTAACAGGCTGATAGGAGTACTGAGTACTCCAAGACTCGTTCAAAAATATCTTATACACTTTTATGCGTATGGATTATCTTTGGTGTGATTATGTGTATGAGTAAGTATATCACCTTTATAAATATACCACTCAAGTGCTTATCTGCTAACAAGGTGAAAATCAATGGAAATTAGATTCAGAAATATTAATTTACCTTGACGTTTATAAGTTATCTTGATGTAAGTAGATTTTGATTTTAATGACGAAGACGGTGTTCTCTGCACCTTGCTTTAGTTTTTCGTTATCGAGTTGAAATGGGTCGCGGGTACACTCGCCCACTGTTCTTGAAGGTTACAAGCATAAAAGCATTCAACGTCTTCATCACTACATAGTATAAAACAAAGTCGCTTTCTCTGTCCCTATATCCCTTTGTATGCTTAAATCTTTAAAACTACGCAACGGATTTTGATGCGGTTTTTTTTAATAGATAGAGTGATTCAAGAGAAAGGTTTATATGCATAATACATGTTTAATATAGTAGAGGGTGCAGCGGGAAGGGGATCTGAAGCCACACGGGCGGAAAATATTGGCGGTACGAAGTTCGCCACGTCAGCTAGTCTTCAATAATTGCAAAATTGTGGTTTGAAATTAATACTCTGGTTGTTTCCTTTTGATCTTCTATTAACCGTCGTGGAACCAAAGTTATTCAAGTAATTTTTAAGGTAAGTACCTATTTTTATTCTTAGTTTTCTAAGATTTTTCTCAATCGAAATTATTTTTTTTATGTTACATTAAAACTGACATTCTAAATTAATACGTAAACTCTGTGCACAGTAACAGAAACATAATAATATGTAACTCCAAGAAATTCTATGAAGCAATTGATGATAATAATTGATATTAACTTTTACCACAATCTCTTATATGTGTTTAGGTATCTATAACGGCTTGCTATAGATATCAAGACTTCTTTTTTTAGGATTGATTGTAGGTACTTATTATAGCCATTCTTCTTCTTCTACATACAGAAGTAAGTCTTGATTATCTTTTATACTGTGTTATTATAAATATGCCACATTATTAATTGAATAAGTATGAATCTACTTAATGGCATAAGGCCAGGTGTGATTTCCACAACGTTGATATACTACATCTCACAAATTTTCCTCAGTTAGCCAATTTCAGTCTACAACTGGACACAGGCCTCTCCCAATGCGTATTGCTCTCGATCCTCCGCCTGCCGCATTCAGCCTGTCCCAGCCGCCTTTATCAGGTTGTTAGTTTATCTGGCTAGAGCCTCCCACATTCTGTTTGCCTTCTCGCGGTTCTATCAACGGCCATCGGTCCTTCGACATATGTTGCCAGCCCACTGCCACTTTAGCTCGCTTGTTCTGTAAACTATCTTGAATTTTTATTTTCACGAATAGGTCATTCGTGATCGATTACGAAATCAAAGAGTTTCCAAGCATAATCCGCTGCATGAGTTATATATAGCATATAACAGGTAAGGTCACATTGCGGTAGATATAATTCACCAAATGCTGCCCAGAGAATCTAATGATATGTAGTTACATATCTACTGATGTTTAATAACAAACTCTTTTCTTTAACTGCTTTTAATTCCTAAATTTAAAACCGTTATTCTAGATTTAACATAATTACAATTTATAAACTTGAAATTCCGTGTCGATAGCCATGCTTGATAGTTAGTACAAATTTGGAAACACAATACTTTAATTTAGTTTAATAAATTTGTGAAGGACCTTATAAGAACTTAAATTTGCCACAACCATGTTAAAATAAGTAGTACAATAAAATTGGCTGAATTAAGGTGTAAGTCTAGAAAATAATCCTACTAGCAATTTTATTTAGGAATTCGTTGAGGGAGGTCAAAGAGGCAAAACCTCCCAATTAGCAAAACTAAATATGGACTGCCGGTGACCTCCTTAACGAATTTTATAAGAATTTTTTTACTAGGGATTGCCCCTATGTCAAAAAATCAAACAAAGATTCACCACCTTTTGGGATATCCTAATAGGTAAAAATTGCGACGGCCAAATATTTAAGAAATTTAATTCTAAACAAGTTTGTAATGACGGATTCCGGAAGAAAATTGGTACGAGTAATTTTTTCTTTGTCAAATCAAACTTATCTTGGAGTAAACTTATCATTCTGTGATTGCAACGGTAAATTGCAACGGTAAATGTTACGAGTGTACTTTTGAGTATAACATTGCTCGCAAAACTCACAATACATACCATAATGAAGCACTCTTCTTTTATATTGAATTAGGTATATTAAGCTTCTTTTTCTTTATTTCATTTACTTCTACTCTATCATCTTGATTCAAATAACAAATTTTAGTTTAAAAATATTTTGAATCACACTAAAATGTTTTAATATATATACAAAAATAACATGATACAATAATTCAACAAGTATTTAGATGAAAATCAATCAATCAATCAAAAACACCTAAAATACCACAATTTAAAAACATAATTAAAAACACAATTAAATAGCACAGAAATAAAATGTATCAAATGTATTATTGGACGCCAAAAATATTCTCTATATACAAAAAAAAGAAAATGAAAGAGAACTTATAAAGTAAATAAATAAATAAATAAGTGTTGGTTACATAGCAGTGTTTACAAACTGTGTTACCCAGAACGATTTTCTTTCAACTTCATTTGATTTCCTAGCAAGGGACCCGTATCAGAAGGCTATTAACTATTAACTGCTATCGAATCAACTTGAATGCTCAATTGCATTCGGTCAATTAGACGGAAAATTGTTGTAGGGTTTGCACATGTGCCATTCTGGTCTTGTGTTGAGAAACAAACTGGCTCATAGGTGCATTCTGCTTGTAAATAAATACGCAATAAATCGAATGTATACTGTGCTACTGATATAAATAAATCATATAAGAATTAGATGGACTGAAATAATATTCTAAAGTAAAAAAAATGTAAGCGCGTAAAAAAACCGGTGTCGCTTAAGATCTTTGTATCAGTAACTTATCTTTGAAAAACATTGATAAAGAAAACCAAAATATTTTAATCATATTTATAAAATCAGCGGCGTACATAAAAGGCGGGCACTCAATACTTATCAATAAAATAATTTAAAGGGTTGCCTACAGAATTGCCTGCATAATTATTGTGTGCCTACTGAATAAAAATCGTTTATTTGTATTCATGAGGTTAAAAGAAAATAGGTGGTAGGTAGAAAACAATGCAGGTAATTATACTAAAAATAGAATGAGTAATGAAGAAAGAGTAATGACCAAAGATTAACGTGTGAAGTAATTATCGTTGACCATAATAAGAAAAGGTGGAGCAGCTGACCAGCAGATCATAAAACGATAAATGGATTAAGTATCGGTTAATCCTAGTCTACCCGACAAGGACAGACTTCCAGCCACGACATGCAAGTCCTTGCATACACGCTAAACACGAAACTGATAAAATTGAAAGTTTATTAGGGTGCGTTTTACTGAATATACTCGTATATCCAAATTTTAAAGCAAGGGTCAACATTACCTGCTCTTAAAACAATATCAGATCTTATTTGTTAACAGAGGCGCCGTATTGATATTATTTTGTGGGTTCCCGTAAAGGTTGCGACAGAACAGTGTATTGGCGTGTATGGGATTGCTCGTTTATCAACCCGTCCAGCCATTCATCTGTCACCATGTCATCTATTTTCAATTGCAACATTTTTAACCAGTTAGGGTGCTCACAATCATCGATTCAGTAATGTTTAACAGAGAGAACTCTGTTTTATAGGCATTTCTCTGTTTTATTCGTTAATTAAAATGGAATTTGAGATTTAGTGTCCTACTATAAGAAAACATTTCAA
This sequence comes from Eilema caniola, assembly GCA_949126895.1. Classification (NCBI taxonomy): domain Eukaryota; kingdom Metazoa; phylum Arthropoda; class Insecta; order Lepidoptera; family Erebidae; genus Eilema; species Eilema caniola. The sequence goes on along the minus strand of OX421460.1, from coordinate 34,426,450 downwards.
TTTAATAAAGTTCAGTAGCAAAGAAGTATGTAAAAAAATTCATATCTATGAATAATCTTTCAGTGTTAAGACGAAAATTTTTTTCATTGTTACTTTCGTTTTTTTATCGTATATTGGTTTATTCAATTCTCGTTACTGCATGCTCTTTCAAGCCATACTGCTCTCCTGCTATCGTAGATCTGTATCTTCTTTCGATTCTCTAACCTTACTCCACATAATACAATAGCGAAGAGATCGAATTATATCTTTGCGTTAAGCGTTAAGTCTACTTTCAGAAATCTTCTACCCAAGTACCTTTTTCTGTCCTGACTGCACGTTACTGTATCGTTCGTATAATTGCCCGTATTCACTCTCTTTTCAATAGGTATCTCATTCGCAGTGTGTTCATTCGTATTCGAAATAGAAAAATCAGTTATGAGGTCTTGAGGGCTCTTAAATAATACTGTCTGTTTGTTACGTTTTCACGCTTAAAGCACTGAATCAATTTAATGAAATTTGGTAAAGACTAATAGTTGGGAAAGAATACAGGCTACGTTTGATTACAATAACCGATCCACGTGATGATGTGGAACTGCGGGTAACAGCTACAACTATATTCTGTATATATTGCAACGAATTTATGAACGTGTTACACATCCTTTATATTTACAAGGTCATATCTTTTTTTATATTGACCTACGTAGTATCAAATGTTGAGTAAGTATTATCAAGTAAAGTGTAATATAACATAAACTCTCAAAATATTAAATTTCACAGTATAATGGATGATAAGTTTCGAGTTTTAAGGTTCCGAATCGTCTGAACAGTCGAACAGATGTTAATAGCTTTTAATTATATCTATTAAAACGATCGAAGTCACCACCTTTCAAGGATTAAAATTAATGATTAGTTCGATATGAAATGTTTTTTCTATCAATATGTCATTCACTTTCACATTAACCGAAAAGGATAATTATTATTTGTTGTTCTTTCAATTAACTTTTATTTAATAATAATAATAATGTTATGCCTAGTTAATGTACTTATTAAGGTTCTTGACGGATGTAATTAATGGAAATTTATTGAAAGAAATACAACTACCAACCTCAGTCAAACCGCGAATATGGCTCCTGAAAAGTAGCCGGAGCGTCGGCCTAAAAGTAATTTGTTGGAAGAAAGACAGACTATACTCACGGTTCTTAATTCCACGCTAATTATTATGTTGCTTAGATATAATCTCGCGAGTAATGTAGTGGTTATTATCAAGTACTTGTTTACATGCGTTTTTTCAAATTTAAGCATGTGAGATTTTTTGGTGTTCATAGTTTGAATGTACGTTAATGACTGTATTGCATAGTTATGGGTTTGTTTATGAATGTGTGTCGCATCGCATAACTATTATTTACCTGGCTGACTGATAGACTCGCAAACATCAGTGTATAACAAAAGATAAAATTTTCACAATATTGATACCTACAGGTTTAGAATCGATAAGTTAGGTTTTTCATTTAAACATAGATAACTGATTAATGTTTAACATACAAGATTAGCTACATGTTTCTTTAATATCCCACCGCTTCAGATATGCATCCACGTGCTATTTTGTCAAATTATCTATTTAAATGGCCGTGTCCCAATTGTACTCCACCGGCTACCACGGTGGAATAGAATAGAGCCACTCCATTTCATCCTGTGGATGTCGTAACAGCGACTAAGGGATAGGGCTGTTATCCTTCCGACAGTAAACATACAGCCCATGACTAAGTGCCCTCTTGAAGGTAATAGGCTCACCCTCTATTACAGGGAAACGAAAATCATAGTTGGCGAATGTGGCTGTTAATACACCTCTGCCTACCCCTTCAGAGGTTTATAGGCGTGAGTATAATGTATATGTATGTGTATCTATTTATATATATATATATCTAATATATAAAATTCTCGTGTCACAGTTTTCTTTCCCAAACTCCTCCGAAACGGCTCATGAAATTTTGTGGGCATATCGGGTAGGTCTGAGAATCGGCCAACATCTATTTTTCATACTCCGATTCGCGATAACCGACATCCACGCGGGCGGAGCCGCGGGCGACAGCTAGTATATATATATATATATATATATATATATATATATATATATATATATATATATATATATATATATATATATATGAATCTAAACCTTGAGAACCAATTATACTTTCAAATGTTTAATTTTTAGGTTAATAATGATCGTAACTATCAAAAATCTGTACATCTCTCATTCCTTTAGTACCTACTTCTTTTGCAATAAAGTAGGTACCTAGGTATATAGTTACTTTTATTTTTTTAAACGTATAAAACAAAATTGAGAATATAAAGAGGTCAAAGAGTTTAGGCGTCGAAGACTGCCTCCCCATAGACGTCGACGGGTAATGTGCCCAAAAGGCTGGCGGCATTGCCCCTTTGGATGGCAATCCGTTGTGCAAAGAAGAGGCCAGCCCTTTAGTCACGCGAAGCATCGACCAGTCGCTTTGCAATTTTTTTGTCAGACCCCACGACCCCAGCGTCTCGACCCCAAACGGCGCAAATATATAATTACTGGTAATACTATCATATTTTCGCTGTTTGAGGGTCTCTGCAAATGCCGCAGTAGCACAGGCGCAGTACGTCGTACTAGAAGAGGAGAAGGCGCAAGGGTGTCGACGCATGTTGCGTCTCAGACCAAATGCCTACCGATCTTCCAAGGCATCAAAGACATACCGTTCAGTCTCTTGCCATCGTCGCACACCAAACCAACTGGTTTAAGTATGGCTGGGACGCCGGCAGTGACTAGAGCCCGGCGGATAATGTCGTTTAAATGTGTATGACGTGACATGCGTCTAGCGCTCCTGCCGCATGATAGGCCGTGATTCCCGAGGCTGTCGACTGCTTCTCCACAGTGACAGCAATGAGGAATAACACAGGGAACACCCTATTTTTTAGAATGATTATAGTTTACAACAATGAATTAAAAAGTAGGTACCTTAGCTACCTACTTACAAATGATAATTGTTGTTCTTTTTGTTCCACTAGATAATAAGATGCCTAATAAGATATAATTTTCTGGTCTTCTCAAGTGAGTACCTAACTAATAGCACAGCTAATAAACAAAATGCCACACTAGAGTGAGAAACGACCAGTCGTAATAGGCTTACATAAGAGATTGAAAGTTATTAGATATCTACTGTGCATTCATTCTAAGCACCATGAACTACCCTGCCCCTACCCTTTATTTATTTGGGGTCGGTGCAACATATGTGCTTTTGCCATCCATCTATGCTGGCAGGCATATAATCTCAACTTCCTGTCCGGGCCATATCGTCTTTCAGGTAGGCCATCCGTCTGCTCCCAGGTCTTCCTCTTCCCTTGTTACTCTTTGCTGTCATACCTAACTCTCTTTTTTTGTTTAATTTTATACATTTAGACCACATACTACGTTCACCACGACCATGATCAGACCACGTCTTATTTACTTATTTTACTTTTGATCTCACGTCGTTGTTACAAGAACCAGAATACGAAACTCAATATTAGCACTCGGTTTCTAAATAACCTTCACTCACGTCAAATTTAATATACATAGTTCAGTCCCTATCAGAATTTCTCAGCACCTACCTACGCGTTAGATGCAGTGGTAGGAAAATCAAATGTGATCACCCAAGTAGAGAATTGTTTTATTTGTATTTTTTCGTACGTGCCGTCAATTTTATTACACCCAGCCTGATGATAAGCTAAGGTGAACTCCAAAAAGGAAAAGCCACTAATCCAGATAGTATCAGTTCTGCAATGGTGTTCTTTATATTGATGACCGTGACAGATAATTTTGCCACGCTTGACGACTCATAAGGAAATAGGTCAGGAATAAATTCTATCATAGATTCAGAATTAATACCCTCGGCATTTTTCAAAGTGAAATACATACCTATAGGTACTTATACTACATATTTTGCTTTCACAGATAATATTGCTTATCCGTGCTTATCATCATTTAGTAAATTAACAAATTGTATAATCTAATCATAGTTAGCGATATTAGGAAAAATATGTAGCATTTAGTCACTTGGTTGAGGTGGGAACGACTAAAGCAATGACTCAGTTTGGTAAAGGGATACTTCAAGGTATACCTACTTAAATCACAGGATTATGTCACTTGTCGATACCATTAGGTACTTCAACCAAACAAAAATTGAGATACAATCGTTGTGACAAAGTTGTTATATATGAATACAAGTAGTTATTTTACAATTAAGTAAGTATTTTAGTATAATAGTAGAATTACTTACTTCGCCATTTGTACTAACGTTGGGCACTTAATTACCTCCTATCTTAGTTTGTTGGTTGCAGTAAAGATCGGTACCAGATTTTTTTTTCCGAAATGTCTCTTCTCACTTTGAGTGGCAGCTCATTGGTCATACTTATTTTAGTGTGAAATTTATTATACCTTACCTCTATTCACTGCATATTCTAAAGGGTAGGTATCATTTTAGATAAAACGCAAGGTCTAGTAAACGGCTTCCTGCCGTTAAGTAGGTAACAGCGCGATTTCAATCGTATGTAAAACTTTGGTGACGACGTCTAACATTTACATTTCAATTTAGATAATAATGACATAGCATCAACGGCTACTCTATTTCTTTTAAATTATTTTTTAGTGCACCTGTACCTAAATTCGGCACCCGTCACTTCGGCGTTTAAGTGCAACAGGTGATGTTTGGAAATGTCAGGTTTTATTAACAGAATTAAATCTTATTCGCGATATTAAGCGCTTAAATCATGTACCATTTATCTGACACAAAAACTTTTGCCAAGCTTTTCCATGAAATGTCGATGACGAAGAATATAATTTCTACTAGGATTAAATTTGTCAAGCCCATTGTGAGTTCTTTAATAAGGATAATTAAGAATGTTAAAATTTGGGAAAAAACATGAAGTTTTAAATGGTCAGCTTTAGTTGAAATGGAAATGATTTGTATGCTGAAATGGAGTCATTGTTAATTGAACTCACATCGCTTCCGTACAAATGTAAATAATAAGTTAATGGTAATAAAAAATTTCATTCAGTGTTTTGGGTCCCACGTAAATGGGGGGTGAGCCCATTGCAGTATTCCGGGCACTATTGTTGACCCTAGCCATGCATCTGAAGCTAAGTCTGGGCTGTATATATCTGACTGATGTTAAACAGCCCTAACCCTTAGTCGCTTTGTATGGTGCGACACCGCATGGGCAGAGGTGGGTGGCCCAAATTCTACTCTGCGGGGAAAATAATAAGCTTCCAATATAAAGCTAATAAGTGCAGTACATACATTAGTCATGAAGAAAACATTTACAGCAACCGCCAACAGTCCCATAATTTCAAATGTTATTTATTTTTAAAATGTCAAGCGAATTACATTAGGTATCATTTTTTATCTACCTACTATATAAAAATAAGTCGGGTTTTCCTTCCTGACGCTATAACTCCAGAACGCACGAACCGATTTCCACGGCTTTGCATTCGTTGGAAAGGTCGCGGGCCCCGTGAGGTTTATAGCAAAGAAAATTCAGGAAAACCGACATCCACGCGGGCGGAGCCGCGGGCAACAGCTAGTTTGTTATATTTGTTTCATCAATTTGAATGCAATGGGAAATGTCCTGCCCAATGGGAATGCTAAGCTAGGCTAAGGCTAAGCTGCAACAAAAAGTAAATGCCATCAGCCCAGAACCGATCATTGCTAAAATGGTGGTCCATCGTTTGACGGCCTCGATCAGTACATTTTTCACTGCGCCTATAATGAAAAATAAAACAGTAGGTTTTAACAAATTATATGTATTTTTTAGTACTAAATTACTACGCCTTTTATACATATGTGCATCAATAACAAGTGCACAAAATACCACTCACTGAGTAATCACGAAATCTCAGAAATTAAGTCCTTCTAGGGTCAAGACATTCGCTAATAACGGATTTTATGGAACGCCACCCCAAAGAGGGTAAAGTAGGGATTGGGAGTCCGGATAAAATTGTTCTATGTTTTTGAAGCGAGAGACTTGAAATTTAAAATGTACTCGCTATAGATTGTGTTAAGGTATAAAACAGAGAATGGTAGTATTTATGAAAAACTCCACGAGTACGAAGTCGCGGGCGCCAACTATTAGATATAATACCTAACTAATAAAAATAACATAAAACAACTGCATCCTGTTTGTTAGCCATTGATGCCATCGCCATTAGCCATCGTAGTGTATAGCTTACCGTTTATTACAAAAAACAGAAGTGAAACATATAAGGTAATCAACGAGGGTTAAAGTCTACATACATAGGGATACTTAATTGATTTTGTTATCTCAACGCAAAATGTATCGAATATAGAATAGGTTATTTTGGCACCTGTAGTTAATAAGCATAAAAATCTGACACAGAATACATTCAGGTCAACGCTTACTCCTGGACCGAGGTAGGCAAGTATTAGCTCAACCGTGCACAAGCCGTGATGAATAAAACTACTGTAGACCACCCTGGCGACATAATGGTGGCAGGCTGGGCAGCCCGTCACTTATCACAGACGTGAGACTCGTAACCCACCAGAGAGAGCTTCTCAAAGAGAACGGAAGTAGAAGAAGAGGATATCAACATGATATCGGCATTTAAGACCTGCCTGGCGTCGATGCGCACCATTGCCATTCAAGCAGGTCAAGGTCTGGCGCAAGCTCAGAGATGGCATCGTCAGTGTCAGTGGATTATCATTTTTAGATTTGAAGATCAGTTTATAAGGAAAATCCTTTACGCCCACCAAGCAATGTGTTTAAGAACACCACAAATTTGAATGAAAATTTATGAAAGTGTAGATATTGATGAATAATAAAATAATTTGCATGCCCTTGTAAAAACTGTTAAAGCTTGTTAAAATTAGTCCTTACATCGTCGGAAGGGGTTACCTTTTATCTGCAGCAAACCATACTTGGTATTTATATGCATTATGTACAAAATCTATTGAGTATATATTTGCGTCCACCGCGAAGTAACATACAAGGTAAAATATTTCAGGTTTCATATGTTTGCTATTAACATCTTTAGTAGGCATTAAGATTATTTTCAATATTATGCTAGTCAAGATCGATCAGATGCTGACTGTACGTAGGTATATTCGACTAGGTATAGGTATTGACAGGTTTAACTAGTACTTAAAGCATATTAATAAAGCTAGTAACACATGATTGACCGTGACGCAAGAAGGCAAGACGGTATATAGATACCTTCTTGCCTGCTCATCCGAACGCCTATCTCAATTTCTATATGTACAAACACAATGTAAAAATTGTTCATGAATAAATAATACTGAAAATACTTTCAACCTAAGTTGCACTTTACTACAACCTCTCAATAGTAAATGAATCATTTTTTTATTACATATCTTTGCGGTTAAAAATCTTCCAATGATATGATAATTTGCAACCTGTTTACGGGGCCGGACAAATACCAGGCGGAGGCTTTCATTATATTATTTGCAATTAACTATACCTACTCGATCATAATAACAAATGTGTTGCTTTTGTGGCAATGTGAATATTTTCTAGACTTTACTTTTTTTGTTATTTCAAAAAACTGTTTTGTTTCTAATAATATTCTACGACAGACTACACATCATCTACAAGAAGACAGAGACATCTACAAGTTACTTACGCTATGCATGAAAAAGTAGGCATCAGCTTAAGTAACTTGTATTATGATAAGCATAGTCTGTCTTTCTAATGACGCTCATCTTGGTCACACGCCTATACCTAGGTACTTCTTGTTCAGATTGAAACGCAAGACTTTTCAAAACACATACCTTTTTCACCTTTTTATCCGACTTCCAAGAAGGGCTTCATTTTTTAGCACTGTCTTAAGTTTTTTATTCCATTAAGTAAGTAAGTATTTATTAAATATTTCTCGACGGTCGCAATGTGTGAGAATAGACACGGCTGATCGGTTTCTATTAGTAGGTATCTAATTCCCTTGTCGGTGAAATGTGAGTTCTTGATGACGCGTAACTACCTAGTTGTTTTACAGACTTTTATTGCAGATTCACATAAATAATAGTCAATGCACGTAAAAGGCACAAATATAATACCATACATGTTTACGCAGTGGGTGTTCGCATTTCAGAAATCAATATATTACGTAAATACGTATTTTAAAATGGCTATAATCAAATTACGGATAGATAATATTTCATCTGAATTAATAAGTAGGTACAAACATTATTGTATAAGTAAGGTCTAACAATAAAGGACTTTAGAATTAAACAACCTCAAATAATTACTTTGGTTTAATTTAGTTAAGTTGGGATTAAGTGAGCAGGTTTCAACTTTAGATGATTGATCAATAAACTATTTTGTTATGTGACGCATCTTCACCAAATAATTGTTGTTTAAAATTGATGATAAACACTAACTAAAGGTTCGTTATAAACGCTCCGGTTTATTAATGTAACTATGCTTCAAATAATGACCTACTTTGAAATCAAATGCAAATATGAACCTTATAACAAGTTCAAGTACTAACAGGTTTTATTTCATTTAATTTAGACACAAATAGTAATAAACATGTACATACGTACAAGCATACTTAGGCCTAAACTGCGGATTACCTATCTTCATGATAGTTTATCTTCAATATTGTATTATTATCTTTGAAATCAAGCAAGTAAATTTTTCCGCGCATATATAAATTTAGGCCTAATATGTCCCTGAAATAACTATATTTTGGATACTAATAAATCAATTTAATTAGTAATTGTTTGGAACAAAGCTTAGACAACATTTTATTTTAATGTTTATCAACGCACTACAATTTTGTTGTATAATACCTAGACTAGTACTAGATACAACTATGTACTAATTAAATGTTTAACTTAAATAAGTACTTCAACGTCACCGTTGGTAGATAACTACCTGCTTGAAAACAATCTGGCTTCCTAGTTAGGTATTCTTACTTATATACATTTAGAGCAATAAGTAAGAGATGCTAGACTATTTAAATTACTTCTGAATAACTTGTCACGTACACAGGTACCAATTTGTAAGATTTATATGCAAGTTAAATGTAGAGCCATATAGTAAGAAAGTAGGTAGGTACCTAACAAGTAACACTGAACTAAATACAATAAAAAATACCTATCTTTTAAACAATAATATAAACCTACCTTTATCTGTATCTACATTTAGAAATATCTCGTATCAATGTAGTGTTACTGAGAGTTATCAAAACCCTTAGGGACAATTCTACATAATAAGCTACTTTTGACCATCGAGAATAGTGTAACTTTTGAATAACGAGAACAGATTTTCAAAAGGTGAATCTTAAAATAGGTATTCCATTAATTAGGGAATGCATTCGTATGATAGTAAGTACTAACCTGCGAGGCGGGTGGATATGAATAGCCAAATTGCGCATACGCTGCCATCGGGACGATCATATGGGCGGCTTCACACTTAACACTGTCTCTCGAAGTCTATATATAGCACGGACGTATTAGTTTCCTATAAATATTTCTACAACTTCTAATAAGAAATTAAGTTAGTTAATTGTATCACAGTTGGTTGTGTGCGCGCGACTGCGCGGCGCGCTGCCATTCCTGCGCGTCAGCCGGCCGGTGCGCGCGCGCTTCGCATGCCGGGCGTTCGTGCTTGTGTGCGACCGGCCTACACCTTCTGTACACGATCGAGGCTCAACACCGACTGGCGCGCGGACGACGCCTGACGCCCCTCCGCCGTAGGAGACGGCCAATTACGCCCCGCCCCTGGGGCGGAGACTAATGTCGACCGCCAACCGCCTGATAAATTTTCGGTCTCTTTCAAAACGTTGGACACAAACGTGATAGTCGATTGGTGCATGTCATCCCCTCCACATCACGTATCCACCTTCTTTCATATACCCGCCTACATCCGGGTGGGGCGCTGGAAAAAAGCGGCAGAGTCGGCTCGACTTGATCATGTTTATGGGTTTCCGTCGAGACAGTCCGCCAGCCTTGTACCCGGGCCAAACAAATCTCTAGTGGCAAAAAATGGCTCGGCCGAGGACAAGTTGTTTCACCTCGTCAGATTTACGAACAACGCGGCGTAGAGTTAAGAATCGACTATATAGATAGTCTTTATAGTCGATTCTGAACTTGATCAAGTTGATATTGGGTAAAGGTTTATATAGTTTGTACGTACCTATGTAGGTGGGTTCCTAGGTAGTTAGAGTGAACCCCGACATTAAAGGAATATAACTGGAGATGACATTACAAGTATACAAAATTAAGTATGAGGTTAATATGAGTGATTAGGATACGTTCAGAATTATTAATCTGTATTTTTCTCTTAAGGATGATCGGCGATTAAACTTTTAAAAAGTTTTATGTTCATCGTATGGACTGCTGTCTGTACAGCACATTCACTTTAAGTGCATCGGCAATTAGAATGACAGCTGACATCCCTATCGTACTTAACTAGATAGATATACACTTAGGTAAGTATTTAGTTGTTACATATTTTTACCTATTATTAGGTAGGTTAGTTGGTATAATGCACTCTAATCTAGTTACCTGACAGTGTTATTATTAGTTGGGGAGCTATGAGGAACAGATGACCATACATACATATCCTGTCAAAATCATAACCCTCCTTTGGCTATACGGTAGTCGGGTAAAGACTTGGTGGCGATAACCGATATCCACGCGGGCGGAGCCCTAGGCAAAAAGCTAGTAAGTATAACAATAGATATACCTTTCAAAATATATGCTTATAACATTGATACTGTCAGTCATCTAACGCAACTGTAAATTTTATAAAATAAACATATTTTACTTATTGCTAGTTTGTTCATTCGTTAGTACTTAAACGTTTCTTACTTTTAGTTAAGTAAATTATAATTTGAAAGTCAGGCTTGTGTTATAATTAGTATACAAGCCTAAATTATTTAGGTAACATAACTTATTATTGAACTCAACTTACCTACATGACTTTGATTAGGTAGGTAAGTTAAGTTACGTAGGTATTTAGGAGACGAAGCTTCTGGTACGAGACTATTAGAAAAATTGGCGGTTGGTGGCGGTACTAACTGAAATACGGGAAAAGGGAGACGGGAAGTAATGTAGAGGTCGGAGCACAGGTGGCGTTGTACTCGCGCACATTGAATCTACAGACTCCATACCCGGCACCCGCCATTCAGTAACAGATAGGGGAAAGACTATAAATCTACTTAGGTAGGTATCTACTCTAACTAATAGAGAAGATTGCAAAATGTTTTCTTTGTTCCGTACTGAAGTAAGATTAATATTTAGATAGACAGCCACTTATGGTAAAGTTCATCGCAACTAAATTTGGTCCAATATTGCACTTTTAGACCTTGAGCAAATTACAAGGTTTAAGTGTAAATTATACTAAAGTAGCAAACAATCACATGGCTATACTATAGGAAAACGGTTATTTAGTTTATTTTGAACGTTCAAATACGAAAGGTTTCACCTGCAGAGGGGAAATAATGCAAAATAGATGAATGTGAATGAGTAAAGGAAGTGAGGCAATAGTAAAATGAAAAACTGCAAAGTGTTATTTCTTCATTCTAGATTCCATAACACAAGTTAGTTAAGCTATGCTTACCATGGATCTAGATAGCGTTGTGTGAAATGTTGTGGAATATTTACTATTTTATCTATTCATTTTAACTTTCTTTTATTTTTAAATCTTATATTCTTCTTATGGATAGTTAGGTTGGTAGCAGGCATGGGTTCCATTTATTTAAGCATTTTTTTTCTTCTGTTTATTCTCCAAAGTATATTAGTATATGGACATTTTCAGTTGTGTTGTGATCTTCATCACATAAAATAGGTCGTACGCCTATGACGCGCGTCGTTACGTTAACAGAAACCGTGCTGACACCTACCTTAGTACTGAGAATTTTCCTATCAGAACATAAGTGCAAACTTATGTCATGGGACTATAACGAATGCAGTCATTCTGAATTATTTCTTATCCCATTTTATTATCGCACAATTATTTTATTTATTTGATTGTTTAAAGATTATCTTCTACATTTTTATTAGTTATGTTTTGTACTATGAAATAATACACAAAACATATATTAGTAGGTACCTACCCACAACTGGATTCGTTTTTACTATCCATACTTAATATTATAAATGCAAAAGTAAATCTGTCTGTCAGTCTGTCTGTATGTTAAACTTTCACACATAGATTAGACCTTGAGAAAGGACATAAGGCTATGTTTAGTCGCGACAACGCGGGTGGAGCCGCGGGCAAAAGCTAGGTACTATTGCCTCACTTCCTTTACTCATATATATATTTATTGCATGTAAGTACTATGCCGTGAGAAGCGGGGGCGACGTGCAAAAAACAAGCGGAAGCCGGTGGATCGGACGAAATGGCGCACATTAGGAGAGAACTATGTCCAGTAGTGGACTGCGGGGGGCTAACTGATTGATTGATTTATAGTATTCTTTAATCTTCTATTAAATGCGAAATACCGTTCACGATTAACCACGAAATCTCAGAAACTAGGTATAACACCTACAAACTTAAAATTCCGCAGGTAGATTCCTTGTATGATGTGGACGCCGTGATAACGTGGTTTCAATTTTATATGAATGTCGTTTGTTTTGAAATAATAGTCTTGAATTTTAAAATGTATAATCTATAGATGGTGTAAAGTTGTACCTATTAATAATGTATCCTTAAACGTCAACATCCTTTTGGGGTTTAAACAGGGCACAGTAGTTTGTATGAAAGTCTAAGAGCGTTTTCACATTCTTCGATATCCGAAATCCGCCATCCGATATCGGAGAAAGCCAAATGTATGACACATGCAGGAATCTCTCTTTCACATTATCCGGCCCGAAATCGGTTATCGGAGCCAACACCACTGTTTTGGCCCACTATCGGATCACAAAGAGACTAAAACATCGACTGCAGTTACGTGTCTTTACGCGTTAATGCATGACGCTGATCACAAATATAAGAAAAAAACTTGTCCATGTCATGTTCATATGGTCGAAAATTGCTTGCACTTTATTTTTTTTTTTATTCCTCCATCCATCCATCTCTAAATAGTCTGAGCTTTCGGAAAACCGGCCCGATAAGCAAATTGCCGTATCGGGCCGGTTTTATCGGATAAATGTGAGAACAGCACATGGTGTCGGCTATAGGCGTCCGAGACCGATATCGGATGAATGGGAAAACGGTGTTATTCACTGCACGCGTACGAAGTCACCGGCACCCACTAGTAAATAATAAATTGTTCGTTGCCAAACCTACTTACTACATGTAAGTAAGTTCGCGAACTTGCTATTTAATAACGATAAATTATTATTTATATTATTTAGGTAATATTTTAAATTGTAACGTGTGGCCCTAATCTTTCATTAGGACCATGGAGCATTACTATTGAGATCAACATGCCTGACCTTGGCATGTTTAGTGAAACACCTTTAAGTAGCATAACAGAGATAAAAAGGTACTAAACACAATAAGTATTTTATCACGCATTAAAGCAGGTACTCATACAGAAACGTTAATTAGCACTTACAATAGCCATAAACACGCGAAATCAAAATGCCTACTACATTTAAATGAAAACTTGGAAACGGGTTGATGCCCTGAGTAATTAACAAGAGTTCTAGGTAATTTACTGCGACTCCACAAAACATTGTTGATGTAATCATCTATGAACCTGCTATTAGGTATTCTTTTGTGAAGTATCTGTCTGTACATTGCAGATTAAAAACAATCTTGGTTTGAACGATGCTGAACTGATATTTTTTCTGGGTTTCTTGTCAATTTGTTTGCGATGAAAGCAAAAACTACTGACCGGATTTTGCTTTAAGTATTTAGCTTAAATTTTCTTGGTCAGACTTAAATTTTTTATCGCAATTGTTTAAGTAGAACCGTAGACATGACAAAAGTCGCAATAACAAGCGAAGCCGCGGCCATAGTCTAATTATTTAATTTATATGTACCTATAGGTAAAAAATAAATGGGAGCCAAGTCCATTCCACTAAGTACAAACTGATTAGGTATATCGAACAAGACTGGTGGAGGCTATCATGTTCCGTAAGGATCAAACACAAATAGCTACAAGTTAAAAGAGGAGAGGAAAGAATAGCTGAAAACTCTGAGCGCCAAAGTGCAAGGTTAGTGTTAGTGCAAGCGCTTATTTACGACTTCAAAAGTTTAAAGTAACATAAGTAAGTGTTTGAGAGTTGTGAGACCGCTGCGTGCGTGTCAGCGTGAATTTTTAGTGATATTAGCTTGCCAAATACGACTGTCACAATAATATTTGAATGAAGTCACAATCATATTATAAATATTATAATATAACGCCTATTCTTTTTTTATATATTTGCCGCCAGGTGGCACATATCCAATATCCGAGGGGACTTCAGCACGATAAAATGTACTTGAACGCATAAAATGAGCAAATTATTGGAACAGTCGCACTAGGCACTTGCTTGTGTAGGTACTTGAAATACCTATAGATTTTATATCCACCTTTACGGTCCATATAATTCCAAGACCAGGTACACGCGTAACGGTTTATGTAGGTATGTATTTGTATTTTATTACTCTTTCATATATTAGGTATATGTATGTTTTATAAGAAAATAATGGTTTAAATAATAAAGCTTTTGGTTTCTACCAAGGAAATATTAATTTTTACATAATTTTTCTATGTTCTTGTAATAAATTATTGATAAAGTTGGTAAGTCTTCACTCTGGCAGTCCAGTTGTATAACCAACAGAGCAGTTAATTAGCAACACAAAACCAGTGTATAAAAAGGGTATAAAGAAGAGGACGAAAGTAATCAGTATCAGGTTACACATTGTATTGATTGAAACTGTTTAGTCATTCGAACTGATCGTGTGCACCAAATGGGAACCAACGGGATTTGACCCCAACAAGCAGGCCTTAATAAAATCGTTTATAAAGAGGTCTGACGTAACCATATTTATTACTGGTGTTGTCATTAATCCCTCTAGCTTAGCTAAATTACTTGTTTTAGGAAGGAGTTCACGTTAGTAGTGTAATAAACACAACTCAAACCCGAGACCTCGCGAACAGCGCTTTAATCACTAAGCTATCGACGTTTTCATAAAATAAAATGTACTAATAGTTCTGGTAGGGAAATTAATTATGTTCTTAAATAGTATCTACTAATTCAATACGGCTGGAGTGTCAATAATAAATAATACCTATATATAGGTGCATGTTTGAATTCCAACGGGACACTACGGCTGTGAATAAACGAAATGGTGTTTTAAAACCTACATGGAGTTTATCTATAGCCGGCAGGTTAGTTGTAGTCTGGATTAGCAGTAAGTTAGCAGTTATTCAATAGACCTAACCAAAATGCATCGATCTCACAATGGATGATACTCGCCCTTGCCATTTGTTTCTCATAGATGACTGAAACGTAAACTCATTTTAGTCAATCGGATTTCCAAAATGATAAAATCTCGTTTTAAATGCTGAAATTGGTACCGTATGTTATTATGGTAAAATACGCACGGTCAGGCTTTAACACTACTATAGCTCCTTACAGTGTGTTGTTACATGTGCTTTAAGGATAATTTATTTTGTTTTTTGAACGTTTTGATTGAATCTACCTGCTGTGAAAACGGGTATACTCTATCGTGACTCAAAGTACCAGATTCTGACCAAAATGTAACGTCCGACAAAGACATGTTACAATATTTAGACAATAAAGTTCCTCGGTGGGTTTTATGTGCATGCATAAATGAGGGTGTATATGTATATGATGACTATACAGTACAGAGTGTGTTATGATATGACTATTAATCCTAAACTATATTGGACTACCTACGTTCTACATATACTCAATGTCTGTCAAACTCAAACTCTGTCTACCCAATGATTTTGATTCACGAAAACATATTCATTTTACGAATATTATTTCTCGATCCAACCAATACCTATCTACCTATAGGGCACTTTTAGAGGAAGAGTTTTAAGTCAGTCGCTTTTTAAGACACCCAAGCGAAGAGCGGGTTCTCTTGTATTTTATTTGCCGGCAACCACGCAGCAATAAAAAGCGAACTATAGGTGCGTGGCGTAGCTAAATTCATTCTAATTAGGCATATAATATGTAAAAATTGCGTAAGTTTAAAAACATACCATAAGTTTGGGTCGCTTAATTTTTTCAACTTACAACTTGTCATAGCATTTTGTTATCAGGTTAATTATAGCTGTTTTATTACGTGGTTCTGAATCTGATTTTTTAGGTATGTAATTATATACATCCAACCATATAGTCTGTCTGTATATTTATAACAGTAGGTATTAACTATTAAAATAGATATTCTAATATAATGTAGACATTCCAATTTTTTTTTCAGATTTTCATGGTTCTAGCTCAACGGCAAGTGTAAGGTAATAGGCCTGTAATTAAACTTCTAATTCAGCGCATTCAAAATATGTATATTGCCGTTTACGTAGCGCAATTTCGAGTCTCAGTTCAGTTTCGTATGGAAGGAGCCCTTAGTGTGCGAGCCCGACTCGCACTTGACCGTGTTTTATAGATAATTACAACATGATTTTTAACTTTGTCTGAGACATTTTCATGATATTTAACTTTGTCTGAGACATTTTTATGATAAAACATACCGTTTTGCTGAAAATAGCTACCCCATTTTTTTGTGACAAATTTTAAAGACCCCGTATATATTTTTATCTATTCTTTGATTTAATTAGACCGTACTACTATAAACTACGTATAAAATACGTATTTATAACCATGTCTATAAATACCTACCTAATATGCGAATAATACAGAAAACCAAGAAACATTTTAACAACATATCAATCTGGAATTTTACGGAGCATGACCGAGATTATTATCTAATAACTACACAAGTAGGTAGGCACCCACCTATGTTATCAAAAACAAAAGAACTCCTTCAACTTTCAAATAATTATGTTAATATTAGTTATGTTATATCGCACGTTCATATTTATTTTAACAAAATTGTTAGTTGTTATAAAATTAATACAACTTTAAGTTGACCACTAGTATAATAATGATATTATAATGTTAACAACTCTGAATGTCAAGAACGGCTAACCGAGTCCATATCTGAACAGCTCATTCCTATGGAAAAAAATAAAAGTTTTTGTCACTAATTGCATATCCATAGCTTCGGTATCAACACATCCGATCAGTCGCCTTGAGATTTTGTTGCATGCTCTCTTCTAAATACCTCTCTAAGTGACTCGCTTAAGGTTCTATTTAAATTAAACGGATCGCAAGGGTTGGCGCCAAGACATCTGTCATCGTTAATAACAAGCAATTTGAGCCAATTTTGCATTTTTGGAATATCGGAGAGCGCCCAGGCGTCTCGCTCTCACGACAGGAAGTAATACAAAAAGTAACACTAAATAAAGTAGTGGTTGACATGTTTAGTTTTTGCCCCGGCTCACTAATTACGCGGGCGCAACAGTAGGTGCGTGAGCGTTCGCGTGAACCATCGAGGCGAACGTTGGCCGTAAATGCTAACAGTTTAGATATTTATGAACATGTGTACGTAATTAATTTTTACGATGGATCAGATAACGGGATCGGTGGAGCGATACGCTTGTCGCGTTGGCGACGCTAGGTTGCGACTCGTGTAAAGGTTAATTAAGCCTAAATTAGCAAGCACGGAGGTTTTCCACGTGTCGATCGGATAATAACGAGACGAGAGGCTGCAGTTCCATCCTACGAACATGCCTGTCACATGTGAATTATCATTTTAACCCAACTGTGTGACATCTTATTTATGTTAACATAATACCTATCATACATCTAGAAAAAAAAACTTATATAAGAATTAGTATCAGTAGACAAAGAAAGGAACTTGCTTCATGGATATTCAAGTCACGGATCTAAATTAAGAGAGCCAGTTTAATTTGCTTAGGTGAATAATCCTTTTGTTACAATTTGAAGCTGGGTTCTAACGGAGATATAGATAAAGGGCTCTGTTTAGTAGTAATGTATTGCTCGCATGTAACGTTTGTTAAGAGATGTATTTCGTTTTTGTGGAGATGCGCCTTAGGCCACCCTCTCCCCCGCGGAGAACACGACATGCCGTTGTAAAGGGTGCTTACCAACTTCCCCAGTGATGTGTATTATGTTTATTTAGGTATTACTTATGTTAATTTACTGAGCTACGTGTGCGGTATATAATGATTTACAAGTATAAAGCAACTTTGGCGAGAATGATAAGCTTCTCCACTGAATTAATCCAATAAAACAACCGTAGGTACCTATATATATCAATTAAGTGGGTGTATAAAACTGTAGGGGATAGACATTTCGTTGAAAAAAAGTATAAGCGCTATAACCATCACCCATTTGTAATTCGCATTAATTAACTCTCCCTGAATAAATGCCAAAAAGTAATCTTTCCAGCAACAATGGGCACATAAACCTTTTTACGGGTGGTCAGTAAAAGGGTGCGCGCACATAGATAGACATGTGTCGGTTCGAAACCGTCGCTGTACACCATGTTTATTCGTTGATTAAACATATCCAGGGCCGCAATGCGTATGCAACCGGACGGACATATTACCAGGGCTCGAATTCTGATTGTTTAGAGAATTTATTACTCCCGTGCCTTGTACAGTTAATTGAATTCGCCTGTAGAATAGGCACGAGCAGAATTGCCCGCCGACCGTTTATCGTCGTGTCTTCCCAATGCGTGGTCCAACGCACACCAACGCCATTTTTGTTGATAATAGACCTTGTGGTTTGTGATTGTTATTTTGGAGATTTTTAGTCCATAAGCAATTTAAACATTTTAAATATATTTATATATCTACATATTTATAACGTTAAGCTTAAATAATATAATATAAAATATAATATTTCTGTAAACAAGATATTTTCATTTTTTTATTTAGGCTTATTTAGGTTTAATTTGCTATCCAAGAGTCACCAAGACCTAACTGGCATCAAAATCTGACAAAACCGAGGCTTTGGGTTCTGATAAAACGTCTTGACGCTGGTATGTACTTCAATTAAGTACTTAGATATCCGTTTTACATGGGCAATCAATGATACATACTTACAATAGATCTTTAATTTAGTCTCAATTTCTACGTAGGTACCTATATTTTTAATCAATGAACCTTGCTTGATTGTTTCAATAAATTTCACCAGCAAACAAGAACTCGCTGTACAAAATATGCTATGCTTATTGCTTACTTTGGGTGTAAATAGCGCTGCAGCATCTGTGGCGTAACGTTAGTGAACGCGGCCGCTGCGCAGGAGGCGCAGGTTCGATCCCCGCTCAATGCAAATATTTGTATGCATGAATATGGGCATTTGAATTGGACTGGTCGTGTCTCGGAGAGCACGGCTACCGAACACTTAATTACAAAATTGAAATCAATTCAGCATGTCAGAGCTTCTTTATTTTATATTATCTTCTATACTTAATGTGCGGCTTTATAGGGGGGCTATGTCATTAAGTTTAAAAGGCAGCTGAATTAGTCTGCCGAGAGTAATGAACTGAATACTATGACGTGCACAAGGGGAGACCTAGGGAGGCTATATCGAACAGTCGACCACAGACTAATTGATTAATTCTAAACGACAGCAAATAGAGGTTTGCGCGTGGTTCATGTTTCGTTAGTTTGGACTTCCCGGTATTCTCGTTAAATCCCCATTCACCAAAAATGGTATCACTTTAATCTCCTGATAACAAGCGACATAGAAAAATGCTAAAGCTAAGCGGTTACGTTCATCGCAGTCAATAATTTCTTAAATGATTATTATGTCCTATGTACTTTTGTGAATGTAATGTCTGTAAATGTAATGAGTAGTGTACTCTCTACCACAAAGCATAAGCCATCCGCGTACATGATCTCAGTGACAATTGTGTATGATCAGTACGATGTCTTGGTGCGAGCCCTAAATCTTGCCAGATTGAAAACACCGTACTCAAATTCATCATTATACTATAGAATATAGTGTATTACAAGTCGAGATACGATTTGAGCTGTGAAACTAAATCCGTCAACATGGCCAATTTTATTTTATAGCCCAAATGAAAGTTACCAGAATGTAGGTAGGTATTGACATCGTTATTAATGCGGTGAATTTCTTGGACATTTTTCTTAGAATCCGATCTTAAAACTTGTATCCATTTCAAAATAAAGCCAATTATAATCCATATAATGTAGACCGGTACATTTTCTTTAACATACTTCTTTTATTTTGAGATTCGTTTCAAAATTGTTTATGGATATATCTTTAATAAGAGTTTCACTTCAATTTGTTCATTCAATTGGAAAATTTCAAAAAATGTATTTATTTATTATTTTATAGATGGGTCGTAAGAATTCTATAACTGATTAAATTTGATAATTCATTGAGCTATAAAATAGACAGAAATAATCTTCCATGTTAAACTTATTTGTCAATCACATAAACTAGCATTTCAGGGAAAAGATGTACAGGGATTTCCTCCTAATCCTAATTTAGAGTACTAACTGACTGGGTAAATATTCTGCCATATCAATTATTTCAATATTTATTCTCATACCTTTAGTAGGTAAATATACAAAAACATATGTTCTTAGTATTTACCACATCAAACAGCTGATTCCACGAGAGGATAATTAACTTCCGGTTTTGACAAGACTGTGTCACGAAGAAATACTAGATGAAAAATTGGTACGTCTCTATAATGCCTGTATCGAGACATACCTCCATAACGCTTTCAACTGTGATCCTCGCCCGATGATATGGTGGGTATTGCAGTTCAAAGGGGTTCTAGAATCGTATATGGGGACTCTTGAAATTAGGCGTATTCAGTTGATTCCCTTGGCACATTTTATTTTCGGAGATCTTCTTCTTCATCCTTTTTTCACCTGTCTAACTACGGATTTGGCTAAAACATCGATATTTTCCGTGAAGCGACTACCATCTGACCTCCACAACCCAAAGGCGATATCGGAGCATTGCAGCTAGACCAGTAGTTGGATTTTTGATTTTGACGTGCTGGACGTTTTGTACGTGTTAGACTCGAACCGACTACACCGCACGCCGTCTGTGGGTCGTTGTGATAGGCTGAAGGTGAGGTTGTCATTGACATATCCCTTGCACCTCGGGTGACCCAGGGCAATCCCTCTCGGTCTGGCCCTCTGCCACCTACGCACGCAGGCAGCGATGACCACGAGTCTGTCACGCTCATCGCGTCGCGGCCCGCTCTATTGTCTCCTTCTCGAGCATTACTTGCTCGCAGAAGGCGCGCGAAAGCCGCCCATGCATCCGCGCAGTGGACTATCGCCGCGAGCAAGGTGGAGAGCGTGAGCACTCTCACCCACAGGGCCGCCACCGGCTCCCGCCTCGGCGTCTCAAACGTCGGACACTCGGTGAGCGCGTGCAGCCCCGAGTCCTCGCTCGCATCGCTTTGATGGCACTCGGGCGTTGGCTCCTTGCCAGTAATGATCTGCGTCTGACGGTATGAGAGGCTACCGTGTAGCCTCTCTAGCCACTCCAACGTAATGGGACTTACCGCCGCAATAACGGCGCGCCCTAGAATTTTTAAAAGTTTCAACTACCCGTAACGACTGCCATAGATACTAAAAGGGAATAAAAATACGGCAGGGTCTCAATGTCTCATCTTTCTAAGAAAAGGGGAGGCGCCTAACGCGCCGCCATCTTAGCTTGCTTCTGCTAGAGAGACAGGCAACTCCAACTGTCACCCCCAGGCCCGTGTTCATGGAGGACCAAGGTCTTTCTGCGACTAGTCCACTACGCGCGTCGATAAGTAGGAAAAACTGGGAAGCAGACCTGATAAAATAATGTTTACAAGGACTTGATGTTTCCGTACCTTCACTTAATTATAGAAGTTTTCTTCTCTCATCGTACCTACTAGCTATCTACTTAAAAATAATAATACTAAATGAAAAAATTCTCATTAATTACTCAAGCTACTAAGCACTGGCCGTTGAGTAGATCTCAAATCCGAACCTATTAATTATTTAATAATTAACACAAACACATTTTACGTAGTCAAACAGCTTGTGGTCATTAATCACTGTGTAAAACACGTTTAGCACAGGAATTATGCATTTGTTTTATGCTATATCTGATCACTTAATGTTATTAATGAATTGTTATTTTATTTAGTATCGCAGAAACAGCCAACCTTAGAAAAAGGACTAAAGTAACGGGAAAATTAAATGTCAGGAGTGATACTGTCATTACATTGGCGATAAGAGCAGGTAGACTGGAAGCAATAAATTATACCTAATTGTATTATTCTCAATTAATACGATAATGGTGTTAGTTTGTTTATATAGGAATCTTAGAAGAGGAGACGTGAGCCAAGGATGCCAAAATCGTGATAAAAAAATTCAACCTTGAGTCCCAGTCGCATAAAAGTTAAGCCGTATGAGAGTAAAAAAAACTTTTGCTGTAAATATTTGAGTAGTAGTAGAGCCTAATAGTAGAGTAGTACGAGTATAGAGAGAGATCTAGCAGCAACTGACATTGAATAGATAAATAGTGACTTTAAAAAATACTTAAAAACTACAAAACCACACATTTTTAACTTTGTTTGGTCTCAATCCGTTGAATGATATATTATTATTTTTGCCTTTTATCTATAAGGTAAGTATTGAGGTTTGAATACAAGACTCTTCTAGGGGCTGGCACACCGCGCGTTATCAAAAGTAATTTGGTTGTCACTTCGCTTTAAGACGTGACTTAAAGCGAAGTGACAGCCAACTTGTCTATGACTGTCGGTTATAACATCTATAATATAAAAATACGGAAACAAATTTACTGTCGTGGCTAATGTGGCTCTGGTACACTTGACATTGGCGTTTCGCCATTAATAATTTTGTAATACATTTTACTGGACATTTACTCTACACCTTGAGGTTGGCAGAATCATCGGTACCTATATAACTAATGCAAGGAGCCATTTCAATAAAGTTAGAATTATAAAAAATTAGTCGCTGCATGTGTTTTTTAGCTGAACCGCTTTTTTGGATGGTTATGAAAAATTGCTTGAGAATGTCTAAAATCAAAAGCAAACGAAGCTATGCACAATGCAATCCAGACTCGAACCCCGGAAACACTCTCTACCTAACCGTGTTGTAAGAGAGTGGAACAGACTACCGGAAGACATTGTTTTGGCACCCAATGTCAATGCTTTTAAAAACAATCGACAGAATCTCCAGATCACAGGACACACACGTATCAGCTTAATAGCTGCTAGTGTGGTTTAAATAAATAATAATAATAAAATAAAGAAAATAGTAATAAATACCATATCATAAAGTTCAAGTGTTAGTATAGAAGTTGCAGGAAGGCAAAATAATTGAGTGACGTATAATGGTTTAGAGGTGCTACGGAGTTGAAGTATGCCACGGGCGAAGCTGAGGTGGGTCAGCTTGTTTGTTATTATGTATTATTGTCCTAATAACTATTATACTAGAAAAATCATTTCCTTTACTTTAGTTTATGTAGGGTTTCTAGTACCGGGTAGTTCAACAAAATCGTGTCTACCGCCCACAAACTTTGAAACATTGCATTTGATATTGATGATGAGTGGTTGGGTACGCTAATGTTAGCGGGTTTGCCAGAAAAATGTTAAATGGTATGTGGATTCTGGAACATCTTTACACATGACTAATTAGCCTGATTGTATGTATGATGTCCGGGCACCTCCAACAGAGTATATAAAGGTTGTTTATCAGTTGCTGTGGACAAAATAGGTAATATTAACCTTGATTTAATTGATTAAGATATTATAAAAAACATCAGGTAAAAAGTAAATTGTATGTTTTACAACTGAGTACCATCTTATTGTCTGTTAGTCAGCTAAAAACGAATGGCTGTCAAGTAAAATTTACTTTATAAAACTGGCTGTGAGATATACAGTAGACAGAGAAAGTTAATAGCAACGGCGAAGCTGATTAATAATATGTATAAATTAAATACTGTCAAAGGTAATGCATATTTATGTTAACTTCTGATGGCCAGAGTATGGAAATATGGAGGATGGGACATCTTAATTAAAATTATGTTAATAGACTATCCTCATGTACTGAAGGTGTAAAATTGTTGAATGCTGTAACAGTAATAATTGCATTCGATGTCTAAAGGGTATACAGACCAAACTTTCTTTTAAAAATATAGATAGGCTCACGAGCTACGTCACTATTGGAGCTGATACACTCAGACTTATGTGGAGCCATGGAGATTCTTTCTGTGGGTGGAGTTAGGTATTTCATCATTTTTATAGATGATTTTTCAAGAATATAGTTTGATTACTTATTAAAAATAAAATGAATATTAAAGAAATTCTGATGTCTATAAGAATGAGATAGAAAACCAATTGGACTGCAAAATAAAATGTTTGCTCACCGACAATGGCCTAGAATTTATTAACAATCAATTGTCTAGTTATTTGGCAGGTACAGGTATCAAGCATCAGACAACAGCGCCGTACACGCCGGAGTAGAATGGTCTTGCCGAGCGAATTTGTGGAGGGTGCTAGATGCATGTTGGTCGATGCTGGATTTACAAAACAGTATTGGGCAGAGGCAGTGGAGACTACTGCTCACATCATTAATCGCTCACCTACTCGAGTTCTTGACCACATGACACCACTGGAGACGTTGACAGGTATCAAACCAAACATTTCTCACATTAGTCCTACTTAATAATATTAGCGCGAAAATATGTGAGTATGGATGAATGGATAGATGTTTGCTACTCTTTCACGTTAAAACTAAAACTACTGACTGGATTTTAATGAAACTTTACAATAATATTGCTCATACATCAGAATAACCCATAGGCTTTACATCATGACGCTACTACTCACGGGGGCGGAGCAGTGATCATTAATGTCAACAAATCCGGCCGGCATATACAGAGAAGTGACAGTGTAGTTATTTCTGTTGCTAAGCCGCGGCGCTGTGCATCGCGCAAGCACGCGGTCTCAGCGGTTGACGGTCGGGCAGATCACCATAAATTATTTGAATACAAAAAATTTACGCGCTCAAAAGGCTGATACTTGGTACAGGATTGGATAATGCCTCTCTTTTATCGCGAAAGAAGGGGTTAAAGGAGGGGGACGGGGCAGAATAGGGGATGAAATTTAGTAATTTTTGAAGATAACCTGGTGAAATTTGGTATAGAGGTGAATTAGAGCTTGGGAACACTACGCGATAAGCGACATCCACGCGGGCGGAGCCGTGGGCAACAGCTAGTTTTAGAATATTTGGCTGTAAAGCTATGGTCACGTGCCGAAAGAGAAAAGACTAAATTGGAATTCAAAAACCAATATGGAAAGTTATAAATTACAGAATCCACTTAAAATGATTATTAAGAGTAGAAATGTCTCTTTTATAGAATAGTGTTTTGTTGATAAGAAAGAAAACTTTTAGTCCAAATAATACTGTTGTTGACTGTTTGTGTGCCATTGACTGAAACTATAAAGACTCAAGCTCCACTTCTGTTTAAAATGATTCTGTGCAAAATGTCCGGAATGTTGATTCTACATCCTGACATCTACATTAAGCAGTAGAAACAATTGATCAGGTTACTATTACTTATGAGCCTAGCACTGAATGCTCATTTAACTCTCCGAATCGATTTATAAATTTGAAGCCTCGCATAAGGCAGCCGATTGATGAAGATCGAGGAGAATTAAACTATGCCTGTTTTTTTTTTTTTTTTTTTTTTAATGTTTAGGTGTGTGCCTAGTGGGCCTACCAGTCCACCCGCAGTGGGGTGGCCCGCGAAGCTGGACCTATTCTTATTCACTCCCTTGCAAAACAAAGGCTTTACTTTCTAATCTGTTGTGTTGTTGTAATAAATTTACACAGTCCCCCTTATGGTGGGTTTCACTTTTTATTGACTATTAACATTCATTGAGTACAATTTTCCTTAAAACATTGTGGAATACATTGGTAAAAAAAAAAGACATAATTATTATATACAATTTAAAAAGAAGCTTATAGCTATTACAATTAATATCGGACAATTAAAATTCTATACAATGGTTAAAAAGAAAGAAAAATATTTACAATTAAAATTTTTGATAAAAAGGTGTATAATTAGTTAAATGCCTAAAATAAAATAAAAGGTAGAATTATAATTAAGTTAAAAATAAAAATATAGTTAAAATTGATGTTGAATACATTGAAAATTATAATTAAAATTAAAATAAAATAAAAACACAAATTATTTCCACATTATTCCAAATATAATAAACAATTAAAAAAAAACGTTTGTACTCGGTTTGGAGTACTGCACCCTTCCTGAAACGACGTCGTTTTCGGTGACGTGCTGGAACCGCCGTATGCTGGCAGCGCAGCGCGCTTATCATACGGCGTCCAACACGTCACCCGTCCCTGTTTCTCTGCATACATGTTTTTACAATTTGGGTGCAGTACTCCAAGAATAGTTCCCTCATCTTATCCTCTCTGAATATTTCTACTAACACCTCCCTTTTCAGTTCCCTTCCCATTCCCATCTCTAAATTATACCTATGCAGCCCGTTCGCAGGGCAGTCAAATAGGAGGTGCGAGACCGTTTCGTCCTCAGTCGGACTACAGATGCACGATGGGCTCGCCCTGCACTTGAATCGGTGCAAGTACGAGGCGAACGCACCGTGCCCCGTGAGGACCTGCGTGGTCTCGTAAGTGAGCTGCCTTTTCAGGGCAAACTTGTACGCGGTGAACACATCAGGGAAGAACAACTTGGTGCTGCTGGCTACCGTCCCCGACTGATAGCGCCGGTTCCACTCGTCAAGCGCCCCGTTACGGATGATGCGCTTGACGAATGAGACCGGCACCCTGTCATATACAGGTCGGACTTTGGACCGAAGCGCCGCGACTTTCGCCAGCTCGTCGGCCCTCTCATTCCCCGCTAGGCCTGCGTGAGCCTTGACCCAGTACAGAGACACTTCTCCGCCATGGGTCAAGGCTTCGCGCAGGTTTGCCCTGGCTTCAATCGCCAGGGGGTGCGGGGACTGACTGTTGGTAACAGTTTCGAGGGCCGAACGAGAGTCGCTTAAAATGGCAGAAGCTCCTCGGTGCTTAGCTGCAAGCCCCGTGGCCTTGCATATGGCCAGCAGTTCCGCCTGGTAGACAGTGCAGTACGGCGACAGGGCAAGCTTGACGGCTTTGGTTTCGGTGTCGCCATTCCATATAGAAATGGCGGCACCCACCTTGCCGTCAATCTTGCTCCCGTCGGTCCTGTTGGATTCTAAGTGAGGATCCTAAAACGGTAGAGGAAGCCATTTCTTCAGCAGAATCCAATCTTCGGAAGAAAGCTATGAAGGAAGAGTAAAACTAATACTTGGATTTTATGTGACATACCTAATGGCAAGAAAGTTATATCCTGTAAATGGGTCTACAAGACCATGATGAGGTGCGTAAAGACCATTATTAAAGTATTGGCTTTATTTTTTTTGTTTACATTTTAGTATGAGAATAAATAAAATGATCTTGATACCCCAATTTGTTTTTTTTTAATATATATTTTAGAATATTATATTTCAATATTCTGTCGCATGATTATTGAACACCAACGGCCACCATACAACGATGTCAGATGGCAATAGAGCTAAACGATAAATGGTTTTACTCTCAAATACCCTAAAAAAATAGGCAATTAACAAAGGTAAATGTCTGTAAACAAAGTTGACACGTGTACAGCAGATACACGGGACAACTGTTGATGAGACGTTTCCGCCATATCCGACCACTTCAGTTTTTCAAATCACTCGAACCGATTAGGTCTGACCCCTAAATGAGGCAGATGTTCGAATTTATTTACTTGATTATCATGATGGTAGGCGCCATTTATACAAGTGTCTTAACCTATCGTTAGCTTTTAGCAATTTGTAGATTTCATTAGTTACACAATATTTAACGGTATTTTTTTTACGTGCGGGAAATTTCTAAAATCGTTGTGCTAGGCAGAAGGTGAGGTTGTCAGGCGACATATCCCTCGCACCCCGGCTGACCCAAAACTTCAGCTGAATTTTTATATGTAGTCTGTGGCCGCGCTCAGCTGGATTTTGACGCTCAAAGTTTTTGTCTTTTTACGTATATTACTTATAATAATATTATTTCATGAGATTAGATAAAGTAGTGTCTAAAACTGCACATAATTTTGTCTTTAAATACTCGTTTATTTTTATTTAAGAATCGTTTACAAAAACAATTAGTAAATGTGAATTATAGTACATTACTGCCGCGGCCACCAAGTGTAGTGTTGCCGGACGATCGTGAAGTATGCGGGCCGAGGCGTAGCCGAGGCACGCATTACGGAGTCCGGCAACGCTCAGTTGTGGCCAAGGCTTGTATAGTGCTTTTCTCAAACAATGCGCGGAAATTAAAACTAAGTAGTATTTAGGCAGAATTTTAAAGTTACCTACTTTTCAAAATCAATGACGAACAACGAACAACAGTAATTTTACACGCGGCGAAATGTTCATTTATTTTTTATTTTTCTTAATAAACAGTATTCTATTTGCAAGCCAGTTCTGTATTTAAATAACGCCTTGGATAAGTTACCTCCTTGGTTGCCATGGTTCGGAGTACGAGATGGTTCCATTTTTAAATTACACGACATATATGAGTTTACATAGTAATTTATTTTTCTCAAACATGCAATGAAATATTGACATTACGTTCCTCTTAATAGGCTGCGAAGTATGACGTTTCAGGCGTGGTTAGGACCAGAGGCCGGTAATGGAATTTCATACAAACCTTGCAGGCCTAAGGCCGGCAAAGTCCTCTTTTTTAATTTCGATTCCACATATTTTTTTGGCAAAGGCATCGACACTCTGCTACTATGCGTATTAAAAAAAAAACAATAAACGACTTGGTATGTACTTTTTTTACATAAAAAAATCTACATTAACATAACTAATAACACATTATTATCAATTGTTTTCTTAACTGTACACATAAACATTGAAATATTAATATTTAATTTTGTTGCAACAAATTGACATTTATCACAATGACAAGTGTCACTGTTCGTTCAGAAACGTGCCTTTATACTTTTTTTAAGTAACATGATAATGAACATAAATGTAAATGTTGACTGTTAAAATCAAGCTAAAATAGACGAAACAGTACTATACACGTGAGTTTTAGTTTTTATCTTGTTTACTTTTAATGTCTTTAAAAATAAATCTTTAATTTTTTGTTGTTGTTTTTTTTTTTTTTTTTAAAGAATATTAGCAACTAAAATTATCGAAATTACTAATATTCCCTCTAACCCCTCCAACTAAGCTAAATTGCTTGTGCTAGGAGTGGGTTCACGTTGTTTATTTCATTGCCTGTTTGAGAAAAGCACTATACATACCTCGGCGGGAAATATTGAGTTGCCTGCCTCAGACCTATCCTAACCATCTATATGTCTTCGGCCGGCAACCCCTTTCTTCCCGGCCTCTGTAGTAATGTACTATGGCCGCTAAAACACGACAGATATGGATTTTCATACAACTTTTGCCGGCTGCTGCTCGCATGTACAGCAATTTCGATTTATCTCGAAGAAGGTTGTCAAAATAATGTTCACATTTCCAAGCATGTTTGAGAAAAATGTTTTGGATGGCAAAGTTTCTTTTATTAACCATGTGCAAGTTGAAACTATCGACGAAGTTGCATGAAACGAGCAATAGGTATATTATTTTTATTGTATCGCAACTTTTTTAAGAACAAAGCAACTCAAAACATACAATTTAAAAAATCTATAACTCGCTTGTTAATAATAGTAACAAAACGTCACAGTTTGATTACAGGTGTCATTATGTGCCTAACTGCAGTGAAATTAGAGCCACTTTATGAGCAACTAGCAAGTAAGCTGATGGCAATGCCGCTGAGTATTTAAAGAGTTTTTTTAAAGTTGTTATTACAATTTTAGAATAATAAATTTATCACCTACAATAATAAGTTAGAATTATTCCCACTCGACAAAATCTTTTTTTAAATTTGCACTTGAAAACTTAACACTGGGTCAATACGGAGAAACTCAAAAAGTGAATTATTTCGAAAACCATTGATTTTCGGCCATACATATTTCGGGTCAAAATTGTGGCATTCTGGGTTCTGTAACACCATTAGTCAGAAACACGTTGAGTTACCAGTAACCCTGTATAATTTAGTCTATATTTTGTACGCACGCTATCACGTACTACTTGTATTATACGAGTATAATGTATGTCATTGTCCTCGAGTCCTTTAAATTTCATATTAGAGCCTCAGGTTGGCTCGTGGTTTTTGATGGGTATAGACTACTTAGACTTCTTGGTTGGGAAATGCTGAGAGTAAAACGTGCACCATGCTCGTAAAACATGCACCATGTTCTTGTCCATTGTTTAGCAGGTGCATCCCTCTTGTAGGTGTGGTTGACTTGGGCCTTAAGAATTTTGGTAGGGCGCTGTACATCAGTGTAAAAAGTGTATACCAATATTTTATACGCAGATATTTTAGAACCCGTATTACAAGCTCTTTTAATTATGCTTACTTTGGGTCTAGATAGTAGTGGAGGTTGAAATAGTAGGTTATATTACCGTATGCCAATATATGTTATACAAATATTTAGCCATTTGGAGTACAGGAGGAAATTCGAAAACGATCAAAGGAGTCCCGAGTCCGATTTTGACGAGGTTCTTTTGCGGAGTAACGATGCGGTGCAGTATGAAGGAACGCGGAGTCGCTATGTCTGGGGGCACAGCAGTGCTACCGCTAAGTCATGCAAAAAGCGGTACGGCCGTACCATGCTTTTCTTGATCCCCTATAAATTATTTTTGGATAAAACTAGAAGCCTGAATTTTCAGTAACCAAGCAGTCATTGTATAAGCACAGTATATTTTGAATTTCGATCAATTTTTTTAGTTCAATTTGAACCAGTAGTTTAAGAATTATAATGAGTCAAAGTTTATTAATTTTCTCGTAAAACGTTAGAATATTGATATGGTGACTGGCTTACTATAGGTCTAGATAGCGTTGTGTAGAATATTTATTTATTTATTCTTTCTTCTATCGTTTGGTTCTTGGTATTTCATTCAGGCATGTATACTTAAATAAATAGATAGATACCTTATACCAAAAGTTTAATTTGTCTTTAAGCTAAACCATTTTAATAAATTGTCTAAATTGTACAACATATAATGGTTAGTACATTTACTAATCAAACAACCCGCCCCTGATGGCTCCCGGTAGATACAAAAGTGCTCATCACACTTCCTTCCCAACGGTCGCCTCTGTCCAATTTCTTTAATGAGGCTTAATAGATAGAAATAGTAATATTAGGTTATTATCTACTTTATACTCTATAAGGAAACGTTCTTGTGACAACCCTTGCACATTTTTATCTTCTCGATGTCGAGACAGCGCCGTTGGGATTTTGCGATTTAATAATGGAGTTGACTCAATATTAGTATTACTACACATATACCACTAGTATATTTGAATATACCGATACGTTGAACAATACAGTCTATCCTGCATTATAAAGCTTTAATCTTCACAAACAAAAATGAAACGACTACAGCTGGCATGGCATGGCATTACAGAATATTCGAACGTATTCAGATAGAAATTTAAACTGAAATAGGGCTCAGTATGCAACTTCTACATATACGTCAAAGTATAGATATGTTGGTAAAGCGCTAAGAGCTTTCCAAGACGAACTCCCCAGAAATGCATTTACATGTCACGAAATCCTATGAGAAAATCTGCACGTGGCGTTGATTGTCTGCTTGTACCTGCCTTGTAGTCATGCAGTATATATGGTATTATTAACTCATCGAGACCTGATATTATACTCCTACCTAGAGTTATATCTATGAACATGTTAGATAATAATATAATTATTGGGTTTGTCGCATCGGATCACACCATCCGTTTGTTTTCGCAACTGATAGTGACAAGTCGTAATAATGAATGTGATCAGTTTTTGCTCAATAGAATATTGAGAGAAATTATGTATAGACACGTTACTTAAACAATCACTTACTGAATACGTGTTAGAATGAAAATAGCATGCGAATGTTAAATTTGGCTATGTCTTCTTTTCATGGTTGGATTCATGTAGTTTAGCAAATTTATCTTAAGTTTAATTCGGTCAAACAAATTTACGTCAGGTTTATGAATAATCCATAGAAGCTAGAGACTACAATTATTATCATAATTAAATTAATAAGGCTCAAGCCAAAAAAGCGATGTAACTGAAAAAAGCTTTTTTATATTGCCAGCTCCGGATACCGTGATTGGTTATCACAAAATGCCTGATTATTATAAGTGGCAACGGATCATGTTATTAAAATGCGTTAACTGTTCCTGTTACCTGTTACAATCAGAAGTAGTATGAAAAACAGTCGGAGTGGCCTCAGAATCACATACACTAGGTTCAGATTTGATAAAATATTGTAGTAAAACCGAAATTCTAGCCAATAAAGGCCTATAAATATTTACAAAATTTAAGATACTAGGACATTTACAATACGCTCCTATCCTTTACAAACGCGATTTGCGATTCATTACCAATCAACAAGGAGGTTAAACAAAGGGGCCTGTTTGATACGACACCCACTGAAGTGAGGTTTATTAGCCTTGTATTTGTTTAACGCGAAGGCATAGCGAGTGGGGTGTGGATAAGCAAACAGATTTTCGAAGTAACAGATTTTGGAAGCAATCTGGTGCGTGTTTACATAGGTTCTTCTAAGGTATGTTTAGAGTTAGGAAACTGTTACGTGTTTGAAAAGTGAAAACCGAAACACTCGATACGAGAGACCAGACAACTAGAATAGTATGGCAGTTGCAAAATCCTACACTGTAATTTTTACCTATTAGACCCACGGAGTTCACTAGTTTTAAAATTTCCTACTTGTTTGCTAAGGGTATTCTCTTTTTTTATTATTTATATGCACCGTTGAGCTTTAAACTCTCAGACTTTGAATTTAACCAAAGACAGATAATTCTTCTAGTAACTTCCGTCACCCTCTGAGAAAACTCCAGGTTAAATGTTTTAAGTTTTTCTTTATAATTGAGAAACTCTCCATTATGCTTCAGCTCAAGTTTAACATAAACGATGCTAACATAAACGACGCTGCAACACAACCGCCATGCACATCTGAGTGAGGCTTTTGTAGCCCTTTGCTTTGTGCGAGTTAATTTAAACATACAGAGTGCAATTACTGCGCTCTCCAGAAAATGGAAATTATCATTGCTTTGTAGGTATATCATTGCCAAATAGTAGGTGCTGTTGTGAACACAGACGACCTCCGATATTATATATTTACCTTATCTTTTTGTCATTGATTTGAAAAATTTATCACAACTCGTCAAGATTTAAATAAATGCCTATGTTCAGCAGTTGACTGTGTGTGGCTGATATGATGATGATGACTTCAAGATTTAGAACGGGCCGATTTTATAATTTGAGAATAGCTATGAGCTAATAACTCACTTAACAGATTTACGTTATTTAAAAATTATACATAGTGGTAAGTATTAGAAATAGTGTTGGTAAGTTGTTTCAGAATAGTTTTGATATTTTTTAATTAATCAATTAGCTCTCTAGCAACAAAACCCGTTTGATAATAGTTATTTATGATACAAGTGTCGTAAGTTAGTCATTACACTCGAGGTGATATTGCACAGGCTGCAAGGAAACCGAGAGTGTAATGACCAAACCTCACGTGTGTCATACGAAGTTTTTCTTTAAAAAAAGAAATTTTGTATTTAATGATGGTCTCATAAACTGCCATGAACTTATTCCTGGATTTTGGAGGCAAAAGGCTATCACTGACATTTCGTGCCACACTTAATATTTCCGGCAGCGTCAAATCAACGTATCGGTCTTCTTCTATACAAAAGATTGACATTCTAAATTTGTTGATCAATTATTCGTACTTAAATAAACAATGCTCACAGCACAGACGGAAAGTTTGTTAAAAATTCCGCGCTGATTTTATTTTTCTGCGCGCGGCGTGTTATCTATGCGCGCGCAGATTGGAGTGTAGGCACGAACAATTACACTAAACAGCCAAAACGACAAATTCTCATTTTATGTATTTATGAATTTGTTTCACGTTGAATTATTAATTAAAGTAAATAACTTGTTGAAAATTTATCATATTCAAGGTGGTACACTACTTTTTTTTTACAAAAATAGTGTCACTTTTAGTCTTATGTTGAAACGAAACGAAACGTACCTAAGTCAAAACTTTTTCCGAGATTTAAAAATAAAACTATAACCCAGTTAAGTTAAGAGCAAATGGAATGCATATATAATATCTTTCAGCGAGGTACCAGCTTAATTTGATGGAATATAAAATAAAACACTAGTGCAATCAAGAAAAAAAGCATAAGTGTTTAATACCATAGTTTATGAGTGTAAAAGCCATGTGATAAACACCAATTTATGAGTAAGGGTGACGAAAAGAATTTAAAAAACCAGTATCAAAAAAAACATACCGAGACCAAATTCAGCGAATTACTTGCTAGTGTTAAAACGACACATCTAGATTATTGTAAAAAAATAATTCAAGAAAGAATTTATTGGTTACTACACATAATGTGTTAGGTATACCATACCAGTTATGTTAATACATTTATCATCATAATGTAGATTATTTGTGTATTCTCAGATAATTAATAATATATTTAAAAAGTTTTCTGAAGTAACCTATTTGGTGTAGAAAAGGTAAAATATAACTTTATCAAATTACTCCAAGTAACATCTTGGTTTGACTCCTTCAAAATGTATTCCGTGTTTGAAATAACATTATAATATTAAGGAGGGTAAACGTCGTACCACAATTATGGACCGGTGAATTTATGAGAACTTCCCAGTGCTTAAGTACATAGACGAATTACAATTGGAGATTAGTGAATAGGTATAGATAAAATATCCCTACCTACATACGTTAGTTTAAACTCGGGCATGTCGTCGCCTGGTGGGAGCCATCTACCGATATTCGTTCGAACTATCGGAAATAATGAACGATGTTACAATCATTTTTAAGCAATGTTTTTGATTACCACGCAAACATTTAATTATTATATTGCCAGCCGGCTCGCTCGATATTCTACCTGTTTGGCTTAGCACCAATGTTTGTAATACATGCATATTTTATTCAGTGTATTTTTGCTCTGGAAGTTGGTTTAATTTACTAACCTATAACCGTTCTGTTTTATTGCATGACCTGTACTAGTATTCTTCAGAAACTAAAATAAATAAAGACATTATGCGGTAACATACACGTACATGTCCTGTACAATTCCTGAAAGGAGAGGCTGTAACTGGATGTGTGTAAGTACCTTATAGAAGGTGAGAAGTGAGAACGATTGGCTAGTATCAATTTTAAATTGTTGTTAGCTTGATAAATTGTTATCTATCAAACCGAATGTTTCCGTTCTATACCCACGAACTTTTTAAGTAAAAATATACCCAGAGGTCTTCAAAGGTCATATTTTTTCCGGAGTCTACCCAAACCAATCACAATTATACACCTGTCACCCGTTGGTTGCATAAAAGTATTATATAGGTGACTAAAAATATTACCGCACCTACATATAAGGCTTACTTGAATTATTGTACTTTTCATAGGATACTATCCACTTATTCTACTTCCAGATATTTGTATGTAAACCACCAGTTACATTTTGCTAAATTATTTCTTACATGATTTGCATATCGACATACAGATATTTATTAAACTACCAGTTGCATTGACGGTGGTCATGAGCTCTTGGACGGTATCTTATCTCTTTCCTAATTGTATAGCAAAGCATGAAGTTAACTATTTTAATATCATTAATACACTGATGCTAGAAATTTGATGGCACAAATTTGTCACAAATTTCGTCCGGGTGGGTACCACCGTGCACAAGTGCGAAAACCCCTCCATAGTAATCCAATCTCGGTTGCTTTACGTTCAGGGGTCAGCAAATGCATAGCCAGGCAGGGGAGATTGTGGTCGCAGCACCAGTGGCTGGACCGGCGGGTGCCACACGGTGCTACAACGACAATCTTCTTTTGATGAGGCCGTCAAAGTGAATGCCACCATTGTTAACATGGAACGCGTGTGTATGTAATGGCGACCCTCTTTCCTTAGACTTTGCCTTCAGTAAACCAGGCGAGGTGAATTCAAATTGACGTGTCCTAAACATAAAAAAGTACCTACTTACTTTTGAACTGTCAATAAGTCAAAGATGGTGTGTTGTCTACACCAGTTAAAGGTGAAACACCCATTAATTAATATCGCCAAAAGGAGGGATATAACGTTTCGCTCAACAATATAACAATCAACTAAGTAGCACTCAACAAGAAATAATGTATAATTAGAATCTCATACATGTTTAATAATTTGTTTGATACAATTTCATGCTGTTTAATGTAAGTAACTGCTTATTAACTGTTAAATAGACTGTTTTATTTTTTCGAAGTTTTATTCTATAAGTGAGACCGGTTTTTAAATGTTGAGAAAAATATTTTAATACCCGAGTTTAATAAAAGTATGCAGTTGATTATAGATTGTTACAGACTGGTGTAATATTATAAGAAATAATATTTGATATGTTTAGTAACCTTCGTTATTACTAATGTAAATGTAAGGATTCATATAAAAAGTATACTCATTAAATATTAATCAATGATGATAATTCAATTAATATAAACTTACTTAAGTAGTTATTATATTGGAGCTTTCTTCTTTAATGTTCTTACCTAGCAATTAAATGGCAAAGTTGTTTTTACTGACTACTGATCACTTTTAGTAGCTAATAGTAGCTAAATTGGTGGTCACCTGTAACAGTGCAGTATGCAGCATCACGACAGCAATATTATACTCGCTAGAATTGGTATACTTAGTGTAAAGACACGCGCTGACGCGCAATTAAGCGCTAGGTATATTTTGCAGTTAAAATATTTTTTCCGTCTTGACATTCGTTCCTATTTTCCATTTTTATTAGTTAATTTATATCATTTCCGTTATCGCTATAATATCGGTTATCGTTATAAATTGTAGTTGTACATAGTTTCATTAAAATCCGTTCAGTATATTCATTCACTAAGGTATGTCGGACGAGAAGACATCTCGTAGCTTCCTGAACGCCGCCAAGCCGAGTAAGATTTGTCCATTTAGCATTTACTCGTCAAAATCTTCTAAGACGGAGTCCCTAACATGAACCGGTAGAGGCACTATATCGACATTTGACATAACCTTTGTCTTGTCCATATTCATCTAAGGCCCACCTGTTGGGATACTCTACTGAGGTCTTCGAGCATGGTGTTCAAGTCTTCCAGCGATTCTGTCATAATGACAATATCATCGGTAAACCGAAGGTGAGTGATATACTCGCCGTTTATGTTGATGCCACGTTCTTTCCAGTTCAGTAGCTTGAAGCTACCTTGGAAGACCAAGGCAGCGGTTAACAGTTTTGGAGAGATAACGTCTCCCTCTGTAACGCTCCTTTTCAGGCCCCTTTTTCAGTGAAATTGGCTTCGTGCTCTGTTCCTGTACTCGGACCGACATAGTGGCGTTCTGGTATAAACACTTCAACACTTCGATATACCGGTGATCTATCCGGCACCGCTGGAGAGACTGTAGCACGGCCCATATTTCAATCGTCTCGAAGGCTTTCTCAGAGTCCATGAATCCTAAGCTGAGGGGCCGGTTATACTCTCTGGTCTTGTGTATAACCTGCTGCAGCGTGTGAATATGGTCTATGGTACTGTAGCATTTTCGGAAACCGGCTTGTTCCCGAACAAGCCGGATTCCGAAAATGCTTTCCGAAAAAGTCGTCGAGCCTGTTGGCGAGTCGGTTCGTAACAACCCTCGAAAACAGCTGGTAAATGTAGCTCAGGAGCGAGATGGGCCTATAATTCTTCAACAAAGTATTATTATCTTTCTTGAAAAAAAGGACCAGCACGCCCCTGTTCCACGCTTCCGGCGTTATGCCTTCGTGTAGGACGGAATTAAAGCGCCTCTGAAGCCCTTTTACCTTTAGTTCCGTTGTTCCGCCCGCTTTCAGAAGCTCTGCTGTAATTCCGTCCTCACCTGCCGCTTTGTTATTCTTTAGCTGTTTGAGAGCCATCCTATAAACTCGTGCAAGCTGATGTCCGTGATGTCTTAGGTATAATGTCGGGTAAACTTGTTCTAAGATCTTTAGCCATGTCAACGGGCTGTTTAACAGATGTAAATAGCTGCCCATAAAACCTTTCGACCTCCCTAAGTATCTCTACCATTGTCGTTGACATGCCGCCATCCTCCATCTTCAGCTTTGCCAACCGGCTTTGCCCACGGAAGCATTCCTCGCAAACACTTTGGAGCCCTCGCTATATCGTCTCCTTAGTATTTTTGGTATTATAGGAGCGAATATCGTGTCGCAAAGATTTCTGTATGCGTCTGGTGAACTGCCTATATGCCTCAGCAACGTCAGGGGTCTTTAGCGGCATAGATCGACGTTTGGCCATGAGATCAAGGGTCTGGGTCGAGATCATCTGAGGATTTTGTTTAGGGCGAGACCTAAAGAATTTAGATCCCACTGTTTGGATAGCTTCTACCAGCACGTTGTTTAATGTTTATAATTTTAATAATAATATTTTTGCCCGTATCTAAAGTATACAATATCGATACGAAAATATACAATAAGTAGACTTTATTCTATCGAGATGCTTAGCATACCAACAGCCTACCTGATGGAAAATGTTCTCCGTAGCTACTGGTCGCTTGCAGCAAACAACGTGTCAATTTAATTAAATGCGACAGCTGATTTTAACCGATTGATAGGTCCTTTTTTGTGTAAATATGTATGAGATAAAAATCTATAATTAATTCCTACTCATTTTAAATAATAATATGGAAGATTATGGAATTTCTAAAAATTCGATGTTTTCACAGTAGTGTCGACCATATAAAGCTAGACTACCTAAGCTAATACCTCGCTAATGGTTTGCCCATGCCTTGGCAAAATTGTGAAAAAGCATTCAAACTTTTTAAAGTTCTACAAACAATCTCTTCAAATTTAAACACCAATATAAAACCTTTTAAGATTCTTTCCCAAGTGTCAAGTTCACAAAACTCTTAAACCAATCCTACATCAACGACCTTTGTCACACACGCCTGACTACACGCAAAACAAATACCTCTCACTCACACACGCGGGCGTAGGTACATCGAAAATGTTCATTCACAAAGAGGCCAAACGTGTCCCCAGTCCCCTGAACCCATCCTCTTCATCTTGTCTTATCTGTGTTCATTCATTACTATCTAGTTTTATAAAAGTCGACGGCCCGAATACATATCACGCCTCCATTTTTTTGTCCCACCACTTAATTATCTAGATTTATATCAAGATATCATCGATATTAAAAATAAAATAAGGGTGTTTATAAAAAAAAGTTACATTTAATATTATAATGCAATCGATACAGTTTATCACTTTCCAAAGCTTCGTCAGAAGTAGGTATGTAATTGATGGTATTACTTGTAATAAATCATTAATTTTCAAGAAATGTAATTATTGTATGTTTGTTTTATTATGTTCTTTTGACTCGTTCTATCTTATTTTGTCTTATCTAAAGTGAAAATGCGTTTAAATTGGTGCTAATTGATAACAATGTGAACGTCAAGTGCTTATTACATATACCAACCATTAATCTCAATTTGAAAATCAGCGGTTAATTATATAACTAAATTGTTCAGGTGAAATGATAAATAGAGATTGAATCTGTTGTAAATGATTCTGTACATTACAAAGATAATAAATATACTGACCTAACAAAACAATAGAACTTTAGGTCGATTCATAAATATGTTCAAGCCATGTTTCTTGATAAATTGTTGTTGACTTGATTACTCTAAATTTAATATTGATATCGTTGTCAACTAACCTGACAGAACAATGAGTGGCTCTATGCATCAAACATGAGCATAGAGACCACATGTTGCTACACGTAATAGATATTATGAAAACCACAGCACAAAAGAACGTAAGTAGGTACATACTACTATGTACTTAGGAAAGACTAAATACTCATTCATATACTCTTTTGCATATTAATCAAAATATAATTCAATAGATACCATCGATATAATAATAAAAATATGCTATTACACTTTGTTTTTTTTACGCACGCCGTCTGTGGGTCGTTGTGTTAGGTCGAAGGTGAGGTTGTCAGGAGACATATCCCTCACACCCCGACTGACCCAAGGCCATCCCTCTCGAGCTGGCCCTCCTCAGGAGGGGGGCCACGCGGTCCCCGACTCGCCCCCGGTGTGGGGCGTTGGCTCTATGCCCATCAGATGCAGATACCGCCCGAAGCTCCCGTGTCCAGTGATGCTCTGCGTGTGACGATACGAGAGGCTACCGTGTGGTCTCCCTAGTCACTCTCCCATGATGGGTCAGCAAAGCGTGCCCTGCGCATGGTTGCTCAAGTCGTCGCTCCCACTCAGCTCCCATGTCCCTGTGGGAGTCCTCAGGGACATGGTTGCCGAGGTATTTCTCGACCCGAATATCTTCGAGTTCGAGATGGAATCCCCGCTCCCGCGCTTCCTTTCAGAACCGACACAGTGCCGGAAGGGTCCTCCCTTCCAGAATCCACGGTGGCGATCCGGCCAGGAGACTCGCCGCTTCGAACTATATCGTGCGGTACCCCCTGATGACCCTGGCGGCCATCGTCCTCTGCGCCGTACGGAGCAGAGGCAGGAATCTGGCCTCCAGGGTGTGCGCCCACATGGGGCACCCGTATAGGGCCATGGACAGCACGACACCCGCGTAAAGTCTCCTGCAGGAGTCCTCTGGGCCCCTCAAGTTGGGCAACAGCCGACCCAAGGCATTCGCCGTGGTCACCAACTTGGGGCGCAGACTTCAGTAGTG
This sequence comes from Eilema caniola, assembly GCA_949126895.1. Taxonomy (NCBI): domain Eukaryota; kingdom Metazoa; phylum Arthropoda; class Insecta; order Lepidoptera; family Erebidae; genus Eilema; species Eilema caniola. The sequence goes on along the minus strand of OX421460.1, from coordinate 34,385,562 downwards.
CTCTCCGAAGTCCCATCGACTGTCGAGCACGAGCCCCAGGTACTTCCACCGGGGCTTCATGTCGATGGGAGTACCTCCCACTGTAAGGCTGGCTCCCGGGCCTGGCCTGCACCGAGAAAGACTGCCATGAAAGAACATGGCCTCGGACTTGTGCAGAGGCACCTAGAGACCCAGCCGCCGGATCCGTTCCACGACTTGAACAACCACGCTCGTGGCCCTCAGGGTCACCTCGCGGTGCGTAGCTCCGCTTATTGTAACCAGCGTGTCATCCGCGTAACACTCGACGGTGGCACCGTACGCGAAGTCGCCGCGAAGCACCCAGTCTTAGCCGATGTTCCACAGAAGCGGCCCCAGGACCGATCCAAGGACACCGCCAAAATCACCTGATCCCAAGCGACCGCATCCTCCGCCAGAGTCCTCACATGATGGCATCCACGGTTGAACGCCACCGTTGATACCCGAACTGGTTATTCGCCAGGTCCGGCCCCACTTTAGAGAGATGCTCGACGAAGCGCTTGGCAATGACTCTTTCAAAGAGCTGGCTCACCTCGTCGAGCAACACTATGGGCCGGTACTCGGACGGCTCGTCCGCCGGGCGTCCCTTCTTTCGGATGAGGACCAGTTTCCCCATCCTCCACATCTTCGTAAACTGGCCCCGCTCCAAGCATGCGCTGAGGAACCCTCTCAGTCGGGGTTCGAGACCATCTTCCCTTAGAGCTAGGCCGCGCGTGGGGCCTAAAATGCCGTCGGGTCCCGGGGCGGTGTGCTTCTTGGCGGTTAGTAAGCAAGCAAAACAAATAATTTTATTTTTTTAATCTTGAATATTTTGGTATCCCAGGTAAAATAACTGTGGTTAATTCCACACGATTTTTCAACTTTTGTCACATTTTAGAATTAATCTACCGAGTTACTTGTTCCTAGGAATGCTATTTTTTTGTAAAATTTATAAATATAGGTAGGTACTGGCTCTTGCCCGCATTCTCGCCCGCGTAAATTTTTTATCCTATTCCCTCAACCTATGGGATCCTATGCCCGGGATAGAAGCCTCTATGTTAAGCTAAACTATTATCCATCCCTGTACCAAATTTCAGCCAGATTCGTTCAGCCGTTAGAACATGATTGAGTAACAAACATCCAAACATCTCTAAGTTTATAAAATTGTCTTTGGATTGGAGCAGTATTAGTATAGTATTGTGAAAAGTGGTCACTGATTGCCAGACAATAAATATTGAGTAGCAGTGGACTGCAACACGCTTTCGGAGAGCCAGCCAAAAATGAAACACATAGTTGTTACCCATAATTTCACCTGCTGTCACTTGACGTGTGGATCTAAAATTAAATATTGCTTTCCATAGGACACCCAAAACTCGTCTCGCCATCATCATCATCTTACTGTTGTTCCTAGTTGCATCCGAGGTCTGAACCTCAGAGCCCGAGGTCCATTGACTCTTAGTCCTACTGTTAATTTGATTTGGAATATCTTAGCTTTTTCGCGAGCGACTGCCGTCTGTTCCCCTAACTACTAGAGAAAACCTTACGCCAGAGTCTCGTTAAGTAATGAGCAGTTATACATGCCAGTAGGTAAGGTTGATTTGGGTCACATACGCTAGTATAAAAGTATTGTACATTACCCATTACATGCTTTATCTGCGTCAGCTAAAGGCATTCCCAACATTATTGCTAGGTAGATAATATAATTAGATAGCAAACAAACAGCAAACCTTATATATGAGCTATGTAAAGTCATATTTATATACATTCATATTTCTATTTTTAATTAAAATGTTAAGCATTTTTCATGCTAAATATTCAAATGGTTCAAGTAAAAATAAAAAGTTCATGAAATCCTCATGAGTAAAACTTCAATCATCAATCAATCAATTAGCCCACTGCAGTCCACTGCTGGACATAGGCCTCTACTAGCCTTACCGTTAGTGTCCACGTTTCGGCACCGTAAGTCATAACTACGTCGAGTCTTCTCTTCCCCCCTACCGCAATGCCTGAAAACAAAGGTCTTTGACCAGTGCGTCCTACCTGTTATGACTTACGGTGCCGAAACGAGTAAAACTTAAATAATTTTAAACAAAACTAGCTTCTAGTAGAAACAGAGCCTTTGTTGAAAGATCTGATTTAATGAACTGTTAGTGTTGAAAATACTGTATTTCTTAAGTTAATCCATATTATAGTTAAGAAATTAATATACTATTCCCATCGGGTACACTGCTACGAACACGGATGAACTAGATACTCAACAAGGCAATGAATCACGTTATAAATTTTCATTAAAATAATAATGCTTTTAAATTTAGTACCTGCCTTTGGGATAAGAGTTAATAGGTACTCGCATCTGTATGTATAAGCAGGCTACTGTACTCCCGTTTTTTACAAAATAATTAATATCTAGTGCGAAGTCGATTAGTATTTGAAATATTGCATTTATTTCGACGTGAATACATTACAACAACGCTCGTACCTATAAGAAAAGAAGTAGAAAATAAAAGTGTAAGAGAAGCCGAAGTGGAGTGCAATTTATGGGTGGATGTGCATTTTTCAAAAGTTGTTCGCCCTTTGTTGTGCGTCGGATACATCCCATCGGTGGGCTCGATTCGCTCGGATTTAGTTAATTACTGAGTGCGACTAAGCGCCGGGCGCTGCTCGCAGCCGCGCTGGTGGCCGCTACACAAAAGCGGGTCGATGCCTCCGATAACGAAGCCAGTTTTTATCTTCTTATTTTAACGCTTTTAATTAGTTAGGAAAATATTCTCAAATAAAAACTGCCAGCGGTATCCGCGAGGTTTCGATTTAAGGATTGTCTTGGACCGCTCGCAGCCTCAGGCGCTCCATAAAGGAATGGAATATCGCTATTTCAATGGGCTTCTGTATGGCTGATAACTTTTATAACAGTAATCGAGTGCATAGCTTTAATGATTTTCTTGGTTAATACTCGTAACGTGTAGACTCTAACAAAGCAAAATGACATTAGGCACGGGGATTTCCTGTAAGCTTTGTTTTATGAATTGTAATAATAAACGAACATTAATGAACCGTCTACGAACTCAAGTCGAGTAGACGAATAGACATTTAAATACAACGATTACTCTCGGTACCAAAGATTGCTATAATGAAAACAACAGAGCAAATAATATTATATTAATCAGCATAATATTTTGTTTCCGCACAATACTGGATTGAAATATGGGGATGCCATGTACCTTATTGAAAACCATTTTTCTATCATTTTCAACATGCAACAACTAAAAATGGCAAACAATGAAACGATCAATAAAAATACTTACTTAACGATATTATCGTTTCACAACAAATACAATGAACGTTCATAAAATGCTTATTATTAGTAATAGTAGCTATCTTAATAATGGTTATGGTGGCATCTGTTGAATATTTTGTAATTAGAATATATGAATAATGAATACAGTATTCTCAGGTCAACAATTAAACCACAATGAAACTTAAATATTAGTTGTTACGAAAGTTTCCTAATGAAAACAATGATACACCCGTATTCAAGTTGTTTTAGCAGTTTATCAGTGTCTTGCTTGTTTTATAAGGTAACGTTGGCGTACACTAGGTAATAACATTGTATTAAATAATAACATATAATTAGTATCTACCTGCTACAAAGATAAAGGAGGGACAACGGAGTTTTTTAAAAGCTGTTTACAATCAACCGTAAGTGGGGGTACAGACATCGACACAAGTTATTTCTTATCCCGTTCGATCATCTAATTAATAAATTGACTGTTGCACTTTTATACTTTGTTTTATTTTAAACTAGTTTATGCCCGCGGCTTCGCCCATGTGGATGTCATATCTCTGGTTCTACTTCACCGATTGCTGACCAAGCCCTTTCAAAATCGGTTCAGTATATTTTGCATCCACCGTGAACAAATAGACAAACAGATAAGAATTCCAAAAAAATACTTTGTTGTTCAGTATAGTTAATGTAACTTAACCCAAGTATTTTTAAATATCCCTAATCTAATTTATCTTCTACACTGACGGCACTGACCCTGTTAGAACAGAGAGTTTCTTGTCTTTTAGAGCGCACGACCATAGGCCACGGTAATCACTTTCCATCAAATGGGCCATAAGTTTGTCTGCCACCTAAGGTATAAAAAAATGTACAGACACGACCATTTTACAATTTTATGATATAATAATAGTTATAGGTACTTAACAAGTACTTAGTACTCTTGGATACATTGCTTCTGTTACATATCAAACCTCTCAATTATATTATCTGTGAAGATATAAATTAATATCATTGGCTCTCTGGCCTGCTCGTCATAACGTTCAATTTACTCAATTTTAAACTATTTCATACATATGTTTATTGAATATTGTACCCCTTCTATATACTGTAATTAGTGTTTTTAGAAAATTAATTTGTATTTTTAATCATTATTCCTGTTTTTGAGCAGCTATTATACTTATAATTCAATAGCGGTTAGTCTGAAAAAAAAAGACTAATAAAAAATAAAAAAATAACAGTAAAGAAGTATTCATGTATCAGAGATTTATTTAAAAAATTAGCGTTAATTATTGAAAGAATACCTTGCTGAAGAACTACAGGCTCATCTCACTCCTGAGTCATGTCTACAAGTTGTTCTCGAAAGACGTCAAAAATCGCCTCATGGGTAAGCTTGACGAGTTTCAGCCACCGGAGTAAGCCGAGTTTCGAATAGGCTATAGCACCGTGGACCACATCCATACTGTTCGGCGGATTGTAAAAAAGACTCAAGAAAACAATCAGCCGCTGTGTATAACATTTGTGGACTACGAAAAAGCCTTCGACTCCATCGAAACCTGAGCAGTTCTGGATGCGCTGTAGCGGTGTCGTGTCGATTGGTGATACATTGAATTCCTGAGATGCCTGTATGAATCTACCACAATGTTCGTCCAGCTATAAGACCAGAAGACGAAACCCATTGGCCTCTAGCATAGAGTGAGACAGGGGATGTCATATCCCCCAAACTATTCACCAACGCATTGAAGGACGTCTTCAAGAATCTAGATTGGACTGGGCGGGTTAACAACACAAACGGCGAATACAGCTTACGTCTTCGATTCGCTGAAAACATTGTCATAGTCGCGGAGTAGCTGGAACAATTGGGTAAATTACTGCACAGCCTAAATTAAGCTTCTTGACATGTCGGCCTCGGTGTAAACTTGGACAAAACTAATTTTATCTTTAACGAACGTGTTGCACCGAGACCGATTGCGATCGAAGGGGCGACGCTCTTAGTTGTCCAAAAATATGTCTACCTGAGCCAGGTTATTCAGCTAGGTAAAAACAACTTCGAGAAAGAACTAGCCAGAAGGATCCAACTGGGTTGGGCAGCAGTTCGCAAACTACGTCGTGTTTTCTCTTCTCCCCTACCGCAATGCCTGAAAACAAAGGGCTGACTAGTGCGTACTACCAGTTATGACTTACGATGCCGAAACGTGGACTATGACGGTAGGGCTTGTCCATAAAATAAAAGTAGCGTAGCGGGCTATGGAGCGAGCTATGCTTGCAGTTACTCTGAAGGATGGAATTCCTTATTAATCCTGGATGGTTATTAATCCTGTCATCTACCACTTTCATTAACAGCTATTTCAGTGCATGTGACATATTTGTTTTGTCAGAGTTCTTAGTAGTAGTTTAGGTGGAATTATTGCAATGAAATGTCTGCCGTTTGAACAGTTCCATTCAAGCTATTATAACTTTAGCTAATAGTTAGCAAACACCCTTTGGAATATCGAAACGAACCTCAGTATGAAACTCGAACTCGCCACAATCCATATCATTAGCCTATTATCCCGACTTGGTTACTCGAAATCTAAGTTGATAAGACACCCGGTAATAGGTCTAATAACGGACATAACCTGTGTTTTCTATCGGTTTGATTACTCCAACCGACAACCGCATCAACGTATTATCTTGAAAGTCAAACCGATAGGCTCAAAAAACAAAATAGGTATCAAATAAAATACTTACATGTAACGTTAAATTGTATTAAAATGAAGGTGAACGAGTGTTGTACGCGACCGTACTGCGGACGTAAGGCTCGTTACCACGTTATCGTGGAGCGGGCCGCGATGTTTATCTTGACAGCCACGTCGCCGGCCACCTCTTGGGGCCTTCACCATCGACACCTCACAACAATAAATTGACCTTGTTAACCCTTTATGCAACACTACCTTAGTTTTCGTTTACTTTGTTTTTACCGTTTTTTATGTAATTGACTCATTCATTAATTAATTCATACAGATCATGCCTAAAAACAGCCACAATGATAAAATACATAGTTATAAACTTATAACCAAAATAAAGAATATCAGGTTACTTGCTTGCAACGACCATACAACCTTTGCTTGTGTGGTTGTTTGTAACCTGTGCATCCTACATGCCAACGACATCGTCGCCGTCGTGACAATAGAACGGGGCTCACCACCTCACTCACCGGGATCAAACGTGTCTTACGGAAGATTACCAATATTGGATGTAAGTATACCAAGCAAGTATTTCTTTACAAATACGTAATAATAATATAATTCCAAGGTCAACTTAGTAGGTACTTTGGGAATGAAATGAAATACTTAAATTATTTTTAACTTTTGTATCTGAATTCAAGCATCAAAATTTTACTGGCAATAAACTCTTAAACGAAAACGCCTTAGGCATTATAGGATAATCTACATATACGTGTATGTGGCTTGCGTCAAATATGCTAATTAGGTACTTTTCTATATTATTCATTGTTTTTAGTTCCATTCTCATTCTCTGGACAGGTACCTAGCTATGTATTGTGTATGTCGCAGCCAACTAGCTCAATCAGCCGTTCAATTAACTGCCTATGCTGTTAAATAAATGGCGCCATTCAATTAACGGCCTGAATGATATTTAGCCGCAACGTTTATTACAACATTTAATTAACGGGCTGGCTAATACAAAGGCTATCGGTAAGATGGGCACCACCCCAAAATAAGATAGAAAATTACATAGGTTAGGTTGCGGGAGGGGAGCTATGTTTTTTTAAAACCTTGTAGAAATAAATAATTTTCATAACTGTTTGATAAACAGGACTAGGTAAGTAATTAGACGCCATCGATCCAAGCTACTTGCCTAACCGTTTAATTAAATGGATGAACATCATTCAGGCTGCTAATTGAACGGCGCCGTTTAGTAAAGAGCCTAGGCAGTTAATTGAACGGCTGATTAAGCCAATTGGCTGCGACATATAGATAAACTTGTGAAGTAATTGCTGATTTGGATAAAATATGTAATTAAGTGAGGTAAAATTAAGTAATTATACCTCATTTGACAAGAAATTTTCTTCCAAATGGTTAGAGTGATATTTTGACATAAGTGTCGATACAAGATTTATTTTTTAATCTACTATTATATACAAAAACCAAATACCACTGACTAATTAATCACGAAATCTCAGAAACGAACACCTACAAACTTTGAAATTTAGCAGGTAGGTTCCTTATGGGGTGTAGACATCCGTTAAAAAGGATTTTATGAAGCTCCGTCCCTAAGGAGGTAAAACGGGGTTAGGAAGTTTGTATGAAACTCCTATGCTTTTGAAGTAAGAGACTTGAAATAGATAGTGTGGAGGTATACCAATAATGTATCCTCAGAAATCAACCCTCTTTTGGGGTTAAAACATGGGATGGTAGTTTGTATGTAAGTCTAGACCAAATGTTATGGAACAAGTGATAAATTGGGCATTATAGATAATGCCCGGTCATTATGAGTAATGCCCAATATGATAGGGCTATTTCATAATAATTACTCAAATAATCAAATTGACCGGGCATTATACATATTGCCACCTTTTAGGCAGAGAGTAATAAATGTGTTATAAATGTTCATGCTTAATAAGAATAAAATTTTTTCGGTTTATTCAACTATAAGTTCTTTACTTTGAATATTTTAACACTAAATGCTTTTAAAATTTCATTCAAATAAGTTGGTTGAACGGTATTGCAATTCTAAGGTTCATGACGACTCGCATATGGTTCATGTAGGTTGGCTACAAAAACACCATGCACAAATAGAAACAAAACTGCATTTTAGAATTTTCAACATGGTGAATGCAATGAAATCTATCTATCTATCAGCCAATAGACGTCCACTGCTGGACATAGGCCTCCCCCAAAGAGTGCCATGACGACCGATCTTGAGAATCCACCATCCACCTGCGACCGCTTTAATATCATCGGTCCATCGAGTGGGGGGCCGTCCTACACTTTCGTTTTCCAGTTCGCGGTCGCCATTCGAGAACCTTTACTCCCCAGCGGTTATCGGTTCTGCGAGCTATATGGCCTGCCAAATGCCACTTTAACTTGCTTATTCAAAGAGCTATGAAATGAAAAGAAGTCTATAAAATCTTAACTTAAAAATGCAATGCAAACAACACACTCAAGGAAATCTAATGAAGAATTGACGCCATTTATATATTTAAAAAAAGCGGCCAAGTGCGAGTCGGACTCGCCCATGGAGGGTTCCGTAGCAGCAAGTAGGTAAATCGCGGTTTACGATTTACGACGATTTATTAAAAAAACTAATTACTAGAGCACGTTCAAACCAATTTTCGGTACAAAACCATGTACATCATATATTTTTTTAAGTTTTTTCATTCTCTTATTTTAGAAGTTACAGGGAACACATTTTACCACTTTGAAAATGTCTCTCACGCAGACTATTAAGTTTAGAAAAAAAATATATTAGAAACCTCAATATCATTTTTGAAGACCTTCCCGACGTATGGGTTTGACGAAAAAAAAAAATTTTGAGTTTCAGTTCTAAGTATGCGGAACCCCCCAAAATTTATTGCTTATTTTCTATTTTTTGTGAAAATCTTAATGCGGTTCACAGAATACATCTACTTACCAAGTTTAAACAGTATAGTTCTTATAGTTTCAGAAAAAAGTGGCTGTATACATGCATACGGACGGACAGACAGACAGACATGACGAATCTATAAGGATGCCGTTTTTTGCCATTTGGCTACGGAACCCTAAGAAAATGAGTATTAAAGGATTGAACTTTTGAGGTTTAAGAATTTGCCTTAGTGGGTAACTACATTAGGTACCAGTAATTAGCGTGCTTAGTCGGGAACCTCCACACGGTAGGCACACTGCACCACTCCCTGGGCAATGGAGATGGCAAGAGAATTACCTTATTGAGTCACCTTATAACCCGTTACTTGAGACCTGAAACGGCGTGTGGTTTTAGTCGGTTTAAGTCCGATATAACTACCCCTGTTGGCCAACGGGGGTATTCGCACCAAAAAAGGACAAATAATTTAAATATAGAATTTTATTGTCATTATGATATCTATATCCTTTAAGTTAAGGTGCTTTTTTTGTTCAAATTGATTTTTTTAATTATAATCGTGGTTTATACAGAGGATACGTGGCGGGGATATATGGCGGTGGCGGACCATTAAAGTAACACAATATAAACCTTATGGAGTGTACAATAATGTAGTTTTTGTCTTGAAGGAGAATTGCGCCCGCGCCTCCAGGCAACGCGACGTCCCGCCACTTATGATTGTGACGCGCCATCGCATCGAGTGGCGATTTCAGAGATTTTCTTTCATTTAATTTGCTTTGTTTGCTAGATAGATTTGATCCTTATGATTAATCTTATCAATTGATGCAATAAAAATACAGGATATAATTTTCACGGTTTCTTTTTAATAATAAGGGATGTTTCCTTTGCGTGAAATTTGCTATCTCTAGAATTTAGAGTACTTTCCTTCCAGGTAAGGTCGAAATCTTCCACCCTGTGTATTATGATGTTTGTACCAATAACTGTTTCACCGCATTATAAATAATAATAAATAGACAGTCATAAACGTACGTATAAATGGGTCAGCCGCGTCGTTCCCGGCGGAGTAGAATTTGGGCCATCCGTTCTCGTCCCATGTAGTGTCGTACAAGGCGACTAAGGAATAGAGCTGATTGACTTTAACATCATACAGATATGTACAGCCCAGACTCAGCCTCAGATGCATGGCTAGGCTAGGTATAATTATTACGTAGGACCGAATTCAGATTGGTGAAATGTGGGTGTTAATTCACCTCTGCCTAACCCTCCGGGGATAAAGGCGTGATCATATGTATGTATGTAAATGGGTCAACGTAAGAAACTAGTAGTTATAAACAAAATACTATGATTTATTTCTATTCCTTTGCCCAAGCCATTTAGGGACTTCATTTAAGGGTGTTTGTTACTGTGGTTCTTGGTTTTATCACTCTCAAATACCTTGAATGTTTGAATGGAAATGAAATCTTGCACACAAGTAGAGGCCAAACGGAAATCGTTCAAAAGGCTATTTTTGATCCTGGGCAGCAGGTTTCTGTGGATTGCATTAAAGGTTATATATCAGTATTCCAGATGTCCGCATAATAGAAAACTCGTAGTAGGTTTAGATTAGTCCTATATATTTTCTGTGGACAACTTTCGTTTGTATCAATTATTTATTAGTAATTACCATTGCAGTGTCATGTAGTCACGTAAATAAAGCCGAGTTGAGCGCCATACCAGAACAGAACAGAACTAAGAATGAAGATTTGTTAATAACTGGGGGACCACCAGGCAATATTCGAATGAAACACGAACGAAAGACGTCTTCGGATCAGGCCCGTCATCTGAACAGAAACTTAATACTCCGAAATTCATTTAACAAAACCCATTTGGTATAATAATAATCATGCATATTTAATCGAACATTTTTGAGGCATAGTGATTTATTTACCAGAATCATATTTTAGCAGAATGGTCAATGATGATTAAACTTACAAAATTATGCGTTATGAATTTATGATGAATGAGTCTATGCCAAACCATTTTCTGCGATATGAAGTATATATATGCTATGCGTTGTTATGCGAAACAAAAATACGACTGATGAATATAGTTTCCCCCTTTGGCCAGACTTCGGGATAACTGTGTACCATCGAAAATGCGGATGTTTTTGAAGAAATAAGTAGGCTTATAGTGAGAAATACTGTGCATAAGATCTTACGATATCTCACCTTTCTCATACATGTAATTATTTTCCGCATCGGCATTATCCAACTTAAGTGGCGCATCACACATGTAGTAAGATTCCTAGGTAATTTTTAGAAACGAAATCCTGAAAAACGATAGTGATTTAATTCTATTGTCTGAGAATAGGCAGCTGCAGCAGATTATTTTAGATATTCTATTGTAGCTGTGTATAGTTAAACGTAAACTGAAAATAATTCTAGTTTCTTTATACGATTACTTTAAGTGGCCACATTTCCGAGAACGTTGAAAGACACACATAGAACACTATCCGATCGGTATAGTAGTGCAATGCCCTTTTGATTCTTAGTAACACTTTGCTCAAATCACTTGTTAACTATTTATTGCCTCGTTATATGTAAATGCAAAATTCAATTTAGTTCCTGATGACACTGCGACTATTTAATTTTAATTTGAAATGTTTTGTTTTTATTATTTATTTACTGCTCTGTACAATTACGATGATGAACTTTAATTTAAATGATATGCATATTCATTCATTTAAAGTCCGGGATCCTTGTATTTAATTTTTATGATGGACTTATTGAGTCCGATCTCCTCCTTATCACTATTGGCTGCCATCTAACCTCCTAATCTAATCCCCCACCCGTCAGTCATATACCAGTAGGTATACCTGCTTAGATTTGGCTTGAACGCTAAAGAGCTTATGCAGCCCCAGTCACGGCATCGAAAAATATTACAACGTTTCCATTGTTTTCTTTCCTATCATAAAAATAAACCAGGCAGGTACAGCTTAACTCATTGTTTACTAACTAGGCTGAAGAAGTGTTGTGTTGGTGAGATGTGGAGCAAAGAAAGTCACGACCAATAGTCGTAGCTTCTTAAATTCAAATAACTGTACCATATCACTATTCCCGATTGTAACTTTTGCTTTGCCCGCTTCAAATTCCCTGATCGATTAAGGGTTACCGTTCGAAGAATATGAATATGTAAATGTTAATCAAATGTCAATTAGGCCTGAAACTTTTACTTTAAGCCTTTACTATCAATTGAGCTATAGTTATTTGTGTGACAAGTGAGCAAAATTGGTTTTTGATGAAAGTACTGATTTTCAGTCTCGAGCGTAGCGATTGATTCTAATGAAGAATCCTGATCGTGGTGAGGGATTCAAATGCACGAGATGCAAATAATTTTGCTCTCGTGTAGCACACATTACTTTTCACTTCAGCAGCTCGAGAATGTAAGTTTTGCAGCGTAAAAACAGTAAGCAAAATGCGATTTTACTCACTACGTGAGACAAAGTAACTTTTGAAGTGAAAACTTCTTTAGCGGCGTTGGATGGGTGAAAAGTGTTAAACTCGCGTCAGGATCACTTGACCTTTGAACCGTAACCGACGACTGACGTCATACAACATTAGCTAAAGACTGTCTGTTTTGCAAGATCCGATAAATAGCATAGTAGTCGACTTTAAGTCCTTATGGTTTCAGATAGTACCGGGTTCAAATCCGGTTTCATTTTGTAATTTATTAATTTCTTCTGACTGAACCTTAGCAGAAAATTAGTGATATGTTCTATGATTGGCGCTATGTTATAGGTATGGTATAGTATGGTATGGTATGTTCTTTTTATCTTTTTCTATGTATGTAACGAAGAAAGAAAGAAAATGTTTTCACTTCTGCCGGCACTCCCAGAGTGCCACCCGTCTTTTTTTTAATTCTTTTTTAATGAAGAGTGCCAATATTTAGTAAAAATCGTAAATCTTTCGAACCACACTGCACTCTCTTTCCCGTCCCTAAAAAAGAGCGAGTGACAAATACAAGTAATTTGAGGATCGAATTTCGTAATTTGTCCCTAAAGAAAACCCGTTCTGAAACGCAGCAATAGACTAAATTTGAAAGGTATTTGTAAAATGGAAAACCATGTTTTTTATTAAAATTTAATACATTATTGTATACGAAAATAAGTAATGCATAACTATTTATAACTAATACTAGATGCATAAGTGCATTTTTAAAATTATTTCCATTTTTAAAATTTGAAAAGTAAAACATCACGGGCGCTGTTTTTGAATGCACCTTAAAAATTGCGGGAATAGAAAGTAAAGTGTTGAATAAGATTAAAAATCTAAAAAAGTCAGTATTTTAACAACAGAAGAGTTGAAACAGTAAGTAACTAATGCGGAATTAAGTTGCCTTGCGAGAAATATTTGAAAGGATACCATATCTTCAATAGAAAGAGACTTACAAATGGTGCGAAGACTTGTTCGGAGACTGTGTTACTATCGTATTGTATAGAATTTGCAGAACTGCAATAATTGTACCTTTAACTTTTAAAATGCTTAGCATTATTTTGATGTATCATAAAATAAATATAAACGTAATTTCTATCTGTTTATGCTCATTGTGTTATCTTCTAAGTAATACTTATTATGTGTTCTCGCTGCTGATATGAAAAGTAATGTGTGCCACACGAGAGCAAAATTCGCCACGCTCCGGATTCTACATTAGAATCACTCGCTATGCTCGTGATTCAATCTTAGAATCCCTCGCTTGCTCGGGAGTCAAAATCAGCACTCGCTGCAAAAAACAATTTTGCTCACTTGTTGCACAAATAACTATTTTACTTCAGCAGCGAGGACACATAATAAGTACTACTCAGAAAGTACTACAACGAACAGGAACTTACAAAAGTATCTATATTTTTTCATACAATTTATATAATCATACAATCATACAATTCATACAATTTATATAATCATACAATCATACAATTCATACAATCCAAACAATCCATACAATCCATACAATCCATCCAATTCATCGAGAAATAAAATTATAAACTAGTAGTGCCAAAACTCAGACTTCATAAGGTTGGTAATTCATTTGTAGGTAACAGTATTAAAATGTTTAATAAAATTCCTCAAGATTTGGTTGACATGCCACTAAATAAGTTTAAAATAGAAGTAAAACAGTCTCTAATGAAAAAGGATATGACAAAGTAAACGAATACCTCAATGATTAAAATGCATGGACATCCTAATCTCTTTGCTTGCTCGCACAATATAAATCTATTTAAAAAAAAAACAAATTGTTTTACAAAAGAAACGATAATATTGTTCACTGAGTTTCTTGCTGGTATCTCCTCAGTAAACCAACTTACCGAACCAGCTTAAAGTAAATAAATCATTCTCAAATGATTTATTTACTTTTTTTTTGTGTTTCAATTTAAATCTGCGATCAGCCTTTGGCTTTTAGCGGATGTGGTGAAAGGCTTCACTTTTCAGAGCGTGTCCTCCAGCGAGAACATCAACTCCCTATTTGGAAAGAGACTACATATTTTCTCTTCAGGCGCTTGTTGTAGCTAGGTGTTAGTAGCTTTGTTGCCAGTGCATTAGGATGGCTTTTGAGTCTCTGTTCATATCGTTCTCTTATCTTTGAGATTTCCTCCTTTACAGTCGTCATCTCGAGTTGCTCGTGAATTTCCTCGTTTTTGATAAACCAGGGAACATTGGAAATCGTGCGAAGAATAATATTTTGCATGCGTTGCAGCATTACTATATTTGAGTTACATGCACTACCCCATAGCTGGATACCATATAGCCAGACAGGTTTTAAAACTGACTTATAAATTAGAAGCTTATTGTTGAGGGATAGTTTACTATTACTACCGAGAAGCCACAATAAGTTGTTATAGCGTATCTTGAGCTCATCTCGCTTCATTTTTATATGTTGTGCCCATGTTAATCGACGGTCAAGGTGCAGGCCCAGGTATCGCACTGTGCCTTGGTGAGGTAGTATAGTGTCAACTAGCCGTACGGGGGGGCAGTTCCCCTTTCGAAGTGTGAATGTGATGTGGGTTGACTTTGCCTCACTAGTTTTAATTCTCCACTTCTGCAGCCAGCTAGACACATTATCCAAGCCATTCTGGAGCATTTCGGAAGCAGTGGCGGGATTTTTATCACTGGCTAAGATAGCGGTATCATCATCAAATGTGGCGGTGATAGTCCATTTTGCTTGAGGTAAGTCTGATGTATACAGAGTATATAGAACAGGACCCAGCACCGACCCCTGGGGAACTCCAGCTCTAATTTCATGGCATACATAAGTTGTGTCGCCCTCTTTCACATGGAATAGCCGTCCTATTAGGTATGACTGTAGCAGTTGGCAGTAGCAATGCAGCAGCAGTGTTTTAATTTTGCAGAATAGTCCCTTGTGCCAGACTCTGTCAAAAGCCTGTTGGATGTCGAGGAATGCGGCGGAGCAATACTCTTTTTCTTCCAGACTTTTTCTTATTTTTTCACTCACTCTGTGGATTTGCTCGATCGTGGAATGATGCTGTCTGAACCCGAATTGATGTTCCGGAATAATGTTATCCGTATGTAAGATGGGTAGAATTCTTTGTAGCAACAACTTTTCAAAGACCTTCGACAGGACCGGCAGAAGGCTTATTGGTCTGTAGGAGGTAACATCACCTGTTGGTGGCCCTGGTTTATGTATCATTATGATTTTGGATATTTTCCATTCCTGCGGGTAGTGCTGAACTCTTAAGATACCATTATATAGTGTAGTAAGGAATATCATTGCCTTTTTTGGTAGATGTTTGAGACACTCTTTGGTTATGAGGTCGAACCCAGGCGCCTTCTTTTCTTTCAGATTCCTTATGGTCCTGCAGACTTTTGTAAATGTTACCAGTGCAGGTGGAAGAGACATCTGATGATCCTGCAGGAGAACTCTATCAATTTCTTCCTCAAAAGCCTTGTCGTTACCTTCATTAGGGCTAAACGTTTTGAATAGGTGTTCAGCAAAAGCATCGGCTTTCTCATGGGGTGTTCTTGCCTATTTTTTATCTCTCCTAAGCGGTGGCTTAGCAAGCTCCGGTCTATTGTAGGACTTTGTAAATTTCCAGAGCGAGTAGTTCGTTGCTTTGGTTGCAGTCAAGGTCTCTAGCTTTGTTTGGAGGGTATCATCGCGCCATTTTTTTAACTTGTCTTTAAGTTCCCTGCCTGCCCTGTAGAATTTGGCCCGATCTTCGACGCTCCTACTTTGGTGCCCGATTCACCGCAATCGACGTTTTCCTTGGACAGTTTTTTATGGAAATGGGATAGTTAACCTGTTCTTGGTAGTCAGTAAGTGTAGGTGTACTTTTCCAACATGCATTTTGTATAAGTGAGGTTATGTGTCTTGTGGCACCCTGTATGTCCTTGGGTGTCTTTAAAGGAACTCTAAGTTCTATGTTATTCTCAATGTGGTCACTGAAGGATAACCAGTCAGTATGATTATTGTACAATGTTTCCGGTCTCGTTATTTGTATTATCTTTGTACTATATAGTTAGCAAGACAGGAGTGTGATCAGAAGATCCATCGTAACAAGATTCTGCTTTGAAATAGTGTTTGGATAGCCCTTTTGTGACAAAGAAATCCACCAGGTCAGGCACTCTTGTAGGAACAGTTGGCCAGTATGTGGGCTCTGCGGTTGTGATCGTAGACATATTGTTGGAATCGATACTTAGTTTCAGTTGCCGGCCTTTGGTTAATATTACTTTATTTAATATTATATTAGTAATTTCTTGACATTACTGTAAAATTTTGACGTTCATATGTGCTCTTTATGTGCCTAAACTGAATAAACGAAATTGATTCTTTGATTCTTTGATTGATGGTAGGGTTTGTTTGAATTGTATGAATTGTATGACTTGTATGACTTGTATGACTTGTATGACTTGTATGACTTGTATGAACTGTATGACTTATATGAATTGTACGAATTCTATGAATTGTATCAATAGTAGGAATGTTATGAATCGTCGGAATTGTATGAATTATATACAGATTTTTTTTGTGGTAAATTAATGTATATTTGTGTTATCTTCCAAGTAATAATTATTATGTGTTCTCGCTGCTGAAGTGGAAAGTAATGTGTGAACGAGTGCAAAATTATTTAAATCTCGTACATTTGAATCCCTCAACACGCTCAGGATTCCATATTAGAATCTCTCGCTACGCTCGTGATTCAATCTTAGTATCCCTCGCTTGCTCGGGACTCAAAATCAACCCTCGCAGAAAAAAACAAATTTTACTCACTTGCACAAATAATTATTATTACGTACTGTATTAATTTTTAAAATATTTTGTGCATGAATGCACTTTTCTCACTTATATAATTAATAATTTATTTATTTACTAGCTGTTGCCCGCGGCTCCGCCCGCGTGGATGTCGGTTTTCCTGAATTTTCTTAGCTATAAACCTCACGGAGCCCGAGACCTTTCCAACGAATGCAAAACCGTGGAAATCGGTTCGTGCGTTCTGGAGTTATAGCGTCAGGAAGGAAAACCCGACTTATTTTTATATAGTAGATAATTTCCACTTTTGATATTTTTAATACTCTTAGATAACATAGTAATACGTGCCGTCCTTGACATATTTATTTCGAAATTATAACAATTCTTGAATTTCTGACCTTTAACATTTACCTACGTTTAATGATCAAGGTTAAATTCCAAATGACAGCTCTTTTGGTTACCTACGCACAGGGAGTGACTGTGATGAGTCATTATTGAGCGTAAATGTTTAAGGCTATATTTTAAAAATTTGGATGACTTGAATTTGTACCATACTGGCAGCCCTAGCATCATTTTCGATAGAGTGGCACGACTGCAAGGTACCTTATAATAACACTTACAATAAACGATTAAAATACATAATTTGTATTTAGCGATTGATGGGCTCAACAAATAGGCTACTAAATCGGTATGGATGATTTGCCTGGTAGTAATTTCTATGTCACAAATTAATTTTTTGAAGTGAATACTTTCTTTAGCGGCGCTGGATGGGTAAAAAGTGTTAAACTCGCGTCAGGATCATGTGTTAAACTCGCGTCAAGATCTCGTGACTTAACTCGCGTCAGGATCACGAGACCTAACTCGCTTCAGGATCACGTGACCTTTGACCCGTAAGCGACGACTTTGTAGGACGACATGACGTCATACAACATTCCTAGCTACAGAGTGTTTATTTTGCTAGATACGCTAAGAAGCTTCGTAGCTTAGCGGGAAGCGCCTGACTGTTCCTTATGGTTTTAGATAGTACCGGGTTCGAACCTGGGCTTTTGACACTTTTTGTAATTATTTATTCTTTTTGTAATTTATTAATTTCTTCTGACAGAAAATTAGCAGAAAATTAGTGATAGGTTCTATGATTGGCGCTATATAATAGGTATGGTATGGTATGGTATGGTAGTTCTTTTTACCATTTTCTCTGTATATGAAGAAGAAAGAAAGAAAGAAAAAGATTTCACTTCTGCCGGTACTCCCGGAGTGCAACCTGTCTTTTTTTGTATATAGGCCACATCAATTTGACTTTACTACGCCTGATGGTAAGCTGAAGGCAAAGTCTTAGGAAAGAGGACCACCATTATTTACATGTGCCATGTTAATAATGGTAGCACTCAGCTTGACGGCCTCATTAGATGCTTTTTCACGCCCCGCTTAAAGGACCCGGGACTGTAGGAAGAGGGAGACACGTGAGCTGGCAAGGAATTCCAGGTCTTAATGGTGCGACTAAGAAAAGAGTCACCGAACCGTTTGTTTTCTTGAAGGATTATTCTGCACCGTATGCGGGGGACATCTAAGCCCTGCACGTGTTGTCCTATATATACTGACTAATCTATATTCATAACTGTAGATCGCATTTCCGAATATACCAGGGTGCATTAACTGTGTCCCTGAGTATCTACTTTGTTTTGAAATCGTTGGATGATCTGACCATTGTTCTTACTGGTACAACCCCAGAGCTGGTTACCGAAACTCCATTCTGGCACCAATACCTGTTTGTATAATAGGACTTTGTTATGTTCTGGGGACTGTCTTACAATTAGCCAGTACATTTTCTGGTTAGCATATTTTCAATCCAATCCACATGAAGACCTAAACAAGGAGAAATACAAAAATATGCAGAAGCTCACAAAAACCGACTTTATCACCAAGTGAATGTTGAGGCTATTCAGCTTCTCGACATCACTAATATAGAAGACGAAACCTTTCCGAGTTAGTGTAGTTTTAGTGACAAATAAACAAAAATATAGTACTGCGTAAGAAGAAGAAAAAAAAGTGTTAATGGACGAAATCCTTAAAAGATGTTTACATAGTAATTTAGGTGAAATTTGTTTACTAATTAGCCAACAAGGCTAGATTGTAATATAAATAAAGTATTAATATTTTTTACTTTATTAGAAAAAGAAATCATGGATATGGACTTTTGAACCGCCTGTATTTTAGACCAATTACTAACTGTATAAGTGAGAATCAAAATTGGATTAAAAAAATATTAGAGCTCATTTTAGAGTTTTTATGCTGTCAGTGGAAAGACCGAAGGCTATTCCTGCTTTGTCTTCTACACTGACGACACAGAAATTCTCTGTTTAAAGGGTCGGCAGCACGAGTGTGACTGCCCTAGTGTTATACCATACGTCCATCGGCCATGGTAACCACTTTCCATCAGGTGGACTGTGTGCTTGCTTGCCACCTCAGTGGTATAAAAGAAATTGCCTTTAGTATTTTCTTTTCTTTTATTTGTTGACTTATATCAAGGTCATATCTAATTTACATTCGAAACGTTTATTATGTTTATAACATTCTACATATTAGTTAAAAATAAAAAATAAATTGTCATATAAATGTAAATGACATTATTCTAAACTATGTACAGACAATTTCTACGTCTGCAGCTACCACATCTGTTTCAATTTCATTCACTATGATCGTTTAAGACTAAAGACATATTGTTATTGACAACGACGTTACCGCGTTAAAAACATGGATTACATTAAGTATCCACTTGTATACTAATTATGGCACTCTGAGGGCTATGTTATAGACACCGGCAGAATAGCTTTAAAAAGTGGTTATTAGTAAGTTCATACGAGCACAGGAAGTTTGCTCGAGTTTTCGTGAGGCGCAACTTTACGATAAAATACGCGCTGGCCATGCCGACGGTCGGCGACTCCTTATGAATAAATTATTACTAAGCGGCAGGTGGAATGACCTGACACAAAATGTTTTGATGGAATTGTTTTAATTGGACGTTATCTTGCCTCGACTATCGCACCCGATACTTCGTTACGAAAATATGAATTTGTTGGTCGACGATTCACACCACCGTTTGCATTTAATTATAATTTCATTGTTGCATCTTGATAATAAGTTCAAAACAAATACCTAAATAGAAAGACAGGCTGATTAAATATTTTTAAATGAGTAGAACAGAAAGCGAGCATGCTTTCGGATCTTTTCAAAATAGACATACCTAATGCTTTGGTTATCAGTATCTACTGAATTCTAATGTATTTCGTAAACAGAATAAAAGTGCCACGAAGAAATGAAATAATAAAGAACTTTTTATAATTGCAATAAATATCAACTTATCTACTATTAGAAAGACCGAGAGGATTTGAAACAGTGCCGATTTCTTGAAATTGAAAACCGTTAGCGAGCTGGCAATGTCACATTTCAACCACTTCCTGTTTCTGCGTGCCATGTGAGAAAAAATGTGAAAAGTATGTGTTTAACTTTTTTTAGGAGGATATTTTGGCTCAAGTTATACATGTTTTGAAGCTCATTTACCTACTAAAGATTTATTATACATATTTCATACGGATGATTTCAGTGTATTTGCTTTTTGATGGTGGATTAAGTCAAAATTGGAAGGTTTTTTCTAACTGAGGAGATATGAAACAGGCTATTTCAACTCCCCTCATTTTCAATTTTATATTTGCAATAACGGGTATGTTGATTTAATTTGTTTATTTTGTTCCAGGATGCCTACTGATTATAAAATAATGACTGACAGAGGTATGGTGAGTCGCGAAATATATGCTCTTGCAGTAGAAGAAGTAACTTTCAATATCGAAATAGCACAGAAAGGGCTCTCGCCTCCAGGATCTACGGTAACGATCCGGGAGTGAGACACACCGCGTCTAAGGAAATCGTGCGATACCCACTGATGGCCCTAATGGCTATTGTAGGCTGTGGAGTACGCAGCAGCTGCACGTTCCTGGCTTTCAGAGTAACCCATACCAGGCCATGGACCACACGATACCCGAGTAGAGACTCCTGCAGAAGTCATCCAGCCCTATCATTTTTGGGCAGCAGCTGCGCCAGAGCGTTAGACGTGCCCTTTAATTTGGGTTTACAATATATATAGTAAGTTTACACAACCCATCCAGCAATTCTATGGGCCGGTAGGGGTAAGAAAAGTCCGCCGGGCGCCCAGCCCTTCGAATGAGGACCAGTTTCTTTCACATCTTTGGAAACTGGCCCCGCTGCACTCATGGCTCTTGGCTTTTAGCCTTCTCACCAACAGCTCTAGTTCCACCAAAGTGAGCTTGGGTACTCCATCACCAACCACGCTGGGTGCCATAGGCAACCGAGGTAGCAGAGTTAGCCACTCCTCCGAGCAGACCTGGCTGAGTACAAAATATTAATAAAACAGTTTGTTCCGTATTAAAACCTTTTTTTAAAATAAATACATTTAAATTATATGTTTTTTTATTATTTTACCTCATGTTTCAACTCTCTTGTATCCCATCCCTGTTTCATCTTACCTCGATATGAGGGAAGTTGACTTGTTACGCTTAAGTCGACTATTGACCACGAAACTTGACGCTTACAATTTCTTAATATTACTCATTCACAAGCTTAAAGAATGACCTATCCATTGGTACTAATATTATACGATTTCAGTCTACAGTATTTGATGTATGAAAGAAAATATAAAAATTGTTTCAACTCCCCTCGGCGTCTCTTAATTAAATTTTGATTCTGTCCAAAATATACTAGGTAGTTCCAAATCTCACGTTGTCTTACACATATTATTATGTTATTTTAATCATGTGCATCTCGCAAACCGATAGAGATCCCAAAATATGTTTCTGACAGTATCCGTACTTTCTGGTAAGTATATCCCTGGTGTAGATAGCCGCTTATCGATGTCAGGCCGATATTCTTAGCAATCCATGGATTCTCCGTGCGGGTGCCGGGTCCATCACGTTGCTGAGTTGGAAACTCGGGACAGTACCTGGGACTTGCGACCCAGGTATAGATTTAGAAGGGGCCCCTTTTGATGATGTACATCATCACTCACCTTCACTACCTAAGTTCCCTGTTTAACTAAAGAGGTTACTTGTAGTAAAAGTTGAAGTAAAAAAATATTAGGGTATAAGTATATTTTATCCTTAATAGAAGGTGGGAATGTGGAAAACCTACTTGCTAATACGACACTTACTATTCAAGTGCCATTTACAGTCTCGTAGATACTGGTTAAGCCCTTCGTGCGTGACACGAGGTGTAATTTGTGCAACCGGACGTTTCTCACATTGTTTTGTTTTATTAACTACATCATTAATGATCTGTTAAAACAGGCAATGTGAGGCCTAAGTTAAGCGGTGGACATTCAATAGACCCTATTGGGATGTGTTCAGTTTTCATTCTGTAAACAGATGGGTGAAGGTCGTAGTTAGGGATCACATACGATTATGGTTGAACTCCTCCGCACCGGTTCAGTCGATTTTATTTCTTTTGATAATTAGTAATCACATTTTATGACTCTTAAATTCCAAACAATGATTACTAGCTACATGTGATAGTCAAGTTCAAGTCATCAATAATATAATTAAAACTTAATCTAATTGAATATTAATACTCAAGGATTAACTTTTACATATAAGTATGTAATTTGAATCATCATTGAATCATCCTTTTCACGTCACGCATCAGTAACACTTCCTTCCTTGTTTGTTTTTTTTTCTGTCCAACGGATCTGCGGTATCTACCTTCAGCATAATTTATCACATATCACTTCTTGTCTTTCTATTTCTCTTAGTAACCTTCGTTCAACGCGAATGCTGAGGTAACTCTGGTGTTATCTGGAAGAGAACTGGAGTCTGTCTTATTAAGCTGACTAGACATTTGTGACTTTAACCGTTCTCCATGGGCAATGTGTGTATTAAGGTCATAGGTGGTTAATCTACTGAATAAAGTGCAAAATGATATAATAAGTAGTTTAAGTACTTGAGACAATGATAAAACCATTGATATGAGGTGAGTGAGATAGAGCTATGAAAGTTCCCTCGAGTTATTTAAAATGTCTGAATGACATTGTGGTCAATTTATTTACAGATAACTTCAAGAAAGATTATATTATTCGAAAATCCAAGACATGTAAGTTATATTTAGTCAAATTTCTGAGATTGATATGTTTATCATGCATCCGCTGTATGTAGGTATGTAGCATTACGCTGAGAGGCGACCGTTTGTTGTTCTGCATGGTTGTGTGCGCCACTAATCTTGTACTTATGTTCATGATTGCTGTAATGTATACGTGCATTACTGCGTAGAATAAAAATATTACTGTCTTTCTTTCTTCTTTCTATGTCTCTGTCCTGAGGGCAACTTTTGGCAATTTGCTTTCATAGTTTTACATATTGTTCAAGCATTCTTTGTCTAAACCTCCTGTTTTTATTACAGCTGCTCCGTGATAAGCAGATAGTAGTTTTCAACGAGTGAGTGACACTTCTATGCCATATACCCTGCTATATACCCAAAAAATTAAGAGTGATGGTGAGCCATTTTTTGCCACTTTTGTATAACTATATAAATATCAGTACTCTTTTACTAATCTATCATAATATCCATAGAAAAACAGGCAGATATCTAAACTAAAATTAATGTCTTTAGTATATTTCTGATGCATATCAGAAATATACTAAAGATATTAGCAAAAATTGAAATAAAATTAAAAATTATTAATCATTACTAAAATTAGCATATCTTACAATGCCTAATCATTATAATTGTACCATAATTTGTTACCACTACCACAGATTACCTAAACGTTTACTACAAATTTTTACCTTCCACAAATTGACTGCTGCTACCACTAGTATCGCAATTGGAAAACACAAACTTTTCAGGAGAGCAGTTTAAGGTTACATTTTGGATTGTAACGTTCAGTTCTAATCCCATAAAAATTACAATACTTGCCAAGTCCCGCCTCAGTTGTTCTACCGTAAAAAATTGTAAGATACATGTTTGAACAAAGTTTGTTATTTACAACCATACGGACATATGAATACGCACGTAAATTTTTGCATTAGTTATTAGTTCGTAATATTTAATGACGCACTCATCAAACATCTCGGTTAAAGTTAATCCTTGAGTATTAATATTCAATTAGATTAAAGTTTTTAATTATATTATTGATGACTTGAACTTCACTATCACATGTAGCTAGTAATCATTGTTGGGAATTTTAGAGTCATAAAATGTGATTACTAATTATCAAAAGAAATAAATGATGATTCAAATTACATATAAGTATGTAATTTGAATCATCATTGAATCATCCGTGTGCTTGTCTGCCACGTCTGCCAAGTGTTTACCGTGGCCTATGGATGTGTGCACACACCGCCGTAGCTTAGCAACAGAAATAACTAAACTGTCACTTCTCTGTATGTGCCGGCCAGATTTGTGACATTTATGATCCCTGCTCCGCTCCCTTGAGTAGTAGCGTGTGATATATAGCCTATGTGTTATTCGGGGATCCTGTTGTTTGGCAAAATATGTTTCATCAAATTTCACTTCCCAAAAAACTTAGCATAGTTTCATTGCCCCAAAAGAATCTTTAGCAAATTTATATTTCGCATTTTAATCACTTCGTCAAATCTTCATTTCGCAACTTTTTACTTGCTCAAGTTTTATTAAGTCAAATATAAACTTAGCAAATGCTTTATTTTGTAAAAAATTATGTTCCAAAAATAAGTTCGTTTAAATTTTTTTTTTGCCGCGGTTCGCTCGCTTTGTTTGCTCGGTTCGCGGCGGCGGCGGATGATGTATAAGCTATATTATTATAAAGTTTCATTCAAATCCATTCAGTAGTTTTAGGTAAACTATATTATGATGGTCAAGGACGTGCTGAAAATACCTAGTCTTGAACTATGGAGGCAGACAACAGAATACCTTAATTATATGTAGCATGAGTGTCTCGTTTATATTATTGAGAGCATTATGTCAATCTTATGAAGTAAAACTCAAAAACTATGGTCGAAGGGATAATGGATCCATTAATCACTAAATGGATAATGTTATTTTAAACTATTGCGGTATAAACTCATAGTTTTTGTATAGTAGTTCGGGATATATCGCGTTATATATTTGGAAACCTTACTTTTGCCGACGTTGCGGGTGCTTTGCTGCACCCGTGGTCACGACTTGACTGGTCTGCTACCCTTCATCACTTTAACAATGAATGTGCTGGCGACACACCACACATAATATGTCAATTTTAGATGGCACTGTGCTGTTGGGTTTTAGTATTTTAATCACTGGATTCCACGTTCCGGATAGCTTGAATCGATCTTCCCTATTTAAATTTTACATATTTTTTTATTTCTATAACTTCACGCACAATCTGTGAATAGTAGTAGCGATCAGTAGAGAAGACTTTTGGTTATTGAAACGCAATCCAGTCATTGGTACCCGGCTTAGCGTCCGTTTAATAAATCGGCAGTAGCAAAATATCTTGAGTCGGGTACCAACTCACATGCTGTTCAATTAAATTCATAGCATTAAATGTGATTATACGATTTAGTCCGATTTACTATTTTTTCTTTTGTTAGATACCATTATTGGTTGTCATTTTAAATAGATACAAAATGTATTTAATTAGATATACATAAAGCGAAATACTACGAATTTTCATAAAAAAACTAACAATTTTTGTCAACCACAGTAAAATTTGTAAACATATTGTGTTACGATATAACATCTGATAATAAATGTTAAAAGGTTTTATCGCACTTGTACTTTACCTTGAACTGCATTAGTAAACCGGAAAAAAGCAATAAATTTCTCATAAAATACCAACGAACGTTCTACAATGTACTTTAATAAACGATGGGCATGCGAAGAAAATTAATAGTTATATTTACTTAACAAAGTTTTTATTAGTTTTCATCCAACACGCATAATTTTAGAATTAAAAATTATCAAAGGTGGAATAAACACAGTCATATCTAATACACTATTCACAGAAAGTGATAAGTACTTTAAAACAAGTAGTTTATTACATAAACTAAAATCTGCTACTGAAAGTAAAAATAAAACTACTTCTTGAGGTATGACATCAAAATAGTATTAAATACAAGTGATAAACTCCGACTATGTCGAACCAAATGTTTTTTTGGAATAGTAACTTTAAACAGAAAATTACAGTGTGGTGACCAAATATAGTCGGCAGATCACATTTTATACTTACTTACGATTATTCAATTTTTGTTTATCAGATTATCTAGGAAAAACAATTTTAAAACTAGTGATTAAGGTATAGTTTTGAGTAGCATGATTTATTGTGACTAATTATTTACTTTAATCACATTTTGTTTCTATTTCTTTCTGAATTTCTGGGCCACTGCTGGAGCGACACAAGCAGGAGCTCTGTGTCATGAAGATGAAAATACTGCGGTAGATGTGCGGAGTTACGTGTAAAGATCACGTGAGGAGATAGCAGATAAAATGCTAGAGAGCCTCTTTCGCTGATGCGGCCACGTCTTGCGGTTGTGAAATGATCTCCTTGCTATGGTTTTTCGAGGAGACTACAATATTCGATCCTTTAAAATGAGCATTAGAAGGTTTTTACACGGTCGGTAATGCCACTGGTGGTGCACACGTCCGTCCGTCCGTCTGGTGAACCGTGCTTCTGTGCCATAGCAATAATGTTCAGCAGTGGACTATGTGTGGCTAATATGATGATGATGATGATGATGATAGGTATGCTGATAGGCCGAAGGTAAATGAAAACAGATAGTAAGTACATTACAATTAGTAAGGATATCTAGAGTCGAGTCTATTTGCGTGCAACTAACGATGAATTACGAATTTGATTTTCAGTTCACATGATTAGGATGGGAATAATATCGATGAAATTCAAATTTATTGCAAAGTTCCATAGTAACGTAGATTGATATGATATCAATCAATCAATCAATTAGCCCACTGCAGTCCCTATTTTTTTATTAAGTCTTCAATGTATTCATCAGATAAAAAATTTCTGCCGGATAGACGGTTTTTTTACGTCGGGGAATCCCCACGGATACCCTGCCAATCTGGAGCCAGAGGGGGAGGTTATATCGGACTCGAACCGACTAACCGCACGCCGCGCGCGGTCTGTGGTTCGTTGTACTAGGCCGAAGGTGAGGTTGTTAGACGACATATCCCTCGCACCCTGGCTGACCCAGGGTTCCCTCTCGGTTTGGCCCTCCTCGGTAGGGCGGACCACGTGGTCCCCGACTCGCCCCCGGTGTGGTGAGGATCGCGCGATGCGCACCGCCGACGTGGCCTGCTTCTGCTAGGGTGACGGGCGGCTCCAACCGTCACCCTCAGGCCCGCGCTCATGGGGGGCGGAGGTCGTTCTACGCCCTTCGCCGCCCGAACCGCCTACGCCTACTGCGATCCGGGCCAGACCGAGAGGGAACCCTGGGTCAGCCAGGGTGCGAGGGATATGTCATCTAACAACCTCACCTTCAGCCTAGTACAACGAACCACAGACCGCGTGCGGCGTGCGGTTTAGTCGGTTCGAGTCCGATATAACCTCCCCATCTGGCTCCGGATTGGCAGAGTATCCGTGGGGATTCCCCGCACGTAAAAAAACCGTCTATCCGGCAGAAAATTTTTATCTGATGAATACATTGAAGACTTAATAAAAAAATAGGGACTGCAGTGGGCTAATTGATTGATTGATTGAGATATCATATCAATCTACGTTAATATGGAACTTTGCAATAAATTTGAATTTCACCGATATAATTTCCATCCTAATCATGTTAACTGAAAATCAATTTCGTAATTCATCATCAGTAGCACGCGAATAGACTCGACTCTTTTTTATGTCTCATATAACATTATTAGATATCGCATCTAAGGTTTAGAAGGCTGGAAGAGCTATTATCTCCAAGTTCGCATCCACTTATCGGTATATAGTTAAACGATAATTATATAATTTTCGTAGTTCGTCAAGCGCCTCGAAAATGAAGCACGCATTCATTAGACTCTCCGGAAGTCCGTCGCGTGCTTCCATCGCCGATAGGCCATTGAATTATTTATACTTTTAATATTGTAATTATTATACAACAGCGGGCTACCTCATTATCATTTTTGTTATTATATTAAATGTTATAATAACGCTTACACAGAAAGGCTATACTTTGATAAGGAGATAATGGCCACTGTCAGCGCTTAATGAACGTTTTCGCTTATGTCGATCGACGCAGTTGCAGTCGCGTACTGGAATGCTAATTTCGTTCTTGACAGCTTGTTTTTGTGTTATGTATATTACACACGATGAATAAATTCGTTTACAATTTGTACTTGTTTGTCGAACTTGACAATCTCGTTTCAATATCAAAAGTTTACAGCTGTTAGGCTTACCTAGTCGAATAGGTATAGATTCTATATAAATATGTGATTAGTTTAAATATGTAGATTCTAAGGCATACGATGATTTAGGACATCAGAAAATTGTGACTGTGAAAATGTAGTAGGTATTTCATAGTTGTTATCGTTGTGGCTAGATTTATAGAATAAAACAAGACAACAAAATGGTTATTATCGAATAATGTGCATAATCGTTATATTATGTCACCCATTGAGGACTGGCTAATATGTTAGGCACTCACTAGTTATGTGGAGAAATTTCACGAGGATAATATTTCAATTTGATGTTGATTGGATATGGTATTTCTCTACGTAATCATATTCTGTCCTCCGTGGTATTTTGGTAGATAATAAAATTACTTAACAAAATGTTTACTTATCGGTGCTGAGCGGATTCATCGATATTTAATACTAGCTTTTGCACGCGGCTCCGCCCGCGTGGATGTCTTTTATCGCGACCAAACATAGCCTATGTCCTTTCTCAAGGTGTAATCTACCGCTATACCAAATTTCATCAAAATCGGTTCAGTGGTTTAGCCGTGAAACACGGACAAACAGACACACAAATACACTTTACCATTTATAATATTAGTATGGATACTTACTGAATTACTCAACAGGATTTGTAACATAATTGTCTGATTATTTTTTTGTTTATTCATCAAAGAAATAAAACTTGATTCAAGCAACACTATAAAAATAACTAAAAATCCAACAAAAAGTATAACTAAAACTAAATTATAATTAAACAAATTAATTATCAAATAAACAAAAGGTGAAATCAAATGGCATCAACCTCGTAAAATATACCTACTGCAGCAAAATCTTTACAATCAAATTTATACTAGCCTAATCTAGTCGCCCCAGTTGGATATTAGCTACCTACTTCAATAAAATCTGACTGAATTTCCGTTTGCAGGTTTATTAAAATTCAATATACGTTTTGGCATAAATATATATACCTACATGAAATTTATTCGGGTTGTGCGCAGTCCAGTGGAGTGTGGCACAGCTGCACCTAGTGTAGAATTTCATTAAAATTACCGGTTCTTAAGTAAAATAATGCGGGTAGATAGGTCGTTGGCAAATGACGGGTACACGTGTCCAAGGAAGTAATTCCTAAGCCCACCTGAACGATGCACTGGTGGAGTTTCTCACGCCATAGCAGTTAAAAGCGAACCTATTATGACACAAAGGCAAAACCAGTAACAGCACTTAGTTGTCCACTACCAAGTGGTCCGTGTCAGAGCTTCCACAGTTGGAAAATGTAATGTAAAGTGGCTAATGGATTTATTTATTTCTATGTGCTCTCCTTTTTGCTTTCTACAACTACCAATGGTATGCAATTCTTAAAAGGTGAAAATTATTTATATAGGGTTACTGGTAACTCAACGTATTCCTATCAGTGGGTGTTAGAGGACCCTTGTGTGGCCGAAAATCAGTAGTTTTCTAAATAATTGAATTTTTGTTTTTTTTCCGTATTAACCCAGAATTAAGCCTTCAATTGCAAATAAAATGAAAAGTTTTTACCGAGTGAGATTCATTCTCATTTATTTTTGTAGATGATAAATTCACTAACCTAAAACAGAAATAAAAGGTGCAAAAGAGCCTGAAATATATTTTTTTTTTAATTTTCACCTTGATTCCCAGTAATTGTTATTTATCTCAAAAAAATGACAGTGCGCGTGCAAATTACAGAAATAACTTGTGCGTTTATTAAGGTTTCCAAAAAGTAATGACATCTAGAAAATAACATATTGTTTATGAAGAAAGGCGAGTTTTGATGATAGATAGAATAAGCGTGGGTACAAATGCACCAAGGATATTTTCATTGTTTAGGATCGGCACATCGATCATAAGTTCGTTTGTTTTTTTTTAGCTATGTTCAGCAGTATTAAATGGCTGTGTATTGTGTTGTAGTATTAGCTAGTTACATTACAATTTTGGCTCGCGTAAGTACCTTTTGTTATAATTTAATTAATTCAATCAAATCCAAGTCATTCGTGGGTTTACTTTGTTTTCGTTCGTTGCTGTCGTTGTTATTATTATTAAATACCATTTTGTTGTTAATTTGACTTCCTATTCTCTAATAACAAATAGGCTAATGTCACATTTTACTTCGGATTAATTAATTAAGAATATCAACATTGCTTTCCTGAGCATCGTCTATACAAAGTCGTCATATTAATGTGGTCTTCATATCTCGTACATGTTGAAAATTTTTGTCAGTGCCATGAAATTAAAAATTAAGCTGAATTTCATGATCAGGATATTTTTCATTCCATAAAAGTTTCTTTGTATGTTATAAATGTATTAAATTTTCTTCCTCTAGTACTGCAAAACACAGCCGTGTCCGCCGGCGGTGAATGCGTACACAAGTTGCAGATGCCTAATTGTTGCCACAAGTCACTGGACGATACACGCGGGTTTAAGTTGACAATATGATTAGACAAGAGATAAAGGTAGATTCGTCTAAATTTAGCCTTAAGGATATAAATATTGTAAATTGACGTCTATTGTTTGTTACGCCGTTTCTTCTCCACCAGCGCCTTGGAAGCGGTGATAAACTTAGGTTAAGTAGAATTTATTGACGTCAATAAGAAACAATAATATTGTTCTAGATTGAATAAAAATCTTTGACTTTGACTTGACTTGACTTTGACTTTGATTCTTTTGAAATAAAGCTGTCGACATCAAGCCGCCATTGACTTCATTGGTGGATCAGCAGGTTTACAAAATGGAGCAGACAGCTAAACAAAATTGAAGTATTTCTAATAATAAGAACAAAAACAACAAACGAATGTGAAGTAATTCCACGGATAATTTGAGGGTAGTTAGATTATAAAAAATCGTACTTACGCAGGTGAAAACTGTAACTAACCAATACTACAATACAACACACAGCCAACTGTCACTTATGAACTTAGGTAAAATAATAAACGGATGACCTTATGCCCGATGTGCCGATCCTAAACAATGAAAATGTTCTTGGTGCATTTGTACCCACGTTTATTAAAACTCGCCTTTCTTCATAAATAATATGTTAATATTTGGATGTTATTACCTTTTAGGAAAGCTCAATAAACACACAAGTATTTTCCGTAATTCATTCACTCACTGCCATAGTATTCTTTTGGGATAAATAACAATTACAGGAGAGTAAAGTGAAAAAAAAAAAGACGGGTTGCACTCCAGGAGTGCCGGTAAAGGTGAAAACTTTTCTTTGTTTCTTTCTTCGTTATATACAGAGAAAAAGATAAAAAGAACATACCATACCATACCTATAATATAGCGCCAATCATAGAACCTATCACTAATTTTCTGTCAGAAGAAATTAATAAATTACAAAAAGAAAAAATAATCACAAAAAGTGTCAGAAGCCCAGGTTCGAACCCGGTACTATCTGAAACCATAAGGACTTACAGTCGAAGCGCTTACCGCTAAGCTACGAAGCTTCTTAACGTACCTAGCAAAATAAACACTCTGTAGCTAGGAATGTTGTATGACGTCATGTCGTCCTACAAAGTCGTCGGTTACGGGTCAAAGGTCACGTGATTCAGACGGGAGTTTAACACAACATGATCCTGACGCGAGTAGGTCACGTGATCCTGACGCGAGTTTAACACTTTTTACCCATCCAACGCCGCTAAAGAAGTTTTCACTTCAAAAATAATTCAACATTATTGCTCATAAAGTTGCTCTATTTCACCGAAATTAGGCACATTATGACACCTGTTATCAAACTGTGACTTTTTCATTGCAATAATTCACAAGTGAGCTAAAGATTTTTTTTAATTCATTGTTGTTTTTAAAAAAGTTTCGAAACAGAAAAAAAGGTGTTTAATAGTACAAATAAATTAATATACCTATTGCTTGTTCATTTCATGCAACTTTGCAGATTATTCCGACTTAAACGTGTTTAATAAACAATGCCATCAAAAAACAGTTTAGTATAATTTTACTAACTGAAAATTTACTAATTCTTTCTCTACTTTAGGGAAGGGATCCTTGCAATATGAATATGAGTTGAAAATCGCGCAATAGACGAGTTTTGTATAGTATAACCCAAGTATTTTTAGACCTTCACAAAGGCGAAATCAAAGTGTTGCAGTTAGACCACTAGCTGGATTTTTGAGGGCTCCAACTACCGCCACGGCTGCCATAGATGTTCGTGTGGCAACCGGGACCGACGCGACGGCTTAACGTGCTCTCCGAGGCACGACCAGACCAATGTAAATACCCATATTCATGCACATAAATATTTGCACCGAGCGGATTTCGAACCCGCGCCTCGTGTGTAGCGGCCGCATTCACTACCGCTAACCTACGGAGGCGGTCGAAATTTTAAAATATGATATTGATTTTTAAATAATATTCAAAAGAACATGTTCTATGTATCTAATGTCATTATTGTTATTATTTAACATGCTATGGTCATTAGGACATAACAAAGAGAGCATATTATCATCATATTATGATGTGGTGTCAAGCAATTGCGATCGAAATGGTCATATGGTTTTATTTTAGTCCTAAACAGTTAGGTAGTAAAATTTGCAATTGCTTTGTCTCTTGATTCCAAATTCTTTTTTATTTTAATACTATAACTATATGTAATGATGGCACTTTACATGGCTATTTGTGTCTGCTATTGGGCGTTTGTTTTATTTAGCACAATATTTGACACAAAATTACAGACAAAATTGTATTAATTTACTTCACAAAAAAGTACTAATTTTAAAGCTGCCTTGTCACATTTTGTCTATTATTAAAAGGTAGATATTACTGGCCATACAGAAGTAATATAAAACTATTATTTGGTATTGACCATATTTGTCAAAAAGGCAATAACGCCAATACTTTGTCCAATATACCGTCCACAGTAATACTTTGCCAAAAATGTCAAATACGCAAATACAAATAGCCATGTAAAGAGCCACCATATCACTAAAACAGAGTTTCCTAAAATTATTTTGTATACCGGCCACTATAAAAAAAATTTTAACGCTTCCCATTTTATAAGGTAGTTAAAACCACTATAACTATAAAATGAAATAAATTATTGTAAGCTAGGTATAGCTTTAGATCGGTCGTTCTGTAAGTTTATAGGAGAGGCCTTATGTTCAGCAGTGGACTATGTGTGCCTGATAGGATGATGATGAAGCCAGGTATTAGCGGCAATTAAACATTAACACCGCAAGGGTTAACTTGAGACCTGAGCGCAGCAGGTTGTACCTGATCAACGGGGATCTGGCCTCTAGTTACCTAACTCTAACGGGCTATCATGCCAAAGAGAATGATTAAATTGTAAAACGGCATTTTAAATGATCGGGTTATGTTAAGTATATGATATTGGTCCAATTATTTGCGACAATTTTAAACATGTAACAAAAATTTCTATTACGGCTCTCGTAAAAAAAATTGGCTTATTTCTCGTTTTGTAAGAAAATACTACATTTTTGAAGAAAATCTTATGTTATATGGCTTTTAAGACAAAAACCTTTTAATTTAATTTCCTTGCTGAAGCTGAAGGCAGATCTGTTCTGAATGCTCCAACCTTGCTTTAACAATAAGTTAGTTGTCCCAACTATAATAAGTATATTATCATTAATTATACAAACATATATATTATAATTAAATTAATTTTACTTACATATTTTTAGCGTTGATCTTTTTTGCATAGCTTGTTTTTTATGTACTCTAGTGATTAAATGAGGATGCTGTCCTACCTTCAATCACTAGAGAGAAGCTGGAGCATCATCTGTTAATCTGTAGGTGTACCAGTTAGCAGGAAAGGTGCAATTCGGCCTTAAACCACACCATATTCATTGACCACTTTGTTTACGCGCTCAATATCATATAGAATATTATTATCATGGCACTGCCTCTGTGGCGTAGCAGTAGTGAACGCGGCCGCTACGCAGGAGGCGTGGGTTTGATCCATTTATTTGTATGCATGAATGCATTGGTCTGGTCGTGCCTAGGAGAGCATGTTAAGTCGTCGCCCCGGTTTCCATACGAGCATCTATGGCAGTTGTTACGGTCTAGATGCAAAGCTCCGATATCGCCGTTGGGTTGTGGAGGTCAGATGGCAGTCGCTTGACAGAAAATATCGAAGTTCAGCCAAACCCGCAGTTAGACTGGTAAGGCAGACCCCAGACTCCAAGTTGAAAAGCTTTGGATGCGATTATCGCTAGGATGAAGAAGATTAGTATGGGTACGCTAGTACTATTATCTATTCTGTGGTATGGGTTATCTACTGACGCATAGGCTTAGTATATGATTGTTAGATATATCCACTTCCTTTTTAACGGACTGATAGTTGTCTACCATATAAGAAAGTGGCATTTTTAACGGTAGGTACATTCGAAACGGTTTTGCTGATTGTAACTTGATTGTTAAAGTGTGAACCAAAGTAGGAAAGGTAGCAGCTACATTAAGAACCCGTTCGGAATTGGGAGCGTAGTCGGTGTTAAAGAAAGTTAAGTTAAGTAAAATGTTCATCTTACCTACTTATGGGTTGGATACCCAAAGAGACAATTCTTATTTAATTCATGATTGGATTTCGTTGAATTCCTATTCAATTTTAATTAAGTGAACAGGTTCACGGACAGTTTGACTATCTACCAATGACCACGGCTGGTCACGAATTCAGAAATCGTAGCTAATAAGCATTTTCGTCAATTTTACAACTAGGTACTTACTTAGAACTGGTTAACTTAGGTATATTAGTGTGGTTTATTTTCATATATGCAAACTAACTTATAGGATTAGAGGATGTATGGAATCAACATAAATGGAACAAAATTGCACCACTTAAGATTCACGAATACTTTAGAACTAAATAACGACAGCAAGAAGGCTGGCTGATGAATAAATGCCAATAAAGCTAAAGTACAGGCCAACAGAGAATAGTTCAAGTTACCCGTTGACGAAGAAGTGATAGATTATGTAAATGAAAATAGTTATGTAACACAGTTTTCTCATAATTTAATAAAGGCATGTTCTAGAAGCTAAAAAGTAGGAATATCATTCATTGATTCCGATAATTCGTAAGAGTATCGATAGGTGGTTCTCACCGTCGCCGCAAGACGAATGTGGAGGATAGCTTCAGGCGTGGCTCGGTGGCTCAGCGGCCAGAGCATTCCAGCTGAGAGAAAATTTTATAGACAATCTATCCGACAATCTGTCAAATTAGTCAATGTGTATACAATCTTTTCCTACGTAAATCTTGGTTCAGCTTAGTGGCATTCTAGCATAGAAGATTATAAATTAACAATATATTCATGATAAAATATATATATATTCCGCATACAATACCTATATGGAGATGGAAAAATCCTTTACATTTAATGTCAACTTTCCGTTGTTTTCAAATCGATGAAAGCAAAAGATAAGGCTGCCACCCCACCCTACACGTAATAATCGGACGTAACTTGTCATTTCAGGCTACGAAAATGATAGGTTCGGTCGCAGTTATCGCATACTGAACTCTAATTTAAAGGAATCATGATTGCTGGCTGAAACATAATGACACCTACATAGACGACGACTTTACGTCTAAATATGTAGTGGAATACTGTACTTGCGTTAACTATTTTGGAACTGCTGAGCGATTAAAAAACATATTATATTAAATATTTAAGTGTAGATGTTGTTTCGGATTGGCGCGATTACATGGGAGCGTTCTACTAATGACTATTGTAACACGAGCATTAAAAGAATATTTACGATTATAACTGTAATAATATTGCATTAAATTCCCTGCATTATAATGTTCAAAACAATTCGTTTATTAAAGATTTAATATGACTAGTTGCAGAATATTAGGTACCTACCACCAAAATTATACTGTTATCAGCAAATAAAAAAATATCCGAATAACTTTCTCAGGTGATCTGTCTCATTAGTTCATTTAGATGTCTAAGCTTCAGAAGGACCAACATAACCCCAGGGATAATCACTCAGGTAAGATACAGAGACTGAAAAAAGCCGCAAGAGCTTTTGTGCATGCAGTGCTCCTGCTGATAGTGAACCCTCTCTTGCCACATTGGATTCTCTGGAAAGCATAAAGGCCGCTACCCATCCAATTTATCCCGCTATTGGAGAATCTTCCCCCTAGACGGGACCTAGCCTTGACCACCTGGAAGTTCTTAAATACACAAGACTTGGATGCAGGTCAGCTGAAGTCATATAAATGCGTGTGTTACTTGCCCACACACGTGTACACCAGAGGAACTCATGAGTGCCCCTGAGATCACTCTCAGGGTGACTGCACACTGGGCAAACAAAATATGACATGACTTACCCTCGACTCGACCGAAGAGATAGATGTATTAATAAGTAAAGAATAGACTGAAGAGTTAATAAATAAAATAAGTTACTAAAAATAAAAAATCCGATTGATGCTGAAAGGATCGAAACAAGCTTTATAGCAAGGCGAACCCATTATGAGTACCTCATCTGGTTTGTGATTTGCGAATGGGTACCGCCTGCTATAAACTTATTTCGATCTTTTCAGCATCAGTCGGGATTTTTATATTTAATAATTTATTTTATTTTATGCTTTTTTGTAATGACATACATATATATTAGTAAACGTCTAATTTCCTTCACTTTGATACCCCACTTGATAAATTTGAGTGTAAATTTTTTTGACTACAAACACATTTTGGCGCCAAAAACCAATATATAGCTTTTATTCATATTTTATGTACCCAAGAACACTTGAATATTACAAACATACATACATACAAACATACAAGTTACGCGGCGAGTAAAAATAGATCACACGAGTATCGGTAAATAGTTCCCACCGTCGTCGCCCAAAGACGAATGTATAGGAGGATACCTTCAGGCGTGGCTCGGTGGCTCAGTGGTCAGAGCTTTCCCCCTATATGCTTTCCTAAGTAACGTAACAATAAATGTTTTTTTCTCAATCACACCAGAACGACTAAACGGATTTGAATTAAATTTGGCATAGAGGTACATTATGGTCTGGTATGGTTTCAGGTGGCATGGATAGTTTTATCCATTTCAACTACAGCAAGGAAATTAGATTGATTACTTTTATATACATGTATCGTTTAATTTGTGAACGATTATTTTAAACGTCTTATTAACGATGATAGATGGCGCCGTGTAAATGTCCTTGAATATTATTTCTATCTATTGGTGCTTCTTGGTTCGTGATGGATAGAATTAGATGAATACCGTAAACAATGTAACGCTCTCTTATGCAACCATGTTTTTTATTGAAATATAGCAAATCATGAGAACAAAAACGGAAAGAAAAATATTTATACTAGTTAGAGTGAAATTGAGTAAAGGGAAAACAAATTGTAACTTTTTTATAAAATCCCACCAGTCCCTAAATATTTGATTATTGATTGACTTTAACAATCGCTTTCTGACAGCACGGGTAAGGTGGTTGGTGACCGCTCCCGTGCGGTAGGAAACACGTTATAACTCGCTGCTTACTATCATCCAATAGCCGGTGTCAATTCAGTTTAAAACGCGCGGATACTTTTCTTCGACCGTAACATATTTGTATATTATATATATTTGTTTTTGTATATTTATCTTCTACGATGACGGTACAGAAACTCTCCGTGTTTACAGGGTCGGCAGCACAAGTGTGACTCCCCTGGTGTTGCACACGTCCAAAGGCCACGGTAACCACTTTCCATCAGGTGGGCCGCATGCTTGTCTGCCACCTCAGTGGTATAAACAAAATTCAGTCCTTTATCCTTTTTTCCTTTTATTGGTCTCGAAGTCCATTGGTAAGCCGACTAGAGAGAAATGGTGTTCTTTTCCATATGAATATAAAACTAAAAATTAGTAATAGGGGTTAAAGTATGAAATTGCCGTTTCATTGTAATAGGTACTTCGAATTGACATGGAACCTTCATGGTTTGAGATTTTTGAGTGAAACTTTTTCCACATGGTACTTATGTAGTTCTTCATTTAAAAATGTGCAACATTCGATTATCGACTTTCAGTTGTTTTTTTTATTCAGCTTAGACAAGAAAGATGGATACTTCGAAAATTCGAGTGATTTTTGAATACGAGTTCCGACGCGGAACTAACGCGGCAGAAACAGCTCGCAATATCAATGTTGCGTTTGGAGAGGGGACTGCTAATGTACGCACCGTGCGATTTTGGTTTAAACGCTTTCGTGATGGAAACTTTGATTTGAAGAACGAACCACGAGGAAGGCCGTCCACACAGGTGAATAACAATGAATTGAAAGACATGGTGGAAGCCGATCCGAGCCAAACTACCCAGGAATTAGCTGCATGGTTTAACGTTACCTTACCAACAATATTGACTCATTTGCGTCAAATCAATAAAATAAAAAAATGTGAAAAATGGGTACCTCATGATTTGACTGATCTGCAGAAAGAAATGCGTGTTGAAACTTGTGTTGCCTTGTTGAATCGATACAGAAATGAAGGAATATTAGATCGAATTGTGACATGTGATGAAAAGTGGATTCTTTACGATAACCGTAAGCGAAAAATGCAATGGCTGACCCCAGGTGAAACGCCACAACAGTGTCCTAAAGCAAAGCTTACCAATAAAAAGGTAATGGTAACTGTTTGGTGGTCTCAGCATGGTGTTATTCACTATAGCTTTCTACGATCTGGTCAAGCAATAACAGCAGATGTCTACTGTGCCGAACTCCGAACAATGATAGCAAAACTAGCAGTGTAACAGCCCCGACTCATGAATCGATCTTCACCATTATTGCTCCATGATAACGCGAGACCTCATACAGCACGAGAAACCGTTTTAACTCTACAGGAACTGCAATTAGAAACTATCCGTCACCCTCCGTATTCGCCAGACCTTGCTCCAACAGACTACCATTTTTTTCGTGATTTGGACAATTTTCTATTTGAAAAAAGTTTTCTTCTCAGGAGGCAGTACAAAATGCTTTCACACAGTTTGTCGAATCTAGATCACCAGAGTTCTATCGCAAATTCATAAATGACCGTCCTACTAGATGGCAGCAATGTATAGATAATAATGGTAATTATTTTGATTAAATAAATACGTTAAATTAAAAAGAAAAACGAATTTCAATTTGTCAGTACAAATCGGCAATTTCATACTTTAACCCCTAATATTAATCAAAGTTGTTTTATTTGAGATTTGATATAATTAACTGCAAAAACCGTAGTACGAGTATCCAAAGAAAAGTTAACGTTACGCTGACCAGGGAAGAACCTTTGCGAAAATAAACTCTGCACCGCTGACGTTGTAAATTTGGAACTAAGACTTCTATGCATTAGTATGACTAGTAGAGTGTGCGACAGTGTTTAAAAATTGATCACTTACTTCAGGTTAATTCCCTGCATTTAAAAATGCATTTTAACTTGTATTTTCCCGAAACGTCGTCGTAGAAAGTATCAAGTTATTTGGATAAAATATGTGTTAATAATTTTAATAAGGACGGTCTTAGAGCGTGATCTTCAATACGTAGACGTCTTTGGGTTAAAAAGTCCACGAACACCCCAGGAACTGTAGCTAGACTGCAACAACACGCAATTTTGTGCCCGAGCTGTAACTTTCAATGATTCGGTTTCACTTAGAACCTAGTGCATAAACCATAATTTCCTCCATACGTTTACGGCGTTTAATTAACTCATTCAATTTCCGAGTAAACTAAAATGTCTAGATAGAGCATCGCGCCGCTACTGAACAACAAGAACGGCCCCGCTTTCGATTATAGCACAGTCTAACGCTTCATACTTCATTACTCGTTATACTATGTGAATGGTGTGAGTGACTGCTGCAGCCTGATGCAGACTGATGCAGACTGATGACAGCTGCAGA
The DNA here is from genome assembly GCA_949126895.1 of Eilema caniola. NCBI lineage: Eukaryota > Metazoa > Arthropoda > Insecta > Lepidoptera > Erebidae > Eilema > Eilema caniola. The sequence goes on along the minus strand of OX421460.1, from coordinate 34,345,211 downwards.
AAATTTTCCTAAAACTCAGTTAATTTGTAGTCTACAAATCGTTTATTTCTTTAAGCCATGCTGCGATATTGATACTAAGTGCGGCACGGTGACTATATTTCAATCAATATTTTATACAATGATTATAATTTTTCTTTTTGCAAAACTATGTAGGTATAAAAAAAAATAAGGAACAGTGCTACCACTAATATTAAGTATGACAATCCAAATTACATTATTATACCTACTTATTAATAAGTCACCTTTTTATCAAGGAGTTTAGACTCGAGTTCATAAACTAACAACATTGCCTTTAAGTATAACATGGCGAACACAGTACCTAATAATTTACTTTAGAAATAATTTAATAGCTTATTTTGTTGAAATAGGTGCATTAAAATGTTGCTTACCGATGATAGGAGATTTTTGCAAACCTTTATCACACAAACCGACATTTTTAAAAACCCTGGTTTTGTAGCAATATGTCCGCATCCATTGACGGCGTATTTGATAGAACACAAGCGAGAAGCATTTAGTGGCCAACAGTTGGCCACAATTTTTGAGCTATTTGTAAATATATATTAAATTTATAATCTAAACAAATTAAACATCCAAGATTGGTACATACTTTTATAAGATCAAAAAATATGTGAAGATACAAATATATGATCCCATTTCAATTAATCAAACAATCACAATTGCTCTTAGTCAAGAATATTTCTACGTCATACCTCTCAACAATCTCAATTGTACAGCTTGTTCTAAGTCTATGTTTTATCAAAGACATCACTGTAGAGATGCGAATGTTGCGGTGGATGGCGCCCTTACTCGGATAATTAAGCATAACAGCAGTACCAGGCCCCGGGCAGCTTGCCACATGGCAGCAAACTCGAATCTCGCTTTATATCGAAACTGATCTAACCCGCGATGTTAGACAAAGCATAACCCTGCTCTAGCAGGACTAACTACAATACGCTGCCTTTATACTTTGAGGAATTGAATCTAACTTAATCGTTATTTTAGATACTGTGTTGTACTGTGCTGCTGATACTGTGTTGTGATGTACTGTACTGTTCCTTCAGATATAGATAATTTGTTTTTAAAAAATTACGTCAAAGTGTCAGTGTATATCAAGTCCGATTGACCATAAATAAATAAACAAATATTATAATTATCTAATAATAACTTTATTGTACCGTTGTCACCGTCCTTAGGTACACTTATGAATTGAAAATTAATAAAATGAGTGAAAGAAACGAAATTTGACTATTAGGTACGTATAGGTGATTATAAGGCAAGTTAAATTCTTTTTGACTAACAAATCTTAAACATATTTTTACAATATTTTTCTACATCCGAAGTGCAGTTGAATTCAAAGGACACTTTGAAGCCCGGGGTAGGTATTGTGTCCTACTCCATGTTTTATATCTTTGTTAATTTTATTTGCCGTTGTCTTCTTAAGTTTAGAGGGCATCACAGGGGGGAGGGGTATTTACTTCATTGAAAATGTTTTTTTTTTGGATTATGTATTCATTATGTTGAACCTGTGAATAGGTACTATGGAGTTCAATGCAGTGCTGATACATGTGTATGCAATTAGTGTGATCTAGTACTGTATTAAGTATTAATGTGTAGCGTCCTGTAAAACCTTAGCACAATGTTAATTGTGCAATGATCTAATACGATGAAATAACTAAATATAATTACTATAGACAATAAATTAGGTATACTCTTTTGATATCTACAGTACCTACGTTAGTTTCAAGACAGGAACAATTATTTGTTGAGAAGTTGATACAATCAGCGGTAGAAATATTTGAAATGATCTTAAAACTAAGGTATAAAACCTAAGTTTTAAGATCACACTGTTTGCATATCAAACTGTTTTAATGATTTAAATTGAATTATCGTACGAATTTAAGGTGTGTACAAAACAATCCGTCAACAGGAAGTGGGGAAAACATATGGATTGTAATCATTTTGAGCACTTTCTTTATAACTCAATTGTTCTGACGCTGACTGTACAGCCAATGTCAGAAATAACTTGACTCATAAAAGTTCGAAAAAAAATACAAAATCAAAAGATAGGGACAGACTTCGGCTAACATCATGCCTTATAAGTACCTATGTGAGTTTGTAAGGGTTCTACTGCTTGATTTGATATTTCGTGTGAACTCTTTTTAATTGTAGGTAAACAGGCAGGTTTTAATGCCAAGGATCAGGTCTTGTTGTTATTATATGATAGGCAGCTCCTCATAATTAAAAAAATCCTAGTAATTTAGCTACCTTCCCTGTTAAGAAAAACAGTTTTACTTTAATTGTGTTTTATACAAGTACCAAAGTAATGTTCAGAAACAGAATTCGAAGACGCAACCAATTGATAAGGAGAAATAATAGATACGCCACTGCAGACACGATGTAGTATGAAACTAGGTAGTTGTAGACACCTATTATGATATGATTTGAATGAACTACGGAATGTGTCTGGTAGGTAAACAATAGAAACTATGTACCTAAGTAACAACTTATTATATTACATTCACAGTGGGTACGCTTATACTTTCATGTAATCTCAAACTTGATAAACAAAACATAATGAAAGAGAACTATTCATAACTAACAACACACTCGTATTCTAGCGGAAGTATAACCTCGTTAAACTAGGCTGATTAAGCGATTAGGAAGACACATAATAATAGACACGTAGAATTTCAAATGTAGGTAGGTTCGCTTACTGCAGGCAATGTTTGAGATCAGTAATAACTCTATGTTAATCTAAATGACGCTGTTAGTCAGCTACCATAATCCCAATGTCTTTTTTTGTTCTATATGTACACTTTTATATGAAAACTACTTTTAACATGAAATACTTCGTCAGGTCAACGTACTTAGCAATAGGATAATAGGTAGGTTGGATAATTTGAGTTACCCACGTATGTTGGTGTCTTAACAATTTTGAGACTAATCATTTCTGTAACAAGTTTTAAAGGAAATAGCTAAGTACTTCGGTATCTTTACATGAAACGTGATCTTAAAACTGAATCCAGTTAAAGTTACTTTAACTAGAAAAATGCAATCAGCTTTACCTAATTAAGTAATAAAATGGTGGAGTTATTCAATTTACTACTTCATGTAAGTTATAGATACATTTACATATTACCTAGTTAATCAATTCTACTCTACATTTTACATTAGTCACTTACGTCTTGCTGATTAAAGAAGTCATCTTGGGCATCTTCATTCGTACACCCCATGTCTTGTAGAAGCGGAGTTACATGCCGCTCCCAGTCATCCATTCTTATAACAAAACTTCCCCTGATTTGTCAAAAAAAAACGCGATTCGTCAATCACAGCTTAAAATCTTCACAAACTATTAACAACGAGTCATTTTAGTGTATTACACATGTTTCCAACATCCCCAAGAAGATCAACTACAAATCGCACATTTCGCGCCAAAAACTTCGCGGCTCCACAGACTTTTTACTTTTCCGTGGGTTACTGGAAGTGGCGGGAAATGGGCGAGATCGCACGCGACACTCGTCTGTCACAAAGCCGAGTGAAAGAGAAAAAAACAGCTGCGGCCACGGGCGTATCACGTGCCCGCAGTTACCGGCGCGCATTCAAAAAACGTACTAGGAGAAAAGTCGGCTTGAGCAGAGTATGCGGAGTCAGTATAGCGAGGCGCGGGTTCCCGGCCGCCCGTCGACGCGACCGGAACAGGAGTGCGAAGCGGTCCGCGAGCTCGTACGCCCTCTGGTTCGCGCCGCCTCGTACTCCTCTCACTCGCGCCTCCTCCACCCAAATTTCGCCGTCCCGCTCGCCGGGTTCGGTGCTGCACGCCTCCCATGGGCGGCCGCGATTTTCCGCCGTCCGTTCGCGGCCGCAACATGGCCGTACCTAGGTCCAGAGTTTTATTTATCAGTTGTTATCACTATCATCACTATAATTAAAAAAAAAACGAACTAGAACTTCTATACAAACAGATCAAACACTTCTGGTTATGCAAATGGGTGTCAGCACAAACGCGTTTTGAAAATTCAAACAAGTAACGTATTAAAAAATAACTTCAGTTAGAGTTTAGCATTAGAATTACGAAGTACGAGTACTACCTACTCGCACTAAGTTCACAATTCATACTACATCTGTAAATAGCCTATAGGTAAGTACTTAGGTATCAAGACATGAAGTTTCACTGAAAACACTAAAAATATCTACCGATGCGTACAAAATATGGTTGACCCATATTAAATGAGTTTGAATATAAGCACATTACACAATAGGTACTGATACAAGTATGTTGGTCTAAACTAGTCTAAATTCAATATCTACTACATTTAGACTACTGATTATGCGGATATGTACAAACTGCTATACCATCGATTGTTGAGTCCGAAAACCCACCAACTTTACCACAGAAAGCAACTTTGGTCATTATTAAAAGCATAGAGTACCTACCTATAACATAGTTAAACACTTACGGCGAACAAAGTTTCTGAAGACCGTACAAGCGCCAATTAAAAGTTAAATGTCTAATTCTTGTTAGTCGCGGGAAGTCCACAACAAAAGTTCTTCAATGTTGTTCATAGGTAGGACATGGACCCGTCCCGATTAGTGATGGACCACAGGAAAATCTAATCAGGATAAAGTTTGCTCGATAACTATTTTAAACTAAACATTGTCTATCTACAAAAGCACGTAATAGCACATAAAGCTGCCGATATGGCTTTATAATTTTTGATGTTTCGACCATCATATTATCTTCATTGATCAGACAAGACAGCATCCGTGGCGTGACGTTAGTGAACGGGACCGCTACGCAAGACGCACAGGTTCGATCCCCACTCAATGCAAATATTTTTTCTCAAACATGCAATGAAATATTGACATTAAATTCTTCATAATAGGCTGCGAAGTATGACGTTTCAGGCGCGGCTAGGACCAGAGGTCGGTAATGGAATTTCATACAAACCTTGCAGGCCTAGGCCGGCAAAGTCCTCATTTTTTAATTTCGATTCCACATTAATTTGTGGCTAAAGCAGCGACACTCTGCCACTATGCGTATTAAAAAAAAACAATAAGCGACTTGGTATGTACGTAGAGCAGTTTTATTTACATAAAAAATCCACATTAACATAAATAATAGTAATAACACATTATTATCAATTGTTTTCTTAACTATACATATAAACATTGAAATATTAATATTTTATTCAGTTGCAACAAATTGACATTTATAATAATGACAAGTGTCACTGTTCGTTCAGAAACGTGCGTTTATACTTTTTTAAGTAACATGATAATGAACATAAATGTAAATGTTTTCTGCTTAAATGAAGCTAAAATAGACGAAATAGTAATATACACGTGAGTTTTAGTTTTTATATTGTTTACTTTTAATTTCTTTAAAAATAAATCTTTAATTTTATTGTTGTTTATTTCATTGCCTGTATGAGAAAAGCACTAAACATACCTCGGCGGGAAATATGGGGTTGCCTGCCTCAGACCTATCCGTCTATATGTGTTCGGCCGGCAACCCCTTTCTTCCCGGTCTCTGTAGTAATGTATTATTATGCATGAATATTGGTATTTGTATTGGTCTGAAAGTGTCTAGGAGAGCACCTTAAGTCGGACCCGGTTGCTATTCGAACATTTATGGCAGTCGTTTCGGGTAGTTGGAGCCCTAAAATGTCCAAGAACTGGTCTAACTGCAATGTTACGATATTGCCTTTGGGTTGAGAAGGTCAGATGGCAGTCGCTTCACGGTAATTTTTTAAGCTAAGCCAAATCCGCAGTTGAACATCTAAAGCGAACCTCAGACTCCGAGGTGAAAGGTTTATGTGACTGAGATTAACGCTAGGATGAAATAGATATTGCTTCTATTTTTGCTTCCTTATATATAACGATTACCGTTTTTATTATATTTTAATATCTACTATAAAATATTACCTTGAGCCCTGTTGGGGACATAATAAGTTTGAATTTGAATAATGCCTTCAATGTCTCTCTTTAGATACTTGCCTAACGTTGATCGGGTGACGAGCTGGCTCTCACCATGAAGGTGACCTTCACCACCGTGTCATCCTCAATAAGTAACGATAAGAGTGATGAAAACTCGCCCATGCTATGTAGGCTCGACTATTCTACACTAGAGAACAAGAACATTTTGGGTTTCGTTTCGAACTTGTCGAAACGAAATCCAAAATGATGAAAATTAAGCTGCTGTGACTATGATGGAGCAGGAATATAATATTCCTATCAGAAGGTATGAAGTATTTCTAAAGAATAGTGATTGACGGCGATGTTATAAAAAATCATAGGTATGCTTGTTGGTAGTTTTTATTTGAATTACGGATTATTTGAATTAATAAACTTATTCAGTAAATGATCCTTAGGTAACTCCGTTGAGGCTGCAAACAAGCTGAAAATTGCTCTGGTTTTGTTATTACTATAGGCACCAAAGGCAAAAAACTACTACGAACTATCAACATCAATTTCTTCAAAATGGCCTCTGTAATATACTACAAAAATAGGAGTATCTGTGGAGCTACCAGAAATCAACGAAGTCAATCTGTTTGACCAAGCTTTAAATATTGAAAAGCCAGCGTACACTTAAGGTCTAGACACTACATAATATCCGAGAACTTTTCTGCAGTGGAGGATCATACAATAATTAGACCCACCTATACTGGTAGGTACATCCGAAACAAATCCTATAAATATATACTATCCATTTTTGAACTTCTGTTCTTGTAGAATGCATCTTCTTCTTCATGTAAGCGTTCCCTGTCGCATCCGAAGTCGTGAAGCAGCCCTCGAAGTCCGTTTTACCAGTCCAACTGCGGATTTGGCTGAACTTCTATACTTTCCGTGAAGCGACTGTCATCTGACCTCCACAACCCAAAGGCGCGTTCTTGTCGAACGCATAATCATGTAGTTATTACCTCAGGCTTGTGATGGATAGTATCCTGACGCAAAAACAAAAAATAAAATCTTCAATAAAGTACAAAACGAATCTACTTAAGTCCTGGATGCACGCTGATAGCCCACAAAGGAATCATGTGAAAGGATACCTCTTACCGCCTATTATTGTATTCTTGGATCATCCATTATGCAAGGAGTGCCACATACATTAACCGTAGTCTTTGCAATAAGATATTTTAATGAAGCTTACAATAAATAAACATCTACCTTTTTTTGTTTTGCCATGGGTTATCTACGGTTTGAGATGGCAAATGCCGACACACAGACTATTCCCTTGGAGTGACAAGCTGCCATAATTACATGACCCCCAGCCCTACGTCCGGAGAACCAACTCGCCCCTTGCTTGCACTAACATGACCTTTGCAAAGAAGGCAACAGGGCCATGTGTAGAGCCTCTGAGCAGCCTCCTACAAGGCCACTCCTGCTTCGGCTGAAATTGGCTGTAGGCGGCAGCGTCTTCCCTGTATTAGAGAGGCGTTGCCATTTCCGTTGTCCAGGGTGCACCGCACTGAGGTTCCGGACCACCCCGAGACATCTAACTACATTAAATACAGTCTGTGACAGGCTATTATTTACATGAAGTAGTCACTGTTCTAATCGCCAATATATATATACATATATAAAATTATATAGGTAATCTTAATATATATAAATCTCGTGTCACAATGTTTGTCCTCAATGGACTCCTAAACCACTTAACCGATTATAATAAAATTCGCACACCATGTGCAGTTCGATCCAACTTGAGAGATAGGATAGTTTAAATCTCAAATTATAGTCCGATTCGCGATAACCGACATCCACGCGGGCGGAGCCGCGGGCGACAGCTAGTAAATTTATAAAATTGGAGTGTCTCTTTGTAATATTGAAATAACCGTTTTTTACTACATACATATTAATATAATACGGGTACATACACCATGAAAATATTTTTTATAATTTTTGTCTGTCTGTTCCGGCTAATCTCTGAAACGGCTGGACCGATATTGACGAGACTTTTATTGGCAGTTAGATGATGTAATAAGGAGTATCTTAGGCTATTATTATTTTAGATCCACGCGACCGACATTCACGCGGGCGGAGCCGCGAGTGATGCATAAAATACTGAAGTAGGTAAGTAACTGTGTGTATGTATGTATGTATGTGTGTATGTATATGTGTATATATATGTATATGTATATGTATATGTATATGTATATGTATATGTATATGTATATGTATATGTATATGTATATGTATATGTATATGTATATGTATATGTATATGTATATGTATATGTATATGTATATGTATATGTATATGTATATGTAGGTATATGTATATGTTTATGTATATGTATGTATGTATGCTTTTGTGGAAGGTATCGAAGTACTATTACGCTAGTACTGTTATCTATTCTGTGGTATCGGTAATACATTCGATACATTAATTAAAAAACTATTATTTTAAAATTATAAACCGACACACTTCACGTTTATTTATTTGTAGAGATGTATATAAGTTTAATTTAAGTGCCTATTTAGTGTTCAATATACTAGCACTTGTAAAACTACTTTTGTATTTATTCTAATTCTATTTTTGAAGTGAAAACTTCTTTAGCGGCGCTGGATGGGTAAAAAGTGTTAAACTCGCGTCAGGATCACGTGACTGACTTTGTAGGACGACATGACGTCATACAACATTCCTAGCTACAGAGTGTTTATTTTGCTAGGTACGCTAAGAAGCTTCGTAGCTTAGCGGTAAGCGCTTCGACTGTAAGTCCTTATGGTTTCAGATAGTACCGGTTCGAACCTGGGCTTCTGACACTTTTTGTGATTATTTTTTCTTTTTGTAATTTATTACTTTTTGTGATTATTTTTTCATTTTGTGATTTATTAATTTCTTCTGACAGAAAATTAGCAGAAAAGTAGTGATAGGTTCTATGATTGGTACTATATTATTGGTATGGTATGGTATGGTATGGTATGGTGTTCTGTTTATTTTTTTCTATGAATATAACGAAGAAAGAAAGAAAGAAAAAGTTTTCGCTTCTGCCGGCACTCCCGGAGTGCAACCAGTCTTTTATTTTTCATTTCTATCATGTACTTAAAAATTTAATTACTTAATATGTTATAATTTTGTGTAAAAACAAAATAATTATTATTATCTTAATGCTAATGAGTGCTCTTGACTGGCTATTACCTGTTTATTTGGATAATAGTGAGTCCCTCAGTGATACCTACTCATTCAATCCTGCACTTGCCTGCTGTGGCGGCATGTCCTTTGGCTAGGATGCCCAGATGAAGCCTCTGTCCCACGATAAAGGTCCGTCGTGCCAGCATGGCAGCGCAGCATTGAGGGACGTATCGCTGAAGCAAGAATACTCATTGGCAAGATAATCTGTTTCAGGTCAGGTAATACTCGACCAAGGGTAATGCGCTTTGTGAACCGAGCATTTTCGGGAACGGGCATCAGCTCCACGGTAGGTTCTATTGCGATCTCCATGGGCCCGATGTGGACCTATAAGCCTACGTGGTCTGGCTACGTTTCGGTGATCTCTTCGGAGAAACCGAGGGCTTTGCCTGTGCAATTGCAGATGAGGTTATCATGAGGAAGAACTACCGTAAATATATCCTGAGGGACGGTACGGTCGATATATATCGCGCGTGCCATCAACCCGGTGAGTCCCTCAGACATATTGTTTCCGGTTGTCCTCGTCTTGCTAACAGCATACAGGCACAACCAAGAAGCCAGGATCCTCCACCAGCAGCTTGTGGACGCTGAGGTGCGTATTACAGATATATTGCTGAACCAGTTCTCGAAAATGGTCATATCACACTGTACTGGGATCGGTCTATCATCACGGACAGGACTGTTGTTGCCAATAAACCTGATATCGTGGTGATAGATCGGTCTAAGCGGTGCGCAATGATTGTTGATGTCACAATCCCTCATGACGGAGAATCTCGTGAAAGCTGAGAAGGACAAACAAATTAAGTATCTTGATTTAGGTCACGAGATTGGTGGACTTATAGCCAAGAGCCTCGATCAACATCTAAAGGGGCTCGCGTTGGGCAGCTGGATCAAGGGCCTGATACAGAAGGCGGTACTTCTCGACACGGCACGCATAGTGAGGAAGTTCCCTTTCTCTGGAGCCCTAACCACCGGTAGCTTGGTCCCTGTACTCGATGCCGGTGGGGTAAGTACTATTTTTAAAATTGTTAAATATATTTTGTATTTTTTTTTGGGATGTAATTAAAAATATAGTTCATATGTATTTTAAATGAATAAAGGAAATATTATAAGTTAGGTACAATGTGCCAACTCTCTAATAACTTGATTATGAAATAATAGCGTGCTTAGACGCCGCCGCCGCCTCGCCTTACGCCTGAGTGGCCTTCGTCAACACCACTAAAACAGAATAAATATTCAGAGGCTGAATTTCACCAGTCAAAATACGATCAGCTAAACGCTCTTGACCTTGATTCAATAAACAAATATCATTGACAAAAATGTAGTAGAATCCGCAGTTTTTGGACTGAACTCCCTGTAAACATTCTGGTCCATGACCCACCCAGTGCTTACGACTACTTAGTTAGTTTTCCATAATAAAAAATATTATAAACCTTAAAAATTTCTAACTGTACCTGATAGCATACGTTATAATAGTACTATTAATTATTCTGTGCTGATAGTTCGGTTCTGAGTTCTGTTCAAATCTGAGTAAGTAGGTTTCTACTTAGGTGCAAACCTCACAATCCTACATTATAATAACACCTTTATCCCTGGAAGATTACGCAGAGGTAATAAACTGGGGCTGAGTCTGGGCTGTATTGTACTGTAGTTACAATTTTGAGATGGACCCCTCGGCTGCAGGTACGCCGGAATAATTCCAATATAAAGTAAAACCTGAAAAAAAGGAAACTTTCTCCTCCTTCCTTCCTCCTTATCGGGGACTTTTAGTACCTCTACCTAAGGGACTAACTATACTAACTTTCAAAATTATACATGAATAATTTATTTGGTCTGATATCTTTAGTCTTTCGCGCCACTGCACAGTGGTCCATGTTCTTAAGAAAGGCGGTCATAGAGGTTGTATGTCGGATTAAAAATGAAATATTAACTTTTTTATCTAAGAAATGATTGTTTTAAGGTTTTAATGATAATAACAAGTAAAACAATAGATATATTTTTAAAAAGGTAGATGTATATTCTCAAAAAAAAGGATCCATCCATACTAATAAATAATAGGTAACAATAAAATAAGTTTTATTTATAAATTATTTCTGAAAATAGCTTAAATTACATATAAACAATAAAATTTACCAGATAATAGAAAACCGAACATAGGATTTATATAAAACATCGTCTTTTTACATAATAGGAAAACATTATAATTCACAATATTTACAGGTTTATTTTATGCCAATATAGTTTAAGTACATAATAAATCCACTTTTGCTAATACAGACTTCTTCTTACAAGGTAACTTTCTTATGCTAGAAATAAGTGGGTCTGAATTAAGAAGAAGTCTGTTCAAAAGATCCATATTAGTTACTTCTCGGAAATGTTTCCTAGTGTTATCGCGTCTAAATAGTTTAACTAATTTATTACAAGATTCGGCGGCCTCTTAAAAAAAATGGTAAAGGAACATTATCTGAGTTCCTTGTGACTTTGCCATGTGGCGTTGTGTAGGTATGCACTTGCTGTGTGTATATTGAATATTTGTGTATAAGTAACATATGTATGTGTACATTTATGTAAAAAATTATAAAAATTGAATGTAAGTAGGTATGTACTTAGGTTTATGTAAATTACTATTGGATTATATATGTATATATGTGTGTATGTGTATATATTTTTAAGTTTGTGACTACATTAATAACTGCCCATAAGTTATTATTGTTAAAATAATTAAAACATGTCCATCCAAAGGTTGCCTGGAAGAGATCGCTTGTAGCGATAAGGCCGCCATTTGTACATTTTTTCATAATGTTGTCCGTACATGTACTTTAATTCATTGGTGTACAATAAAGATTTATCTTATCTTATCTTATCTTATCTCTTCAGATAATTCACCGATAGGCAATATAGCATTATCAATCACCTCTGAACCGTGCATTAAAACTTTATGTATAGATGAAGGCAAATTATACCAAGGATATTCCTCAACAAGCATTTTGGCAGTATCAAAAGCATAACTTTTAAATTCTTGTGAATTTATTTTATACCCTGATGATAGACTCTGCAGAAGGTGACTACATCTGTCTATTAGATCTTTTTTTAATACCTGTTATTTCTGCAGAAATTTCTGAGTTATGGAAAAATTTACGTGCAGTATTTCCATCATTGGATGTGCCACTTCCTCGACTTCGGGGTTTATCAACAATCAAGCCTAATTTTTCCCTAAACTGCTGCTGAATTAACCCTTTTCTCTGTGCGAGAGACGCTTTATCCTCGGCCGAACGAGCTTGCCCGGTAAAGAATTTGCTAGCATTCCAAACACTTCACGAGATCTATCTGCCTCATTTTCTTTACTTGTCGCATTCAACCACGTGTCTAGGACAAGCATTCGAGGAAAAGAACACTTGATGATGGATCCTACAGAATAAAAGAAATGAAAATTATAAGGTATCAAATTTACCTATATACGACTTTGTCTTTGTCATGACCTATAAGCAATCCCCGGCGCACTTTGGCGCACCTAGATGTTACAGATTCTAAAACTAGACAAACAGGAGATTATTTTGATATATGTTTTATCTTTGGGGATTCGTTCCTTCCTAAGTAAAAGTCTAATTAAATATGGCAAAGCGGTAAAACTCAAAGAAATCGGAAGTCTTTCTTGATGGTGCTGATTACAGATAACGACACGGTTAAAGTAAACACAATAGGATTAAAAATGTCGTACATACCTTCTATTTGAATATTCATGGCACAAAATTATCACAAACAATCAATTTCCGAGAAAACAACACTTTAAAACAATAGAAATTTTGCCGACAAAGACAACGCTAATTAGCACTATTGGAATGTTATCACTTCGGTTGCACAAAATGAAATGATCCTTTCATGTTATTGTAATTTTTTTTTATATCTGGGGGTAGGAGGGTTATTTATCTACCCTGTAGTGATAAATGACGTCATAATTCAACCATCGACATTTCAGCCCTATGACCTATGGATGGACCACTGTGCACTGACCTCTATAACAAGCGAGTACTATTACAGGTCAGTGTTCAGCGCCGAATCCTATTTTTTGCGTGGAACGAAGCGCAGTCCCCAAATGTCAAGCAAGTCAAAAACAAGTGACGACTTGACGAGAGCGTGCCTGACGAACACTTGACGTTTGTGTTATGTTCAAGTTTTTCACTGGATAGCATTTTGTCTTGTTCTACTAATAAAATCATCATGTCACCTCCTTTGGAATTAAGTTTTGAAGAGATATTAAAGTTCATGTTGGCGCACAATGGCAAAGTTACGAATCACGAGCTTGTAAAACATTTCAAAGTTTTTCTCATGAATCCCGACATGAGAGGTGAGTACGATGGTTCTTATTATTTCTCGTTAAGTTCTTATCGTGTACTTCTTTTATGTCAAAAATTTACTGCAGATGAGGCCAGAAGCACATTTAAGAAACATGTCAATGCCCTGGCAAACATAAAAAATCAAAACAATGAGAAATGGTTGATACTTAAAAAGAAATATATGACGAATAACGGTAAAGATAACGAAGATATTAATGAAAGAGCTGCTGATTCGCTGAGCACGACTGGAGCGGCACCTTCAACTGAACCTGAAATTAAGAGTGAAGATGTACCTCCACAGCGTCCACCCTTGCCATTACAACTTAACCAAGATTTCAGTATACTGACTAATCTCATACAAGATAACACTTTCCAAAATAATAATGTTAATCAACTACTACAAAGTGAGTCAAAAGACAGTTTGTCAAATGTACTAAGTGAAGAAGTACCTCCCAAAGTGCACCCTAGGAGGCGGTCTTCTGAAAAAAGCATTGATAAAAGAGCAAGTACTCCTAGTTTACAAAAACCACACTCATCTATATCAAATGAAGATGAGGCTGGCTTAAATACTACAATGCCAACTACATTAACATCAGCAGTTAGTGAGAGCATGCTTGTGGATAGTGAACAGACAATTTCTGTGAAGGAAAGGAAACAAATGTTTAATAGAATGGCATCGGAATGTGATGTTCTTAAAAGTAGCAAGGTTAGCGGAAATGTTGGTTCACAGGTCAGTTAATTTTAAATATTAAAAACTCAAATAAAATCTTTGGCGCTTGACATGTATGATGTGTGTGTATGTTTGTATGTGTGTGTGTTTGTATGTGGGACAATTAATTAAATAATGTGCATTTTTAGTACAATACATTTAGACTTTACATATATTTATGCTCACTCTATTTTCCTTCTGGCAATCCAGAATGGACTACCCATTAAATTCTGTCCTAGCATGCACAATGTGAAGTGGAGTGAACCTTTATTTACATAAATTGACAATGTACACCAAACTGTACCAATGTGAATTCCAAATCTTATTTTCTCCGTCCATTGTTACCTGCAAGTGACTACCGTTGTGTGATAAGGTTGCCATTTGTGTGCGATAAGTGCAATTTCATGTATTAAAGTTATAGATGGGAGAACTGTACTTGGCACAGAAGAATAATTGATTGATTGGCACAGTAACAACTAATTACAGTTCTTTAAAAGCAGTAGATAGTTAGAAATTGTAGAAATAGTGCAAACTTTGTCAGGGTTTATAATTATTTTGATGCTTGTTTGGAAGTAAACTAAAACATTCATTAAGCTATATAAAATGTATATTTATAATGGAAAAAAAAACTTACCACAAATAAAGTTTATAGAGTCATTCAAAATCATATTCCAAAAATTTTAAAAATGTTTTGTCTTATTCAGTTTGAAATTAATAATCATTGTAAGAGTGAGTAGTCCACTGCTGGAATAGACTACCAGACTGTAATGGAACTAAATGATATTATAAATAAACATAATGTCTGATATTATAATAATCTCAATATATAATCATGTCACTGATGACATGTAATTACAAAACACTAAACAGCTTTACACTGTTAAAAACATTTTACCGCAGTCACTACTCAGCATTAAATCATGATAAATAAAAAGCTTCCTGGTGTTCTATTACCTGTATTGTGTGACCATGTATTTGGACTAGGTTCTTGTAGTTAGCTCTGTTGGTATAGTTTCCTGCAAATTAAAGTACAAGAGCTTCCACATCTCTTCCCATGGGTGTCATCAGCATAATTGTTGCAGTATGTTTCAATAGCATCAGAGGCTTTCACCTAGGAGTATTTTATGCTGTAAGCATCCAGTAAGAAAGGATTTTTAGATCAGTTTTATGTAATTTCAATTTGATGGTATTACCACAGTATAACGAGTCTTACAGTGTGTCGTCGCCTTTGATGTTCGCGGAAATGCCGCCTTTTGCCGTTTTGTCAGGGTTGTCACTAAAGGTTTATTTTTAATATTTATCTGCAATATTTATTTAACCCTTATTTAGTCTCTTTGTTCTCTCAAGGCACATCAACTCACAATAATATAAATAACTAGCTGACGCCCGTAGCTCGTGTGGACGTCAGCAATTGCGACTTTTAGTCATTGTGTTCGGTTCTATATAAAGAATCAATTTCGCTGTTTATGTTTAGGCACGTAAAGAGCACATATGAAAGTTGAAATTTTACAGTTAACACAAGAAATAATTAAAATAATATTATATAATAAATAAAGTAAATAAATAATTTGAAAATGATTCTTACGCTGGTTTGGTAAGTTGGTTCTACTCAACCAATTATGATGAAACAAACGTAATACTTTAAATCTTGAATCTGCATTTAAATATCGATTTTATAGAAAATTTCGTGTCCGCCATCTTAAATTGTTAAATGGATTATATATTCGTAATCAGCAACCCCAAAAACTGAAAAAGATACCCATATAGATGTTATTTATAAAATTTGAGTTCGCCATCTTGGATTGCTAAATGGATTATGTATTCCTATTCAGGAATCCCGAAAGCCGCCCTAAAACGTGTTTTGTGAAAATTTTAAGTCTGCCATCTTGGATATCTAACTGGATGATTAATTCGTAATCAGCAACTCCAAAAACCCTGAAAACGATACCCATATCGATTTTAGTAAAAAAATCGAGTCCACCATCTTGGATCGCTAAAGGAATGAGATGACCTGTTAACAAACAAAACAAGTCATTAAAAAATATAATAAAATAAAAAAACATAATTACAAGTAAGACACAAGCCCTGAATCTTTATTACCGAGTAAAATGTATGGCTACTCGGTCCGGTCCCCTATCCTGTGCATTATATTATTGTATTTTCAACCGACGAAAAAACGGAGGAGATTCTCAAGTGGGCGCGTATATTTTTTTATGTATGACCAGTATGACCACGCATAACTTTTTACAGAGTAGTCCGATTTCGACTATTCTTTTTTTATTGAAAAGGGTTTACCCGAAGTTGGTCCCATTTAAATTTGAAAATAAAAACCCAACCCTCAGGGTAGGAAAACAGGGGATGTTTGATTGTTCACTCACTAATTGAAAGCTATGACCACATATAACTTTATATTCTAAATATTTATATTATACAACAAATAATGGTTAAAGAAGTTTTCATGAAAGTTAATAGCTTAAGTAAGGTAGGTAGATATTCTAAAAGTAATCTAAAATGAAGCATGTACTAATTAGAGGATTATAACCACAAAAATATGAAAAAAACTTTTTAACAAAAAATTAGACCGCCGGAAAAACTGAAAAGCAAAAAATAATAATTCTTTTTCAATTAACCTTAATAACTAACTTCTTAAAGTAATGAAACTAAATCTAAGTGAGCGACTGCCGTATCTCAGAAGAAAACTTGCACAAAAGTCACATCCGTTTACCAGTGGGTGTACGAATAGCTCGAAATGACTCAGCCCCCTTGACTTTTATGTGAGTGACTGCTGTATGACTTAATATCCTCAAGAAGAAAGCTTGCGCCAGAGTCACATCCGTTTATCAGTGGGGGTGCACGAATAACTCAAAATGACTCAGACTCCTTAAATTATACCTGACCGACTACCGTCGACCTACCTCTGCCGACCTACTCCAAGAGAAGAGCTTGCACTTAGGTAATGAAATCTTTAAACTTAACTTCTTTTAGGAATGGTCACTAATCCTATGAGAGATTTAACGTCGGCCTTCGAAGGGCTCCAACTTTCTGTAACGATTGCCATAGATATTCGTGTAGAAACTAAATGGGTCCCACGGCGTAACTTGCTTTTGACATTTTCATGTAGGTATATCTACAAATATTAAATTTACACGAATGCACGAATGTGGCCGCCCACAGAGGCTATTGTCGTTTGCGGCACAGAGCGAGATAGAATGAGACGAGCGGCCATATGTGCGAGCGAGAAAGTCGTCTCATAGGAGCTCGTTATCGCTAGGTAGGTCGTCGCAGTGTGTCGCTGTAGGTATGTGCGGTAGGTACTACTACTAAGCACCTTAATGTAGATACTTTTTATTCAGTTCGTTGTATGTACCTATTTAGGTATTTAGTTTGACTTGCTGGTAATTGAAATGCTACCTCCATTCCTGTTGAGTAATTGATCTGATATTAAATTTGGTAGGTACGAAGGTAAGTAGGAAGGCGTGTGCCTTTTCGGACTACAATAATCCTGCCTGATACCTGGGCTTGTGGAGATAATACTTTCAATTAAAAAACCGTTTAACTAAAAAAGTATTAAGTAGATACCTATCTACCAACAATTTTTTAATAGGACATGTCAATTTGACTTCTCTTCTTGTTATTTTCACGGTCATCCATCCTTAAACCGACCTGACTAATATCGCTTGAAACTTCAAATGTTAAGAACTATCACCCAGGGTTGTGCAAAAGTAAAAACAAAATTGATTTGGATACGGGGTCTCTGGTACGGGGGCGTTGCCGTTGTCGGCCAGCAGGGGCCTATCTATGCTACAAACCCGGTAACATAGTTACCTACTCATTTGAACTTCAGTGGAAACTGGAAATATGCCCGTGACAAAATTACATAAAAATTCATTATTTACACCACACCTACTCAGAAAGTACCCCAGTAGATAGGTAGTCTTTCAAAAATAAAGAAGAAAGTAGGTACCGTTATTATTTCACTAGAAATATGCGAGAATTATTCCAACAATCCTTTTTTTTTTTCAAATCCGTACTCAGTATGTTTAAAAGCCCTTGATATTTCTAATGGGTAAGTAGTAGGTACTACCTACCAACCTAGTATTACCTACACAACGCGCGCGCCCCAAGAGCGTTATTTTTAATAATTTGTTTAAATTGCTTTCAAGTATTTAGGTTGCCAAATTGACTGCAACCCGCTTAATGGTAAGCTGGGGTGCAGTCCATAAAATAGTAGTCCATTACAAAATACTGTCCCTAGTTTGACAGTTCGAAGATGTTTGTTGACGACCCTCATAAGGTATTATGTAAGTGCCTTCTAATTTCCTTCATTTTGATACCCTACTTACTAAACATAAAGATAAGTTTGAGCGAAAAAAAATTGACAAAATACATTCTGGCGCCAAAAATCCAAAATATATACCCAAGGACACTGCCGAGAATTATTTTTATGTTTTTAATTTTAAACAAATATTTTTATTATAACACCGCGTCGTTTTATTGTGGGGGGTTAAAAATAAATAAGTATTCTAAACGTTTTAAGGGATTGTTTTATTTTCATTGACTAAGAGACAACCCTAATACTCAAGTTGGTGGCGTTGTATGTTCGGACTTAAAAAATACAGAACAGAAGTAACTTTTTAATTATATAAATAAATAAATGTTTATTTTTTCCAATCAGTTCAGTTACATTACATTACGTAGAGTACAAAATTATTAACTGCCTGATATACATCATTACAAATTAATTTACATTCTAACTTAACGTTTTTTTTTACATTTTTTCATTTTACTACTATAATAACATTTTAATCAGATTATACAACGATGTTAGATATAGATCAGTTTGATATAACTGCGACCAGCCTGATCTAGGTTTATGTTAAACCTGTGTTTCAGACCTTCTGTTCTAGTTTTAATCATACTTCTAAATAATAATAAAAAACTAATCAATTGTTAGGTAATTGCAGTAAATCCCGTTTGATTTTTTGTTTGTGTTAGTAACAGCAGTTAAATATAGAGAATTGAATAACACGCCATCTATTGTGTGTATCCCAGTGCACAGAATCGGCAGTATCACATAGTACCGAAAAAAGACGCGAAGAGCGCTGCATACTTATAAAAAAATGTCGAAATTAGATTTAAAAGTTCATTATTTTATGTTTATGATGAACAAATATTTATAGTTTTATGAAAAAATAATATTTATTGGACTCAATTCTTGTTCATTTATAATTTTTTGTTGGCAATGCTTAATGTCTGACCTAAAAAGAGGCCAGCCTTCTGGTCACGAGAAGCGTCAACCATACTGCGGGCGGTCTGACCCCAAGGCCCAAAAGTATCGACTCCAAACGGCACAAATTCAAATTCTCCAATGAGATTTGAGTATTTGCACCGCTTAAGAGCCTCTGCAGAAGCTGCAGCAGCACCAGCACAGCCAACTGTGCCAGGTATATGGGTAGGGGCAATGGTGTGGGACGCAACATGCGTCCCACACCATTGCCCGAGTCCGACCCATTTTCCAAGGCATTAATGACATACCATCCGGTCTCTTGCCATCGTCGCGCGCCAAACCGTTTGGTTCAAGCACAGCTGGCACGCCAACGGTGACAAGAGCACGGCGGATTATGTCGTTGAGGCTAGCGTGCCGTGGAATTCGTCCAGCGCTCCTGCAGCACGACAGGCCATGGTGTCCAAGTCGGTCAACTGCTTCTCCACAACGGCATTGATGCAGAAAAACACACGGCGCACCTAAGCGGAGGCACATCGCGATGCGGAAAGTAGTGTCTTGTCTTACTAAGTTGCAGAGCGGCCTGTCCCACTGACGCTGTGAGAACAGTTTCCTTGGGAGATCAGTGTTTGGACAAGCAATTTTCCAAGCGTTTACTGCTTCAGTCTTACACAATACTTCAGAATTACCTAGTGTAGGTGTAAGGATTTTCTTAGTTAATTCTTGCGTATGGTGGACCGAAGACAGAAACGCTGGTAAGCTGACATCTGAAATTTTGCGAATACCGAGCCCACCCAAGCGAATTGGTAGGACGCTTGTAGTGACGCACGGTCATTCAAGGACACATTTAAAATTTTAGTGAGTGTAATTTCTATAATTTTGTAAATTTTTACCAAAATTGTTAAATGTTTCCAAAATGGTGTAGACCTGAGAGCATGAATGAATTTCGGAACGAAAAGACAATACCGGAGAATAGTGAAAGCCGAATGCATATTAATTTTTAGTAGGCGGTCCGAAATGATATTAAAATTATGAATTTTTTCCTCTATAAATGAGGTGTAGGCTTCTAAGATTGGGGACCCGAGGTGACGTAGAGACTCTTTTTCTATAATTTTGATATTAGGAGTCAATGAATTAAAATTAGAAATAGTCAATTTTTTGTCTGAAACATCATTTAAAAATATCGTTAAAAATATTTTAATATTTTTAATATTTCTTGTACTCGGTGACCCGTCTTGCCATAAATATTGTTATGAAGAAAAAAATTTTTTTATTGCAAATAATATTAATTACTTTTACAGTGTGTTAGTATAATACATAAAATATAAAACAATTTAAAATATAAAAAGCCTATTTGAAGTGGTCTCCATTGTCTGCAATACAGTCCTTTAAACGTTGAGGCCAGTTATCAATAGAAGCACGCACTCGTTCCATGAGAAAATTCTTCACTGCCAATATGTATGGATTGTTTTAGGGACTTCAAATTATCATGGCGTTTCGAGCAAGCCGTATTCTCTAAAACTGACCATAAATCATAATCCAGCGGATTAAGATCGGGACTAGACGACGGCCAGTCTTCAGCTCTGATGAAGTTCGAAACGTTCACTTCCAACCAAGACTGCGTGGACCGAGCTTTATGACCCGGCGCCGAATCTTGTTGAAAGGACCCATACTTGGTTATTAACCATGGTGTTGTTAAGGGGCTTAACTACCTTCTCAAGAATGGTATCTTGATACACTTGTGCCGATGTTTTGACACCTTTTTCACAAAAATATGGCACAGTCACTCCTTCTTAACTAACACCCCCCCACCAAACCATCACTGAAGTCGAATAATGCCCACGTTGCACTCTGTCGACTAATTGGGAAGCTTCCTTAGAGCGTTGAGCATAAATACGGTCATTTTGTTTGTTAAAATGTTGCTCAATTGACCAATTTCTGTGACCTCCCATTGCGTACCGCTTCAGTAGTTGTTTTGATTTTACCACCCTATTCTTTTTAAATTATCAATTAATAAATGAACAGTGCGTCTCTAATCGTCATCTTTTAAAATACGCGACATGGTTTTGGGTGCTATGTTCATCTCCCGAGATAAAATCTTTTGCTTTCGGACTTCATTTCTTCGAATTCTTTCCCTTACTGCTTTGACCACTCTTTTCGTACGAACACTACGTGGACGGCCAGATCTTTTTCTGACACAAACAGAGGAGGTCTCATTGTACCTATTAATAGCCCAGTACACAAACATTTGACTAATATCAAGCGTATGGAGAGTTTTAAAAATTGCATTTGGCTCCATACCAACGTTGTGTAATTCAATCACAGGGATTTGGTTCTCTTTTTCACCCCGCTCCATTTTAACATCGCAAAATATTGTACAATGTATTGGCGTCAAAGTTAGAAAACCCAATGAAAAATCGTACAAAAATGACTGTATATATAACATTATACCTACCAAGTAGTTTTAATAAAAATTGCAATGCCAGTATTTTACCGATCCGTTTTTTTATTACGTGCGGGACATCCCCACGGATACCCACCCCTCCGGAGCCGGAGGGGGAGGTTATGTCGGACTCGAACCGACTAAACCGCACGCCGTCTCTGGGTCGTAGTGCTAGGCCGAAGGTGAGGTTGTCATGCGACATATCCCTCGCACCCCGGCTGACCCAGGGCCATCCCTCTCGGTCCGGCCCTCCTCGGGAAGGGGGGGACTACGCGGTCCCCGACTCAACCCCGGTGTGGGGAGGCGCGCATCGTCCTACGATGCGCGCCGCCGCCGTGGCCTGCTTCTGCTAGGGTGACGGGCGGCTCCACCCGTCACCCTCAGGCCCGCGCTCATGGGGGGCGGAGGTCAGTTTGCGCCCTCCGACGCCCGAGCCGCCTTCGGGCGCGTGCAGCGATGTCAGCGAGCCTTTCTCGCTCATCGCGCCGCGCCCGCTCTGCTGTCTCCTTCGCGAGCATGACCTGTGCAGCCCCGAGTCCACGCTCGCGTCGTAGTGATGGCACTCGGGCGTTGGCTCTATACCCATCAGATGCAGATACCGCCCGAAGCTACCGTGCCCGGTGATAATCTGCGTGCATTTTACCGATCCCATGAGATTTACCAATATCTCGTCACATGATGTCATCAATATCAACGTGCTTTGCTCGTTATGTCTTCATACATTATTAATTGCGTATAACTACCAAGGGACACTTATAATCGTATCGTGAATCATGATACTATTTTGAGAAGATTTGAATTATTTAGATAAGATACTTGTAGCTTTATTATTGCAACTATGAGACATAGTTGTCACACCGAATGCACAAGATAAGTTGATCCTTGTTCTGTGGAATACGATCATGTGTCGGGTACATACTCATGGTACGGTGCCTCAGATCTACTCGTAAGCTATACGTATTTGAGGCTGGAGTCTCCGAGGACTTAAGGTATTTTAGGTATAGCAAAGTTGCCACTTTTCACTGCAGCGATGCGCTGACCGTCTGCCACTTATTTCTTGTAAGTAAGAGGTTCTATTTATTTTGTAATTATTTTGTGTTAATGCGGTACGAACGAAAGGTCTATGATCGAACTGCGCTCCCCCGACACAAACGTGGCTTCGGCCCCGCGATTCTGGAGAACTAGACCGAGGGTATCGGTCCAGCTCTCCAGAGCCCTGCCTCGCGCGTCCGTGCGCCGGCAACTCCAGGCCTCAGACCAGGTGTTGAAATCCCCGAGCACAAGAACCGGGCGAGGTGTACAGGCATTGACGACGTCGGTCAGCCCCTCCAGCGACCGCCGATAATGCCCGATTAGTCGGTATAACCTCGGCGCGAAATAAACGGCCACGACCGCAATCTCCCCCACACTCGCCGCTACGATGCCATGCTCCCTTGCCATTACTACAAGGGGAGGGGCACCCGCAGCGGCGTTATGCACCAGTGCCGCCGAACCATCCAGGTCGACCACCCAGGCGGGCCCCAGTGGTCGGTTAGTGTATGGCTCGGCGACAGCGGCGACGTGTATGGACCACTGTGCTATGCTCTGGAGCAGAAGTGCCTGAGCATCGACACCGTGGCCCAAGCTCGCCTGCAGAATGCGGAGCTGGGGATCCATTATGGAACCGAACCATTGGCGGAACGCCCGCCTCGCGGCTTCGGCTCCTCGCGGGTACAGGCCTTGCTGCCAACCCTGTGGTCGGCCGGCTTGCCCTCCGCCGCACACCTGAAACAATGCGGTGGGGCTTTGCAACCATTGGCTCTATGACCGGGTTGGCCGCAGCGGAAGCAACGGTCGCCAATCGTCACCTCCGCCATGCACTCTGCACTCCCACGTGGCCGACCGACAGGCACCTAAAGCACCTGGCCGGCCGGTCCTGTAGGTGGCATACCCGCACCCCTACAACGCCGCCCACCGCGAGGAGCATGTCGGCAGCCTTTTGGGCTGCTGCGATGGGGCAGCCGACAACTACCGCCCCCTGTCCGCTACGGCCGTAGCGGATTGCTCGTCGGCCGCACCCCTACAACGCCGCCCACCGCGAGGATCCGCATGTCGGCAGCCTTTTGGGCTGCTGCGATGGGGCAGCCGACAACTACCGCCCCCTGTCCGCTACGGCCGTAGCGGATTGCTCGTCGGCCGTGATAGAGTCGTCCAGGTCCGAAATGCGCAGCTCTGCGCACTTGATGGGCCTGGACACCCGGACGTCGGCTGCGTGAAGCGTCTCCCTCAGCCTAGCCGCTATGGCATCAGCCTTGGGACCGCTCGAAGCGCCAGGGACGTGGATGAGTCGGGCACCTGTCCGAGTGTGTGTCACCCGGAGGGTCCCCGCCACGTCCAAGGCCCTCATGTCGATGAGGCCCCTCGCCTCTTTGACCAGGTCCACGTACTGCACGCCCCTCTCCGTTGCCTCGGGTGTCATCGTTAAGACGACAGCGGTGGTACGGGGGACGCGCAGCCTGGGCCAAGAAGGCCCTTTTGGCTGCCTTCTTTTTGGCGTTCCGCCTTTTTTGGCCTCGTCGACCACCTCCCATCCCCCTGCCGGTACCGAGCTGGTGGAGGCAGCCGGGGCCTGAATTGGTGTCGGTGCCGGGGCTGGGGACGAGGACGTGTTCCACCTGCCGAGAATAAATGATTTTTGACTTTGACATTGACTTGACTATCTAGTAGCGTGGTTAATGGGCTCATCCGAAAGCGCTTTCAATAAGTCAGTGTTGAACTGTAGACCGATTCCGGTTAGATCTATCTTTAAGATCAAATTCTATCGAGGCAAGTCATCGTCATCGTGTATCCAAGAACCGAAAGTACTAGATCAAATGTCCTAGAAAAACATGTATAAGTTTCAGAATTCAGGGACGTGTTATTTTTGAGATATCTTGCTTTAAAAATACCATTTCTCGGATACTACGCCCTTAATATTTAAAAGCAAATTGGCGGTGGCCAAGATAGCTTGAAAACCTCTTCATTATTTTTATGTACTCTGTTTTTAGAGAACAGCTTTTTTCACAGATTTTAGCAACCAAAACATATGCGTAGGGCTGTATCCTTCTATAAACAATTTTGAATACAACTCATAATGTCGATTGACACACCACTAGTAAATACATATTTCAAAATTACTTCGTTTCATCAACCTCTAATTAAACCGTTATAAGTAATAGTTAACTAATGCATAATAATTTATTCCATTTTAATAACACGTTGTTTTAATCATGTGGAACCTCCCAAAGTATTTATTTAGATAGTTAATTATTGTTTTGAAAATGAGTAAATAATTATAAAATTTTGGGGGCTTGCGGTCAAGTTGCAAAGCGCGCTGCACCTGTTGGTCGTCCGACATGCGTTAATAAATACGTCGATGAACAATTTGATAAAAATTTAAACTTAAAATTTCTTCTATATGGGTTTATTTTCTTTTATGCTCTCGGTTTTTATCAGTGATACGTGGGGCGCACTAAAAGTTTCCGAAATGAATAAGAAAAAAATACTATTAAAGGTCAAAAATGAATTTATTGTTTCTCAAAATATTCTCCCTTTGCGTCAATGCACCTTTTCATTCGATTGAACCAATTTTGAAATCTTTTGTGCCACTCCTCCGTGGTTACCCCAAAAACGTGTTTTGCATACTCTTCGACAGCCTCTTCTGGTGATGAAAATCGTTGACCGCGTTATTGGTTCTTAATTTTTGGGAACAGAAAAAAGTCACAAGGTGCCAGGTCGGGACTATATGCAGGATGGCTCATAAGTTCTACATTTTTCACCTTCAAAAATTCGTTTGTCTGTCTGGCCGTGTGGGAACTAGCATTGTCGTGGTGCAAGATGATATATGGCGTTTTCGGTTATTTTTACGGAGTTCGTCAATAACTTCCGGCAAACAAATGGTCGTGTACCAGTTACTATTCACGGTACGACTATTCTCTAAAGCAACAGTAGCCACGTGTCCAGTTTTATTAAAACAAGAAGCAATCATCCGCAAAAATGCACTTTTCAGGCGCGCCGCTTTGGTTGGTTTCGGCTCATCTTGAAAGACCCATACGCTCGATTGCTGCTTTGTTTTGGGATCGTAGCAATAAATCCATGTTCACCTGTTACTATGTCCCACACCAAATTTGATGCACCTTCGTTGAATCTGGTAAGCATGGCACTGCACCAAGTGACGCGGTCTGTTTTTTGAGCCTCGGTCAAATTGTGTGGGATCCACCGCGAGCACAGCTTTCTCACACCCAAATGTTTGTGTAGGATTGATTGTATTTGACTCGTGCCTATGTCTAAGGGTGAGCGAATTTCATGGTAGGTCACATGCCTGTCTGTTTTAATCATACGGCTCACAGCATCGATGTTTTTGTTGTTCACAGCGGTGGACGGGCGACCATCGCGAGATTCGTCACTGAGATTGACACGACCGCGCTTAAATTCTGCAAACCAGCTATAAATAGTCGTCTTGCATGGTGCTTCATCACCAAAAGCAGATTGAAGCCGAGCGATGCTCTGTTGAGCTGTCAAATTACATTTAAAATCGTAGAAAATCATACTACGAAAATTTTCCCGACCTAAATCCATGTTGATGTAGACACAATTTTTATAATGGCGCCACAATGTAAAAACAATTGACAGTCAGATGAAACAAACTGCATTCTACAGCCAAAGAGTTCTATTTTCAAATGTTGTAATTACTTTTTAAATATTGTTTATGTTAGTGGCCAGTTCCGGAAACTTTTAGTGCGGCCTATGTATTTAACTGACTCTTAGTATCGTATTCAGAACAGAATGATTTACTTTCTTGTTGAGTTAAATTAGATAAACAGTAATAAACAGAAATAAATAAACAGGTTCATGTCATAACCACAACAAATTAAAACAATGCTTTTAAACATAATTTTTAATCGATTACACTTACCACACCGTGTTTAACATTAAAGTATATGTAAGTACCGACTAATTTAGCTATTCAGCCATAAACATCATCCAAATCGGAAAGCAGCTTGCCGACTTAAAGTGCCGCATTATATCACGATATATGCTTGAAATAACATCAAGTAACATCTTTTTACCCGACTGCTTCAGAAGGAGGGTTATGTTTTTCAAGAGTATGTATGTAAGTATGTATGTATAATTGTTTGGCACGCTCTGCAACCCGAGCGGCTCGATGGATTTTAGCTTGTGTGTGTGTGAGAGTGACACTGGGATTCAAAAAAAAAAAAAAAATGGCGGATTTTGGTTAAAAAAAACATTCACTCAAAGTTATCGAGTGGGGTAAAGACGATTACAAAAATATATATTTCATAACTTAAAAGTATAAAATAAATTATTAAAAATAAAAAACCCTGAAATTTCATGGGTACCGCCTGCTATAAAGCTTGTTTTGAGATTTTTAGCATCAGTCGGGTTTTCTATTTTATAGTACATTACTACAGAGGCTGGGAAGAAAGGGGTTGCCGGCCGAGCGAAGCGAGGCCGGATAGGTCTGAGGCAGGCAACCCAATATTTCCTGCCGAGGTATGTATAGTGCTTTTCTCAAACAGGCAATGAAATAAACAACAAAAAAATTAAAGATTTATTTTTAAAGAAATTAAAAGTAAACAGGATAAAAACTAAAACTCACGTGTATATTACTATTTCGTCTATTTTAGCTTGATTTTAACAGAAAACATTTACATTTATGTTCATTAACATGTTACTTAAAAAAAGTATAAAGGCACGTTTCTGAACGAACAGTGACACTTGTCATTGTTATAAATGTCAATTTGTTGCAACTAAATTAAATATTAATATTTCCATGTTTATAATGTATAGTTAAGAAAACAATTGATAATAATGTGTTATTAGTTATGTTAATGTGGATTTTTTATGTAAATAAAACTGCTCTAAGTACATACCAAGTCGTTTATTGTTTTTTTTTAATACGCATATTGGCAGAGTGTCGATGCCTTTGCCAAAAATTTATGTGGAATCGAAATTAAAAAAGAGGACTTTGCCGGCCTTAGGCCTGCAAGGTTTGTATGAAATTCCATTACCGGCCTCTGGTCCTAGCCACGCCTGAAACGTCATACTTCGCAGCCTATTAAGAGGAACGTAATGTTTTAATATTTCATTGCATGTTTGAGAAAAATATTTTTTTATAATATTTTTTGAAATAAAATAAAAAATATTTTAATTTTTTAGTAACAAAAAAGGTTCAACTAAATATTGTCAATGTTTATTATAAAATGGTTTTTATTTAGTACAAGATACTCCCCTGGCTCGAACACATGCGGCAATCCTTCTTGGCATGTTGAGAATTAAGTTATTTAGCATTTCTTGCAGTAACCTGTCCCCTTCTTGAATAACGGCTTCCCTGATCTATGGCCCTGTCTGGGGAGGTGGCTGTCGGTTCCAAACAGCTCCAACACCAATCATTATACCGCCCCAAAAGGATACCGATTTGTCACCTTGTTGAACGATACTGGTGGCCTTTCTTTGTCTTTCAGCGTCCCCTCGTCTTCTCTAGACACAAAGACGTCGATTGTTTGGATGAGTGCTAATTCTGGAGTCGTCAACGAAGAGATAATTCCGTCAAATGTTTTCCTCGTCATTTTCTTCATTTTGGCAAAGTCTAGCCCACTGCAATCTGCGTCGCTGTCGTTTCTGTGAGTTCAGGGGTGCTCGCCAAGATCTTCTCGCTCGTAACTCAACTTAGTGTAAGCAATTCCTGATGGTCTGAGTGCTATTTCTAGTCCAGTAGCAGCCCGCAACTCAGCTTTTATTTTAGTGGCATTGATAGTTGGGTCTCGGGCAGTCAGCTATCCGATGTCTGAGCAGCAGTAAAAACAGTTGGCCGTCTACTGCGAGGTCGAACAGTAAAGTTACCTCCGTAACGTGTTCATGACACAGGATTGGGATACAGCCACTCCGCGTGCTATTTCTCTTGTAGAATATCCTTTTTCCCCCAAAAGAACAATTCTTGCTCGTAATACTCCTGATAATGGCCTCGGCATTTTTTGAATGAACTCCTTCTTCGAAAAGTCAGAAAAAACGCTTGTAGTAAGTTGGTCATATTTCTGAATGAGTGAAAACAAGGATTTTATCTCTATTTATACATAAAAACAATTGATATTTTAAATTCGCAAAACGAAAATGTCGTAATTTTAGATCATCTGCCTTACAGCCTTGACTTAAGCCCTAACGATTTTTTTAAGTTAACCAAAATTAAGTTTAGTCTTTCTGGTCACCGTTTCAGCTCACCCGAAGAATTGTTGTCGCATACAAATCGGCCATTTTGACTACCCCCACTTAAGAGTGGAATAATTTTTTTTAAAACTGGTCTAAACGCATGCAAAAGTCTATTAAATATCGTGGAAAATTCATTGAAAAACTATAAATAGTAATCTATTAGATTGTCTATACTTATTTCAAACGACACAACTTAAAAGGCAGCCCTCGTATGCCCTAGGAAGAAAACCCCAGTGACCCCGACCAGCCTTAGTTCAATAAAAAAGCACGCGCGGGAATCCGACGTGATACACTGCCACTCTGGTAGCTCACTGCGTCATAAATGCCCCTCCTTCCACTTGAATCCACAATCTCGATCCACAATCTCGATCCACATGGGGATCTGGGAATACTTATTTTTCCACTTGAATCCACCGGTGGATTCATTGATACTTTTAATTCCTCTTGAATACACCATCAAATGGATCGAATAATACACACAATTATTATATGCCACTTCGACCACAAGCCAGGGGATCCAAAAATATTAACTTTTTTTCTATGCCTCTTGAATCCACAATCTGCTGACTATCAAAATCTTCAGAGAAGATCTTCAAACTTAATTCCATGCTTCTGTTTCATCTAAATAATAACGATTAGTGTAATAGCCCTTTCCTAATTAATGACTCTTAAAAATTTATTTTGTTACAGAGGTAAAGTCATGATATCCGTGGGAATTTTGTTGTAGAAACGCACGCCAATACTCATAAAAGAGTTATTAACTGTAAATAACAACAACAACAACACAACGATAGTAACAATATCATATACTTCACTTTCTCTAAAAATAACCCAACGCGTATTTCACCTGAATTTAACTCATCCTGACATTCTTTAATTAATTTGTCGTTATCGACGTTCTGAAGTTTTCGTTTATTTTTAATAATAATTGTTTCACGTAACATGCAATATTTTGCCTCTTGCTTTAATATATAGGTGAAATTTATTAAGTTGGAATATTTTCACCCTAACTTTTTGTTAAGTTTTCTGTTAAAACCCTCAACACAATTATTGGTACGATTGATTAAGATAGGAAAAATTGAATTGCTTAGGTGGGACTCGAACCCACGATCTTTCCCTTACAGGGGGAATGCTCTGACCACTGAGCCACCGAGCCAAACCTGAAGCTATCCAAATTCTCCTATACTACCGTCTTAGGGCGACGATGAGAGCCATCTACCGACATTCTTCGGTGCCGTTCTTCGGTGATCACCCACATCTGCACAAAAAAATCATCCTTTAACCAAAACCTGTTAATATATCGCTGAAATTCAATCAGTTTTGGCTGTTCACTTTTTGTGATTTCTGTGCAAATGTATAACCCGTCTCTTAGGCGTGATTTTGGAGTAAGTGGCACAGCTGCAGAAAGTGCGACTATTCGTTTTGTTTTTAATAGCCCCATGGCCTTTCCTTTCTTCCAAACATTTTTTCAAAATGATAGTAACAGCATTTAAGTTCAGTGCTAGGAAATGTTTCGCGTATTGCAGCGATAGATGCTTGTTCAAAGTCTATGGAAAATTTGTTGGGTTTGAATTGACTGATTTGGCTCTTGATCATTTCGAACAATATTACGTACGACTCTTTGTTCCGAATGGACATTAATGCAAACATTAACGGAATAACGTTATTTTCAACACTGGAACTTTCAATATCTGCACATATAATGTACAGCTGCTTGAAAGGGAGAGGGCAGCTCAAGAATGTACCATCACATAATATGTGTTTTGTATTAGAAAGAGTAGGTAAACTTTCCGACAAGGAAAAATTATAATTCGATTATTGTTCCAAAAATAGTCAGCAAGGACAAAATCAGCCATAGAGGGTGGTATCACCACTTCTGAAACATCTGTGAAATACGTTTTTTCAACAGCATTCGTTATACATTCTTGATAGATGGTCGGTATAGGACGACATTCTTCATTTAGCACCTTTTTTTTCATTTCATTTAAAAAAGGTATTTTTCAATTATGTCATATTTTGCTATGCAGTCGATACATGATGTCGCTCTGTAATCAAATGAGTACAGTTCAAAATTATGTTTAAATTATAAATGTAATGTAATAATAATATTTAATAAATATTTATGGAGATTTTTACACAACGGATCTAGACGACTGATAAACATACTATAGAAAATACCCAAAGTCCAAAACAAACATTCTGAAAATATTTGATTCGACCCGGGCATCGAACCATGCCGGGTTCGGGGTGGCAGTCCCACTCTCGTGCCATAGCGCTACCAAGGTACTCACACATTTAATAACAATAATAAAGGTACATTATAGGTTTCCTTACTAAAGTAAAAATATAGCTAGTCCAGTTTATAATAATTTACTTACTTTAATATTTATTGTGACCGTTGCATTTCATTTTCTTCAAATGTGAACCTCGCCAAATAAGTGCACCATTTTTGGAATTGGAACACGATTACACTGTTATTTTTAATGTATTTTATCTCATCCATTATGAGAAATAGCACTAATTGTGCTTAAAGACTTAAAGGTTACACAAACTGTCATGGCTTGTGTCAATATATCAATATAGAACACTAATAAACAAAATATAATACGCAGCTAGTAACTTTTCAAGTGCTCTGATAAAAGACTTTTTGCTCCAGTGCTTCTTCAATAGTACTTAATAGAGAACAATAATGAATTAATAACCATGCCATTATGTACGTAGGTAGATTGAAAAGGAATAAAAATATCCCGAGATCCACCGGTGAATTAATGAGGAAGAAAAGGTAGTCAAGGATCTACCGGTGGATTAATGAGGAAGAAAAGTATTCAATGAATCCACTGGTGGATTCTTGAGGAATTAAAAGTATCCATGGATCTACCGGTGGATTCAAGTGGAAAAATAAGTATCCCCAGATCCACATGTGGATCGAGATTGTGGATTCAAGTGGAAGGAAGGGCGGGCACCTATGACGCAGTGATCTACCAGAGTGGCAGTGTATCACGTCGGATTCTCGCGCGTGCATTTTTATTAAACTAAGGCTGGTCGGGGTCACTGGGGTTTTCTTCCTAGGGTATACGAGGGTTGCCTTTTAAGTTGTGTCGTTTGAAATAAGTATAGAAAATCTAATAGATTATTACTATTTATTGTTTTTCAATGAATTTTCCACGATATTTAATAGACTTTTGCATGCGTTTAAACCAGTTATTAAAACATTTATTCCACTTCTAAGTGGGGGTAGTCAAAATGGCCGATTTGTATGCGTCAACAATTCTTCGGGTGAGCTGAAACGTTGACCAGGAAGACTTAGCTTAATTTTGGTTAACTTAAAAAAATAATTAGGGCTTGAGTCAGGGCTGTAAGGCGGATGATCTAAAATTTTGACATTTTCGTTTTGCGGGCGGTGCGCGAACTTGCATTGTCGGTGCAGTATCATACGACGCCTTGAATTGTTTTTCGAAATTCGGTGTTGACTTATGGCAAACAAACAATGGCATACCAGTCAGCGTTAACCGTCTTGCGATCTACTAGTACAATAGTGGCGAGCGAATCGACCCGGGCATCGAACCATGCCGGGTTCGGGGTGGCAGTCCCACTCTCGTGCCATAGCGCTACCAAGGTACTCACACATTTAATAACAATAATAAAGGTACATTATAGGTTTCCTTACTAAAGTAAAAATATAGCTAGTCCAGTTTATAATAATTTACTTACTTTAATATTTATTGTTACCGTTGCATTTCATTTTCTTCAAATGTGAACCTCGCCAAATAAGTGCACCATTTTTGGAATTGGAACACGATTACACTGTTATTTTTAATGTATTTTATCTCATCCATTATGAGAAATAGCACTAATTGTGCTTAAAGACTTAAAGGTTACACAAACTGTCATGGCTTGTGTCAATATATCAATATAGAACACTAATAAACAAAATATAATACGCAGCTAGTAACTTTTCAAGTGCTCTGATAAAAGACTTTTTGCTCCAGTGCTTCTTCAATAGTACTTAATAGAGAACAATAATGAATTAATAACCATGCCATTATGTACGTAGGTAGATTGAAAAGGAATAAAAATATCCCGAGATCCACCGGTGAATTAATGAGGAAGAAAAGGTAGTCAAGGATCTACCGGTGGATTAATGAGGAAGAAAAGTATTCAATGAATCCACTGGTGGATTCTTGAGGAATTAAAAGTATCCATGGATCTACCGGTGGATTCAAGTGGAAAAATAAGTATCCCCAGATCCACATGTGGATCGAGATTGTGGATTCAAGTGGAAGGAAGGGCGGGCACCTATGACGCAGTGATCTACCAGAGTGGCAGTGTATCACGTCGGATTCTCGCGCGTGCATTTTTATTAAACTAAGGCTGGTCGGGGTCACTGGGGTTTTCTTCCTAGGGTATACGAGGGTTGCCTTTTAAGTTGTGTCGTTTGAAATAAGTATAGAAAATCTAATAGATTATTACTATTTATTGTTTTTCAATGAATTTTCCACGATATTTAATAGACTTTTGCATGCGTTTAAACCAGTTATTAAAACATTTATTCCACTTCTAAGTGGGGGTAGTCAAAATGGCCGATTTGTATGCGTCAACAATTCTTCGGGTGAGCTGAAACGTTGACCAGGAAGACTTAGCTTAATTTTGGTTAACTTAAAAAAATAATTAGGGCTTGAGTCAGGGCTGTAAGGCGGATGATCTAAAATTTTGACATTTTCGTTTTGCGGGCGGTGCGCGAACTTGCATTGTCGGTGCAGTATCATACGACGCCTTGAATTGTTTTTCGAAATTCGGTGTTGACTTATGGCAAACAAACAATGGCATACCAGTCAGCGTTAACCGTCTTGCGATCTACTAGTACAATAGTGGCGATGTGAACACCCCTGTCTACAAACGAATCAACCATTTTTTTTAATACCCCGTGTGCTTGATTTTGGTCGGTTTTGGCTCATCCTGGCAGACCCATACATTTATTACTGCTTAGAATCTGAATCACTCCAATTCACCACTAAACATATCACAAACATGCTTTGACTTTCCTCGGTTGAATCGCTGAAGAGGTTTGCGACACTAACTAACACGGGCGGTTTTTTGGTCGTAGCTAAGCAAATGTGGTATCCAACGAGATATCAATTTCTTATGCCAAGTTCTTCGTGCAAGATTTTTTGGACAGTAGTCACTGAAATGCCCACGGATGCCTCTATTTCACGGTATGTCACATGACGATCTTCAAGGATTAGATGCCGCACGGCTTCGATATTCTCTTGCGTCATGGCGGTTTTTAGACGACTGTCACGTGGGCTTGTTCTAAAGTGTTAAGACATGTTGCTGCATCACTAAACACAGAAATGACCTCCTCAAAGCACTGAAGTCGCGATAATCCCCTTTGAAAGTTGTAGAAAAGTATCGCATTTCCTTAGATATTTCCATTTTTACAACCGACTTGTCACCTTTGAATAGACGATACAATAAAACTATTCGACCAATCTGAAAACTCTCGTGATCGCTCCGTGGTTGTCCGTACTGTGTCTGTGACACTTTACTGTAACCCTATCTTGCATACTAGGCCATTTAGATATATAGCTTCTTTTATACATAATGCTAAACTTATGTATTCTGCCTCGTACGTTATGGTAGCTACGCACTTCTGCTTTTGCGACTTCCTAAAAATTGCGGCACCTGCCAATATAAACACATTCCCGGAAAAACTCTTTCTATTTGTATAGCAGTTAGCGAAATCGCTATCTGAATATCGGACCGAAGACTTACCTGACTTAGAATAAATAAGTGCGTATGTTCGTGTTTGTTTTAGATATCCAACTCTCCTTATTGCAGCTTTTCAGCAGCATTTATCTGTATTATTAGCTTAGCTACCGCATTTGCTATATCTGGTCTCGTACCTACGGATAAATAAATGAGACATCTTATTAATTCTCAATACGGAAAGTTTTTATCGGTATCTTCTTGCGTCTTCGGATGTAGCTTTAGACCTACCTCCATTAGCGTAGTATGAATTTCGTTACTATGTTTATGACCAAATTTATCAATAATTTAATCAATATAATGTTTTTGTGACAAATTCAAGCTGCTGTCACTGCTGACAATATCTATACCTAGAAAAATATATTTCGCAACTCCTTAGTCTTTTAATTCAAACTCTTTTGCCAATTCTGATTTAAATTTTTCAATATAACCTCTTTCTTGCACGCAATAAGAATAGCGTCCGTATAAGCACAAAAAAAGAGTTTGTTTCCATCTTACATATTATTTAGGCAAGGTTCATTTAAAGATTGCTTCAAATAAATTTCTTTTAATTACTCGTCCAATCATATGTTCCATTGTCTTCCAGATTGTTTTAAACCGTACAATGATTTTTGTAACTTACATACGTTACCCCCTTCGCTATATCATTAAGCATCTGCCTAGATTTTTCTTTATTGGAAATGTCCTCTTCTATTTCCAATAGCTTTTGTAAGCTTTCCTCTAGTAGCTTTGGAATTTTCATAATACTTCCTCTTCTAGATATCTATTTAGGTAACCCGTATTGATATCTTCTTGATGTATTTCCATGTCTAGCTCCATAACTAACGCTTCCAACAATCTGATTGTACCAAGCCTCACGACTGAGTTTCGCGACTATCAATATCATAGCCCTTTTCCACCAATGTGGCTTTCTTCTTTTCAAACTTGTCGACATTTAGCTTCGTATTGAGTACGTAGCGACGTCCCACTATAGGTCTGTTTGAAGGTCTTTTGTCAATTTTCCAAGTTCCATTTTTTACTACACTTCGTATTTCTTTGTAAGTCGTCATCGTGTTCAATTATGCTCTGTTTGAGCAGGAACAATCCCCTCTTCCAACTCGCTCTATTGGTACAGTGACCATCCTCTATATCTTCTTAGGTTCCAACTTGACCTCTCTGGATTCTCAGCCTACCTGGAGCGCTTCGTCCTATACGTTCTACATCTACACTCGAGAGCAATGAATCCGGGTCACTCAAAGAATCCAAAAAATCTCGGAAAGTAAGAATGCTAGGTTAATGCAATAAATTGTATTTAATAGACAATTTAATACTCCTTAAATGAAAGTATTAAAACTTCTTAGTTATTGTAAAGTTATATCATAAAAAAATCAAATTTGAAAAGGGAACACTGTCGAAGATGGAACTACGAAATTACAGGATTTGTTTTTGCTTTTGTTTGTAATCTGTCATTTATGTTGGTACATAAACCAGGTTGATAGTGCTCAATATTCATTATTCAAGCTGAAATCATGTCGCTTACACTTGAAGAATGCACCAGAATACTTACATTGGTGGAAACCGGCCGGAGTCAGCGCGATACAGCCAGGACTGTCGGTGTGTCGCTGTCAACAGTACAAAGAGTTCTCCGACGTTACGAAGAAACTGGTTCTAACCTACGCAGACCAGGAACGGGCAGAACTAGGTGTACCACAGCACGAGAAGACCGATACTTGGTGAACACCATGCTTCGAAATCGCTTTCTCACAGGAACTGAACTCACAAATCAGTTTCGACGCCTCGGAGGAAGTAACCCAAGTGCATGGACAGTAAGACGTCGGCTTGCTGAATCTAACTTAAAACCCCTTAGACCTGCAAACGGCCCTAAACTGGAGCGTGGCCATCGTATTTCAAGACTAAGATATGCCCAGAACCACGTAAATTGGAGTATTGAAGATTGGTCGAAAGTTATGTTCTCCGACGAATCAAAATTTATGCTCTACAAGCACGATGGAAGACACAGAGTGTATAGAAGACCAGGGGAAAGATTCAAGCAAGCATGCATCGAAGAAAAAGTAGCCTACGGTGGTGGGTATGTACTTGTGTGGGCCGGAATTTCCTCTGAAAGTCGCACAGAGCTGGTGATCATAGAAAACGGCTCTTTAACTAGCGTAAGATATGTGGAAGAAATCCTCAACGAACACGTTGGTCCATTTATGGTCAATTTGGGTGAGGATGCTATATTTATGCATGACAATGCCCGACCTCATACAGGTAGGATTGTGAATGACTACCTTCAAGAGATGAACATTACTTGTATGGAGTGGCCAGCGCGCAGCCCGGATATCAACCCGATCGAGCATGCTTGGGACGAGCTAGGGAGATGCGTAAAACAACGAAACCCTCCCCCAATCACGCTTCCTGAGCTCAAAATTGCTTTCACAGAGGAATGGGAGAATATTCCCCAAAATCGTATAAGGAACTTGGTGTACAGCATGCCAAACCGCGTAAACGCAGTAATGGAAGCACGAGGAGGTAATACGGAAGTATTGAAATTCAAGAAAATCGTCATAAAGTTCAAAAATTTCATGTTTCCTATTTTTGTTTTAAGGAGAGATCAGCAGTTTTTTTTCTTTATGTAATTTTGTGTAAATAAAATGTATGGTGACTCATATTTTTTTAACTTTCATTTAAGGAGTATTAAATTGTCTATTAAATACAATTTATTGAATTAACCTAGCATTCTTACTTTCCGAGATTTTTTGGATTCTTTGAGTGACCCGGATTCATTGCTCTCGAGTGTACATTCTCATTTGGTGATGTTTGAGTTGGTTCTTCTGGAAGTAGAGGCTGGACTGATTCTTCAGGCACAACTGTGTCTTCGAGTTAAGGTATATCGAATCGTGAACTTATCTCCATTTCCACAAATCTCGTTGGTTCTAAAGTAGCTTGCACTCCACCTGCTATGGATCACGGGACGCCTGCTTTTCAGGTTTTCCCACGTTTTAACACCTAACATCCCTAGCAATAACTACTTTCCGATCTTGAGGCAACCATACTCTTTCTGATTTCAGGATAACCTACAAAAAATCCCTGTTTACTACGTGGTGCAAACTTATCTTTACTTGAATCTTTATCTAAAATGTAAATTTAAGCTCCAAAAGATTGGAAATTATGAATTGGTTAAACTTGTACCTATCAAAAAACTTTTCGTATAGTATTTCACCGTTGCTCGCGCTAGACGGGCATCTGTTTCTAATATGGCATGCAGTAACTACTGCGTCAGCCCAAAATCCTGGTGAAAGTCCTGATGACAATAGAATGCATTTTGCCATATCCAAAAGCGTTCTATTTATGCTTTCCGCACTACCGTTCTGTTGGGGTGTTTTGGGAATAGAGAGCCTCCTACCAATTCCTTCTTTTTCTAATTAGTTGTCAAACTGCCTATTGCAATATTCGCCACCATTATCAGTTTGCAAATATTTCATTCGTTTATCAGTAATATTTTAACACATTGTTTGTATATTTTAAAAGCCGTAAAAATGAACTCTTTTGACTCAATAAATATACCTCACACCATCTTGTAGAATCTTCTATACACAATCCATTACAGCTCGTAAAAGGAAACGCATTCATCTTACCTCGAAGACACGTTTCGCAATCACGCAATTTATCAACATCGGACATATTAGTTGTCGCTCTTACATCGCAATGAGTAATTAGCTTAAGTAAAGTGGATGTCAACTTTATCATTGGAAACCGCGAAACCTCGAGCACGTCGTTCCTTAACGTAAAATAAATCCTTCAGGGCCATACGTTGAATTCCTATTAAGTTGAATTCTCTGAAAGTTGAATTCCCATTATGTTGAATCGCAATATGTTGAATCCAAATATGTTGAATTGGCCATTACGGTGAATTCCCAATATGTTGAATGTTCTGAAAGTTGGAATCATTCTAGATTAGGTCTAATCATTATAATAATATGAAACAAAAAAATCTATTTGGTATTCACAAAACTTATATTTAAATCAGATAATAACACTATAATGATATAGTAACGAAACAAACTTAAACTACAGAATTACCGATACTTATCTCTAAGATGTGTTTAGACTAAAACTTGGTGTTTTAAAAGTGATGCATTCCTTTTTTTAAAACCAAGTTTTAGTCTAAGAAAAGTTATTTCTGTAAGGAAATTTAAAGGCAACATATCGTGTTTCTTTATTTTCCTTATAAGTTTTGAATACTTTCCATAGAAAATTGCCTCATCTCTCCTTCTTAGATTTTTTTAAATTTGTAAGTAACTACTTATCAATTTTACGGACAAAACGACTGGCCTCTTGAAAACCAGAAATATGTTCGGTGATTTCGGAATTCGAGTGTTAAGGCGGTGGTGATAGCCTTCACAGACATTGGTGGTTCTATGCACATCACCGGCGCAACTTATCAAATCGTAATCTTTGCGTACCCACTGTTCTTCAAATAATGAAGAAATGCTTGCATGTTTAATGTATCAGGAGCTGCATCTTGAATATCAAACCAAGCTTGTGCCATGTGTGTCGATGGTAGCAATACAAAATAAGAACCTAATCTTGTTATATTTCCAGAGTCGTAACTATGGGATTTTCTTCAAGCCAAATCTAATTCCTTTGCATTTTTCCAAACTGCTTTATTAAAATGTTGGTAACATCCCGTTACTTTTACACTTGGAAAAACGGCTTTAACCGCGTTTATCTGGACAATATCGTAGTCACATTTAAAAGTATTCATGTGAACTCCGAACCGCTCTTCTAATATTATAAATAAACGTTAATAAGTATCTTCGGCCTTATTTGGTAATAATGCATATATCATGGGATACACGTTTACGCTCTGTAGATCATAAAACACAACAAAATGAATAACATACATTTGGTAGAATAGCTTTGGGCATGATTTGAAGGTTCCATCACCATAATATGAA
This sequence comes from Eilema caniola, assembly GCA_949126895.1. Classification (NCBI taxonomy): domain Eukaryota; kingdom Metazoa; phylum Arthropoda; class Insecta; order Lepidoptera; family Erebidae; genus Eilema; species Eilema caniola. The sequence goes on along the minus strand of OX421460.1, from coordinate 34,305,418 downwards.
GCACTTTTCTGCGCATTCATAAACTTGTTAGACTTTGTAGTGCAAAGAATATTAATTTTATCACTTAGTCCGTCTTTCACTACAATAAATTTTTCATTTACTCCTTTTGGGATTTTAACGTCCTCTACTTTTTGGAAAATAAGTTTATCTGTGTTTAAATATCTTTTCCGTGCCCTGTATAGAGAACTTTTAATTGCACTATATATAGGTATTTCACATTCTCATACATAGTAAGTAGTAATATTTGTTGTATTGGATTCAAGTGAATACACACCTTTTGCCTCATATCACTTAATTATTATGATGTTTTAATTTTTCTTGGTTGCCTGTGCAAGTATGATTAGATTCTCGCATTATTGATTTTTTGTCTGCATGAAGAGTTACACTAGCCGAGCATATTTGTCTTTGTGTACAATTCCAGCGAGTAGTGCCATTACGATTTGTTTTATCATCTTTTGTTAGAGTAAATTTACCCCTTAATAAAAGTAAATATTTATTTTTACGATTGTTTATGAATTCAATTGCATTCATTTTATGGTAGTGATTGACAATTAAATTTCGTAATATAAAACAACAATTATGTATTTCACATGTAGGTACTGCAGAATAGGCAAACAATAAATGTCATCTTAAGTGGCTTGTACTCACTTGTAAAAGGAGATTTTGCAGCGACGATGATCACTCCAAAAGTTATAATATCGTCATCATCACGGTTAGTAGATACATCCATATTCGAAAAGTACTTTATACATTATTTTTTGAATTTGCATTCTAAGGTTATGTGTCTAAATTTGACATTTAAAACATTTTATTACGAACTAGCTTTTGCCCGCGGCTCCGCCCGCGTGGATGTCGGTTATCGCGACCAAACAAAGCCTATGTCCTTTCTCGAGGTCTAATCTACCCCTATGCCAAATTTCATCAAAATCGGTTCAATGGTTTAGGCGTGAAAGCGTAACATACAGACAGACAGACAGACAGACAGAGTTACTTTCGCATTTATAATATTAGTATGGATTACTGATTCGGTTGATTGTCTTTTTCTTCGACTTTTATCTTTCCCTTGTTATTTTCGTCCTTGCCCTTAGCAATGCAAACCTTATCAGCTCCATTTACATTACTTGCATTATTTTCTTCAATTATTTTGATTTTCAAAACTTTAGGATTCGGAAAGCTATCTCTCGCCTCTATTTGCACATCAGAAACTCTCGAAACTGCTTGGTATGTATATTATATACTAACATTATTGACACTAAATCATCATGAATCACGATTTCTATATCATGCAGTTTATTCTTTGCATCAAAGAAATTCGCCAGATGCTCATGAATATCGTCGCCTTCATTCATTTTGCATAATGTTAGCTGTTTCAACGAGGACGCCTACCTGACTGGTACTTTCGAAGCATATGTAGCTTCAGTCATAACTTGTGAGAAGTCTTGCAATCATTTATTTCTTAATTCGCTCGGCTTCATCGCTAGTATTAACTCTGCCTTCGCTTTCGCGTCTTTCCACTACCATATTCCTTCTTCTGCAGCTTTTGCTGACCTTGAAATTTTACCATCTGCGTAATCCCAATAGTGTTCTTTATTAAGATCGCCTGTACCTGGATTCGCCAGGAATCATAATTCTTTCTACCGAGGTTCTCAATCCTCACAGTCGTAGCCATTATATTCCCTATGTATTTGTACATACGTTATCCGATATTTATTTCAATCTCACTTTTTCTTCGGTCAATCAATATATGCACATAAGGCCCGTAACCATTGTAACAGAGAGTATAGATGCTGTGGAATGACTGAAATAAAAATATCTAAGAACGGGACGTGTACGTTTTATTGTTACAGTAAACAAGACAGAAGTATCAATAGTAATCACAGCATTCCAGAGAATAATTTGAATCCTTTCATAACACTTTTGCTTTTTGCTACAGTTATGTCCTTCATGTTTCATGTTTCTTATTTTATGGCCTTATATTGATATATATAATATAATATAGCTAGGACTAAACGAAACTTAAAATGCAAGGTGGACCAATAGCTGTGTCCACAAGTGTAGTTTATAAACTATAATATAGATACCTATAACCATCATAACGCAAAAAAATCAAAAATCATACAAATGTTGGTTACCCCTTTCATCCACTCACATCTTTAATTATATAAGTAATATCTGTATCAGAAAAGCCCTTTTTATAATATATTTCGATTTAAAAATCAAAGTTTTCCATGCACTGGCTTAGGGAAATAAAGCCACTTTCGTATTCTTTAATATAACTCTCAATTAATTGGTTTTTTATTATGGCATACATTCATTCATTCAAATTTTAGAATTTGGAAAATTAAATTTTTACGTATTTCTGCATAATTTTGGCAATTTTCCCGTGGGATCGTTGTTTATTTTATAGCCTTGTTAATAATGGAATAGTGCGCCTCGGGATTATTGGTCTTGGCCATAAGAGTTCCATTTATTTGACCAAAATTTATCCTTAATTCACCGATTAGCCATATAATCATACAATTTTGTTACATTGTCACTTTTAGGATTCTCGCTCATTATGTACAGCCATGCATCCACCAAATTACCAAATGGCAAATGAGAGAGCACAGTGCACAAGGGCACGTGCTTACGAAAAATGCTATTTTTGTTAAGGCCCAATACATTCGCTCTTTTTTTTTTTACGGCGTTTTTATAATGGAAGAAGCATCCTGTCACAGCTACGGCTTCCTCAAGGTCGATTGTGACAGATTCTATTTCCAGTCTTGCTGTTGTTGATTTTAACAGGTGAAAAAGTATTGTTGTTGTTCGTTGTATAATTCTAAATTCATGAGTATGCCAATGGTTTTACAACACCGTCAACTTCACCATGGACGGTATAAATTTGTATGGTGCGTTAAACTTTCCGTCACAGTAAATATAGCGTGTTTGGGCAAGTTCTACTCTGCTTCTGTGGCGAATACGAGGGTCCTATTCTTGCCATCATTGTAGTCAGCCAGCAAGAAGTCTACATATTGAATGTGGAACCTTAAAATAAATTAAAGCATTTTTATATTACCATGAATACCTACTAGGCTTTAACTGAACTATTCTTTCTTAGGTTAGGATTGGTTACATTAGAATATTATTTTATGCTAGTTTTGTGTTAATTCAAGTAATTTGTGTCGTTTCCTTCACTTTTTGAATAAATAAGATACTATCCTATATTTCTGATCTTCTATCATCTAAAAAATATAACAATCTACTAAAATATTAATAGAAGAACTGGAGAGAAAAAATGATTGCTCAGATCAGTATAGAAATCAATACCTCTGTGCACCACTTCTCTCCCAGTTGTTTTTCAGGCAATAATGGCCCCAACATTTTGGCTAGTGGTATTAAATTCAAGGGTAATGTATTATAACATAACCCTTGAACCTATAACGTTCTGTAAAATGAAAATTAAGCACTAACCTGAAAATCTCCCTGTTTTGGCACATCGCCGAAGAATTTCACGGGTCCTATTTCGAATGTTATATAGGCCCGATTTAACATTTTTATATCCGGACAGTCAGCAGAGAAATTGAGGCCTTTGTTCATAAGCTTATTAAGTTTACCTTCATATATAGTGGGCACAGGGATTTTGGTAACTGCAACCCTTTTTTGCATTTCACATATCGTTTTTTTTTAACTTTAGCCTGAGCGCTGTTGATCGGTGCACACATGTGTTCTGTTATTTTTATAATGTATTCTTCTGCATTCATTGTCAGGAACCCTCTACATGATGTGATTTGAGCACCGCCATAATATGTTACCATTAGTCTTGTATGTATCTTTAAAATTGTCTTTACGTTCTATTTTCATGTAGAATTATTATATATATATATATATATATATATATATATATATATATATATATATATATATATTATATATATATATATATATATCAAATGGGATCAGGTTCCATTATTGTCCAAACTCGCGAAACTCTGTGAAGAAGATACTTATAATACAAAAAAAGTTATTTGTCAGCAATAACGATCGTCAGATATTTATAAAATAAGAAATGTTCTATTGTAAGGCTAGACGCACATATCCTGAAGACCTACCATAATGCCCTGTTCACATTATTGTAGCGAATCAATCCAGTCCAGTGTTGGAATGAATTGTAGTGTTCAAATTATTTAGTGTTTTAAACACGTTTGAAGAATCCATTAGACTGGAATCACTCACTGTGAAAATGCTACTGGAATAAACTTTTAAAACAGGTCAAATTGAACGGCTGTCATAGCGTGGCATGATTAATCAAATCAGACCAAATAATAAATAATTTTGAAAGTTGGTACAGTTATTTCTTTAGGTACCCAGATAAACACACTAGTCCCCGAGGGGTGGGATTAGGGTTGCCAACATTGTCTGAATATAGTATTTTTTTTAAAACGAGCTATTAAAATATAGTACGCTTCAAAAAATATAGTACTTACTTTAGTAGAAGAGAATAAAAAGCGGCCAACCCTTCAATATCATTTTTTAAAGACCTATCCAAAGATACCCCAAACGTAGGGGCTCGTTGAAAAATAAATTGAGTTTCAGTTCTCCCCCAAAATTTATTGTTGTTTCTTTTTTTTCTATTTTTGTATGAAAATCTTAATGTGGTTCACAGAATACATCTACTTACCAAGTTTCAACAGTATAGTTCTCATAGTTTCGGAAGAAAATGGCTGTGACCTGTGACATGCAGACGGGCGGACAGACATGACGAATCCATAAGGGTTCCGTTTTTTGCCATTTGGCTACGGAACCCTAAAAATAGACTGTTATGCATTTTCACTCATTTATTTTTATAACAATATTTTTTCGCACTTCTAGATTTCCTTAATATTTTTTTGTTTTCTATGAAACTGGCGTATGCGCTTCATTACAGTCAATTTGTAAATTTATAGCAATTAAAAGCTCATTTTTTATCAATGATAAAGATGCTCTGTTCTTCTCTTCCCGTCATTTTAAATTCATAATAGAGAATATTCTCTCTGTGAATGCCGAAGTGGCGGGACCGCGGGAATAGAGAGCAGATATGACATAATCTTATATAAGTTTGTTAAATTACTTCCTGTGTTTTTAAAAATATGCTGCCATTTTTGACTTGTAGTTTTTCAGTAAAGTCAAGTAAATCTTTTACTTTTACATAAATTTCAGTGAACGTTATAATTTCATTGTAGAGTTCGTCCATTTTGATATTCAATTTTCCTCGTTAGTTTTTCTCGTAAATGGCTAGTAAAATGCATAAATATTTGGACTTTAATATTTTCATAGATTTCATTCATCATTAAAATATTTGAATATGTGTAGGACATTCTTCTAAACTAACAAAATAATCACTCAAAGCCTTCCAATTTAAAAGTATACAACATAAAAAATTATCCACACTAGGTAACAATGAAAGCCATCTAGTACCAACATGTCGTTTCAGCTCATGCCATTTACCTTCAACCGCAGCAATATTTTTTTTAGCGCTTCTCTACGAACTGCAAAAACTGAGAAATGGCTGTAGATTTTTAAAATAATATCCATTAAAGAAAAAAAAAAACATTGCATGCTTAACTGTGTTGTGAACTATGTGTGCATGACAATTACCCTTCACCAGATTTGGAACTGTTTGTTCAATATTTCTATAAAGAGAGTAATGAATACCAAAATTTGCATTGTTGTTATCTGCACTCAGACCAGACACCCTATCAAAGGAAAGGTTGTGGTTAAATAGTGAACTGTTAATAGCATTAAACATTCCATCTGCAGATTCATCACAATTTTCGTAAAAGTCTAATAATTTGTTTTGTATGCCATTCTCGATTTCAAAATATTGTACAACTAAAGGAAATAGTTTTATATTTTTTCTATTGCTTGCATCAGTTTGTAGACAAAAATATGTATTAGGGGTATTTTAATCAATTAGTAAAGTTTGTAAGGCATAAGGTCCTAAAACCTCATTGACCAGTGCTTCCATTTTAGTGCGTCCCAATTGTATTTTCAAAGCAGTTTTCGAGTCAGAATATAGGATTTTGTTAAGCTTTACAGTGCAGTCCATGCTGTTGTAGTAAAGATTGTGCTTTACAGTGTGGTAGGTTAAAGCAAGTTCACTTGCTGATATCTCATCTGTTAGAGAAGCAGAATTAGAAGATGAGGTTGATGCACCAAAAAGCAATCTAAGTTAGAATATTTCTTGTTATGTTCAGCTTTATTTTTGTGGGTCTTCGTTTCGCCATGCTGTTTAATCTGCAATAAAATAAAGCACCCTAAGCAAGCACCACCAACACCCCAAAGCATTCTTATTAGAGTTATAAAGCAAGTTAAAAATTTTACTTCATAAAATCAAACCAAAACAACATCAGCACCAACACACTAAAGATGATAAGTACAGTCAGTACTAGATAACTTAACATAAGCGCTTACCTGGCCAATGCCACTTTTGCCGATAGAAAATGTTACGTTACACGATGTACATTTAACATTATAAGGGCTTTCGGGATCTTCAGTAACCTAGTCATAAACTCTGACCCATTCTGGTTTATATTTCTGGAGTCTTTTTTTGTGTTTTTCTCTTTTTAGTGGGTGTCAGTGGAACACTCGCATTTTCGCTGTCGCTACCACTTTCCATTATTAAGTATACTACGTAAATTAATTCAGGAAGGACGTCTAGGAAATAAAACAGTATTAACACTATTAACACCAAATTAAACTCAAACTACAAAACAAAATAAACGAATGACAACATTAATTTCGCAAGTTAGCAAGTTTGACATTGTTGACGTACCAATTAGGCGCGAATTATGACAAGGATGCGTTCGGATTCTTGCCTCAGCGTGTGATCGAGGGACACGCGATTCTGGCATTTTGTGATTTTCGGAGTGATTTTTTATTTTGTTTTTAGTGACCATTATAGTGACTTACCATATTGCTGGTCTCGGTAACTAACGGGTTACAGGTATAGTTAAATTGCACTATAATTAATAACTAGGTACTGATATGAATAAAAATAAACCCCCCGACCCTCCCGATATCCCTTCTACTCACCCTTCCTCTTTCTCTCCCGCAATATTTCCCGATGTTTCAATGCCAGCTGACCAGCTGACTCGGTTTGCTGAGGTTACGAGCCTTAATGCGGAAAACCTAACTACCCTCTCTCGTAAACGCCCAATGGACGAAGAAATTACAAACATCCCTGCCCGTCCTCCTAAGCAACCAAAGAGTCAGGTGGCCAGAGAAATTTATAATATAATAAATTTATAATAATTCGCCTTTTATCGTACATGTGTCCCGTTTGGAGGCCTAACAATTTTCCGGAACTACCCTCCATCCTGTAAACTTTGGCCTCTTCCTGTGTAAAAATAATATAATTGTTAAGGATGGTGTTAAAAGAGTAGGCAGAAATCGTGTCTCAGTGGAATTCCCTTCTCCCCAGGAAGCAAACGCATTCGTTATCAACCCTGCTCTAAGAAATAATAATTTCACTGCCTCCATACCTACTTTCAATATTACACGTATGGTTGTAGTTAGTGGCGTACCCACAGATATGACAGAGAATGAAGCCAAGTCTTACATTTCGGTTCCCCCGGGCTCCGGTCAGGTCCTAAGGGTTAGGCGGATCAATCGAAAAGTTTTTAGAGATGGCATAACAGACTGGAGGCCCACCGAAACATGCATACTTACCTTCGATGGTCAGACCCTGCCTAAAAGGGTGTATTGTTGCTACACGTCTTTCCCAGTGAATCAATACATATACCTACCCCACAATACAGTGTCGGAAATGCTGCCGATTCGGGCACGTTGAGTCTCTGCAGATCCAAACCCCGTTGTTTTAAGTGTGGGTACGAACACCCGAGTAGTAGCTGCTTCGTTTCTGAGGGTGAAGCTTTCTGCGTGCTATGCTCTGGGAACCACTTTTCTAACAGCAGGGCGTGTCCGGAGTATGGCAGGCAAAGAGCAATCAAAACAACAATGGCAGAAAAGTTATTTCCTACGCAGAAGCCAGTAAGGCCATCCCCCAGATCTCGTGCAGTTATGCCAATGTAGCCAAGGCAGTGCCGGCTACCTCGTACCGCAAAACAATATTGTCGAGACCTCGAAACCATACACCGACTCTTTCTCCTTCCTACGATAAGACTGCCCGCAATGAGATTATTGGTTCCCTCAAATCTTCTCAACCAAACGGCTGCGCAATTTCCAACACTTCTCCTCGCGTTGATAATACCACTTCCATTATTGAACTCCTCCTGCAAATATTAACTTCGTTACTTTCTCCCGATTCATCTAAATTACCGTCCAACGTTGCCCAAAAACTCATTACCATATTAGAAAACTTCAAAAATGGCCCCATGCCAAGCCTTCCTACAATGGAACGTGAGGAGCATAGGTCATAAAAAACATGATTTTATTTTCCTTCTTAATAAATACAAACCTATAGCATGCTGCATATCTGAGACCTGGTTAAGCCCGGGCCTCAATTTTCGTATACCACACTATAATATTTTGAGATGCGATAGGTCAGACCACTATGGCGGGTGTGCCCTCCTAATAAACAGCAGAATTCCTTTTGTACCTGTGCCAATGATCCCTTCTTCTCAGGAGATGAATCTGGTAGCGGGTAGAATTGGGAACCTTACAATAGTGTCGAACCCATCCCTTCTGCCTCAGCTTAGAAATGTCCTAGGGATTATAGAGAGACCATTCCTCGTGATGGGTGACTTTAACGGACACCATTACAGGTGGGGCTCCGATCACTGCAGTACATTTGGAAATGGCCTGGTTGATATCTTGGATGACCTCAACCTGTGCATCCTAAATAATGGTTCTCCCACTCGCCGACCACAACCTGGGCAGAGGAAAAGCTGTGTGAACCTAGCATTCTGCACCCCAGATGTTGCCACAGTGGCCCTCTGGCAGTGCACAGACTTGTCGCATGGCAGTGATCACTACCCAATACTCGTCTCTATTACAAATAGAACTTATGTGGAAAAAAGCTCTCCGCCACTCCTTAGGTTTACCTTATCAAACCCAGATTGGCCTCAATATGCATCCTTATTAGAAGAGCAGGTCAAATGTCTTCCAAATCTTAATATTGGTAGTGGGGATCTCTGCGGTGCACAAGCCTGTGTGAACAGTTTTACTGCCGCTATTAACGCCTGTGCAGAACTTTCTTTCCCAGTGAAGAACAGCGTAAGGGGTAGGTTGCCATCTCCGCCATGGTGGGATAGTGAGTGCACCCAGATGATCAGAACCAGGAAAGAAGCTGAAAGAACATACAATGCCGATATGACTATGCACAACTTAATACATTATAAACATATTTGCGCAAAAACCAGGAAGCTACTCCGAAGGAAGAAGCGAACATGATGGGTTACCTTTTGCTCTTCCCTATCTCCGTCCACTCCCTCTTCAGTGGTATGGAAACGCATAAATGGATTTAGATCAGGCTGTACCTCCTCTTCGGCGTCTCCTATATCTAGGCAGACTGCGGAGCTGTTTTTTGACAAGATAGCCCCTCCATACGTGCCTTCACTGTCGGAGACTCGGCAGCCTCCTGTGGAGCTTATTGGTAGCCCCCCGGACTTGCTGTTCTCTGCTCACGAACTGGACATGGTTCTAAACTACGTAAGGGACTCCTCCCCTGGTGTTGATGGAATCCCATACTCATTCAGCTCCAAATCTGGAAAAGAAACACGAAGGTATCTATTAGAGATCTTAAATTACTGTTATGCTGAGGGTTGGATCCCGGATCAGTGGAAACTACAGATTATTATACCTGTGCTAAAGCCGGGCAAACATCCAGGTGACCCAAATAACTTCAGCCCTTATCCGCTTTCACCGGTCATGGTTATATATATAGAACGACTAATAAAAAACCGTCTGGAGGGATGGTGGAGTCGAGAGACTTACTGCCGAGTTCCCAGTTTGGGTTCAGGAAGGGGCTCAGCACTATGGATAGGGTTGGAGTACTTATAACCGATATACGTTCTGCTCTATCCCAAAACCAATCGGTAGTTGCCTCATTTCTGGACATAGCTTCTGCATATGATAGTGTCCTCCTCCCTCTGCTCAGGCATAAATTGCAACAGCTGAGCTTACCGGTGAGGATGATACAATGTATCTGTCAGATTCTTATGTCTCGGTCAGTTTCCCTGAGGGTTCAAGGAGAGGAATTTGGTCAGCGAAGGGTTTGGACAGGTTTACCTCAAGGCTCAGTATTGAGCCCATTATTATACAATCTGTATACAGCTGATATTGGCTCAGGCTTGAAAAACGACTGCCAAATTCTCCAATATGCTGACGATCTGGCTGTTTATGTCACAAACCTCTCTGTTACTGATGCTGCCACATCAATAACGGTCTCCTTGAACTCTTCGAGCCAGTGGCTCCAGGACCATGGGCTCAACCTATCTGCGCCCAAGAGTTCGGTGGTAATCTTCTCTCGCAAAAAACTTCTTCCCCAGGTTCAAGTTGGCATTCAGGACTTCATCATTCCAGTTGAGCGAAAAGCCAAATTCCTGGGTGTGTTTTTGGACTCGAAGCTGTCCGGCCTCCCACACCTTGACTACCAGGTTAAGAAATGTGAGAAAACTATCCCCATTTTGAAAGCTCTCGCTGGGGTCTGGTGGGGTGCGCATCCATTCACTATGAAATTAGTGTATACTGCACTGATCCGTAGCATAATAGATTATGGATCATTTCTACTAATACCGTGCAACAAGGGTGTCTTGGCGCGACTGGATGGAATCCAATTTAACTGCCTCCGAATCATATCTGGATGCATGAAATGCACACCTACAAATGTTCTACAGGTTGAATGTGCAGAGCCTCCTCTGGCGCTAAGACAGTATCTGGCGGCCCGCTTTCTGTTCCGGTTATTAAGTAAGGAAACTCACCCTCTGAAACAAAAAATAATAAAGGGGGATGACCACTGTCCATACGCACTTTGGCCATGAGGTGCCCACAGTAAAAAGTATATGAAAAGGGTAGTATACTCTACCACCATTGAATAACTAACGTAATATTGTAAATAAAAGTCCGGGTATAGAAAATAATACAGTTTTTAATTTTCACATAGATACACGTGTACAATCCATTTTAACTGCTGTTGAACATGATTTTAAAACTCAAACTACATACTCAAACCACTTAATGTTAACGATGGTACCAAATATGATATTTTAGTTTTCCTTTTATATTATTATTGTATTTTTTTTTCAAAATATACCGAAATGATCGAAGTTACTAATATTCCCTCTAACCCCTCTAACTAAGCTAAATTGCTTGTGCTAGGAGTGGGTTCACGTCAGTAGTGTAATGGCGATTCGAACCCGGGACCTCTCGATCGTAAGGCCGACCCCTTAACCACTTACTTTTATAAGTTTTTCGACGCTATTTTAATTATATATGAATAATTATATATATGAATAATTATTCATATATAATCAAAATATCGTCTAAAAATCCTGCAGGAGAAGATATATTAATTTGATGCCGTGCCCACCCCAAATACCATATAACAGTCATGACATGGGCACAGCATCCCACTGTTCTACGCCCTACAATGCAGTTACAACAATACTGTTGGATAGCAGTATGTCCGGTCTCATTATCACTTATTAATATATACAGGGTGTAATCGTTAAGTGTGTCCAGGCGATTACTCCGTAACTATTACAGATATCAAAAAACTTTAAACTGATATCGAAAGTACGTTACCTAATGAGTAAAATGACATCAATAACTTTTTAAAAATCAAACGAGAGGTATCTAACATTTTGACATTAAACACTCCCATACATTTAGTATGAGATTAGTAAAAAGGTTTTAGTTTCCTTATTTTAAGTGATCTACAATATTTTTCACGTAGCATGGGTACGGTGACGTTTGGGATTTGAAGTTACTAGAGATGTAGTCAAGATAAAATCGCATGAAATAAAATCGATTATATATCTTATCGAGATCATTTATTAATGAAGAAGAAATCGATTCTATTAACTAATAATTTTGAAGAAAAAAAGTAAAACAAAATTGATAACCTGTTTAATTATTTATTAAAAATCAAACATGTTCATCATCTTCATCATCATCATCATCATCATCATCATCGTCATCTGACTCGTCGACGTGAATAATTATTTGGGAATCAATTATGCAGTCTATTCTAATGTTTCGCTCCCAGTCATGTAAGATTAGATTTTTGGTTTTCTCCACTACTTTCTTCCAGTCATCGCCAGTGACATTTTTGCATCCCTCTTTCAATAACCCCATCATTTTTGTGGCTGTAAAAGGCGGAGCTGTATTTTTTCGTGCAGCGTATCCTGAAACAAGATAAAAAACAAATTGAGTCATAGAATTCAAGTAATAAACATAATCATATTTTTGTCAGTATGTAAATAGACTTTGGTTAAACAAGTTACCTTTGATTTGGGCCCAAATTAATTCAATGGCATTGTACTGACAGTGGTACGGTGGAAGCCTCAGGACTTCGTGACCATATTCGTTTGCCATCATATCTAATTTGTATGTCGTTTGGGGCTTGTGCATTTTTACGAGCTTCACTAGCTCCACCTTTAATTTCGTCTCATCGGCTTCCACATTATTGGCTTGGAGCCACTCGATCAACTCGCTCTTCTTATTGGAAGAAGTCGGCGGTTTGTTCAATTGCACGGAGTGATATGGGGCATTGTCCATAATAATTGTGCTGGGTTCTTCTAAATTGCTAAGCATATTTTGAAACCACTCCGTGAATACTTCCGCATTCATATCTTCGTGATATTCTCCCGTCTTTTTCGATTTAAAAGCAAGTAGCCCATTTTCTACAAATCCTTTCGATGTGCCTGCGTGACAAATAATCAATCTCTCCCCTTTTCCTTCTGGCACTTTGGTCGAGGCATGAGGTGTATCGTCAGTCCACATTTTACCGACCGTATGATTGGCATTCAGCCAAGTTTCATCCAGGAAGACGACATTGCTCCAATCGGTAATCGCTTTAGCCTTTTTCAAAAAGGTAACCCGCGCAAGTGCTATATCGCCCCTCTCCATGACAATTTTTCTTTTGTTTACTTTTTTGAATTGGAAACCAATGTCCTTCAATACGCGCCACAAGGATGTAGGACTTCCAGTAAACAAATCAGCATCTTTTAAAGACTTGACCAGCTTTAGAAGCGTCGGTAATTCTTTATTCTGGTAATAGTTATAAATGTGGCTCCGTATAGCATCGGCCGCAAAAATGGTTTACATCTGTTACAGATGCCTTTTTGGTTCGCTTTTTATTAGGGGTGGACAACTTATTTTCTTCTGTATCGTGAGCACCATATTTTTCTCGAGTGATTCGAGAAACCGTGTTCCGCCCAATGTCTAACGCATCTGCCACTCGATCCAAAACGTTGGACACAGGCAATAGCGTTCCGCCATTCTCACGTTCCCGCTCAAAGTAATCCCGCAATCGAACTACAAATTCACGGGCTTGACTACCAAGCACAGTCTTTTTCGTTCTTTTTGGCATTTTGCCAAAAAAAAACAACAAAACAAAAGTCAATAACAAAAAACGGTAACGAAAACAACAAAGCACAACGATAGTCAATAACAAAAACAAGTAACAAAAACACCACGCAAGCTCAAAACAAAGAAAACAGACCGCATACAAGGCAGACGCACTCGTACTGAGTTGATATAACAAGATGGCTGCCAGCTCATGCTTAAGCAGTGTTGCTATATTATAATAAAGCTCCACAAAGACAAAAATGCTTTGTTTAAAGTTTATTATTACATAATTATATTTTATAATCGTATTTTAGTTAAAAATACAACTAACGATTTATGATACTTTATTCGACAATTTATCGATTATAACGATTTTACTATGTCAATCTCTAACGCAACCTGTTCCGATTCACGCATCAAGAATTATGTATTTGGAATGTTTATATTTAAAGTTTAAATAATTACGGAGAAATAAAAATAGTTTTAAGTTAAAAATGCAAAATAAAATAGTTTTCTTTTTATCTTCGTATTAAGTGTTGTTTCCTGTATTCCGCGTTAGGTAAATTGTTTCGAAATGAATCATGCATGAAATGGAATTAGTCAAATGTCACCGTACCCATGCTACGTGAAAAATATTGTAGTACCCATTTTACCATAATCATATTTTATGATTACGTATACTATGACAATGATGATTTTCAAGTAGATACACGTGTAAATTAATTATCTTACCACTTCAAATTAGTAATAAACCGTGTTTCAATATCGCATTAAGTAATTTGAGCTAACTGAAAAGCAACACACTACAAAAAAAGATACTCTTTGCTGTTCGTTCTAAATTCAAATCTTTTATCTCGGGTTGTTGTTACCGCCAATTTATCGTTGATTTTTTTAATTTGCGTTAACAATCGTGATTTCTTCATTTATTGATTGCAAAATGGAATATTCCAAAAGAGAAAAGAGAGATATGCTAAAAATTTACTACAAATATGATTGTAACAAAAAAGGGGCCATTATCACCTACAGAAGTGAGTACCCAGATAGAGAGGTCCCTTCTGGTGTACGTACCTAAAAACCTTTCTACTAATCTCATACTAAATGTATGGGAGTGTTTAATGTCAAAATGTTAGATACCTCTCGTTAGATTTTAAAAAAGTTATTGATGTCATTTTACTCATTAGGTAACGTACTTTCGATATCAGTTTAAAGTTTTTTGGTATCTGTAATAGTTAAGGAATAATTGCCTGGACACACTTAACGATTACACCCTGTATACAAAATATATTTTACTGCTTATATGACGACTAGCAATTCTTGCTCTAATTAATAAGCAGTTAGGACCGAAGATTAAACCTTCCATAATGCTACTTCTATTATTATTGCAGACTTCAATTTGGTAACTACCATTAGCACGAGTGTGCTCACCATAATAGGAGCGGGCTTGTTTTATTTGGTATGTTCCACAAGCAATCAATATTAAATCACTCTCAGTTAGTATGGGCAACTGTATTATATTTTGGGTGTTAACATTGATATTTGTGAAGTCTGCCCTTGCTCTATTTAAATTGCGTACCCTTACATATTCTGCAAGATCATTGTTAGTGTACATCTTGCGATGAACAACTTGAAGGATTTGAGCTGCATCATCCCTGTCCTTTACTTTGGTGTGGAACTTATTAATTAGAGCACCTGCTATTTTAAAATCAACAATTAAATGTGTGGAGGCCCGGTTAAAATAATTCTGTCTAAATATTTTGAAGGCTGTTTTAAAAATGCCATTAACAATTTCTACAACCCATCGACACATTGACACTGTCCTTGATTTGTTATCATCCAATGTGGATAATTGTGTTTCACCCTGTCCAGGTGATAATGGCACATGAACATGATAACCACAAGTTTGCAACAGTGATAATAAGTCTCGGAAACCTCTATCTAATATAAAAACATCTCCGGTTTGAAAATATTGCCTGCATGGACTGGCTTCATCGAGGAATTCTTTATTAATGATATCAGCATCTGATGTTGTTGCAGGATAAGGACCTAAAATATCAATTATGTAACCATCAGTACACACAAATAGAAATGGCTTCACAAGATTGCGATACTTATGTAAAGAATGTTTTTTTTTTGAAATAAATAGTTTGTACTTTTTTCAATATGTGCCATCAGCAATTATAATAGGCCTTCCTTCTCCTCCAAACAGCCCATTAGGAATCAATAGGTTTCGTTGAGTTATCTCAGCTCTGGATAAATGGTTAATGCCCAGATTGACAGGCACAAAGTCTCACAAGCCATCTTCATTAAACGTTCCAAGGTGGTACGTGGCACTTGTAATAATGATGAGATCCGATCATCACTATCACCTGTTCTCAATTTCATGAGGTATGCTGCAAGTGCAAAAGGACCTCTATGCTTATTTAAAAGCCTAGGAGTTGAATTTAGAATTTCTTCATATTGCTCCTTTGTGAATCCAAGGTAATAATGTACAATATGATCGGGCATATTGTGAATATTTTCAAAATCTAAATGCATTTGCATATTGTACTTCAGTAAGGAAGCAAAGTCTTCAATTTGTTCAGCGCTGAACATTTTGATTGGAGTATCTTGCTCCAAAATCAAGTCCCAATTGTTAGTACGTATATGACTACGGCAAATCTTACAATTTGGTGGTACATAATAATAATTGTAGTTGCGAAACAAATCTACTCTCAACACATTTGGAACAGAGAGCCGATTAGGTTCATGACAGCCAGGTACAAAACATTGATTTTGTGTTATTGCTGCCCTGGAATAATTAGGTAACAAGATACTGTCAGAGTTGTGACTACCTGTAGGTCTTTCTTGTGGCGTATAGGAATCTTCTGATTCTGTAGGCGCACATACTGAGATGGATTCCTGTTCAGTAGAATCTGATGTAGCTCTGTCAGTCCTTCGCCAGTAATTATGACAGAGACGAGCCGTCGGTGGAAGCTAAAACAATAAGTAAAGGTGAATTTTTGGTTCATTATGCTTGTGTTATACTAGAATACATATTTATGTAACACCAGTATTAAGTGTATGGGTATAAGGGGCGCCATCAAAACCTTTGAGATCAAGTAAATATCACCTCTAAGCAAGTAAACCTAGTGATTGATACTCGAGACTAGGATGTGGACTTTAGTCTTTAGGCTGGGATGTCAGATAGCATTCCCTGTAATAAAGACCAAGTTAAATCAAATACAATACATACAAAGTGTAAAGTCAATTCTTATTATTGTCTTACCTCAAGTGGTGAGATCTGACGGGCTACAGCATCTCTTATCCGGTTTAGTTGTGGAGACTCAGACTGGAGAGAGTGTGCTCTAATCCTCAAAACTGATCTTCCACAGCTGATGCAGACATGCCCATGATCAGTTATTGGTATATCCTAACTTGTTCGATGACGTATGTAATTCGATGCGGTAGACCAACATGAATGACATACCAAACTGTCGCTTGATACCTGTACCTAAAAAAGAAATATGTAATTAGTTACCAAAAGATATCAGTAACTGCATTTCTTTTAGACTGAGTCATAAATAAATATATCAAAACATAATTTCTTACCTGTGGCCGTTGTCGTTGTATGACATCTCGAACTTCAGCTATTTCCAAAACATGTTTACGTATACGGCTTATGTTTAATCCACAATTAATGCACCGTAAATGTCCTCTTGGCACTGTAGCTCCAGGAGATTGTGAAGAACTTGGGCCGGGGTCGGAGTTTGCAGGGTCATCGTTCAAAGTAGATAATGTCGAGTCCAAATTCGTGCCGGGGTTATCGCGAGAAGAAGCAGCGGAGTCCGTGTTAAAGCCGTGGTCGTCAGAGTTAGATGTGTCGTCGTGGTCCATTTGCAATGCTTATTCGTTACTAAAAGATTAACAAAAGTGAAAAGCAAGCGCACCGTATTCGATCCGTAATTCGCGGTTTCGCCTTTGATAATGCCGTAAGGCGAAACCGGTCAGGAAATCAATAAATAATGTGGAATAGTACAAGTGTTTTCATTGAAGATGTGTAGCAAGTTCCACCAAGTGCCATCAATCAACAGTATAAGCATGTAAAAAGTAATTAGAAAACAAACTGTCAGAAGATTTTCAAACTTCGAATACGGTGCGCTTGCTTTTCACTTTTGTTAATCTTTTAGTAACGAATAAGCATTGCAAATGGACCACGACGACACATCTAACTCTGACGACCACGGCTTTAACACGGACTCCGCTGCTTCTTCTCGCGATAACCCCGGCACGAATTTGGACTCGACATTATCTACTTTGAACGATGACCCTGCAAACTCCGACCCCGGCCCAAGTTCTTCACAATCTCCTGGAGCTACAGTGCCAAGAGGACATTTACGGTGCATTAATTGTGGATTAAACATAAGCCGTATACGTAAACATGTTTTGGAAATAGCTGAAGTTCGAGATGTCATACAACGACAACGGCCACAGGTAAGAAATTATGTTTTGATATATTTATTTATGACTCAGTCTAAAAGAAATGCAGTTACTGATATCTTTTGGTAACTAATTACATATTTCTTTTTTAGGTACAGGTATCAAGCGACAGTTTGGTATGTCATTCATGTTGGTCTACCGCATGGAATTACATACGTCATCGAACAAGTCAGGATATACCAATAACTGATCATGGGCATGTCTGCATCAGCTGTGGAAGATCAGTTTTGAGGATTAGAGCACACTCTCTCCAGTCTGAGTCTCCACAACTAAACCGGATAAGAGATGCTGTAGCCCGTCAGATCTCACCACTTGAGGTAAGACAATAATAAGAATTGACTTTACACTTTGTATGTATTGTATTTGATTTAACTTGGTCTTTATTACAGGGAATGCTATCTGACATCCCAGCCTAAAGACTAAAGTCCACATCCTAGTCTCGAGTATCAATCACTAGGTTTACTTGCTTAGAGGTGATATTTACTTGATCTCAAAGGTTTTGATGGCGCCCCTTATACCCATACACTTAATACTGGTGTTACATAAATATGTATTCTAGTATAACACAAGCATAATGAACCAAAAATTCACCTTTACTTATTGTTTTAGCTTCCACCGACGGCTCGTCTCTGTCATAATTACTGGCGAAGGACTGACAGAGCTACATCAGATTCTACTGAACAGGAATCCATCTCAGTATGTGCGCCTACAGAATCAGAAGATTCCTATACGCCACAAGAAAGACCTACAGGTAGTCACAACTCTGACAGTATCTTGTTACCTAATTATTCCAGGGCAGCAATAACACAAAATCAATGTTTTGTACCTGGCTGTCATGAACCTAATCGGCTCTCTGTTCCAAATGTGTTGAGAGTAGATTTGTTTCGCAACTACAATTATTATTATGTACCACCAAATTGTAAGATTTGCCGTAGTCATATACGTACTAACAATTGGGACTTGATTTTGGAGCAAGATACTCCAATCAAAATGTTCAGCGCTGAACAAATTGAAGACTTTGCTTCCTTACTGAAGTACAATATGCAAATGCATTTAGATTTTGAAAATATTCACAATATGCCCGATCATATTGTACATTATTACCTTGGATTCACAAAGGAGCAATATGAAGAAATTCTAAATTCAACTCCTAGGCTTTTAAATAAGCATAGAGGTCCTTTTGCACTTGCAGCATACCTCATGAAATTGAGAACAGGTGATAGTGATGATCGGATCTCATCATTATTACAAGTGCCACGTACCACCTTGGAACGTTTAATGAAGATGGCTTGTGAGACTTTGTGCCTGTCAATCTGGGCATTAACCATTTATCCAGAGCTGAGATAACTCAACGAAACTTATTGATTCCTAATGGGCTGTTTGGAGGAGAAGGAAGGCCTATTATAATTGCTGATGGCACATATAGGCCTTTGATAATGCCGTAAGGCGAAACCGGTCAGGAAATCAATAAATAATGTGGAATAGTACAAGTGTTTTCATTGAAGATACTTTTTACATGACGATGTTGCAACTTATAAAATAAATTATTTGCAAATCGATTTAATATACATTTCTCAGTTAATCGACTCATTAGAAATTCTTTAAAATAGGCATATGTAACTGTAAAAAACATTTATTTTTATTTTATATTCTATTTATTAGTTACTCAATCGATAAATCAAATTCCAAATCATTATGTAAAAATAATCGATAGTTTAAACCCGATGTTTACTTTTCGAATTTCTTTTACCTCTCCGGATTTTGCAGCTTACATGATAAAATAATCAATATCATGTACTTTTCCCAGTTAATGGAATGAAAATGGTTCTTGCTAAAAACATTTTTATTTTCCCATTTTATGTATCGATTTTTAATCAAAATAATAATCGATAAGTAATTTGTTGCCGATTTTAGAATCTGGTAACATTATGTTCGCCATTACGCAGTTTGCAAAAAAAAAATGAAATCGTTACGGTTCTTTAATATTTTAGAACATTGCTCCGGACTTATGCTGGTAAACGAATAACTTGATTTGTAATTAAAAATAACGACGGTTTTTTTGCTATTTAGCATATTCTTGGGCAGTGAATGGCCATAACTTGCCATGCCCCTTTACACTCCATCTGTAATAACTCCAATTATTGGAGGCATAAAGAAATTCCACTGATTCTTCGGGCCTACAGATCTACTCATGGTTTGGAATGCCCACTGGTTAAGTTTGATAGACTTCCCCTCTTCAATTACTCATTTGAGATCTTATGCTTCAAACCTTATATATACGTAAATATTGGTATATCAAAAAATCCCCCCTCAGCAAACTCAACCTTTAAGGCGCTCTTGGCTAGTCGTTGGACTGGGTGGCATCAGTTTTATACAGATGCCTCAAAATTTGATTGCAGCAGTTATACCGGAGCCGCAGTGTATTACCATAACTCCAAGATCTTGCTTATGTTTAGATGCCCCAGGGAGGCTTCAGTGTTCACTGGGGAGTGTGTTGCAGTTTTGGAGGCATGTCTATACATAGAGTCACACAATATTAATAATGCAGCCATATTCACTGACTCATTAAGCTGTCTTGAAGCCCTTGAACAGAGCCCCTATCATAGCAGACTTAATACCTCCCTATTGCTGGACATAAAAAAGTCTCTATTTGCATGCGCAAGTAGTGGAAAAACGGTGCAGCTTGTTTGGATCCCAAGCCATTCGGGTATTGGGGGTAATGAGTGTGCTGATACTCTTGCTAAAGCCGCTATTAATTCACCATCATCTGACCTTAAGCATCTAACCTATCAGGGTTATGATCTGTTGAGCTTGCCTCAAGCAGGCCTCCAGTTATCGTGACAGGCTCACTGGCTTCATAGTAGTAGGAATAAAGGCAAATTCTTCCATTCGATCCAACCAAACGTTGCACCAAAGCCTTGGTTTTACCGGTATAAAAAAGTCGACAAGCGTATTATATCCGTCATTTGCCGTCTTAGCACGGGCTTCTGCTGCTCTTCGGTTTTCTTACACAAAATCCGCGTGAGGGACTCATCACTGTGCGAGTGTGGACTGGACGAGGGTTCCCTAGACCATCTGTTTTTCGACTGCCCTAAATATAGGTTAATTCCAGACTTGTATACCTGCCTTATCGATGAATGTCCCCGTCCCTATTAATCTGGCATCCCTGCTGGCTCATGCATCCCCAGAGGTTATGAGATTACTGATATCCTTCGTCCGATGCAATGATATCAGACTTTAATTGCTTCACAGTTGAAATTGGTGTAGTATCTTGACTACAATGCAATGATGTTTGTATGGGTTCATTTATTTTGAACCGTTTGTTCCAGGGTATGACCAAACTAAATATTATATTAACAATAGTAACAACAAGTAATTATAACACTAACAATGCAGTTGCGTAACCTCAATCATATCAACGTTTAACAAATGGGATAGGTACTTACAAGTTACAACTTAACCAGTTTGAATGGCATCTTTCACTGGTGGTCAACACTTGCAAAATTCTAAAATCGGCACCTCGCAAATTTTCCAGTATAACAAGGATCTCTATCGCATGTCTGTCATTGGCGGAATCATGTCGGCACCGGCATTGCTCGCCATAAAGAAAGATTGAATTGAATTGAAGGATGCGTTGGGTTACACGTATACGCGTATACAACTGTCCATTAAAGGCGCGATCAAAAATTGCGGGCTAGTTTTTTATTTTATTAGTTTTGGTGTTGCAAAATATAAATATTAACCTATTGTACTGAAAATATAGTATTTTCACGTACTATATATGTTTTCAACAGTATATAGTACAGAGTCCCGAAATATAGTACAATACTATATAATATAGTACGGCTGGCAACCCTAGGTGGGATACGCCGGTGGTTGATTATTACCGAAGGATTTGTCTTTGCAATGACGCTCGAAGTTATTATGACGAACAACTTCTTCATTTTAGCATTAATCACAATCGCATTCGAAACCTTTACCTTGGAGTCTTGGGTCCGCTTCACCAGTCTGATTGCGGATTTGACTGATCTATATTTGCCGTGAAGCGACTTGCAACTGACCCCACAACCAAAAATCGATAACGAAGGATTGCAGTTAGATCAGTTGTAGGACCTTTTAGAGCTTCAACTACCCGTGTGAATAAAGGATGAGTCACGCTACACCGTAACGTGCCGGAGCCAAGTATCGTCAGACGCACGGTCAACTACACTTGTGGACACATCTATTGGCCCACCTTAGAGTTTAGGTTTCGATGGCCCCTACCTGAATATGATTGCTAGATTGAACAAAAACTATTGATGCAGTTTTAAACCTGATACATTTTACCACCTTTTTCGATCGTATCGTTTTAAATTTGAATTCTGAATACCACAGGACATGGAGCTACGCCTAACAAGTCGCGTATGCGCCTTGATGAGTGCAGTTGATTTTTTAATAAAAAACATGTTTTATCAAAATAAATGTTTAATTATCAAATAAAAGTTTAATTTAATAACGCGTGTTGCCTCCATGGGCATCTACGACAGCTCTCATACGATTAGGCATAGAGTTTATCAACCGTTTTACGAAATTTTGAGGGATCACCTCCCATTCCTCTTCTATGGCAGTTTTCAACTCCGACATCGTCTGGGCAACTGGCTGACGAGCCCTAACACGTCTTTTTAGCTCGTCCCACATGTGCTCAATCGGGTTCATGTCTGGGCTTCTGGCTGGCCAGTCCATAACTGTGATGTTCATATCCCGAAGATATTCCCTGACGATGCCGGCCGTATGGGCTCTTGAATTATCATGCATAAAAAGGAAATTTGGGCCCACATAGTCCACGTATGGCATCACGTGAGGTTCTAAGCACTCACGAATGTACCTTTCAGCATTTAATGTTGGCAACCGTGGTCCCGTAACAACCTCAAGTTGAGTTTTGCCGCTCGCGGATATACCGCCCCAGATAGTCCATGAGCCACCGCCATAAGCAACCCTCTCTTGAAAGCAGCATTGTGTAAAACGCTCTCCCTTACGTCGGTAGACCATCTTCCTTCCATCATTGCCATGTAACGCAATTTTAGACTCATCAGAAAAGAGTACACGGCTCCAATGCTGCTGAGTGCAATTTAAATGAGTGCGCGCGAAAAGAAGACGCACTGTTCGGTGGGTTCGCGTTAGTTTAGGGCCATTAGCTGGTTTGTGTGGTACCATATCGCGTTCTTCTAACCTTCTCCGAACAGTTCGAGCGCTTACAGATACTCCGTGGAAGTCGCGAAGTTGGTTTTGTATCTCAATGGAGGTAAGGTGACGATTTCTCAAGCTGGTCGTCACGATGAATCGCTCCTGCCTCTCATTTGTGACCCGAGATCGTGGCCTTCCTTGGCGACGAACAAAGTCGGCAGTCTCTTGGTACCTCCGATAGACATTTCGGACCGCAGATCGACTTAAATTAAGTTGAGCACTCACATTTCTTTGGCTGTATCCGGCCTGGATAAGTGCCACAGCTTGGGCGGCGACTTCAGGCGAAGTATCCAAAGATTATTGATAGAACCTCACCTTAATGTTAAGAATAAGTAATGTTTGTTGCAAAACCAAAGAGAAAAATCACAATTTCGAGAATTAAATCCAAGTAAACGAATAAACTCAAGTTTTCTTATTATTCGATTGTTTAATATCAACGAACAGGCTCCAAATTGTCTTTTGTTTCTTTAAATTCTGTGTTCGAAATTCAAAATAAAACTATTGAATAAAATTATGAATGTGCCTGGTTCAAAACTGCATAAAAACTTTTTGCTCGACCAAATATAAATTTTTAGCTAGGACTAAACGAAACTTAAAATGCATGTGGCCAATAGATGTGTCCACAAGTGTAATTACTCGTATTATAGGTCCGCCAGGCGTAGCGGGACGGGTCGGGCCGCATCGCATTCAAACGCATCGTATCGTTACTGTACCTACCCCTATAGAAAATAATACCACAGTATAACTTTTTTTTCTGAAATTATGAAAGTATAACTCGTTAGACTACGGTAAGACTTCGCTATGGTATAACTAATTATGGCTGTATGGTCATAAAAAAATGTCTATTGAACATTATGACATAAGCTTTGAATGAACTACAATAAGGCTTACACAGGCTCATACCCCCGTTTAAAAGGTTGTTTAAGGAAGAGTATAATAACGGAATGTTTAATTAAGACGCGCTCAACTAAATGGCGTGTTTCTCGCTTTTACTAGTCTAACTGCGGATTTGGCTGAACTTCGACATTTTCCGTGAAGCGACTGCCATCTGACCTCCACAACCCAAAGGCGATATCGAAGCATTGTAGTTAGACCAGTTGTTGGACTTTTGAGGGCTCTAACTACCCGTAACGACTGCCATAGATGTTTACAACCACATCAATGCAAATATCTACATTCATGCGTACAAATATTTGCACTGAGCGGGGATCGAACCCGCGCCTCCTGCGCAGCGGCCGCGTTCACGGCCGCTACGCCACGGAGGCTGTCAATTATTATACAACATCAATATCATGAAAAGACCTATTATGCTGTCGAAATATTGTGCAGGTGGTAACAATAGGTAGCCCACAATGTAATATACCCACCAGTCTGAAGTACATTATTATATTCATGGTGTAGATCACGTGTCACTTTAGCAGAACAAACAAGATGACATTGACATTACAATAACTGACATACCATCGTGGGTTCTAGGGTTCTAGATATCGAATTTTATTTCTGAAAAAACTCAATTGGCGCACTTAAAACGTTCGTGATTTCCCTACGATTGTGATCCTGAACATCGGTCGTGAATGTCGTGTACAAGTCTTACGGTGGAATAATCTTTGGATTTGGACCATACAAATTTCATACTCGATTAAAATAGCAAAAGTTTGAATCGGTCTAGGTGGGGCTTGAACACGCGATCTTTGCCTAACAGGGCAATCTTTTCCTATTTCGATCGATTTATATGCTCTTCGTGGACAAGGTTAGGTTTTGTTCGCTTAGGTGCCATTCGGCTGGGTGCTATAAGTGGACTACACCGGTTTAGCCTACTTTATGAATATGCTTTTTATTTGGCGCAACTTGATATGAAAATGTCTAAAAATGTTAAAAACTACTGCAACCAGGCCTTAAATAAATAACTGCGTACGGAATTATACACTATATTTATTTATAGAATGACAACGTCAATCACGGTATGTCACAGTCCTTCATAGAGTGTGATACGTGACTTAGAAAAGTGTAACACCGAATAACACGTCCCCGTAAGTTTACGAATTCGAAACACTTAACAACAAATGCACGCTACCACGAAAAACTTCATAGAACAATCAACTTAATAGAGAAAAGAAATCTAATTATGACTTTTTGTCAATCAACCAAATCAATCGTTTGTCCATGACATTACGAGTACAATCAAACAAATCGAACAAAAAAAAAAACAAAAAAAAGTCAGTTAGCGTTTAAAATAGCACAAGTATGCAAGGCCATCTAAAAATGTGTTTAAGTCCTTTTTTTCAAAGTGTTTTTTAATTTTTTCTTCCCTATTTTCTTTTTTCTTTGCTCTTTTGGTTTCTTGAGACTGTGAATTTAATTTTTCAACTATTAATTCTGTATGTTTTTGCTCCTTGTTTAATTCTTCAATGGTCTTATATAAATTCCATTTCTTTCTGCCGAATAGGGTGTTCCAGCGGTGGTGCCATGATTCCACCTCATTTTGTTTAATTGGAACAGTGGTCCCTATCGAGCTATTTACCGACCAAATGTTAGGCGGAAACAATGGAGGCACTTTTTGCAAGTTTTTCTTTACTGTTTCGATGTTTTGAGTAGTCATTTTCTTATAAGTACCATTGACGTAGTATTTGGAAAACCAATTAGTGACTTTCACTGCATCCTTCGGTAATACTTCTTCTTTTAGTATTTCAAAAGCCTCAGGTATCTCATCTGGTTTTAAAAAGGCTAACGCGGCCAAATGACGCATTTTGTGAGAAAAAGATGTCGATTCTGAGTATTGTTTGGAGAGACCAGTAGACTGGATATGTTTCCAAATATTTTGAGTCTGGTGGAAGTAACAACACTTGTGTTTAGATTCAGGAAACTCTTTTTTCACCGCATTTAGTGACGCCTTCTCGAAGTCAGTAATTACTACGTCGGGTTGCAAATTGGTTCCAAAATGAGATGCTTGAGACTTGAGAAGCTCAAAAAATAGGCAATAAATTCTCTCATTTTTGTTGGACAGGAGCCCAAACACCAATGGTACCACCTTTTGCACGGTATCGTGCACTCCAATTAATCCGTGCACCGTATACATTTGGTTAAAAACTGTTGGACAGGTACGAAATGTTCCATCTAGGATCCAAAATGGTGACAGCTGGAGAAGTCTTATATTTTCTGACGTACCAAACAATAAAATACAATGTTATTCAGTACTGTAGTGAGCCAGCAGAAAATTACTGTATTTATCTGGAATGACTAGATTATGAAGCTTTTTTGGTGATGTAGGAACACCATTCATCCTTGCTCTATTTACCACCATTCTCATGGCATTTATACTGGGTAAGTAGGGGGCACTTCCACTAGGAATATCTTGAATCGCCGCCTGTATTACCTGTGCCGGTCCATCCATACTATGCTTCGCTGGTCTTTTCAGTCTAGCTCTCAATTTTAAGTCATCTATTACTTCTGGTTCAGGACTCTCATTATTATATTTTATTATTTCCTCAACCCCGCTATTCTTTTCCTGCAAATAATTACTGATGTTAATACAAAATTATAAAACTGGACTACCTTTACAAAACACTTAATATATTTTATCACTAGCTTTTGCTCGCGGCTTCGCTCGCGTTAACAAAACAGTACTTTTTTCGAGATAAAATAAAAGGTACCTTGTTAAGGTACTTTGTTTTCGCATTTATAATATTAATTAGATTTAATCGTAAAGGTAATGTAAAATAAAATTATGCAACTTGTATGTACAATACTTAATAAAACTTCTTACAATCTTACCTGAGTTATTATTCGCGATCCACAACAGTATGTCCACTTTTTTACACAACTGCCAATAACATTTTGTATTTAAACGTCTGTCTAAAGTAAACAAATATCCTTCGTGTAGCAATAGTCTTTTATTCTTTTTAGATACTAGAAATAGTAAGTGCGCCATCATAACTGACCGCAAATTCCCATAACAAGTATTGCAAGAACGGGTAATACAGCTAATATTTTTCCCATGTACCCGCTAAGGAAAAATATAATTATGTATTTGGTTGATTGACAGATTGACACATAATTATGACTTCTTTTTCTATTTAGTTGATTGTTATATGAATAAAGACTTTTTACGATGACTTTTAGAGGTTTAGTTATTCGAGATCACATGGCTACGGTGTTCAGTTTTAAGTGGTAGCATGCATTCTTTGTTAAGTGTTTCGAATAGGTGAATTAGAGATTTAGTTATTCGAGATCGCATGGCTACGGCGTTGAGTTTTTCGAGGTAGCGTGCATTCGTTATAAAGTGTTTCGAAAAAGTGAATTAGAGATTTAGTTATTCGAGATCGCATTGCTACGGCGCGGCGTTAAGTTTTTCGTGGTAGCGTGCATTCGTTGTTAAGTGTTTCGAATTCGTAAACTTACGGGGTCGTGTTATTCGGTGTTACACTTTTCTAAGTCACGTATCACACTCGTCTTCATAGTCTTCTCTTTCATGGATGTGGATGTAGGATATTTAGCAGGCCTCCCACGTGAATGCGCCCTTGCCTTATGCTTCTCAGCTCGCAGCATCTGGCAGACGTGACGCCTGACTTCGTAGTAAAATCTACCGATGCACTGCTGCACTCGACCGAATTCCTACTTGTTCGTAGTACCTACCATAATAACAGTACCTGTACCTGTTCCCCAGAAGGAAAGGTATTGGTAACTGTAAGATGTCAAAGCTTAACCTAAAAAGTAATCTCATAGAATCGGATCAAGTAGGCATCTACGTCAAAATTGATGATCTCTGCTGTTGCCTTTTTGTAAAGGAAGACTGGAATCGATTAATCCAAATTGAAAGACCTATGCGTCATAAAAGCACGATGAGACGTCCAAAGGAAACGCAGTGGTAAACCATGTCTGACAAACATGGCCATAACGCGAAGTAAGAACAAAGGCCAGCCAAATTTAACAGATGCTACCGTACGTTGCAGCAAATGTACAATTATGTAATATATTTAATTACATATATTGATAACTTTCAAGTTGGGTCAATTAATCTATTCATATTTTAAATGTCTATTATAAACTAAAAAAAAATTAGAAATGGTTGAAACAGCAAACAAAACGGCAGTGAATTTTGTATCGACTGTAATTTTTTTTTTTGAATTATTAAAATGTTGTGTTGCGTTAAAGTTCCCTGTCTGTCGACACCTGGCGGAGCTAATTGAATTGTAAAACCTTCGTCATGGCCCTTTGGCGGTCAAAATGATGTCGATTATGATTATTACCAATAATAATTTTTGTTACCGCACCGGGATACAAGAAGGGAACGTAAAATTTGCTAACAGAATATAACACCCTCCAAAGCGAATCTTTTGAAGTGTTCGGTTATAAAATTTTACCCGTTCCCAAGTATAATAAAATATATTAATAAACGAATGCGAAAATAGGCAAGAGCACTACACCCTAAGGGGACATTTTGGAAACAACCGACGAGGGATGTTCGCCGCGAGTGCAAAAATTTATATAATAATAATTCCGGCTCATGCGAACGGGACAACCCCTACATGGGGGAAGCTTACACAACACGAACAGCAAAAGCTCCTAATGATAAATATTAGCTCGCACCTCCGCACACCTAATGGACTTTACAATTGCTTCATATAACGTACTTTACATTGTAACCTATTAAAAGGACGCAGATGACGCATTAACCTACTTGTAAAATCATACATACTTATCTATACAAAATGTATCTAGGTCCAACATAAAATATTAATAAAATGAGTTATAGTACAAAAAAGCGAAACAGTTCTGCCTGATTATCAATGAATTGATATGAATATTAAAGATGTCCACTTAAGCAATTAACACGTCAGTGAGACATTCGCAAACATGATTGACAGGGTTTCTGTTTCAACAGAGTTCACTTAATGCCGCCACGGAAACTAATAAATTATAAATGAACAATCCGTTTCTCACTAATATGCCACGTTGCCACACGTCCAAACAAGATCTCAACGCATAAATCAACTCTGAAATAGAACGACGATGTACCTATGCGTGTACACTACTTCCGTTAGTCTGGTATAGTTTAATAAATACTACTTATATTTTTAAATTTAGTTTCTTTTTATCACTAGTAATATTATCCTTGTTCATAACATCCTAATTAATCGACGGTATAGGCAAAAAATCTTGATAAGGGTCTCATTTCTTAAATATTTCTGCTGATTAGACCATTATGTAGTTCGATTAAATAATGTATTTAATATTATGATTATTATTCAAGACGTACTGTATATTAAACAGTGGCTCGTGACTAGCGTTCGATTGTCAATTTGTCGTGTGAATGTGTGATTGTTGGCGCACGTGGGCCATTAAAGCTCTAAAAAGGTCAATCGTGCACTGTAGTAACCACGCTTTTCATGAGTTTGGATGCTCTTGCTTGTTCATAATATGACTTGCTGATTAAGTCGCTATACGCTCCGAATATTCTGCCTCGTAATTCGACCACATTCCGTTATGCTACTCACACGCAAATGAAGCATTGTTCAATTTAACAACAAATCTCATAAAAACATTCAAATCTGAAATAAAGTAGCAAGCTAATTATATAACTACTTTAATAGGAACTTCTTAATACATGATAAAGTCGAAATCCAATTCGTTTTTACTGGCTAGGCAGCTAATAAACCGCTTTATTACCTTCATCTCCATATTGTGAGTTAAGTTTACTGATTCGATCTTAGATCAAAGATCTCGAACCCGTAGACATGTCTTTTCTTTTCTGCCGTTATAAACAACAATATTGTTATTGTTTACATAATAATTGTTATAACTTAATGGTTTTCCACATTCATGGTCTTTAAAGTTTTAAGAACTGGTTCTTATCACTTTTCGATATTTTTTTCGATGCAATAAATCTCTCATTTATGCAATAAAATGAGCTTCGCTTGAAGTATAGGTACGTCATCTTCTAGTTTGAATAATAAACGTTATGCACGATGAGAACGATATCGCGGTACGGTCCGTTGCGAGTTGGCAGGAAAATATGACCGATTTCATTGTTCTCCCTGTGCTATTCGAGCCTGAGAATCACTTGCAGCCATCAACAACGCGGATGCCACTTAACGAGGCTTGTCGAAGCTATGGAAAATAGGAACGGATGAACGGATGAATTACCTGTCAGCTATTCAGTGATAACAGTTAGATAATACATATTACACGCTCTGTAGCATCTTACAATTGAGTTGGAAAATGTGTGCAAAATTTCAAAATGTATCATGTTACTAATGATATTTTGTAGTACAAGCTCGAAGCTAATGTAATAGAAAAAGACGGGTTGCCTCTGGGAGTGCCGGCAGAAGTGAAAATATTTTCTTTTTTTCTTTCTTCGTTATATACATAGAAAAAGATAAAAAAGAACATATTCACATTCAGTATTTTTTGTTCAGGAAGGTTTACTATTTATTATTTAGGTTTTAATATTTTCTAAGTCTTCTCGACAAGACTTTTAGAAGTATCTGTTTTAATATTACGTTTAGTTCACAATGAAAATAAAATATCAGCGAAAAGGGTTCTATGGTAAATAAACGTGAATTGCGTGAAACGTTGGCTATAGGTTGGCTATGTCGAAATCATATTTTCAGTAGAGCAAAACTTAATGGTATTATTTTTAAAAAAAAGACGGGTTGCACTCTGGGAGTGCCGGCAGAAGTGAAAACATTTTCTTTTTTTCTTTCTTCGTTATATACATAGAAAAAGATAAAAAAGAACATACCATACCATACCTATAATATAGCGCTAATCATAGAACCTATCACTTATTTTCTGCTAATTTTCTGTCAGAAGAAATTAATAAATTATGAAAAAAAAAAAATCACAAAAAGTAATAAATTACAGAAAGAAAAAATAATCATAAAAAGTAGATAATAAATTACAAAAAGAAAAAATAATCACAAAAAGTTTCAGAAGGCCAGGTGGTTTGAACCCGATACTATCTGAAACTATAAGGACTTACAGTCGAAGTGCTTACCGTTTAAGCTACGACGCTATCTATCGTAACTTGCAAAATAGATAGTCTGTACCTAATCTTGTATGACGTCAGTCGTCGGTTACGGTTCAAAGGCCAACTAATCCTGACGCTTCCTTAACATTTTACACCCATCCAACGCCGCTAAAGAAGTTTTCACTTAAAAAAAAAACATAAAATTTAAGCAATGGCCGTAGGATCTAAGCAGTTTACTATTTGACACTAGAATCTTATTAGTTTTCAACTTAATTGTTACTTACTTAGTTTAAAAATACCCTGTCAATTGGTAATTCAGAACCGAAATACAAGTATATAGATTAAACAACATAAGTATCGTTCTCGTATTCAGAATTCAGTGGAAGTGATTTATTATTAATGTTATGATCCTTACTTAACTCCCTTAACCGTGAACTCAAGATAATTAAGTTTTAAGTATGTAGTCTTAAGGCGCCCACTCACTAACAGTTTACCGGACGATATAAATCTGTCAGTTAATCGCAATAACCCACACACTTACAGTTTCCTTAACGATTTTGGACTGACGACTACTACGATCCGATAGTGTGTGGCCGCCGAACGATTCCGGACAGTTCTAAGCCGGACAGTCCTAGGCCGTCAGGGCGAACGAGCATATGTCGAACGACGGCCTGTCGATCGACGTTTCGTGTCAGCTTTTTTACGTAATAAACTTAGAATAAAACAGTGAATTAATTTTATTCTTTTGTCTGAAGTAATAACATTATGATGACATATACCTACATCACTATTTTTTACTAAGATTTTATTCATTTTTTGTACATAATCGTCTATATTTCTTATGCACATAGTCCATTAGATTCAAAATGGCTAACACCTATTTCTCACAATGATTAGCACGTACTTATATAAGAATAACGTAGTGCAAGCTAGTTTCAACCTTATTGACATCACAACAAATATAGTTTTTTTTTCTTATATTCGTGATCAGCAGCATTTATTTATGCGAAAAAACATGTAATTAAGAAAATGTCAATAAGGTCGAAAATCGCTTGCACTTTTTCGTAGTCTATGTAACTGATATCAGACCATTACCGGCAGGCGATCGTACGACCTAAAACTGACGACTCGCAACTGCTAGTGTGTGGTCGCAAAACTGACAACAGGGAATTGCCGGCAGGCCAAAATCGCTTTAGTGTATGGGCGCTATCGGCTTAGGACTGCAGGCCGCCGGACAGATCAGGAACTGCAGGTGGACTGCAGGCGGACTGTTAGTGAGTGGGCGCCTTTAGGAATCAAAACGTCTGGACGTATCAATATCGAAGGGCGTAACCTTCTGAAGTATTATCAGGTCATCAGGATGATAGTCATGTATACCTTTAAGTTCGGTTTGGACTTTAGTAGGTATGTATAATTTGTACGAATTAACAAAAAAAAACTAAGTACACTCGAGAGCAATGAATCCGGGTCACTCAAAGAATCCAAAAAATCTCGGAAAGTAAGAATGCTAGGTTAATTCAATAAATTGTATTTAATAGACAATTTAATACTCCTTAAATGAAAGTTAAAAAAATATGAGTCACCATACATTTTATTTACACAAAATTACATAAAGAAAAAAAACTGCTGATCTCTCCTTAAAACAAAAATAGGAAACATGAAATTTTTGAACTTTATG
Source organism: Eilema caniola (assembly GCA_949126895.1). Classification (NCBI taxonomy): domain Eukaryota; kingdom Metazoa; phylum Arthropoda; class Insecta; order Lepidoptera; family Erebidae; genus Eilema; species Eilema caniola. The sequence goes on along the minus strand of OX421460.1, from coordinate 34,272,584 downwards.
ACGATTTTCTTGAATTTCAATACTTCGTATTACCTCCTCGTGCTTCCATTACTGCGTTTACGCGGTTTGGCATGCTGTACACCAAGTTCCTTATACGATTTTGGGGAATATTCTCCCATTCCTCTGTGAGAGCAATTTTGAGCTCAGGAAGCGTGATTGGGGGAGGGTTTCGTTGTTTTACGCATCTCCCTAGCTCGTCCCAAGCATGCTCGATCGGGTTGATATCCGGGCTGCGCGCTGGCCACTCCATACAAGTAATGTTCATCTCTTGAAGGTAGTCATTCACAATCCTACCTGTATGAGGTCGGGCATTGTCATGCATAAATATAGCATCCTCACCCAAATTGACCATAAATGGACCAACGTGTTCGTTGAGGATTTCTTCCACATATCTTACGCTAGTTAAAGAGCCGTTTTCTATGATCACCAGCTCTGTGCGACTTTCAGAGGAAATTCCGGCCCACACAAGTACAGACCCACCACCGTAGGCTACTTTTTCTTCGATGCATGCTTGCTTGAATCTTTCCCCTGGTCTTCTATACACTCTGTGTCTTCCATCGTGCTTGTAGAGCATAAATTTTGATTCGTCGGAGAACATAACTTTCGACCAATCTTCAATACTCCAATTTACGTGGTTCTGGGCATATCTTAGTCTTGAAATACGATGGCCACGCTCCAGTTTAGGGCCGTTTGCAGGTCTAAGGGGTTTTAAGTTAGATTCAGCAAGCCGACGTCTTACTGTCCATGCACTTGGGTTACTTCCTCCGAGGCGTCGAAACTGATTTGTGAGTTCAGTTCCTGTGAGAAAGCGATTTCGAAGCATGGTGTTCACCAAGTATCGGTCTTCTCGTGCTGTGGTACACCTAGTTCTGCCCGTTCCTGGTCTGCGTAGGTTAGAACCAGTTTCTTCGTAACGTCGGAGAACTCTTTGTACTGTTGACAGCGACACACCGACAGTCCTGGCTGTATCGCGCTGACTCCGGCCGGTTTCCACCAATGTAAGTATTCTGGTGCATTCTTCAAGTGTAAGCGACATGATTTCAGCTTGAATAATGAATATTGAGCACTATCAACCTGGTTTATGTACCAACATAAATGACAGATTACAAACAAAAGCAAAAACAAATCCTGTAATTTCGTAGTTCCATCTTCGACAGTGTTCCCTTTTCAAATTTGATTTTTTTATGATATAACTTTACAATAACTAAGAAGTTTTAATACTTTCATTTAAGGAGTATTAAATTGTCTATTAAATACAATTTATTGCATTAACCTAGCATTCTTACTTTCCGAGATTTTTTGGATTCTTTGAGTGACCCGGATTCATTGCTCTCGAGTGTATGTTAATCCGCATTCTAGATTTCATAATACAAGGTACTTTAGCTATGCTTTTACCATGGGTAGATAGCTTTGTGTAGAATGTTGTAGATTTATATTATTATTTATTATTATTATAATAACTACTACACCGACCTCAACAAAGTCTTGTATTTTGTCTTCTGAATAAATTGGATGTTCAGTTATGTTGCACGTTTTTTGTCTCTTTTGGTTATTTAAGTCGATTTATTATTTTTACTAAATTGTTTATATGCTTAGTTCATTGATTGAATAACTGTAAATCTATGATTCTCTGAAAGCAGTTCAAACCACTGATGTATAGATATGTTTGTTTTCTTGTAAAAAAAGGTTATTCCATTAAAGATGTCACTATCTACCCTGCAAGGGTTGAGAAGTGTGGTGGGTGCTACAATATTCACTCTAATCGTAGAAAAAAAATAGTCAGGACCAGCCAGCCCCTTTTACTTTTTCACCAAATTTATAAGCTGTTAAGTTCTATGTAACTTCATAGGCGCAAAGTTGTGGCACGTCAAGTTTAATTACATATATAAAATATATACTAGATATTTATTTATGTATATTGTATTGTATACGAATCGTAATTTAGTGGTGCTAATTTCTAGTTTATTTGGCACGCAAGGGTGATGGGAGTTAATGTGAAGCAGTCTTACTATACATGTGCAAGGTGCAAATCAAGCAATAATGCGAGGCCGAGGCCAAGTCGCATAAAAAAGCAGTACGGCCGTATCACCATCTTCTCTAAGCAGTTCCGTTCATTTTTGACCCCATATAACTTCGTTGAGGATAAAAAGCCTGAATTTTCAATAACCATGCAGTTATTGTATAAGCACGGTGTGTTTCAAATTTTAAACAATATGAACCAGTAGTGTGAGTATTATAATTAGTCATAGTTACGTAATTTGGTCATTCTCTGACTCTCATACTAATTGACTGATCGATCATCAAACCTAGGCATTTCTAGCAGACAAAGAAGCTTCAAATTTAAAATACACTGAGTGTTTAGTGTACAAATCATCAATTTCGTCTAGTTTTCTGGATACACCAACTGTATAAATGCACTTGTAATGTCATATATGTATATGGGATTAAAAAGTTACATTTGCAGTGAATGAATAAGTGTACTTGTATTCATCCAAATTAATACATATATTATTCCACAACTAAACTACTGAACCGATCTTGATAAAGTTTAGTACACAGATTTTAGTGAAGTAGAGTCGAAAGGGGCAATATAATATAAACAATTTATATTATTTAGTATAGTATGCATTACTTGTGGGATACATCGTGTTTTCATGCGATGGCTGTGGCCGATGGGTGCTCTGTATACCGGAAAAAACATCTTATCTCCAAAAATATAATGGAAAAAGCGCCGAACTCGTTGTGGCCAAGCTGCTGTTGTCATTTTTGCATGAATTATAAGTTCTCTCACATTTGACCTTTCGTATGTATTGAAAAATTGATTTTATTGTAATAATGTCAGACATAATTTATAGGAGATTTAATGGAGATAAATAATGTAGAAGTAACTAAAAATATATTATTAACTAGCTGTAGCCCGCGACTTCTTGAGCGAAAGGCTGTACTGTACAGTCTTATTTTTACGTAGTCTGAATCTTTATGCTGGCTGTAACATGCATCGGAAATGTACTTAGAACACACACCCAAGAGAAAACGGCGGATTCAGGTTTTTTTTTGAGTCTTGCTGGTAAATTAAAAACCGTTCTCAGGTAAATATATTCTCCCAGGGAGTCCCTGGATTTCATCTTATAACTTTATCTGAACATCAACATATACTTAGTTACCGAAGTTATAACAAATTCTGCCAGCTCGGACGCCCCGGCCCCCGGCACATGAGTTCCGTGTCGTTGAAAATACTTAAATATTTATTATTTTTATACATTGAGTCAATTTCTAAGTATGTACCTATAGGTAAGACCTCAATGCGCGACGTTTCAGTTCCTTTAAAACTCCCGTTTTCGTTTTCAGCTGTAAAGCAACCAAGCGTCAACTCAAATAAAATAAAATTAGTACTCAATAATTAAAAGCGATTTAAAACGTTAAAAGTGTATTATTTCAATAAAATATGTAATCTAGAAAATTTATTCTATTAAATTTCTTGTATATTTTTTTAAGAGATCGCTCACATGTAAATAAGTACTATAATTGTACGAGCACTTGTCTGCTCGAACCCTTTGTTGCACGAGGTTAAATGATACGCTGACGTACTTGAGAACGTTTAATTGTACCATAACCTACGTGCTTACACTAGTGCGGGAATTTGAGAACTAATTATAAATGACATAATTTCACAGTTAAATATAATGTATGAAAATGCTGACGCGAATATTATAAAAAACTTAATGTACGAGTACTGGCTCGTACAATGATATTTAACTTACCCTTGCATCAATATGTTTTAGAAAACCTTTATACAATGAATATTCTTTCTTATTTGAAAATATAATAAATATTCAAAACAAAACTATGTAAATAGGTATCGCAAAAGTATTGCACTTTTTGTTTTTAATGTCAGTGAGATGTAAAAAAGAATGAGTTGGTACCAAGGAGGTTTTATATGGGTTTTATATAATATACAGTACCTGGGCGACCGAGCTATACAAAATGTTTTAAACAATAGAGACATTATTTTGGGCAATGACACAAAGGTTTATACAGCCAAGTTTAATGATACCTATTACATTTAAATTTTCTTTTTGCATGATATCAAGCTGGTTCTATTTTAAAAAAGATTGTTTTTCAACGGTTAGCTCAATTTAATCAATTATCGTAGTAAAGAACCTGTGAAATATGTGTTTATATACTTATTTTTATTTTCTGTCGTTCTTCTACTTCGCTGCTAAATGATTCCTGGTTGTACCCCTTATCACAGTCACAGATTTTTAAAGGGTAACAATTTTTTTCTATATTTGTGACCATAACTGACCTTTACGTTACAAAATAAACAATAGTTGCCAAGCAACCAAGTTCTTGTAGGTTTAATAGCAGTAGTAATGGGTCGCCTCAATATGACTTTGTTATTTTCTAAGGAATTTGATTTTAAAAGAGATCAAATTTTCTTTAACAATTTGCCATTATTTACAGAGCCTATGTTATTCTTCGTAACTTTCTAAACATCGTAGTGAAAACCGGATTAAAATCGGTTCAGTAGTTCGCGAGTTTATCGCGTTCAAACAAATAAACAAACATTTTTTTTCTAAACGGTTTTATCGCTTTCAGTAAGTGATTTTAAGGCGCCCTGTGTATTCTTTTTTATATCTTGCAATTACAGATATTTTTGCTTTTACAATTTTATTATATGTATAGATAGTTTTCAACTGACTGAAGCTGAATATACTGAAAAAGGAGACCTTTCCCTCCTCCCCCAACACTGCTCCCACACTCGGGGACTTTTGGTATGTTCATCTGGATACCTTAAGGAATAACTATACCGAATATCAAAACTACACGAATTCATTGATCTGATTCTTTAAATTTTCTCATGTTATGATATGAATACTATAACATGTTGTTGGGTTAGCTAATTACGTAATAACTTAAGACAGAAGGTACCTTAAGTAGGAACTGAATAAATTAACTGACTTGGTACATATCCCACAACTTTTTACGGTAGAAAAAGTGAGTTGCGACTTGCAAAACTTGTTCTTATTGTTCTTTGATTTTGATGGCATTTGTTCGATGCTTTGCACCGATTTCAACAGAGGTCTTATACATTTTATCTAGATAGATCTGTAATTAATTTATTTTATACAAGGTTTTTTAATTATCTAGCACTTTATGTGTATAATTTGTTCCGTTTCAATCTTGCAACTCGATTTTAATGCAGATATCCTCAAACGATTTTGATGAAATTTTGCACGAGGTTTAGTTTGGATTATAATACATAGTACCATGGAGCTGGTCTGATGATTGGACTCTCTGATATTATATAACATTCAGTGTCTGAATACGAAGGCGGTAGGTGGTCATGTGAATTCCTGAACTAAAACAAATAAATTTGTTGTATTGGAGTTCATTTGGTCGGGTCTTGGTAAGTCCTGTTGCATTATAAACTCAAAATAAAAAATGTAAAATAAAATAAGTAGTGAAAAAGCTTTAAAAACAAGCTTTTCTATAAATGAATCGCTGTACCAAAATTATAATAATAATTTTATATTAGGGTCGTGCTGATTTGAAAAGCTTATAGCGTGAAAAGCTTGTACCTATCGCGCAACTTATTTCTGTTATCAGAAATAAGTTGCGCGATAGGTACAAGCTTTTCAAATCAGCACAATCCTTACATAATAAAATTATTGTCATTTTAGTACAGAGATTGTTTAAAGAAAAGCTTGATTATAAAAGTTTATTTTACTAATAATTTTATTTGCTTTTCAGTGCCTTTTTTTCGTCTCGAATTCAAATTACTTAATGTTTTTGTTAAATGTTTTGTTATAGAAATTTAATTTATTTAACCAGATGATACCCATCTACGTGACACCGTGTTGTGTGTAATGTATTAAGTATCTACCGATCAGTTAACGTGTAACTTGTAAGTTCTATAATTACGTTGTGAGCACTCGTTTGGTTGCACTCTATGAGTTGTATTTGTCTTTCCAAAGAGCAAAAGCTAAAATAAATCGCGAGAAAGCTCACACTATTGGGATAGTGTGAGAAATGGTCACGTATTTAGGCATAAGAATTTCTAACTTAGATGTCTTACTAAAGTCAGGCGGGTAAGTTAAACATGAAAATTTTGTTACAAACAGTATTGATTACAGTACCATGGGTATTAGCCGTTTGAAACAGATACTCCTATATAATAAAGGAGTTAAAATATTTGAATTTCCATCCAAAAATTGTTTTCCTTTACTGTATTATAATAAGTATTTTATCTTAAAATATAGTCATGTAAATTATTTGAAAGCTTGAACGTTGTGACGTGTATCGATCGTAATGTGGTGCCGTCGTCGCCACCATAATGCGACCCAGCGCGAACATCGTGATGCGTACGACGTCCTACGGCGAGGTAAGAGGCACGCACACTTGGGACCCTTCGGCGACTGACTGGCGAGCCTACCCTTTCAATTTACTTCATTAATATCAATTTAATTTTTACTGTATTATGACAACACGATCTTACTAAAACTGTAGGTAAATGTATCCTTAAAAATGTACCGTACAGTGCAACTACTTCTGACGTCATATTTGTCTCAATAAGTAATTTCTATTTGCGTGAAGTTATTCCTGATCTTTCTATTTTGTATTATATACAAAGTCTAATCACAAGTTACAGTATAAATTTTTAAATTTGAATTTAATATAGGTATTTAGTTTACATTGATGTTTGATACTTTTTTTCTATGTTCTCGCTAGCAAGAAATCGTAATCTGATCAATACTAGAAACATTTTACAAGAGCATTATTAAGAATTGTATAAAGATCATCTTCGTCTTTATAAGAATAACAATTTATAAAAACTGAAGTTATATAGTAAAATGCGAATTTTAATTGTTATTTCCGTAGAACCTGGAACGAACTACAAAATTTAATCTCATTATTAAATCAAACACATCACATTAAGGATGTTATCTTGTCAATATCGAAGTCCCTAACAGTGAGGCCAATAGTGTAGACATAAATATGTAACGACAGGTGGTAAAGTGGCCATGCTGCGCAACGCACGCCCAGAGCACCAAACACTAACATTATAACAATATGCGTACATTAAACTAAAATGAACTGTAATGTACATAACATAGAGTATTTAACTATGCCAAAGCAATTATCACTTCCGACCAATGCTTATCTTCATGGATAGCAGCGCAAGCCTGAAGACGGGAGAATTCGAATTTATTGACCATTAATTCAAAATATTATTTTCACAATATAAGTACTCATTTATTAATTTTGAAATATTAGGTTCCGATTAATTTATATGTGTCGTTAAGATATTTATTATGTATGTAAATATCATCTTTATTTACAATCCTAATCTTTTGTTTTCAGACGTTAAGTACGTCGATGCACAATGTTTAATAAATTGTCCGCTATGAATGAACACGCTAAGTTTAAAGTATGAGACTGTCCGTGCTGTCTTCTAGTATATGAAATCTTAAACTCTAATGATCATCATAAGTATGTTTGTTCACAGGGCGGGGATGAGGAAGATCGAGTTTCTGTAAGTATTTAGTGATTATTTGATTTTTACACAAATAATAATTATATCTATATTATATATAATAATAAATAATTCCATGCTGTTAATAATTTTGATACCTTTTTGTCTGCAGTTAGATCAAAAGAGTGAAGCTGACCCGCTGGATTCAAGACAAAAGCAATGGATTTTGTGTGCAGCTAGAGGGGACTATCACGCTCTTGCAAAAATGTGCAAAGATAATGCAAAGCTGGTGAAGACAAAGGTAAGAATTTGTGTTATTGAAATCATTATAGAAAAATATTCTTACCACATCGAGCTTTTGAATTAATTTTAGGCTTAACCTAAGATCTAATTAATTATTCAACAGTTATTAGGTTTCAATGGCAAACAATTAGAAGCCTAATTTGCTACAAATTTTAGTTAACCAAGTGTCTTCTTAATGATAGTGTGGTTTATGGTTAAAACTCAATATTTGTGTAGTGGTTGAACTGCTAATCTGACTGATAGTGAAGTCGTGCCGAGGAATAGATAACGCGTGTTTTTTTCTATACTACTAGGATTTCAAACACAGTTAAGCTGTTTAAATTTTTTGATGTACGACACATGTGTTTGAATGTGATCAGAATCATAGAACTGAGTTGTTTTTAAATTATTTTATCACCAGACCTTAAATTTAAGTCTATTAAAAGTTTGTTACAAGTAACTTGCCTGAAGTATCTACGCCTAGTTATCAGGTAGAAATGGGCAACATATTTTTTTAAAGATTAAATGATTAAACTAAAATATTTGCAAAATCTTGTTTCGAGCCTAATGGCATGTCGAAAAATTTAATAAAAAAAAGCAGTGATAAACGACAACGGATGTGTCCGTCTGATTCCTTAAATTTTAGGCGTTAGTTAGCGCCGAGTGAGCACATGTCCAAAAGGTGTGTTTCTAATTGGGCCTCGAGGAGCGCGGTCGGCGCCGGCCCGTGCCCCCCCGCCGCATGCTATCTTGACATATCTCCGGACGTAGTCCCTTGTTTTATTTTATGAGCCATCTCTCAAACCCCATCTTTTTTCTATTCAGCTATTGTGTTTACGCTGTTTCAACGAGCGCACTTGATGTATAGCTGTCATATAAACTCATGGTATCGCTAATTCTGAAGATACTGATTTATACGAAATCGACTTTTAGATAAAACAATGGTAATTTTAACTATTTGGAACTGAACTCTATGAATTCGAAATTAATAATTTATGTGAAGCAAAAACCTTCAGTTTAAAGACATGGCTTTTAGCTTAATGTGCTAAGTATTAGTTTAAATTCCTAGAGGTGGATATGGAGTGAGATTAGTTTTAATTATGCTGAATGATCCCAAACTTTTATTTGCGTCCGTTCTGTCGTCGCATTGATTACTGAGTACATTACTTTTATTGAATAGGTAATAAAAAAGCTAATGATAGCCTTCCCTTTTATTGATTCGTTGTAAATCAAGAGTCGACGCAATTGGATTTAAATTTTATTGGTATACTCGCGTAGCCATGTGAATAGTGGTTTAAAAACCTAATGAGAATTAACTGTGTGATTTGTCTTAAGATTTTAGCTGTTTTCTTATGATAATTACGGAAAAACCCAGATAGATATCCCACTTTTTGGAATAGTCTCCTAATTCTAAAACTATAAATTTTACATTAATGACTTTTATAAAATCTACTAGTTTCATCATTTACGCTGAGTTACTAATTGGTATTTTTTACCTGTTAATTAAAGGTTTTGCAAAATGTAACTTTTAGTAGACCGCTTTTTTTGAGTATAGATGCCTCACTACATGGATAGTTGCCCCATCATGAATATAATAAGAAGGATTAATGCCTATAGTGCGGAATAGATGCCCTTTATATTGTATAAACAAAAATCTCCACCAAATTTTATTACCATCTAATTCCTTACCAACTTAGGGTTCCGCAATAAGGGAATATATAACGAGAATACTTTTATTAATTACAAAACACTAACACTTTAAAATATTATTAAATTTTATATTTGTAAACCATGAAAATAAACATATAACGTTAGGGGCCTGTAAACTTTAAGTTCGTCATTAAAAAAATATTTTATTAAGTGATTGGAATTAAATTTGAAGTTTTATATAATTTTGAACCTTTTTTCCAGCTTATGTTGTGCGGATAGTTGGCCTTGCCCTTGGAGTGCTATAAAGGCAACTATCCGTAAAAGTAATTGGGGTTACTCTCCTTTTTGATAAGGATAGATGCCCTTTTATATTTGTTAAATAAATAAAAATTATTCGAGAATAAAACGTAATAAACAGTGTAGTATAAACTCTAATGTATGCAAAGAAACAGAAAGTTGACTGACACCTCAATTAGTAAATCCGTAAAAGTAATTGGGGTTACTCTCCTTTTTGATAAGGATAGATGCCCTTTTATATTTGTTAAATAAATAAAAATTATTCGAGAATAAAACGTAATAAACAGTGTAGTATAAATTCTAATGTATGCGAAGAAACAAAGTTGACTGACACCTCAATTAGTAATAAAAATATTTGATAGAAACTACTGAGCAAAATAATTATTTCGTCTATCGAGGTGTACCCGCGGAAGATTTTCGCTCACACTGGGAAGATTTTTATGATACTGCAATCTAGATGAGGAGCTCTTACAATTATAGTAAAGTATTAATTTCACTAATGTTCTTAGCATATAGTATTAAAAACTGGGGTAACTATCCAACTGGGGCATCTATCCTGGTTGTACCCTACAGTATATAATTTGTTGAGTACATAATGTTATGTTTCCTTCTTTAATAAGATTCGATTTTAGTTCTACTAATCACTTAAGTTATTATTTGACATTTGCTTTAGAAGATGTGGCAGTTATTTTCTTCTATCCGCTTCCCGAGCTAATAAAGCATCAGTAAATATTGTCAGACAATATGTAACACGTGTTTGCCACTGTGCCTTGCTGGTTGACATTTGTCGTCTCTCCTCTAAAAAACACTTTGATGCTTATTTTCGTATTTGCCTGACTTGCTGATAGAATTATAGATTTGTGGAAATTTCTCTGTGTGAGTTCTTATAGTTCCTTTTTATTGTATCTCTCGCAGGTTACTCTTTGAAATAAGAAATTTAAATATGTCATCGTCGCTTCCTATCTAAAGGAGCTCATCTTTAATATTTATACTTTAATGCTTCACGAAGATTAGTTGAGATATATTAGTTGGTTTTATAAGCTTTTCTAACTCTTCATGGCATTCACGTTTACACTGTGTTAATGTTGAATTCATTTTATATGTTTATTCTCTGTAAGAAATATTAGGACAGACACGGGGATACCAACGTTTTAAATGTTCGGTTATCGTTTGATAAATTCTTTGCTTTTATTATTTAAAGTGTTAAAATCTCAAAAAAGAAATACAGAGATAGACTCTGTGACTACATGTAATCATTTTTCAGCTGTCCGTACTTACGTCGGCTGGCTTATAATCGCTCTTCTTCTGCTGGCTTAAATCTGAGATAGAACAATACAATGTTATTCTAGTATTACGGACAAAGAAAACATCGTTTTATGTTTTATAATTACCTATACAAATTAAACAATAGTGTGAGAATGACGCGATCATATCTTACTTAGGTTGCTGGTAGTTGTCAGTTCTTGTCTGTTGTTCATGGGCAGTACAAATTGATCGAGATGTCAAGCAATCGTAGTTAAATTAAACATAATCGCGTAATTTAACCAGGTCCTATAACTGCCATTATCATTCCTACATCTATAAACGCATAAGTATTTATAAGAATTATGTTTTGTAAACAATTAACGCACACCTACTCACAAAAAATCTATTTGGTCCCTAAATATTGAATTATTCCATAACAGTCGTGTAATTGTTTTGATAAAAATTTGGTCAGTAGAAAAAGAAAGTTCGGTGTTGTTATTGATGATTTACGAGTGTTTGATTCAACGAGGGCGGAGTTAGTGATGCTAGTAATTAAATTCAAATCATTTCGATTTTGTTACTATACCATCAGTTATATTAAATACTATCCTATAGTCGTATTGTTAATTACATTTATATCGGGTAATATACATAAAAAAATATATAGTCACCTTTAATTTGAATGACTACTTACGGATTTTATTATGATTGTTAAATATCATTGATGCTCCTACAATAAATTTTATGTCTTTTGTAGTTGACCGAGCTCTAATTTGTGTCGTTAAGTGGGTTGCAATTATAAACGTGTTGATTTTTCGTGGCGCCTGCTCTCAGATTCGAATATACTATTTCAGTGTAAAAAATATTTCCAAACATTCGTCTAAGATTTCGGTTGCACGCGCTATTAACGCCAAGTCGGCGGTGGGAGTGTCGTTGCGGAAAGCCATTTAAATCTTGATTTATTCTGTTGCAAAGCATCGGCTCCGTTGACATCTCTCGGTCTAATTAAAGTTAAGGCAGAGCTAGTAGTCTATTTGATTTAAAGTTGTTTAACTTCGAGTCGTGGAATTTAAATTTATTGTCTTGTAATTAATACAGGATGTAAATTGCATTTAAAATTGAAGTAGGTTAAGTAGGAGCGATATTTTGTACTACTATTAAATAATAATAAAAATACCTACTCAGTTTATTTACAAAGATGTAAAATCATAAGAAGAAATCGATTCCCCGACAGACTCGTTTGTTACGGTCGCTTGTTACTTTGTGAAGTGAAGCACGACGGCAAGAACTTTGGTATATTGTTTTTTTTTTGTAGTTTTCAATGGGTGTGCTAACTTCTCGAATGTGTCGGCCGGCGCCAAGTCGGTGCAACCCGAGATTTGACGCCGCGCCTCATTTGACCCGTCCTGCAAACGTGCGCGCCGAGCCATTGTTTAGTTATTCATGTTAAACACAACGAATAGACAGTAAATTATCTATCAGAATAATAGATAAATTAACAGATAAATTCTCTCTTATTTTTTATGTCGACAAAAAGGACTCAAATCAAAAGCATTTTGTACCCGCAGGTGTACAAAGGTACTGAATTATTATTTCCAGTTTATTATTTGAAATCAAACTGCAAGTTAAAATCATATCCTATTATCATTTAATCGCTGTGCTTGTGTCAACTACACATACATAATTTATACGTAACAACGTAAGTAGCAACATACTCGAACCATTATAATTTTGTAGGTGTAAGTACATCTACCGATTAAGCTAATTTTTATAGCTCTGTAAGTAAAGTTGTATATAGGGTGCTACCTTGACCCAGAAAGTTTAGTTTATTGCCGCACCTTAATGAGCTTTTAGAAGTGATTTTCTCTTCTTTCAATGATTTTTAGTAGATATTATTTGCGTATACTAGGCATGCGTATCCACTTAATGCAAACGAGTTTAATACTTTACTTTACAAGTGCGAAACTGGTTCTCGAATGGTTTTAATTAATAATATAATTTCATTCGAATTTAATCTCTCTTTATTTGTAATAATATATGTAGAAGAGATCTAGAATTTGTCAGTCCATTTGCCAGCCCAACATGAATTCTAGTTATTGACATGAAGCTCATAGACCGAGATCCCAGGCCGATCAGACGTATCTTTTTTTCAAATGAATGATACATTTCATTTACGGGCAATGGTTAATTTTTTTGCATCACAACATTAGTTAGAAGTTTAACTAGGTTGAGAATCGAAAAAATGATGCCCGTTGGTGGAAGAATATTGTGCGAGGGTCTAAACTTGGAGGGAGAACGTAGCCAAATTTTCCTGATTTGTCTTCTACACTGACGGCGTGTTTACTGGGTCGGTATTACGAGTGTGACTCCCCTCGTGGTGCACACGTCCATATTCCACGGTAACCACTTTCCATCAGGTGGAGGGTGTGCTTGTCTACCACCTCAAAAAAAATCTTCTGCATGGTTTTTCTTGACTTTGACTTTGACAATTTGTTTGTTGTTGATTTTTGTTGACAAATGTTTGTTGCTGATTTTTGTCGACAAATTCAACTTCAACTACAACTTCTTCAAAATGGCCTCTGCAGCAAATCGCCAGAAATTCGCCAATGTCAAGTAAAATGTAATATGAAATTATTAATGGCGACACGCCAATGTCGAGTGTACCAGAGCCACGTTAGCCAAATTGTCGACAAATTACTTGATCTTGATGTTTGTTGACAGCTTGTGTCGCCTCTGGCATACCTTAGCAAAATGAATTCAAAATTGTATTCCAAATTTGTTTCAGTATCTAGGAAATCAGTGAAAATTTGTAATTTGAACTTGCCAGTTACGTTAAGCCAGTTAAGGAGAATGAAAATTTAGGCCAGATGCTTTTTGTAACTTTTGTAGCCTTTCAATCGATTGTTTTTGTGAAAATATTGAAATTTGGATTCCGTATGAAACGAAAATTTTGAAAAGCTCTAGATAGAAAACAATCTTTGATTCACAATCAAGTATTGAAAGCGGCTCTTAGACGCGTGGCATAAGGCACTTCCGCGGGAGTGCAAGTCACGCCTACAATAAGTGATTTCCAACACGGTGACGGAGCGTTATTGTAATGGTTGTTTGTTTAGTGGTTCTACCTTACTCGTGTATCAGCCTAATCATATATGCCCATGGTTTTGTTTTTATACGGTTGTTTCATTATAGAGTTCATGGGCGTGTGATGTTGGGCGCAATCAAATTTGAAAGGAAACAGCTCAGCGTTCGTGCTGCTTTAGTAATTTGGTTCTGGCGCCAATAGGTGTTGGCAGCAAACAATCCAATATTTTTATTGTTAATATTAACCTTTGTCTTTGATTATATTATCGTTGTAACAGCGGTTTTGATATAACTGTATAATTGAAAATATATTACAACTAAATTTGCCCGCGGCTCCGCCTGCATGGATGTCGGTTATCGCGACCAAACATAGCCTATGTCCTCAAGGTCTAATTACACCTATACCAAATTTCATCACAATTGGTTCAGTGGTTTGGGCGTTGAAAGCGTAACATACAGACAGACAGACAGAGTTACTTTCGCATTTATAATATTAATATGGATAACCTGAGTGTATTTATATTTAATATTAATAATTATACATACTTAACTTTATTTCATATAGAAATAAGTTATGTAACAAATTGTACGAATTGAGTACTTGGATAACATTGAGGATTAAAATTACTAAGCGTGTTGTGATTATGAGATGAATATATTTACTATGTGTTGCAATATTTATTGATGGTTACCTTATTTACTGAGAGTAGAACTTTATTTTGGCGCAAGTTCTGCAACAATCACATGTTCGTTGCCAACAGGCGATTATTGTAGCTGGGACATTAAAAATGGATTACCCGCTTTATGGAATATGACTATACATATTTAAAAATGAACGTTAGTGTATATTGTGAGACTTACTCCAAAACTGATTATTATTTTTCGTCTGCTTGACAGGCAAATATTCGAGTCGAGAACAACGCCGTACGCAGTAAATAGATTAATAGAAGTACTTCTGCGGAGATAACACATGCTTTGCGCGACTGATAGAAGCAGAACTGTATAAGTGTGATTTGAATTGTTTAGCAAAATAAGATGTGAATGGAATGAATGCCATTAGTCACAAATACAGAATTTTTATGTCTTTCGAAGAGATAGCGCAACGAATACTTCACATAAAAAAGCGCAAGCGTTCAATTAATTTTAGGTTAATGAAAATGAATGATGTTTTGGTTGTTGATTTTGATATAAAATTATGACCCGGTGAATTTCGTATCATTCTCATATGGTATTGTGTAAAATGTAAAAAATAAAACATAACTGAATAAATTTAAAAATAAGTAACTTAAGCCGAACAAAACAAATGAACAGGACTAAACTACAGAAAATCAAATGAAGCACAAATTAACATTTGGATCGAAATTCCTTATTTCCCCATCTTGAGTGAATATTTTTTTCTAAAATCTAGAACCCTTCGAAGAATTAAAAAAAAAACACCTTCTGCGAACTAAACTTGAAGGGTTTTATCAATTTGATATCATGATTTATTTAAAATGTGCGACTGCAAGTCACTAGTTATGAGATACTTCACAGATTAATCTAGTTCATCAGTAATTTATGGATGAAACAATGAGTGTTCCCATTTAGAAACGAGACAATGTCATTATAAATTCTATACTGCACAAATGCGAACTAAAAATTTCCAGCCTTAAAAAGCTGGGAGCATTGCTGCAAGCCGGAAACGCTGTCAAAATTTCAGATATTTCATATTTTAATTATTATTAAAATAAAAATAAAATATTTTAATAATATTAGAAAAAACTCAGTGTTACCCGATTTTAAGACTCTGAGTTTTGATAGTTTCAGAAATCGTACGATAAAGATATTTGAATAGTCGTTCATGTCATCAGGCATTACAAAAGATTTTTCATGCCCAAATTAGGTAGAATATGTTCTGGTCATTTAAAAAATAACAAGCTGATGCCCGCGGCTTCGTCCGCGTGGAATCCGTTTCTAATGCCCGTGTCCCAACTTTTCGTCATTTTTTGTAGAAAAAAGAAACCTTCCGTCTAAAATACGAATAAACAATATGCAAATCGGTCGAGCCATTTTCGAGTTCTGCTTTTGTAACATCCATTTTTTCATCAATTAGATATATGGTAAATTTTTATACGATCTCAAGTTTACTTCTTAATTGAGAAAAACCGTATATGGTACTTGTTTAACATCCATGCTGACCGTGGTTTTTTCTCCGAAGTTGACCACTTATTTGTTATGCCGGTACTTACAAACCAGCATAAAGAAAGCACCACTTCTATTTTTTTTTTATAATATGCAATGCCTCTTTAATCTGTCTACTTATAAGTTGCCGTAGATTCAACCATGTTACTGATATATCAGTAACATAGTTGAATCTGCGGCACCAGGGTGAAGTATAGAAGTGTAGGTATTTGATATTTTTACTCTATAATAAGTACATACCTATATATCTATAGCTATCAAAGGGTGTCTATCCAACACACTGTATTCAACAAACGGGTTCGGTTTGTTATTGCAAAACACGAAAGCATGCTAATTGAAATTCAGCATGAAAGGGATAATGAGGGTGGGAGAGCAGGGGCATACGCCCCTTGCTGTCTCCTGCCATACGTCACTCAGCGCGGGATTGTGAAGATCACTTCGTTAACTATTGCTGAAGTTGTTCCTAACCCAGCCTGTTACCACACATTTCATATACCACCTTGCCGTTACTGACATCTTAGGGTGTGCATTGAAAACTTGTGATATTTTAAACTTGAATCGCATTTTAGAAGAAAAGTTCCTTGAAACCTTTACTCTAAAAGTGCTCTTCTAGCGACCTAATTTAAACATTTTAAATTTCAATATAACTCACCACATGTTTCGATCTTCTGTTATATAAAACATTCATGACGCACCATGCACTCCTACGTAACGATTGAAATGTTTTTAGTTTGTGAGATTTATAAAGTACCCCTACCGCCATTTTATAATCACAATATAATAGAAGCGACATTCATTGACGTTAAGTCATTTACATGGTGTCGGGTCACTTTGACATTTCTTGCGTTCAATTTCTTTAATACTACTAATATTATAAACGCGAAAGTTTGTAAGTATGGATGGACGTTTGTTACTCTTTCACGTAAAAAAATCTGAATGGATTTTAATGAAACCTTACAATAATATAGCTTATACATCAGAATAACACATGGGCTATAATTTATAACGATAACTGATATTATAGCGATAACCGTCATCCATGCGGGCGGAGCCGCGGGCAAACGCTAGTGACATATATTGCAGAAAATCATTTTTCAGATCAGCTAATTTAGTATCAATTATTTATGTAGTATTTTTTAATAATGCCATTATTGTTGAATTAAGAACAAACCTTTGAAACTTAAAATATTGTACATGTAAACTATGTGTGCACAGTTTATGTAACCCCGTGGGGATGTGAGGGAGAGACCTCGCACTTTAGCATGGCACATTAATTAACCGAGCCGAATCTACATACGGCACCACAACCACGTAGAGAGCCCACTGGCAGCAAAAGCATAGATTTACGACTCTTTCGACCACCAGCTATTGGATAAACTAATTGCGGCACAGAGCTATTGTTTCTGAATACTAGGTACAAATGGAGCCTACCGGAATACTGGCCGCTTCCGATCGTTGCTTGTATGCAATCGAAAACTAATTATTTATAAGACTGTCCCGTTGTTTCAATACTTACATTTATACCTTTGTTCGTAGCAATGGAGCACACACTACAGGATAAAGATTTACAATTAAATTAAAATAAGGAATGCGCATTTTCGCTCATCCATTTAAAAACCTGGTGGGTAGAGTTGGAAAAATAAAAAGGGCCATCCCATTTCTTTTTGCTTCCTTAGATCCCCTTGGACGTAAATTTATCAAAGTAAACGAAGTGATCATGTCGTGACACCGACTGGCCTCGACCTCCTTCGTGTTAATGGCGATGGAGATTGAGTGGATAATCCTGTCCTATACGAGAGGCGCTCGTGAAAATACGAGACGCGCAGGGTCTACGTGAGCTGGGTCTACCCTGGGTTTGGTTCGACTAAACTGACGATTAAACCTTAACCATTTTTTAACTAAACTGTTTAGCTTTCATTAAATTACAATAAAAACTTCCTATTCAAATTTCATTTTGACGTTCCTTGTCAATAGCATCACTTTTTTTAAATTCATACTACAGACGATTCAAGAAAACTGCTTGTAGGATACTGACTTAAAATGATTTATTGAATTGCAAGTAATTTGCAAGGTTCGTTTTACAGATCGTTCGGCTATTCTGAATCGAGTGGCGTGAATAATACCTACGACGAACGAACAACTGCTTACCTGGTTCCTCGACTTATTAACGCACTGCGAATTACACACTGTAGATAACATTGAGCCTCAAAAACAGACTCCAATTTACATTACCTAAACTCACTTGTTTAATGTTATTAAACACCTAAGGCATCAATTATAAGCCGCATAGGTTTTCTGTAATGCTTACGTATCTTTTGTTGTATACAAATTGTTTATAAAGCTTACAAGAGAAGACTTTTCTTGTTGTGGGGTAACTAGTTGTAAGAGAAGAATTATTTTTCCACTTTTGTGGATCAATAGTGTTAAAAAAGCTCCTGATGAGGGATGTTTTCGTTCTCTATCTTGTAAATCGTGTAACTTTTATGGCACCTACTTTTAATAACTATCGCGGACAAAGGTCTACCTTCGGATGAAGGGGTTTTGAGGATCTATTCCTACTGCTTTATAGAAAACATCGTTAAAACATTTAATTGACACTGTGTAGGTACATATTAAATTAATAAACATGTGTAACAACTCAAAACATATAATATGTGAAAGTAATGAAACAAATTAATTATATATTCTCTAGGAAACATATCAGTGAAAAACAAAGGCTAAATTATAAAAGGAGCAACAACATCCAAACAATAACCAACTGTTATTTTTATTTTTTTTATTGCTCAATGCCTGCATTTATTTCAGTGGCAATTTCATCATAATTTTTGCTTGTCAGTTGTTTTCCTGTCAAAGTAATTGATTTAATTTTTGTTTCCTTCACTAAAATGTCTGACACTTTTGCGATGGATGGATTTTATTGCCCACAAAACGATTAATTCTTGAATGCCATCCTTCCAAATGTTTATTAGTCCTTAGAGGCTCCCCTTCACAACACCATATTTTCATAAAATTTAAATCTTGTAACCAATAACGAGCAAAGTACGATGGGCTCAGTTTTGGGCGATCTCTGCATGACATAACTGTAACCACGGCTAATAAAATTTTTACCTTTATTCGCAAGATTCCAACTTTCTCAGGAATCAACTTTTCAAACATCAATACAAGTTTTCGCATAAGTACAACTTTTTTTCCTATGAGTATTTTTATTAGCACTATTTCAACTTTTATCTAACGGCACAGTGAAGGAGGAATGAGGTTTTTAAAATTAAACAAGGATTTTAATTGTCTTAATCAATTTATATGACCGACTTTAGAAGACACAACTGGACTATACAGTGACGCACACAAAGTATTTGATAGAAACTCATTGTTTAGAAATGGCAATCGGGCTAGACCTGCACACCGGGCAACCTGCCGCCTCTGCACTGTCGACTTAACTCCCAACTCTTTCGCTTTTTCAAAAGGCTGCGACATAAATTGTTAATGCAATATGTGTATCGCGAAATGCTTTCTGAATAGCGCTTATAGCAGATTTTTCAATAGCAACTAATATTTATGCGGCAATTTGGCTTGTATAATGTCAAATAGGATTTCATATGTTTTTTTTTTGTCTTGAAGCAAAACAAAGCACAAAGGAACATTTTTTTTGATATTATTATTGTAGCCATGAATGCTATAGG
Organism: Eilema caniola; assembly: GCA_949126895.1. Taxonomy (NCBI): domain Eukaryota; kingdom Metazoa; phylum Arthropoda; class Insecta; order Lepidoptera; family Erebidae; genus Eilema; species Eilema caniola. Next base: position 34,252,691 of record OX421460.1, on the reverse strand, counting down.
TACAGTTGTTTGAATGGAAGACGTACTTCAAATGTACCACTTTTTAGCATGTGTTTAATGTCAGGATGGCAGTAAACTAATATTAACTCAGCCATTAAGAAATTATCAATTTTATACATCTTCTGGGCGGTGATGGCGTAGTTTGGCCACATTTAAATGTTTGTTTCTAGCATTAAACAAACCGCTTTTAACACTACCGAACGTGGGAAATTCCGTAATCAAATGTGTATGGCTATCCTTAAGTTCACATACTACTACCTCATATTCGGTTTTTTAAGTCTTCAAACTTTTTAAAATCAGGCATTTGGATGGCAGTCCGAGTTGTGAGGGTTTTCTTTAACAATGGTGTGTTTACTGCTGGTTATACTTCCTTTGAAACTTGATCTATTGCATAGCCAATATTTCTTGCCACTGACATACGTTTTTCGTAAATGGTATTCGCGCCCATCATATAAGAGCTTTGTGCCACCTCTTTTTGGTGGTAATATTTCTAGAGGCTCCTCCATGTTAAATAATTACTAATAAAATTCACAATTATTTATATTTTGTCCATTTATCACACCACAAGCAATTATATAATTTATGGCTTTTATTCATTATAATCATTTTTCATTACAAGTGGCCAGTGACTAATAAAGAGGTTTCAAGCATGTGATCCATTCCACGTTGATAACTAAGAAACGGTTACAAAAGTACTATATTAATTTTTCTATTACAACTAGTTACCACACAGCGAAAGAAAAGGCTTCTCTTGTAACTAGTTTTCTTCTCTCATAACTAGTTACAAAACAAGGAAAAAATATTCTTCTCTTGCAACTGGTTACATGATTTCAGTACCGAATATAGATGAAGTTGCTTTCCCTCGTATCTCCCTCTTCCTTCATTCTATGCAATATTTTGGTTCAGAAATGTTGCCTTTTCGCAGGCCCTGAGGAAGTAAACACTGCCGATAATTTTATCCACCATTAACGAGCAGTCTTTGTACCTCGTACGTGACAGAGTTCCGCGGGGCTGATAGATAGTATCAGGTCTGCTTTCGCTTTTGCGTCCTGTACCTCCCACATAAGTGCTTCAGACTTGACTTGCTCTTTTCATGTTTCATAATTGTCTTGAGTGAGTACCTCGATCCTGATTGACTACATCTCGCACTTCGAATACGTAAAACACTTTTACAAATAACTAAGGTAAACTTTTCTTTACTTTTACTTTCCTTATTCCGCTGTCTGGGCACATAACCATTGAAAGCATCATGGGCACGCAGAGCACAGAGAACAGATCCAAATAGTGAAGTGACTTATGTGACATTTTATACATAAAAATCTACACTGCCAGTGTGCTCATTACGTATTGAAACTTCTTAGGTCATATTAAATACAAAACAACAAAATTATCGATATAGTAAAGATAGCTATTTCTGTATATAATCTCATACCTGCTACCTTTTTCAAATAGTTAATTCAGCTGCCTGTTGGGCATACAAGGTATATTTTTACTTTTTATATACTGATTCACAACTGTAGTTCTTAAATGTAACCCTCCGAAGAAACTTCAGGCTAGCTCGATCCATAAACTGCCACGTGCGTTGTTTTGTAGGCTTCCTTCACTATCCACGTTTTAACACTGTAAGTCATAACAGGCGCTTCGCATTAATGATATAGACATTTTTTGAAGTTGGTAAACTGATTGCTCCTACCTACAAGAATAAGAAGTATTGTATAAATAAAAAAGTATTGTGTAAATATTGTATAAACCTAATATTAATTGATGCAGAAGAATAGATAAGATAAATAAGTTAAAGTAGATAAAATGTTTACATTCTTGGTTGCAGTCATCTCAACATTCACTCCCTAGCCGTACCTTCTTTCACACAATCCGTCCATTTTCTTAGTTAATACCTTCATTACGGGATCACTTTCATCCCCACGCATGACAATCATGTCCGAACCGAACCAGGGCAAACGATTTCCTCGTCTCTTTTCTGTGATAAAACCGTAATTGATTCATAATTAGACAAATATAACTTACTGTGACTGCCTTATTATTACAGACGTCCATAAGTCACGGTTTCCATCGGTGTACATCAGGTGGGCCGAGTCCTTGTTTACCACCTTGTGGTGTAAATAATATATATATATATATATATATATATATATATATATTGTAAAAATATAATATATATACATACATATATATATAGACTACTATCACCATTAAATATTATTCATATTTAGCTACCTCTATATGTAAATACACGTTAAGGATAAACCAACCAAAAAACCAAAAAAAAAATACCCGCTGAGTTTCTTGCCGGAGTCTTCTCAGGTCGGGGCCGCATTTCGAACCGTTGGTCCATTTTCTAAACTAGTCTAGATTTTTTTACATTTGATGTTTTTTAAGTGCCGTTTTAATGGTCTATACAGAATAAATGATTTCTTTTTGTCTTTGAATTTTATATGGGTACTGAATTCAATTACTGAATGTCAGATTCCAATTATTCCAATTATTCGGATTTATTATTAATTTTAGAGCGAATTCAAACTAGACGCGTGCCGTGGCGCGTTATCGCGCGCAGTCGCAGTGCCACTGTCCTACATACTTTTTTATAGCACTTAAGTGGCAGACAAACACACGGCCTCCTGATAGAAAGTGGTTACTGTGGCCTATGGACGTGTGCAAGAGGGAGTCACTTGTGCTGCCAACCCTGGAATAGAGAGTTTCAGTGACTTCAGTGCAGAAGACAAAGCTGGACAAGCCTTTGACTTTCCCACTGACAGCACAAAACTCTTCAGTGAGCTCTGGCTACCCTTCTCACCGCCGGGAACTCTACATCCCCAGACTGCTCAATTGGGACAGAACTACCGCCATGTCCTACCTTATTTTCTTCCTTTTATCTTTCTTTCAAGACCGGACATCTTTGAGGAAGACTTGTTAGCACTCATTGTCCAAAAGACACTACTATGAATTATAATAATAATCTATTCTACTTATTTTTTGCGTTATATAGAGGTTATATGGTTCCTGCAGTTCTTCCTAATTTTGTTCTTAGAGGGCGATCGATTAAGCGATCAAAGCATTTAAGTCATTAAGTCATCCGTGTTATTATTCATTTTAATATTAGAATCTGCTGAGTTACTATAGTTACGACAGAATGGATTGTGACTTACTTTTAAAATTAAGCATATTCCTATTCGACTCAGCCAAATTATGAGATATTACTAAGGGACCCGTAACATGAACGTATAGAAAAAACGAACGGACTGTCAAAAAAGCAGTAGTGTATGGCCGAGTGGTGCTTCTATAATTCATCATCGACATTTAGTGCTTCTATAATTGTATGAAAATTAATAGTGGCGCGGCTAGCGCACTACAACGCGCCACTGCAGCGATTCTTCACATCTCTAATTTAAAGGCGCTCTTAGATACAAAATTTCAGTTGCATTCAACTTTAGATCCTAACACATAATGTATATTGTTTATTAAGAGTATAAATTTAAACATCCGTACCGCGACTTCCCTATGCAAAGCAAGCCGTCAAAAATCGGGTTATAGGGATCCCTCGCCATTGTTGTCTAATAAGATATATTTATAAAAGTAATGCTTTGAAAAATGCCACTCCAATCCACTAAGAAAATCCACCAGTGGATTCATTTCCACTTATTATGCTACTTAACATTTTGTGAAAAAATCATGACAATTGGGGAGTCAATGCCTACTTACTCGTACTCGGAATGTAGCGCATGGTTTTGGTGGCCCTATATTGGAATCATGTTTGCAACAAGCGCCGCCGGTATACATGCTAAGTGCCCGCATCTGCATGCTTTCGGCAATCTGCGAACAACTGCTCCCATCATCCCGCCCCATTTCAAGTAAATGTTTTGTGGTACTTACCATTTTTAAATCTTTTATAAATATTGTTTTATTAACTGAATAGGGTAATAATCACCTAATTTGCTACAGTTTAAAAGGGAGTAATGATAATGAAATCTTATATTCAGGGAGAATAAAAGTTAAATAGCCTCCGTGGCGTAGCGGTAGTGAACGCGGCCGCTACGCAGGAGGCGCGGGTTCGATTCCCGCTCAGTGCAAATATTTGTATGCATGAATATGTATATTTGCATTGATCTGGGTGTTTATTTGTATATATTTACAAAAAAAAAGAACGTATCTAAGTATGTTTATCCGCATTCTAGATTCCATAACACAAGCTAGTTAAGCTATGCTTACCATGGGTCCAGATAGCGTTGTGTGAAATGTTGTGGAATATTTATTTATTTAAAAAAAGAAAAGAAAAAGAGTACTTGGTTAACAACTAAATCAAGAATTGTGGAAGATATTATGTATAATTAATCGTTCTAATAGACAATTGTATGTTCAGCAGAATTAATATTGATCAGAAGAATTATTATTATTTGGTCAGGCAAATATTTCAATCGGTTAGCATAAAAAATAATAAAGTTAAGTACAATCTATAAAGACCGACCTTTTTAAGCATTTTAAAATTATGGTCGACCATAATCTAGAACTAAGTTGAAACAGCGTTAGTTATTTTTCCCAATTTTTTTACAAACAAAAATGAACATTATTTATTGCATGCAATAAAAAATGTTCGTAACATTTTAGACTGCCATGTAATTTTACAGTAATTCAATGCAACAAATAAATTGTCTTGTAAATAAAATAAATTAAACAGTTCAACAATAGTTAATTAAATTATAATCATATAACGATTTGTGTGATTGAATGATTTTCAGCAATATTAGTAGGTAATATTGCTGCAGATATATTAGATCCTTACGTATGAAATTGGCATTTTGTACGGGAGGAATAAAAAGTCGATTGTTTTTGTAAAATATATTTAATTAATCACAGTTATCTATGCACTTTTGCCATCTTATGGGTAGTTCATTGATCCCTTTACCATAAAAACCACGGGGGCGAGAATCAATAAACTCTTTGAAGGCGGTTTGGACTGCTGCATCGGAGTGAAATTTTTTTTCCTTGTAAGAAGTTGTCCAAATTCCGGAAGAAATGGTAATCTGTTGGAGCAAGGTCCGGGGAGTACGGTGGATGTCGCAGACATTCCAATTGTAGCTCAGCTAACTTAGTGGTTGTTTGTTGTGCAGTGTGTGGTCTTGCGTTGTCGTGAAGCAGCAGTGGCCTAGAGCGATTGACTAATCTCGGTTGTTTAATAGCTAGTTCTTTCTTCATGGTTTGCAGTTGCTGACAATTTATTTGACCGATTTGCTTCAAGTGGATTAATACAGTTTTGTCACTTACCCCGAAGCCTGCTGCTATCTCTGAAGTGCTTTGTGATGGATCCGCTTCCACAATAGCCTTTAATTCTTCGTTTTTCACTTTGATCTCCGGCCGTCCACGGGGTTGGTTCTTAAGGTCGAAATTTCCAGAACGAAAACGTTGAAACCAAAAACGTACCGTGCTGTCTTTAGCGACACCAGCGCCGTACACATCATTAATTCTTCGAGCTGTTTCAGCAGCACTGGTGCCACGGTAGAACTCGTACTCGTAAATATACCGATATTTCATGTTTTCCATTGCGCGGTAATAAGCGACGCCAAAGAAAATGACTGTATTCCAAGGAAAAAAAACCAGCTAAATGAATTTATTAATTTGAATTTGGAATTCTTAACCAAAGAGAAGATATTTCAGATCAAATTGATCAGTACGACAAAACGCTAATTTCATACGTAAGGACCTAATACTTATATTGTATTACTAGCCACATGCTGTTCAATATCACAATACATGCTGATCAATTTAAATATGAATTATTATTATTAATTTTTTTTCACAATAAATACAGATACAAAGTACAGTAAGTTAGGTAGGTATTGTTACAAGAATCCGTACATAAATTTTACATTTTACCACTTGAACTAGATGTCTCTGTACCTAGCGAATGACCATGCCCTGCGTTTCAACGAATACATTAAATAATTAGATCTATATTTGTTCTATCGAAATATATATGTTACGCAATTTGTTCCGTTTTAGTTTTTATAAAAAATCACGTCTTTTATAACAGTTAGCCAGCGATGTACTTTTAAATTATACATTTTAAATTTATTAAATAATTAGATCTATATTTGTTCTATCGAAATATGTATATTACGCAATTCGTTCGTCTTTTATAACAGTTAGCCAGCGATGTACTTTTAAATTATGCACTTTAACAAAACAAAATCTAGATAGGCGATTAGATCTACATTAACTCTAATTACTTATCTACTTTTTACTTATAAAATTCATTACTTTAAGTTAAAAAAGATAATACAAACCTAGCGATGTATTTCTAAGAAAATGAATTTTGTTCGCTTATAATGTGACAGTTTTGTCCCCATTACAATTCAAATTAGATTTCATTAATATTTTTTATTTAACATTTGTAATTTAGATATATCGAAGTTCACAAAATGTTGAAAAACAAAATCTTCTTTCTAAGCGTAGGTAGTTTCTACTGTCAGGTGAGGTCATTTGTGGAAGTAAATGAAACTAATAGTTTATAAAAAAAAAATCTAATCTAAACAGGTACCTACTTATTTCAAAATTCATAATAAAATACTAAATGAGTTGTAGTGTTTAATAATAGATAATATAAATATAACGAAACAATACAATCAATCAAAAATCATAATTATAATATTTACCAAGTACTACGTAAAGTAGGTATAAATCATAGCTCAAGTAATCTGTGCGATCTATATAATAATATACTTAGAAATTGAACAGTGTTTTTCATTGCAGATTTTAAGAAAAAATAATGAGGCATTTATTTTTATTATTTTTGGGGTTTTGTCGGATAAGTAGGATAGTGTATATATAGTAGCAAGTCCTTGACAATATTTAAAATTAGTTTAGTCTTAAGTAGATAATGACGGTTACTTAACATCTTAGAGATAACAGTAGTAATCATAACATAATATAATAATTATTTATTTTTACATCATGTTAAAAGAATGGAAGTCCTTTATAAAATGAAATAATATGATTATTGTTTTATATAGATCATACAGTGGGGTAATATTTTTACTTTAGATTGAACAGTACTGCTGTTGCTATTTAAATCGTCATAACACTCCACGCCTGAATTTTTACGACAACAATGAACTCGATAATGCCCAAGGGTATTATTTGAGTAGGAAATGAACTCTATTATAGATAATAACCTAAACGTGTTCTTTTTAATCAATAAAGTTCCTGGCGCATCTTTTATTGATTTTTTTTAATACCAACGACTTCTAGAGCAATTAGTTCAAATATCTGGTAGGTTTTTTCTCGCAATCCATTGCAACCGTTATATGGACACGGGGTTTCTATTTCTTCAATTCCGCTTTCTAGTGCTTCATTCAAAAATTGAAGCCCTTTGTCTTTAACAATATCAAGATTCAATGGTAACAAACCTACGTGTCTCGTTATGTCTCTTGCGATGCATTCCGGTTGGCCGCACTGATTCAGGAATTCAGCACTTGGATAATTTTCTATAAGAAGTCTCTCAAATATAGATGTTACATTGCAGTGACAGTTCATAACATTATCTATAACTGGAAAAGCTCTCTGTAATATTGATGATCGAATGGCGTAAATATCACATACATTATTGCTATCGACCATATTGCGAATCAATGAAGAATACTCATCATTTTTATCATCTATACTTTTCTTTGCGCTGACCGAGTCTGCATATGCGATGGCATATGATTGTGCAACCACATCGAATGCACAAGTATTAACTACTTTAGTATTTCCTGATAAGTTGCCATTTCGTAATACAATAACTTTGGAAGCCTTTTTTGTTGCTTTTGAGGTATCTTGCTTTCGTCTTTTCGTAAGATTTCTCCAATTTTCAACCACATCATTAGAATTTATAGATTCTTTATTAAATAATGATTCCTCCGTGAATAACAGGTCTTGTTGATTCGTAATTTTCCGCTTAATAGTTCTTTTTTCACGTTTTTTAGGTATATGATTATTCAATTTGTCCAGGTTTTGGTTTATAAGTGCTAATTTCAATTCGCCTTGTATGAAATCATGGTGTTGAACTAAAAATTCATCCACTCGAGGCCTAGACAGTCCTTTTTTTAAAACGAGATTTTTAACCCTAGATAGATAACCATATTGTACAATACTGTAAAGATAACCATGCGTCATTTCGACTCAAGTGTATGTGTTGGTTGATTTTGCGTAATATATAGTATATTATGTTTTGTAACAAGTAGGGTTGCATTATTAATTATCATAATGTAATAAATAAAACGAATATTTATGTAGTTTTTAAATTTTTTATTATTAAACATTTGAAATAAACAAAACACTTTTTTCTTACAACAAAAAAACTTACTATTATTGAGATCTGTTCTCAGTCTTAAAAGTACTATTAGAAAATGTAAAAAATCAACTTTTTATAAACTAAGTAATATAAGAAGTAATAAAAAAATATAAAAATATATGTTATATGGCTCAAAGGCACTTAGGGCAAGAGCTCGACTTGTGCTCCCCACAGATGAAGATTTTGCATTTGACGCAAACAGACGTCGTCTTCCTCCTGATTTTAGAAGGACAGAAACCGCAATATTTTCTTTTTTTAGGTATGAGTTCATTTTCTTCTTCTGCAGGTGTTTCTGCAGGTCTTTTAGGTACAAGTCTACTAATTTTTTCTATCAGGTTTGTAGGTAAAGTAGGCAAGTCCTGTCTTTTCAACATGCATGGTGTTACCAAACTATTGTTTAATTTTTCATAAAACTACGACGATTCATAGGCTTTTCGTTTTTTGCTGTGACATTATGACAGTAAATTACATAAGAATTTATAAAAGCCATATTCAACATCCCGTAAAACATTGCCATCGGCCATCTGTTCGTTTTACGACTACAAGACATAGTAGAACACATCTGGTCGAATGTGTCAACTCCACCTTTAGTTTCGTTATAGAAATGGATCATGTTGGGTTTTGAAGTTGTAGGATTAACGGTACCTTCTTCATCACAAGACGACAAAACAAGAACCATCTTATTGGGTTTAGGTTTATATGATGCTAGGGTTAGTGGCCCGTCATAACAGAACATCGATGTTCCAACAGGTCTAGATCGCAAAGCTTTTAGCGCCTCTGGTATCTCTCTTTTATTTGACCTGATAGTTCCTACCATGGTCAAATTATAAGGTTGTCTAAGCAAATTTTTAGCTAAAGGAACCGACGTGAACCAGTTGTCACATGTGACGTTCCTATTACTGCCGTGTATGGATTTTGTCAGCTCTTTTACGTAGAATTCACCAAGTGGTAATCCGTTTGTCTGGGTACATTTTCCTAGATATGGCATTGCATCAATCATATAACGTGTAGCACTATCACATATCATTGGTAATTTTATGCCGTATTTATTTGGCTTATTGGGTATATACATGCGAAATGGGCAGCGTCCTCTGAAAGCTAAAAGCTGAAATTTGATCGGCAATGACTTACGAAAATCTCCCATATTTTTCTTATTGGTATAAACGTGTCGCTAACGCGTAGTTCTGGTCGCAATGTTTTATCATCCATACGTAAGCATCGCACTAAAAAATCGAACCTATCTCTACTCATTGTTGCTATATATCTATCACCTGAATAGGAACAATCGAAAAGCTCGTCTGAAGATAAATGGTTGTCTTTCATGGCTGCTGTTAGCGTGAAAATTCCAATCAAAGCTTGAATTTCTTCGGCACAAGTCGCTTTAAAAGTTGCTTTTACATCAGGTCTTTGAATTTTCAGCCGGATTTCCTCGTTAGTCCATTTTGTGATCTCGTCCACTATTTCCTCAGTTATAAATATGCTGAAGCATTCTAATGGGTCGTATAAATTCCTGTTCATTCTAGAAGGACCCCTACTTGTTCGTATAATATTAGAAGCTGAAGTCCTGCCACTCGATCTTCCTTTTGCAGCCGACCAACGATGATCATCTTTACCACGAATTGTTACACTCGGTGGCATAACAATTGAAGTTGTTTGTGTGGAATTTCTTGGAATATCAGGAATAGTTTCTTGTTGTGAAAAGCTTTCTGCAAGTGGTGTATCGTCTTCTAAATACTCTAAGTCGCTTTGAACATCATCCTCTATTAAGTTATTTTCGACTTCACTGTCCGATCCCTCTGCTTCTTCATCACTAATTTCCGACAAAAACCGGGCTATTTGTGTGTCTTCTAATGGCATTTGTGACGTCATTATAGACTTGTAGGTATGTATGTAGTAATACAAAACTAATCTGGAACGATATAAAAAAATAATATTATGTATACGCTTAAACATTGTACAACAAATGTGAAAAAAGAGATGCACTTAATTACAAAAAAATAAAGATAACCATGCGTCACTTTGACTCACGGACGATGCATATTTACGAAAATAAAACACTTACCTTAGCAATACGAGTGTCACCTGCAAGCTCTGAGGTCCGACTGAGGTGGCGGGAGCGGGGAACGCAGTGTTGCGAAATACGCGCGAAATATAACAGTTTTTCGAAATGGAGGGAGTCGATTTGACGTAGGTTATCTTTCTAGGGTTAAGAATATTGAAATGGCTCTCAATATTACTACTGCTGGGAGCAGTATTTTGACCATTGAAAATAGGACACATCACATTAGACACCAAAGGCAATCTTGAAAGTATTCTTGAAATTACGTTGCACATTTCAGGAAAAAAGTAATGGTTGATACGATCACCGATATAATCGTTTCTGTCTATTAATGTCAAAAGTAAGTTTTGTCTTTCTGTGAAGATAATAAACCAGGCAATTGGTGTACTATTATGATCAATCATGGTTGGGTTGGATAAAATTGTTTCGATTTTAACGTGTCCTATTGAGTCCTCAGTTATATACTCAGCGATATTTTGGATAGATTCTGATTGATTAACGTTAGACAATGAATGTTTCAACCGGTTTATTGAGTCACTGCAAGCAGTTAATTCACCGTTCCGAGTACTACCGACATATTGATGAAGTGAGACAACAGCCATATCGCAGGCAATTAATTTGATCAAGTTGTAGTCCTGGCATTGCTTTATCATTTTCAAGCACTCAATGTAAAAATTTTTTACTGTGTAATCAGTGCCGTGAAAAGTAGGTAAATTCCAATAAGTTTTTATCAAGTGCGATGTGTCTAAACGCACAAAGCACTGTGGGGTTGGTGTATCAGGTTTCTTATTAAGTAAATTGAAACAATTTTGAATGTAAGCTTTCGTTGACGAACAAGATGCGAATACTTTTACCACAGCACCTATCAGAGCAGCCGAGTCATCAATAACAACTTCATTAGGTGGATCCATTGAAGCCTTCCATGTAGATAGCCATTGCGATATGTTTGCTAATGTATGGCTCTCCGACAACATCTGCATCAGTGGCACACTGGGCATATCTTTAGCATACATAACGCCTACATATAAGAGTATATGTTTTGAATTTCCCTCACCAAGGAAAAAAGAGTCGCTTTTGTCAACGGCGGAAACATTTTTACATACTGAGCCTGTAGCATCTATCGATAAACAAGTATGGCTCTTTGTCTTTAAAGAATTCTTGTAAAACTGAATTTGTGCCGGGGACCAGAAATGAACGTAAAATGGTCGTGCCGATACCTGCTGAATGAATGTAGAAAATGGCGCAATTGTAGTCATTTTCCAGACACTCATGAAAGGATTATCATGAAGAACGCTCTCGCGATTCAACTTTTTCTTGATTTGATGAATTTTTCCTAGATTACTAATACATGGATGTGTCATCCGTTGGTAATCACTACTACTATTGTCTTGATTGGGTATTAGATCATCAGCAATAGAGTTTCTCACCACAATTGCGGAATGCAGCTGTAATTTTTTTGAAATTTCTTGTCGCTGGTTAGTCGTCATACGCAACTTTGCTTTAGGGTCATGTTTAATATGCCTATTTTTGACCTTAACTGTGCAACAAACATCTAAATAAGAATCTGTGTTGAATTTTGGAGTAATGTTTACTGTTAAATCAGAAAAACATTGATTGCAATAACCAATGCACTTTACTTCACCGTTTTTGTAACAAATATTTGATTTCATGCACCAAGTGCACGGTAGTTTCGTATTTTTCCATATTTCTAAGCATAATATGTAACTCCACTTTCTTTTAGGTAATTTCAATTGTTTTTGAAAAAGCGTATTTAGCTTTTTGGGGTCATTTCTCTGGGAATAATAAACTTTTGGTTCAATGTCCTGCCATTTGTGACAATCAATCATAAAGTGATAATTCTTGTGATCTGAGATGGAATCTGTAGTGGTGTCACTAGAAGATGATAATTCACTTGAAATACTTTCTTTGCCAGCGGTCAAAATTTCGCTGGACTCCGTGTTTACAGGTGAAATGTTGTGATTAAAGAAAAAGCTATAATTTCGCCTTACCTACTGGTAGACAGCTTTCGCAGTTAATCTTCCATGAAAATGTTTGGAAATTGTTTTATAAATTTTATCTTTAGGAGTAGGCAATTTATTAACATCGCCAAAAAAATGTTGATAACCGCATAGTATAATTTTTTGTTCTTGCAAACTCACTGCACTTTTCCTACCAGCCATATTGTTATCTGCACTATGCACTTACAATACAAATTCAATTTAAATTATTAAATAGAATAGATAAATCCATATCCGTAGTACAAATGATAACTGTTAATCGTAACTCGTGATGTTTCATTGCGAAATAAAAAATATTCAATACTACCCTCAAATTATTTCGTACGTCCTTATTTTATTTATAAGCACACATTTTTAAAAGAACCTCAACTGACAGTATTTTTATAAGTAAAAAGTTATAAGTAAAAAGTAGATAAGTAATTAGAGTTAATGTAGATCTAATCGCCTATCTAGATTTTGTTTTGTTAAAGTGCATAATTTAAAAGTACATCGCTGGCTAACTGTTATAAAAGACGTGATTTTTTATAAAAACTAAAACGGAACGAATTGCGTAATATACATATTTCGATAGAACAAATATAGATCTAATTATTTAATAAATTTAAAATGTATAATTTAAAAGTACGTCGCTGGCTAACTGTTATAAAAGACGTGATTTTTTATAAAAACTAAAACGGCACAAATTGCGTAACATACATATTTCGATAGAACAAATATAGATCTAATTATTTAATGTAAAGGGCATGGTCATTCGCTAGGTACAGCTAATTATTTAATAAATTTAAAATGTATAATTTAAAAGTACGTCGCTGGCTAACTGTTATAAAAGACGTGATTTTTTATAAAAACTAAAACGGCACAAATTGCGTAACATACATATTTCGATAGAACAAATATAGATCTAATTATTTAATGTAAAGGGCATGGTCATTCGCTAGGTACAGAGACATTTGAACTAGGCAAGCTTGTATCTCAAGAGGCAATATTCAATTACTGCAAAATCTAAACGAACGTTGTAATTAGGTAATATTAATTATATATAAATTATAACGTTAATATTTGTGTGTGGTTCTGTGCGTGTGTGTGTGTGTATGTGTGCGCGCGCGTGTGTGTGGTTGCGTGTGTTTGGTGAGTGTGGTGTGTCCTGCACCGCCCCAAATGGAAATGCAATAGATGATGACTGACTGACCCAAAGCATAGTAAACCTTTTTCAGAGTGTGAAAGTTGGCGGAGTCTGGAAGAGATTTGAATAATGTGTAATATGTGTATGAGCCGCATGGTTCTCGTTGCTACAGTCTCTAATTGCTTATCCCATTTTAGTCCCACATCAATTTGGACTCCTAAGTATTTGACACATTCAGTTCTAGTTAGTGTTGTGCAGTAGCAAGGTGTTGTTGGGTTTGCACATGAATGCGCAGTTATAGGGAAACTGTTGGGTGGTCGAATTCTAAAAGGCATATATACAGTTTTATGTAGATTTAAAGTGAGAACATTAGTGTTGAGCCACTTCATTATGTTAATGAGGGCTTGTTCTGCATGAACTTTAACAGTCTCCCAGGTAGATCCGTAAACAACTATCGCGGTGTCATCTGCGTGGGTGTAGATTTAAGAATTGGGAAGGTTCAATTGGCAAAGGTTATTGATATATATCTGGAACAATGTTGGCCCCAATATGCTTCCTTGTGGTACACCATATGTCACTAGTAGCTCGTCACTAAAATGCTTTTCAATTATGACTAGTTGTCTTCGGTTACTCAAGTAGTCCTTAAAAATCTCAAGTGCTATAATAGAATTACTTGAGGCTTTTGATTTTCCCTAACGGATGCGCATATTCAGTAGGAATTAATCAGTGATTTTATCAACGATTAAATATTAAATTGCTTGAGCAAGTTTTATAGAAGTTTGGTCATTTCCCTTGAAAAATAATTTTATATCAAACAATCGATATCATACTGTTGCCATTAAATACTAAAGCAAGAGACGATTAAAAAATCAGACAAATTAAATCGTGTAGTTTTGAAATTTGGTACAGTTATTCCCTAAGGTGCCCAGATGAACATACTAAAAGTCCCCGAGTATGGGACACGGGCCGGCGGTGGGGTAGTACCCTTTTTCAGTCTTTTGGTTGTATATTGAAAACTGAAGATAGAATTAAATGAATCTTTCGTTATATTACATTATATTTAATAAATTATAAAATTATATATACTAAATATTTAATAAATACGAGGACTCAAATGTAAGAAAACTTCGTAACTTTAAAAAATAAGTTTAAAAAACCGACTTCAAAAACTCAAAAGTATAAAATAACTTAGAGAAAAATAACCGAATTTACAGATTTATTGTTCTGTTAGCAGTCGGTGCCTAGCCCGGAAGGTCATATTTCAATTGTTTCCAGCATAGATAGTAGTTCAGGCACCACAAACAAAGTTGTTCCCCTAGTTAATGATTTAATATAGTCCATCATGCTTCCACCATAGTTTCTAAGTGTTTGCCCGTTGTAATTTTGGTAAAGAATAAAATATGATTTTAAGGTGAACTTCAATGAAATTTGTTATTTCAACTTTAACAAGTAGGAATTTATTAAATAATTAATATAAATTGAATACAGTTAAAATGATACGAGGTAAGCAGGCCAGTCGTAGCTCTGGAGAAATGTGAAAGGGGTCTCAAAAGCTGATTTTGTTCCTTTTATAGGGTGGTTGCGCGCCCTCTTGCGTAATTCGCCGACACTCCTGCGCTTGCGATGCATCTGCTTCTTGTCCTGACGAACAACGATCTGTAGACGCCTCTCGTAGTTCCGTACTAGCGGGATAGATGGCGCTTAACATATTCGGCCCCTTTGAGAGCTATTAGCTCTCAATGTTAGTTTCTTCATCTTCGCTGGCTGGTGGAATTGGCAGGGGACACATCTTGGAAAATGCCCTCTGGATGTCGCCGGTCGCCGTGCGGATAGTAGCGACTCTGGCCACACCATCCTTGCCTGGGATAAGTTGGATAATCCTGCCCAAGCGCCATTTGAGAGGGGGCAGGTTGTCGTCCTTTATCAGCACCAGCGTGTTTGGAATCAGGATCCCGCTAGACGTCTTCCACTTGAGGCGTCTCTGTAGCTCTGACACGTACTCGGAGGCCCAGCGCTTCCAGAAGTGTTGCCTCAGTTGCTCGACTCTCTGGTATCGTGAGAGTGAGAGCGGGGGCTTCATGGAGGTGTCTTCGCCTACAGGAGCTGTCAAGGGCCGGCCAATGAGGAAATGGCCCGGCGTGAGCGGCGTGAAGTCGTCAGGATCTGGGGACATGGGATACATCGGACGGGAGTTCAGGACGGCTTCTATTTGTACCAAAACCGTGCTGAACTCCTCGTAGGTTAAGTTAGCATTCCCTACAACGCGCGTAAGGTGGTGCTTGCAGGACTTTACCCCTGCTTCCCATAAGCCGCCAAAATGAGGTGCGTAAGGGGGAATAAATTTAAATTCAATATGATTATTTGATGCGTAATCAATAATTCCCTGAGAACCTCCCGTCAAAACGCTTGTAAACTCCTTAGCCGCTCCTACGAAGTTTCTACCATGATCCGAGAATATTTTGATAGGTTTTCCTCTACGCGATATAAATCGTTTCAAAGCTAGAATATAACTTTCAGTTGACAAGGAAGTAACAAGCTCCAAATGGACAGCTCTCGTTGAAAAACAAACAAATAAACAGATGTAACCCTTTTCTAACCTAGAACCTCGACCCTTTTTATTTAGAATATAAACTGGTCCAGCGTAATCTACGCCACAATGAAAAAAGGGATAGTTTGCTTGCAAACGCTCACTAGGTAAATCACCCATTATAGGCTGCACTGTCTTAGCCTTCATACGACAACAAACTACACATTGGTGAACTATTTTCTTAGCTAAATTTCGGCCACCAAGAGGCCACCACATCTCCCTAATCTGCGCTAACAGGAGCTGAGGGCCAGCGTGGAGCATCATAGCATGAGTATGCCGAAATAGAAGAATTGTAAAATAGCTTTGGCTACACAATAGTTTGGGATATTTCTTGTCATATGCAAATTCTGAATTACCAATTCTTCCGCCCACTCTAATAATATTATTTTTATCTAGAAATCAATTTAAAGAGGACAAGTTACGTGAACCTTTGAAGGTCTGCTTATTCAATAAAGCATTGTACTCATCAGGAAATGCTTGAATTTGTGATAATTTTGTTAGATACAATAAAGAGTTATGTAACTCGGCTGCTGACAAAGGGCCCGAGTTACGTTCCAGTGATCTAATTTTAGCTCGTGCGTTGTAAATAAAGCGAAATATATAAGCACAAGCACGTTGAAGTCTAATGTATGATGAGAATCTATTGATGTCTATCATCCTATAGTCACTACTGGTACAAAACACACTTACAGTTCGATTCGGCCTCAATTCCGGCAATGTACTAGTTTGAAGAATGTCTAGATTATCTTGTGTCCACTCTACTACATTCTCTGATAAAAATGCAGGTCCGTTCCACCACAGTTTGCTATCACTGATATCTTCTAGCGTCATACCACGTGATAATAAATCAGCCGGGTTGCATTTGCCGTTCACGTGATACCAACGCGCATTGTTTGTTAGATCATTAATTTCTACTACACGGTTTTGCACAAACGTTTTAAGTAAATAAGGTGACATTTTCAACCAACTTAACACGATAGTCGAATCTGACCAAAATACTACATTGTCAAACTCTAAACGCAATGAATTTACGATCTTTCCATATAATCTCGCACCGATCAATGCTGCACATAGCTCGAGTCGCGGAATAGTGATTACTTTAATGGGCGCGACTCGTCCTTTCGAACATAAAAGTCTAACTGTGATGTCACCGCAACTATTGAAAGTACGTATGTAGGCGCAGGCCCCATAAGACAGCTGACTCGCGTCTGTAAAGATGTGCAACTCGAAACGTACGGAATCATTACCAATGACCCAACGGGGAATACGGATATCTTTTAATCTAGACAATGAATTATAGAACTGTAACCAACGCTTTGATACATTTTCCGGTACCAAATCGTCCCAGTTTAATTTACAAAGCCATAACTGCTGTAGCAAAATCTTGACTACCATAACAATAGGACTAATCAAACCTAATGGGTCGTATATTTGTGACACAGCTGATAGAATTAAGCGTTTAGTAATTTTGTATGCGTTACTATTTACGTTTGAGGTAAAATGAAATTCATCACTACAGTAGTACCAACCTAAGCCTAACGTTTTACTAGTACTGTTTTCATCGAACATCATCTGCCTGGATTCACCACTTTGAAATGTATTTGAATCTAAATCTGGCGTATTAAAGACCCATTTTCGCAATGGTAAACAACCAGAATCGCAAACAGTTTTTACTTGTTTACATATAGTTTTTAAGTGAGATTTATTGTCATGACCAGTGATCAAATCGTCTACATAGAAATCCTCTAAGATGATTTTCGATATTTCGGGATTATTACAGTCTAGTCCAAGCTGACGCACACAACGAATACTTAGATAAGGCGCGGACGCCGTTCCGTATGTAACGGTGTTCAGACGGTACACACCGAGAGGTTCCGACGGATTTTTACGCCACAAAATTAGTTGTAAATTCCGTTGATCGTCGTGAATTAGTATTTGCCTAAACATTTTCTCTATGTCCGCACAAGCTACGTATTTATACTGCCGGAAACGTAAAAGTATTCCAATTAAGTCATTTTGCAAGGGCGGACCGGTCATTTGAATGTCGTTAAGCGATTTACCATTCGATGTTTTTTGACTTGCATTGAATACAACTCTTAACTTCGTGGTAGTGCTCTGTTCACGAAACACACCATGGTGAGGCAAAAAATAATAGGGTGAATTAAATCCGTCAATGCGCGTCATGTGTCCCAGGCCTAAGTATTCTTGCATAAACTCGTTATACATATATTTATAAGTAGGTTGACGTGCGAGTTTACGCTCTAGTGATAAAAAACGTGTTTTTGCGACTTCATAACTATCACCAAGTGTTTCTAGCGATTCTTTGAAGGGGATACGAACTGAAAATCGACCTGCATGTTCTCTTCTAGTAGTATCTATAAAAAGTTGTTCACATACACGATCGTCGTTTGTATAATGCGATTTAGGTTGCGAAATCTCTTCGATTTCCCAGAATCTTTTGAACTGCGCGTTCAATTCGAGATTTTGAGAGGTACCCACATGACACTGAACTTGATTGATGCGCAAATTCGTGTTTACAGGACCTGAGATTATCCACCCTAGCTTTGTATTCTGTAGATAAGGTCCACTAGCTAGGTGAATCCTACCCTCATTTAACAAATCCCAAAAATAGTTCGCACCGATTAAAATATCTACCTGCGATGGAGAATTGAACGTAGGATCGGCAAGCTTAATATCATTAGGAATGTTAAGATTATGCGTATGTATATATGAAGAGGGTATGCACGAAGTTATGTTTTGCATAACCAAGCAATTAATGCGCGTATTATATTCGCTATTTAAGGAACGAATAGAAATTTCACAGGAATGATTTGACTGTGTGATTGATTGTCCTATTCCTGTGATTTGAAAAGTGGACTGTATAACCTTGGCGTTTAATTTATTGCGTAAAGAACTGGACATGATGCAGTGTTGGCTTCCACTGTCCAGTAGTACACGGGCAATATGAACTTGAGTATCGGCACCGATTATTTCTACCAGCGCAGTAGACAATAACACGGGTACGAGGGTGTTTGATGATTTATTTGATTTATTATTAATTTGATTATTAGTGTTGGAATGTAGAACAGTAGAAGATTCATTACTCGAGGGGGTGGACTGCGCGTTAGAGGAACCCGTAAATACCGAGGTTTCTCCATTCCTAAACGCCTCGTGAATCAAGCTATTGTGTTTTTTATTACATACCCGACATGGCCCACAGAAACAACTATCGATAGTGTGTCCCTCACGTAAACAATTCCTACATAAACTCTTGCTTTTAATAAGGGCCAACTTTTCGTCGCAAGGTAAATTAATGAACTGAGTGCACGAATAAACCGGATGATTACCTGCACACATAGAACATACACGAGTCCGTTTAGAATTTTTAGCGGTATTCTGATTAGTTTGCGTAGACACAAGACCTTGAACTTTAGACGTTTGTTTTTTGTGAATATCTTGGGACAAATTTTTGCTATTGAAGCTTGAGGAATGATTTGCTTTAATCATTTCCAACATATCCGCTTTATTTCTTAAAAATGAAATAAGCTCGTCTAGTTTCAAAGCTACCTCCTTATTTTTTAGAGAATTTGATTTAAATTGCTCCCAGTCTTTTTGCATAGAAGCATCGAACTTAGATACAATTAAATAAATTAATAAGGTATCCCAAGTATCCACTGGCTCGCCTAAGCTCTTTAAAGCGCGTAAATTTTTAAGGACGGTATCTATAAGTTTTCTTATGCAAGCGGGCGATTCCCTAGACAAAGGTTGTACAGAAAATATGGACTTAATATAATTATGAATTAGTAATTTTTTATTATTGTATCTAGCTTCAAGCAGATCCCAAGCTATTATATAGTTATCGGCTGAAAATTCGAGAGATTTGATGACCTGCATGGCATTGCCCGTGAGAGCCGATCTTAAGTAGTGATATTTTTGAATATTATCGAGCTCTTCCGAATTATGAATCATGGACAAATAAGTATCTCGGAACTCCAACCAATTGTCATATGAACCATCAAATGATGTCAGCGAAATAGTGGGTAACTTAACTAGTGATTTACTACCCTTGCATTTATGATTATTCGAATTTTCGCCTTGTAATAGACAGTCGATAGAGGCCATAACACTATAATAACTATTTTCAAAGGATTCGCGTTCTCTTAATTGCTCTGCTATATCCGATTCCGGAGCTATTTCAATCTTATCTTGAAAGCTATTAAAATTAGATAACAGACTGCATAACGCCTGTTGTTTTCGTAACTTTAACTCAGCAAATTGTCTTGCGGACAATAAAGCCCCGTCTAAGGAATCTACGTATTTGACTAGTAAGGTCAGGGAACCCTTGACTGAACCGCGTTTTTTTACTAATTCTTTAAAACTTTCACTCATTTTGGCACTTAATAAGAAAGCAGAGGTACTCACGTTTGTCCTGCAGCCACTTGGTGAATTATGCGCACCGCCGCGTAGCTTTCTAGAAGAAACAAACGGTTTTAGTACAAATAGAAGAAATGTGGGCGAGTAGGGCGGGAATAAAGGAAGGAAAGAGGATTTGCTACGACTGGTCTGCTACCCGCTACTTATGGTTTCTTGAAAAAGTTTAAAAAGTTTAAATGATCCGGCGCTGAAGGTCCAATTGTTTGCCCGTTGTAATTTTGGTAAAGAATAAAATATGATTTTAAGGTGAACTTCAATGAAATTTGTTATTTCAACTTTAACAAGTAGGAATTTATTAAATAATTAATATAAATTGAATACAGTTAAAATGATACGAGGTAAGCAGGCCAGTCGTAGCTCTGGAGAAATGTGAAAGGGGTCTCAAAAGCTGATTTTGTTCCTTTTATAGGGTGGTTGCGCGCCCTCTTGCGTAATTCGCCGACACTCCTGCGCTTGCGATGCATCTGCTTCTTGTCCTGACGAACAACGATCTGTAGACGCCTCTCGTAGTTCCGTACTAGCGGGATAGATGGCGCTTAACACTAAGTTTGTTTCACAAAAGTGGTATAATGATCTCAATGAAATAAACGAGACATTCATGCTATATACAATTTAGGATTCCTGTTGTCTACCTCCATTGTTCATTACTTGGTAATTCCAGCACGTCCTTGACCATCAAAATGTAGGTTACCTTGTCACAGGATCGTCCTAAAACTAGCTAAAAAGCAATCATTTCCCATTTCCTGTTCTCTGTGTGTCTCCAAAGTCCAAGGTCCAGTGCCAATGAAATTGATATAGAGATAAACTTAACCCAATGTAAAAATAATATGTCGGTGGAAATATGGGACATCAATATGTCGGTTAAAAGTTTAAATTAAAATAATACAAAAATGTTCATAAAATGAAAACTATAGGAACAAACTATATAATTTTTTTATGGGGCCAAATAGCAACAATTCCGCGTTGAACTAAATAAAAATGAAATTGATTACCACCTCCTTTTTGAAAGTCGGTTATAAATCAACTCAGCTTGGCTACAGAGACATCTGCACTTTTTCAATATTTTTTGG
Organism: Eilema caniola; assembly: GCA_949126895.1. Lineage (NCBI taxonomy): Eukaryota > Metazoa > Arthropoda > Insecta > Lepidoptera > Erebidae > Eilema > Eilema caniola. The sequence continues at coordinate 34,231,056 of OX421460.1, read as the reverse complement.
AGAAAAGATAATTTTAGGTATACTGACCACCCGGTATAGTAAGAGAAATGGTAGACATTTCTAGATAGGTGTTTGGAGGCCTATTCGTCGCCTTTCATTCGTTCGCCGTTCATCACCTATTTTACCCCATTAGTAGTGATATCTTAGAAAACGTTGTTGCACGTGTCCATTCCATAACCACTAAGCGTCGGTAGCTTAGTGGTTAAGGAATCGGCCTTACGATCTAGAGGTCCCGGGTTCGAATCCTGGCCATTACACTACTGACGTGAACGCACTCCTAGCACAAGCAATTTAGCTTAGTTGGAGGGTATACCGCCGTTTGCCCGAATTTTATTTGACCGAATATCATTTGCCATAATAGTCAACAGCCATAATATTATATGACGGAATATTCATTTGCCCGAATTTTATTTGCCATAATATTCACATGCTAGAAGCTTTGTTTCCCATAAAGTCACTTACCATAACATCATGTGTCATAATCATTGTAAGCCCGAATTATCACATGCCCGAATTATCACATGCTCGAATTATCAAATGCCCGAATTATCACATGCCCGAATTATTACATGCCATAACATCATTTGCCATCGACATTGGGCGTGTAACGGTTGTTATATCAGGAGAAACTGGATGCAATTTTTTTTAAACCACCCAGAAGCAGTTTGGTTAGGTGCCATTTGAGTTAGGTTAGAACTTTAACCATTAAACTTAAAAGAGAAGTATAAATAAATTTATTCTTATTCTACCAAAAATTACACACCCATCGACATCGATTAGCAGGTTGTCTATTGTTTACTCGAATTATTATGGCGTTTAAATATTATGTCTAATAATTATTATGGCGTTTAAATATTATGTCTAATAATTATAATGGCAATCAAAAATATGACAAATAATACTTATGGCATTCGTATATTATGGTATCTAAGTTTCGGGCAATCGAAATTATGTCATATGTCTTTTCGGGCAATCAAAACATTCGGGCAAATGAAATTCGGGAATATGATGATGATGGCATATAATTTTTACTTAACATTATATATTTTTTAAACAATAGATAACCTAGTTGGAGGGGTTAGAGGGAATATTAGTAAATTCGGTTGCTAATATTCTTTCAAAAAAAAAATCTAATCAGACGTAGGTATACGAAATTACATGCTTACTTTAAAAATAACGAACTTCCATACGAAATTTTATCCCCTATTTTACCCCATTAGCAGTGAAAATGCCAAAAAATCTTTCTAGTTTTATAAATAGAAAATTCGTCAACTATATTTTTCAGAGCATTGTTTTCATCTTTCATTTTCAGTTTCATCGACTTCTTGGTTCCAATACCATATTTTACTGGGCCATTTCTGTACTTAAGAGAATACTCTATTAACGTGATATTTCGCTGACTTTTTGGTAAGAGGATGGTAGAAAGATCTGATTTGGAGTTGGTAAAAGTAAAGGTAGTGAATCGATATTTGTTAATAACGAGACTGGGTACTGGGGTGCTGGGTATACTCGAAGAATCAACTTTTCTTCAAAAAAACCAGTGGAACTAGCACTGCTCTCTATGTCAATCAATCAATGTCGATTTTATTGCAAACTAACTGACCCGCCTCGGCTTCGCCCGTGGCATACTTCAACCCCGTAGCACCCATAAGCCATTATCCGTCACTCAACAGTTTTGCCTTCCCGCATCCTCTGCACTAACACTTGAACTTTATGATATGGTATTAAAGATCCAATGGACTTTTAAGTATTATTTCGAATCGTTTCTACGAGAGTATAGAATTCTATGCATCATTCATTCTCAGGCGATGTTTATTTTTTTCTCTGCATAATAACCATCCTCGGACTGCCAGGAATATTCTTAAGAAAGAATTAGCGAAATCGGTATTGCTGTGCTCGAGATTTGCGCTCTGCAAAATATTCAACGATTCATTTTATATTATAGATTATAAGCCTTTGATCTTACAGTAACATTTGGACATAATTTATTGTATGTAAAAAAGTAGAAGATATGATTATTCATAATTTTCAATATACATGTAAAAAAATTTGGTTGCCTGTAAAGTCGGTATACAGGCGAAAGTTTTACGTGACAACGACTTTGAGTGGTAAAATAATTTTAATGTGAATATTCATTCGTATAGTAGGAAGAAGGATGAAATAATAGTAACAATTTAAAACATTTATTTATACAAAGAATTATAAAGAAAATTAAATTTTAAATTATTAATTACAAGACATGAACCGGTGTGTATGCCTATCTCTCTCACTCTCTCTCTCGCTCTGTCTCTCTCGCTCTTAGGCGGGCTAACTGTGCTCGAGTGGAAGGGACGCGTGCCTTTCACTTTTTATGTCTGTCTCTCTCGCTCTTAGGCGGGACGCGTGCCTCTCACTCGCTCTCATTGTAAGCGCATAACGCGGAGCGTAACGCAGTTTCTTGAAGTGTCGCCCGGCAAACCAATTTATAAGACGTTATCACGTCAAAAACTGAAAAGTGTATCTTTCCCCCCCTCTCCCACCGCTGACTTGCCTCCCATGCTTTGGGACTTTTAGTATTTTCATCTGGTCATCTTAAAGACTAACGGTACCAACTTTAATCGTCAATTTTCACGTTAATTTAAGCTTAATATTGGATATGTATCTAATTAATAAAATACATTTAATCGCTTAAGCCCTGAGTGATACGATCGTCAACTTGTTTCACTTTCATCTCAATACTATTCGCACTCCGTAAAGCCATCATACGACAAAAATAATTATAACCAAGAGGCGGTAGGCACAGCTCGAGGTGCTCCGCTAAGCCACTACAATTCGTTTGCGGCGGCAATGAGCGGCTTGTAAATCAAAGGGATTCTACATAATTAAGCTCATAATTAATGTAAAGACTCCATTATTTATAGACGCAGTCATTCTTAAAATTACTTTGAGTTTGATAAAACGGTGCTAACAGGATCTGATCAACACATTTTACATTTTAACGGGAGTTGATAATATATATAGGCAGATTTCGAAGTATTCAAAAACATCGTTACCATAGCTGAATGTTTTGTGAATTAAGAATTGTATTTCGAAGATTATTTAAGATATAAATAAAATGATCATAGAAATGATTAGGTATGTACTTATGAATTATGTTTCCTTAATTTTGTCATCCATAATGAAAATATCACAGTGAGGCAGGAAATGTATAGTTAATATAAACAAAAAAACGATCCGTGTGTGATTTACAACTGACGCGTCTAATATTTTTTTAGTAAATGCATTAATGAATGCTTGAGAGCGGTTTCTCATCTAAACCCCTGCGGGTGAGTGAGTGTCTTCTAAATTACACCCGCCACCGTAGCGGGCTCGACCCGCTCCCTATTAATTTGTTTATATTAGAGACGTTCACTTGCGCAGTCAATCACGATTGTCGTCAACCAACCGATACACGATTTGTTTTCGAAAGATCGTAACCGTGTTTTGGTTATTTCTGTACAATTGAAGCTTTTAAATTTAGTGTCACCGCAGCTCTCCGGAGACACTCTAAACATTTGTCTCGGGATATTTATCGCCGCGGCTCGTCGACTATATCATCCAGCCGGCATTGTGGCAATCGATCAGAAGCCACGCGAGCCCAACTAAATTGATTATTTATTCAGGCTTAGTTAAATCTTTGAGTAGTTGCGTTATTTGTAGACTAAACAGGCAGGAAGTTGCTAAACGTTTATTTGAAATGTTTAGCCTGGTACCACGTCTTATTTGTCAGCGCAGCAAATTTTTTATGTATCGCTTTTATCAATTATTTTATTAATTATGATGGATGCTTACAAATGTAACATGATATTATACATCACTTCCCTAATACCTTACATTGGATAGTACCACCTATCATTATTGGTCGATCTAGTGGCATTGCTTTCCGAAAATAGTCCAAACTAACCGTTTTAACATCATCAGATGCCATGTTAGAGAGAACAAATAATTCCCAATTTTTTTTAGACAATTTTTGCAAATAAAAATGATTGCAATCTTATTTTAGGCTTGTATTCAAGAACGACACTCATGTCTGAATCTTGATTTTTAACTAAGGATATGTTGTTAGTCAGTTTGACAGACTTGATAGATTGTCTATACAATCTGACCTCAGAGAAATCGAGATTCAGAACTGAGTACCCAGTAAGAATTCTCAAATACGGGCCTCAGAGTCAGCGAGCAAAAAACAAAGTTAAAGTTAATCATTTTTATGTTATGACTTACATAGACCATTATATGAAATGGCATAGGTAATTTTTTTCATACCATTAGGTGGCAGACAAGCACATGGCTTATCTGATGGAAAATAGTTACTGTGGCCTATGGACGTGTGCAACACCAGAGGGGGGAGGGGGGGGGCTTGTGCCACAGAATAACTATATTTATACTGTGCTCGTGCTGTGCAATAAAAAGATTGTGAATTTGAACTTCTTTTCATAGAGAGGAATAATTTGTAAAAAGGAAATACATGTGAAAGTAACTATCAAGGCTATAAAAAACGTTTCTTGCCATACACATTTATTAAATAAACACTTCATTAAAAATAAAAATAAAATAGCGACCGTTGCACGCTGTTCCATTCATAGTAGTGTAAACAACAATAGAAACACATGAACCGGAACAACACAATAATGGGCTAACGAGAGTCGGCAAGCTTTGGAACTATTATGTTGTGGGGATCATTCTTACACACAAAACGTTACCAAACCGGACGAAGTTATATATATAACTCTGTCGATATGTCCCTCTAATTATATTACGTAGGTACTTGAAGATACTCCTGTGTAAAACAACGCGAGAGGGCCACAGCCGCATGACCTCCCGGGGCAAACGGGGATAAGTACACGCCGCACTCGGGTGGAAATATAAAACATGTTCATTATTTTAAGGCTAATTGGGTTAGGCCGCTTGCAGCAAAGTAGGTGCGAGCCCGCCGCCCGCCCACGGCAGTACCGAATTTGAGCGTCGTGTAACAGAGCTCATTATGTTAGAAACGCGAATAGGTATGCGTATAGACACTGTTTCTGCATTAAGTTAAAATATTACAGCGCTTTGTGAAATATATCTAAGCACGACGTAGCTAATTTAATATGTTGTATCATTCTAAGCAGAAAATTCAAACCAGTGCTAGTGTGATACTAAAATTTTATTTTAGATTTCTGAGGTGAAACAGCGAATAATCCTATTTCTTATTTCGTTCAAATTCTCTTGAATAAACGAGTGTTAAATAAGTTCAGAAGAAGAATTCTTTGATGATCTTACCGCCCAAGGCGTATACGTTATTGTGAAACTTTTATATTTTCTTGCAGATTGAGCGTTGTTTTACTGAAAAAGTTCTCTTTATAAGATAAAATACAAAAGAAGTTCCCTAAGTACAACCCTTGCGTTAAGATTACTCTGTTCCACGCAAAACTTTTAATTAATCAAAATGAAAAGCGACGGTTGACGATATTTTGTCTACTTTCTATTTAGAAGAATTCTTTGTCATGTCTTGCTATACATTTATGTAGCTGTATAATGATTCTAACCGCCTCCTTATAGAAGTTTATTTGAGGATTTCTATGTATGAAACACATGTTAATTCCCGCATGGAACATTGTTTTTATTTCGACTCTTGACTTCGAAGCGGTGTGCAATCCGCATCATGAGAGACCCTGGCTCGTGAATACCCTTGAACTTTTGATATTCCGTAGTGACGTTGCTACTTCGGCCGTATTTAATCGTTCAAAAGGATTAGGATTGGAAAATGTGAAACGATTCAGACAGTACTTGTACCCGCAACCAGTCTCATACAGGGGGAATGCTCTGACCACTGAGGTACCGAGTAACGTCCTAAGTGTTCCAAATTCCCCTATACAACCATCTTCGTCATTCTACGTCACACTTCGTCCATCATCATCAGAAACAATTAATGATTTTACAATAACATTGTTTTATGTTAACTTCGTCCCAAAAAAAAAAATTATGCGATTTTCCATTGTTAATAAATTGGAATAGTTAGCATACTAATTCGCTTTGCAATTTCATTAAAAAGTTTGTACGGAGGAGATTGTACTCATGAGGTGTATGAATGAAACCTACCTTCTCATTATCGACATAAGATGGAAACAATTCGATCTCGAACTAACCTTCCTTTTTGTGCTACTTAATAACCAAGTAGAAAAATATGGTTTTATAATAATCCCAGGAGCAGGACTATAATGGGTTTATAAACGCTTACACAACGGCGGAAAATGGTCCAATTTTTTGGTTTATGTGCACTCACAAGATATTTTTAATGGCGCATTGGAATGCCAATTACGCCTGTAGTACTCCAATAGTTGTAACGATTAAGTTTATTACATTTGCCCAAATACTCCTGCAAAACCTACTTGAAATATCGTACAGGAAAACATTGGATTCACTTAGAACGTACGCATTCCTATGTCGTCCGTGGTAGACTCTGCGTTCTCATCAGTCTGAATAGTGATATTTTAAATCAAAAATAAATTGTAAAGCAAGTAATGGAATATTAGTGTTAATGTATTCCAGAATATGTAGAATTTTTATATAATTGAATTACGTATTGAATAAGAGTAAGAATTGATTTTCTGTAAAATCTAAACGCACCTCTTGATATCGGCATAATATGGGATTATTACAAGCTTTTATTTAGTTTCACCTGTCCCATTGTTTGTATTCAAATCTTGCAAGTTAAATATGATCCACTTCCCGGTTTCCGATTAAGCTGAAAATTATTATTGGTACCTACCATTATGTGTTTGTATTGAGTAATGCATCTTTATGTAGATTGTGCATAGTTAGATTCTAAATGCCAAATTTTAAGCTATGAATTTAACCCAACTTGTCGTATCTTGTGTTCTAAAACCCATTGTTTAATAGAACAACTAATGTAGTTTATTGCAATCTATAAGTTCCTTTTCACTACAATCAGTCTCGAACTTGCTCAATGACTCCTCACTAATATAACTTTCGTTGATAGATTGTTTCCTCTAAAGTAAATTTATTATTATTTTGTCCTGAACCTCTGCCTATTTTTAAGACTCGCTCTTTGCCAGTTGTATTGTACTGGTCGTTTCAAGCAAAAGTGGCCTTGTAAAGTATTGGCAGATATCGTTTGGGATTAGTCAATCCACTATTACAACTACGGAAAACCTCTATAAAATAGTCTGAGCTTATAATAGCATATGACAAGCCGGTATTTAGAGAAGTAAAGTTATCCTAGTGAATGCAGTTATTATAATTTATCATTATATCCTGTGGCTGGAATGGACACATTCCAGTGATGGTTCATATTATTCCAGTAGCATGCCAGCATTGGACTGGAATGCTACTGGAATAACGTGAACTGGGCATTAATGTGCATGCTTTTATAACCATCTTGAGCCTATGAGGGCAGATTTTATCTTATAAGCACTTACAAGTTTAAGTAACTGGAGTGATAACTCCTATGTTCAATTACTCTTTGCTTTTATAAGCGTCTTGGGCCTTTAAAACCCAGATGCATGCTGTTTAAAGCACTTCCAAGGACAATGTTGCTGCTTCGGTAAAACTAGAAAAACTTTATTATTAGTCGTATATAAAACCATCCTAATGAAGACTACTGTTTTACCATTCTTTGTTTCTTCTTGAGGTACTTATGCTTGATGATGGGCTTCGTATTTTAAGGTTTTCTCACTGTTTAGCATCCGTTGGGCTGAGGTAGCCATATTGAGTGCCATATGCAAATCTTGAATATTAATTAGTCGTGTTATCTACTACTCGTACGTATTTTTTTAGTATCGTGTACTTGAGATTTGCATTAACCAATTTAGATGACCTTTCTTTAAAGTTCACGGGATAAGTTGAATAGCTAACCACTAAATTTCTTATGCTCTTAGCCAATTCCACTTGTGTCTGACTAACGATATGACAAAAGTGCAGGTTTTATCCAAACAGCACGGAATCAAAAGCGAGCGATAGTTAATCATTATTCGCATCTGTGATGAAGTGTGGCCCGATTGTAATTACTTCGTGTGTTGATTTAAGCTTTATCACGAGGTAGTGCGGAGGGTTCCACAGCCGGCCGGCCCTAGTCCGTAATATTGAATTTATTTCTCCAGAGATACTTTATACAATTACTGGCGAAGGTGCCGCCACGGGAACCTATTAAAATATTGGAGATAAGATCAAACTTTTAGTGCGGACGAGGTGGGCCGGCCGCCTTATAAACAAGAATCGGATCCCGGCTGCTTCCAGCGCACGCTCAATCTCGCTTATTGTTTTTGTGTTTACAATTATTTTAATTATGAATTGATCAAACATTCAAATCGATATTGTATGTAATTATCTTGGTCTGTTTAGATTTATTTGTGTTTTGTTCTTTAATTTTCTTTAAAACCATGAGCTTGAGAATTTTTAATTATTTTCTTCTCTTTCACGCTACTGTTACGGGTCAGTAATAGTGTCAATGGATATTTGTGGTGTTCTAGTTTATAATCATTACGTATTCTATTTATTCAGCTTTAAATTTTGGGTAATGATTCTTGTATCTCTTTCTCCCACTGGTCAGTAACCAATTTTGTCAGCTTCTTCCGTCCTCCTTTACTTCGTGTGGTTTGCTACCTATATTTGATTTAATCAGTCTGATAATAATCGTGTATCTAATGAATGACTTTACTGATTGTGGCAATAGCAATCCATTGTTGCAGTCAAGTTTTGAAGCATTTGTAGGTAACACGTCGTATTATATTCATAAAGCTCCTTCTCACCTCCCCCGAAATTAGAGAAAGTCAGTCAGTAAGATGGCCTCAACGAGGTATTTTTTACACTATCTGATATCGGTGTCGGCCATTTGCTGGATAGCACAGCAAGTCTGTTAGGGATGCTGGGAATTTTAAAAAAAGAAGTGCTAGCAATTTCCGACTTTATACATAATATCGAGGCTTTTTCTTATATTCGTGATCAGCTATATCTATAAACGCCAAAAGACACGTAACTAAGAAAATGTAATTAAGGTCGTCATTAAAGTCGCTTGCAGTCGCTATTTTAGTCCCTGTGTAAAAGTTGTAGTCGGTTAATTAGCACACCTGGTTAATTAATGCCTGTGGTAGTCTGTGGCCGGGCCAGAAAAATGAAAGAAGGAAGGAGGAATCAGGAGTCATATTCAATAATCAGATATCAGGCCAACACAACGGTGTCGGCATCGATCTTCGTTATCGGGCCGGACAATATTTCATACATTTTACTTCCGCGATTAGCGTCCAACACCCACACCGATATCGGATGTCGGATTATGTGAAAACGCTCTTAGGATGATTGGCAGTAGAACCGTCAGACTATTCGGACATGGTCGAGCAAGCTTATGATCATTCTTCATCAAGTCTTGCACATTAATTAGTCATTAAATCTATAATATATATATCTATAAATTCTATTAATTTATTCTATAATAATATATAATATATATTCTATAATAATTTATGGTATTTGTATTCACTTTTGACATTTAATAAAATTCTTTTAGGCATCATTAATTGATTTTATAAATGGTAACAAGATGTTGTCGTTTATTGAATCAATGACAACTTGTTGTATGAAATTTCAGTTTTGTAAAGAATGCCGTGAACATTAAACATATAAAGTTAAGTAGTGTCGGATACCGTTAACACAAAAAGTATGTTGACAATATGTGTTTTCATTTCGTACTTCCATAGAACATGTGTCTCTCATTTACAGCTAAGCTTCGCAATACGAACGTTAAACGACTGGGAGGTGTCCAAACGCGGTGACTAACTGCCTAAGGCCCCCGTGTAATATACGACAGCGACTGTATATAGTTTTTAATTAGGATCTGCTGGCCGATCCAACCAAGCCTCGATTTGTTTAAACCAATTCAAAGAAACGAGACTGAGATGATAGTGTAACTATATCCGCTATCATAAATAAATTCTTATGTGTGGTTTCACCAGTATTTGGTAATTATCGTTAGAAAGATACTACCTTAACCTGGTTGATTTGGACCTTCTAATCCGGCTTATACATATTCACAAGATCGAACATGAATTTTCACCTAACTGGTAGGTATATTATTCGTCCTATACTAAAGTTTAAACTTTTTGAAAGTCCTGATGAGATTAATGACGTAGCTGTCATCGCAAATTAAGTTCCCTTCAAGATTTTAGTAACGGCTAATGTAGAGTAAAACTTATGCAGTCATGTAAGTTATTATTTTAAGACAGGTTTTAGCAAATTACTCTTGAGTCTAGACAATGCTTCGATAGGTATCAGGAATTATGCATTTAGAAATTCGCCGATATCGTATATACGGCCTAACATGCGGTGGTACAGGTAAGATAGATGTCGTGGATCGGCAGGAACCCGCGGGTCATATTTGTGTCTTTCGATTAAAATTCTTCTATCTTCGCTACCGCTGTTGAATTGTTCCAATGAGCGATTCGTTTTGCATAAATGCCCGCCAGCTGTTTACAATAATCGATGATATGTTTTTACGAGTTATATTTTCAATTTATTGATATTCTTGGTCGGACAATTTATTTGTATCGATAATGTTTTAAAGACTTCTGTTTATTTTTATCATGCAGTCGTCGACGGGTTTACGATGGCTCATCTTGATTTTAAATGATATATTGGTTCACTCTTATAATTACACTTTCATTACAAATGATTAATTTTGCGTATCCGTACCATGTGTAGTCTGTAATCAGTCATGTAAGTAAAATAGATTTTACTACATTGTATTTTTTATGTTACAGACTGCGCTATAGAATGAAATAAACGATGCACATTATAGTGAGTTAGGACCAGATTGGTGACTTTTTTTATTGTTTCCTCCTAATCCTGTTCAGACGTAACCACGAGAGGCATTGACACCGGGTACAGTCAATGTATTGTGTTGCTGCAACTAATCGACTATAGCGAGTTGAAATCAGTTTTTCACATCCCGGTAAGATAAGTGCATTTGCTTGTAGCGACAAGGCGCGCCGTGGTGATCGCCTCCACGCCGCCTCAATGGATACACGTTCTTTATTTATATACGCCCTTCTGTAATTAACGATAGTAAAAAGAAATACATAGGTATATGTTTTGATTTATTTCATATCATTCTTTGCTTGTGTTTGTTTTTGGTGGAAAGCGTTTCGTTATCTGCTTATGTTTAATGTCGACATAGTCTGTCTGAAAGTAGACTGTATTTCATTTTTATGTTCGATTAATTCCAGTGAAATGAAATGAAATATTGTTCTTTCAAATTTAATGGGCCTCAAATCCATAGCATTATGCTTTCGTAATTGATTAATTTAACGAATGCCATAAATTAAAATATCTAGATTTTATATTTGAATTTGTCTAACACAAACGAGTAAAATGTGAACGAATACGAACGAGTATGAAATAATGACCCTAATCGAAAGGTATAATTTATTTTAAGTTTCAATAACAATACGTTGTATTTTAACAAAAACGTTTAACCAAATTCAAGAAACAAAAACGAGGCACTGAAAATAGTAAAATAACTGAATTTACAGATTTACTGATCCGTTAGAAGTCGGTGCCTAGCCCAATTTGTCTTTCTCATTCTTCACGAGATTCTCTCATGAGGGATTGTGACATCGATAATCATTGCGCGCCGCTCAGACCGATCTATCACCACGATATCAGGTTTGTTGGCAACAGCAGTCCAGTCGTGATGATAGACCGGTGCCAGTACAATGTGATATGATCATTTTCGAGAAGCGCTTCAGCAATATACTTATTATACGGCACTTCATCATCCACAAATTGTTATAATAGAGCATGCTGCTGGTAGATGCGCCTGGCTACAGGGTTGTGCCTGTGTAAGTATACTTGCTGTTAGCAAAGTGGAGACAACCGGCAACAATATGCCTGAGGGACTCATCGGCTTTTAGTTATCTTACGTAAATTCACCAATTGTGAGCTTGGTGTGGCAAAAATTTTAAGTCCTCCATGTCAAGCAAATGTGATATTATCTGAACTTCTCGTAACCTGTAGTCTAGCCCTGAATTCTCCAGTAAGGTAGATGCTCCAGTGCTGAGTAAAACCAAAGGGAACTCAAGCTGTCACCTTGGAAAATGCCACGCTCAATATTTATTGAGCGTGGCAGTTTCACCGTTATCACACATCCCTTGACATCCTGGATATATTTATATGCCTCTAGCACCTTCAGGAGCTACGTATGTGTCACAAAATCGAACGCATTCTTAAAGTCCATCCAGCATGCTGATAGATCCTTACGGCTACGGTGAACTTGTTGACTAATGGCCATATCAATGAGAAGGAGCTCCTTATTACCACGGGCCCCACTCCTACATCCATTCTGAGAGGCAGTTATATGTTTACAGAGATGTGCTTTGTTATTTTATCTCTCAGAATAGATTTTAAAAGTTTTTAGACCGATGGTTAATACGTAATTTGTCTATGGTTACTAGGGTTTTAGGTACTTCTAGTTTTATATAGCAGGTGGGTAACTCCGGTAGTCAAAAAAATTGGCAACAATCCCGATTCTAAAGCTGCCTGAAACTGAGGTGCCAAACGAGCATGTGAACTACGCAGCCATTTAATCCAGAAATTGTGCTGTCCATCCGGCCCTGGAGATTTCCAATATCGTATTTAGCTAGGCAATTACTATTTTTTGTATTTATTTATTTATTTAATATTATAAATAAAAGAATTACTAAATATAAATTTACCCTTAAATTCACAAAGGCGAAGAACACAACGAACCGAATATCACGTAAAACTAAAAGATGCCAGCGACCTCTCAATTCGTAGTTGATTGAATTTGTTGAAAGTTCTTGATAGAACTTCATTTTACTATCTTATATATATTAAAAACTCACTTTACAAGTTCCACACAATTATATTTAGTTTTATCACTGTATAATACTAATATTTAATTTATAATATTACGACATGTTTCGAATAACTCATCTTCAGGTAAACATATTTATTTTGAATGAGGGTACTTATTAAAACTTCATGCTCTTGTTCGATTGAAGTGACCAAAGAAATAAAGAAAAAGGCACCGGGTGTGCCTTAGAGAGTACTTGAAATTATATACTTACATTTTAATAAATTTGAATGGTTTGAATTACACAATTATTAAATATGAGATTAGATGTCAAAATATTAAATTAAATGTCCAAAATTAGTTAAATATGTCAAAATTAAGGTGAATTGGTCAAAATTGTACAAAATAATTCAATAATGGCGAGGGAGATAAATCTTTTTGTTCATTCAATATACCATAAGGTAGCCTGTGCTTTAGTTTATTTACTTCCAGTGCCTCAAATGCATCCCGCTTCCTACCTTTACCACACGTGTGTAGTATCTTGACATTATGCTTGGGGTCAAATTGATGGTTCTCGCATATCAAGTGATCTGCAAACGTAGAATTGGATTTACTTCCTTTCCAGCTTCTTATGTGTTCTTTAATTTTGTAATCAAAACGTCTTCCTGTTTGTCCTATGTCGATCTTGTTGCAACTATCACATGTAAGGCTGTACACTCCACTTTATTCTCTTGCTTTAGTTTTACTTTTATTATTGCAAATAAGGTTTATTAATGAGTGTGTCGTATAAAAGGCCGTCCTCCTTTTCTTGTTATCGATGATTCTGCGGATTTTTTCGGATTTGGCACCTATATAGGGAACTTTAACCCATGTGATTGGTTCTTTGTCTTTCTGTTGTTCTGCATGTACCTGTTTAGTGACAGTTTTCTTTTGTTTTTTCCTCAATATTTTGTATATTAATTTTTCAGTGTAGCCGTTATTGACTGCTATTTCTATAATTGTTTTAAGCTCCTCAAAATCACATTGATCCGTTGGGATGTTCAGTAGTCTTTGAATGAATGCATGAAATGCTGCATGTTTGTGTGTTTCTGGATGACGGGACGAAGCATGTATGGTATTGTCACTGTATGTGTCTTTCCTGTATATTTTTCTTTTCTTTCTTTCTATGTTTATTTGTATTTATATCAACTGTCACATCTAGAAAGTTTAACGATTCTCCTCCTACCTCCATGGTAAACTGTATATTACTGTTCAAACTGTTAATAAAGACTAATAAGTGCATCTTGGTTGGATTCATCACCCTTCCATAGACATATTACATCATCCACATACCTTTGCCAATATCCTATACTTGTTTTGAATTGGCTTCTTAATATTCGTTTTTCTAAGTTGTCCATGTATAAATCCGCACACAAGGGTGACAGATCATTTTGTTGGTAAAATACACCATTGAACTCGAAATAATTCTGACGAAAGCAAGTCTCAAACACTGCCTGTATATCTATTATCTTTTGTGGTCCTATGTTTGAGGTACAGAGGTTCTCGCTGATTATGTCTAGACATTCTCGGACAGGTATACTGGGAAACAAGTTCTTCACATCGAATGAGACCAAAATGTCACTTGGTGCTACTGGCACATTAATGATGTTATCAACTAAGTTTTTGCTGTTTTTAATTGTATGATATGAAGAACTTGCTCAAGACACAAATTCGTTCCTGCGTGGAATACTGTTCTCATCTCTGGGATGGATCTGCAAAGTACTTATTAGATGCTCCCGATAGGTTGCAGCGACGTGCGGTCCGCATTATTAGAAATCCTGTGGTCACGAGTACCCTCGAGCCTCTGCAGATGCGTAGAGATGTTGCTACCTTGGCAGTATTTTACCGTTTCTGCCATGGTGAATGTTCTGATGAGCTTTTCCAATTAGTCCCACCCTCTCTTTTCCTATACAGGACAATACGCGCAAGGCTTAGATGTCACCCGCATACGCTGCAGAACATTCCTTCAAGAACCAAGCGGTTCGGTGACTCTTTCCTTTGTCGCACCATTAAGACCTGGAATTCCTTGCCAGCTCACGTGTTTCTCTCTTCCTGCAGTCCCGGGTCCTTTAAGCGGGGCGTGATAAAGCATCTGATGAGGTCGTCAAGCTGAGTGCCACCATTGTAAGCATGGCACGTGTATGTAATGGTGACCCTCTTTCCTGAGACCATGGCATTTCTTTATTTGTGAAATCCTAGTACTCAAGGTTGCTGGGACGAACTAGATGGCGAAAACACTGCCCCGTCAACAGTGAAGGGAATTGGAAGTGACCTACACTCAGCATTGGGTGACTACGGGTTCTTCAACTTCATCATTCTTCTTCTTCTTTTAATTAATTATGTAGTATGACTGTAATTTGTCATTCGCATGTCCAGTTGGTGATAACATAAAATAATTTAAATGAATTCAAATTTCATAATACCTGTGCTCAGTCTCTCATATCCAGTTAGTGAAGCACCCGTACATTTTATATTTTCAAAACTTTCTTTGTCATAGATTCTTCATGACATTTAATTATAGTATTATTTATAGGACTGGAATGGATTTCATCTAGGTAAATCATTCGCTTTCTTAATCTTCATCAGCTTAACTTATCTATTGAAGCTACGCAAACTTTCATCCAAATACTTTTATTGAAGCGAAGGTAACACAAACAAATAGAATAGCGAGAGAACGAAATGAAAATTGAGCGGAGCGTTGATAAAATAAGAGAATTTAGGAGTAGAGCGTGAGGAATGAGACATCGACGCAAGAGTGCAGAGGCGGTGGAGCAGCTGACACCTGTCATCACGCAATTTATTAGTCGCTCCGAAATAACGGAGTCAGTGAACGTTCAAACAAAATGAAGAGACACAACGCTCTATTAACGACACGTCCTCGGGGTGCACCCGTTAACAGCTATACAATTAAATTCACAATATTTGCTTCATACCTACACGTTAAAAATAATATATGATGTTTGTTTGTTGAATACATTTAATATTTATACAGCCGTTTAATTATGACTTAAACAGAAACAATAATTGATTTATGATGGTTTATTAGGAGTATTAGGACTTTTTTAAATTGCATAGTGAGAATTAGTACGAGAAAATTATAGTAAAAATTAACTGTCAGACTAAATAATTCCGTCCCTTTCCTTTGACACTACTGCGTGGCACTACTAGTTGGTGTCATTTCGTGTAGTTTGGACAATTGGTACAGTGATGCCCTAAGGTATGTAGGTAGGTTAAGCCCTAACATACTACATACCTCCGAGGGAAGGATAAGAGCTGGCGGTGGAGGAAGGGCAGAAAGGTCCATTTTTATTTTTTTCTTCCTTGTATAATAAAAACTATTAGTAATAAGTAGAAGAGAAAGGAGAGTTGTGCTTTGCCAACCTCACCTGTAAGCCGGTGCACCTGCTGAAAAACTGATGAGCCTCTAGCGCTGGCTTTCCTTTCGGGATTGGTAGTCAGACGGCAACGAAAAGGCCAAACTACGCCAAACCAAATATGAGCAGAAATGTACGAGATTGCGCAAGGGATAGGGCGCCGCCGCAAAACGGCACGCAGGAGGGTCGCCCGCCTCTTGTGACACGGTTGAGTGTGTGTGAGTCGGGTACGGCTAAAGAGGATTCCGCTTCGCAACGTGGAACAACGGCACGTTGACTGGTCGCGCAAGCGAATTAGCCGCCGTATTCTCCAGGCGGAGGGTACCCGTGGTGTTCCAGCAGAAGACTTGGTGGAGTGGCATTCCGCTGTCGCAGGGTATTGTTCTGGGTGGTGACCTGAATTGAAGGGGTGTGAGGAGTTTGAGCGTGTCCACGGCGGTTTTGACTACGGTAGCCATAAACCAGAGGGTAAGCACATTCTCAGAACGTGTGCAGCTGCCGACCTTGCCATCGTGAACTCGTATTTCCAAAAGAATTCCGAACACTTTATCACCTACAAACATGGGGGCACGCTACCCAAATCGATTTCCTGCTCACTAGGAGGCACAGCATCAGCAAGGTAGAAAATTGCAAGGTCATACAGGGAGAGTCTTACTACTATCCTAAAATGACCAAATCCCAAATGGACTGAATCCCAAAGTAACCGAATAGCAGCATTTCCAATGTATATGTCTGTCCAAGATAATTTATAGTCTTACTAGCAAGGTAGAAAATTGCAAGGTCATACAGGGAGAGTCTTACTACTATCCTAAAATGACCAAATCCCAAATGGACTGAATCCCAAAGTAACCGAATAGCAGCATTTCCAATGTATATGTCTGTCCAAGATAATTTATAGTCTTACTAGCTGTCGCCCGCGGCTCCGCCCGCGTGGATGTCGGTTATCGCGAATCGGACTATAATTTGAGATTTAAACTATCCTATCTCTCAAGTTGGATTGAACTGCACATGGTGTGCGAATTTTATTATAATCGGTTAAGTGGTTTAGGAGTCCATTGAGGACAAACATTGTGACACGAGATTTATATATATTAAGATAGTTATCTACGTGCAGATAACTATTTTTTATTTATTTATTTCAATATAAACTTCACAATAATTTTATGCACTAGTAGTGTAACAAAAACCAGAAAGATTATTCGTAAACTACGTTCGTCGCTAAGTCATTGTGTTCGAACATAATACTTACATACATTTTATATACATCATTTATTATACAATAAATGTATAGAAGCAAGCCAATACTATCCGCAGAACAAAGTGTCTAATGTCGGTAAAATGTAATACTTACAATTTTTTTTTGTTCTGCGGTGAGAATAAAATTGTTTTTGTTTTCTTCCGCGGTTATTTTGACAATTATTTTTTATTACGATACATTTGGACCAATTTGTATACGCTTCCAAGCCTGGAAGAGGTGGCCAAACTTGCATATTATGAGAAACATCTTGCCAGATCTTGTAGCTATTTTTGTTAGATTCTTCATTCTAGAGGAATCATGGAACAGATAGTGGTGCATCAGGAAAAATATAGCGGGTGAAAGACATTCATTCCACTTTGTGGCATCCTCTGTTCCTTGAGAAACATGGGTAGCCAACATTGTATCTAGGGAAGTGATCTCCATGTTAGAAGTTATCTTTGCCTTTTTCTCTTCTCCACCTATTGAAATAGTTGACCCTGGTAGATCCTTTGACAACTCCAAGTGGAATGCCTCTATTATGTGCAAGAAAGGTCTTAATAACATGGTTGCTGATGCAATTGCCCTCCTATCTTTCTTTCCCCTTTCCTTATGTTTTATATAAGAGGCAAAACTGCATACTAGGTGCTGCATCTTCTTACGGACATTCTCCTCACCACTTATTGTCATCCTTTCTCTCTTTAATACTTTCTTAAAAGCTCTAGTCCTTTGTTTGGTTTCATTATCTAAAATATGTACCTCCTCTACATATTCATTGCAGCACAGGACAGTCAATGACTCCTTACCAAAACACTCCAATATAGAGACTATCCAGTCCAACAAACTAAAACAGTCCTTATCAGTATTCTCTTGTAGTAAGTCAAATGCCATCTCGTATGCTTGTGCAGCTGTTACACTTTGTTCTCTGAAAGGACAAAATGTCTGTCTTCCCTGCGTCAAGATGTCTGAGCTTTGATTCAACACTTTGTCCATGACACGGTCAACAACAGCATCTATTTGGGTGTGGTGGAGAGTGAGCATGTTATGGCACATATCTTTGACGACACTTGTTACATAATTGCCATGTACTTGCCCATGAGGGAATTTTCCATCCTTTTTCTCCCATTGGAGCCTTTCCACAGGTACTCCACCTATCATGATGCTTCTTTCGGTATGTTCCTTTCTATTGTACTCCAAGCTTCTGTTCACTGTCTCTGTAACCTTAGGGGCCTGACTCCCATACCCATGTGGTGGTGTTCCCGTAGTCTTTCCCGTAGTCTTTCAATGGTAGACTAAAAATCAGGTTGTACTTAACAGCTAACTGTTGAGCGGCACACAGTATGTGTCATTCTGCACAGAATTAAAAGTGTTTGGTTTAATGTTAATTATTTTTTAATGCATTTATGAAATTTACTTAGTTCGTTTTAATAATAGGGGTTAAAGTATGAAATTGCCGTTTCATTGTAATAGGTACTTCGAATTGACATAGAACCTTCATGGTTTGAGATTTTTGAGTGAAACTTTTTCCACATGGTACCTATGTAGTTCTTCATTTAAAAATGTGCAATATTCGATTATCGATTTTCAGTTGTTTTTTTTATTCAGCTTAGACAAGAAAGATGGATACTTCGAAAATTCGAGTGATTTTTGAATACGAGTTCCGACGCGGAACTAACGCGGCAGAAACTGCTCGCAATATCAATGTTGCGTTTGGAGAGGGGACTGCTAATGAACGCACCGTGCGATTTTGGTTTAAACGCTTTCGTGATGGAAACTTTGATTTGAAGAACGAACCACGAGGAAGGCCATCCACACAGGTGAATAACAATGAATTGAAAGACATGGTGGAAGCCGATCCGAGCCAAACTACCCAGGAATTAGCTGCATGGTTTAAAGTTACCTTACTAACAATATTGACTCATTTGCGTCAAATCAATAAAATAAAAAAAATTGAAAAATGGGTACCTCATGATTTGACTGATCTGCAGAAAGAAATGCGTGTTGAAACTTGTGTTGCCTTGTTGAATCGATACAGAAATGAAGGAATATTGGATCGAATTGTGACATGTGATGAAACGTGGATTCTTTACGATAACCGTAAGCGAAAAATGCAATGGCTGACCCCAGGTGAAACGCCACAACAGTGTCCTAAAGCAAAGCTTACCAATAAAAAGGTAATGGTAACTGTTTGGTGGTCTCAGCATGGTGTTATTCACTATAGCTTTCTACGATCTGGTCAAGCAATAACGGCAGATGTCTACTGTGCCGAACTCCGAACAATGATAGCAAAACTAGCAGTGAAACAGCCCCGACTCATGAATCGATCTTCACCATTATTGCTCCATGATAACGCGAGACCTCATACAGCACGAGAAACCGTTTTAACTCTACAGGAACTGCAATTAGAAACTATCCGTCACCCTCCGTATTCGCCAGACCTTGCTCCAACAGACTACCATTTTTTTCGTGATTTGGACAATTTTCTATGTGATAAAAAGTTTTCTTCTCAGGAGGCAGTACAAAATGCTTTCACACAGTTTGTCGAATCTAGATCACCAGAGTTCTATCGCAAAGGCATAAATGACCTTCCTACTAGATGGCAGCAATGTATAGATAATAATGGTAATTATTTTGATTAAATAAATACGTAAAATTAAAAAAAACGAATTTCAATTTGTCAGTACAAATCGGCAATTTCATACTTTAACCCCTAATATTTTGGTATTTACCCCTTGGGGGTAGAATTAATCAAAATCCTTTCTTAGCGGATGCCTACGTCATGACATCTACCTGCATGCCAAATTTCAGCCCGATCCGTCCAGTGGTTTGGGCTGTGTTGATAGATCACTATGTCAGTCAGTCAGTCAGTCACCTTTGAGTTATACAGGGTGTATTTTTGAAACGGGGTAGTAAGGGCAAGTACCTTAACCGTTGCAGTTACAGCAAAACGTTCTTAGAAGACCTTCCCTAACTTTTTGACATATTTTGAACTGCATTCACAGATTTTGTAAAAAAACTTACAGTTGGCAAAAAAAAAATGCAAAAAGCCCAAAAAATTTTTTTTATGCCAATCGATTCTATTTCATGTGGGGATCAAAAAACTCTATGAGACCATTTTAGCTTTCAGTACTAGGAAAGACAGAAATCGCCAAAAACGTTTCCCATACATTTCGGCAACAGAAACAAATTTCTACGATGGTCAAACTTTTTGTTATGGCCAGGAAGTGGGTAGAATTGACTGTAAAGTAAATAAAAAGAATTTTTACCCTCAAATTTCGAATTTGATTCGAAAATCTGTGTGTTATTCTTAGACTCAGCTGAGAAACTTCGTATGAGTTATTAATTAAGGATTTTCGCTAAAATGTCTTCTAATCGTGAAAAAATTGACTTATTAGAAGCGTATTTTGTCAATAATCGAAATGCGGGAGCTGCATTAGTGTGGTACCGCAATAAGTATCCGTTGCGGCATGTGCCAACAAGAAAAGTTATTACAAATCTTTTGAAAAACCTGGAATTGCAGGGTTCTTTCAAAAGAAAGCGGCAGCCTCGTGTGGACATGGACACGGAGATTGCGGTTCTAACTTATGTCGAAGCATATCCAGAGGTATCGTACAGGCAAGTCGCCCTTGAAGTAGGTGTATCCCACTCCCTTGTGATAAAGATATGGAAGAAATACGGCTACAAGTGCTATCGATATGGGCGCATAGTTCAAGTGTTACATCCGGGTGATGATGTTCGAAGGCTTACTTTTTGCAGATGGCTAAGAGGAAAAATAAGCAGAGATCATGAATTTTTAAATTACATACTGTGGTCAGACGAAACGAATTTTTCCAATAACGGTATGTACAACAGAAAAAATCACCACTATTGGTCCAAAGAAAATCCACTAAGAGTTACGGCAAGTCATAATCAGGTTCGCTTCTCATTCAACTGTTGGTGTGGTATAATGTCCAATCGAGTCATAATGGTGGAATTTTACTAAGGGAAACTGAATTCTGCCATGTATAATGAAGTCATTTTACACCATCTTGAAAACGAGATGGACGAATGGCCCCTGTCGGAATTGCGAAAAGTTCATTTTCAACAAGATGGTGCTCCGCCACATAACAGTCACCTTTCACGTTCCAATTTGAGCCGCCTATTCGGTACACAGTGGATAGGTACACATGGTCCAACACAGGGGCCACCTCGTAGCCCCGATCTAACACCACTTGATTTTTTTTTATGGGGATTCGTGAAAAACGAGGTGTATAAGACGACGTACGCCAGTGTTCAAGAGCTCAAGGATGCATTAATGACCATTTTACGTAATATTCATCCCAGAACATTATTAGCCGCCATTCGTTCAGTGCAAAAAAGGATAGACTTATGTATTCGTGAAAATGGAAATCATTTTGAGCAATTTATTTCATAAACCAATTTCTTAAATGTTTAAATGATTTTTTTTTTATTTAAAAAATTCAAAATTTTACCTGACCTATGAGTTTCCAGTTGATTTGAGTTTCAAAAATACACCCTGTATACACACATCAAAAAAGTCTAAGCAACAAGTACTAATTTAAATTTTAGGATGGTTCTTCACATTATAACTTTGTATTTTATTTTTTAAATTATTACAAAATGAAATTTCTAAAGAAAATGAATTTATTGTGAAATAATAGGACAATTTAATACAAAGTATGGCCTCCTCTGCTATTCAAAACTTGTCGGCAACGATTATTCATTGAATTAATAAGACTGTTTATGTCATCTTGCGGTATTCGCTCCCAATGGAATTGTAGCAAATCCTTCAGCTGTTGGGTTGTTGTCATTCGTTCAAGTCCTTCAAAACACGTCTCTGGAGCATGTCCCATGCGTGCTCGATGGGGTTGAGGTCCGGCGATTGTGCAGGCCAGGGCATTACCCGGATGTTCTCCGTTGCCAAGTATTCACTGGTTCGCCGAGATGTATGTGAACGCGCATTGTCATGCATTAACGTAAAATCGAAGCCAAAGATTTGTGAAACTGGATGGACATAAGGTCTGAGAATATCCTCAACGTAATTTCCAGCGTTCATATTTCCATTTACAAAAGTTCACCTGTTCTTCATAATACCCGCCCATACCATAACTGTTGACCCGCTGTATGGATGAACTTCCTGAACGCACCTGAGCCTTTCAGTATTTCCGAGCCGACGGTACACTCGCACCCTTCTTGTATCAGGCCTAAACCCGAATCGCGACTCATCGGAAAACATAATTTTATCCCATTGTTCCTGGGTCCATGTTATGCGTTCTGTACACCGTTCATTTCGACGAGCGCGATTCCCGTGACGTATCAGTGGGCACCTGATAGGGTGTCAACCTCGTAGGTCGTACTCATGTAGTCGATTTCGCAAAGTTTGGCATCACCACCACTTGAATTTTGTAACCTCAAACTTATCTCTCAAGCGGTTAACATCGGCTGACGTCTTGCCGAGTGGTTGTACTCCTTTTACGGCCTGGATGCTGTTCAGCGGGTTCCCCTGTATTATTGTAGCGCGACAAATAACACTTCTATGAATGCCAAATTGTCGAGATACCTGAGATTGATTACTTCCCGCTTACAACATCCCTACAGCTCTTTGCATTTCATCTGCCGTCAAATGACGTCGCTCCATGACATAAAGAATATCTAACGATTCAATTATGTCGCTAACTTTATTTAAATGGTTGGTAAAATGATAAAATCAAGACTAAACGTAGCAATTAAAACGCACTTAAATTCAAACAAATTCGCAGTTATTTGAATTTAATCAAAAAACAAAACATTTCTTTTTTAACAACAACCAGCCTGTATGTCATCAATATCAAAAAAGTTAACTTACCTACGCACTTTGAGTGAGTAAATACTTAGAAATTAATTAATTTAAGTGGTAAATTTGTAAATATCATGCATGTTGCTTAGACTTTTTTTGATGTGTGTATATATTGTATATTTAGATGCCAACTTTTAATCTCTGCACAACACAACTTTCACATTTTGATGTTATCCATTGAAAGTAGGTAAAATAATTCTTAGCTATACCTAAAAACACCAGTCTATAAAAGTTGAGGTTAATGCGACTAAGTTTGAACGATTATACCTATGCGATTCGATAATTTGCAAAGAATACACTCATTCTCAACACCTTTGACTTCAATAGTTAAGGAATTGAATGTATTTGAGTTTAAAACCCTAATTTATACCAACCTCCCGATACTGTCGCTGTAGGGAAATAAAGAAATAAAATACAGGCTGTATTTTTTGTTCCATTTCGTCACAGTCTCTCCATTCCTTCACAGAATAACACGTGCAGGTCTTAGATGTTACGTGCATACGGTGCAGAATATTAATCATGTAAAATACATTTGCAGTTCTTTTATGAATGAGGCATTACACATTTCTGTCATTGTAGGAAGAAGGCATTTTAAGATTCAGGCGAATCAAGCCTAAGTCATATTTAATTCAGACATCTCGGGAAACAAACGTTGACAATCGTTTTTAGTGCAATCAGGCATTTTGGGAATAGGTTGCACTCGACCGAACCTGATAAAAAAAAAAACAATGAGATTTGTATTGTTTTATTTTATTGATTTCATGAATCCATTGGAATAAAAGTGTAAGCTTTTACAGCTTGAAATATGTGATGACTTTGTCAGTAGTTACTGATTCGATATTTATTTATTTATTTATTTATTTATATTGCAAATACCTACAGGTAGAGGGTTGGTAAAAGTTGATATTACACTATGTTAAAGTAATAATAATTGAAAATGCATGACATGATGATATTTATAACCAAATGCTGAAAAGAGGAACCATTCCCCCCTCTACCACCGCATACTCGTGTCCCACGCTCTGGGACTTTAAGTATGTAGATCTGGGCACTTTAGGGAATAACTACCAAATTTTATAACTATAGTAATTATTTCGTTAGATTTTTTTTATTTGTCCACGCTAAATGATCGGTAGGTAATAAAATATTGCATAAATGAGAGTTTGGTATGGCTTTGGTTTGAAAGTGAGGAGTGTCCAGGCATCCCTTGTTCATTGGAAAGGATTTTTAGGGATTTCAAGGTTATTTACAACAGAATTAAGATATAGCCATGTTGGTTGATTAATATTGGTGCTTAAGCGTAAATGCAGGATTCTTTAACTAAAACAATTCTTCCCAGCTATCCAACTGATACCACCATACACTCCGTAACCGGAGTGATGAGAGACACGGTGGGTTTATGCAGGAATGATTTCAATACCTTGCTGTCTAGCTTATCATTGTAGTCAGCAATATTCTTGGAGAACACATGCACCTATCTAGTCGTGTCCTTCTGGAATGATCTAGCCAATATCTGTTGTCTCTTAGCGTCCTGTATTATCTATTAGATTGCCGAAGGTTTTTAGTCTGCTGTTGAATGTCTTGGCTTACTTTAGATGTTTGTACTATGTTCATTCCTTGGATACAATGATACAAGGATGGTTCGGTACCGGAATCATATAGTTATTGTAAAATTGTAGTTTCTTTTTTTTTACGTGCGGGAAATCCCCACGTATACCGCCTCCCCCCCTTCGAAGTCGAAGGGGGAGGTTATGTCGGACTCGAACCGACTAAACGCACGCCGTCTGTGGGTTGATGCGCTAGGCCGAAGGTGAGGTTGTCTCGTGACATATCCCTCGCACCCCGGCTGACCCAGGGCCATTCCTCTTGGTCTGGCCCTCCTCGGGAGGGGAGACCACGCGATCCCCGACTCGCCCCGGTATGGGGGGGCGCCGACGCCCGAGCCGCCTTCGAACGCGGCCAGCGATGTCCGCGAGTCTTTCTCGCTCGCTGCGCCGCGCCCGCTCTGCTGTCTCCTTCACGAGCATGACCTGCTCGCAGAAGAAGGCGCTGGCCGCCCACGCATCCGCGCAGCGGACCATCGCCGCGAGAAGGGTGGAGAGCGTGAGCACTCTCACCCCTGTAAAATTGTAGTACTGAACTCACTATATACTCGTGCTATTGTAGTGCACAACTACGAAAAATGTAATAATTAATTAAGCAACAAAATGTTAAATTAAGAAAAATATTAAGTAGGTACCTATGCGATATAGGTATTAATATATTAATGTTTTTTTTTTCATTATTGTACCCAAAATATTCTCGTAAATTGAAGAAGAATAATGAACTGGAATTTGTCTTCAATTTGATTTATGCATTAGCGGTGACTTGTGAGTGTAAGTGATGCCGCACACAAGAGAGATGACAATATCGTCGCGCGACTTGAGCCCGTTTCACCCTGGTGCAGTGTTCTAGCGCTTAATAACTGTCGACGAATGTTTGCGTCACTGTCTGCAATGCTTATGATAATAAATCGCCTCTTATTTTAGAAATCCTCATTCACCATGCTTACAGGCATACTAGCCCATCTTTTACGATCTTGGTTTACGTATCTTCAAGATGAAATGCGACGACTGATGATTTTATTTATTGCTTTTATGTTTAGTAATTAGTTTTATATATATTCTAACAATTGTGTTGACTCAGTAAAGATAGTATAATGCATAAGGTGTGAATTGGGAAGATTTAATAATGATTTCTTAAAACAACGCTTTCCTAGTATTATCTACTGGTGGGTGTATATTTTGAATTTGCTGTTGAACCCTACGCAACGTTGTTACACAACAAAAACGCACAACGCAGGTAACATCGCACGTATTCTGCAACGTTGCCGAATTTGTTGAACATGTGTTGCGCGTCAAATATTACCTAGTGGATACGAGGGTTGAATTTCCCAGTAGATATGACCAATTGGAAATAGCAGTAATCATCATTATCATTGCTCTACTTTGATTATAAATTTAACCATTGTTCACTTACCATGTCCATCTTGATATTTCATTAAGGAAAACGAATCGGCACTAAAGAAACCAAGCTTAGAACGTGAATGAGTTTTTTAGAATGTGTATGACTTTTAGCTTTAAGATTTTTTTATGTAGTAAAATAATGTACCAATTTTTTAAGGAACATATTAATATCATTTATTGTATCTGAAATATGTTAACATGCCTACTAATATTGTCCTTTGAAAGTACTTATTGTTAAATTTTAGTGCTAAAATGAATCACAACACCAAAGAACTGAATATGGTGTATTAAAATTGGCTACATTTCAACCACCGAATCAGATCCAGTTGTTTTATGAACCATTGCACGGCATGCTGAGTGTGATCTGAGCGAATTGCAGTTATTTTTCAAGTATTTCAAAGTCAAAGTCAAAGTCAAAGTCAAAAATCATTTATTCTGTATAGACCATTAAAACGGTACTTACAAAACGTCAAGTTTAAAAAAAAAATCTAGACTAGTTTAGCAAATGGACCACCGGTTCGACTGTTCTATTCATATGTTATACACTGATTTGTTATCTAAATCTCGCAAAACTGCTTTAATTTACAGACCATTATCCCTACATATTCGGTTTTTAGAAGTAACAAAATAGTTCTTAGACTAGGTGCCATATTATGGGGTCGGAAGTAACTTACATCGTCATCACGACTTAGCTACGCCTTAGCTTTCATTTCCTTATCGATATATGACCACCATATGGTGGGAGATCTCCCATTTTTCAGCCATTTTGTAGAAATGTAGCACCAATATACTTACCTAATTAACAAGTCAAAGCAAAACTTTACTTACCAACCTCACCAGTAGCCACCGTGGCCAAATGGTGTATGTTAATAGTAAAATATGTAAAGCAAATCTTGATATGAGTACTCATTGCGGTTAAAACGTTAATGAATTTATTAAATACTGTTTATTATTCTATACTGGAATTTCGGTCAGGTGCCAGAGGTCTACTTATCAAACTGTCTGTTTCGCATTCTGCCTACTTTCAAACTACCTACTTTTCAGATGGTCTTGTCAAAGAAATAGAAAATTATTCGTCACATTACCATTTCATTACAGTGATTATATTCTCACTATAATTATAAAAATGTACTCTTTGCTTTGTATGAACTACCTAGTAAGAGTATTTACCTATATGAGTATTTATCCATTATTTATTGACCGAGCGAGCGAAGGGAGCGAGATTTCGTTTGTTATTATTCAGTAGTTACTTAATTATTTATATTATCCGGATTATCATTCCATGTTTACTGTAATCCATACTAACCATGTACTATCTCTTGTAATCTAATGTTGGTGTACAATAAATCTTTATCTATCTAATGAGCACCAATGTAAGTACTAATAAAGAATGCTGAATTATTTCTGAGTATCTACAAGATAAATTATCTTTTAATGATTAATAATAAGAGACCTCGCGAGCACCCTTTGCCACATTGTTCTGGTTCCCTAAATCAAATTTGTTATACTTTAAAATAAGAAATGATTTAAAACGATACTTCTTATTTTAAGGAATCATGTCCTTGATGTTTTAGCCAAAAATCATCAAGATCCGTTCATAAATAACGCGGCATTTTCAATCAAAGAACATGTGTGCCGAGTACCAAGTTTTATGGACGATGCGCCCCCCCCCCCCCTTATACCGGGGGCGAGTCGGGGACCGCGTGGTCCCCCCTCCTGAGTAGGGCCAGACCGAGAGGAATGCCCCTGGGTCAGCCGGGGTGCGAGGGATATGTCACGAGACAACCTCACCTTCGGCCTAGCACATCGACCCACAGACGGCGTGCGGTTTAGTCGGTTCGAGTCCGACATAACCTCCCCCTTCGGCTCCGAAGGGGGGGAGGGTATACGCGGGGATTTCCCGCACGTAAAAAAAAAGTTTTATTGAAATACGGTTAAGAAATGCGCCCTCTAGACCAGAACTAACAAACAGACATACAACAACAGAAAAGATGTTCAGTTTTATGGACTGCAAGTTGCGCCGACATTCTTAATGTAACCTTGTAGTATGAAATTTTATTAAAAATAATAATTAAAATTAGTGTTTTGTTACGAACTGTCCGAAGATGACATTATAGAAAAAAACATCTGATTGCTAAGTAGTTCAATTGAAAAGTAGACGGAATGCGAAATAGGCTGGTTGCAAAGTAGGAAATTTGCGAAACTGTCTCTAAGGGAAGTGGTCAAAATGAGAAATAGACAGTTTGATAAGTAAATTCCTGGCGCCTGAGCGTGGAATTTTAGCAGTACTTCAGGAGTGCATGTGTGGATATCCGTCATCCTGGACTCAAAAATACCTAAAAATAATTTGAGAATATTCAATACTTACAGTAGTAATGCCATCTACGGAGTTTCATTTAAAATATGAAACATGTAGGGCCCTTTAATTTCGAAATTTCAATGCTCCTCCTTCAGAGTGACGAACTTCCCTTATAAACATTATACCCCTATATCACCACCAAAGGGGGAAAATATGTTACTCCTTGCTTTGATAACTTGAACTTTCATACATATGTATATAGATGATAAAATAAAGGAGAAAACCAATCCCCCTACAAACTAGGAGCCTGATAATCTAGGGCTGAAATTCAGGCAAAGTTATGAGCATATTGAAAGGTTTTTAAAACCTATAAATCACGACCGACCATGGGGAAGTCTGTTAAATTATGCATCGTTTATATTATTTTTAGGTTATGTTGTTTATATAAATACAGAACTTAAAATATAAATCATACTAAATTAAATTTAAAACTAGAAACTAAAACAAGCTAAACTAAATAACTGAAATATTTACATACATAATGCGTCGTGAAATTCCTCCGCATCATCACCAACCGGTAACGTTCCCAGAAGGCTGGCAGCATTGCCACGTCGAATGGCAATGCTTATCCTCTATCCTCCCTTATGTTGTTATTTATTTAAAAGAAATAAAAACATTGTTATCAGGTGGTGCGAAATTAATGTCAGGCTCAAATCTCGTATCCAAAACTTCGTATATACCTACATAGGTACGTACCTAAACATTTTGGATAAGTATTATGTCTTCAAAGATTCGGGAAATTACTTTTCTTTTTAATATCTATCTGAAAGGTTTTAACGTAGACTTGGAAACTGTTAATTGATTCATTTTCATAGCATACTGTAGGTACCTAAAGCAAAATGAAAAGCTTATGAATAATATTATGCAATATCTTTTCCACTTGAACTCCAAATATTTCTAAGGAATATGCCTAACAATACCTAACCTGATTTATTGAGCAAATGTGAATTATTGATTGCGGAGGCGGGTGCGCTTCACGTACTATTATTACTTGGCCTCATCTTTGTACACGCACGGGGTATAGCACGGATGGGATATTAAAGTTATTACCAACGGCGAAATTGGCTGCGCGACCGCTGAGGAAGCTGCCCACCGAGACCTATTAGCGGTATTACATATTTCATATATGATCCACCGGCGATCGACGATTATGGGTGCATTAAAACGCCGTCTTTCCCGATCATGGGAATATGCACAGCCTTCACTTTTATCTACGTTTTTTACAGTTTAGTAGATAATTCGGAGATCACCGAGCGTCTGAGTCGGTACGAGGAACATTATGGGCACTACTCCGAACTTTTAATAGTTAATTTGAAACATTTTTTCATCCAAGCAATATCGTGAGAGAGTTGTTCTTAACTTAAATCTGAATATAGTATATAATAAATAAAGGTACTGTGGATTATAATAATACATATTATACGATCTATCACTTATTCTCTAAATAATATTTTAATCAGCATTACATCTACAGACCTTAACCTCGGATCTTACACGTCATTCGTTACTGCAAGCGTTGAAGTTGCGTGTATTAGTTATAATGATAACCAAATTCGTTATTTTTGAAGATAACCTGAAGAAAATTTGGTAAGAAGATTAAAACTTAAAAACGGACATAGGCTAAGTTTGGTCGCGACAGGCGACATCCTATATCGCTTTGTCAGGCAAATTACTGTAACGAACCCACTTGTCTACTCAAATTCCCCGAATATTTGAGGTTTTTGTAATTATTCAGTGGCATGATTAAAATCCTTAACTTTGAACAAAAAAAAAACACATTTTATAAGTAGTATGAAATCGGTAAATTTTGTTCGAATTGTAAGATAATGTTTGAAGAATAATTATTTAAGTCACATATATGCTACCGTTAAAGTGCGAAAATCAATTAAAGTGCAGTTTAATTAGGTATTCTGCAAATCACCTGGCTGCGTCAGGTAAAGTGCGAAAAATTGTTTGAGTTCTTACGTTAACTAGGTAATCAGTAGACTACCTACTTAATCTGCAGATTAACGACCGTGCATACGGTAAAGTGCATAAAACAGATTTTTTACTAATAAAACATTTTAAATCAATGTTTTAGTAATAAATTGTTATGTAACCGCGCCGGAGCGAGCAGAGCGAACTCGTGGACACCGCGCTTTCCTTGTGATATTGCACAAAAAATAGGAGCCCCGCCCCGGCACAGTGTGTGTAAGTGGAACAAAAGTATTTCGTTTACCGTCTGCCGCACTTTAACCATCCGTTAATCTGCATAACTAGGTAAAGTGCGAAAATGAGCTTTTTAACCTAAAATTTCGCACTTGTAATGATCGTATCAGGTAATGTGCACATTAACGGATTCCGCACTCTAACAGTAACATAAATACTATACATACATATTATTACAAATATACTTGATATTAATGTGTTGCAAAATATTTGTGCGCACTCATTGATTGGCCGACAAAAGACCAAGAAAGAAAGATTTTGTATATACCTAATAGAAAATATTAGCTGATTTAAGGAGCAAGCGTAGAAAAAATCCTAGTAGCAATTTTCTTTCGGAACTCGTTGAGGGAGGTCACTAGCAGTCTAAATTTAGATTTGCGTGGTGTGTAGTTCGTTGCCTTATGCGCCGTCATTTTTCGTGTCAAATTAAAAATGCTCACTGAAAATATTTTTAATTTGACACGAAAAATGGAAATTACAAAGTTTTTTAAAATTAAATTTCCTACAATTTTGGTCTGATGGCTAATATCGCAACGAACCAAATACCACGCAAAACTAAATTAAGACTGCTAGTGACCTCCCTTAACGAATTCTGAAAGAAAAAATGCGACTAGGAATTTTTTCTTTGTCAAAACCTAACTTTCTTGAAGGACTAAGAAATTATATACCTACTGTTTTTAATAAACCCCTTCAAGTATTCTACTAATGAAAGTGACTTCTTTTCTTTACAATATTACTAGAATTAACACCATAAGCCGCTTACATATATTTTCGTTGAATACGGTTGTAGTGTCATTTTGTTTTAAGTAGATACCTCTGCAATGGGCTCTTCCCGTATGAAAATAAGTCTCCGTATAAAAAACCCATTTAAGATAAACACCTATTAAAGCACACAAAATGTTTTATTGCTTGTTGATCGTTTTATAATATTACATCTGTACCTACACCATGTTTTCTATTGTTTCAGGATCCTTTTACGGTGAGTACCTGAACATAGTGTAATTTATTGTAGCATATTTAGTTAAGTATTACCAATGTTCAATGTGGGCGATGTATACTTATATTCATATCTCAGTACGAAAAAGAAACTGAGGGAGTTGAGCTAAAATTCTAATTTTTTTATAATTTTCAATTAGTAGACCCGTAAGTCCAAGTTTAAATTGAGACAAGACCTGGTTTTTGAAATATCTATCCCGTTATGCTGAATATGGAAGGCGGCTGATCGG
The DNA here is from genome assembly GCA_949126895.1 of Eilema caniola. Taxonomy (NCBI): domain Eukaryota; kingdom Metazoa; phylum Arthropoda; class Insecta; order Lepidoptera; family Erebidae; genus Eilema; species Eilema caniola. The sequence continues at coordinate 34,198,952 of OX421460.1, read as the reverse complement.
ACGAAATGGCGCACATTGGGAGGGGAACACCCGAAAATTCCGAAATAATTAATTCCAAATTTCAATATTCTAATATTCAAAATTACGAATATTTATAATTCCTAAGAAACAAACCTCCGATTATTCTAAACTACGATAGTTACCAGAGGGCCTAAATATGAATGTTCATTCTGCCGAATTTCATGTTTACGATTAAGTAATAAATCAGTGTTGTTACTAGCTCGGAAAACGTCATATCTAATTTCGTATTTCCGAAAAATTTATAAAAGTTTCAATTTATTTGCCAAGAAGCAGGTAACCAATGATTCTTTAAATTATATATACAAGAAATATGCAAGAATCCAATATTTATGACATTGAATTAAAGAAATGTAGAAGTCCAATCGATGGGGACTTTTGAAATTTCTTTTATTATGGTGTATTTAAAACCTCTACCAATGTTTAGCTCTATGCGAATTCATGCAAGCTCAAATGTTTATTTTGACTGGCTTATTATTTTGGCGCGCACTTGTTCTACATCAACGGCAATAAATAAATAAATACTTGGATTGCATTGAATTAGGAGTTTAATTTTAGGAGCAAGATCTTATACATAGCACAAATAAAGGGTAGCATCACACCCATCTACGTTAGCAGTACGGTACGGTACGGGTAGCCGCGAATTATTGTACCCTCATTCCTATAATTTGGTTTAGATTGACTGGTCTAACTTGTATTTTAGGTAATTGATAATTGCAATCTAATTATATTGTAATCTCTTTTCTGAATCTTCAATCCGCCTTCTTTTACATTTGCCATGAATATGTACTAATATTAATTTTTTTTTTCGGTGTCTCCAAACTGTGCCTGCAACTACAGGGTGTAAGTATGATTTTGTTTCTTCACCTCTACTAAGTTATTTTAATGTGCCTATTTATTAAGCAATAAGGAAATATTAATATTTGATGTCTCCTTAGACCTACACACACCCAAATACATCTTTACGTACAGCTTCACATGTAAATCTTCAGGGGCGCCAGCAAGCTGTTCGTCGAGATGAAACTTTATCGTGTTGGCGTGGCACTATTTCTTCATTATTATTTTCCATCTTCATAAATTTTGTAACTCAAAATCTTCAATGTGCATGTCATTTGTACGCCGATTACCACCTACAACTGTACGCCCAAGCGGGTGTCGATGATTTCTGCTCGGCAATTGATAAAGTCAACCAGGACCTAGAGCACTTTAACAGTTGTTCGAACTGATTTGGACTTACCGTTAACCCTAGTAAGTGCCAGGGTATAATTATGGAGAGCCAACGTTTTCGGAGACAGGTGGATGCGGCATCTCTTCCGCCTATCACTCTCAACGGTATAAACATACTCAGAGCTCGTCAGTCAAGGGCGCTTGTTTATTGACTCCACCCTGTGGGCTAGAGAGACCAAGCATCCCACGTGTGTTAAAGAACTACTGGTTTGTTTCGTGCATTTTATCGCCAACGGACCCTTCTACCTTTCAAGATTCGACTGCATCAGATTCGTGTTCAACCTACACAAGTATGACCACGTGGGCCGCGTGGTCCCCCCTCCCAAGGAGGGTCAGCCGGGGTGCCAGGGATATGTCGCCTGACAACCTCACCTTCGGCCTAGCACTACGACCCACAGACGGCGTGCGGTTTAGTCGGTTCCAGTCCGGCATATCCTCCCCCTCCGGCTCCGGAGGGGGGGGGGGGTCCGTGGGGATTTCCCGCACGTAAACAAGTATGACCACGTATCTGCATGTCGGTCTCAATTAGATTAGTTGCCGATGTCAGCGTCGGAACTAACGGGCTCTTACCAGTCTTTATACTATTATAACTTCTCCTCTCCTCATTCTCCCTCTTGCCTATCATCCTATTTTCGATATCGTTCAACGAATAATCTCGTCTGGCACTATCCTACTTATCCCAGTGATTTAATTAACTCTTCGTTACTTTACAGCTTATGTATTAGGTATATAGTTATAGTATTCACCTAGTCTCTCTTATTCTCTGCACCGCCCATTAGGTGGACTGGTAGAGAATGCCTATAGCATTAGGTCCGCCTAAATAAATAAATAAAACTATACTTATCACCTTGCTTTTGTATACCTAATTATAGTGTCGCTAACTATTTAGGTAATAATCATAAACAGGTATACCTAAATTAATAGCTACCTTGCGTATATCAACGTCGCTGTCAACCTATACGCATAATTACACAGTGACAAGAGGATAATTAGTGGCTTGGAAGACGCATCGTTCCGCGTATCCTAATTGATGTACATGCAAACGCAATCAATATGACGTGGTAGCGGATGTTGGTCGACACACGGGGACATGAGTCCGTGTCCTCAACATACGCGAATATAGCTAGTGGAGGGAAACAGAGTGTGAACCTTATACAATTATTCTACTTGTGTTTCTACCGGGTCGCATAGTAACTGCTGATATGTGAACTTCTTGTTTGATTTGGTTTAAGATTGGTGGCGCTTTTTAACGTTTTCTAGGAGGAAAAATTATTTGGGTAATAAATTATAAGTACCAGATTGTTAATCAATTAGTTAACAAATATGGTCCCAGCTTCACACGACAGAATTTCTTAAAAACTAATACACGTAGCGGATCACAGAATTTGTAACACAGAATAAATCATTCTAAACAATTATCTGTCTCAAAATAACATCCATTGTCAAGTTCCTCGCCCACATTAGTGTCCCCATCCGCACCAACGAAGGACTCCTCGTACCGTGTAGGAATGCCGTGATATTATTTACTTAAACGTACCAGTGATGCAAGTTAACACATGAGTAGGTTACTTGTCTATACATTTTCCAGTTGTATCGAAACATAACATTGCTTTTTAAATATCAAAAATCAAATGGCCCATAACAATTTACACTTTGAAATGGACGGAAGTCTTATAACTTTATAGTTCCTAAACTGGTTTCCGAATACTGTATCCTCGAAACGCCGAAGTAGGTTCCCCACTTCACTTGCTAAGTTTTAACATGAAGACAGACCCTTACATTTTAAAACATAGCGACACTTTTTCATATTATATTCTCTTTCAAACTCAAGTTTTATCATCTGTTACCTCGATATTTTTATATTTTTTTCTAATTCATATAATCTTCCAATAAATAAATACCTACTATGAAAACATAAAATATATAAACAAAAATGTTACCTTTGTTGTATGTAATGTTACTTGTGTTACAAACCGTGTTCTAAATTTGTAAACTAGTAAAGTGTTTTTAACGATTTAACGGTGCAACATTTTACAGAATCGTTACTTCTCATCCCTTTTGTGACCCGAACGTGCGACGATGGTTTAAAGCAGTTAACTGTAGTGTCTCTAGGCCTTTTTAAGTGGGTTCTTTTAAATGATAAGTCACTCGTTTGACGCAGACAAGAGATTTATTTCGGACATATTATAAAGCTTTGCTTTATGCACGAACCTCGTAATCCTGATTTAAATTTATTAGGTTAACCGACAGTAAATTTATAAATTCTGTCGTCCGCTGACCCGGAAACGTTGCCTTAATGAGAGTTTTATTAAAAGAATATCCGAAAGACCCTTATCTTCTAAAATACTACCAAAGGACTTATTTTCTTTATAAACTCATTAATAATTTCGAAGAACTAATAACATTTCTACATTATTCCCGCATGTGTGGCCGATATATGCTGCTGCCGTCAATGGTGTGAACGCGTGCACGCAACATGTAGTATGTAAGTATATTTAATTATTTGTAAAAGGCTACAATAAAACGTTCATACGAATATGTTTGTTCGATGCCCTCAAGCCGAAACAACCGAGAACCTTACTAATTAGTGTAAATGGTCGACGTTTTATCTTGCTACCGTATCATATTTAATAATATAATATTATTAGTGTATTTAAAATACGACAGTACCTACTCAATCGGTTGTTTGGGAGCTTCATTGAATTCGATATTCCTAGTGTCCTACTTATTATGGTAGCAGATAGGTTATTGTCGCAAGATAATTCTGTTTGTCATTAGTCCATTGAAAAATTCTAACATTTCAATGGACAAAAAAAATACTACTAATACTAAATACTAATACTAATCACTAAAAAATATGGCCTGAGACAATCTCAGGTGAAATTACTTTTTTATGTTAATGTGGGTTAGTCAAATGGTTGTTATGGTTTCTGACGAACTATAATGAAGATTTGAGAAAAAAATCTATTGTTCTATAAAACTTTTTCTAATCCTTTTACAAAAAATACACCAGGCCATTTTTATAAATGGTGTTTTATACATCAATTTTCTTTTTGCACAAGTATTTTTAAAAAACAATTGCTTGTTGCAAATTGTTATAATGCTTTGCTCTAACTCTTACTAAACTGTCAATTGCAATGTCGTCAAAAAGTCTGTTTATAAAGTAAACTTGTTTTCGTACTAAACCTAGTGAGTGAGTACCTAACGATACCGCGCAAATGAAGCAATGGTTAAGCCTGTCTCTGTAGCTTCTGAAACTAAAGATGCTGAATTGCTGTCGCTGCTGCTGCTGAGACCGCGAACGACATTTATCTGTTCGACTGTCGATATAATGGCAGTAACATGCAACAACCATATAACCATTATAACCATAGCCGGGCACCGTTAATCAAATAGTTAACTTCGTTAATCGATAATCCGCTACTGAAAAATGTTACTTCGTTAAAAATTAAAGCGTTACTTTTCAGAAAATTTAACGCAAGTTAACGTTAATCGTTAATCCGTTAACACTAGATAAAAAATGGTTCTGGAAGTACTCAGCTGTATTCTTCTTTTTCTTCTTCTTCGTCGAGTCAATGGCTTGATCTGGAAAAATATAATCTCTGGCAGATTAGATTTTTAAATATGTTCGGCCCAAAACTTGGCTGCAGCGTTTTCTGTTGCTCTGCGAAGGTCGTCGGTAGTCACAGCGAATAGGAGAGCAACGGTGACATAGACTAGGATTGGGCCCCGCAATCACAGTTCTCTAGCGGCCGGTAGATAAAGCCCCATGAATGATGATCACACATTAATTAGATGAACTACACTGACGGACTCATAAACTGCATCAAAGTTCAGGATTACTTTGAAATTATTTTTTTTTAATAAGTATGCAAACTTTTTAGATTAAATTATATAAATATGGAGAGACTGGCACTTAATCTTAAAAAAAACATAATTTAAAAATAGAAAACAAATTAATATAGCCGGGAAAAGAAAATTTACTCGCAGTATCAGATTTGCGTGTGTGTTATTTAAAGCAAAGTTTTAAATTGATTCGCATTGATTTTTTATTCTTTTGTCAATTGAATTATTGTTACCACAAGAATTGTTGGGTTAGTTTTTTAACTCATCGAGAGTTTTTGAACCATAATATGGAATACTTCGTCCGAACAAGCGGCTCAAATTGTAGCACTGGTGCGGGAGGGCTTGGATCAACAAACGATTGGTAGAAATTCAAATTTATACCAGTCTACGGTTTCTAGAATATACAGAAGGTTTGTGGAGACAGGTTCTTACAGAAGGAGACGTTGTACAGGCAGGACTCGAGCAACCACCGGTCGTGATGACCGATTTATTGTTACAACTTCCCTGCGAAATCGTTTCCTCACGTCAGTTAACATCAAAACAGAGCTTAATGAAGTGCGTGGAGTAAATGTGAGTGCACGAACAATAAGAAGAAGGTTAAAGGAAGCGGATATCACCCCTTTTAGACCAGCAAATGGTCCAAAGTTGTCTGTAGCTCACAGACAAGCTCGCTTAAGATTTGCGCGTGATCACCTATATCTATTAGACAGAAGCACAATGGGCCTCCGTATTGTTCATGGACGAGTGTAGGACATGTCTATATGGTGCAGATGGTCGCAGAAGAGTCTATCGTCGACGTGGGGAGCGAGATGCTCAAAGTTGCATTGAGGAGCGTGTTCCTTTTGGAGGCGGTTCGTGTATGGTCTGGGGTGTCATATCGATGACCGGGCGAACAGAACTTGTGTTCATAGACATGGTCCGTCAAAACGGTAATAGAGGGGGTTTGACTGCACATAGTTACATAACAGAGATCTTAGAAGATCACGTGGTGCCTTACATGGGATTCATAGGCGAAAATTTCACTTTAATGCAGGATAATGCTCGGCCGCACGCTGCTGCGCAAGTTCTACAATATTGCGAAGAGGTTGAGATACGTACAATGAATTGGCCAGCACGCAGCCCGGATCTTAATCCCATTGAGCATGTTTGGGACAATTTGAAAAGAGCTGTATATGCGAGAAATCCTGTGCCCACGACAGTGGCAGCACTAAGAACAGCACTTTCAGAAGAATGGGACAATATTCCGCAAGATCTTTTAATAACCCTAATAAAATCTATGCGGAACCGATTAGAATCCGTAATAAGGGCACGTGAGGGTAATACACTCTATTAAAACATAAATAAACCCTTGCAAATAGTTTGTGTCTATTGTTAAAACCAATTTTTTATTAAACGAATTTTCCTTAAATTTTTGTTTTTTCTCCAAAAAAGTCTTAAGGTCCTTTCCAGTACACAAACTTAAACTTAAGGATACGTGGTTTTAAAGTTCACGAACCAATCTAGAGGTTTAAATTTAAATCTGTATAGAAAGTTTGCATACTTGGTTAAAATATTTATTTCAAAGTCGTCTATTACTTTGATGCAGTTTATGAGTCTGTCAGTGTAATTTCATCTATTTTTTAGGCTTTCGCGGTTCGAGGTTAGTACTCATATTTACCGTGTGGGAGCATTGCGTCGCTCGAAACATTGTTCGGGCGATGCAATGCTCCCAAAACTTCGGTATACAAGTAAGTGTTCAAATATTCGCTTATTATAAGTATAATTATAAGTACACTAGGTACATATTATAATTTTAAGATGGTTTGATAGTAATTAAATAATATAGGTAAGAAAATTTACGATTAACGGACTTTGAAAAATTTAATGTTAACTTCAGTGAATAACGATTAACGGATTAACGAGTTAAAACGCAGCTGTGTCAGTAACTGCCGAAAGAGTTTTTCATTGACCTCATCACTTTTTGCCATTAGGTACTCGACTAAGTGAGTTCTTACTCCTTTTACTCCTACTCACCTAAAGGAATTAAGGCATTAAAAAAATCTCTGAATATTTCTGAGTAATGAATACTGAAGAATAGCATTTCAGACCCACGGCACCCCTGGCCATGACCCTGGTGGTACTGTGGGTCTTTAGTTGGTATAAAAAGGAAACCACTCATTATGATTACATAATTAAAAAAAGTTTTATTTGTGCCCCTTAAAAGGAACAGAAGGCTGCGAAACAAAGTTTGATAAGGATTTGAAGCAGTTTCTACAACAACTAAATGTAATCTCATTCATTGACTACCTAAAAAAAATAATTTACTTGAAACTTCGGAATTAATATTAATAATTAAATTTTACTTTTTCAACGTGACAAAAATATCAATAATTTCTACTTTATAGAGTAGATTTTTTTAAATAATAATAATAGGGGTTAAAGTATGGAATTGCCGTTTCATTGTAATAGGTACTTCGAATTGACATGGAACCTTCATGGTTTGAGATTTTTGAGTGAAACTTTTTCCACATGGTACCTATGTAGTTCTTCATTTAAAAATGTGCAACATTCGATTATCGACTTTCAGTTGTTTTTTTTATTCAGCTTAGACAAGAAAGATGGATACTTCGAAAATTCGAGTGATTTTTGAATACGAGTTCCGACGCGGAACTAACGCGGCAGAAACAGCTCGCAATATCAATGTTGCGTTTGGAGAGGGGACTGCTAATGAACGCACCGTGCGATTTTGGTTTAAACGCTTTCGTGATGGAAACTTTGATTTGAAGAACGAACCACGAGGAAGGCCGTCCACACAGGTGAATAACAATGAATTGAAAGACATGGTGGAAGCCGATCCGAGCCAAACTACCCAGGAATTAGCTGCATGGTTTAACGTTACCTTACCAACAATATTGACTCATTTGCGTCAAATCAATAAAATAAAAAAATGTGAAAAATGGGTACCTCATGATTTGACTGATCTGCAGAAAGAAATGCGTGTTGAAACTTGCGTTGCCTTGTTGAATCGATACAGAAATGAAAGAATATTGGATCGAATTGTGACATGTGATGAAAAGTGGATTCTTTACGATAACCGTAAGCGAAAAATGCAATGGCTGACCCCAGGTGAAACGCCACAACAGTGTCCTAAAGCAAAGCTTACCAATAAAAAGGTAATGGTAACTGTTTGGTGGTCTCAGCATGGTGTTATTCACTATAGCTTTCTACGATCTGGTCAAGCAATAACGGCAGATGTCTACTGTGCCGAACTCCGAACAATGATAGCAAAACTAGCAGTGAAACAGCCCCGACTCATGAATCGATCTTCACCATTATTGCTCCATGATAACGCGAGACCTCATACAGCACGAGAAACCGTTTTAACTCTACAGGAACTGCAATTAGAAACTATCCGTCACCCTCCGTATTCGTCAGACCTTGCTCCAACAGACTACCATTTTTTTCGTGATTTGGACAATTTTCTATGTGATAAAAAGTTTTCTTCTCAGGAGGCAGTACAAAATGCTTTCACACAGTTTGTCGAATCTAGATCACCAGAGTTCTATCGCAAAGGCATAAATGACCTTCCTACTAGATGGCAGCAATGTATAGATAATAATGGTAATTATTTTGATTCAATAAATACGTTAAATTAAAAAAAAAACGAATTTCAATTTGTCAGTACAAATTGGCAATTTCATACTTTAACCCCTAATAGTAACGAGACTATTACTAAGGCTGTTGTCTTTTTTGGCGGAATCCGTTCATTTAATTTAATTTTCACTTTTGACGACAATATTTTGTAAATATTTACAAATGTATAATATACAAATATGAAGGCACATGGGGTTTATTTCGGGTCTGGGGCCTCTTAGTAGCCCATTGTAAGCTTGAACTTAGTCTGCGTGGATTTTACGGGCGAGGCGATAGGACAACCTAATACACGAATCACCACGTTTTAATTACATCAATCACTGACTACACATTTTACAGACACACTCGCGATCTATAACCAAGTATATTCAACCGAACTAGGAGCGTTCTGCTAGACACGTAGTGCTCGGTCGAGGTTCACAGCGATACTGATCACGATTCTCCGCGCGCCCCACCAAAGTCAATGATCTGTCAAACTCAACTTGACCGAATGAACGAATGACGTCACACTCGACCATAGAGCACTAGAGTCTTGCATTACGCCAGAGTGAATTTCATCCACTCTAATCACACAATAATGATTACGCGCCGTCACGGCCAGACTGACATGTCGCTCGTCCTCGTGCGACCAATGCCAGAGATCCGTCTGTGAACAAATGTACGAGGCTTTAATTCTTCTCGCACTGACACGCTCGTCCATCACTGACTTCCATCGCCGCAGGCCTAACATCACTCGGTGTTCTTCGGCCACAAACGAGCAGAACCGGGCAGCCACTCATTGGTGCCCCTACGACTATGAACTAGTAGGACCGGGCGACCACTCATTGGTGCCCCTGCGACCATAAACCAGTCGGAACCTGGGCGACCACTCATTGGTGCCCCTGCGACCATAAACCGGTCGGAACCCGGGCGACCACTCATTGGTGCCCCTGCGACCATAAACCGGTCGGAACCCGGGCGACCACTCATTGGTGCCCCTGCGACCATAAACCGGTCGGAACCCGGGCGACCACTCATTGGTGCCCCTGCGACCATAAACCGGTCGAACCCCGGGCGACCACTCATTGGTGCCCCTCCGACCATAAACAAGTCGGACTCCGGGCAACCACTCATTGGTGCCCCTACGACTGCAAACCAGTCGGGCCGGGCAACCACTCGTTGGTGCCCCTACAACCACCTACACTGTCCTCCAAAGCTAGCAACATTACATAGTTCGAACATCGACCCTCGTGGAGCCAGTCCAAACATGAATGTGAGTCTGGCCCTACGTACAACCACTCGGTGCCCCTACAAACACCTAAACTATCCTGCAAGGCTAGCAAGATTACATAGTTCGAACATCGACCCTCGAGGAGCCAGTCCGAACATGAATGTGAGTCTGGACCTACCTACTTACAATATGCATCAAGATCTGTGGAAGGTGGACTAGTAGTAATGATGTGACAATTAATCGCTGAGAATGTGTCGCTATCGTGAATTCTTCCTTCGTTCTGACTATGGACCGCCGTCTCGGCCAGCTCGTTGTCAATTTCTGCTACAGTGATATGACTTATCTTTCGAGATCGAATTGAGGCATTGGGGTTCGAAGCTAGGAGATGAAATGTACTGAAGTCTGCCCAAACACGATGTGTCCCAGCTCTATCCGCCATATTGGAAGCGAGTAGCGTCTATAGCCCAAGCCGCGGCCAGGCTTTATTTGAATAGGTTTCCAAGGTAGTGGTAGTAGTAAGTAAAGCAAGACTGGAAACCAATAAACCAACATTGACTATACTCCCTTTAGTGCTCTATCCGCATACACTCGAAACCGATTAATTAGAACAAACTTATGGTTCAGAATTAGTTAAGAGCCAATTTTGTTATACTTCGCTTTCCTGTACAAAACTACCATACGCGCTTCGTTTCAAAAGAATATTAGCAACCGAAATTATCGAAATTACTAATATTCCCTCTAACCCCTCCAACTAAGCTAAATTGCTTGTGCTAGTAGTGGGTTCACGTCGGTAGTGTAATGGCCAGGACTCGAACCAGGGACCTCTCGATCGTAAGGCCGACCCCTTAACCACTAAGCTACCGACGCTTCTCTCGCAGAGGCTCTCGTGACCGCTCCATTACCCTGTCTATTCACGAGGGCACGAATCACGACTACGCTTCCCCGGACCATTGGCGGAGTCGCACGGATTGCACATCTACGCTGTTACTTTACATCACTCAATCATTAACATGGAGCGAAATAAGACGCATTGAGGAGCACACCGCCCTCCCACCAACTACAACGGTTTCATTACCACCCTGGCCATCATCCGTGTGTTGATCCATCGAAGTCACTATTGGATCGGCACGATCGGCCGTGGAGCGAACATATTTACCACACTTACGGGGAAACTGTCACTTTCATCTAGCTCATTGATTGCCTATTAAACAGAGTATCCCTATGACACCGATACTACCCTGTAAAGTAAGAGGAGTCATCCAAGCACGCGTCTGTTTGAAGTAGTAATCCTCAACTTGGATGTCTCTTCCAATGCTTGTAAGTATCTGGAACTTTAGGTCTTCTCCTGTTCTAATCATATAACATAGATAACCCATATCCATGTAGTATTTCGAAATGGCGCACATTGGGAGAGGCCCACGTCGAGCAGTTGACCACGGTGGCCTAGTTGGTTGATTGATTGATCGATGTAGAATTTCGTCTATGTGACCACGTACGACGAAAAACCGTTACTTGAGATAACAATGAAACATTACTTGCTAATAGAACATCTTTCCCTAAATCTTAGGTACGCGAGGGTATTGAAATCAAAGACGTCCTAATTTCACCAAATGAAACATCTCAAAGCAAAGGCACAAAGCCTCTGACGACTCCATCACTCATACCCGAGAACACAGTACTAAAGCACTTTATTTTCACTCCTTATACACCACTTACTGATGTGACGGATTACAGCCCCCTTCTTCTGATTATAGTCTGTAAGTCAACTTCTGACATCTGATCAATGATTCGTACTTAGACCCAATTTTGCCTGAAATTTCGTAACAGTTTTAAATTTACGTGTTAACGCCTCGGAACGCATCCCGAGCGGCATACCATCTTGTATCCGCTTTCGGAATGAGTCCGCCATATTGCTCTTACATGTCAGCCACACAAGTCACAAGCACTAGCTAGTTACCTTAAGATTATTGTAAAATATTGCAAACACTGTCCCAACCTTAGAATAAAAGACAGTTAACTAAAGAATCTTGTCTAACTAAAAAACCTAAACAACACGAAATCCTCAACATTACGCACCAGACCTCACCTTGTGCCCGTGATTGCAGTGAGTCGGGTTCAGTTTTCCTACCACCAGAAACCTTCTACAGTTAATAACCTAGTGTCAATTTGTTAGCACTCAGACAACGCGGAATCAGCTGGTAGCCATTCTGGTGGTGGTGGACCCGTAATTACACACTTTACTCCACTTCATCATAATGGAGGGTATATGACAAATAAATAGCAGCCACCGCCGCTCCTAGCAATCAACTCCAACTCATTCTATCGTCAATCTCCGAACCCTTTTCTCGACCTAGTCGGTCTCGGCTCTCCAGTACAAACGCGGCGCGACTGGATCTCTTAATACCCCGAAGCGAAGCGACCGCCATCCGATCCCCACAACCAAGCGGCACACCGATGTTCTGCAGCTACACCAGCCGGACCCCTGTGGGCTCTAATCACCCGTAGCGGCCGCCACAGACGCTCGCACGACAGCCGGGATATATGACGCAACAGGCCCTCCGTAGCACGTAGACCAGACCAATGCCAGCAGACCCATACGAGCACACAAACACCCGCGCCGACCGGGGACCGAAACCGAGGCCTCGCGCAGCAGCCGCACCGACCACCGCTATGCCACAGAGGCTTTCACCAGAATGTAGATCATATAATCGCCCAGTCAAGACGAGAGACTACTCGGGGCAGTTTATCGGCCTCAATCTGCCAATTTGGCGACGAGAACTATTCCTTTAGTCGACCCGAAATATTTGGTTACCAAACTGTTGGTTCGTGTATTCTTGCTAAGAATCCGCCACGCCTTTTCTACCTAGGTACACAATAGTGTGACCTCAAAGTGAAGTACACCACGGTGAGTCTACCCACTACCCACTTGAGAAATATTTCACGAACAAAACCCGTCAGAGCCGATGCTGCATGGCTCCTTCGCTACTCAGCATCATAGAAAATTAGACTGACAATCCAGCACGCGATTATTAACAGAGTTCAACCTTCGTCATAGGAAGCTATATCTTACACTGTACAGCTACATTCACCTATCTGTCCACCAACAATTAAACACAGTTCGAGCACTCCGAGGGACCTATACATCTCAAGACAAGACACACCGGGTCAGTACCTGCTACCGAAAAGATATGGAAACCAAAAAAGCAAACGCAAAAACCAACACGTAATACATCGTGATATAATCGAAATCGTCCTTCGTTAGTTTTTACTGCAAACTACTCACTTTTACGTAAATTATGTCACTTGAATAAAAAGATTAAATCGAGAACTGGTTCCTTTTGTCTCACTACCCTCCCACTCAATGGAAGACGATTTAACACGAGCCTTTGCACTATGGTGACATGGCATCTGCGTACTGACAATAAAGAACTCACTGATGTTAATATAGGGTAGTTCGTTAAAATTTATCGTTCTCACTTCTTGTACGTACTGATTGCGTCACCGCATTCCAAGCTAATCTAAGCAATCACAGTAACCTTTTGCAGCGTACCCTACTCAATTCGAATAAGTCTTCTCACCGTATTAACAGCTACAGATAGTATAGAAATAAGCATAGTTAGATATTAGGGATATTTCGAAACTTTCTCGTGTAATGACAATATGACTTAGCCACTATATAATTAGGTGCAAACTCCGCTACCTCATAAACCTCTGCTCACGGATTGCCAGAACTGCTATCGTCTCTTCTGGCACTACATGGAATAGTAGAAATAGGACGAGACTTTTTATTCAAACACGAATTTGTACCCACGAGTAATACCTTTACAACAATATCTTTCTCTGGAGGGTGGAATGCGATATTCCGCTACCAGGAAATTATTTGGTTATACCACTTGTTTTTAAAAAAATAAGCACACACTGTCTACGAAATAAAAAGGAACGGGCTCACCGGGTCTTGTAGTCGGGATGCAGCCAACAATCAGGACAGACACAGTTTCACGTTATTTCATGTAAATCTGACTAGCGAGTCTTTTGGTTGCCACTGCTATTCTCCTCAGCTTGTTGCCCTGGTATCCCACTTCTGATGAAGGCACATGGGGTTTATTTCGGGTCTGGGGCCTCTTAGTAGCCCATTGTAAGCTTGAACTTAGTCTGCGTGGATTTTACGGGCGAGGAGATAGGACAACCTAATACACGAATCACCACGTTTTAATTACATCAATCACTGACTACACATTTTACAGACACACTCGCGATCTATAACCAAGTATATTCAACCGAACTAGGAGCGTTCTGCTAGACACGTAGTGCTCGGTCGAGGTTCACAGCGATACTGATCACGATTCTCCGCGCGCCCCACCAAAGTCAATGATCTGTCAAACTCAACTTGACCGAATGAACGAATGACGTCACACTCGACCATAGAGCACTAGAGTCTTGCATTACGCCAGAGTGAATTTCATCCACTCTAATCACACAATAATGATTACGCGCCGTCAAATATATATAAATTGTAGAGTGTACTTATTTTGTATACCATACTAAGAGTGAACAAAGAGAAAGTGGTCATTTTTTTTTTTTTATGCCACTTAGGTGGTAGACAAGCACACGGCCCACCTGATGGGAAGTGGTTACCGTGGCCTATGGACGTTTGCAACACCAGGGGCATCACAATCGTGCTACCGACCCTGTAAATACCTTCTAATACCCTTCTTGAAGAACCCCATATTGTAGTCGCTTGGGAAAACCACGGCAGGAAGTTCATTCCACAACCTGAGCGTGCGTGGGATGAAGTTCCTTTCAAAACGCACGGTGCGCACCATTTCCGGTCGCAGTGTGTGAGGATGAATTCCCTGCCTATGGCGAGTGGTGCGATGATAGAATGCAGCGGTGGGCATCATGTCAAACAATTCATCTGAGCACAAACCATTGTATAGGCGGTAGAACACACACAGCGAGGCAAAGTCCCTTCTGAGGCTGAGAGGTTCCACATCACCTGTGAGTATGGGATTGTCGACGAGCCTCAACGCCCGTCTTTGCAATGAGTCGAAGGGGCCAAGCTGGTATGCAGGCGCTCCGGCAAAAAGGTGACAGCAGTACTCCATGTGGGGCCGAATTTGTGCCTTATAAAGCAGAAGTCGTTGCCCCGCAGTGAAGTACTGCTTCGCCCTGTTGAGCACTCCAAGTTTCTTTGAGGCCAGCTTGACCTTGTCCTCCAAATGGTTGCGGAACTGAACGTCGCTTGAGATGTCGACACCTAGGATCCCAATACTCGAAGAGATGGAAAGTGGTGTGCCCAGGAATTGCGGCGCTACAATAAATGGGGTTTTCTTAGCGGTGAATACACATACTTGTGTCTTAGTGGGGTTAAATTGGACTAGGTTAAGTCGACCCCAATCGGATACTCCCGAGAGAGTAGTCTCGATTTCAGACACAAGTTGTTCGCGTCTCTTCTCCACCTCGAATTGAGGGATATTTGCACGACCCGTGTAACACGTATCCCCGGTACTGTCGTCCGCATAACAATGAATAGATCCATCAGATAGCATGTCATTGATATGCAGCAGAAACAGCGTCGGGGACAACACGGAGCCTTGTGGGACACCAGCGTTTATGTCCATGCGGTCCGAGCAGCTGCCATCAACGACGGCTTGGATACTTCTGTTGGACAAAAAGCTGGCAATCCATTCGCAAAGTCCCTCGGGAAGTCCGTAGCGTGGCAACTTCGAAAGAAGACCTCTGTGCCAGACCCGGTCAAAGGCCTTTGCTATATCGAGGCTGACCGCTAATGCCTCGCCCCGACTCTCGATAGCTTGCGCCCATCGGTTTGTGAGATACACAAGAAGGTCACCAGTGGAGCGACGGTGGCGAAAGCCATACTGTCGGTCGCTCAGTAGGTCGTTTCCCTCAAGGTATCCCAGGAGCTGTGCATTAATCACACGCTCCATTACCTTCGAGAGAAGGGAGGTTATAGCAATAGGCCTGTAATTGGACGGGTCTGTCCTGTCGCCTTTCTTAGGCACAGGATGCACAAATGCAGTCTTCCACGAGGCTGGGACTTGTCTTGCGGAGTAAGAGAGCGCGAAAAGCCGTGTAAGTACTGGGCACAATTCGGGGGCACAGTGCCTGAGCACCATCGCCGGTATTCCATCCGGCCCACTCGACTTCCGAACATCCAGGGACTTGAGTTCCCGCCGGACCACCCGTTGTGTGATTTTAATTTCAGACATGAAAGTACCACAGTTGGGGATAATAGGTGGCTCGGCATTCCCGTCGTTCATCGTCGAGTTTGACGCAAAGAGATTACCCAAAAGATCGGCTTTCTCCTTAGCGCCATGAGCTAGGCTACCGTCGGGTTTTTGCAGCGGCGGTAGGCAGGAATGGCAGAAGTTTCCCTCGGCAGCTTTGGCGAGCGACCAAAATGCTCGACTACCGGATGGGTAACGAGTAAGCCGCTCGCCAATTCCACCGATGAACTCAAACTTCGCCCTGGCAGTAGCTTTTTTACTGGACCTCGAGGCGGCATTCAATTTCCGCTTCACTTCAGCAATGTTAGGATCCTTGTTGGCAAGTGCCGTGGTCCAAGCCTTATATGCAGATTGCTTGCGGTCTCTAGCTTCTCTGCAAGGCCTATTAAACCACGGCCGTTTGCTCGCTCCTGTTGCGATCCAACGGTTGGGAATATAGCATTCCATGCCCGATAGGATCGTTTCAGCGACTGCTGTTGCACAGGAGCTTGGATCCTTTGAAGTGAAGCAAAGCCGCCTCCACGGGTACGACGAGAAGAATTCTCGCAGTCCGTCCCAGTCTGCTGACTTGTAGTGCCAGACATGCCGCCACTGAGGTGGCCGCGGTGGTTCTGGCCGCGCGAGAGTACTTCGGACCACAGCGTCATCCGGGCGCAAGTCCCGGATGACGCTGTGGTCCGAAGTACCGAGAGGTGCTTCCACAGTTACGGAGTACTCATCCGGGCGCGTAGTCAGCAAAAGGTCCAATAAAGACTCTCTGTGGGTCCCGACATCTGGTTTTCTGGTGACAGAATGCACCAGTTGCGAGAACCCATAGGTCAGGGCAAAGTTGTGAGCAGCCCTTCCCGCAAAATCAGTCCTGTGAGACCCCAGCCACTCCACGTGGTGAGCATTGAAGTCCCCCAAGAATACTAAGTCCGCGGCAGGGTACTGCTCAATTACTCTGTCCGCCGACCGCTGCAGGTGCTCAAACAGTTGAGCCGTGCCCAGGTCACCGCTATGAGACCTGTAGATGCACGCATAGATACGGGTGTGGCCACCGTAATCCATACGTACCCATAGTGTGGACAGGTCCCTGTCTTCAAGGCCATTTAGACGGCGACAACAAACGTCATCCCGGACGTACATGCATACCCCGGCTTTACTCAGGAAGTTATGCTCGAGTCTGTACCCGGGGTACATAAGGTAGGCTGTATCGGCCGGGCATGATATTTGGGTCTCCGTCAGAAAGAATAGGGTCGGCTTTGCTGTCTCAAGATGGTGGTGGACCTCGTTAAGATTGGAATGGAGGCCCCTGATGTTACAGAAGTCCACTTTCAGTGTGGACGAAGGTGCCGCTGTATATACTCTATTCCTTTTTTTTTTAATGCCATGATAAAGAAGGGAGGGGGGGGGGGAAGGTATAGAGAGTCTCTGTGCCGTCAGCGCAGAAGACAAAGCAAGGCTCCCCACCACCGCAGACGAGCCAGGGTTGTGTGACTCGCTGGCGCGGCGGGCGGAAGGGCCCCCGGTCCCCTCCCAGATACTATAGCCGAGTCCACTCCGGTTTCCTCCTCCGGCACGACTACAGCACCGGGAACTTTACACAGGCTGCTGGTTCAGCCTCCTGGGGCGGAGATTATGTGATCCCCAGGTTCGGGAACCGTACAGCCTGCGGGCGGCCAGCGGATAACCGTTTCACCGGGTCTCCCTGACCGCCGCGCCAACATTTCACATCCCCACTAGTCAGCGGTAGCATCTAAAGCCTTTGGTCTTCCCACTGACAACACAGAACCTCTCCAGTGAGCTCTGGCTACCCTACTCACCGTCGGGAACACAACACAAGGTTATTATAACCGCGGTATTCTGTAGGGCGAAGGTACTTCCCCAGTCGGACTGCTCAGTTAGGACGGGAGATACCGCCGTGTCCTACCTTCTTCAGTCCAATACATAAGATAAGATACCAGATACCAGGAAGTGGACGTCTTACTATCTGGACATAAAAAAAAGTGGTCAAATTCGGAAATTATCGTACTTAGAAGAAGACAAAAAAAGAAATGGACACCAACTACCAAAAGGGAACGCTAGATGATTAAGATATTTTCATCGAAATGTAGCTCATCCTCGTAAAATATATCTACATTTAGTATCTGGTGTGATCCAGTATTTGTTTTCTTCAAAATACCGTCAAAAATATGGACGTAGCCTACGTAAAATGCGTAGGTAGAGATAGATACGTAGGAAATCGTGCCTGTACCCAATGTGCGCTGCAAATTAACAGCGCTTCCCTCGGGGCCAATATTTCTCCGGACGACGTCGAACCTAGGACCGCCCGCCACTAACTACCCCACTGAATCAGCGACGATCACGCCTACATCTTGTACATACGCCGATTGGTACGTAACTCGTGCCCTCGGCGCTCGGATAAAGTAATATATATTCGCACAAGACTTAATGCTGACTGAAAATCTTGGCTCACCTTAGTTGACGGTGATTTTATGGACTTCGGAGCGTGGGTCAAATCAAAATAAGCTAGAAGATAGTCGCTGAATACAGACTAAGTTTATTTGATAAATATTGCAATGGAAGATAAATTTAAGATTGCTTACATTATTGCTATATCAATTACTACATTATATCAACAATCGAAGCTCGCTTTACAAACTGAAATTTAAGTTTTTTATTAAGTTCGTTTCCAATTTATTAAAGTAGCAGTAACTATTTTTAAATTCAAGGTTATGGGCTCTTCAGTTAGTATATATATATATTATATATATATTATAATATAATGTATACATATATAATAATAATAATATTATTATGTTAGATTGTAATTCTTATACGGTAAAAATTCACATCCCAATTTCAATTTTAATCATATCCAGCTATGTGCGCTGTCTTGGATAGGAGCTAAATTAAGATTAACATCTAATGTAACTAAACAGTTAGTAGAACAAGCTTAAATTCCTTATTATTAACTGCAGGTAAACGCAGCCTCCATCTAAAATACGGTTCCTTGAAATTATGCTTCGCTTACCTTAACGTATTAAATATTAAAATGACCAACGATGATAGCAAGATAATGCCTATAACTATGCTAATAACACCTACCTTCACGAAAATATAATCTTTAATCTGGATGCAAATCATCCTAATACGTTCCGATTATAAAAAGGTATAATTTCGACATTATATTGTCCATCAAAATGTTTTACATATATAAAAATAAAAGGCTAGCAATCAAGTAATTTGTGTCTCGACCTACTAAACTCTTTTCGTGATCGAATCGTGTTTTGATTTTAGGTTATAAATATCAAACTTCATAATTTAGTAGATACTTATCGATATTAAAATTGTTCTATAATTACTCTGCTTTATGTGACTTAACGAGTTTACAAATTCGACGACTTTGTTTTCATTGGTTCATTTATTTCAGACGGCGATGCACTGGGCATGTAAACGTGGTGATGAAAATTTAGTGAAACTATTGGGTGGGATCGCCCGACACGTAGTCAACGAACGATCGGTGAGTGGAAAAAGTATTTATAGGATCTACGAGTAAATATTCCTGTGCCTTATATTTATTCAATTAAATACAATAAATTATTATCCTTCGCTAGATTTGAATGCTTACTTAATTGTAGGTCCTTAGGTACCTAAAGACTAGAGCAAACATTGAAATATACAATGTTCTAAGGTATTTTTTTATTTATCATGTGTTTTATTTATAACGATATAAGAATAGTTAGTTATTTGTTAAAAAAAAATATATATCTTTAAATAGGCTGACTTGGATAAGATAATCTATTAAGTAAATGTTACGGTGGAAGTGCATAAACGACCTGTATAAGAATTCCTACGATTATTTATAAGATCGAAACAATAATAAGGGTTAAAGTTTTATAATTATGACATTCTCTATTTGTAACAAACTCTAAACGATTTGGAAATGTTTTTTTTTTTTTTAATTTCACAAGCATCTTTGCAACCGCTTAGATTTAGACCAGATGGGCTATATCTTAGGGCCACAACAACTCGCTTCTGGCCCAGTCGCATTGCGGTAAGTTGGTGATGAGTTGCGCTATGTCCAACAACAATATCTCAAAAAGGACACCAGCGACCAAGAAAATAAAAGATTTACCTGAATAAAAAGATTCATGTAGAAACTAGTTGATATAGGTATTCTTTGACAAAATATTTCATCGTTGCTGTCATCACATATCTTATGTATTGTATAGTTTTATTAGTTAGATTTATTTTAAATTTGATATTAATTTATTATCACATGTATATGTTACTGTGAATATCCGAAAAGCGTGTATGTTAAGATACTCTGGTGCTTGTTAACATTCACCAAGATTTTTGGTGAATGCTTTTTACACTTATCATGACAATTTCGTAGTAGGCGGAGGTACCCTTCGTTGGTTTCCTTGCGATAATGCACAAAAAATAGGATTTCGGTCTCTACGGAAACGATTCTGTTGTGTTGAAAGATTATTATAAACCAAAATCGATAGGTAGTTGACGAGGGTCGTGCCTAATAAAGTTAGATATTTTTTATTGTGGAGAAACTTCTAAAAGGATACATCTGAACCATTTTGCAAATACTTCTGCCCCTTAAGTTTTTCGACTGCTCGAATATTTTCTTGAGTGACCACTGTTGGCGGCCGACTAGTCTGCGACTCATCTTCAAAGCTTTTGCTTTCTCTTCTAAATTCAGCAAACCAATTGAAAACTGTCGCGTATGAACAAGCCGATTCTTCAAAAGTAGTAACACTCTTGAGTCCTCAAATATTTTTTATAGTCATAATACATCGTTGTCCGAAAATCTCTTCCAGTGAGGTCTATCGGTATGAACACAATCCCGCCAGATACTCTCAGAAAAAAAGCTTGAATAAGTGTATGAAAATTATTAGTCAATAACGGGTCTACACATAAAGTTCTAATGCGCTAGTGATAAATTAATGAGTAAAGAGTATCTAACTTCTTTTGGCATGCCCCTCGTATTGCTCATTGTGTGGCTGAAAATATTGTCACGAATAATGCCCTAGTATCCCCAACCTCGCGTCATTGCGTTGTTCCGCATTACAGTAATTCGCCTTAGACGAAAACGTATGGATGAAACCACTGTAACATTATGCTTTTTCAGATATTTCAGAATTAGATTTCAGAATAGTGAATTATTTTAATTATTATAAAGTACAATATATTCATAACAATAAAATATATTTTTCATATTTTTTTTTATTACATATATGTATTTTAATAACTATGTAACAAACGATTTTTAGGTAATTTCTTCGGTCTCTTGGAATTGGTATGGCCTCGGACAGCAATGGTTGCAATATAAATCTTAATGAGCTTAATACTCACTTCTCGAGGACTCCAGTTACCATTCCCGATGATGTTAAAACTTCAACTTTGAACTATCTGTCTGCTCTTCCCTTGCCGATAAATACTTCATTCTCATTTTATTTAGTCTCAGAGGCGGACATTGGAATATGCTTACAAAAGCTGTACGCTCATCCTAACCTTAATTATTCCTATAATCACTCGCATAAATAATTACTCTCTGTACAGTAATAAGCTTTCTTCATCTTGGAAAAAAGCGTACGTAATACCCCTACCCATAGTACCAAATACTTCCATGCAATGTCCATTCCGTCCCATATCTATCCTTCCTTTATTATCCAAAGTCCTTGAAAATGTAGTTCAGAATCGACTATCATCTTACCTTTCCTTTAACAGCCTGCTGAGTCCATACCAATCTGGTTTCCGCCGTGGTCATTGCTCTGGTCGTAATAACTGACGACATGCTGATTGGCTATGGAGAACAAACGGCTAACAATTTTGGTTCTGTTGGATTTCAGCAGTGCTTTTAATTGTTAATTTTGATGGCATTTTAGGAGTTCTAGCTTTTGTAAATGTTTCATCCTCTGTAACTACGTGGTTTAAATCATATCTTCAGGGGCACTCGCACTCTGTGCGCTATGAAGAGGCTTCCTCTGAATGGTGCAATTTGACTGCGGGAGTCTCACAAGGTGACGAACTATCTCCTCTTCTCTTCTCCGTTTTATAAATGCTTTCACAAAAGTCATTATTTCTCACTTTCATCTCTATGCAGACGACCTGTACTACACTTGAAGGCCGAGGAAGTGACAGGCTGCGGCAGCTATCAACAATGGGCTTCTGGTTAATCCAACGAAATCGCAAGCAGTCATTGTTAGTAGCAGATACATGTCGAATCTTTTGGTTCACCAGTTTCTTCCGAAAGTTATATACGATGCGACTCCTATTTCTTTTTCGAAACATGTGAAAAATTAAGGTCTCTATATGGGCTCTGATCTAGTCTGGGACGTCCATATTGCAGACGAGATACCTGAGGTCATCCGAGAATTTGAGGCTGAGAATGCCAATGCATTTCACTGACTTTGTTGATACGTCTTTCACTGTTAAGGCTGTGCGCTTATGGAACGCATTACCATTAAATATCAGACGGGCACAATCAATAAATGTTTTTAAAAGAATGGTAAAGGACCACTATATATCATCTAGTACATAGCTCGCATTTATAAACGCTGATTCATTGCTGTGATCCTTTATTATTTTGTACTATTTACTGTGTGCATATTACATTTATGTGTTAAAACTGTTTGTATATTATCTGTTTATACCTTATTATACTCTACGGAAAGCCGTTTATTTATTATTTCATTTTATTTGTACTTTTCTCTCGTACATTTTTGTTTTACTTAGTTTAGTTTATTTGATAACTACACCAAATCTTCTTTCTATTATTTTATCTATCTATCTATCTATCTACCTCATTTACGTTTCGCGTGGTAAGGTTGTAGAATTCGCTGCCTCACTCTGTACGCGATAGTCTTTGAACGTAGATTTAAAGTAAAAGAACTTTTCCTCGCTCAAACTAGAGAACGGTGTATTATTTATTTATGTAATTTCCACAAGTTATTGTATATTTATGTATTTATTATACACCTGTTTATATAAATATGTATATGTATATGTTTTATATTCATATATATGTTTACATATATATGAATATATACATCAAAATGTAAATATGGCTGTTATGTGTGCGTACAATAAAGAATTAAAAGTAAATAAATACATAATATAAGATATAATATAAGTAATAAATAATAAAATAATACATAAAATATAGTTAAAAATAATATTATTTTTACTATTTGACTATTCATTAATGTGTATATTCCACGACTCAATACATTTTTCGATGGTGAATTTATGTTATGTAATCATTTAATCTGAATAGATAAGTAAACATTATTAATTAAATAACAAATTATTGTAAAAAATTTCAATTAATTTTCATAATCTTTCATTAGACCATTTGTGTAGCGGCGGCGACGTCGGATGTGTAATAAATACTATAATTTTATACATAACTAGCTTTTGCCCGCGGCTCCGCCCGCGTGGATGTCGGTTATCGCGACCAAACATAGCCTATGTCCTTTATCAAGGTCTAATTTACGCCTATACCACATTTCATAAAAATCGGTTCAGTGGTTTAGGCGTGAAAGCGTAACATACAGACAGACAGACAGAGTTACTTTCGCATTTATAATATTAGTATGGATTATGCCTATGTGCTAGCGCCATGAGCGCTCGATGCAAAGTGTGCCGTCGCGAGTGGGATTTTTTATACCATCGACAACACGTCTCTGCCTAATTCTCTCGCGACTTCCTTCGCTCATTGACGAGTGTCTTGACACAGCATAGGATTCACTGAATCTCCTCTGTTTAGGTTAACATTCACCAGTGTATGTCTGATTTAAGTATAAATTAAGAACAGTAACAGTTTTTGAGTAACACTACCGATTTTCATGATGCATCCTTGCATTCACTTATTTCGGACATTCACAGAAACACATATATAACCAAAGCTAGCAACTGGGTATCTAAATATTAGCTCTCTCTTGCTAACGAATATCCATAAATTTTGTAGCAATATTTTACAAAAAGACTGTTTAAAAATAATTTAGTGTAAATAAAGTAATGTAGTAAAAATAGAAGCAAATCAAATAAATATATTGATAGGAAAGCACGTCTCAGTCATGAGAATCAAGCATTTGCAATATACTTTGAACGGACTAAGTTAATTATGCGTTTACATCCGCGGTGAGAGTAATCGCACACTTTTATTGTTA
The DNA here is from genome assembly GCA_949126895.1 of Eilema caniola. Lineage (NCBI taxonomy): Eukaryota > Metazoa > Arthropoda > Insecta > Lepidoptera > Erebidae > Eilema > Eilema caniola. The sequence goes on along the minus strand of OX421460.1, from coordinate 34,174,599 downwards.
CCTACAAACTTTATTGTCCAATCAAATTTAGTTACTGCAAGGTATTTTGCCTGTTTTAGTGTATCGTTAAAATGTCGTTACAATCTTTTTCATGTGGTGTGCGGCTTCGTCGACGACGGAAGTAGAATGGGGTAAGTACACCGAGAGTTTTATTGCTTGGACTACTTGTGGATTCGAGGGAAGCAGTGGTAAATTTATCTGGGTGCCACTCAACACTTTAATGTCTCTCCTTTCCTAATAAAGCTGTTGTTATTTTATGACAACTTTACGTACCTAAATATTTCCCATATGGTACCATTTAAACTGACACATAAACTGGATCAAAGTGCAAGATCACGACCATATAAAATTCAATTATCTATTTTTTGTTTTATTTATTAATTACAATATTAATTTGTTATAAATAAAACTGACGAATGGTCATTGTCATGTGATTACATGCAAGTTAAGCTCTCGTTAGTCTCGTTAATTTATCCTTTCATTAAAACAAAACTATAGGATGTTGAAAACACAACAACATATGAGAGCTGTTAAAAATAAGATTAAACAATTGTTTCCTTTTCTTTGTTTTCTATAAGGTGTACCTATTACCTCCTCGAACTCTAATTAGCGCCAGACGGTTCCTTATAGACGTACTTAGCGGTTTTTATGACAACTTGTGGATTATTGTTTATGTGTTTTACATTTAGGCGACGCGCAACTGTTGTTGGTATAGGATTTATGGCAGATACCTACAATACCTATAGCCTACACTTTGGTACGTTCGGTCAATCCCATAAAGTTCTGCTGGTGTGTCATTAGACCAAATAGTATAGTTTTGGAATTAAGTACTCCCTAAGGTGCCCAGATGAACATACAGGTACCTACTTCCAGTTTGCCGCACCAAGCGTCCCCACTGGTGGCGAAAATTTTAACCGCTTTAATTCCTGGTGCCATCGTCCCCACTAGGGATGGTAACTTGAGCGGTAGCGTTGTTGTTAAATAAAATAAAAATAATGATTACTTTTGTTTTTAATCGCTGGTTTAAACATCAGGTTTTTAACAATAATACTTAACTAAGTTTTTATTAACTTCTGAGAAACAGAAAAAGAAATCTTAATTTTAGCGCATAAAAAAATGCTTACATTAATCTTCAGTTTAACGATAACAAAACTTAAAATTCTGAGGTAGGTTCGCCTAAATTAACTGGGCATATTAAAAAAATCAATTTTTTAGTTCCCTATAGTAATATCAATATCAAAAGAACTTTTCAGAAAGCGTTCAGAAATTCCCATTGACGAATTTATATGGCCACATTCTCTCCAATGCATTGTTATCCAAAATAAACGTTTATGCAAAATTTACAAAACAATGCATACATTTAATGAAAACCAAACGAAATAAACAAACTCTACATCTTTATATTAATAGTCTAGATTTAAAATAGGATATTTTCCGTTTTTTTAAAAACTGCTTCATTTTAAAGACCGAGAAGAAATATTCAACAGAAAAATAAAATTTCTCTAATTAACGTCCATTTTCCGCGTTAAAAGTGAAAAAAATCTAATTTATTTTTAATGGTTTTGAATTTACCGCCAAAACGCGCCGTGCGCTGACGTTTACCGTATGACGTCATCTTTGAGTAAACAAAGAATTGTGACGTGAGTGATCTGTGGACTGTGATATCGGTGTATTTGGGGATTTACAACTTGTTTACACAAAGATGACGTCACACGTTAAACGTCAGCGCACGGCGCGTTTTGGCGGTAAATTCAAAACCATTAAAAATAAATTAGATTTTTTTTACTTTTAACGCGGAAAATGGACATTAATCACAGAAATTTTATTTTTCTGTTAAATATTCCTTCAGTCTTCAAAATAAAATAGTTTAAAAAAAAGTGGAATATACCCTATTAAGAAGTTAACGCAGCTTTCCTTAATAAAATCATACTATGATATAACCGTTATCTAGTTCTATTTGTGCACCCGAATCTTTTTATCGGATAATAAAGGACGATGATCACTATTCATACATCCATTGACCTGGCATTGATTTTTTTATTATTCTATCGGATAACAGAAGTGGTATTATTGATGAATAGATACTACATCTTTAAAACTACAAATTCAATATTGTATAAATCGTTATACAAGAAAATTTGTAACTAAGAAAAATCTACTTTGCGTTGAGGAAATTGCGTCGTATTTTATTTGTGCTATTACTAAAAGTAAATGATTCAAAAGCCGACCGCATACGACAACTACCGACACATGCAGCACATACATTATTTGTTAAACTTCGATCCGAATAAAGGGGCTCATTGAGAAGCCCCAATAAATGACGCGTATCTGCTGTGTGCGACAGCAGTTGTCGTAGTCAGGTCACTTTCGGAATCATACCTTAATGAACTGCACACCGTCTAAAAATACCAAAAAGCTTACCAATCAACATGAATCAACTACGATCGTATCCTGAAATACATTTTGTACTGCAATATATACTTATTATACAAGATATGATCCTTGCGCTAATTCCGGTGGCCTGGCCTTGGAGTCTGGGGTTCCACTATTTTGCAGTCGTGGGACGCGGCTGAACTTAGATATTTTCCGTGAAACAATTGCCGCCTGTCCACGACCTATTGGCGATATCGAAGTATTGTGTAGTCCCTTTATTGGAATTTTTAGGGCTCCACTTACCCCTAAAGACCGCCATGAATTTTCCACTGTGCCCCAGCAGTGGAGACGGGCGCCTGGGGGGCAAACTGAAAGTACTAAAAGTCCTCTAGTGCGGGACACAAGGCGGCGCGGCGGTGGCAAGCACCCTGTGTAGTAAGAGAACTGGTAGACATTTCTGGGTAGGTGTTCGAGACTTATTCGTCGCCTTTCATTCGTTCGCCGTTCATCGCCTATTTTACGGTTTTAGTAATGAAATCTTGAAAGGCGCTGATATACGTGTTCATTAATTTCTAATCAGACGTAGGTGAACAAAATTTTATACTGCTTACTTTAACAATGATGGACTTCCAGATATATTTTAATTCCCTATTTTACCAGTGAAATTTGCAAAAACTCTTTCTAATTTTATAAACATAGTATTTGACTACTACATTTTCCCGTGGAACCACTTTTACATCGGCCGTAAATTGAACTAAGCAACGCTTCAGGAGTAGGAGGATCTAAAGTTGTAATTGATTCGAAGTTTCCTTCGGTTCCTTACTTCTAACCCCATATTTTAGGGGGCAGTAGATTCCTAAGCAACGTCTGTACTTGATTTTGTTATTACGTGTCAAAAATAAGAAAACAGCGATAACAGTTCTACTATTGTTCTTTAGTTATATGGTGTCGGTCAAATTTTAATATCTATTCTTCGATTCAGTTTTTATCCGTGTATTAAGTTATAATAATGTTATTTGCATAGTTTGTTTTGATCACCTTAAATATAGAATGACCACATTGTAGTCACTGTTATTTATGGAAAAAAAATCAAAGCATCACTACGTACCTGCTGTGGATTACTTTCCGCTTCAGCTGGCGCATATAATAATATGCATTCAATAATATCCAGCAGAGTTTAATATCTATTGAGAATATATATTGACTAGAAGGTATTGGAAACGCAAACGGGAAGCCATGTATGAGAAGCTGGAAGCAGATGTGATCCTTCACTATCTGTATAAGCGTGATTCATTTGCCCCGCGCTCCTCACAACTTGAAAATTGCATACAATATCATCGTAAGGGTACAATCTTGCGTTTGACAGCGGTAGTCGACAATTTTGTTCATCTTCGTGACACGTGGATTATATATATTTAAGCGAGTATTTAAAGTCTATTTTCAGTGTTATGAAAGATGTATAATATAAAAAATATTATTTTCAGGGATACACACCTTTACACATCGCGATGCAGTTTCGTCACGAGAACGTGTATAGACTACTAGTTGAAGTATATGGTAAGTTTACTCTTTTTAATTAAATAGCGCGGAAGCTACGTATCTACCTATTTAACGCAGCTCAAACATCTTGCAGAAAACTAAATGGCTCTATGAATCTTGAAACAGCCTGATGCCCTTTCTTAGAATTCGTAAAATTACAAACATATATTCAGTCAATCAAATCAATCAATTAATTAGCCCATCGCAGTCCACTACTGGAAATAGGCTTTTCCTAATGTACGCCATTTCGCCCTATCCTCCGCCTTCCGCACCCAGTCTGTCCCAGCTACATACCTTTTTCAGGTCATCAGTTCATCTGGCTAACAGGTGTTCTACCTTCCGTTTCTGCTTGCCACTTCAGCTTGCTTATTCAGCGAGCTATGTCGGTAACTTAAGTAGGATGACCTGGTTTCGAATTCTATCCTGCAGAGATACTCCAAGCATAGCTCGCTGCGAGACTTTTAGGTTATGAATTAGCACCTTCGTCAGTGTTCACGTTCCGGCATCGTAAGTCATAACAGGTAGGACGCATGGCTCAAAGATTTTTGTATTCAGACATTGCGGTAAGAGTAAGGAAAAGACCCGACATAGTTTGCGAAATGATGTATTCACCGTTAATGTTGATACTCCGCCCAGTCCAATGCAGAGTCTTGATGAAGCCCTCCAATCCAAAATCCATGTTTCGATGGAGTTGAAGGCTTTTTCGTAGTCCATAAACGCCATATACAACGGCTGATTGTATTCTTGAGTCTTTTCTACAATCTGTCGTACAGTATGGACCGCTGGAACTTGTCAAGCTTACCGGAAGGCGATTTGTGACGACTCTCGAGAACAGCTTGTACACATACTCAGGAGCGAGATGGGCCTGTAGTTCTTCAGCTAGGACTTATCACTTTTTGAAGAACACCACCACCCCACTCCCGCACCATTTCACGACTGGAACCCCGCCTGCTTTCAAGAACTCAGTAGTAATTACGTTATCACCAGAGCATCTGTTGTCCTTCAATTGCCTGAGAGCCGCATCTATCTCGCAGTGCTCGACATCGAGTATCTCTTAGATGTAATGGCGCTTGAGTGGGGCTCTGTGGTCTTCATCGTTATGTCCCATCGGTTCATTCATCCATTCGTGATGCATATATCTGTCCAAAGAATTTCTCGACGTCTTGGACAATCTCGAACTTTGAGGCAATCATTCTGCACTCCGCAATTTTATTTTTCGTTAGATGTGACCTAGCCAACTGCTGAGTGAACTCTTTCGACCCCATATTTTGCTCAATCGCCTCCTGGATGGTGCGAGTGATGAAGTGTCGGAGGTCGCGTCTATCCATTAAGAGGTTTTTGCTTACTATTGCCACGCTGGCCAAACGGGTTGGTAAAGGGTTTTACCTCGAGTTTTCTTTCTCTAAGGCTATTTCGAACTCGACAGAATATCGAGCGGAACCTGCAACTTCTATCTCCAATGGGGAGACAAACATACTGTCGAAATATACTGCTCCCTCTCTCCCTCGTCCCTCTCTGATTATATTTGACATTTTGTGGAAAGTCTTCAAGCTATATTTTAGTCTGAATATGATAACAAACAGGCATTCTGATGGCACAGTGGCTTCAAAAATAACTAATTAATTTGGTTATGTTTAGCGGAACTAAAAAAATTAAAATTACATCATACCGTTACAGACGGCGATCCGAACGTGCGAGATTGGTCAGGCAGGAAACCTAGACAATACCTAGTGCATATGGATACGTCACTTTCACCAGGGTCTTACAGAAGTAAGTATATTTTATTGTATCTTTTTATTTATCACTCGTATACAAACGTAGTTTAAAAGGTATGCCAAAGATTTTCATACCCTTTAAAGAAAAATGTTTATAAATGCGATTTAAAAATTTTGAACCTCGGAATGTACTCAAATATTTTTATGTACAGTCAGCATCAGAAACATGTTGACCACAAAAGTACTCAAAATGATCTGAATACCAAAATTCCACATTTTTGTAAGCATCCAGAGTGGTCAAACCATCTTAGCAATCAGTGTTCAGTTATTATGCAAGGTAGTAGAGTATTATAATCATATGTGGAAACACGCTGATCGATGGTATCTTATCAAGTATACGGTCAAAATAATGTTAACATTTTCATTTAAACACACTTTGCATTTTTTATGTGTGACAGTTGAAAAGATGCTTGCATTGATGGGAAAAGTGTTCCAATATGTAATAAATAAATACGTGTAAACCAATGTCACAAAGTGACATACTTGGTACTGTCTCTATAAAGTAAATAGTTTAAATGCATATTATACGGTGGAACCTCGATAAGTCGAAAACTTTCCTTCAAGCCTCCATTGCTCGAAATTTCACTCCTCTATAAGTCGAAAAAATTATTAAGTCCCTTCAAGTAAATTCAATACATATTTTCCCTCTATAACTCGAAAAAAATAATTTGAGCTTTGCATCTCGAATAAAGCAATGTTTGGTTTTACAACCTTTACAACTTGATTATTTAAAACAAATTGCCTGTAAAGCTCAAAGAATTTGATTTTTTATAGGAAATACATAATTTTACGAATGCCTTAATTTGCAAATAAAAATTATTAACCCTTCGGCCGTTTACGAAACCAGAGCTACGTAACTAGTTACTAACTAAACATAATTCGTCCTTGTACGATACCAGTTACGTACCAAACGTTTTTTTACTTCAACGAAACTTGGTTTCGTAGCAGAAAACTTGAAGTGAGTTATGAAAGGGGACTTTTTGATTCTGCCGATGTAACTCGTTCAAACCTCATTATAGGCAAATTCTATCGAGACCTCATATAGGAAAAACTCCTTCGTGCAGTACCGATCTGTGATAATTCCTACGACAAAGGAAAAGAAAAGCAAAAACTTTAACCATAAAAGGGAGACACGTTGCGAGATGCGTAGGACTAGCTCGCTTACCAAAACAATATTTTCGAAGCGGGTTACAGTACGTAATGCAAAAGAGTCCGCCTGGTGATGATATAAAAAAAAATCAACAGTTATTTCGAAAAACAATGGTTGAAGACGACCAATTTCGAAAAGGTCTGCTGTTGCTCGAAGGAAAAAATCCGCACTACAAAGAATGTCGAAGGAAGGCATAGTAGACTAAATCGGTACATTAGGCGAAAGAACCCGACTTTGGCTCATTTACTAGATGTATTATTGTGCAAAGAAACAAAAGTCATTGATATCTTTAAAAAGAAAACCAAAAAGTACAAAATCGACGATGAAATAAATCGCACAATAGCACAATTAAATGAAAATAAGATAACGGTTGGTCACTGCATCGAAATTTTATCTCCGTTTTCTTTTAAGTTTTAACCCTTTTCTTGGCATTGTACATTTTTTCATAAATTGGTGGACCCGGCAAACTTTGTTTATTGCGAGGGTTTATAATAATATGTCATTGGGTATAGGGTTAAAATACAAAGTAAAGTAAAGTTTTTGTATTTGATATTTTATTGGTTTTATTAATAATCCCCTGGTTTCCTTTAAGTAAAAAATAATAGGGGTTAAAGTATGGAATTGCCGTTTCATTGTAATAGGTACTTCGAATTGACATAGAACCTTCATGGTTTGAGATTTTTGAGTGAAACTTTTTCCACATGGTACCTATGTAGTTCTTCATTTAAAAATGTGCAACATTCGATTATCGACTTTCAGTTGTTTTTTTTATTCAGCTTAGACAAGAAAGATGGATACTTCGAAAATTCGAGTGATTTTTGAATACGAGTTCCGACGCGGAACTAACGCGGCAGAAACGGCTCGCAATATCAATGTTGCGTTTGGAGAGGGGACTGCTAATGAACGCACCGTGCGATTTTGGTTTAAACGCTTTAGTGATGGAAACTTTGATTTGAAGAACGAACCACGAGGAAGGCCGTCCACACAGGTGAATAACAATGAATTGAAAGACATGGTGGAAGCCGATCCGAGCCAAACTACCCAGGAATTAGCTGCATGGTTTAACGTTACCTTACCAACAATATTGATCATTTGCGTCAAACCAATAAAATAAAAAAATGTGAAAAATGGGTACCTCATGATTTGACTGATCTGCAGAAAGAAATGCGTGTTGAAACTTGTGTTGCCTTGTTGAATCGATACAGAAATGAAGGAATATTGGATCGAATTGTGACATGTGATGAAAAGTGGATTCTTTACGATAACCGTAAGCGAAAAATGCAATGGCTGACCCCAGGTGAAACGCCACAACAGTGTCCTAAAGCAAAGCTTACCAATAAAAAGGTAATGGTAACTGTTTGGTGGTCTCAGCATGGTGTTATTCACTATAGCTTTCTACGATCTGGTCAAGCAATAACGGCAGATGTCTACTGTGCCGAACTCCGAACAATGATAGCAAAACTAGCAGTGAAACAGCCCCGACTCATGAATCGATCTTCACCATTATTGCTTCATGATAACGCGAGACCTCATACAGCACGAGAAACCGTTTTAACTCTACAGGAACTGCAATTAAAAACTATCCGTCACCCTCCGTATTCGCCAGACCTTGCTCCAACAGACTACCATTTTTTTCGTGATTTGGACAATTTTCTATGTGATAAAAAGTTTTCTTCTCAGGAGGCAGTACAAAATGCTTTCACACAGTTTATCGAATCTAGATCACCAGAGTTCTATCGCAAAGGCATAAATGACCTTTCTACTAGATGGCAGCAATGTATAGATAATAATGGTAATTATTTTGATTAAATAAATACGTTAAATTAAAAAAAAAAACGAATTTCAATTTGTCAGTACAAATTGACAATTTCATACTTTAACCCCTAATACGTGTAGAATAAGGACGAATATGTTTAGTTCTAGTAAGCTCCGGTTTTGTAGGCGGCCGAAGGATTTCTTACACTGTAACTGGTTACGAACTAGATACCAAGTGTCGTTGAAGTAAAAAAACGTGTGTGTACGTAACTGGTATCGTACAAGGACGAATTATGTTTAGTTAGTAAGTAGCTACGTAGCTTTGGTTTCGTAGACGGCCGAAGGGTAATACCTCTATAACTATGACTGTACTACCATACGTACGAGGGGTCATTGACAAGATTGGCTACATCTTGAAGTGAGCTTCAATCAACACCAAGTGTCAAGTGTACCATCTGTCAAGTGCCAACTACCACTACAAGATGTAGGAGTATATAAAATAGACTGTGACTGTGGGCTCACATATATTGGTCAAACTAAGCGAAGCATTTGCACTCGCATCAAAGAACACATAGCTGACATAAAACACCAACGCTCAACAAAGTCAGCTGTATATGTATACGCGCAAAAAGGTACCCACGATTATTAAAGGTTTGATAAACCACAGATACTCTTCAAAGAGCATAGATATATACCATGAATGATTCGCGAGGCTATTAAAATTAAAAAGAACCCAAATTTTAATAGAGAAGATGTTTGGAGCTTACCAGCAGCCTGGAACCCAGTCATCCACTTAATGATACCTAGTAAGCAAAATTCAGCAAGACTTAATGACACAGTGAGCTCAGTCTGCGTAAATAGTAACACCAACAATTCATCACGATTCGGGTACTTCGAGATAACTTGCACTTCAAATTATATGACAACTACCACCCTAAGTCAAACCGCGAACATGGCTGCTGAAAAGTAGCCGAAACGTCGGTCTAAAATAAATAGTAACAAATAAAACGCGATAGAATCCGTTAAAAAGTGGTTTTTTTTCAGTGATATTCGCGTAACTTTAGAAAATATCACCTCTCTAACTTAAAATTAGTTGGAATAAATCTTAACCTCTACAAGTCAAACATTTCCTGACAAAATTCGCTTAAGTAGTTCGATAAGTCGAAAACTCTATAACTCGCACATTTTCTGACGTCTCCCTTCAAGTTCGACTTACAGAGGTTCTACTGTAGTATTAAGTAATATGAGGTTTAAAAGTATTATAGCTCCCTCTGTGATATTAATTCACACGTATTTATTTTTACGTAAATGTGCTTTTTTGCCAATGGGAGTTATAGTTTACGGCTCAGGCAACAGTCACGAATATAAAAAATACATAAGTTAGAATATAAATTAAAGGGATAGCCATATAAGTAAGAAAAGGATGCAAAATGTGCTTAAATGTTAGGTACCATGATTTTGACCAAATATCCGATTAGATCCCATCGAGCGGCGTGTATGCACCTATGAATGTAAACCCTCTACCAACTTACTTAACATCGGAAAACTGATTGCTACGAAGGATTGACTACTCTGAATACTTACAACTACATATTTGATCACTGTGACAACTTATTTATATAAAATGCGAATTTTGGCATTCAGATTACTTTGGTAGTCAACATTTTTCTAAATTTTCTTTCATATTATGTTGTAAGTTAGAAGAGTGTTGTTATATTCATATGTGCAAATAAGCCGGTCAATGATCTAATCAAGTATAAGTTCGAAATAATGTTATGTTAACATTGTCATAACTTTTCTTACTTGTATAGCCATCACTTTTATTCAAAGTATCAAAGAATCAATTTCATTTATTCAGTTTAGGTCCATTAAGAGCACATATGAACGTCAAAATTTTACAGTCATGTCAAGAAATTATTAATAGAATATTAAATAAAGTAAATAAATCATTTGAAAATGATTCTTTCGCTAGTTCGGTAAGTTGGTTCTACTGAGAACATACCAGCAAGAAACTCAGTGAACAATACGGCTGTTCATAATTGAAACACAGTAACTCATGAATTCAAAATTGTTCAGGAGACGCAAAAAACAGGTTGATCACTTTGATCACTTGCCCTAACTAAACTATCAAAGTTAGAGATATGGGAGTTGGACCAAAGTATGCGTTATAGAATCATTTACGATCGGTAATAATTTAAAATGCAATAAAATGAATAGTACAAATTAAAACTCGTTTACTTTAAAATTATTTGTTTATTGTTAACAATTATTAAGTAATAATCAAAAACAAAACACAGTAAGTGTATTTGCTAGGTTTTAAATTTCAAAAATGTCAAAAACGTTAAGTTAATAATAATCTTAAACTATTTAAAAATCCATCGGCCATCTGTCTATCTGCTGGCCGGCTTCATGGAGAAGGAGGGCCTTTTTATGATGAACTCCTTCTTCAGAAAGCCGGAATAGCGTAAGTGGACATGGCTACACCCTAACGGTGTCTCAAAAAATGAGATTGATTTCATCTTGTCGACGAAGAGGCACATATTCAATGATGTCTCTATGATCAATTCAGTAAAAACAGGAAGCGATCACCGGATGGTAAGAGGCACATTGAATCTTAGAACAAAGCTCGAAAGATGTCGACTGATGAAGTCTACGCTCCGACCAGCACCTATCCGGTTCCAGAACCCTGAGCACTTTCAGCTCGAGTTGCAGAATCGCTTCGAATGCCTGGGAGTTTGCGAAAATGTGGATGATTACAATGACAGATTTGTGGAAATTGTCCAAACGACTGGGTCTAAGATCTTCAAAGCCCGTCGTTCATAAGGAACCAAAAAGATCTGGGGCCTCACCAACCAACTCATGGAACAAAGACGAAATTTGGTTCTGCAGTCCTCTGAAGATGCTGCTCAGTATCGGCGTTTAAATAGACAGATCTCCAAGTCCTTGACTCGCGACCTACGCCAATTTGATACGACTCGTATTAAGGAGGCGATTGAGAGCAACAAAGGCTCAAAGATTTTCGCAAGGGATCTGTCTGTTGGTCAAAGCCAACTGACTAAGCTGAAGGCAGAGGATGGCAGAATTATTTCGTCAAAGCCGGAGCTGTTAGAAGAGGTCGAGAAGTTCTACGGAACATTATACACGAGTGTACGGCAATCTGTTAATAATCTGGCTAAAGACCCAAGAGCCAGATTGACCCGACACTATACCGAGGATATCTCGGACGTCAGCCTGTACGAGATTAGAATGGCTCTTAAACAGCTAAAGAACAATAAGGCACCGGGTGATGATGGGATCACGGCTGAGCTTCTGAAAGCTGGTGGAACACCGGTACTTAAAGCTCTTCAGAAGCTATTTGATTCCGTCATACTCGAGGGACGAACGCCTAAGGCATGGCACAGAAGTGTGGTGGTACTCTTCTTCAAAAAAGGTGATAAAACCTTGTTGAAGAATTATAGACCCATCTCGCTTCTGAGCCATGTCTACAAGTTGTTTTCGAGAGTCATTACGAATCGTCTCGCTCGCAGGTTCGACGACTTCCAGCCTCCCGAACAAGCCGGTTTCCGAAAAGGCTTTGGCACCATAGACCACATACATACGCTGCGACAGATTATACAGAAGACTGAGGAGTATAATCAGCCACTCTGCTTGGCGTTTGTGGACTATGAGAAACCCTTCGATTCGATCGAGACCTGGGCTGTGCTACAGTCTCTCCAACGGTGCCAAATTGACTATCGATATATCGAAGCGCTGAAGTGTTTGTACGAAAACGCCACCATGTCAGTCCGCCTCCAGGATCAAAGCTCTAAACCTATTAAGTTGCAGCGAGGGGTGACACAGGGAGACGTTATATCTCCGAAACTGTTCACCGCCGGCCTGGAAGATGTTTTCAAGCTCCTGGACTGGAGAAGACTCGGCATCAATGTCAACGGCGAGTACATCACTCACCTTCGCTTCGCTGACGATATCGTAGTCATGGCTGAGACCTTGGAAGACCTAGGCACAATGCTCGATGGCCTCAGTAGAGCCTCCCAACAAGTGGGCCTCAAAATGAACATGGACAAGACGAAAATTATGTCAAATATCCATGTCGCACCCACTTCTTCTTTAAAGGTTGGAGACTCTACACTCGAAGTTGTTGACGAATATGTTTACCTGGGACAGACAGTCCAGTTAGGCAGGTCCAACTTTGAGAAAGAGGTCAATCGTCGAATCCAACTCGGCTGGGCAGCGTTCGGGAAGCTTCGTAATATCTTCTCGTCCAAAATACCGCAGTGTCTCAAATCTAAAGTCTACGACCAGTGTGTGTTGCCAGCGATGACCTACGGAACTAAGACTTGATCCCTTACTATGGGCCTCATAAGAAGGCTCAAGGTCACCCAAAGGGCGATGGAGCGTGCTATGCTCAGAGTTTCCCTGCGTGATCGAATCAGAAATGAGGAGATCCGCAGGAGAACTAAAGTAACCGACATAGCACACAGAATCGCCAAACTTAAGTGGCAGTGGGCGGGGCACATAGCTCGTAGAACAGATGGCCGTTGGGGCAAGAGAGTTCTCGAGTGGCGACCACGCGCCGGAAGACGCAGTGTAGGCAGGCCTCCCACACGGTGGACCGACGACCTGGTGAAGGTCGCGGGAAGGGCATGGATGCGGAAGGCGTAGGACCGGTCATTGTGGAAATCCTTGGGGGAGGGGAGGCCTTTGTCCAGCAGTGGACGTCTTTCGGCTGAAATGATGATTTAAAAATATAGCTTCTCATGTGAAATGGGGCACAATGGAACCCAGTATCATTCAAAACCAGTCTTTCTGGTCAAATTAGGTCACCTTATAGAATGTTTTAGTGGAAATCAAAAAATAATGTTTATATACAGGTAAATTAGCTTGGAGAAATTTTTGTGTTTGTAGTAGTGTATGGTCAGCAAGTAAAAAAAACAACATTTTATTTTTAGTTTTTATTTTTTTAAAGGTAATTATACGTTTGTGGCTGGAGCACACCAAATGCGTACACGTCTACGCATACGCACTACGTACTAATACGGACGTGAAAATGTGTATCCACTGCATTGCAATCTATGGAACTGTATGAGGCAGACAAGCCAGTTCCAAACATTACAAGCAGTGAATGCCGGTTTTCACTTCAGTGAAGACGTGTATCAATTAGGTGTTCTCCGGCCATAAATGTTTTATTCTAATAATTCATCAACCCCAGGCATATCACAATCATCCCCATCCTCGCTTTCATTAGATGAATAATTTAAATTAATTACGATTCGTTCTGATATTGTGTCTAAAGCTGCGTCTCTACCACGGAGGACAGAATATGATTAAGTAGCGGAGATGCCATAGTCAAATTTCTCTTAAGAAAAACGCGTGACCAAATGCGGGTGGGAAGGGAGACGCGGGGGGCATGACGTCATACCTCGACCCCGTCTCCACCTAGTTCGTCATAGCGAAACCGAACAGAAACAGACCTTGTCCTTTTTTTCATATAGTTCGACTATTCGCCACTAAGCGCTACACAAAATTCTAGAATAACACTGGTCTACATCAAAATTGCCTTTTACATGAAAATATACTATATTGATTGTATTCCCCTCGCTGAACATAAATATACAAGTTAAAATTCATAGTTAGCTCTTATTGTGCATTTATGCCATATAAATATAATAGCAGGTAGCGCGACAGACATATTACATTAATGATGATAACTCAAAATATTTAGTGATTACCCGCGGAAATTTTATTATTTCACATTTGTTTGTTGCGTCTAACGCTGACTGTGTTTTGTTCAACAGTTAAAACGTGAAATTTTTACCGTTTTTTTTACATTTTTAGTGAAAAATCTACAGTTTTCATTATGTCGCGTAAATGTGTTAATAGTGCAGACAATTTTTGCTATATTTGTGGTAAGGTGACCCTTACTAACCAAAGATGCTCAATAACACAACGTTTAGAAACTGCTTACTTCCATTATTTTGGAATTAAAATTAAAAACCAAGACAAATCGTGGGTACCACATTTTAGTTGCACAACTTGCTCCACAAATCTGTTTAAGTGGCTAAACAAAGAGAAACGTTCGTTGCCTTTTGGTGTACCAATGATGTGGAGGGAACCTACCAATCATGCGAATGACTGTTACTTTTGCTTGACTCCACTCATCCAGCACGGTATATCACGAAAAAAGAAACGAAGCGTAGTATACCCTGACGTAGCCTCTGTATCGCGACCTGTACCACACGGAATCGATTTACCTGTTCCTCGACCTCCCGAAGAATACCAGGAAGATCCTGAAGAAGCGATGATTTCAATGGAAGTTGACTACAATGAGCCTACAGCCTCACAATCGTCACAGTTTGTGGGTGACAATATTGTTTGTGACGAACCTCATAGAATTTCGCAAGATGAACTCAGCGACCTTATACGAGATTTAAATTTGCCAAAAAATAAAGCGGAATTACTAGGATCGAGACTTAAGCAATGGAATTTGCTTCAACCGGATGTCAAAATCAGTTTATACAGATATCGTCAGAAGAACTTGATACCCTTTTTCAAATCCGAAAACCAGCTTGCATTCTGTAATGACGTAAATGGCTTGATGAACGCTTTGAACATTGAATACCATCCACAGGGATGGCGGCTGTTTATAGACTCCTCAAAATTGAGTTTAAAAGCTGTTCTTCTCCATAATGGTAACACACAACCATCGATTCCGTTATGCCATGCTGTGCATACTAAAGAAACATACGAAAATATGAAATTAATTCTAGATGCTATATCATACTCAGAGCACGAATGGCAGATTTGTGGTGATCTAAAAGTCATAGCAATGGTGTTGGGTTTACAAATGGGCTATACCAAGTACTGTTGTTTTTTGTGCGAATGGGATAGTCGGGCTAGATCTTTACATTACATAAAAAAAGATTGAAATCCTAGACTAAGCCTGAATCCTGGAGAGAAGAACGTAAAGCACCTTCCTCTAGTTTATTCCCAAAAAAATTTTCTACCACCTTTACATATCAAATTGGGACTAATGAAAAACTTTGTGAAGGCTCTCAACAAGGATGGACCAGCATTCAAATACCTGCGAAGTAAATTTCCACGTATAAGCGACGCCAAAATTAAAGAAGGAATCTTTATCGGACCTGAAATAAGAGAGATTCTAAAGGACCAAAACTTTGATTCAGTTTTACAAGGCCTTGAAAAAGAAGCATGGGAATCTTTGAGAGCAGTCGTTCATGGTTTTTTGGGCAATAAGAGAAATGAAAATTATGTTGAACTTGTGAACAATCTCCTTCAAAAGTATCAACAATTGGGTTGCAATATGTCCCTAAAAAATCATTTTCTTCACTCTCATCTTGATTTTTTCCCTTCTAACTGCGGTGATGTAAGTGATGAACATGGTGAACGATTCCACCAAGATATCTCGACAATGGAAAAGAGATACCAGGGCCGATGGGATGCGTCAATGTTAGCGGACTACTGCTGGAATTTGAAAAGAGATACTCCTAACAGTGATCACAAAAGACAAACGAAAAAGAAAAGTAAATCTTGAATAAATAGGTTTTTTTTTTCAATGTAATATTTCCAATTTTATATAAGTAAAAAGCAAAAAATAATAGTAAATAAATCTATTAGGTAAATAATTTTTAAAAATAAGGCGCCATCTTTCGGATTATAGCAAAATCATTTAGGGGGCTAAATGATTTGGCCTTATACCGACAGATGGCCCAGTTTTTTTACTTTAATTTTCAATTTCAGCTAAATATGCCATTTAATAAATAAAATAACATTTTTGAAATTGCTAATGAACTCGGGCGAGATTATTGTGATGAAATTTTCATAAAATGAATGGAGTTATTATTACAACTAGTATACATGTAAGACAAGGTTACTTATTTCTTCTCTACGCCAGATGGTTCTGTGACGACATTTTTTTTTCAAAAAAAATAAAATTTAAATATAGTGGACTTACTGATGAAATATTATACCCTTAAAATGTTTAAATTGTGTATCTATATACTTTGTGCATCCTTGTACTGCACACTTCATTCTTAAACCAGGTTAAAGCTATTTTAATCGTTGAACTTTTGACCAAAAATGACAACCGAACGCACGGACGTTTCACTAGAACTAGATGGTGACGTCACAAACCAATTGAGTCGTTTTGACGTATGGAAGGCTCGCGACTCGATTGCCTTGCAACATCTCCGCTATCATTTCCTTCTCCATGGTCTCTACCCTGATATTTGTTTTCCTCCTCAATAGCATGCAGACAAACTTTTCTCCATTCCTCTACAGTTATGGCGTTCATTTTTTCTTCAGCTAATGACATCGTAACCTTCATATTCATTGCAACATTCTTTTTTGCGACATATGTTTTCACTATCCCCCATATATTTTCTATAGCATTAAACTCCAGATGGTATGGTGGTAAACGCAGCACAGTATGACCGTGCTGTCGTAATATTTCGTCTATCTTGTACCCTACAAATCTCGCCTTGTTTTGCAGAATCAGTTCATATAATTGTGGCTTAAGCAACGTGGATGAATGCTCAATGTTTCGAAATGTCAGCCAGTCAATCATTTGCTGTTTTCTAGAATTACTATTCGGTGCAGGATTTTGTATTGAGTTATGATATGGTGCGTTGTCAACAACAACAACAACACTATTTGGTTGTAAGTTGGGTATTAATTGAGTTTGAATCCACCTTGAATAGTTGTCATAGTTCATATTGTCGTGGTAATCTCCACTTTTTTGGTTGGCTTTAAACATAAGCAATGCATTTGGTATAAAGCCATCCATACAACCGGCATGAACAATGATTAAGCGGTAGCCTTTCGATATATGTTGCTTCAAACCTGAAGTGCTTCCATCTACCAAGATTTCGAGAGGGTATGTGATGTATGTATATATGTTTCGTCAGTGTAAACAATTGGTCGGCGTTGTTCACGATAATCATTAATTTTCATCAAATAATTAATTCGCAAGTATCTAATTTCGTGTTTTTCCATAAGAAGATTCCGGTTATCTTCTGTTTGCTTCCAATTAAAACCTAATAACATGACGTGTTTTCGTAACGTGCTGACACAACCTTTATAATCGATATCTTCTTTCAATTTTGCGTGCAAAGTTTTCAAAGTGGGAACTTCTTTATTTGTGATGTGGAAGTCATGAATTGTTCTTCTGATAACTTGCTGATTAAAGTTATCGATTACTATTGTAGGTTTACGATTCGGTTTCTTTTTAGGAGATTTAAATGTTACTTCCTGATATGAAGGACGACATTTGCTTTCTGATACTACCTTTCTGACGGATGCTATTGAAATTCCTGTTGATTTAGCAACTAATTGAGTGGGGGTCATAATACTGCTCGGGTTGTTATTACACTCATTTTCGAAATATTTGTACAAACAGTACAAAACTTCTTTAGTTTGAGAAGTCAAAGGCTTGCCTCGACCATGTTTTAACACTGGAGCCATTTTGAATTAACAATATAAAGTTACAACACTTACACACAAATTAAACACTTCAACAAATATTATAACAATAACAACAATCAACAAATACAAAATTTAGCAATTAAACTACGTAATAAATATAATTTTTGAATGAAATGTGTGCTTTATGTTCCAACGGTACCAAGCGACTGCACGTGGCACCTGCGGACAGCGTAAACTGGTTTATTCTGGTTTTGTGCGTGTTTCCACTTTCCACTATCAAGTGACGATTTATTTATTGGTTTTGTTTCGTAATTTCTATGGTCAAAACTTTTTACCTATTGTACGCTAGTACTATTACCTATTCTGTGCCTATAGCTAAACTACTATCATCTAAAGAACGACACGATATTTTATTGTTTCACGGTAGTCGCCTTGTCGTTTGCTCAAGGACCTGAAATTGAATGAATTTTTTTTTTTATAAAGTCAAAACCTTTTTCTTTAAAATAAAAACTTGTTTTTATTGAAAACAAAAATCAGAGTGTTGCTAGGGATAAGTATAATTAACGATGGAGAAAATTAAGTTAAAGAGACAGATGGATTACAATGCATACAAATTCCTAGTATTACATCATAATGTACCCATTTTTCTTAATAATGAAATATGGCCCGAAGGCGTTGTATTCCGCCGTTTTGTGAATTTTCGTCCGAAGCAAAATAATATGAACAGGTCTACTACTGGCTCTGAATCCGGATTAACCGTACAGTGCGACTAATGGATAGCAAGATTCACAGATATGCAACCTTTAATTGTAAAAATATTAAACGCTCGAGTTATTTCATACGTGAGATGTGTAAGACTATGGACGTCATAGCCTTACAAGAAACCTGGCTTATGTCACACGAAATATCTTACTTAAGCACAATAAGTGAGGATTTTAGTTGTACGGGAACGAGTGCAATGGATTCTTCGGCGGGTATGCTACGAGGTAGGCCCTACGGAGGTGTCGCGTTATTATGGCGGCATAGTAAATATCATAACGTTACAGTCATACCGTGTGATAATCTGCGCATAAGTGCTATTAAAATAACATGGCAAGAAAAAACAATATTGGTGTTTAGTGTTTACATGCCAACTGATAAGGCCCTTAACATGCTGGATTTCACGGATGTCCTCGGTGCGGTGAGTGCAATAATAGATACTTATAGAACAGAGTGCGTCTATATATTGGGAGATTTTAATGCTCACCCGGGAAAGAGCTTTTATGTTGAAATGTTGAGTTTCTGTAGTGAACAAGACTGGGTGTGTATTGACACTGAGCTGTTAGGTTTGACATGTAATACTCATACATTTATATGTCAGGTCCACGGATCATTAAGGTGGCTTGACCACTGTGTGGTTACTAAGGCTGCTGCACAATCTGTTAAAAAAGTATATGTTAAAAATGACGTCAGATTGTCTGATCACCTGCCTTTAATAATAGAATGCGACTTGGGTGTAATTGTAACTAAAAAATGTATCCCTGATATAATTGTAAACAAACAGGTAAGGTGGGGCGAGAGAGATACCCTACAGACAAATTTATATAATACTGAATGTCATAAACGGCTTAGGCTAGATTTCCCCTCGGAATTTCGAGATTGTTGCGATCGTATGTGTACCGACCCTAATCATAAGTATACTATTGATAAGTTGTATGCACAAATCGTTGAGGCTTTATGTGAGTCTTCGATGACAAGCCAAAGGGTTCATAAGCCAAAGAAAAGGAAGGTAATTATAGGGTGGAATAAACACGTCAGAGAGGCACACAGAGAAGCCCAAAATAAATTTAAAATATGGTCGTGGTATGGAAGGCCGTCTACGGGTCATTATTATAGAGATATGTGTGAGGCTAGGCGAATATTTAAATCCCGATTGAAATGGTGCCAGGACCGGGAAGATATTATTAAGATGGACATCTTGGCTTCAAATTATATTGGTAAGGACTTCCGTGAGTTCTGGAAAAACACAAAAAAGCAAATCGATGTCTAGAGGTAAATCACCAGGGCACGATGGGCTCAGCATAGAACACCTACGGTATGCGGGCCCCCACCTACCGCGAGTGCTATCATTGTTGTACAATCTATGTATAAGTCATACATACCTACCTAAAGATATGCTGAAAATCGCGTTGTGTTACGTGACAACCAGTTTGGATTTAGACCAGGCCTGTCCACGGATAGTGCGATACTGGGACTTAAGCATACTGTGCGATACTACACGGACCGCAAGACACCCGTTTATGCCTGTTTCCTGGATCTGTCGAGCGCTTTTGACCTGGTTTCCTATGATATACTGTGGGAAAAATTAGTTGATGCGGACATACCACTAGAAGTTATAAATATCTTTAAATACTGGTATGCAAACCAGGTGAACAGCGTTCGATGGGAAAGCGCCTATTCCTGTCCCTACAGGTTGGAGTGTGGGGTGAGGCAGGGAGGCCTGAGCTCACCCACACTCTTCAATCTTTATATGGATAAGTTGGTTGCGGAGCTGAGTAGCACCAGAGCCGGATGCTATATTGACGGTATTTGTGTCAACAACTTCAGCTATGCAGATGACATGGTGCTGCTCAGTGCCTCAATATGCGGGTTAAGGAAGCTTACCTTGCGGGTGAAAATTACGCAAAAACACACGGTCTTTTATATAATGTAAAAAAAAGTGTTATTATGGTGTTTGGGGCTGGGAGTAAATGTCCGGAAATAGTGCCACCTGTCAAACTGAATGGAGTGCCCCTAGCAAGGGTGCACAATTTCAAGTACCTCGGGCACACATTGACGACTAGTCTCAGGGATGATGATGACATTGAGCGTGAGTGAAGGGCGCTGTCGGTGGGGGCTAATATGATTACCCGCAGGTTTGCACGTGCCTCGGACAGTGTAAAAGTGTTACTTTTTAAAGCTTACTGCAGTTCGTTCTACACCAGTAGTCTGTGGGTGCATTATACGCAGAAGTCGTACAGCGCCCTTCGTGTACAGTACAATGATGCCTTCAGGATGCTATTGCGGCTGCCTCGTTATTGCAGCGCATCGCAAATGTTTGCAGAGAGACAGGTCGACTGTTTTTATGCTGTGATGCGAAAAAGATGTGCATCACTGGTGCGCCGGGTGCGAGCCAGCACCAATGGCAGCCTGAGTATGATTGCAGAAAGATATGACTGCTGTATTATCAACCGCTGCTCCAGAATCTCCTCTGGTATGTTGAAGCGGTGACAATTTCTAAATTTTAAAATTAAATTATATGGTTAATTTATCATAGCGTTATAATTGAATGAAATTTATAATTTTAATTTTAATTCATTATTTTAATTCATTTATTATTTTGACTGTAATCTGTTTTTTTTTTTATTTTATTTTATTTTATTTTGATTTTAACCATTTACGTAATAATATACCTAGATTTGTTTTGAATATTTGTTGATAGTTGTGTTAATAGTTGTTGTTTGAATTATGTTAGAATTTCAATTCATTATTTTAATTAATTTATTGTTTTGATTGTAATTGATTTGATTTATTTTTACTTTTATTTTTATTTTAATCATTTTCATAATTATAAATATTTGTTTACCTTTTGATACAACATAAATTGTGAAGAAATTCCTGCAATGTCATACTAACATAGAAATAAGCAAACATTCTTACTAACCTAAATGAGTCTCAGTTAGGTACTTGAATAAATAAATAACATTTCATTTCATTTCATAAAATTAAATAGTAATGTTAGGATAGTAATGTTAGGAACATTTTTGTATAGGTCAGAACGATATAGTGGAAACGCGCTCTAAGATCTGAGTAATATACACACCACTACATACACAAAAAATTCTCGAGACTAATTTCACTGTAATTATTATGGAAATCTTATTATTATTATTATTATTATCTAAAGTTTTACACGTCTCGTAGCGTCGTGGGCAATATTAATAAAATATAATGTTGATTAGAGAACATTTTAAATACAATAGGATATAAAAAAAAATATAAATGGAATGTTTTTTTTTGTACGTGCGGGAAATCCCCACCGATACCCCCCCTCGGAGCCGAAGGGGGAGGTTATATCGGACTCGAACCGACTAAACCGCACGCCGTCTGTGGGTCGATATGCTAGGCCGAAGGTGAGGTTGTCTCGTGACATATCCCTTGCACCCCGGCTGACCCAGGGCCATTCCTGTCGGTCTGGCGCTCCTCTGGAGGGGGGATCACGCGGTCCCCGACTCGCCCCCGGTATGGGGGGGGCGCATCGTCCTACGATGCGCGCCGCCGCCGTGGCCTGCTTCTGCTAGGGTGACAAGCGGCTCCACGCGTCATCCTCAGGCCCGCGCTCATGGGGAGCGGAGGTCGGTTTGCGCCCTCTGACGCCCGAGCCGCCTTCGAACGCGGCCAGCGATGTCCGCGAGTCTTTCTCGCTCGCTGCGCCGCGTCCGCTGTCTCCTTCACGAGCATGACCTGCTCGCAGAAGGAGGCGCTGGCCGCCCACGCATCCGCGCAGTGGACCATCGCCGCGAGCAGGGTGGAGAGCGTGAGTACTCTGACCCCCAGGGCCGTCACAAGCTCCCGCCTCGGCGTTTCGAACGCCGGACACTCGGTGAGCGTGTGCAGCCCCGAGAACACGCTCGCGTCGCAGTGATGGCACTCGGGCGTTGGCTCTCTGCCCATCAGATGCAGGTACCACCCGAAGTTACCGTGTCCGGTAATGACCTGCGTCTGACGGTACGGGAGGCCACATGATGGGTCTTACCGCCGCAATCACGGCGTGCCATGCTCGTGGTTGCTCAAGTCGTAACTCCCACTCGGTCGCTATGTCCTGTCCCCGCGCCTCCCTTCAGAACCGATACAGTGCCGAAAGGGTCCTCGCTTCCAAGATCCACGGTGGCGATCCGGCCAGGAGACTCGCCGCTTCAAAGGATATCGTGCGGTACCCCCTCATGGTCCTGGAGGCCACCGTCCTCTGAGCCGCGTGGAGCAGAGGCAGGAAACTGGCCCCCAGGGTGTCCACCCATACGGGGCACCCGTATAGGGCCATGGACCGCACGATACCCGCGTAGAGTCTCCTGCAGGAGTCCTCTGGGCCCCTTAAGTAGGGCAACAGCCGGCCCAAGGCATTCGCCGTTGCCACCAACTTGGGGCGCAGACTTCGGAGATGTTCTCCGAAGTCCCATCGACCATCAAGCACTAGCCCCAGGTATTTCAACCGATGGTATGTAAGTCGATGGGAGTGCCTCCCACAGTAAGGCTGGCTCCCAAGTCTGGCCTGCGCCGAGGGCCCTGAAAGACGGGAAACGTCGCGCATTTTGCGTACGCGCATTTTACGAAAACTCTCGTTCATACATTATTGTTCCGAATATGGAGTGCGGCGAATAAGTGAAGCTCCCGAGTGCTAATTTAATTAAAATATCGATAAAGCGTTTCGAAGAGACCGGTTCAACATTTAAACCACAGGCTAAAGGACGTTCAAGAACAGCTAGGACCGACGACAATATTGAGAGAGTTATGGAGTCAGTGCAAGGAGATCACCAAATGTCTACTTGCAAGAGATCGTCTGTCTTGCACTTATCGCGACGCAGTTTGCAACGAATTTTAAATATGGATCTTAAACTGCATCCATACAAGCTGCAATTAACACAGGAATTAAACGATTCTGACTTCAGAGCAAGGGTCGCATTTGCTAATGAAATGCTTAATCGATTTTTAAATTTTGACAATATCCTTTTCTCTGATGAGGCCCATTTCCATGTCAATGGCTTCGTAAACCGTCAAAATTGCCGTTACTGGCATAGCGAAAACCCTAAACGCAAACACCAAAAACCACTGCATAGTCCCAAAGTGACAGTGTGGGCAGCAATCTCTGGCAGAGGAATAATTGGTCCTTTTTTTCTTTGAAAATGAGCGAAGCCAAAACGTCACTGTTAATACCGAACGCTATGTTGCAATGTTGGAAGACTTTTTTGGCGCCAGAACGTGAAAATTCAAGAATAGTGAATTCTAGGACTTGGTTTCAACAAGACGGAGCCACCAGTCACACATCAAATGACTCCATGCGGGTTGTGAAACAGATGTTCCCTGGCAGACTGATTTCGAAAAGAGGTAATATCCCATGGCCCCCTCGTAGTCCAGACTTGACGCCTCCTGACTTTTTTCTGTGGAGATATCTCAAACACAAAGTCTACAGTAATACTCCGAGAAACATCGATCAGCTTAAGGAAAATATCCGTGGTGAAATGGCAGCAATTACACCAGCATTACTGAAGAAAGTTTCCAATAATTTACGTTTGAGGTTAGAGGAGTGCCGTCGTAGAGATGGTCATCATTTAGATGATGTCATTTTTAAAAAAATAAACTTCAGTTATTTTTCTACAACTCCCTAGTTTTATTTTAATTTGACCTTTTATATTTATTTTTTTATGTATTTTTAAAATATGCACGTTCTATTGCGCCACCCTGTAAGTTTGGAGCGGTAAAATTGTTGACACCTCATTTTAAACAATAAAAAACAACACGGCGAGACACCTAGTTACGCCGGCGTCCATCGACTTACTAAATTGGTTGAGAGCATTTAATATGAATAACACAAATTCAAAACAGAGTATCAGGCCGTAACAATTTTAAAACCTAGTAAGTATGCAATTCGTTTTTAAAATTGTTCTCGGATTTACTATGTTTTCAATTTGTACTTTGATAAATTTGTACGTATGTTTCAAATTACCTCGACTTGCCAGGTGACTAACTAGAAAACTCGTACGAAAATGGGTGTTTTAAGGAGCCGAATCTATCGAGTATGCCTAGTAAGTCAAAAATTGAGAAAAAACGATTTTTCAAAAAAAAAATGAGTTACTAGGTTTTAATTTTGAACAGCCAAATATTATCGTCTCTTTTTTAAAACCATTTATTTTTAAAACCATTTATCTTGTAGTATCCTTTTTTCATTAAACACTTTTTGACGTGACAACGTCTTATAAATTGGTTTGCCGGGCGACACTTCAAGAAACTGCGTTACGCTCTGCGTTACGCTCCGCGTTATGCGCTTACAATGAGAGCGAGTGAGAGGCACGCGTCCCGCCTAAGAGCGAGAGAGACAGACATAAAAAGTGAAAGGCACGCGTCCCTTCCACTCGAGCACAGTTAACCCGCCTAAGAGCGAGAGAGACAGAGCGAGAGAGAGAGAGTGAGAGAGATTTCATCCTTCTTCCTACTATATGAATGAATATTCACATTAAAATTATTTTACCACTCAAAGTCGTTGTCACGTAAAACTTTCGCCTGTATACCGACTTTACAGGCAACCAAATTTTTACTTCTATTTTAAACTTATTTAGTGGCATGTCAACCAGATCTTGAGGAATTTTATTAAACATTTTAATACTGTTACCTACAAATGAATTACCAACCTTATGAAGTCTGAGTTTTGGCACTACAAGTTTATTTTTATTTCTCGTATTATAATTGTGTACGTCAGAGTTTTTTTTTGAAGAGACCTAGGTTCTTGTATACATATAAGACATTATCGTAAACGTATTGGCAAGCAACTGTTAAAATATTAATTTTTTTTTTAAATTCTCTCAGCGAGTCACGGGGTCTGAGGCTATAGATTGCTCGTATCGCTCGTTTCTGTAATATGAAAATAGTCTCAATATCGGCAGCTGAGCCCCATAGCATCAGACCATACGACATAAGGCTATGAAAGTAGCTAAAATAAACTAATCGTGCCGTTTCCTCATCAGTCAATGACCTTATTTTTCTCACCGCATAGGCAGCTGAACTAAGTCTTCCTGCCAAGGCTGCGATATGAGAACCCCATTGCAGTTTACTATCTAGAGTCATGCCAAGAAAAACTGTGGTATCGACTATTTGAACATATTCATCGTTCATTGTAATATGAGTATCTATCTGTCTTACATTAGGCATAGTAAACTTTACACATTTTGTTTTCTTCGCATTGAGCAGCAATATTTTAGAAAGGGAATTATTCATCGACAAGTAATACTTTATGTCTATCAGTTTTAAAAATGAATGATGTGTCATCAGCAAATAATACTATTTCACAAAGATTTTTAGTGAAGTAAGGAAGATCATTTACATATATCAAGAATAAAAGGGGTCCTAATATCAAGCCCTGGGAACGCGTAGAGATGTAGCTTCGCTCTGCATTTTCTATCGCATGTACAAGGGGGAATGCTCTGAGGAATTGTTCGAATTAATCCCTGCCGCATCTTTCCGCCATCACCCTACGCGACATCATTTTCATCCTCATTACTTGGATGGTTGGCAGTCCTCAACTGTGCGATTCTCCAGAAACTGCCTGCCTCGCACAGCCAAACTGTGGAATGAACTGTCGCCTGCGGTATTTCCAGACCGATACGACCTTCAAACCTTCAAGCAAAGGGCGTACTCCCACCTTAAAGGCCGGCAACGCACCTAGAGACCTTCTGGTGTCTCAGGTGTCCATGAGCGGCGGTGATCGCTTACCATCAGGCGATCCGTCAGCTAGTTTGCCTCCTAAGTCATAAAAAAAATTAATGCTCAATAGCGTTGACTTAACACTTAAGAAAGTAAATTACCATATCCTATCAAAAACATAAATGTAAAATGAGAGCCACATAACAAAAAATAGTATAAAATATCTACTATTCTTTAAATTGCCATAGATTTTTACTTTCGATTCAACTTATCTCCTCACCTTGTTGCAAAAAAGTATGTTATGGAAATTCATTTTTACAAAAATTTTTGGCATGATATTCGAAACTATCACGGAAAAAATATACGCAGGTACCTATCATACATTTCATTCATTGATAATCACCAAATTTTCTTTGTACACAATTCATTCATCATGAACAAAAAAACATTAAAGGAACTCGATTAAGTGATAACCAAAAAGGTTAACACATTACAATACTAGCCTGGTTGGACTTCGGATGGGTGACCATTCTGAAGACACTGAGGCTCCTCTGTTTCTCGGAGAGCACTTGGGTGGCATAATGTGCACTCCTGGTTACCATATAATCTTCTATGACAGTTGTTACGGGTAAACTAATATTGCCAGTGAGTTGCGAAGGTCAGGTGTTAGTGCTTCACGCAAAATATCAAAGAGCAGCCGCTTCACATTTTGCCCTGTGTTTGGAAAGGCTTCCGTAATTGATTCTCTCAACTATTATTTAGCAGGTTGATTAGGTTTAGGTCACCAATTCATGAAAATTGTCATTCCCTTGAGTTGTGAAGAATATCCATATTCTTATACTGTATACTCATACCAAATTAAGAAAAAAATATCTAATGAGTGTTGGTACAACATAAAGCCATTAAACTGAGTCTGTTGGACACAACTGGGCAGTTATATTACAAAAGCATGCTGGTATGTTATGGGTTAATAAACTCGGCCACCTCCTCAACAGTCGAAACTTGTTCACAATGTGCATTTTTGACGCTAAAAGTTACCCATAATTCACATTATTTTAACAGAGTTCAAATCACAATCAATTATATTTATATTTTTAAGAATATTGGTCTACCTCATTCAAATGCACGTATTAATACTTTTGGATCACCAATACAAGAACTTTTTAAAAAGTATAAAAGACGAAGGCAGAAAAACGTGAGAGAAAAGACTTCAATATCAGTGAGAGAAAAGACTTGATTATCAGTGACTCGCGTCACCACGACGCGATTCACGAAAAGGAAAGGTATTTAAGAAATAAAAGGAAACAAAATGTGATCAAAGTATATAATTTCTCACAATAAATCATCTTACTCAAAACAATATCCTAATCACAAGTATTGAAATACTTTTTTCTAGATAATCTGGACTAACTAGGTTAGTTTGATCTATACGTCAGGGATAATAAAGATAACGATTTTAGGGCCTTCATTTCTCAATACCTGTTTGAGATGTGTTTGCAGCATATATTCACCTTGCAAATCTAAATATATAAGCCAAATGTTAATGTGAAATATTTTTTTAATTTATGATAAGTGGATGTAAATGCTTCGTGTAACATTACATACGGTACTGCGGCTCACCTTCTGTTTGCTTGGCTTATGAGCAAGCTCCCGCGTGCTTCTACAACACGGTACTGCGGCTCACCTTCTGTTTGCTTGACTTATGAGCAAGCTCCCGCGTGCTTCTACATTTTGGTTTAAGGTAATAGATGTATATATAAACTATATATTTTCCAGAGGCCGAAACACACGATACAAGAAGGTCTGTTGCCTCACCTCCGGTGCTAAGAGTTACTTCACACAATATTAACCCTCAGTCAAGTAAGATTCTTTAGCTGCGTCCGTGTAATCATGCTTACTTGTCTAATTGTGACTATTTCTTATTTACTTATTAAATCGTAATAATGTCACCTGTATTCTGCGGCAAATTATTTATCAAATTGTATTGTACGCATTTCTTACCTAGTAAATGACTTAATATTTAAAATGTAACGTTGAGAGAGATGCAATTTAGCACACCTTGAGGTTGAGGTTTCACTGTTTTCTAATCCTCTTAGTTAGATCTGGGTGATAGTACTCCTTATTTGTATTTGTCTGTTAACATGGTACACCAGGTATTATTGGGGACTAAACATAGATTGATTTGGAAAATCTGAAGAAGAGTATATAACAGTCCGGCTAAGTTGGACTTGATTCGGTTTTGTATAACATTGTTTCTATCGCACAGCGCATGTTAATAGCGTGAAATCTTTTATATATTTAATAAATACGAATTTATGGTTTCAACTACTCTATAAAAATATCAAATCGACTGTCTGGACTCATCACGCTCCTAATCAGTAACTAAATCGAGATTTCCGTATCTGTGTTTATTGCACCGTTGTTCGTTGACATGAAGTCATTTTCATGATAACTCGCGACACTTGATGATTCTTTCTAAATTTTTATAGGTACTTACCGGTAATGTATTTAATAATGTATCGGCTCAGCCAAGTCATTTGTAAAAGAAACTGCTTGAGAACTTGTCATCACGCCACAAAAATGACAGCTTTAAGCCGCTCACAGACGTACGAACACGAACTTAGTGGAAGTTGGTTTGTACGTCTGGACGACATATCCGAACACGGACGCGAACATAGTTTGAATTGAGTTCGAGCACAACAGTCGCGAACTCAGCGCCGTGCATAGTGGTCGATTTTGAAGCAGCGGAAAGATTTTTGGTGATTACAGAGATTCACAAGATATTGTTTAAAGCGGATCCTAGACGGTAGGAAACAGTTTTGTATAATAAAATAAACGCCTGTACCCTTCCAAGTTCTGTAGAAATAGTTTCGTTGAGTAACATTTATTAAAACTATTCGAAAACGGTCCATACGAAAGATACAGATAGGATCGCCGCGAACATGTTTAACGAACCGAGTATTCTATATTTGTTAGTGGTTCGTGTGTACGCGGCTTTAGGTAAGTAGCACCCAATAGAACAAAGATATGTGTCTGTTTTATTGTGTCTAATTCCACTTCGGTATTTTGGTTTAACTATTAACTATAATTACTGTTTACGAGTAACAAACAGCACAACATACATACTAATATTATAAATGGGAAAGTATGTGTGTGTGTGTGTGTGTGTGTGACCACGGAACCGATTTTGATAAAATTTGGTATAGAGGTGGATTAGACCTTGAGAAAGGACATAGGCTGTTGTCGCGATAATCGACATCCACGCGGGCGGAGCCGCGGGCAAAAGCTAGTCATCTATATTATCTTTCGTCTTAATATCACTGTCGTCGGAATTTTCTTTACGCGGTATTCTGACAACAGCAATTTTTTGTCATTTCAGATGTAAAAAACCTTTTTAGTTGTCTCTTATTTTGACGTAGATAAAAAAAAACATGTCGAACCTGATTTTAGATATAATGACTATAACCTGCGGATTATTTCAAAAGTTATCGGGTGTGGTTGTAAACAGTCATCATTCTCAAAACAACTCTCCGGTTATCTATTTCTTATTTCTTTATTAGTGCCTAGCCTAGTGAAATGGTTTTATTACTTGCAAAAGGTGCTTACGAAATGTCAGAATTATGCGTAAAATGTGTTATTTATCGTAATCTGTTATTAAACATTACATAAAAGCATTTCTTTTTTACAGAAAAGGAAGGGTTTCTTCGCATTGGTTCACTGAATGTGAGGGTAAAAAAAACTACAGAGGCGTTCAGCAATTTCTTAGGCGTTGGTGCGACTCGGTCGTCGGCTTACATGCCCAAATCTGCCCGAGAGGAAAGGCGCTCAGATGACGGGGATCAGCTTAAAAGCTGGGGATCAGCTGACAATATCCAAGTATAATCGATTATTCATTTCATTTTACTAGATACAACTAAATAAAAGAATACTCACGTTTTGTAGTGCTACTCCAGCCACACATTCTCTACTGATCGGCATTCGTAGCACCTACCATAAAATTATTGTGGAACTGAAATAAGATGATCTGTATTGTGTGCTATAAAATCGGTTCCACCAAACGTTATTATTACCTAAAACTTTGTTTATTAACTTTCTTGATAGGGGGTTTAGTTTCGCTGCTAATTGTGGAAGACCAATTTCACCCTTAAAATGCACGCCATTTTACCCCCTTACTCTAATAGCTAATAGCCCTATAAATAGCGAGTTTAATTTATTTTGCCCATTTTTGTGACCATAACTATTTCCTTTTAATTTAAGCAGATTCAAATTTTTTACCCTACGGCCAAGAAGAGTTATGTTTTTCGCGCGTATCTTGTATGTATGTATGCAAATCTCAAACCAGAGGTAAATTAATGGGTACCGCCTGCTATAAAGTTTTTTTCGATCTTTTCAACATCAGTCGGGTTTTTATTTTATTTTTTATCTAAACTGGTGTAAAAATGTAAACACGTTTTACTACTTTATCCGAAACATTATTTTCAATCGTTTCCAATCGGCTATATGATTTATTTACCCTTATTACATATTCCAGAAAGACGACAAGTTGATGCCGCCACCTGTGAACAGCAAAGTGCGACGTCGCGGCGCCACTGGTCGTCGTGGCATCGGCGCTGCACACAGCCGCAGCACACCTTCAACGCCCGATCAGGTGTCTTTATCATTCTTTTTTTTGTATCTCTCCGTACGGCCATTATGTTTGTCAATAATTCGCATTCTTCTCCTCCGAGCCTTTTTCGACCTGTGCCCCAGCCTAGCCTTTTTCGCTTTATTCCAAAATGGATACGAAATTTGCGTATGTTATTATGGTACGGGAGCTAGCAACGTTTGAATAGTAAGAATTTTTGGTCAGCTGATTTTGTGATATGTCGTCCTTCTTGCTCTTTCGCTTAGAGTCTGGGCTGTCTGGCTGGCGGTATTGGTTGCGATCATTACCTGTCCAGGTAATAATTCTGGATTTCAAAAACATATTAAAAGGCGTAATATTTATTTTTTGTTTTCTATAAGTGTATCTGATATACCTTTTTAATTGCCAGACATATTTGACAATGCTAATTATGTGCCATACGCGTTTTCTTTAATAAAAATTTCAAAGTGTTTTATTATGTCTGTAATTTTAATATTATGTTATTTAAAGATGAAAAAAACTTAAATTAATTTGCCAGACATTTATTCGATTGTTAAGCCTTGAAATAAAATGACAACGCTTAACAATCGAATTACTGTCTGGAAAATTAATTTTAAGTTTTTCTTATATTTAAATTGTGGGGGAGGATCCTAGCAGAGATACACTTGTGAACATTTAAGGAACTTTATTATTAATACTATGTGTTTACAATTGTAAGTATTGATAAAGCAAAGTCTCTTGAGCAACTGACATAATAATTAAATTTTCATAATGACATACAATACATTGGAATTTAATTCAAATAGCAGTTGCCAGTATATCATACAAATATTGTATGTACGCAAGGTTTTATGCATTATTATAATATAAATATAACATTAATATATAATCTCAATACGCCCCCATAATGTTCATATTAAAATAAAAGGCATAAAACAAAACACATACAAATCAAAATTATATCAAAGGACAACAATATTATATACATTTAATAAACAATTAACTAAATAACAATGCCTAGACCACTCATACACTCATAGTGCTTAGCTCTAGGCAAAGCTTTTGTTAGTATATCTGCGAGCATCGAGTCTGTTGGTAAATACTTCAACTCAATACTCTTGTTGTTCTTTAATACAGTTCTGATAAAATGATACCTGATATCTATATGTTTACTCCGAGAATGGTACATTGGATCACCAGCAAGACACAGCGCCCCCTGATTATCTACATGTAAGGTCAACTGTGCAAACTTACTCAACCCGATTTCAGTCAGCAAGCTATTCAGGTACATGCCTTCTTTCATCGAGGACGACAAGCTCACATACTCAGCTTCACACGTAGAAGTTGCCACACACTTTTGTTTTTGTGATTTCCACGACACGCATCCGCCTCCTAACATAAAAACATAACAGGAGTAAGAACGTCTATCAATAATACATGCGCCCCAATCGCTATCTGAGTAACCTTTTAGTGAATTACCTGTCTTCGTGAACACAAGCCCATGCGTCTTTGTATGCTTTAAGTAACGTAGTACTCGTTTCGCTGCCTTCCAACATTGTTCAGTTGGACTATCAAGAAATTGGCTTAACTTGGCCACACTATTCGTAATATCGGGTCTCGTTCCCGTAGATAAGTACATAAGAGACCCAATCAGTTCCCGATATGGATATCGTTCACACTCATACTTCTCGGTAGAATTTAATAACTGGTTTTTTACTTCCATTGGGGTACACACCGAACTACATTTATTCATATTAAATTTATTTAAAATATCATTAATATGTTTTTGTTGAGACAATTTAATGCCATTGTCAATTCTGTCAATTTCAATTCCGAGCATATATTTTGCAACGCCATAATCTTTCAACTCAAATTCAGCGGCCAGCTCTCTTTTAAAATTTTCGATATAACCTCTTTTTTGCGATGCGACCAATATGTCGTCGACATAGATTAGAACAAAGAGTTTCGTATGGTGGTCAATATCTTTAATATAAAGACATGGCTCATTTAATGATTGAATCAATCCCATTCGTTTCAGTTGTTCATCCAGTCTGATGTTCCACTGCCGACCAGCTTGTTTGAGTCCGTATAGCGACCTCTTAAGTAGACATACTTCACCCCCAGTTTTCAAGTCGTTCAACATCTTTCTGGCTTGTTCATATATCGGCGAACCGTTCTGTTCGATCCGTAAAAGATCTTGTAAACATTCTTCCAAAAGTTCAGGTACTTTCATATATATGTTCTCCTCTAACGAACCATTAAAATAAGCAGTATTTATGTCCAACTGATGAACTTCAAGATCGAGTTCAGCTGCTAGTGCAACCAACAATCTTACTGTGTCAAGCCTAGCGACGGGTGCGAAAGTATTCTCGTAATCAATGCCATAGCGTTGGCTAAACCCTTTCGCCACCAGTCTCGCTTTCTTCTTCTCAGTTTTATCCACGTTGAGCTTCGTTGTCAATATGTATCGACATCCCACAACGTGTGTGCCCATAGGTTTATGTACTACATCGAAAGTATTATTCTTAATTAGACTACGAACTTCCGAAATAATTGCTTCTTTCCATCCTTTACTTTCATTTCCGGATAGAGCTTGCTTTAACGTCACTTCAGAAACTCCAGCAAAGTCCTGACAATCCACGAACTCATCTGTTGACTCCACGCCTACTTCCATTGGAACTTCTGGCGCTACGCATTCTTCCATAGAAATCTGCGGTTCCACTTCAACCATGTTATATATTTTTCTGAGACGACCAACATGACCTCTCTCTAGTCGCGGTCTGCCTGGACCTCTTGTCATTACCCTCCCCCTATCAGCATGTTCATAATCTTGATGATGGACATGGTACGATGGGCTTGCGACGACTTCCGGTTCAGAATTATATGTTAGTTGAAGAGGATCATTTAAGGGTATTGTTTCACATTCCTCTTGATTTCTGTTCTCTTCGTAGTGTTCAGAAACATGTTCCCTGCATTCGCCTGCACGATCAAGAATAACTTGGCTGGGATTTTGTTCCGATTGTTTGGGATGAAACTCGATGTCAATCTCCAACGGTTGTTTCTGAACAACAACTGGTGTTTCTTCTTCTATTACAAAAGGATCTATCTTTATATTTCCTTTTTCATTTTCTTGACTTATGTTTTCACGGAACTTCACATCTCGTGACACGATATATTTTCTTTCTGATGGCATCCATATTTTGTAACCTTTACGATCGCTAGGATAGCCTACGAAGATACCTTCTTTACTGCGTGGATCAAACTTGTCTTTTCCTACTGTTTTGTCCAAAACGTGAACTTTAGATCCAAATTGGTATAAGTAATTTATATTTACCGATCGTTCACCCCATTTCTCAAAAGGTATTTCACCGTTGAGACTTTTTGTTGGACAACGATTTCTCAGGTAACATGCTGTCAATACTGCATCGCCCCAGAAACCAGGAGAAAGTCCTGACGAGATCATCATGCATCTTGCCATCTCCACCAGTGTCCTATTCATTCTTTCAGCTACTCCATTTTGTTTCGGTGTGCCAGGAATGGTCAATCTTCTTGCTATCCCCTCTTTTTTCAAATACTCCTCGAAATCTCGGTTCAAATACTCTCCTCCGTTGTCACTTTGCAGATATTTAATTTTCCGTCCCGTAAGATTCTCGACCTGGTTCTTGTATATTTTAAAAGTTGTAAAGACCTCACTTTTCTTCTTCAATAAATACACTTCACACCATCTCGTGTGATCGTCGATAAACGTGACGAAATATTTCGCTCCATTTACTGCCATATGCTTTATTGGCCCGACCACATCAGAGTAAATTATTTTTAATGATTCCTCACACGGTCCATTTGTTCTATGAAATGGCAGCATACTCATTTTCCCACGCGCACATATATCACAATCATACAATTGAGCCACATCTGTCATTCCTATATTCATGCCAGATTTTTTCAAAAGTTTGATGAGATCTTTCGCATTTAAATGTCCTAACCGTTCATGCCACAACCATACATCAACCTTTCTTTCTGAAATCGCTGACACGGTATCACACTGTTCCTCTAAGTAATATAAATTACTTTTTCGATTTGCGATCAGTTTAATATTACCATAGCTATCTTGTACACTAGCTATGTCAACCTTAAACGTGACACTAAACCCTTGATCCATAATTCTTGCAACTGAAATCAGGTTACACCGCAAATCCGGAACAAACAAAGTGTTGGGCAATTGAACCACAGTTTGAGAACCATTATTACATGTAAATAATCTCACCGTACCCTTACCTTGTACATTTGTGCTCGTGTTCGTCGCTAAATTTAGCTTACCCGACAAAAGTAACAATGTGCTTCCAAATTTACTTTTATCATTGCACAAATGTGACGTACACCCACTGTCGATGATCCAACTTCCATTCTCGTTGTAAACAGCTCTATCATCTGA
This sequence comes from Eilema caniola, assembly GCA_949126895.1. Taxonomy (NCBI): domain Eukaryota; kingdom Metazoa; phylum Arthropoda; class Insecta; order Lepidoptera; family Erebidae; genus Eilema; species Eilema caniola. The sequence continues at coordinate 34,139,080 of OX421460.1, read as the reverse complement.
AATACAGTTAAATGTTATTAAATTGGAATCGACAGTTGCTATATCAACACTATTAGCATTTGATGCACACTTTGCACTACCAACACAATGTTCCTTGTTCTTCTTTACACATTCAGAGGATTTATGACCGAATAGATGACATTTAAAACATTTAAATCTAAATTTTAAATTTCCTTGTTCTGTACCACTCTTTGACTTAAAATATTTCTTTCCTTTTATAAGAAGTGCCCTATCTACACTTTCTTTTTGGACTCTGGAATGTCCTTCCTCCAATATTTTAATCTTGAGCGTCTCCGGATCTGGCAACGTATCTCTAGACTCTATAGCACATCTAAAGTTATCGAAACTAGACGGTAAACTGTACAGCAGCATAATTGAAATCAGATCATCATGCATTTCGATGTCCAAGTCTGCTAGTTGGCTCCTCACATCGAAGAATCGTAAAACATGTTCTCTTATGTCACCACCTTCCTCTAATTTATGTAACAACAGCTGTTTTAACAATGTTGCCTTCTTCGCGGGTCCTTTAGAGGCATGAATGGCTCTCAACTTCAACCATACATCCCGCGACGTCGTACATCCTCGTAGGTGTCGTAATTCGCTTGGGCTAATCGATAGAACAAGGTCTGACTTAGCTTTTGCATCCTTACTCTCCCATAGCCTCGCCTCTCCGGGCTCTGCTGGTTTTGGGATACTACCATCAACGTAACCCCAGGCATCATTTTTAACTAAAATAGCTTCCACCTGAATCTTCCAGGTCTCGTAATTACGATTATCGAGTTGCTCAATTTTCACAGTACTCATATTTATATTCTACTTACGGTTAATAACGTAATTTCTTCCTTCTCGCTCTCTATTCGATCCTAGATCGTACCTGGGCCCATAACCATTGTGGGGGAGGATCCTAGCAGAGATACACTTGTGAACATTTAAGGAACTTTATTATTAACACTATGTGTTTACAATTTTATCTCTGCTAGGATCCTCCCCCACAATGGTTATGGGCCCAGGTACGATCTAGGATCGAATAGAGAGCGAGAAGGAAGAAATTACGTTATTAACCGTAAGTAGAATATAAATATGAGTACTGTGAAAATTGAGCAACTCGATAATCGTAATTACGAGACCTGGAAGATTCAGGTGGAAGCTATTTTAGTTAAAAATGATGCCTGGGGTTACGTTGATGGTAGTATCCCAAAACCAGCAGAGCCCGGAGAGGCGAGGCTATGGGAGAGTAAGGATGCAAAAGCTAAGTCAGACCTTGTTCTATCGATTAGCCCAAGCGAATTACGACACCTACGAGGATATACGACGTCGCGGGATGTATGGTTGAAGTTGGGAGCCATTCATGCCTCTAAAGGACCCGCGAAGAAGGCAACATTGTTAAAACAGCTGTTGTTACATAAATTAGAGGAAGGTGGTGACATAAGAGAACATGTTTTACGATTCTTCGATGTGAGAAGCCAACTAGCAGACTTGGACATCGAAATGCATGATGATCTGATTTCAATTATGCTGCTGTACAGTTTACCGTCTAGTTTCGATAACTTTAGATGTGCTATAGAGTCTAGAGATACGTTGCCAGATCCGGAGACGCTCAAGATTAAAATATTGGAGGAAGGACATTCCAGAGTCCAAAAAGAAAGTGTAGATAGGGCACTTCTTATAAAAGGAAAGAAATATTTTAAGTCAAAGAGTGGTACAGAACAAGGAAATTTAAAATTTAGATTTAAATGTTTTAAATGTCATCTATTCGGTCATAAATCCTCTGAATGTGTAAAGAAGAACAAGGAACATTGTGTTGGTAGTGCAAAGTGTGCATCAAATGCTAATAGTGTTGATATAGCAACTGTCGATTCCAATTTAATAACATTTAACTGTATTTCAGATGATAGAGCTGTTTACAACGAGAATGGAAGTTGGATCATCGACAGTGGGTGTACGTCACATTTGTGCAATGATAAAAGTAAATTTGGAAGCACATTGTTACTTTTGTCGGGTAAGCTAAATTTAGCGACGAACACGAGCACAAATGTACAAGGTAAGGGTACGGTGAGATTATTTACATGTAATAATGGTTCTCAAACTGTGGTTCAATTGCCCAACACTTTGTTTGTTCCGGATTTGCGGTGTAACCTGATTTCAGTTGCAAGAATTATGGATCAAGGGTTTAGTGTCACGTTTAAGGTTGACATAGCTAGTGTACAAGATAGCTATGGTAATATTAAACTGATCGCAAATCGAAAAAGTAATTTATATTACTTAGAGGAACAGTGTGATACCGTGTCAGCGATTTCAGAAAGAAAGGTTGATGTATGGTTGTGGCATGAACGGTTAGGACATTTAAATGCGAAAGATCTCATCAAACTTTTGAAAAAATCTGGCATGAATATAGGAATGACAGATGTGGCTCAATTGTATGATTGTGATATATGTGCGCGTGGGAAAATGAGTATGCTGCCATTTCATAGAACAAATGGACCGTGTGAGGAATCATTAAAAATAATTTACTCTGATGTGGTCGGGCCAATAAAGCATATGGCAGTAAATGGAGCGAAATATTTCGTCACGTTTATCGACGATCACACGAGATGGTGTGAAGTGTATTTATTGAAGAAGAAAAGTGAGGTCTTTACAACTTTTAAAATATACAAGAATCAGGTCGAGAATCTTACGGGACGGAAAATTAAATATCTGCAAAATGACAACGGAGGAGAGTATTTGAACCGAGATTTCTGTTACCTGAGAAATCGTTGTCCAACAAAAAGTCTCAACGGTGAAATACCTTTTGAGAAATGGGGTGAACGATCGGTAAATATAAATTACTTATACCAATTTGGATCTAAAGTTCACGTTTTGGACAAAACAGTAGGAAAAGACAAGTTTGATCCACGCAGTAAAGAAGGTATCTTCGTAGGCTATCCTAGCGATCGTAAAGGTTACAAAATATGGATGCCATCAGAAAGAAAATATATCGTGTCACGAGATGTGAAGTTCCGTGAAAACATAAGTCAAGAAAATGAAAAAGGAAATATAAAGATAGATCCTTTTGTAATAGAAGAAGAAACACCAGTTGTTGTTCAGAAACAACCGTTGGAGATTGACATCGAGTTTCATCCCAAACAATCGGAACAAAATCCCAGCCAAGTTATTCTTGATCGTGCAGGCGAATGCAGGGAACATGTTTCTGAACACTACGAAGAGAACAGAAATCAAGAGGAATGTGAAACAATACCCTTAAATGATCCTCTTCAACTAACATATAATTCTGAACCGGAAGTCGTCGCAAGCCCATCGTACCATGTCCATCATCAAGATTATGAACATGCTGATAGGGGGAGGGTAATGACAAGAGGTCCAGGCAGACCGCGACTAGAGAGAGGTCATGTTGGTCGTCCCAGAAAAATATATAACATGGTTGAAGTGGAACCGCAGATTTCTATGGAAGAATGCGTAGCGCCAGAAGTTCCAATGGAAGTAGGCGTGGAGTCAACAGATGAGTTCGTGGATTGTCAGGACTTTGCTGGAGTTTCTGAAGTGACGTTAAAGCAAGCTCTATCCGGAAATGAAAGTAAAGGATGGAAAGAAGCAATTATTTCGGAAGTTCGTAGTCTAATTAAGAATAATACTTTCGATGTAGTACATAAACCTATGGGCACACACGTTGTGGGATGTCGATACATATTGACAACGAAGCTCAACGTGGATAAAACTGAGAAGAAGAAAGCGAGACTGGTGGCGAAAGGGTTTAGCCAACGCTATGGCATTGATTAACAACGAAGCTCAACGTGGATAAAACTGAGAAGAAGAAAGCGAGACTGGTGGCGAAAGGGTTTAGCCAACGCTATGGCATTGATTACGAGAATACTTTCGCACCCGTCGCTAGGCTTGACACAGTAAGATTGTTGGTTGCACTAGCAGCTGAACTCGATCTTGAAGTTCATCAGTTGGACATAAATACTGCTTATTTAAATGGTTCGTTAGAGGAGAACATATATATGAAAGTACCTGAACTTTTGGAAGAATGTTTACAAGATCTTATACGGATCGAACAGAACGGTTCGCCGATATATGAACAAGCCAGAAAGATGTTGAACGACTTGAAAACTGGGGGTGAAGTATGTCTACTTAAGAGGTCGCTATACGGACTCAAACAAGCTGGTCGGCAGTGGAACATCAGACTGGATGAACAACTGAAACGAATGGGATTGATTCAATCATTAAATGAGCCATGTCTTTATATTAAAGATATTGACCACCATACGAAACTCTTTGTTCTAATCTATGTCGACGACATATTGGTCGCATCGCAAAAAAGAGGTTATATCGAAAATTTTAAAAGAGAGCTGGCCGCTGAATTTGAGTTGAAAGATTATGGCGTTGCAAAATATATGCTCGGAATTGAAATTGACAGAATTGACAATGGCATTAAATTGTCTCAACAAAAACATATTAATGATATTTTAAATAAATTTAATATGAATAAATGTAGTTCGGTGTGTACCCCAATGGAAGTAAAAAACCAGTTATTAAATTCTACCGAGAAGTATGAGTGTGAACGATATCCATATCGGGAACTGATTGGGTCTCTTATGTACTTATCTACGGGAACGAGACCCGATATTACGAATAGTGTGGCCAAGTTAAGCCAATTTCTTGATAGTCCAACTGAACAATGTTGGAAGGCAGCGAAACGAGTACTACGTTACTTAAAGCATACAAAGACGCATGGGCTTGTGTTCACGAAGACAGGTAATTCACTAAAAGGTTACTCAGATAGCGATTGGGGCGCATGTATTATTGATAGACGTTCTTACTCCGGTTATGTTTTTATGTTAGGAGGCGGATGCGTGTCGTGGAAATCACAAAAAAATAAAATAATATTAATATTACAGATATTATAAAATACTTTACAATTTTAATAAAATAATATTAAAAAATCGCGTATGGCACATAATTAGCATTGTTAAAAATGTCTGGCAATAAAAAAGGTATGTCAGGTAGACTTATTTGAAAACAATAAAATAAAAATTACGCTTCTTAAAATGTTTTTGAAATCATCCTGGATTTTATCACCTGGACAGGTAGGATGCGCATCCTACCTGTCCAGGTGATAAAATCCAGGACGGTAGCGGTTGCGTTTATTAGTGCGCACTAATAAACGCAACCGCTACCGTCAGCCAGATAGCCCAGACTCTAACCGAAAGAGCAACAAGGACATCATACTCGTATCACAAATTCAACCGACCTGTAATTCTTTCACGAAAACGTTGCTAACTCCTATACTATTATATCATCGTCGCTCATCTAAAAGAATATTGACGTAATTACGTATTTCAGCAGAGCTTTTTAAAAGTTTGACATCGTAATATTGTGTATTTCCAAAAATTCTTAGTAAATCTAATATTAAAAGTAACAAATCTATGCAAGTAGGTACCTAAAGTAACCGTCATGAGAAGCTATAAATTTTGTAAACAAGTGTTCAGGAGTTCACAACATTTGGACCAACAAAAAAAGTGAATTTGTTTAAGATTTAATAAATTATTAAGTAACAAATATTAATTAACATATATTATTTAAGAATAATTATTCGTCAGATTCAGAAGCTGTCTACAGTTTTATCAATCATCTCATCGATTTTGGAATAAAAATTATCTTCTTCCTTGATAACATGCTCCACACAACGCTTCCAATTTTCCGAAGTTATCTGCTGCAGTCCCTCTTGTAATAATTGTTTTACCTCGTCAAATTTAAAATTTGTATTTTTGCGAGCAACATCCTTTTACGTTGGCCCAAATTAGCTCAATTGGACTAAGCTCACAATGATATGGCGGGAGTCTCAATACTTCCACCTTATATTTTTTTGCGAGCTCGTCCACTGCATAAGTTTTAAAATTGTCTTTAACATTTTTTACTTTTAGCAGTAATTCAGTCTTAATTTCATTGTCGTCGTAAGAAATATTCTTACTCTTACAAGCCAATTTTGTACATCATTTTTTTTTCCCAGGCAGTAGTAGGAATTCTTTCAAGACGCCTTGAGTGGTATGGTGCATTGTCCATTACCACTACTGCATTTTCTCCAAGTTTTGGGAGAACGTTTTCAAACCATTGTTCAAAATGTGTTGCATCCATTGATTCATGGTAATCTCCCGTCTTCTTGCATTCAAATATATTTTCACCGCCCTCTACAAAACCGTTCTCATTGCCGATATGGGTAATTATTAATCGTTTACCTTTTGACGTTGGGTTACGTGCACCAATGCTAAGTCCTTCTAGGAAAGCCTGCTTCTTACTTTTAACTTGTTTGTCTACCCAAGTTTTATTTACGGTATGTCCTGTAAAAACAATTAAACATTTGTTAATTAGCGTCTTGCGCAGTAAAAGAGTTGAAGTACATTATTATTATTATTACACACTTGTGATAGCCTTTAAGAACTAATGTCTCAAGGTCGGCGGCGCGTGGGTTATATTTTGCAAATAGATTTGCAGTATCATACACATCACTTCACGGTAAAGGCGACGGTATTTGCTTACAATCAGGCGAACCGTATGGTAGTCTGCTGTTTCACTGCAATAAAAAAAACACACTAACCTGCATTCACCCATGTGTCATCCATGTAAAATATCTGGCGATTTTGTTGTCTATAGTCTAATAGATTTCAAATATTTTCGCCGCCATATTGTTATGTCATCTCTATCAATAAGTGCGTTATTTCGCTGTCGTTTTATATATTTAAAGTTTAAATGCTTTATTAGCCGCCTGAGAGTTGTTTCGCTAAAATTTGGCAAATCTTCATCGTCATTGACTGCCTGAAGAATCTTGGGAATTGTTGGTAATTGGCCATTTAAAAAGAAACTGTGAATTTTTTTCCTAATTACGGATTTATCAAAATCGTCTACTTTCTAATAAAATTTAGGCCTGTCTTCAGACTTGATAGGTGATTTTATTCCCTCTTCTGATTTATATTCTTTTAATATATTATACACAGATGCTATGCCAATTCCCAAAATCGATGCTGTTTTTTTATTTATTTCGGTTTTGTAGGGATATTCATTCGATGGCCAATTTTCTTTCACGTACTTATATACACGTTGGTTACCATATTTTTCTCATTACCCGTAAAGCTCATCACCTGTAAAAATCACCTGTAAAGTCACTTGTCACACGAAGCTCAAGCTATATCTCCAGGTATACCAATTAACCTAACCAATTACTTCACAATTTTAAACCTACTTCTAATATTAACCTTAAGTTTCTGAAGATTAGCGCGTTTGAACAAACAACTCTTTCTTTTTACTTATTATATATTTTAGATAAATTGTATTACGCACCTTTTGACGTTTTTTTCGTGGCGAATTTATTTCCTTAGATGTACTGGCTACTGGCTCCATTATACGTAATAACCTAATAACAAATAAAATTAACGCAACAATTAAAGTAACAACAATAAAAAAGTGATAACGAAACAATAACAAAATCAACAATAACAACCAGATCCGCGATATATGCAAAGCAATGAAACAAACTCGTACGCATTCGAAACTCGAATGACGCGTTTATTTCAAAATGGCGTCCCGATAGTTTACAATCGTTGCGACGGACGCGTTCCGGTACCAAGAAACACAAACGATAGCGCTTTGCGTCGTTAAAATATGATCCGACTAAATTAAATAGGTTGCTACTTTCATATAACCCATCTATATTTCATGTCGATTGAATATGGTCAATTTATTATTATCTCGCAGTATAAAATGTTTACTTAGTAAAAGATGTTTGTTTACATAATTTATAGCTTCTCGTGAAGGGTACCTTTGGTAGTGTTTATAGTAATAATGACATCAAGAGACATTACGGTTTAAGGCGCCTAATCAGGTACTTTTAGGTACTTATACTTTGATTTTAAATATATAAATATTAGTAAAATGTATAAATGTATAAATATTAGTCTTAATCGTTCACCAGGTGACTTATAAAATAGCGTACAACATAATAGTAGTTTATGATACTGTTGCATAATAAGGGTTCTTATAACACGAGTGTGTTTTAAAAAAACGGGCAATAGCGAGATTTTTTATATTATCACACGAGTGTTATAAGACCAAGTTATGTACAGTGTCATACACTACTTTATCTACTCTCATACTATAATACATAAACTAATTTATTTTACAAACAAAACCCAACTTTGTTTAACTTAAATGTAAAATGTTGAACGCCAAGGCGCAAACATCGATTGCGCATGCGTGTTTCTTTTTTTTTTTCTTGCTAATCGGCGGATTCTTTTTTTAAAGTAGAAGTTCAGTCCAGATGGAGGTTGTATAGGTGTATCGTTATGATTAAAAAGTTATTTAATGATATTGGTGTCCATACAAGACCTGTATCGTAATAAAACTTTTTTTTGGCCTGTGCGTAATGTTTGTCATAAGAGTTTTGATTTCAATGTAATAATCTTTGTATTATAGTATCAGAGTAGATAAAAGTATTTAAAATGACAGGAAATAATAACCTAAGTAAAAATTTAGTATTTTGGTACAGATTACAGTCCGTCAAATCTAAGAAGTACCGTTTGACAGTTCTGACAATTGAATTATAGGGATGGGATGAAAAAATCGATTACTATAATATCCGAACTTTAAGAGATCGATTACTATAATATCCGAATTTTGAGAAATCAATTGTTATAATTAAATAAAAGAAATGTTTAGGATATTTTTTTATTCACTACTAGTACTAGTATCGTCGTCTTCGTCATCATCGTCATTTAAATTAATGACCAGTTGATTGTCCATTACATTATCAAAGTGTACGTCTCTTTCGAAGTCGTCCATTATTATTTTCTTTGTTTTTTGTACTACTTTACTCCAATCTTCCTGTGTAACTTGGGCACATGCTTCCTTTAATAAACCTTCCATTTTCTTGACACTGAAGGGTGGTTTTGTGTTGTGTCTTGCTGCATAACCTGTAAAACAATAATGTAACTATTTGATAGCAGACGAAAACCATTGTTTAAATTATAAATGTTAGAAGTACTCGTGTTATTATTATAATATTATAAAATATTACCTTTAACTTGGGCCCAAATCAGTTCAATGGCATTATATTGGCAATGGTACGGAGGAAGTCGTATGACTTTGTGCCCGTGCTCTTCGGCCAATTGGTCAATTACATATGTCGGTTTTGGTGGTTTATGCAATTTCACTAACTGTAATAATTCAGCTTTTAATAGTGACATGTCGGCATCCACTCCTTTTCTTTGCAGCCATGCCACCAAATCTGCTTTCTTATTGGCTGACGTAGGTGCTTTATCAATTTGCACAGAGTGGTATGGGGCATTATCCATTATAATTGTGCTGTTAGGAGGGATATTCTGTAATAAATTTAAGAACCACTCTCGGAACCTTACTGCGTCCATTTCTTCATGATACTCTTTAGTGCTTTTGGATTGGAAAGCTAATAAAGAGTTTTCCACGAAGCCTGTAGACGCTGACCCAGCATGGCATATTATGAGGCGTCCACCTTTTCCTATCGGCACCTTCGAGCACGAAGCTTCAGAATCATCAGTCCATGTTTTCGGCACAGAATGGTTGGAATTTAGCCAAGTTTCGTCCAAAAATATTACATTATCCCAGTTTATAATTTGTTTAACTTCGCGCAGGAATGTTAGTCGCTGCATAATTATGTCATGTCGCTCCATAACAATTTTTCGTTTGTCAACTTTTTTGTATCTGAAGCCAATTCCTGTTATTACCGTTCTCAACGACTCTATGCTTCCCTTATACAGCCCGGCATCTTTTAAAGTTGCACATAACTTTGCCAATGTTGGAAATTCGCCTCTTGTAAAATACCCGTATATATGGTTTCTAATAGCATGACTATCGAATTCATCGATGCCTGTCACAGGTTTATTTCTTTTTCGTTTTTTCGGTGTGTGAAGTACGTTACTGTCACTCCCCGAAGGCCCATATTTTTCACTTAATATTTTGCCAACGGTGCGGCTACCAATACCGAGAGCTTCACCGACGCGATCCCGAACTTGTGTAACTGGCAGTAGAAGTCCACCATTTTGAGATTCACGCTCAAAATACTCGTGTAATTTCACCACCAATTCACGAGCCTGGCTGTTCAAAGTACGTCCTCTTTTCGACATTATTAATAAACACTTGCTTAGTTCGGAGTCCAGTATAAATATTGCCAAGGTAAACGGATAAAGAATGATCAGTCCAGAAAAGTAATAGCCAAGTCACAAATTGTAAAACACAAACGAGAAAGCAAGTACGCGCACAGTCAGCTTCCAAGATGGCGAGAGACTGCTGACGCCGAACCGACCGAGCGGACCGCGTGCGCTAGTAGTTGGCAGTGTTGCCAGAAAAAAAAAATTGTAGAGACTTGGACACCTGCGATTTTGCCTATTGACCTAAAAATAATTAAATTAATTTATTTTAGGGTATCTGTGTATTCAGTGCATTATGCGGTCGCGCAGTAACGTCGTTAATTTATAACATCAGGCAACAACATTTTTGTGAATGGGTTCTACATACCTTATTTTTATTAGTTTTAGACGTAGAAATAAGACTTAGAAGAAAAAATTGTAATTGTAAAATCAATGGATGTGCTTGTTAAAAATTTGTTTATTTCTCTGTAATATGCAAACCCATACTATCATACACAAAAATAAATGTAAAAAACACTATCCCTGACTCCATTTACTATTTCGACAGCGTTAGCGCGAGAAACCCCGACTTATTTGGGCGCGAAAATCAAAAATCGACAAATCGCTTTCGACAACTTTTTAAAGAAGCAAATATATTTGATTTATAAATACGTATTTTTGGTGAATGGGTTTTATCTCATATTTTACGATTACATAACTATTTAGTTATGTAATCGTAATATGTGAGATAAATCCCATTCACATGAAAAAATATTTGTTTGGTTGTCAAGTGTAATTTGTAAATAATACATTCGATTTTTCGTATATGTAAACGATTTTTTTGCATACAAGTGTATCCGAAGAGTCGCAACACTACGTGCAGTGACCTAACTACGTAACTTTGTAATGCGGTCAAGAATATAACTATTAGAAATTATTTACTGTGTAAATATGTGTTATTTTGCTTTGTTTGAAAGTTTTCAATTACATTTAGATATTAAGAATTGTACATTTTTAGATACAATAATGAAATCTTTCTAAATTCATGGTTTTATGAAAAAGGTTATCGAAACTGAATAATGTACGTATGAACAAAGTTGTTTCGGTTTGAAAAATATGAAACGTCAAACGGTACCTCTTAGATTTGATGGACTGTAGCATTTAATAAATGCAATAAATCAGCTTTTTATGATTTGAAATAGAAAGCTTAGCACTACAGGCATCTTTCAAACAAATTTCAGCAGACAGATTTCGTCTTAGACCTCTTCTAGACGCTGTGTGTACATTAAATTGCATCCACTCTGTCGTATCATCGTATGAGGTCTTATAAGAATAAACATCAGACCCCTTAACAAATTTTATTTGTCTAATGTTCGACAACTTTACAAAATCACCATTGTGGTTTTTGTAAAAATTAACAGATAATTGATCAGCTAAATCTTTCCAATCAATAAAATCTGTGAAATTCAGTTTTCCCTTTTTCTTAGCATCCTTATTAATTGCACATATTGATCAGGAACGTAAATCGGGCCTAAATAAATTTTGACCTAAGCAGTAACAAAGCGAACGAGCTAAGCAGTGTTTGTACACCCGGCGTTGGGTGCTCAATCCAGCCTCATTGAATTAAGTAGTCAAAGTGGAGCCGCGGACGCCGCGGTCGCACGTGTGATTTTTCTGCACTTTTAATGGACCTTTCAATAACGGAGTGAACTTTGTCCCCCTCATTCTGGGTGTGGCCTCGCACTAAACACTTATGGGTAATTGAATTAATTGCTAATGCTCTTCCAGCATACGCATACATGCTTAATATTGCTACGCCCGGCGCTTGGCCACTTCAATATATGGCCAAATTTCCATAGGAGTGAGCGAGACGGCACTATAGAAAGAGACAGCATGCCTTGACGTCACTGTTCTAGAAGGAATGGAATGAATAGAACGAGACGTCAGGCTAGAAAGAGACAGCATGCCTTGACGTCACTGTTCTAGAACGAATGGAATGAATAGAAAGAGACACAAGACCTAATAGAACCTCCCAGAAAGTTCCTGTCTTTTTCAGAACGTACCTGTCTTTTCTCGATCTTTCGCTACTCGGCCGCGCCCGATATAAAAGGCGAGCTAACAGCCTCCGCTGCAGTTAGTCTAAGACTAGTATTCGAAGCGAACAAAGCGATAAAGTGTGTGAAGCTATACAGTGCGATTATACAAGTGACTGTGTGTTGTGTAAGGAAGAGTTTTCGAATTTCTACGCGCTTTGTTGTAATTGAAGTGAAGCTGAATAAAGCCTGCCTTCAACGGTTGTCCTCGCATTTTCTATTTAAACCGATCCCCACGCTCGTAACAACTGGTGTCAGAAGTGGGATAGAAAATGCCGATAACGCCGAGAGACGACAGGGAGGGAGTTAAAACCCGAAGCCAGGCCGCAGAAGAGGCTGCGGGTACTCCGAGTACGTCGTCGGGTGCTTCAAGATCATCATCGGAAATTAACCTGAGCGCGATTATGACCTTATTGAAGGAGCAAGCCCGTCACCAAGAAGAGCAGGCCCGTCGCCAGGAAGAGCAGACTCTGCAATTGAAGGCACAGCTCCAGTGTCAACAGGAGGAGCAGGCCCGTCGCCAAGAAGAGCAGGCTCTACAATTGAAGGCACAGCTCCAGCGTCAACAGGAGGAGCAGGCCCGTCGCCAGGAAGAGCAGACTCTGCAATTGAAGACACAGCTCCAGCAACAACAGGAGAACCAGGCCCGTCAACAGGAGGAGCAGGCCTTACAACTAAAGGTTCAGCTCCGGGAACAACAAGAAGATCTATTTGCCTTCTTGAAAGAGTCTAAAGCAGAATGGCAAAGAGAAATTCATTCAGTGCAAGACAAGCTCGACTGCCACGACGTAAAAATAGAAAGCCACGACGAAAAATTAGGAAGCATCGACGAGAAATTTGAGAGTTATGAGGAACGGCTGCAGTCTGTGGCTCAAAACGTGAAAAAATTGGAGACGAAAATAGCTTGCGGAACAGCTGGCTCTGTAACCATTTCATCTGCACAGGCTGTCGGAAAGTTCAAAGTACCGCCATTTGATGGGACCTCCTCGTGGATTGCATACAAACTGCAGTTCGAGTCTGTGGCAAAGGCGAACGGTTGGGATAAGGAGCAAGCCAAAACAGCATTAACATTGGGGTTACGGGACCAAGCACTCAGTGTTTTAGAGGCGCTTGGAGGTGAAGTGACTTACGACCGCCTTCTTGAAGCGTTGGAATCACGTTACGGTGATAGTCACTTAGAACATGTCTACCGTGCCCAATTGAAGGACAGAAACCAGCGTCTTAATGAGTCTCTGCAGCAGTGGGCTTTGGAAATAGAAAAGCTCGTGAGAAAAGCTTACCAAGGAGCTTCTTCGTCATTTCTTGACAGCATTTTGGTGCAAGCTTTTATTGACGGGATCAGAGACTTGGAGGTGAGAGCTGCCGTCCGTCTGGGTCACCATGCAACCCTTAAAGATGCTGTTGCTCACGCCCTTGAAGTGGAAGCTGTACGACATGACCCTCGACCACATAGATTGCGTGAGATCTCAACAAATGAGCAACGTGTGTACCGTCGGGAATTCACACCCAGGTGTTATTTCTGCAAAGAGCAAGGACATATTCGGTCTAGCTGCCCGAAACGGTCTCAACAAGGTAATGGCCAAGAACAAACGGCGCGACATCTAGTTGCGCCGGAGCAACAGGGAAACGAGTAAACGCCAGGACTGCGGGACGGGTGCTGGCTGGTAGTGTAAAAGTCCCAATTCTGATCTCTCAAGCTAATGATGGAAATAGTCTGGTCATCAAAGGAGGTATTAATGGATCACCGTGCCACCTCACCATTGATACTGGAGCAAGTCGGACCGTGATTAGCTCTCGGCTGGTGAAAAATGTACCTAGAGATCAACTACATCAACTTAAGCATCTCCATCTGCAGACAGCTACCGGTCAGCGCATTTCCGTCCGAGGAGAGCAAGAAGTGGCGTTGGAAGTCGGTGATAAGACCTATTGGCATAAAGTCATCGTCGCTGATATCTTAGATGACTGCATCATTGGATTGGATTTTATGAGAAAATATCGCTGTAGAATCGACGTGGATTGTGGCGTTCTGAAACTTGGGTTCGACGAAATTCCCATGGAAGGTGGCGCATGTGGAAAAGTGTTCTGTGCAAAACGAACTGTACTCCAGCCTAAATCACAGACCCTAGTGCCAATAAGACTACCTCAATGTGGCATCAATTCTCATCGCTGTGCATTGGTGGAAAAAGTAGACGGCAGTAGTCCCTGGATACCAGCTCGTACTGTGGTAACAACACCAACCACAGCCGTTATAAGAATTTTAAATATGAGCAACAACGAGTGCGTCTTAAACAAAGGGACACTGCTTGGCACTTGTGAGGAGATCTCGTGGATACGTAGTTGCCAGGGTTCGACCAAAAGCGATGCCACAAGTGACAGAGAATCAACAGTGCTGAAACTACTAGAAGATTGTCGCAATGACCTCAGTAAGGTAGAGATGCTGAAGGCGCGGAACATGCTACTACGTTATAAAAACGTCTTTTCTATGCATGGTGGTGACATTGGCAGAACTGGAGTAGTACAGCATAAAATCGATACTGGTGAGGTAACGCCAATCCGTCAACGACCACGACGTGTACCGATTGCTCGAGAAAAGGAGGTGGAGGAAATGATTGAAGAGATGAAGAAGGACCGTATCATTGAACCCTCGGTCAGTCCATGGTGTTCTCCGGTAGTCCTTGTAAAGAAAAAGGATGGAACCACCAGATTCTGCGTCGATTATCGCCGATTGAATGATGTTACGAAAAAAGATAGTTATCCGTTGCCAAGGATAGATGACACTTTGGATACCTTAAGTGGCATGCAGTGGTTCTCAACATTGGACCTCAAGAGTGGGTATTGGCAAGTTCAAATCAGTCAACTAGATAAGGAGAAAACTGCGTTTTCTACTGGAAAAGGTCTCTGGCAGTTCGACGTCATGCCATTTGGATTATGTAATGCTCCGGCCACATTTGAGAGATTGATGGAACAAATACTTGCTGGACTGCTGGGAGAAGCCTGTCTGGTATATTTGGATGACATAATCATCATTGGAAAAGACTTCGACGATCACCTCAGCAAACTAGAGCAAGTTTTGACTAAACTACAGGGTGCCAACTTAAAACTCAGTCCAAAGAAGTGTTCACTTTTTAAACGACAAGTGAATTATTTGGGGCATGTTATTTCGAAGGATGGGATACAAACAGACCCTGAGAAGATAAGTGCCGTGAAAGATTGGCCGACACCAAAAGATAAGACCGACGTTCGTGCCTTTTTAGGTCTGTGTTCATACTACCGGCGGTTCGTGAAAAGCTTCTCCGATATTGCGAAGCCTTTGCATCGGTTAACGGAAGAAAAACGGAAATTTAGCTGGGATGAACAATGTGAAGCCGCTTTCAAAGACCTTAAGCAAAGACTCTGTGAAACACCAATCTTGGGTTTTCCAGATGCAGAAAATGAGTTCGTCGTCGACACAGATGCCAGCAATACTGGGATAGGAGGAGTCCTGTCCCAGAGAAAAGGAGACAAGGAGGCCGTGATTGCTTACTTTAGTAAGTCTTTGTCTAAACCAGAGAGAAATTACTGTGTTACACGAAGGGAATTACTGGCCGTGGTTAAGACATTGCAGCATTTCAGTAAGTTTCTGCTGGGCCGCAAGTTTCATCTGAGGACTGATCATGCTGCTTTAAAATGGTTGCTACAATTTAAAAATCCAGAAGGACAAGTGGCAAGATGGATTGAACAGCACCAGGAATACGACTTCGTCATCGAACATCGGAGTGGGAAAGCGCATGGAAATGCAGATGCGCTCTCTCGAAGACCTTGTCCGGTGGAATGTAACCATTGTGTCAGGCAAGAAGCTAAAGACAGTGTAGCGATTAGAATAATAAGGACTGATACTGTCAGCGATGAGTGGAGTAGCGAAGCCATGCAGCAAGCACAGCAAGAGGATCGAGACATCAAGCCTATTCTCGAATGGATAAAGGCAGGAACACCTAAGCCGAAATGGAGTGATGTCTCCCAAATGAGTGCAGCTACGAAGAGCTACTGGGCACAATGGGAATGCCTCGTGATACACAATGGAGTCCTGTGTAGAAAATGGGAGTCTGCAAACGGGAAAGACTCACATCTGCAGTTGGTTGTCCCAAAGATTAAAATTAATGAGGTTTTGAGATCATTTCATGACGGAACTTCAGGCGGCCATCTCGGTGTGAAGAAGACGTTGATGAAGATTCGTCAACGATTCTATTGGATCCATTGCCGTGAGGATGTTGAAGATTGGTGTAGGAAATGTACATGCTGCGCATCGGTAAAAGGGCCGCATACAAGGAGCAGGGGAGCATTGAAGCTATACAATGTTGGAGCGCCTTGGGAAAGGATTGCATTAGATGTTGCAGGGCCATTTCCTGCATCGGAGTCTGGAAACAAATACATCCTAGTAGTAATGGACTACTTTACTAAATGGCCGGAGGCTTTTGCCATACCTAACCAGGAAGCAACTACAGTCGCGGAAAGACTAGTCACGGAAGTGTTTTGCCGATATGGAGTTCCTCTGGAAATACACAGTGACCAGGGAAGGAATTTTGAATCACAGGTATTTCAAGAAACCTGTAGGATAATGGGTATTCATAAAACCAGGACCACCCCATATCATCCGCAGTCTGACGGAATGGTTGAAAGATTTAACCAAACCTTGGAAAGGCATTTGGCTAAGGTTGTTGAGAGCCACCAGAAGGACTGGGATAGTCATATTCCTTTGTTCTTGTTGTCTTATAGAACAGCGATACATGAAAACACAACGGTGACGCCTGCGTGTGCAAACTTTGGCAGAGAACTGAGACTACCGGCTGATCTACTGACTGGACGTCCTCCAGATTCACCGCAAGAAATCACGGAATATGCTAGTGCATTGCGCGATAGACTAAATGACGTTCACACCCACGTCCGTGAATCTGGGCTCCAGGCAAGCGACAGAATGAAAACCCGATACGACCGCAACTCTCATCAAGCCGGATTCGACGAAGGCTCGTTGGTATGGCTACACAATCCGATGCGTCGCAAAGGCAAATCTCCGAAGTTGTCTCCAACCTGGGAAGGGCCGTATAAAGTTGTCACCAGGATCAATGACGTTACATACCGGATACAACGCAACCAGCGAAGCCCCTTGAAGGTTGTACATGTTGACCGACTGGCGAGATACTACGGATCTAATAATGCTCGGGACGAGCATGTCTAAGAAGGGGGTAGTGCTACGCCCGGCGCTTGGCCACTTCAATATATGGCCAAATTTCCATAGGAGTGAGCGAGACGGCACTATAGAAAGAGACAGCATGCCTTGACGTCACTGTTCTAGAAGGAATGGAATGAATAGAACGAGACGTCAGGCTAGAAAGAGACAGCATGCCTTGACGTCACTGTTCTAGAACGAATGGAATGAATAGAAAGAGACACAAGACCTAATAGAACCTCCCAGAAAGTTCCTGTCTTTTTCAGAACGTACCTGTCTTTTCTCGATCTTTCGCTACTCGGCCGCGCCCGATATAAAAGGCGAGCTAACAGCCTCCGCTGCAGTTAGTCTAAGACTAGTATTCGAAGCGAACAAAGCGATAAAGTGTGTGAAGCTATACAGTGCGATTATACAAGTGACTGTGTGTTGTGTAAGGAAGAGTTTTCGAATTTCTACGCGCTTTGCTGTAATTGAAGTGAAGCTGAATAAAGCCTGCCTTCAACGGTTGTCCTCGCATTTTCTATTTAAACCGATCCCCACGCTCGTAACAATATGTATCTGAAAAAAAAAATACATTTTAAATATTGATTGGTAACAAAATACCATAACTAATATTGAAATAAGAATTAATTGCTTACACTAAAAACTTACCTATTCTTCTGCTGGCCGCAGAAGTTATCAGAATAGAATATAATATTTATGTTAGGACTTGCAAGAGCTATCTTTTCTAAAAACTTAAAAACACAAGAGCATATCTCAATCGCACCACGATTGCCTTATCCCTCATGCCAGAAGTAACAATCTGTAGTTTTATTTTTAAATCAGATACCTGAAACAAAAAAGTTATAATAACCTTATTTGTAATAAGGTAACATGAAAATTAAATAAGGGAATACAAATTTAACTGTCTTGCTAATAAACGTGGCAAAGTTATACCTACTTGCGTTAAATTAAAAATACGCAAACAAATTGACAGCTTGTTGTGACTTTATTATCATCAAGTAAGGCTATAAAGATTTAATAATTACTTACAGTAAAATTTAAGCAGTTCAGTTTTGACCTGTAAAAACTGCTGGCTTCGTTACAGGTCTCTATGTCTGGATTTTTCATTACGACTTAACTGTTGTTCTCTTTGGTGTAACTCATATTCTACAAACAACTTATCTTTGTCTTCACCGATCGCATTTTTTAATGATTCACATAGGTCACACTGATCCTTCTTCGGTATAAAAAATGAGATATTAAAATCAGTTTTGAAAATGTTTGCGTAGACATTGTAAGATACTGCCTCTTCTTTTATAGAAGAACGCTGTACCTACTTTGTAATCAGGATGTAATTCGGCAATTGTTAATCCACCATCTATATATTGTTGAGTCGTGTGAGCTCGTAAATAATGCGATTCAATACGTGAGATTAAATTAATATGGTCTTAACAGATTGTACAATTACTGGATCTGTTTTTTTTGTGCTGTCCATGTTTACCTCTGTTGTCTGGTGGGGCCATGCCTGCATTATGATTTCTTACCTCAATTACAGTTCGCAGAGTTCTCTCATTAATTCCCAGAGTGTTCAATAAAAATGTTTAACAAATTCTAATACATTGGCCGTTATTTAAAAGTGCAAATGAACAATTAGGTGTTCTAGAGTTTTCGAGGTTCTTAAAACGACGACATGAAATTTTTAATGGTTCTATACACGAGCATAAAAAGTCTCTCTGTCTTTGAATAGACCCCAAATTCTAATAACTTGTAAATATCATTTTTCTTTCTTCCTCAGAAAATTAGTTTCTACATTGCAATCTAAAGTTGCACGGTAGTCTAATTACTTTAGCCTCCATTTTTTCCAGTACTGGAAGACGTGCATGCTTTTCCAGAATTTTTGAGTTGTTTTGATAAATTCTTCCATTTCTGAGGGTGTCTAGCACGTTTTTTACCCTTTTTGGTGTAGGTGAATGACTTATTTCTAAATTAGAGGAAGACGTAGATTCACCAAGATTTCTGGTACGTTGTTGTTGAGGTGGCTGATATTCATCGGCACTATCATCCGTTGAAAAGTCCATACCAGAAACATGCCCATTCTCGCAATCAAAATTAATATTTTCTGTGTCTAAAATAAATAGGAACCTATCATAAATAAAATCCAATTATTTCATGAATACTAATACCTATTTGGTAGGTACTTGTAAAAGAATACATACCGGCAGAGAATTTAGCACCAGGTAAACTAATGTCCCGTGGCAAAACAGTTGGCACCTCAATACAGGTTACGTCCAGATTATCAATGCTCTTTAGCACGGAAGGTTAGAATGCATTACTATCACGAGTCATATCTAAAAGATCTTATAATATGTAAACAAGATGATAATGATTTAAATCATAACATTCAATCTCATATAATTAATATTATAGTTCTAACCATCCTCAATAGTATTTTGATCCGCAGATTCAGTAGAAATATATGCATTAACTAATATTGGTAAAGTCATACCCACAGCATCGTAATCGCAGTCTTTAGCTCTTCTCAATATATCGACGGAGGTAGTTGGTGTTTCAGTTATATTGTTATCACAACTTACGTAATTATCTAAAAAAAATGCAATAATGTTGTAGGTAGGTAGGTATTGTCTGTGGTAGGTAGGTATAATATAAAGATTTTCATTAAATAATTATGTTAGGTAATATAATCTTACATTGAACTGTGTTGCCTGTATCAATAAGTATAGGTAATTTCATACATATGGCATTCAGTGTTCCAAAAAAAGGAACGTGTTCACCGGGTCTTGCTGTCGGGATGCAGCAAACAATCAGGACAGCCACAGTTTTACGTTATTTCAAGTAAATCCGACTAGCGAGTCTTTTGGTTGCCACTGCTTTTCTCCTCAGCTTGTTGCCCTGAAATCCCCACTTCTGATGTAGGCACGCGGGGATTACGTCGGGTCTGGGGCCTCTAGTAGCCCATTGTAAACTTGCACTTACAATCCGCGTGGATATATGGGCGAGGACAATCCGCGTGGATATACGGGCGAGGACAATCCGCGTGGATATACGGGCGAGCAACCCGCGTGGATATACGGGCGAGCAACCCGCGTGGATATTCGGGCGAGCAACCCGCGTGGATATACGGGCGAGGACATAAGACAACCTAATCCACGAATCACCATATTTCAATTCCATTAATCACTGACTACACATTTTACAGACACACTCGCTATCTATCTCGCTAACCAAGTATATTCAACCGAACTAGGAGCGTTCTGCTAGACACGTAGTTCACGTAGTGCTTGGTCGAGATTCACAGCGATACTGATCACGATTCTCTGCGCGCCGCACAAAAGTCAATGATCTGTCAAAGTCAAATTGACAGTCCGAATGAACGAATGTCGTCACACTCGACCATAAAACACTAGAGTCTTGCATTACGCCAGAGTGAAATTCTCTGAACATTCACTCTAATCACACAATAATTATTAACGCGCCGTCAAATAAAAGACAAATATCTAACGCAATTTATTAAGCGATTCAACATTTTTTATTAATATGGCAGGATTTGTTTCATCCTCACGACCATATATCTCTCCAAAGCGCACCCAAACGAACTTTTGCTCCATGTCTACAGAATTTTTGTGTAACGCTTTGCAATTTTTTGACTTCTTTGAAGCTAGTTACTGCTGATAAAAGTGTATCACGAAGGCGCTGCGATAAGAGGGTGACCAAGATATTACAAGGCCTATTGGAGCTTATGTTCATTTTCGCAACTCGGCGGCAAGCTTTTATGTCATGACATCACCACTTGTAAACAATCACTTAGCTTTTTAAATAGGCTTTTGATTTTGAGACTTCACTAGTTCAAACTCAAGCTGTTTAATACGATTATCCTCTATAAGTCTTCAGGCTTTCACGGCCGGCGTTGCATGTAGAATATACTGCTTCCGGGCTGATTGGCCGTGGTCCATGTGAAACTTGCGTTCCAGACGTTTCGTCGATCACTGCGGTCGACATCTTCAGTGGCGCAGGGCCGGGCGACGACAACTTCGGAGACCTTGCCTCGCCGGCGGCTGACGTGCGACTAGCGCGATGCCTTGAGTCACGGCTGTATTTATAGGCACGGTCGGAGCGGGGAATCGACTCACTCGATTCTGATTGGCCAAGTGCTGTGGCGCGGACGTACTCGATCCTGATTGGTTGTTTGCACTTTGATACCGAGTGGCTCTCAGTGCTGGGTACCAATCTTTTTGGAGCTGAAATCCCTCGTTTTTTCGGTTAAAGTTGTTGGGATGCTTGAATATTTCGCAAGTTTCACATGGACCACGGCCAATCAGCCCGGAAGCAGTATATTCTACACGATTATCCTCTACTCAACTCTCTCTCTACTCAATTTTGCCCTCGACTATTTACTCACCTCTGTTTTCGACTTTCTACTCGCCTACTCTATATTCGACTCTCTACTCGACTTTCTACTCGCCTTTATGCTTGAATTTACATATACTCGACTCTCTACTGACTTCTCTGCTCGGTCTCTACTCCACTCTGTACTCTTCTCTATACGCGCCTTCCCATTGGCCTCACTTCTCGCCCATCTACTCGAATCTCTTTTCGCCTCTCAACTCGAGTCTCTACTCAACTCTCTATTAGATCTCTACTCGCCTCTACATTCGTCTCTCCACTTGCCTCACTATTCGCCTCTCTACTCGACTCTCTACTGCATTCTATTTGATTCGATACTCGCCTCTCCATTGGCTTCTCTTGTTGCATATCTACTCACCCCTGTAGTCGACTCTACTTGACTTTCTATTTGACCTCTACATGTCTATAACAATCTCTACTCGCTTCTATATTTGGCTCGTTACCCGACTATGTCCGTTCCGAAGCTTATTCACCTTTGTTCTAAATTACATGAGGATATCGTTCAAAAACAAATCTTACTAACGGGTGATTTTTAAGCGTAGTTTTTTTAAATATCTAATAAACCACTAAAATTTGCATCATGTATTAAATTTTTTTTATTGAAATAGATATATAGACCTTTGCCATTTATGTTTTAAAGACAACTTCGTGTGAATGTAGTCCGCGACTCCGTTTCAAATGGTCCATTCTTTCCTTTTGTTTTAGAACACCTTATATCTAGTTTAACATATGATAACTACACCGTTAAATAATGTACGTACAATTAAATAATGTACGTTGTCCGTACAATTACTGTCCATCCCAAGGTTGCCTGGAAGAAATCGCTTCAAGCGATAAGGCCGCCCATTGTACATTCAATGTATACATGCTACCTACTTGTCTCTACTGTAAATTTTATGGTGTGCAATAAAGTATAATCTATCTATCTATCTATCTATCCATTCGGATGGTCCAATTTTGCGTCACCTCAAGCATTTCGGCCTGTATACCATGAATTACACGTGTTATGTTATTCTCTAAGGCTTCAATCGTGTTCGGCTTGTCCACATAGACTATATAAGGACTTAACACAACCTCACAAGAAATAATCAAGAGGCGTAATACCGCATGATCTTGGAGGCCAACGCACAGGGCTATTTCGAGAGATAAGCTGCTTACCAAATTCATCCTTCAACATTTCCATTGTTTCACAAGCTGTGTGGCATGTGGCACTGTCTTGATGAATCACACATGTCAACGTGTATTATGGCTCGATATCGTTCGCCATTGACGGAAAAGGTGCTTCCACGGTTTACTTTGATAAAAAAAAATGGATCGATGATGACACCAGCTCATAAACCAAACCAAACTGTCATTTTTTAGGGATACATCGGCTAATTCATGTATGGCATGTGACTGTTCATCACTTCAAATGCGACAGTTTTACTTATTTACGTAGTCGTTGAGCCGTTGAAATTTGCTAATACCAGCACGAATTGTTGATTCACCAGGCCGATTATGGCGACCGTAATATGGTCGTAACAAACGATGCATTTTTCTAAGAACACGAATTTCGAAAATTAATTTCAATAATTTGCAATCGTTGCTTATTTGTAAATTTTTACATGATGAAATGGCAGAGTATACTGAGAACTTTTCACTTTGACAAATACGTTTGGGCGCCACTACCAATCAGTACTACCAACCTGAAAAACTTAAGTCTTAAAAGATTACCCATCATTTATCCCATATTCGCCTCCATTTCTACGCGATGGAAAAATGACAAACTTTAATCCCCTTACCCTACTTATAGCTCTAATCCATCTCAGTACCGAATTTCATAAGGATATTTAAAAATAAGAAACTATCATATAAACTTTCATCTCCTATTATCTCTCCCCTCTTTAACCCATTATTTCGCTATTAAAGTTTACAAGTTCTAATATGTGTCTGTGCCAAATTTCATCAGGATATCGTCAAAAATGTCAAACTTTCATCCCCTA
Source organism: Eilema caniola (assembly GCA_949126895.1). Lineage (NCBI taxonomy): Eukaryota > Metazoa > Arthropoda > Insecta > Lepidoptera > Erebidae > Eilema > Eilema caniola. The sequence goes on along the minus strand of OX421460.1, from coordinate 34,115,247 downwards.
GCCCTATTCCCCCTCCCCCTCTTCTATCCCTTTTTTCTCGTTAAAAGGTAGCCTATGTCCGTTTCCAAGCTCTAATCCATCTCTATACCAATTTCATGAGGATATCTTCTAAATTGACAAACTTTCAGATAATCTTTCATGGCATGGCCCTACTCTACCCCCCCTTTCTACCTTTCTACCCCCCTTTTTCGCGATAAAAGCTAGCCTTAGGTCCGTTCTCAAGCTCTAATACACCTCTGTACCAAATTTTTACAAATTCGGTTCAGTGGTTTAGGCGTGAAAGCGTAACATACAGACAGACAGACAGACAGAATGAATGAGGTATGAATCTGAGGTATCTATGAATGTGCATACCTCACATTACCTCACAGAGAGCCGACGCGCGGAACGGAAGGGCCCCCGTACCCCCTCGAGTATGGTCGCCGGGTTATAAAGGTTAGTCCGCGTGGAATTTAGTTATAGGAAGATAATGTTTTAATTTAAATGAGATAAAACCTATATTCTGTTCCAACTCTAACCACGGACGGTTCGATTCCAGAGAGGTTTTCTTTTGGAATGAACTTCCTGCCGAGGATTTCCCTAGAGACTACAGCATGGGGTTCTTCAAGAAAGGCGTGAAGGAGTTTTTACCGGGTCGGCAACGCGCGAGTGATACCTCTGGTGTTGCAAGCGTCCTTAGGCTGTGGTGACTGCTTACCATCAGGCAGATCGTACGCTTGTTTGCCACCCTAGTGGCATAAAAAAACCTTTAAAGTTGCTTTAAAATCTATTCTGAAATTTCATACATTGTGCCAATAAATATAGGCCTTACAAAATATCTAAAAGTCGTTATTTTCTCTTATATTTCCATTATCTTATCGTCCCTTCTCCATTTTGCACGTATACCTATAATGCACAGACTTCAACTGTCGAAAAAATAAATACATACCAAGTTTGAAGTTAATCTAATATATAAAATTCTCGTGTCACAGTTTTCGTTGCCATACTCCTCCGAAACGGCTTGACCGATTATCATGAAATTTTGTGGGCATATCGGGTAGGTCTGAAAATCGGCCAACATCTATTTTTCATACCCCGATTCGCGATAACCGACATCCACGCGGGCGGAGCCGCGGGCGACAGCTAGTCTGACTATAAAATAACTTTTTCCCATAGAGACATTGCTACCCCTGTACTTATAATGTGTAGTTAGAACGGGCAGCCGTCAAAATCAAATCTAATATATAAAATTCTCGTGTCACAGTTTTCGTTGCCAAACTCCTCCGAAACGGCTCGACCGATTCTCATGAAATTTTGTGGGCATATCGGGTAGGTCTGAGAATCGGCCAACATCTATTTTTCATACCCCGATTCGCGATAACCGACATCCACGCGGGCGGAGTCGCGGGCGACAGCTAGTCGTTCTATAAAAACCATCACATTAGATGATTTAAGAATACAATATCAAATGCAGTTGCTCACAGGAGAGATAACTATCGGATTTTTTTTTATTAAACTGCGATAATTCACATATTTTATTTATTTTCCTATTTTGATTACATAAGTTAAATACAAGGTCATATATATATAAGATACTAGCTGTCGCCCGCGGCTCCGCCCGCGTGGATGTCGGTTATCGCGAATCGGACTATAATTTGAGATTTAAACTATCCTATCTCTCAAGTAGGATCGAACTGCACATGGTGTGCGAATTTTATTATAATCGGTTAAGTGGTTTAGGAGTCCATTGAGGACAAACATTGTGACACGAGATTTATATATATTAAGATTTAAAATATATATATTATATTCATATCCAAGTTGATTAAAGTATACTCAAAATATTAGTTTCTTACGGTCGACTTTATTCACCAATGATTTTAAAAGCCGGGTGATTTAAGTCCACCGGTTGGGTATACTTTCGCCTAGGCGATTTAAATGAAATTTTTCGACAAATATAAGAAAGGCTTTTTATTATCAAAAAAAAAATTGGTTGCCTGTAAAGTCGGTATACAGGCGAAAGTTTTACGTGACAACGACTTTGAGTGGTAAAATAATTTTAATGTGAATATTCATTCGTATAGTAGGAAGAAGGATGTTATGTCTGTCTCTCTCGCTCTTAGGCGGGCTGGAAGGGACGCGTGCCTCTCACTCGCTCTCATTGTAAGCGCATAACGCAGAGCGTAACGCCTGAGCGTAACACAATTTCTTGAAGTGTCACCCGGCAAACCAATTTATAAGACGTTGTCACGTCAAAAGTGATTAATAATTCTCTCGATGCGTAGTTTTGCATAATGACGTATAAAAGTAATAAGTAACTAAATATATCATTTTAGACTTAGAAAAAAGTGTTATACAATCTAATTTGAAAACAAGTAAATGTTTTATGACCGCCACCGTATGCTAAACGTATTTCTAAATACTAGGTAGATAATATTAAATCGTTGTGTTTCAGCCACGAGCCCATATCGGTGTAAGTGAAGAAGGAGATTCTGATTCTGACACAGCTGCTGGGTTTCATGCGGCTTGGCGGCAACAGCGAGCATCGCATTGTACCTAATATAGTATAATACCATTCCTTATTTCTTTAAAACAAGCTAAGCTTAAGCATGATAGGTTAAATCGTTTAGTCTAAGACATCACAAATTACTTTCTTTTTTATTATTATTTTAAGATTGAGTGTAAAACGATATTTGCAGAATTTGCGTTGGTAGTGTTTAGCGTTGTTGATGAACCTATTTGGATAGTACAGGTCAGTGCATTTACTATATAACGTACATCTGAAGTTACGAACCGAAGTCCATTAAGAGCCCAGTCGAACAAGTTTAAAAAAAGAGGCAAACCTCGCAGCAATTCATAGTAGCAATTTTCTTTCACAATTTGTTGGGGAAGGTTACTGGTAGTATAAATTTCGTTTTACGAGGTATTCGGATCTTCCGTATTACGCCATCTTAAATTTAAGGGTGATTTTTAGGGTTCCGTAGCCAAATGGTAAAAAACGGAACATTTATCGATTCAGCATGTCTGTCTGTCCGTCCGTATGTCACGTCACTTTTTCTACGATAAGAATTATGCTGTTGAAACTTGGTAGAAGTATTTTGTAAAACGCATTAAGACTTTCACACAAAAATAACAAAAAAATAAACAAGAAATTTTAGGGGTTCCCCCATACTTACAACTGAAACTCAAAAAAAAAATTATTTCATAAAACCAATCCCCGTGGTTCATCAATGGATAAGTCTTTAAAAATGATATTGAGGTTTCTAATATCATCATTTTGTCTTAACGGAATAGTTTGCGCGAGAGAAACTTCCAAAGTAGTAAAATGTGCGTGTGCGTTACTTCTAAAATAAGAGAATATTAAAACTAAAAAAAATATATGATGTACATTAACATGTAAACTTCCGCCGAAAATTTCAATGAATGAGTTTTTTTAATACGTCATTAATCTAAAACCGTACACTTTTATTAAAACATCAATCAAAGTAACAACGAACTACAAGAACTTTATGAGCGAGATGATGAGCCCTTCATGGCGAATCCGACTCGCACTTAGCCGCGTTTTACTGTCCACTAAATAATAGATGTTAATTTTTAATGTTACTTAAAAAAATTGTGTGTTTGTTGTTTCATGTTTCTTTGCTGCAGAGATATTTGATTCCAGATTTGCCCATCAACATATTTTCCAACTCGATATGGCCTTCAGCAAAAATATTTGGGCTTGATCGGCATTTGTAGGAGCTGGTCCGGTCCAAGATTAGTCTTCTTCTATCCTTACTCCGCAGCGTTAATTTCATACTTCATCCATATTTGCACCTACAACAAGTACGTTCTGTAGAAATGTTCTTTTTACTGGTTTCACAAACAGCAAATTTTTTACAACACATTTCCACAAATAACTAACGTGCCTTTTTCTTTACTTTTACTTTCCTTTTTCCGATGTCTGGGCCTATTACCATTGCAAGAATTATGGGCATGCAGAGCGCTTTGTGGAAGCGCAACCATTTTTTAAATATTTTGAACAGATCCAAAAAACCGAGTGACTCAGTGATGTGGCATTCTATGTATAAAAATCTATATAAAAAAACTTCTTAGCTCATATATACTTAGGTAATATTAAAATTTATTTATATTTAATATATTTTAATAATATTTAATTTATAGGTAACTAGCTGACCCGGCGAACTTCGTATCGCCAATATTTTTCCGCTTGCGTGGCGTCAGATCCCGTTCCCGCTGCACTCTCTACTATATTAAACATGTATTATACATATAAACCTTCCTCTCGAATCACTCTATCTATTAAAAAAAACCGCATCAAAATCAGTTGCGTAGTTTTAAAGATTTAAGCATACAAAGGGATATAGGGACAGAGAAAGCGACTTTGTTTTATACTATGTAGTGATATAAAAATATTAAAGCGCTTGAAGAATTCACTGGACTGTAATTACTCACTGGAATATACATTCCAGTGATGATTCACATTATTTCAGTAGATTTCTAGCACTGATTTCACTCGCTGGACTTGATTGCTACTGGAATAATGTGAAGATACTTATTAGTAACTTGTACTGCGCATTTCGTGCATTTTTGTGCATTTTCGTGTGGAAAAAGGAGTTCAAGTAATCCAAAATTCAACCCTTAAATTCAAGATGGTGGAACACGCAACAAAATGAATACCATGCAAAACGAAATTGATTCAAAGTGACCTTATCCAACAAATTCTGAAAGAAGATCGCCACTAGGTATGTTTCTGAGGTCTACTACATCTAAGTCGACGAGACTATTATGCCGAAATTGGATAGTATATGGCCAATTTAATAAGTCATATTTGACATTAGATTATTAGTGACGTGCCATGCTTAAAAATACAATTAAATTGAATAAATCGATATGGATTTCAAACATCTTTGAATCGAATGAACTGAATTGAACGCATTTATTGTAAAAAAGTTTTTATTGATTATGTGCTACAATTTATTATATTTTCTATCATAATAAAAGCCGTACATAATAGTACTAAATCATCCATACTAATATTATAAATACGAAAGACACACAAACACCGATTTTGATGAATTTAGTACAGGGGTAGATTAGATCTTGAAAATTGATGTTTGGTCGTTATTCGTCATTTACGCGGGTGGACAGGTAACTTATAATAAAAAAAAATAGTTATATATTAGTAGTTTATGATACTGTTGCATAATAAAACCAAGTTATGTTCAGTGTCATACACTACTTTATCTACTCTCATACAATAATACATAAAATAATATTGCAAATAAAACGCTGAATATAACAACAAATTTATTTTTACTTATAATAATTATTGATGTTCTGAATATTATAATTATGAAATTGCATTTGAACTGGACAGGAAGCGTTATTGGAGGTACTCGGACAGGGTATGTTTCTGTTGTTGTTTCTGTTGACCTCATTTCTGTTATTTTCAATACTGTTAAGTATTGAATTGGATACAGCGATCTTGTTAGTCAATGAATCATCTATATGGGCTTCTGCAACTGTCGCTGACTTCCGACCACCGTGATGCTTTAGTGCTGTTATATCTCTACCAGTGTCAACTAGCAAGGCCGCAGATGTTCGGCGAAAGCAGTGTCCTGTGTATAATTCGGCGTTGGTAAGTTGAAGATAGCTGGCAATAACTTTGCCTAAAGCTCTGTTAAGGGTCCTAATGACTATGAATGAAACTGTGGACTGTAATCTCAAGGACGTAATGAGAAAAATTAACAAATTAATTAGCCGGTTCACCGTCGTAAAGAATTTATAGAAGTGACAGACGATTGACAATCACCCGGCTCTGCGCCGCGCAGCCGCCGATTGCGTTTCGATGCACGCCTCAACATGCTCCCCGGGTTGAAGTATCTTCTTCAATCAAGTGGAAGTGGGCTAATGGTGGCTAATGTTGTTGCACGCTCGACGTATAGTCCTTGACTTCGTCTTCAATTCAGCGGCGCGCGAAATTCCATCGCTTCCTGGGTACACGGCCACAACAAGTTCCAATGACCATAGAAGAGGTGGTAGAGTCTTCTCTCGGATCAGTACTAGAGCGCCCATTTTCAGTTCATTAGAAGATGACTGCCATGTAGTTCTCTGTTGTAGTAGAGTCACGTATTCGGTACTGAAACGATTCCAAAAGTGTTGTCTGATATGTTCAATTCTCTTGTAGCGCTCTAAACGATTGATGTTTGCGTCAGAGACCTGTGGGTAGGGAACAGACAAAAGCGAACGTCCAATTAAAAAATGGGAAGGAGTGAGAGCGGTAAAGTCGAGAGGATCGGAGGATAGAGGAATAAGCGGACAAGAATTTAAAATTGCCTCTACCTGAGTTAGGCATGTAGCCATCTCTTCGTAAGTTAAGTGCGTAATTTGTAATAAGCGACGCAAATGAAATTTAGTTGAACGAACGGCAACCTCTGCCAGGCCGTTGAAGTGAGGGCTATAGGCTGGAGCAAAGGGGAATTTAATGCCCTTCTGAGCTAAATCTGAAGTTAAGGTAGAATTGGCATCCCATAGAAATGTTTGGAGTTCATTACAACATCCCACGAAGTTAGTCCCATTATCAGACGTGATGCTCTCAGGTATACCACGATGCGAAATGAAGCGATTGTGCGCCGCTAGGTAACCTTCTTTGGTGAGGTCTGTGACGAGTTCCAAATGCACAGCCTTAACTGAAAAACAAATAAATATGCACAGGATTTCGTGAGCTTACACCCTCTGCCCTTACGTTCAGCTATCATTATTGGTCCGGCATAATCTACAGAACAATTAAGAAAGGGGTCCTCTAATTCCGTTCTAGTAGTAGGTAATTGTCCCATGATAGGTTGTAGGTACTTGTTGTGCTTTTAGTCTGAAACATTTCATACATCGTTTAGTAAAAAGTTTTGACAAATTCTTACCGCCTACTGGCCAAAAGGTTTGACGAATATTAGACAGCAACAGCTGTGTGCTACAAAGCAATATAGGATGTTTTACGTCGTAACTGTATGGAGAATTATCAAGTTTTCCCCCGACTCTTATTACGCCATTGGAATCTAAAATGATACTAATTCGTTTTTATGTGGTAATGTTTCACCTGAACTGAGTAATTTGTACTCATCTGGGAACATTTCAAGTTGACAATGTCTTAGTACAAAATTCATGGCATTCTCAAGTTCTGTAACAGAAAGCGGGCCTGAAAGTTTATAATTCTTGGTCTGTAAATTGTTTACGAATCTTTGAATGGATGCAACTAGTCTCTGTAACCTTATTATATTTGAAAACTTATGCATCAGTGCATGAAAAGGGGAACGCGTTGGAGTAATATTAGTTGTATGGCAAACAACTTCAGGAAGATCTTGTTTTTTGTCGTTTGGCATTGTAGGCCAGCTTAATTAATCTTTTGTTAAATTGATGGACCTGACCACCATGGATTACAATCACTTATTAAGTCAGCCCTCAGCCCGCGAGAAACAAGATCAGCCGGGGGTTATCTTGGGTAGGCTCGTAGCTCCACGTATGTCCTTCAATACTTTCCTGGATCTCACAAACTCGATTACGTACAAACGCTTTAAGATTCTGAGGAGACGTTGAAATCCAGCCCAATACTATGGTGGAGTCACACCAAAATCGACATTTTTTATAGGTATTGTAAGAGACCCGAGAACTTTAGTACACAGCCTTGCACCCAACAAGGCTGCGCAAAGTTCAAGTCGGGGAATCGTAATAGCTTTTAAAGGAGCGATTCTATTTTAGAAATTAAGAGTTTGACACTCGCCACACCTTCACTATCGACGGATCTAACATAGAGACATGCCCCGTATGCCCGCTCTGAAGCATCTGTGAAGACGTGGATTTCAAAAGAGGTAGAGTTGTCTGATAAAGCCCTTCTAGGAATTTTTAACTTATTAAGAGCAGGTAGAGAATGGACAAAAGAGTCCCAAAGCTGTTTTAAGTCTTCAGAGACTTCATCGTCCCAATCATTTTTGTCAACCCATAATTTCTGCATTATCATTTTAGCCTCTACGATGCACGGACCAACAAGACCTAATGGATCGAATATTTGGCTGATGACAGACAAAATGTGCCGCTTTGTAACTTTATCACTGCTTTCTATACCAATACAAAATGACAAATGGTCTGAGTCACAAAGCCAATTTACACCTGTCTTTGTCTTTGAAGAAACGAAGTCTTTGAAGAAACATTACTGTTATTTGACAAGTCTAACGATGGTGCAGTTTGTTCATTTGATGACGTGATTGGCTTGAAGGATTTTAGAACAATTCGACTGCCATTTACGCAAGTTAAACTTAGCCGAGGCTAAGATTGACTTTACCTGTTTGCAGAGCTCTACGGTAGAGCGGTAACTCTACCGTAGAGCTCTGCAAACAGGTGGAGCTACCGCTTAAAAAATCGTCGACATAAAAGTCACGTTGTATAGCGGTTTTTACTGGCTCGTCAAGTCCAGAAGAAGCTAAGCTTACTAAGCACTTAGTGGCTAGATAAGGCGCTGAAGCGGTGCCATAGGTTACCGTATTCAGAGTATAGGTTCTCAGTGGTTGAGAACGGTCATAACGAAAAATTATCTGCTGTAAAGGTCGTTGAATAGGGTTTATTTCGATAGCCCTATACATTTTCTCTATGTCTCCCGAGGCGACATATTTATGCTGACGGAATCTCAATATTATAGAAAGAAGATCGTCCTGCACAACTGGACCCACCATTTGAATATCGTGAAGCGAAATACCTGACGACGTGACGGCGGAAGCATCGAAGACTGTGCGGCGCTTGGTTGTAGTACTAGATTCATGGATGACACCATGATGTGGTAGGTAATAATTAACTTGATTATCAAATTGAAGAGAAGAATTTTGGTTCTCAGACATGTGTCCAAGATGCTCATACTCTCGCATGAATTCTAAATATCTATTCCTAAAATCAGGATCGCGACTGAATCTGCGGTTCTAGAAACATGAATCGGCACTTAGCACGTTCATACGAATCTCCTAGTACCTCAGGGTCCTCCTTTAAAGGCATGGTGACAACAAAACGACCGTCGTCTTTACGAAAAGTGGTATCTAGAAAGGTTTGTTCACACGCACGTTCCTCAGGTGAAAGAGAATGTTTATGTGGTTCACTATCAAACTCCCAAAATCTATCTAAGTTATACTTGATGTCATTTTGTGTAAAGTGACATCTATGTTCTGACTGCGCGGTTGACGAAATAGTTCGAGCTATGTAGCCTGACACTATCCAACCTAATTTGGACTCGTACAGTTTTGGTTTATTTTTGCCTAAGTCGATGGAAGAGGAACTTAAGACGTTCCAAAAAATCTCGGCTCCCACTAAAATGTCTATAGTGGAAAGAATATTAAAAGATGGGTCAGCCAACTGCAATCCCATAGGAAGAAGGACATGATTGATGTCAACAAATGAAGATGGTATAGCCTTTGTGATCTCCGGTAAAATTAAACAATTCACGTCAACCTTATAGTCACTATAATAAGACTCAAGAGTGAGCGAACAAGACTGCTGACTATTAGAGGTCTGATTGTTTATACCTGTCACCGTGGAGCTCGCATGCCGCCGTGACACACCGAGCTTACCGCAGAACTGATCTGTGACGAAGTAAGCGGTGCTCGCGTTGTCGAGAAGCACCCTAGCGTCGTGCCTGTTGCCTTTGTAATCCACCACTTTGACGACAGCCGTGGAAAGCAAAACATGCGACTGAGTAGCAGGCTGCAAAGCATTGGTGTTTAAAGCAACATTGTTTGTAGATGTTGGTAGGGGCTCTAGTAAAGCTGATTGCATATGTAAGAGTGTATTATGTTTTTCATTGCAATATTTGCAGTGTGAAAGCTTGCACCTTATAAGCCAATGACCAGGCCGTAAGCAGTTTAAACATACTTTACATTCTTTTGCCTTGCTTATGCGTTCTTCTATATTTAATTTTCTAAATGATTCACATGAAAAAAGGAAATGATTTTGTTTACAAAGTGGACATTTCAAGATTGATGCTGAAGAGAGCTTTTGAGACTGATTTAAAGTATCAGAAGCTGCAAGAAAACTTTTAGATTTGTTTTTTTTCAGTTTTATTAGACTTACATTTTCTTCAATAGTTTCCAATACAGTTGCCCTGTCATTAATAAATTTGCAAAACTGATCCAAAGTGGGTAACTCTGATAAGCTGTTTGCGTACTCTTCCCAGTTGCGACAACTATCCATATCTAATATATCTGATATACTGATTAAACAATCTCTTCTTCTACGTAAACATAATCCTGCTGTGGAGGACACATTGATTGACCAGGTCGGTAAGATGAAACAGACAGGGTGGGATCGGGAGAGCTCACAACCGGCTTTGGTATGATTTCTCTATGGGATTCTTTAACTGCCTCAGAATTCAGCACACGAACAGCCTCTTCTAATCTATAGACTGCAGACTCGAGTCTGTTTGCAGTCTCAGAAAGGTCTCCTGGTCTTTGTGAGAGATTTGGTTCTTGCTGGTTGTCTATCTCCTCACATAATAGTGCATTTTTTACAGCCCCAACTAGAGCATTCTTAAGAATTCGGCTGCTGTCTCGGAAGGTTTAATGAAGATGCCTTGATCAGCCCATCTCTTATTGGTGTAGGGGATAATGGTCTGATTTAGGGAATGCCAGGCTTGTTTTGGGTCCGCCCTTTTTAATTTCATCCAATTTCTTGGAAATTTATTTGCATCTGTCAACGAGATGATGACAGTGAGCCTGGAGAATACATTGACCCAGAAGAAGGAGATATAATGGTTAAATCGGCAGAAAAAGAAACCGCAGAGCAATATGCAGCTAGGTTCCCGTATCTACCAAGAGTACGATAAAAAATAATGTCCAAATTTGTTAATGCCAACTCTCTGCGTCGTGCTTTTTCGGCCATATAGTTTAGAAAAAACTGGGATGGCTGCACTCAGTTGGTCGTAGCTCTATGTATTTTATGCATTGTTCATAATATTTCCCAGTAATGGTAAAAGAGCGGTCTATTTTGGTTTGTTTTATTTATTTTGATCAATAGTGCAGTTTCGAAGACTTCTCGAACATCTTTGAATTGTATGTTGTATAACTCTTGTCGTCTACAAGCACCCATTATACCAAAAATTAGTGCAATCTGTAACAATTCATATAAATATTACGGTAAAATAACTCAATATTAACAAAAAAAAAGTATATGGTTAACTGATAAATAACTAAAAATACCTTTGTGAAGAGATATACATTTGTCTTCATTTAAGAACTTATTTATCTGCTCTGTTGTAAAAGCCTTGGAATCCCTTTATATCCTTGTGAGTTTCATTTCAAAAATGCAATCAGCCTGCTTTATATGTCAACTTCATTGTAAATACCGAGTGTACTTTTAATCATCGAGTATTTAACCCACATCCTTGACACTTTATATTTTTCAGATAACTCTTGAAAGTACGCTACCAACACATTTTCAGAAAATAATATAGCAGTTTTATTCATTTTCCATTCCATGAACTCGTGGTAACATTTATTATAGTTACTCCTAGATTTCGCCAGTAACAGGTTCATGGTCATGTTTGACGCAGCTTCCAGAATGTCTGGTGGTGTACGATTACCACTGTCCTCGCTTTCGGACATGTTTTGACATAAAAACTAATTTATTTTACAAACAAAACCAAACTGTTTAATTTAAATATAAACTATTGGCACCAAGGCGCAATCATCGATTGCGCATGCGAGTTTCTTTTTTTTCATTCCGAATCAGTGGCGGCGCCGGCTCCGGAAGCACTACCTTTTTTTAAAGTAGAGGTACCTTCTTGGTCCAGCTGGAGGTTGTATAGGTGTATAGTTATGATTCATCATCATCATCATTTCAGTCGAAAGACGTCCACTGCTGGACAAAGGCCTCCCCCAAGGATTTCCACAATGACCGGTCCTGCGCCTTCCGCATCCATGCCCTTCCCGCGACCTTCACCAGGTCGTCGGTCCACCGTGTGGGAGGCCTGCCTACACTGCGTCTTCCGGCGCGTGGTCGCCACTCGAGAACTCTCTTGCCCCAACGGCCATCTGTTCTACGAGCTATGTGCCCCGCCCACTACCACTTAAGTTTGGCGATTCTGTGTGCTATGTCGGTTACTTTAGTTCTCCTGCGGATCTCCTCATTTCTGATTCGATCACGCAGGGAAACTCCGAGCATAGCACGCTCCATTGCCCTTTGGGTGACCTTGAGCCTTCTTATGAGGCCCATAGTAAGGGACCAAGTCTCAGTTTCGTAGGTCATCGCTGGCAACACACACTGGTCGTAGACTTTAATCTTGAGACACTGCGGTATTTTGGACGAGAAGATATTACGAAGCTTCCCGAACGCTGCCCAGCCGAGCTGAATTCGACGATTGACCTCTTTCTCAAAGTTGGACCTGCCCAACTGGACTGTCTGTCCCAGGTAAACATATTCGTCGACAACTTCGAATGTAGAGTTTCCAACCTTTAAAGAAGACGGGTGCGACATGGACATTTGCCATAATTTTCGTCTTGTCCATGTTCATTTTGAGGCCCACTTGTTGGGAGGCTCTACTGAGGCCATCGAGCATTGTGCCTAGGTCTTCCAAGGTCTCAGCCATGACTACGATATCGTCAGCAAATCGAAGGTGAGTAATGTACTCGACGTTGATATTGATGCCGAGTCTTCTCCAGTCCAGGAGCTTGAAAACATCTTCACAGGCCGGCGGTGAACAGTTTCGGAGATATAACGTCTCCCTGTCTCACCCCTCGCTGCAACTGGATAGGTTTTGAGCTTTGGTCCTGGAGGCGGACTGACATGGTGGCGTTTTCGTACAAACACTTCAGCGCTTCGATATATCGATAGTCAATTTGGCACCGTTGGAGAGACTGTAGCACAGCCCAGGTCTCGATCGAATCAAAGGCTTTCTCATAGTCCACAAACGCCAAGCAGAGTGGCTGATTATACTCCTCAGTCTTCTGTATAATCTGTCGCAGCGTATGTATGTGGTCTATGGTGCTAAAGCCTTTTCGGAAACCGGCTTGTTCGGGAGGCTGGAAGTCGTCGAACCTGCGAGCGAGACGATTCGTAATGACTCTCGAAAACAGTTTGTAGACATGGCTCAGAAGCGAGATGGGACTATAATTCTTCAACAAGGTTTTATCACCTTTTTTGAAGAAGAGTACCACCACACTTCTGTGCCATGCCTTAGGCGTTCGTCCCTCGAGTATGACGGAATCAAATAGCTTCTGAAGAGCTTTAAGTACCGGTGTTCCACCAGCTTTCAGAAGCTCAGCCGTGATCCCATCATCACCCGGTGCCTTATTGTTCTTTAGCTGTTTAAGAGCCATTCTGATCTCGTACAACTGACGTCCGGGATATCCTCGGTATAGTGTCGGGTCAATCTGGCTCTTGGGTCTTCAGCCAGATTATTAACAGATTGCCGTACACTCGTGTATAATTGTCCGTAGAACTGCTCGACCTCTTCCAACAGCTCCGGCTTTGACGAAATAATTCTGCCATCCTCTGCCTTCAGCTTAGTCAGTTGGCTTTGACCAACAGACAGATCCCTTGCAAAAACCTTTTAGCCTTTGTTGCTCTCAATCGCCTCCTTAATACGAGTCGTATTAAATTGGCGTAGGTCGCGAGTCAAGGACTTGGAGATCTGTCTGTTTAAACGCCGATACTGAGCAGCATCTTCAGAGGACTGCAGAACCAAATTTCGCCTTTGTTCCATGAGTTTTTTGGTGAGGTCCGAGATCTTTTTGGTTCCTTTTGAACGACGGGCTTTGAAGATCTTAGACCCAGTCGTTTGGACAATTTCCACAAATCTGTCATTGTAATCATCCACATTTTCGCAATCTCCCAGGCATTCGAAGCGATTCTGCAACTCGAGCTGAAAGTGCTCAGGGTTCTGGAACTGGATAGGTGCTGGTCGGAGCGTAGACTTCATCAGTCGACATCTTTCGAGCTTTGTTCTAAGATTCAATGTGCCTCTTACCATCCGGTGATCGCTTCCTGTTTTTACTGAATTGATCACGGAGACATCATTGAATATGTGCCTCTTCGTCGACAAGATGAAATCAATCTAATTTTTTGAGGGTGTAGCCATGTCCACTTACGCTGTTCCGGCTTTCTGAAGAAGGAGTTCATCATAAAAAGGCCCTCCTTCTCCATGAAGCCGGCCAGCAGATGGCCACGTGCATTCCTCTTTCCATATCCAAATTGCCCCACTCTCAGCTCATTGTCGCTTGGTTTGCCCAGTTTCGCGTTAAAGTCCCCCATCACAACGGTATAGTGTGTTCGGGAGCTATGTATGGTGCTCATGGGGGGCGGAGGTCAGTCTGCGCCCTCCGACGCCCGAGCCGCCTTCGGGCGCGTGCAGCGATGTCAGCGAGCCTTTCTCGCTCAAACGAACCCAATATCAGTATTAAAGTTATTAAACCATTATTATGTATTTTAGTAAACCTTTGAAAATGCCGTGAGGTGAAACCGGTCAGGTTAAAAATAAAAACAAAATAAAGTGTGGAAAAGTACAAGTGTAATCATTATTCAATATGTGTATTAAAGTTATGTTCTTTTCGCGTATATCCATTATATGGTTGCGGATTGCAGTGGCTTCAAAGTTATCAACTCCAACGATTTTCTTGCCTCTCTTTTTTTTTGAGTTCATAAATTAATATCTTCTAAGTCTGCGCCAGGTTGTCCGTATTTTTATTTCAGATTAAGAGATGCAGTTTTCTTTCCTGTTCCTAATGCTTCGAGAACACGGTCTCGGTCACGGTATAGGAGGCCTACCGTTAATACATTCTCGATCGAAATAGTCGATGTCACGAAAATCCCATGAGTTTTTAAGATAAATATTTTTTTCAACACACTTGCTCATAAACTGGCTCTAATTTGACCGCAATTAAGCACATAATGACACCTATAATCAAACTGTGGCTTTTTGATTTGTTATAATTCACAAGTGAGTTATAGATTCTTTTTTAAAATGCTAGTGGTTCAGTTTCTTTTTTCTTAAAAGAAAGTTTTGGAACAAAAATATCGAGTTCAATAGTACAAATAAAATCATATACTTATTACTTGCTCATTTCATACAACTTCGTGTTTAAATAGATAATTTTAACTTGTACGTATTTAATAAACAAAAGTTTCAATCAATTAACCTTAATAACTTTATTTTTCTCTGTAAAAAAATAATTTTACCATTTAGTCCGCGACATAATTAGAAAAAGAAACCTGTTCTAGTTTACGAGTATATCGAGTAACGCGCGCATTTCAAAACAAATTAATATTTCCCGTCCTGCGAAAAAAAAATCACAACACGTTTTCACTTTCAAATTATAGTTTTTTATCGATCAAAATACTTACAAGTACTAGTTATGAAGAAAATTAGAAAAAACTAGTTATGATTACCGTCCTCGGCTCTCTTAAGAACCTCACCTGTGATGGCTCGGGTCTCAATAGCACCTCAGCGGTAATCACCAACTTTACACACTTGTACCATAATGTACTATTTATTACAAGTTACTTACAGTTTTTACGACAAGAACAGTTCTTTTTTATACTACTGAGGTGGCTGACAAGCACACGGATCACCTGATAGAAAGTGGTTACCGTGGCCTATGGACGTGCACAACACCAGGGGAGTCACACTCGTGCTTCCGACCCTGTAACTGGGAGTTTCCGTGCCGTCAGAGTAGAAGACAAGGCGGGTATCGTTTTAGGTCTTTCCACTGACAGCACAAAAACTTCAGTGAGCTCTGGCTACCCTACTCACCGCCGGGAACACAACATGAGGTCTTCCCCAGTCGGAATGCTGAGTTGGACGGGAATACCGTCGTGTTCAAAATATATAAGTCAATGTGAATCGTAAAATTGCCTTATTTTATCATTATTGTAGTAAAAATGCTTTTTGAACTATAAAAAGTTAAGCAATTGTGCAATTCAAACATTGATTTAATTTATAATCAGTCAGGCAATTAAAGGTATGTAAGTATAGTCAGTGTCATTAAAATGTTGCTGACAAAAGTACTCAAAATAATCTAAATACCAAAATTCCAATTTTATATTGGTTAATAGAGTACTCAAATAGTTATAAGTATCCAGAGTGGTCCAACTATCATAACAATCGGTCTTTCAGAATTATGTAAGTTAGTTAGTATTCATATTCACAACCACGCCGGTCGATGGTATCCAGACAAGTATAATTTCAAAAAAATCGAGACATTAATACTTTTGTCAGTAATGAAAGTTGATAGCTCATGGCTTATGTAACTGTCAACTATAAAAAAAATACAAAATACATTGTCAATTGTACATTTTGTATCTTTTTCTTATTACCCATCCCTTATCATGCCGCCATTTTGTGAAAGGGATGGCTTTACAAGTAAGAAAGGTATACAAAATGCGATTAAATGACAATGTCTAGATTTTTTGAAATTATACTTGACTGGATACCATCGACCGGCGTGATTGTGTATATGAATATGAATACTCTACTAACTGACATAACTCTGGAAGGCCGATCGTTAAGCTAGTTGGACCACTCTGGATACTTACAACTATTTGAGTACTTCAATAACCAACATAAAATTGGCATTTTGATATTTGGATTATTTTGAGTACTTTTGTTAGCAACATTTTAATGACGCTGAGTGTACCTATGCCATGATCGCGTTAAGTCCCGGTCTCTTAATTATATATCATGGAACTCGGGAGTTAAAAAATTAAATTTATTTATTCCTCCGGTACAAAATTATGTTGTTAAATTTTGATGAAATGTCAAATTTGGCCTATTAATTGGCCGAACTATAGAAGTTTAATTTCACAGCATGGATATAGTAACATTTGATAAATAATGTAGGTATGCGAATAACAAATGAAAATTGAAAAGAGTGCGAAGATGTTCAACGACAGCAAAATGTGACATGAGAAAATATTACAATAAGAATTATGTTATGTCACAAAGATAAATATGTGATTATGATGATTTATCATTTTATCAATTAAAATATTTTTATAAGTTTATGACAGTTAAATTTTGTCATTGACGATGATCTAAGACCACAATTATATTAGGTCTTTACCTATGAAATTGCCGAAATTTTCTTACAGATTCATGAGATCGTTATTCCTGTAATTTAATAACTATTACCATTATTTATATTCTGTTTGAAAGTTGATTTCAAGATTTTACAACTCTGTATTCAATTTTGTTCCTATTGGCCGCTTGATAAAAAAAATTCGATCTTCAAAAACAGTACCTCCTAAATGCTATCCATTTTGATGATAAATATCGTATTACATTTTTACAGTTGTCACTTTTTAAAAATGTAATGCTGCTGTTTGTAAGCTAAATGTTGTCTCATTCAAACACAAAAAAAATCATAAAATTTGGATTTGTCATTCCTAAAAAAAATCAAAAATGTTGGTATTTACTGAAAATTGGCTCAAGAATATTAAAATAATTTTAATATAAAACATGATTCATTGCATTACTGATATATATGATATATATATATATATATACATAAGAGCCTTATGAACTAAATTGGATATGTAATTTTCTACAAGTGTTCAATCAAGTGGCCGTATTAATGTGTAATATAACGTATAAACTAACGTTACCAATCGTATGATGACGATAATGACGCACGTCAACTTTGACAAAATTGAAGTGCCTGTAGCATCGAGTTTGAAGCACTATCCCATCGTTATAACTAACAATCATCGTTTGGTAGCACACGAGTGTAAGTGTACCCAAGCGTACCCAAAACAGTTTCCGAACCATCTCCTAAGACTGTAATGCGTTCCTGATGTGATAAATATAACGATAAGCTATGAAAGTATAGCAGTAGTAAGATTAAGCTCATTAATTTACAACAATAATTTATTTAACATATTTTAAATAGACTTAGTAAGTTCCAATAAGTATTATGAAGTAGTATTGCCAGGCATATATTAAAATATAACAATGACTGGTAATCAGTCTTGGCAAAACCTAAAGTTAGCACATTCCACTTTTAATCTTGAAGGTTACTGCATAGGTCATTTTGAAGAAGTTGAAGTTGAGAAGGCTGTTTTAACGAATAAAGTATGAATTAGAATTATTAGTATTGACTATCATAGAAGTACATTTCTTGTGTATAAAATTAAATTGTATGTACTTAGGTATCCATTGTAAACCGCATGTATTACAAATTGTTCAGTCGTAAATTTTACCCGAATTCCAAGCAGTGTTGTTTTTCACGCGTATCTTGTATGTATGTATTTGATTTTATTGTATTCTTTAGAACCTTATATTTTTTGAACTACTTTAAATGGTTGATATCCTAAAGCTATTCATCGCCCAAGTGTTCTTAGGTATATAAAATGTAAATAACCCATATGATGAACTTCTGGCGCCATAATGTATGTTGTCACAAAATATATTCACTCAACCTTGTCTAGTATCAAAATGAAAGAATTTACAAAATTATACCGTTACAAAATTATAGTATTATTACAAAATAATAAACATGTCATAACTTAAGAGTATAAAATGAAATAGATTATTCAAAATAAAACCCGACAGATGATGAAAAGATCATAAAAGGTATTAAAATTAATGGGTACCGCCTGCTATCAAACTTGTTTCGATCTTTTCAGCCTCAGTCCGTTTTGTATTATATATATATATAATAATTTATATTCATTAAATTTATAAATTAATTTGAAATAGTTTTGTCAAAATTTTACAGCGCCACCTATTAGATCCTAGCACAACTATGGAACTTTACATCGCGTTATCAGACTCAACGGCGACTGGAGTAATCTCTTTGGATCTACATTCGGTACACTCTGGGTGTCCCTGTAACGACTTTTCTATTTTTGTAACTTGTTATTTGTTCATTTCGCTTATTCACTTTCTTCTATTTTAATTACGACTTGGCTGCTCTTCCTAAATTAATTATTCGTATGTACAATATTATATCCCTACTATCCTATGTTGTGAATTCATTTAAGGGCAGGCTCGTTCGTTCCATATATTGTATTATATGTTTCGAAAACTTTGTCGGATGAACATAACGTATTATTATTATTGTAGTATATTTCGTATTCAGGCTTACTTGTCCGTCTATAATTGAAATTTTGTAACCAACTCCATTAATCCATCCATCTTCCTCCATAAGTTTATGGCTCGATATGCGGTTCGAATGGCGGTCCCGCTATGCCAAATTAGCTAGCATCCGCTAAAACTGTACTTAGGAGAGGAAAGAAGCTCTTTATATCCTAGCACGATCGATTATCAAATATTGTGTTGGTATACATTCACTTGTTCGCCCTTGATCCTACGGACTACTTGTTTGCTCAATAAATGTCAAAGGGCATGGTCAGGTTAAGTCAGCCTTGTAGGTTTGATTAACCAATCGATTTGAAGCTGAGTACAAAATTTAATTACCTATGTAGGTACGTATTTATAATCAAAATATATTGGCAATCGAACATTGGCATAAGTTCAACTAGCCGATATGAACAGAACATAAATTAGAAGTACACATTTAGGTACTACTATCCGTACAACTGCTATACCTACCTCCCTTTAAGGTGGAAGGGAAATAGGTAGTAGTTTGTACCTAAGGTTTAATTGGTTGTATACCATATATTATATATCTCCTACTAATATTATAAAGCGAAAGTTTAAAAGTATGGATGGATGGATATTTGTTACTCTCAAAACTACTGAATGGATTTTAATGATACTTTAACATAATATAGTTTAGACATCTATATAGGCTACAATTTGCAACGATAACCGCTAACATAGCGATTACCGACATCCACGCGGGCGGATCCGCGGGCAAAAGCTAGTATGTATACATTCCTCTCCGGCCAATCTAATCTATAGGTAGTAGTAGTACCAGAATAGACATGACGATAATTACCTGATTACTAATCACTTATATTTTAATGATTTTTTTTATGTTAATTGCTAACTTAATACAAGCGTACATTCCAATTTTTAATTATTTTTTTTTGTAATTGAAAATGAAATAAATTGTTATTATAATGACGTTGTGAATATTTTATATTGTTTTTATAATATCTTTATCTTATCTCTATCAAGTTAATGAAGTGCCTTGTAACTAATATCAAAATTGATACGTACTTATCTGAATAAATATTTGAACAACAGATGTGTTTTATTGATATTTACTTATAGTGCATGCGCTACAGTCTTGAATGTGCAAAATGTGAGAGCCACTAGTTCATTGAAATGTTACATTTTTTTGGGCTTCGCGTGCATTTGTCGGTGGATGAAATATTCTTTTTTAGATATCAAGGGGGGTCAGTTTAAAGTTAAATACAAGTTTTTGGGGTTGCTTCGCTTGTGCAACGGCCGTCATCTTGAAGAATAGATTCAAATGGGTTTTATGGTATTTATGACGATTTCTTTGTGAGATCTCTACATACCGAAAAAAATGTTGATAAATAAGATTTTAGAGATCGCTTCATAGTCCGGATCAGGCGCTCCCAAAACCCACCCCAATGGGGACTGGCGGAATAAAGCTCCAGCGAACTTGATTATTAATGGCGAAGTCTTTTAATGTCTCTTCGTCGAGCTCTTGTATAGATCTTCGTTCCACGTCAGCTCCGCGTAGGTTGGTGCCATTGTCGGAGAAACACTCGGTCGGCCACCCGCGGCGAGACGCCATTCTTCGTAAAGCCATGATTAATGAGTCGGTAGTAAGTGCATGGAGGACTTCTATATGAACCGCTCGAACAGTTAAGCAGGTAAACAAAACTCCGTAACGTTTCACACGACGTCTGCCTACTGTGACTTCCATGGGTCCAAACAGATCAATCCCGCAGAAGGTAAAGGCTCTCTGATGATGCGCCATACGCGCTGGAGGCAGGTCCCCCATCCGAGACACCTGAGGAGTAGCCTTTCTTAATCTGCAGAGCATGCAGCGGGACGTTTGATAACAGGACGTATCTGAATTATCCAGTACTCTTGTTTCAAGTCATTGACTACTGCTTCCTGATGTCCGTGCGCTGCTTTCACATGATAATGTCTAACTAAAAGCCGGGTAGTTGGATGCCTTCCGTCAAGGATAATTGGCCTTTTCGTTTGCTGAGGTATGTCACAAACAGCATCTATGCGGCCACTCATGCGCAAAATGTCATTTTCGTCCCTGTAAGGAGATGAGTTTTTCAGTCGACTATCACGTGACAACAGTTTCGTTCGTATAGCGTGCTTATCGCTGGCGAACGAATCTTCTTGCGCTTGGCGCAGCATTAGTTGTTTAACTTTTTCCATCAGAGAGTAGTCGCCAATTGTGACACCTTTACATTTGTTTATAAACATCAGGACAGAAGCGGTAGAACGCAGAAACCTAAGCCACGAGGAAAAACGTTCTGGGTCAGGCACTGGTAAACGTGTAGGCGAGTTTTGTACTACGACCAAGAAAGCCTTAGCACAGTCCTCATTTACAGAATCAAACACATTTGCTGGCCAATAGTCCTCTGGGCTGAACAAAAACGCAGGCCCTTTAAACCACTCGTTGAGGAAAGACTGATAATTGAACGTTTCTCTAGTAGCCATATCAGCCACGTTCAGTCCTGTAGGAACATATCTTTATTCAAAGGCATTTGTCAAGTCGTCGATCTCGCCTAATCTGTTGGCTTCAAAGGTTTTATACTGACGAGTATTGTTGCCTATCCAATGAAGAACCGTGCTTGAGTCGCACCAAAAGTATCGCCGAGTAACATGCAAACGATGTGCCTTCGCTATTGAGTTAGCGAGGCGTGCCGCTAGCATCGCAGCTTGTAATTCCAATCGTGGCACAGTTTGGGGTTTCACCGATGAAACTAGAAACCTGGCCTTATGACACTTTTTGTGATTATTTTTTCTTTTTGTAATTTATTACTTTTTGTGATTATTTTATCTTTTTGTAATTTATAAATTTCTTCTGATAGGAAATTAGCATAAAACTAGTGATAGGGTTGCACTCCCAGAGTGCAACCCGTTTTTTTTGTCCTTCACTACTGTCATCGTTCTAATGTTCGGGTCTAGCTTATTGATTATAATAAAAGTATATTTTATTTTATATTGCCACGACGTTCAGTCTGCTTGTAATTGTTTGTTAATAATAATAAACGTTACAAACGTTGAAGAGCTGAGTACCATCTTTTATTTCATCTCCGACTTGACCTGACTGCCACCACGTGCAAACAGCTTCCACACATGCTACCTTGTAACAGGTTATTGGACCAACATTTTATCTGGGATTGGCAGCGAGAAGCAGAGGAATTGGTGAGAAAGAATTGCATTACCTATAAATTTCATAGTCGGAGAAATGTCACATGAAAATTCAACTGCACATGTACGAGATGGCGACATGCACCATGTGCCCGGTGTTAACTTCAATAATATGAACGTGCCAAAGCTAGAAGGTGTTTCGAACTATACCGCATGGAAATTCATTATGAAAATGTTGCTGACCTTGGACGGAACGTGGGGTTGTGTGACCGGAGTAGACCTGGATGCTAATCGTAACCAACTTGCGCTTGCGCGCATTTGTTTAACAATTGATGTGAATCTTCACCAATATGTGCGTATGGCAAGCAATGCGAAGGAAGCATGGGATAATCTAGCATCTGTTTTCGAAGACAAAGGCATTTATAGGCGTGTTTTGTTGTTGCGTCAGTTGCATAGAATCAGTCTGAGTGACTTTACAAACATGTCATAGTATATTTCGACAGCTATGATCCTTGTGCAACAACTCGCAGATATTGGGCGGACAATAGAGGACGGCGAGGTAGCCAAGATGCTGCTCAGTGGCCTGTCTACGGAGTATGATGTTCTGGTATCCAGTTTGGAGACGGCTTGCATTAGTCGTGTGCTTTCCAGCGAGTTGGTGCGGACACGTTTGCTACAGGAGGAGCATAGGAAGAACGGTTCTTCGGATAGTAATGGTGTTAATAGTGCGGCTTATGTCACTGGCAGGAAAGTGTTAATAGTGTGTAATTATTGTAAAAAGCCAGGGCATATTAAATCTAAATGTTTAAAGTGGAAAATGAACAAAAAACAATCTTCTGAGGAAAAGACTCTGATTGTGACGGAATCCGCTTGTTTGGCTGCACACCATGACTGGATAGTGGACTCGGGATGCACAGCATATATGTGTATATATATATATATATATATATATATATATATATATATATATATATATATATATATATATATATATATATATATAACAAAAATTTATTTAAGGACTTTAAAAATAATATAACCAAGTTACAATAGCAAATAATGATCTTCTTAACAGTGAGGGCACTGGTAAGATTAATTTTGTTTGTAAT
Source organism: Eilema caniola (assembly GCA_949126895.1). Lineage (NCBI taxonomy): Eukaryota > Metazoa > Arthropoda > Insecta > Lepidoptera > Erebidae > Eilema > Eilema caniola. Next base: position 34,091,916 of record OX421460.1, on the reverse strand, counting down.
AAGCATGAGTTTGCTGCTGAGGATACAATGTATGTACCTGAGTTGTCCACTAATCTCCTCTCTGTAAACAAACTAGTGAAGTCTGGTTACTCTGTTTTCTTTGATCAACGAGGTTGTAACTTTTATAAAATCCCTCAGATAGTAGGTAATTCCTTAGGTTATGCTAACAACCATAATGGTGTTTATAGATTGAATTGTGTCAAAGTTCTGGTGAGGAGCATTCTTTAGTCCCTCTGAAGAATCTGGTTCAGAGTGAACAGAGTGCAATGGTTGCTACTGAGACGGAATCTTTATGGCATAGGAGACTTGGTCATTTGAGTCATGGGGGATTATGTACTCTGCAGAAAAATAAACAGTTAATGTTTCAGGAAGTTCCTGGAAGTAACTTGGTTGAGTGTGTTGCATGCCTGCAGGGGAAACTCGTTGCAAAACCGTTTCCTATTGGTAAGGCAGAGCACGCTACTCAACCGCCCGATGTCTGTCTGTAGCTGGGGTGGAGCCAGATATCTGTTGACACTAACAGATGATTTCAGTTACTGTGCCGTACACGCCTCAGCAGAACGGAATTTCGGAGCGTCTTAACCGGACCATTATGGATATGGCACGCTGCATGCTGATGGAGTCTGGTCTTCGCCGGGAATTCTGGGGTGAGGCAGTCATGACTGCAATTTATTTAAAAAAATCATTCCTCGACGTCGTCCCTAGGTGGATCTGTGCTCGAGCAGGTTTGGACTGGTTCACCGTCACTGGACCTTGGTCACCTGCGTGTGTTCGGCTGCATTGCATTTGCCTTGAAACCTGAGCCAAAGCGCAATAAGTTAGAGTCTAAATCGACTAAGTGTTTGTTTGTTGGTTATAGTGATACTATTAAGGGCTATAGACTCGTTGAACCCACTAAACCCCGACAGATAATTTTTTCGAGAAATGTTAGAATTTTTTTTTGAAAGATATTAACAATGTTTCATGTCATGAGTCAATTTGACAGAAATATTCAAGCTATTAATAATTCTAATGTAAATGTTAGTGAGGAATTGAATATAAATAATGAAAATAATAAATTAATTAATGATGATATTTTAATAAATGATGAAAGTGACTCAATTTTAAACAGTTTTAATAATAAAAATAATAGTGTCACTTCAGCTCCTGACTCAGAGTCTGAGTACTGTACGGGCAGTGAGGAGGACACAAGCTGTTCGAGTCCTGTGGCCGAGGACGGTAGCGCGAGTACTTCCGACGTGTCGACTACCGGTGGGGATGTAGCCGTGGCTAGCTCAGAACCTGAGGTATCAGTGGCTCCCACTAGTCGCCCCGTGCGTGGTACGCGTGGAGTAAAGCCCATAAGGTACTGTGGAGTCCGGGGAAAGAGACTCCGCAGATGCTTTAAATTAAACAATATTTTGCCGTAATATTGTTATTTATTAAAAAATAACACTTCAATCCTATGCGAGCTTTTTTAAATGGGATTTACGCGAGGTTTTTTTTTATATTTTATATAATACTCGTTTCAGAGGACCACGGAAACTATATCACTTGTCTTCAAATCTGGAGTTTCCGGTGTCTTGCTGGCTTCCACCGAAGCCCTCACGACAACTCTCTGGAACTGTCTCGCTTCTCAGTTTTTTTACCTATATTCTATATTTTTGAATTAATTTTTATATTCGTATGATTTATTTTTAAATCGTTGACACATGATGTTCAGGCAAACAACTAGTAATATCTGCCACGGAGGGCGGATATCACAGTACCAAGACTATTCTTTATTTATAAATGCAGAGTTGGAGCCTGCATCTTATGAGGAAGCCATATCTTCTCCTAGTAGTGAGGAGTGGCAGCGTTCTATGAAAATAGAGTTCGATGCTCTCATTAATAATAATGTATGTAGGCTTGTCGATCGCCCGTTGGATCAAAATGTAGCAAAATGCAACTGGGTATATAAAATTAAAAATGACACTTCAGGCAACCGTAAGTATAAGTCGTGTCTTGTCGCCCGCGGGTTCTCACAAACTTATGGGGTTGATTATGACGATACTTTTTTGCCAGTGGTACGCCATAGCACTCTGTGTACTTTGTTTGCGCTAGCTACTGAAATGAACATGTACATAGAACATTTGGATGTAGATACAGCATTTCTTAATAGCAATTTGAATGAGCGTATTTAAATGAAGCAGGCTGAAGGGTTTATTAAGGACAACAGTAAAGTATGCCTCCTTTTAAAAAGCATTTATGGGCTTTAACAAGCAAGCCGTATGTGGAACACGACTGTACATAATTTATTGATTGGCAACAATTTTTCACAAACTAAATGCGAGCCTTGTGTCTATTTTCAGAGAGATAAAGGTATGTTGACAATAATTGCATTATATGTAGATGATTTTTATGTTTTCTGCTCACAAATCATCCATAAATGAATTGTATACTTTATTAAAAAGGGATTCCAATGTTAAAAATTTAGGCCTTATTAAAATTTGTCTTGCCATGCAAGTATCTCATGATATATCAAAAGGTGTTTTAAAATCAATCACAGTATATAAAAACATTGTTGGCTCGTTATGGAATGGAAATTTGTAAACCTGTGTCTACACCTCTGGCACTTAATGTAAAGCTGGATAAAGCTGAAAAAGAAGTGCTTGATGATAATGTGTATAAGTACAGAGAATTATTAGGTTCCCTTATGTACCTGTCTGTATGCAGTAGGCCTGACATAACGTATGCATGCAGTCAGCAAAGCCAGTTCAATAATTGTTAGAACATTGGCTCGCGGCTAAACGGATTTTAAGATATCTTGCAGGGACTTTAAATTATTGCCTATGTTTCTATAGATCTGGTAGTTTAAATATTACTGCTTATGCTGACGCCGACTGGGCTATATTGTAGACCGAAAGTCTTATACTGGATTTGTGATTCTATTAACTGGGAAGCACGGAAACAAAAGTGCATTATCGAGTACTGAGGCTGAATATTTAGCTTGGAGCGAGGTGTGTAAAGACTTGTGTTTTCTTAAGAATTTTTTGGCTGAAATTGTAAATGTTCAAATAGACATAATCTTATACAATGATAATCAAAGTTGTTAACTAAATTGTTACAAGCCAAAGAATACTGTCATAAAAAAACCAAGCATATAGACTTGAGGTATCATTATATCAAAGATTTGATACAAAATAACTTTGCTAATGTATATTATATGTCAACCCATAATATGATTGCTGATGTATTGACAAAAGCATTATGTTCCACTAAGCATAAGAATTTGATAAATAAGATAATGAATGTTAATTAAGTAAGAACGCTGCGTAATTGTTACATGTTTTTTTTAACAGTTGACTTGTCATGTTGGGTAAAAAGGAGAGCATGTTAGAATAATATTTTTATTTCAACATGACATCTGTAGATCTGGTAACACTATATTTTTTCTTTAGTTCCGTTTCCTGAACTATATTTTTTCCTTCACTACTGTCATCGTTCTAATGTTCGGGTCTAGCTTATTGATTATAACAAAAGTATATTTTATTTTATATTTCCAAGACGTTCAGTCTGCTTGTAATTGTTTGTTAATAATAATAAACGTTACAAACGTTGAAGAGCTGAGTACCATCTTTTATTTCATCTCCGACTTGACCTGACTGCCACATCGTGCAACATTTGCAACGTACTTTGTAACATATGCAACGTCTAACATTGCCTTCAGAGACGCGTCAACTAATGTAACTCTAAGTCACTGCAGCCTAGCGTGGGTACAATACTATCACTAAATCCTGCAGGTACAGTCGCGATCAAATAATCTTCCTTCTCGTTAAATTTGACAGCGCATGACTGATACCATCTCGGCAAACGAATTTCACCGATAACGTTCAGTAATTCCAACCAACTACATCATTTTTTATACAAATCGTCTGGAAATATATCGTCCCAATCGATATGCAAGCACCTGTACTGTAACATAACTTTGCCTTGCGTAGTGAAAGGAGACAGGAACCAGAAAATTTCAAATATTGACATAACTACACGCAACGTAACTCTCTTGTTAGGTCTTTGTTTGCCTTTGATGACGCTTTCTGGAATGCGCTTGAACGATACGTCGAATCCCAGTTCATCCTTAGCTGATACCAGATAAACCCAAAAGTACGCTCATCTTCGTCGTATTCGCCTAGTCCAAACTTTACCGCTGTATTACCTAAAATAACTTTAGGTATAGTGTCGAGAACAGTTGCGCTATTACACGTTCAGTTGCGGATTACAAAACCCCCCGCACTGTGTATATCTCGAATATTCTGTATCATAGTGATGGTAGTTGGTTCATCCCGCAGACTATCGATATAGTCATCCATATATTATTTCAATTTGGGGACGCCGGACGACCGGACGGACGATCCATCCGCAGCTTCTGCGGGCTATTTCATCCATTTCCCCGATAGTCGTCCATATAGTACTGGTGGTGTATAGCGGCGACGGCAGCTGGTAGCTTAGACTCAAACCTACTCGCGTTCTTGTTCTTTATGTACTGAGCAATAAAAGGTGTACAGTTCGCGCCAAAAATCAGCGAAGTCATAGCGTATGTCTTTACAGGGCCTGTGAGATTACTTCCTCTCCATAAAAACCGGAGGGCAACTGATCAACAGAAACGAACCATAATACCGAACAAGGAAGCTAGAAAATCCGGCCCCGTGAGCAGACAATCATTGAGCGACTTACCTTGACTTTTGGCTGCTGCTTCGTAAACCAAGCGCAGCTTCTTCTTGTTGGGGTTGTCAACTTCAAAATGTGGCAAGTACCATGTGTTAGGCGTGACTGACGTGTCGGTCATTTCCCGAGCAAAATCGTTTTCAAATAAATGGTTTACACGTTCCTCGTACCTCATTCCATACGTTATATCGATAAGCATCTTCTTTTCTCCACCCTGTAGCCGCTTGTATACACTAGAATAGCTGCCAGGCACGTGGGTCTCTCCAGGGTAAACCCACTGTCCACCTGCCGTTGTCAAGTACTGCAGACTTCTCTAACATTTCGTGCGCTCTCACATCATCAGCATTCTCTCTATGCTTACCTGCAACACCCAAAGTGTCGATGGCAAACGAGCGGTGTACCTTCGGTGATTTGTCCGGTATTCCGAACTAATGCTACTTTTTAGTCGCAGTAGTCCGGTAAGCACAACGCACCGTACTATTGCTACATTTTTAGTAGCAATAGTTCGTGAAGTAACATAGACAAATAAAATACAATAACAATATAATTAACTAGCTGTCGCCCGCGGCTCCGCCCGCGTGGATGTCGGTTATCGCGAATCGGACTATAATTTGAGATTTAAACTATCCTATCTCTCAAGTTGGATCGAACTGCACATGGTGTGCGAATTTTATTATAATCAGTTAAGTGGTTTAGGAGTCCATTGAGGACAAACATTGTGACACGAGATTTATATATATTAAGATTTAAAATGAAGAAGAAAAGAGAGCGTAAAGTGATATAAATATAACTAGGTAGAAATGTCGCCACAAGTTAACTGTAGTTGAGCATCCCTTATGAAATCATCTGTTTCAATGCATTTCTTACTCCTTTCCATCCATCTCGTGTACTGATCGACTTTTAAATTCGCAAGAGTATTGTCATCATGTAGCACATGCAAAATTTTAATCATAGTTGTGTTTTTTTAATGAGCCCATTTATTTTGTAATTCCAACCTTGCACAGTACTGTTTGTCCAATGACGATTAGCGAAAACTGACCATATATGAATAAAATCAGGCCTCATCCAAAAATTATCGAAATACTTCTGGAACTTTTTCAGATTTTCATCACCAGAGACTATTTCATTACTTTTTATGTATTGCTCGTCGTGTTACTCGCGCAGTGCGTGCGCGAGGTGGAGGGTAGCGTGCACCGATTGCGCTGAGCCCGTGACCAACCTAAAGGGCTTCGTGTTGCTGACGGCTCGTTATCCTGACCTACACATATTTCTAGCGGCAACAATAAATTATAATTATTCTGACCTATTAACAACTCTGGTTTACTAATTGATCCTAATTTTAGTTGAGACTTCAGATTTTTAAAATGACTATACTTATCACAATCAAAAACACATTGTTCAGGAATGCCTAACTGCGTGACACTACGTACTTTTATATTATAGGTACTACCACTGACACTAGCAATACATAAATTAATAACAATCGCTTCTCGAACAAGCTCGTCGCCTTCCCATGCGCCGCTTACGCGCATAGTTTCGGTTTGTCCAGGGAGGAGGGTGCGATCTGCTAGCTCGGCGCTTAAAAATGACACTGTCGATCCGTCATCTAAGAATGCAGTCGTACTGAATACGCCGTTCGGCCCGTGGATGTTCTCAGGAACTACTTTTAACAGTATGCGCTTTTCATTATCAATAGAGCATGTTGCGGCTTCTATAACAGTCGGAGATTTTGAACATGACAATGTAGGCTCCGATACTGGCTTGGATTCCGGTAGTAAGGCGCTGACGTTTACGTCGACTTGATGAGAAGTTGGATCTTTGCTATCATTGCTATCGTTTTCATAGTGCAACAGAACATGATGCAACCCTCCGCACGTATCGCATACAGGCGCAGTACAGGAATCTCGATCGTGGCGTTGTAATATACATTTTAAGCAGTCTGTACCTTTTGACGTGGCGCCATCTATCTTTTCGCATAGCGTGTTTTAACTTCTTGCAGTCTGGTAGCTTGTGACTTTGAGTGCGGCAAAAAAGGCACTTATTACTTTTACTTTCGCTGTCACGTTGCTCGGTTTGCAGTAAAATAGTTAGAGCTTTCGGTGTAGCTTTAGCCGTGTCGTGTGGCTTTGACTTATTTTGTTCTGGGCGGTAACTTTGCAGATGAACGTTACCGGTGGTGGTAATCTTCAGAGCTTCCAGGTTGAGATAGTCGGAAAGGATACATAAGCGCGATTTGCTCCGTCTTTAACTAGTGGATAGCCATAGTCCGACCACTTAGAAACAAGCACCGGAGGTAGTTACGAAATCAGCAACGGTACGATACTAAGCCCTTGAACGTATTCTTCGCGCCCAACTGTTTTCACGGACTCCACGAAGTTCTGAACTTTAACAAAAAACTTGACTACGTCTTTCTGGCACTCTAGGGACATGGGCGGGAGCCTCTTAATGTCATGAACGAGCTTGCTTATAATGCACTCAGGGTTGTCGTGGCACAGGTTAAGTGTCGCCATAATACGGTCGGGCGAGGTAGCACTTATAAGCAGGGCTGACAGTCTCTTTAGCTTGCCCATGCAGACACTTACGCAACCTCCACAGATTTTCCTTCGGGATAAATTTACAAACGTCAGTTGACTCTTCGTACGCTTGTTTGAAGCCATTCAAGCGGATCGCCGGAATTTTTAGGTACCTAAATTTCGCGGTGTGTAAATGCGGCTCAACAGGTTCGCATTTGACTTACTTTGAGTGGAAGCGACTGTCAAATTGTTAAGTGCAGTTGCAAGTAACTTTATTGTTCCATCAGAGTCGGCAAGAGCAGCTGCCGGCTTATTGCGATCGCTCAAGTTAAAATTATCCTCGGGGGCAGGCTTCAAAGGGTCAAAATCTCGCTCGCTACGTTTCATTCAGTCTTCCACATTCTGATGTGTATTTTTGCTAGCATTACTTATGTGCGAAATATGACGCGTGCTTATGCTATCGCTGCTTAAGTGTGAACTGTATTTTTCTTTTAGGTTAGCTCCAACTGATTTTTTTTTTTTTTTAAGAAGGCTTACAGACTAATCAAAAAACGAATATACAAACAATAACGTTAAAATTGCTATTAATAAGCCTCCACATTTAGTATTAAAATTACAACTTAATATCAGTAACATAAACATATTATTGTAAAAGTAATCCAGTAATATCTATACAAAGACAACGTGCGAAGTGTTGCACAGCATAAATGCACAATGCACATACACACACACACACACACACACACACACACACACACACACACACACACACACACACACACACACACACACACACACACACACACACACACACACACACACACACACACACACACACACACACACACACACACACACACACATATGCATTTTGTAAAAAAACTTAGGTACAGTTGGCAAAAAAAATGCAAATTTTTTTTTTTATGCCAATCGATTCTATTTCATGTGGGGATCAAAAAACTCTATGAGACCATTTTAGCTTTCAGTACTAGGAAAGACAGAAATCGCCAAAAACGTTTCCCATACATTTCGGCAACAGAAACAAATTTCTACGATGGTCTAACTTTTTGTTATGGCCAGGAAGTGGGTAGAATTGACTGTAATGTAAATAAAAAGAATTTTTACCCTCAAATTTCGAATTTGATTCGAAAATCTGTGTGTTATTCTTAGTTTCAGCTGAGAAACTTCGTATGAGTTATTAATTAAGGATTTTCGCTAAAATGTCTTCTAATCGTGAAAAAATTGACTTATTAGAAGCGTATTTTGTCAATAATCGAAATGCGGGAGCTGCATTAGTGTGGTACCGCAGTAAGTATCCTTTGCGGCATGTGCCAACAAGAAAGGTTATTACAAATCTTTTGAAAAACCTGGAATTGCAGGGTTCTTTCAAAAGAAAGCGGCAGCCTCGTGTGGACATGGACACGGAGATTGCGGTTCTAACTTATGTCGAAGCATATCCAGAGGTATCGTCCAGGCAAGTCGCCCTTGAAGTAGGTGTATCCCACTCCCTTGTGATAAAGATATGGAAGAAATACGGCTACAAGTGCTATCGATATGGGCGCATAGTTCAAGTGTTACATCCGGGTGATGATGTTCGAAGGCTTACTTTTTGCAGATGGCTAAGAGGAAAAATAAGCAGAGATCATGAATTTTTAAATTACATACTGTGGTCAGACGAAACGAATTTTTCCAATAACGGTATGTACAACAGAAAAAATCACCACTATTGGTCCAAAGAAAATCCACTAACAGTTACGGCAAGTCATAATCAGGTTCGCTTCTCATTCAACTGTTGGTGTGGTATAATGTCCAATCGAGTCATAATGGTGGATTTTATGGAGGGAAACTGAATTCTGCCATGTATAATGAAGTCATTTTACACCATCTTGAAAACGAGATTGACGAATGGCCCCTGTCGGAATTGCGAAAAGTTCATTTTCAACAAGATGGTGCTCCGCCACATAACAGTCACCTTTCACGTTCCAATTTGAGCCGCCTATTCGGTACACAGTGGATAGGTACACATGGTCCAACACAGTGGCCACCTCGTAGCCCCGATCTAACACCACTTGATTTTTTTTTTATGGGGCTTCGTGAAAAACGAGGTGTATAAGACGACGTACGCCAGTGTTCAAGAGCTCAAGGATGCATTAATGACCATTTTACGTAATATTCATCCCAGAACATTATTAGCCGCCATTCGTTCAGTGCAAAAAAGGATAGACTTATGTATTCGTGAAAATGGAAATCATTTTGAGCAATTTATTTCATAAACCAATTTCTTAAATGTTTAAATGATTTTTTTTATTTAAAAAAGTTCAAAATTTTACCTGACCTATGTCTTTGGCGATTTCTGTCTTTTCTAGTACTGAAAGTTAAAATGGTCCCATAGAGTTTTTTGATCCCCACATGAAATAGAATCGATTGGCATAAAAAAAAAAAAATTGAACTTTTTGCATTTTTTTTGCTAACTGTAAGTTTTTTACAAAATCTGTGAATGCAGTTCAAAATGTCCCAAAAAGTTAGGGAAGGTCTTTTAAGAACGTTCTGCTGTAACTGCAACGGTTAAGGTACTTGGCCTTACTGCCCCGTTTCAAAAATACACCCTGTATATACACATATATATATATTCATTTTTATCTAATTTTATTTATATTATTTTATGTACATCACAGTTACACAATCAGTCGGCGCCCCTCCCCCCAAAGTAGGCGTCTGCCATCTGTCGTTTAATTGTCGCTACACTGGTGCTAAACAGGTCTATGTCAATTGAATGAAATTTTGAAGCATTTACTATGCTAACTTTTCAAATCGATTAAGAATAGGAAAAAGTGAATGCCCAGGTGGGACTCGAACCCACGATCTTTCCCTTACAGGGGGAATGCTCTGACCACTGAGCCACCGGGCCACACCTGAAGCTATCCAAATTCTCCTATATTACCGTCTTAGGGCGACGGTGGGTTGGGCGGAGTCATCAAAAAACAATGTTTAAAAATGATTGCAACATCATTCATTGTTTCCGATATTTCGTATAAATGTCGGTAGATGCCTCCCACCGTCGCCCTAAGACGGTAATATAGGAGAATTTGGATAGCTTCAGGTGTGGCCCGGTGGCTCAGTGGTCAGAGCATTCCCCCTGTAAGGGAAAGATCGTGGGTTCGAGTCCCACCTGGGCATTCACTTTTTCCTATTCTTAATCGAGGTCTATGTCAAGTTGCTGGGGAAGTTTATTAAAGTTAGATGCACCTCTGACACAGAATGCATTTGATCTATAGTTGGTGTTAGCCATCGGAACGTCTAATATCGGCCGCTGTCGAAGGCCCAATACGTTGGTTCGTAGCGATACAGTGGCCAAGAGTTGCGGACAGTCAATTTTGCTATTTGCAACTTTGGATAGGAAGCATATGTCACCGATATTGCGTCTCACTTCCAAAGGTAAGAAGTGGTACCTATTGCAACGATGATTGTAGTCAGCTGAATATTGCTGTGCCCTGTAGTCTAGGCAACGAAGAAATTTTCTTTGGACGCCCTCAATACGGGAATTATAAATCTCACATTGGGAGTTCCAGACTTGGGATGCGTATTCCAAATGGCTGCGTACGAAGGAGCAATTCAAGATTTTCACTGGTTTTAAAGATTGGAAACAGGCCGTAGCTCGCAGTATAAATCCCAGAGCCTTCGATGCTTTTTTAACGACATTGTTAACGTGGTGATCGAAGAGGAGTTTACTGTCTAGTGTGATCCCCAAATCACGAATGCTGTTCACTGTGCTAATTATTTCTTTGTTTAGCGTGTATTTGTAATTAATTAAAGATGTGCGACGTGAATATGTTATGTGAAAGCATTTGGACACATTTAATTGGAGCTTGTTTCGATCACAGTACCTCTCAAATCTATCATCTTGCAGCTCATCAGCATCACAGATGTTTCAAACGACTTTGTGAATTTTCATGTCGTCGGCATAAAGTAAGATGTAGGAATGATGGAAGCACTGTTTGATATCTGCGATGAAGATGGTAAACAATAAAGGTCCCAGAATGGAGCCTTGGGGAACTCCTGATGGGACAGAGCTCCATCCGGAAGCGTAGCCCTGAAGGACCACAGCCTGTGTTCTATTCTCTATGTAAAAGGAGAACCATCGGTACTGGTCTCCGTGTATTCCAGCAGGCATTAACTTATCCAGAAGCACTTGATGGTCAATACGGTCGAAACACTTGCTGTAGTCAGTATAAATTACGTCAGTCTGTCCTTGTATCCTGCCGCTTGTGATAAATTCATGCGACAGAAGTAAGTTGGACGTAGTGGAGCGGTTTCTTACAAAGCCGTGTTGCTCGTCTCCGATACTAGACTTAAGGGCTGTGTATACATTGGTGTTAACAACACGTTCCAGTACTTTGGAAAACAAGCATATTTTTGATATTGGTCGATAATTTTCTATATTAGCGAGTTCACCTTTTTTGTAGACCGGGGTAATAAATGCAGACTTCCAAATCCGGGGAACTATGCCTTCAGAAAGGGAACGCCTATACAGAATACACATAGGTTCGGCAAGACTGTCGGCACAGTTGATTATAAATATTGGTGGTATTTGATCAGGTCCACCTGATTTGTTGATGTCCAGAGATTTAAGTAGTTTCAATGCCCGCGACTGATTTATATCAACTGTGCCAACCGATGTTGTAGTATTATCAACCTTTTCCTCGACAGTGTATCTGTCATCAACCGTCGGTTCAGGTGCTAAGAAGGTGGACTGAAAATAACTAGCAAATTGCTAATATCCTGTCCTGTATCCGCGACAGTACCACGGTAGTACATGACTTTAGGATATGTGCCACCATTACGCTTGCTCTTAACGAAGGTCCAGAACGATTTCGGATTTTTTACAATGGAAGCTTCGATATTTTCCATATATTTTACATGGCACGTTTTTTCGGAGCACAGAGAACGAGTTGTAATCGGCTATATTATTATATTTTTTATATTTTTTTGTGAAATTTGTGTTTTTCTTTAATAACTTTAATTAGTGCACTGCTGTACCAAGGAGGATAAGATGATTTTTATGAGACTTAATAGGGGATATGTTTGTCACGTAACTCGTATAATAAACTATAGAATTTAGTCACCGCTTCCTCCATACTCGATGTCTGTAATAGTTGAGGCCAATTTACCATATCGAGCTCACATCTAATAGCCTCATAATCACCCCTTGAGAAGACGTAACGTGTTGTTGGGTTGTCAACTAATTTAAACATTTCGTTATGTTTAGTCTTAATAACTAAGGGTTTGTGATGGGAATCAATAGGCTGCACTAATGGGTCTAAACATTCCGTGACCGACACAGAATCATTACAGAATACTAGGTCCAGTATTCTGTCGATCTCATTACGCTCACCGTTATACTGCGACATGTCAAATGTTTCGACCATATCGAGGAATTGTGAGGTTGAGATGTGACACACTGAGGAAAGAGATGGCAACCATTTACATCCGCACGACACCACTCAACTTCATCAGCGAAATTAAAATCGCCTACTATTAAAAATTTGTCGAGCGGGTGGGCTATAATTAAATTGTTGAGTTTTTCTGTGAAGTTACACAGTTGGGTAGTAAATGAATTACCTAAGTTCTCCCTACACAGATAAAGTGCACATATATGTAGGTTATAACTTACCTGTGAATTGGATCTGTCGGGAATTAATGACAGCCAAATATCCTCAGCTGAGCTACGCCAGTCCGGCCTCTCAACAACAGTGAGTTCTTCCTTCGCCGCTATCAAGACACCACCGCCATATTTCTGACCGGTTCGGGAATAATCGCGATCGCGTCTCCACACAAGATATCGCCTATCAAACAGTTCACCGCAACAATAACTGTCGTCCAACCACGTTTCCGTTATAATTATTATATCGTAAGAACTGAGACACACACTCCGTAACAATCTATCCGTTTTCGTACGTAAGCCACGAACATTCTGGTAATATACCTTAAGAACAGCCATAACAATTTATAACTATAGTCAAATAGTTATTTAGTATATAATTTAGTAAATTGTAGCAAAATAAGTTAAAATTAACTATGAAGAGGCAAAAAAACATATTCAAATCGTTATTTAACCTTTTGTGATGCATACGTGAGATGTTTGCTACCAATGAAACAACCTTTGCTTATAAATGCTAGTTTATTACTGAATCAGTGAATCATCCTTATTGGTGCAGGCACGCACACATACACGTAAGTCCAGTATGAGCATAGGTATAAGTCCTTGGACCGCACGCACACATACACGGTCGCCGCTCGGCCGCACTTACCTACTGACGCGCGGCGCGTGCGGCCAATATCAATATAGGTATGCCTACATACATATCACTCCTCTGACACTATTTAAACAATAAAAAATAAAATACAAACTAAAACAAACATTTATAATGTATTAATGTATACATTTCACTAAGTTAACTTACGTCTACAACTACGAATCGGTCTTGTAGATGGCGGCGGCTCAAGGTTAGGTTCAACAGCCACCGAAATATCTCGCTGGGTGATCTCCCTATTACCGTCATCGTTACTATCCATTTCGCCTTGAGCCTCCGCCCTCTCTTCCTCTATTGTAGTATTGGTTCCCTCAACAACATTCTCGGATGCGAGCGCGGGTGGCAAGGCACGTGGTGTGACGTCATCGTCCGCGCGTATGCTACTCGCCATCTCGCTAACCCCTGTGTACTTTCTAATTTGATCAATATGTCTTTTACAATTTGTCATATAATCTGTTACAAATATTTCGTACATTCGATTACCGATACGTTTTTTTATTTTACCTAACGTCCAAATTTCTTTTCTTGCAACAAACCATTTTACCCAGACACTGTCACCCACGTTGAACTTCCCGATGCCTGTAGCAGAACTAGCTAAACAATCATTAATAGTATTATCATTGCATAACAAATCCAGTCTCGTAGTTAAATTTCTACCAAACATTATCTTTGCGGGACATTCGCCCGTAGTACAGTGTGGAGTCGTGCGATAATGAAATAAAAATCCCATTAATTTCTCATTCATATTTCGTTGACAGTTTTCACTAAAAATACATTTAAGCATTTTCTTACAGGTTTTAACAGAATTTTCAGCCTGTCCATTGCTACAGGGATGATAAATAGGGGATGTTAAATATCGAATTCCATTATTTTCGCAAAAAGATTTAAATTCTGTAGATTTAATTTTTACGTCATTGTCAGATACAATAACCCTAGGTATTCCAAATCTAGAAAACAATTCTTTCAACTTTGCAATAAGTGCCCGACTAGAAGTGCCGCAACTCATATGCAAACACTCCAACCATTTGCTGTAAGAATCTATTACGATTAAATACACGTGTTGATATATCGTCATATAGTCGATGTGCAGCCGCTGCCAGGGAGCCGAGTCGCGCGGCCAGGGCGCGGGCGGCGCGCGGGGCGGCGCGGGCCGTGTGCCGGCGCACACGCCGCACGCGCCCACCCACTCCTCTATATCCTTATCTATAGATGGCCACCAAAACCTACTGCGGGCAGCACTTTTTGTTTTAACCACGCCAAAATGCCCGGAATGCAACTCCTTTAATAAATCATTTTGGTACACTTGTGGTATCACCACTCTGTGACCGCGGAATAAACATCCGTTTTCGAGTTCAAGGTCCATTTTACAATTAAAATAAGGTACAATTAATTTACAGTTAATTTTACGTGGCCAACCATTTTGCACATATTTAATTACTGTCTGTAAAATAGCATCCTCACTAGTTTCTTTTCTTATATCGCTAAAAGTTAGGGGTGCAACATTTGCATCCAAAAAATTCAGAAAGGACATGTCCTCATTTGTTTTGAACGCGGTACAGTCAGATTCTGGTAGTGG
This sequence comes from Eilema caniola, assembly GCA_949126895.1. Lineage (NCBI taxonomy): Eukaryota > Metazoa > Arthropoda > Insecta > Lepidoptera > Erebidae > Eilema > Eilema caniola. Next base: position 34,076,833 of record OX421460.1, on the reverse strand, counting down.
GGCACGCGATAAATAATCTGCCGTGATATTATTTTCACTTTTTATGTACTGTACGCAGTAGTTATAAGCTGATAAAATAATCGCATATCTCTGCAATCGCGAAGCTGCCATAACTGAAACTCCTGTTTTTTTACCAAAAATTGAAAGCAACGGGCGGTGATCCGTTTTAAGAATGAATGGTTCCTGACGCCCGTATAAATATTGGTGAAAATATTTAACTCCGAAAATGATGGCTGTAGCCTCCTTTTGAATCTGACTGTAGTTTCGTTCACTAGTTGATAACGACCTAGACGCGAAAGCCAGAGGTCGCTCACGGTGCGGCTGCTCGATGTCGCGCTGCGCTAACACTGCCCCGAGCCCTCCCGGGCTCGCGTCCACTGTCAAAACCAGCTGCGCGGTAGGGTCAAAGTGGGCCAGCACTCTTTCGGAAGATAGTTCCCCCTTCACACTATTGAATGCACGTTCATGACGATCGCCCCACTCCCACTGTGCCCCCTTACATAACAACTCATGCAACGGTTGTAACTTTGCAGACGCATTCGGTATAAAATTGCGATAGTAATTAATTAAACCTAAAAATCGCTTAACCTCCAATACACTAGTCGGCCGCGGTGCCTTTAAAATAGCTTCAGTTTTCTTTGTACAGGTTCGTAACCCATGTTTATCTATAATATAGCCCAAATAGGTAACACTCTTTTGAAAAAACGAACATTTATCCTTTTGTAGTTTTAAACCCGCATCCCTAATTCTACCAAATACCTCCTTTAACCTACTCAAATGTAACTTATTTGATGGCGCAGTTATACATATATCATCTAACCATATGCTTATACCTTCTATTCCATTTAATAACGACTCCATCGCCCTCTGAAAAACAGCTGGCGCCATGGCCAGGCCATAAACTAGCCGAGTGTACTTGTACAGTCCCGTACTTGTGCTTATTGTGGTCAGTTCTTGCGAGGCCTCATCTAAACAAAATTGATTGTAGGCATTACTTAAATCAATTTTACTGTAATATTTACCTTTGCTTAGTTTCGCGAAAACCTCCTCTATTCTAGGCATAGGGTATTTATCTATTTCTAAATCTTTATTTAATGTTATTGAGAAATCACCCGCTATCTTAACCTTACCATTTTCTTTTAATACCGGCACTATAGGGGTTCCGTATTTTGAAAATTTAGTCGGTATAAGTATGCCTAAACGGACCAGTCTCTTTATTTCCTCTTCCACTTTCCCTTTTAATGCAAAAGGAACCGAGCGAGGCTTAAAAAATTTTGGGCTAGCGCCTTCTTTTAATATAAGTTTAACTTTAAACTTATTAAACTTTCCTAACTCAGAAGTAAATAAATCGGAGTATTCTGATATGAGTTGTTGCACTTCTGTCATACAAGGGTTAGTTACTGTTAACATATGGACACTATTAATATTCTTTGATGTAAAATATATCCCGAATTTAGCCATAAAATCTCTGCCTAGTAATGGGGGGCCTCCGTTGGGTAAAACATATACTTTAATATTATTTGAGTTATTACCATAAGTAATTTTTGATTCAAAATATCCCAAAGGTGATATCTTATCGCCATTATAAAGACACATTTTCAATTTACATTTCGATAGTTTACGACTGGAAAAAAGTTTATTAAAAAGTAGCTCGGAAATAACTGTAGTATCTGACCCTGAATCCATTTCCATATCTAATAATACATTATCAATGAGAACATTTAAAATTATTGGCGAGTTACTAACATACCTTAAGTTAAATAGGTCACATTCTTCACTATCATCTTGCTCCGAATTGTTCTCTTGCGTATTTAAACAATTTAATCTTGACTCACCACCCTCCTTTCTCTTTTTACATACTTTTTTTAAATGTCCTTTTTCTCCACATACTTGACACCGATACTCTTTATAACGACACTTTTCTGCATCGTGATTCTTGAGACCGCACACTGTGCACCTACGAGACTCCCCGGCGTTACCGCTGAAGCCGCGCGCGGCGGCAGTAGGCCCGCGCGGTTTTCCCACGTGGTACACAGGTTCCTCTTTGGTCTGCATGACCTTGGCGATTTGCGCCGCTGTGTCGGTTTCCACCCCAGCTCCTGTACGAGCCAGCCGTGCGTAAGCAGCCCGCTGGGCCACCTCCATCGCCTTTCCAAAAGTGAGTGTGGTTGCATCCTCTTCAAACAGGCGATCACGTTCGCGGCTGGCTGCGAGTCCAAGTATGAAACGGTCTCGCAGCAACATCCCCAATGCATCACCGAAATCACAGTGGACGGCCAAACCTCTCACACGCGCCGCCCATTCCTCGACACTTTCGCCAGCTGATCTCCTCGCCTCATAAAACTTCTCTCTATCCGCAAACGTACAGCGCTTCGGTGTAAAATGCGTGTCCAATTTTTCTACTAGCTCTTCGAACTCTACTTCTTCGAGTTCCTTCGGATGAAGTAAGTTCCTTGCAAGGCGGTAGCTCTCATCCGAAAAATGCGTCAGCAACAAAGCACTTTTATTTTCCGGCTTGACGCTATTTAATTTAATATACTGAAGTAGCCGACCTTTAAAAATAGACCACTCTTGTGCATCATGGTCGAAAACACTCAAATTCCCGACAATATTCGACATTTTTGATCCTCGTCGCCAGTGAGATGTTTGCTACCAATGAAACAACCTTTGCTTATAGATGCTAGTTTATTACTGAATCAGTGAATCATCCTTATTGGTGCAGGCACGCACACATACACGTAAGTCCAGTATGAGCATAGGTATAAGTCCTTGGACCGCACGCACACATACACGGTCGCCGCTCGGCCGCACTTACCTACTGACGCGCGGCGCGTGCGGCCAATATCAATATAGGTATGCCTACATACATATCAATACGGCAGGTAGTAGATAAATAACTTAATAGGCACAGCAATACACAGTGTTCGACAGAAATTACTTCATAAAAACTTAAGTATTGAAAGGACATACTCGTAATAGACAGCAACCCGTACCGAGATAAGAGCAGCGTCGAGCAAATGGCAATAAGTGAATACTGTTTATGAAGTAAATTGCACCGTGCTCCACCGACCATACGGTTGGAACTCCCACAACAACACACATTATAGCGAATATTATAATCCATTGGTTTACCTAATAGCACAGTGCAATGACACAGAATCAATTGGAAAATGCAACCAGCACACATCTCAATACGGCTCTCAAACTTTTTCATTTCAATATTGGGACACAATAATTTGAGTAACACGTTTATGTTTAAATTTGTACAGAATATTATTCGCAAGTATTTTAAATAATCTTCGACACGTCTTTGTCGGTCGTGACCATTACTATGGGCGAGGTATCGTCTTTCCTTACATATATCTTTGCGTTCTTGACCCATACGTATCGAAAATCCTTCTCCTTCGCAATTTTCTTCGTCTTGGACAACAACATCTTATTTCTTATCGTGAGGTGGTCATTGATAAATAGTTTGTGGTTGCCACTTAAACCAATTTTAGCAGGAGTCAGCTGTAAAGTCTTCTGTTCTCGCCTAGCGGCCGCTATAAAGTCCTCCTTTATGTAACGTTGAGTGAAACATACTATGACTGGTTTTATGCGATCTTTTTCATTTGTCGGTACTCGGGTAATAAAGTTAATCTGAGTTTCATTCAAAATGGGATAATTGATTTTATTGCCGATTCTAGTCAATATGTCCAATAAGTTTTCATTGCTGCTTTGTGGTAATCCCTTGATTTCTACATTGTTCATTCGCGACCATTGCTCTTTACCGTTGTTTTCGTCCTCCAATTTGTCTATTCTAACCTGTAGGTGTTCTACTTGGGCTTGAACTTTCTCAACTTGAATAATGCGTTGTTCCATGGCTTTCATTTTACCAGTGACTTCTTTTATGACGTCGTTGTACTGACTTGTCAGGGAGGTTTTGAGATCGGCGAACTCGTTTCTCAGAGCAATAATTTCCTCCTTTACAGTCTCAAACGCAGCAAACCGCAGAGAAAGCGCACGTATTTCCTGCAAGACCGCGGAGTCTGGTCCTGACATAGGTGATATGGGTGATACTGGTATGGTATTTCCTGCCTGTTTGCATTTGGCGCAGCGCCATGACTGCTTACGGTCACCCAGTCTCCTGTAGCCAGACTCGTTCACGCCACCACAGTGAAAATGCATCACTAGGTCACATGACGCGCAGTGCGCACCATCCGTTAACATATCACTGCAGACACTGCTCACATCCATCACTGCCAGTAGGTATATCCCTCGCGAGAAATAAAAATAAAATAAAATGTGTGTGACAGGTCCAAAAAAAAAAACCCTTGAGAACTGCTGGAATTCTTATTAAAACTGATACTAAGTGCTGTTAAACACGTCCGTAGGTCAGAAGAACGAACGACATAAATGACTATTTCTCAATAAGTGCAGACTCTTCTGCGGCCTTTTTGTCAATAAGTGCTTCTTCTATCGCAGCTTCATACTCTTATCTCTTCCTTCTAGAAAATGAAGACTTTCACTTAGACGATACTTTGCTGTACGCTGGCAGCGGGTGCGACAAATCGTTCTTCAACGGCGGCGACAGCACGGTACTGCCAGCAATAAATAAAGCAGACACGATCTGCTTGTCGTTGGACCAGAGATGCAGACGAGGATGCGGGTACATTACCAGACATCGTTAGTTTTGCGTCGCGCTCTGCGCAAGTAAGGCTACGCGTTTTCATAGGTGTGCGAATCATTTGCAGCTCAACACTCGGTGCGCGGTTCCGAAATAACAACAGGTAACGGCTCGACGGACCAATGAACGCGTTTTCATATTCGCGAGAAAAAACGAGAGCAATACCAAAAACGTGCAAATTTTACTATGTGACAGTAATGACAAAACAAAAATAGATAAAAACACAGAAAAGTAAAATATAGACATATACATAAAGATGCTGTCATCAACAGTTGGTTTGGAATAATTCTAACGACGTCGAAGTTTGTTAAATAATAGTCTCTTCTTCGGTGTGATTCTGTATTTCAAAGCTTTGATAGGAGGTTGATGGTCGAGATTGGATTGGATTGGATTGGTGTAATGCTACTTTTATATTCAATTGATTCTTCCATGTACCTTTTGGCTACCCGGTCAGATTTACACCCACCATGTCGTTTAATTGTAACTAAATTGACACCTGTGTCAGCAAGAAGAGTCGCTGAAGATCTCCGAATTTGGCAAGTTTAAGTAGGTAGCAATTGCCTTTGGCATTTCGCCAATTTTGTGTCTTCCAATTACGTGCTTTGTGTATTTGTATTTTTTAATTTAGAAAAAATCGGTCTGATTTTACATCTGTGGGACGTAGCGCTATATATTTTTGTAAGATATTAGCTGATTCATCTCTGATAACAAATTTACGATCGATTTTGGTTTTCGTATCACGTAGAGTTACAATTATCACACCGTCGTGATTATCTACATCTTTAATAGTAATATTTGTAATCTCGTTACATCGGCATGCACCAAAAACCGCAAATAAGAATAACCTGCAACAAAAATAAAGTATGTCAATACGTCACATAGGTAATTTTTCTAAAAAAGAGAGGTTAATATCAAGAGGTCTAGATACACACTGTCTGGTGCTTTAAACAAAAACATTTTCACGTTTGATGCGTTGAAAACTTTGGACTTTTTACATTTGTAACCATTTAACTGTTTTTTTCAGCATTGAAGTCAGGTTTGCATACACGCACGTTATGTTTCATTAAAACTGTGCATTTTAGCATTTAATAGATGACCCAAAGCGTAGTCGGTTTAATTTTCTTGGCGAGTTCGCCGAAATAAGCCAGAAAAACGCTTTTGGTCTAATGATTTCGTTTTTCTTTCATTCTTCCATTGAACAAAATTTTCGTAGGTTTTCAAATTTTTTCTTTCGATTTTGGCGGCAACAAATTTTCTATTACGGCTCTTACCGCCTTTTGAATTTCAGGTGGCGTTAAAGTAAATTCATCACTCTCATTGTCTTCACTTGAACTCATTTTGTCAAATACAATTAGTTACCTACTTTTCAAAATCAATGACGTACAAAAAGCAACAGTAATTTTACATTCGGATTCGAATTTCGGCAAAATGTTCATTTGTTTTTATTTTTCTTAATAAACAGCTTTCTATTTGCAAGCCAGTTCTGTATTTAAATAATGCCTTGGATAAGTTAACTCCTTGGTTGCCATGGTTCGGAGTAAAAGATGGTTCCATTTTTAAATTACACGACAGATATGAGTTTACATAGTAATTTATTTGGCCGCTAAAACACGACAGATATGTATTTTCATACAACTTTTGCCGGCCGCTGCTCGCATATACAGCAATTCCGATTTATCTCGAAGAATGTTGTCAAAATAATGTTTAAATTTCCAAGCATGTTTGAGAAAAAATATTAACTTAAGGATGAAGAAATGTTAAACATTAAGGAACTACACCTAGCTTATTGTTACTATAAGATTTTTTTTTGTTATTGATGTTTCGGTTTCCAACAAAATTTGTTGTTGACTATACATTACTTTGACAGATTTATTGCAGTCATTTGCAAACAAATACAAAAGAAATCAGTCATTTGGGGAAAACGTTTTTCTGAGATAAGTATTCTCAAAATGTACTTATCAAAGAATAGTTGATTAAATTTAAATGATTAAATTTAGACATAACCCGCCGGAAGGAAAAAGTCGAACTGATATTTTCAGAGCAATGTTTTTACAATTTTGAAGTCGGTTTTTTAAATATAGTTTCTTTTTTATTAATTGCTTTTTAGTGTCTAGTAATAATATAGGATCAACCTAAATGAAAACTCATAAAAAAGCCGCACACAAATAAAAAATAATTAAAAACCTAGCCCCCTAGGACATGAACCATGAACCGATGACGTCACGATTCGTAATGTGACGTTTTGACAACGTTTAAATTCCCTGCGCTATTTTCTCACTCTTCAGTAATTAAAATTTAATAGTAAATGCTGTTAGTTTAAAGTAAGAAGAATTCTAAAGTAACAAAGATTTCAATTAATATATTTGCTCGATATAATAACATGCATATTCCCTATTGGGTGTGACATGAGAAAATAATTATGACCTTAAAAATCCTAAGATCTTGTCAAGAAAATGTTTAACTGTAATATTAATTGCAAACGCGTATTGATTACAAAATTATCCTTCTCTTGGTCGATTTACCTCGGTTTTGGTTGAGTGCTTGAATTAAATTTTGCAAGTTGACGTTTTCGAAAACAAGACACTAGAGCATCATCAATAAACAAACTAAACAATAAATAAATTAAAAAAAAAACAATAAACAATGTAAGACGGTTAGTAAATTGCCTTGTTTTTATTAATTTGTTTATTTATTTTATAATTCCATCCTTCCACGGATTTGTTTGTTCGACGACGCTCACCAAAGTTAAGCTACAACACATCTTCATTAATTTTTACTTCAACAATTTTTTTTCAAAATATTTCATAAATTTCTCTAGTCCATCATCATCTTCTAATGCTATTTCACTCTTTATATAATTCCAACCTGAAGAAATTTGTTCTTGAGCTACATAAGCAAGATAACTGCAGAGTAAGACTATTCTTCATAATCTTTATCTTTATAAATTCCCAATTCCTTTGATTTGCGTTTCAGACTATTGAAAATTTAAGTGGCAACCTTTTATTTCTTGAGCATTGTTAATTTCGTCTAAAGCAGCAATTATTCCCTCATCAAAATCAACCATTATTTTGTGAGGTTTGAAATTGAAATAATTGAAATAGTGTAAAATAAACTTGTTTGTTTTAATGTGTTATAAATGCATAAATCATTGGAATAATATTAGTACTATTGGTACTACTTCCAACATCGCCATGAAGGGTAAATAGCTGACGAAAAGGCGTCGGGTAACTTTTAAAGGTACGGTCCATAAAATTGTTTTAAAGATGGTACTGGCGTTTTGGCAGCGATATCGTAACCTTTTTCATTTATATTTTATCTAAAAAACATAATTAATAGGTTAATATTTATTTAATAGGTTAAGGTTAATATTTAAGTAATTTATTTATTTATTTACATGATGTTAGCAATATAAGCTTACAGTATACACCAAAACGCTTATATGTTATATGTTACAGATTACAATGTCAATAGATGAATTAAAATTAGAAAGACAAATAAATTAGAAATCAATTTACAATTCATCAAAGTATTATTAAATAAATAATGCAATGAAAACAATTAATGCAGTATGACGTTACTTTAAATATTTTCTTTGACGCCATTATCATGTATAAGCAGCCAATATTTCCTTATTAAAGAGGTTTTTATTAACTAGATAAGAGAAGTATTGAATGTAATATTATCTTACTAATGTTATAAAATTATAATGTTATAAAATATTTTATGATGTCTGAACGGTTTTTTGTTGGTTATTTTTGTTTTTTATTAATTTACTAACTTAGTTATAGATGTTATGATGTAAATACTTATTTACATAACAACAAATATGTGTGTGGGATTTTAGTAAGCGAAACCAAAGAAATTTTAGAAAAAACTATTTGATTTATTAACTTTAATTCTTACAAAATGCACCGTACGTCTTATCATCTTAGCTCTTAGTCCCGACCCCTAACGTACATTTTTGGAACTTATTCTAACTTAAATCTACTTGCTCTTTCATACACATTCATACTTGGTATCTTGCTATTCCTTTCACACTTTCCTACGTTGTTCTACGCTACCTTACACGCATCCTACAATCGGCCGTCCTACAAACTAGTCTGCGCCTAGACTTACATAACAATAAAAACATAGACTCTTTACTCTAAGAACACAATTTTACACAAATATTTTCTAAAATAGTTAAGAGATTCAGATCTCTACATAACAGCATATAAAATGAAGAAACTCTGTGTAGCTTTACATGACTAGAAGCTACCTTAAACATAATCTTATATTTCTAGCATGGGTGTAGAAATAAATGCATCATAACACAAATAAAACACAAAATAAAAACATACCATGCAAACATTCACAGGGGTGAGGCCATCGTTTCATGTAGCCACATGAGGTTGTGGTATACCTTGGACCTTCTGCAGAGTCATAGAGCTTCTGCACTTGGTAGCGATCTCTCCCTGTAGCCTTTATCACTTTATAGGGCCCTAGGTACTTTGGCTTGAGTTTCATGCCCACACCAAACTGGGTTCGTTTTATTACGACTCTATCGCCTTTGTTATATATTGTGCTCTCCTTCCTCTACTTGTTGTAAGTGCGCTTATTTTCTTCTTGTAGTTCTAGTTTGCTTTTCTTCTATATTCTTTTTCACTAGCCAACATAAAGCTGTCTCTATTCTCCTGTTGTAATAGTTCATAAATCTTATTATCTTCTTTCAATTTCATCTTGTTACCAATAACAACTCAAATGGAGAGGTGTTAATGCTCCGTTGGTAGGTACTATTAATGCATCTTTGCACGCTACTTACATGACGATACCAGAGTGTTGGATTTTCTATGCTAAGCTTTATTAACACTGAGATAATGATACGATAGATTCTCTCGACCTAGCCATTTGACCTTGGCACGCCAGTAGTGATCTTGATGTGCAGTACTCGTCAAACAGTGCTCTAGTGAAGGCTGTACCTCTATCTGTGATTATTCTAACTGGATTTCCAAATGTTTGCTGATGTATTTGTAACTTATTTATCGTTTCTGCACTCGTCGTAGACTTGGTTGGGAAAAGCCATACAAATTTGGTGAAAGCATTCACCATAGTATGTGGTTATACAGTTTCTTACTTTCTGTCATTGGGCCAATGTGGCCCAAATGGAGTATCTTCCTTCTCGATGGGATTGAGCCAACCTTCTTGTTTGCCCGTCTTCCTTTCTGCTAAAAGGCAAGGTATGCAGGTCAAAATAAACTCCTCTATCTTTTTATTTAAATTCTTTATCTAATAATCTTTTTCAATCAGCTCTAGCATTTTCTTTTATTCCGAAATGCCCATATTCATGGACTCTCTTAAAAATTTCGTTTTCTAATGTTTTAGAAATCACTAGATTCTTTTGCTCGCCTTTGTAGAGCAAACTGTTTTCCAAGAAATAATCTTTGTAACTCACATTGTTTTGCAGTATGTCCATGATGGCCTTGAGTCCTTCATCACTGGCTTGGCCATCTCTTATCTTGTCTTGGGGTGTTTATTAGCACAGCGACTTATGGGTTTCTACTGAGTGCATCAACATGCTGCATCTTGGACCCTTCTCGGTGCTCAGTTACAAAGTCGTACTCTTGTAGCAGTAAAATCCACCTTGCTACTCTCGTTGACATGGCCAACTCCTTCTTGTTCAAGGTCATCTGAAATGCTTTACAGTCAGTCACAATTTTAAAATGTTTTCCATACAAATAACATCGAAATTTCTTGATAGCTTCTATAATAGCCAATGCTTCAAGGTCATAACTAGTATATCGGGACTTCGCTGGACTAGTTTTCCTACTCAGGTAAAACACTGGATGCAATTGTTCGTCCTCTGTGCTCCTCTGTAATAATATTGCAGAGTATGCCACGCTTGATGCATCAGTATGTACCTCTGTCGGTAGATTCGGGTTATATAACTTCAAGACTGTTTGACTAGCAAGTTTATTCTTCAACTCTTGGAAACCACTTTTACAGTTTTCATGCTATACAAAATTATTATCTTTCTTTAGCAAATCAGTTAAAGGCTTTGTAATCAATGCAAAATCTCTTATGTACTTTCGAAAGTACGATGTTAGCCCCATGAAACTATGCAATTGTTTCAGATTATTAGGCTCTGGAAATCTTACCACCGCATCCGTCTTTTCAGGTGATGGTCTAACTTCCCCTTCTTCAATGATATGGCCCAAATATTCCACTCGTCTTTGCACTAATTGGGACTTCTTCCAATTGATTTGCAGCCCATACTGTGATGCCACTTCCAATACTTCTGTCAGCCTGGTTACAGCTTCCTTCTCATTGACAGTTGGAATTATTATATCATCAATGAAAATAATAACTACAGCTTTCGCAATCAGCTCCCTGTAAATTATTGTTATAAATCTAGTAAAGACCTTGGAACATATTGAGAGATCGAAGGGGGCTCTCAAGAACTCGTTCTGTTCCGTTGGGGTTCAGAAAAGCAGTATAACCTACAGATCCTTCGTCAACTGGCAAATGAAAATATTCAATTTTAAGATCCAAAGTACTAAAAACCTTAACTCCAGTGAGCTTATCAATGTGATCCTCTATCACTGGCAAAGGATACTCATCCTTAAGAATCTTCTGATTTAATCTCCTGTAGTCTACACACACTCGTATATTACCGTCCTTCTTTCTGACCAGCACTAAAGGACGAGTATATTCAGAGTGGCTTACCAATTAATATTTCTGCATTACCTTCAACGTCGTGCACCCATCTGGTCACCAAATAACTTTTATATTGACCATTAAACTTGGGGATAAGGCGCTCCGTCATGTGCAACATGGCACCGCTTTGCGTTGACTGTTCATGTGCATCTTCAAAATCTTGTTGTCGGCTGCTGCGCCTGGAACCCTTCGTCATAGTTCACTCGCATAGGTATTTTATTCGCAGGATTGCTCGACGGCTGTCGTAGTTTCGTCTTAACGTCTTTATTTCGCCGTTCCGCTGAATCACCTTCGTTGACCTTCAAACCGGCAGTTATTTCTAAACGTCTTTGTCGTCTTCGTTTCGTTCAGTTTCACTTTTATTTATTTCTTTTTATTTATTTATGTAATATTTTGTGATACATAGGTATTACAAAAGATCTTAATATTAAATATCAGTGCACTATGTCCTACCATTAAACATGGTGTACAAATTAAATTTAAAGTATGGTTTGTTTTGGACTTAAAGAATATGGTTAGTAGCTACATATCAATCATTCAATTATTGATTTATTTCTATCACAATTCATAATTATTAATAACTTTTATCTGACTTTATTCATATTTTTAACATGTCTTATTTAAAGTCATGAGAAATTATAATAATAGAAGGTTTGAATATCAAAGTAATATCCCGGACGAGCCCTCAAAATTTGTGGGATTTTAGTAAGCGAAACTACAGAAATTTTAGAAAAAACTATTTAATTTATTAACTTAAATTATTACAAAATGCACCGTACGTCTTATCTGTATGAGTCAAGTGGCGTGAGGTATTTTTTTACGTGCAGGAATTCCCTACGGATACTTCCGGAGGGGGAGGTTATGTCGGACTCGAACCGACTAAACCGCACGCCGTCTGTGGGTCGATGTGCTAGGCCGAAGGTGAGGTTGTCTTGCGACATATCTCCCGGCTGACCCAGGGCCATTCCTCTCGGTCTGGCCCTCCTCGGGAGGGGTGACCACGCGGTCCCCGACTCGCCCCCGGTATGGGGGTGCGCGCATCGTCCTGCGATGCGTGCCGCCGCCGTAGCCTGCTTCTGCTAGGGTGACGGGTGGCTCCACAGAAGATTTACAAGAAAATCTTAAATGTGAGAGTACCTAATGTGAAAGAAGACAGACAAGTGATATGTATAAGAAATATGAAGAAAATCTTGAATGAAAAAGAGGTAATGAAAGGTAGGTACAGACCGAGAAGAATGGTGCCTAACTATGGAAGAAGAGTAAAAATCATTTCAAGAAAATAGTGCATGGGTCTTAGTGAACAAACCTATATAGTGATGGCTATGTATTGCAGTGTAAATGTATCTATAACAAAAAGTTAAATAGTGATAATTCAGTGAGATATAGAGCAAGACTTGTGGTTATTGGTTTTCCTTTGTTCGGTGGAAACTATGTCCTGTTCTAAGTATGTTTCAATAAATTGTTGTTTGCTATTAGCGTTAACTTAGACCTAAATATAACTCACTTGGATGTGACTATTACATTCCTCAACAGCCATATCGATGAATGTGTTTTGTATGTAAAAATCTCAGCATTTTAAATTTAATGATAAAACTTAAGTTTTAAAGTTAAATAAAGTTATTTATAATCTCAAGCAGTCTGCTAGATCATAGAGGTAGCTGAATCATAAAGGTAGATGATTGTTGGAAAAAGAAAGGTTATATAATAAAGATAGATGGCGCTCGCTGTCGAGTTAACATCGGCTCTGTGTTGAAAAAAGCTTTAAAATTATTAATACAAACTTTCTAGTGATTCATTACCGTAAAAAGTATTATTTAGTGACAATAAACCTGCCATATCGTTATCATAGCAATACATTCAGTGAAATTAGGTAATTGAAGTGATAAACAATTTCAAGTTCAACATCGGCAATAAACAAAAACAATAAACTTAAATATAGAACAAAGACTGTAAAACAATACATAAACGTTAAAACTATAATAATACCGTACAGTAACAGTGAATATAGTGCAAAATAATTATTAAACAAACAAAAACTCATATAGTGACCGTTATTTTATTTAAAAATCAGTGACGTTCTTGGTAATAAGAAATTGGACTTTGAACCTATCCGCTGGCGCTCCTAGTAACAAAAAACAGTATTATAACCACTGCACAGTGTTCGGAGGCAAGCACTTACTAATTTTCAACTACACATTTAATGTGCATTTCGTCGAGTGGTTTGCACTGCAGCTTTCGTGTTGGTCTATGTTTGGTGTGGCGCGAGTTCGCACCCAGCATTTTTAAGAATTTCTTTTTCCAATTGTTTCTGTTATTATAAGGACGGTGAGAACTGAGAACATTGGAAACAATCAATTTCTGCAAGGATAAATTATTGTATCTATTGTAGTAATTGTTACGTGCTGCTTGAATTATATAAGTGTCCCGTAAAGCGCCATCTAGCGAGGAATAATAAGACTAAAAGTAGCACGAGTCATTAATAGGAATAGCAGGTACGTGTTTGCTGCTGATATCTGACAGGGACAAAAAAAAAGGCAGTTAATATAAATGGATACCATGGACGATCAAAATGTAACATTTAGACCAATCAGGCATCAACGTACAAACTCGCTAAGCGATGATTCCATTTTAACATCTCCACTTTTTGAAACCACTGTAATGAGTCTACCGAACACACCTCAAAAAGAGAAAGCATTAATGTTAGAACTCAAAGAAAAAATTATGGATCTTACTATTCAGCTGGCGAGTGCCCACACAGAAATTGAGGTTCTCAACAGTGAAAACTGTGCTCTTAAATCGGACCTAGAAAAATCAACCAAACTAATACGCACTTACAAGCAGATGTCTCTCTCAGATAGCTCATATACCTCACCAATGTCATGTCGCTGTAATAAACGTAAAAGATACTCTTCTACACCATTAAAACTTCAAGCAGAGGCACAGAAGTCCGGTACCAGTCAGTCTAGTACAAACCAGTCTCCAAGAAAAGGCTCTGCCACTCCCATACAACCCGCCTTAAAAGATCTCAATTTACTTGGAACATCAACTTTACCAATGTCGTCTTGTAATGTTACCAAAAAGCCTAAAGAGATTACGACCCGTCACCCTAGCAGAAGCAGGCCACGGCGGCGGCGCGCATCGTAGGACGATGCGCGCCTCCCCACACCGGGGTTGAGTCGGGGACGGCGTGGTCCCCACCTCCCGAGGAGGGCCAGACCGAAAGGGATGGCCCTGGGTCAGCCGGGGTGCGAGGGATATGTCGCAAGACAACCTCACCTTCGGCCTAGCACCACGACCCACAGACGGCGTGCGGTTTAGTCGGTTCGAGTCCGACATAACCTACCCCTCCGGCTCCGGAGGGGCGGGTATCCGTGGGGATTTCCCGCACGTAAAAAAAAAAAAAAAAAAAAAAAAAAATGCCACAAAAACAGCTTAACAACAATACATCTATGAAACCAAGACAAAGAATTATAGTGATTGCAGATGATCAGGGACGACATATTCAGCATACGCTACAACGTCTCATTGGTGATCGTTTTTTGGTGACCTGCTTCTGGAAGGCTGGGGCTACACTACAAGATGTGTTGGCGTCAGAACGTACAGAAGTAAACTTACTAACTAATAAGGACTATGTTATTGTTTTAGGTGGTACTAACGATAGATCCCCATGTATTCTTCGTATATGCATAAGCAACTTTATGTGTATGGCGAGAAATACAAATGTACTATTTTGTGAAATTTCATTTAACAATTTTTTAAGAGAAACAAAGTTAAACTACGAAATTAAGTTGTTATGCTTTAAATTTAGTAATGTGACATATATAAACATGGGCTACAGCTCTGCGATACCTCGAAGTGGTATCTTTGCTCGCCACACTTGTCAAATACTCTTGAGAGAGTTACTGCGTATAAATTATCGTGTGCAATATAGAAACTCAGACGTCAGTACAAACAGGCCTACATTGGTAGATAAATCCACCCAGACAGTGGAGGTAAAATCGTCTGTTGTATGTCCTAGTGATATAAACCGGGACGAAATAAACATATCTTATCAATCCATCGGGAACCCATTAACTACGCCAGACACTAATAATACGTTTTTTGCCAATAAAACTATTAACATCATTCACCAAAATATTGATGGGCTTATAAGCAAATTAGATCTGCTGAGCGTACACCTTGCAAATTTGTCAGATGATAATGTAGATATAGATATTATATGCATAACTGAACACAATCTGATTAGGCAAGACATATCTCTAGTAAATATGCCATCTTTTACCATCGCCTCTACGTGTGTAAGAAATACTAGGTATGGTGGTTCTTGCATACTTTTGCGTAATTGCCACAAATTTAAAGTACTAGAAAATATTCACAAGTTTCAAATAAAAAATATAATGGAGTGTAGCGGTATTGAACTCAATGACTATGATATTTATGTAATATGCATATACAGATCACCCAGTCACATTTCTGAGGACTACGACCTTTTCTTCTCGAGTCTTGGTAATCTTTTGCAACACCTGTGTCTAAAAAAGAAAATCGTAATATGTGGGGACATTAATATAGATACTTTAAAAAGAAATAAGAACTCATTAACCCATATACATTTACTAGCAACATTCAACCTTAAATGTATTATAGAATCCCCAACACGGTTAATATCTGGTACTCGTATTGATCATGTTATCATTAATAATATTAAGGGGTGTAAAAGCAATATCTACGACTTTGGTCTATCAGATCACACAGCACAGCTATTACAGTATCCAATTAAAAAGATTTGTAATGCTGAAAAGTCTTGGAATGTTAAAAAAAAGAGATTATAGTAAAGACAATATGAATACATTTCAAAAATTCGTTAGTTCCCTATCTTTTCACGACGTATACAGCAATGATGATGCTGAAACGTCGTTTAATAATTTTTACGACATGTTTTTTGTTATACGAGTTGTGCTTTCCTATCATATCAATTAAAAAAACTATTAAACGAAGGCAAAAATGGCTCAGTAAAGGCATTAAGATGTGTTCGAAAAGGAAATGCCATTTATTATGGCAATATAGAAAAAGTAAAAGTAAATCAGATAAATTAAAATTTAAAACTTATTTAGCTAAGCTGAAAAAAAAATATTGCATTAACTAAAAAATCGCAAAACAATTACTATATTAAAAATAGTAAAAATAAACCCAAGGCTATTTGGAATGTTATCAATAATTAAAAGCCTGAAATTCCCAAGGACTCAATTACGCGTCTAAAAATAGATGGTAAAGTGATAACTGACCCATTAGACATAGCCCAAAACATTAACAAATTTTTCATTAATCAAATCAAATCATTAAAATCTATAAAAATGAAATATTAGATAATAATTCACCTTTAAACAATAATTTGACATTTAACAGTAATGTGACATTAAATAGTAATAGGACATCAATAAATAACTTGACATTAAATAATAACCAAACATTCAGAAATAGTGTGACATATAGTAAAACTTTGACATTTTGCAATAACCATAATTCAATTTTTATGAATCCTACGACGGCATATGACATTGACCGAATAATCACTACGCTTAAGAACACAGCCTGTTGAGCTGAGCATGTTAGTAAAACTATTTCACCGGTATTGTCTCACATTTTCAACTATTGTTAAACCACTTTTTAAAAAACAAGATCGTGAGGATATGGCATGTTATAGACCAATAGCTCTGATACCAGTAATATATAAGATATTGGAAAAGATTATATATGAGGCACTTTACAAATATTTAGAAAAATATAATATAATTACGGATGCACAGACGGGTTTTAGAAGAAATATGACTATAAATAAAGCCATTTATAAACTTATCAGTGACGTCATGGTTCATATAGACAATAAAACACCAGTTTGTGCCCTTTTTATGGATATCAGTAAAGCCTTTGACTGTGTAGACTACAAAATTCTAAAAACTAAATTGGATAGGTGTGGCATTAGAGGTAAAGTGTTGGATATTATTATGTCTTTCCTAAACAATAGAAAACAAGCTACATCCATTAACCAAATATGTGAGTCAAAAAGAATAGAAATAACTTATACTTCGGACTATGAACCTGTAGAATATGGAGTCCCACAAGGCAGTGTGCTGGGTCCCTTATTATTTCTAGTTTACATTCACGATTTTCCTAAATCAGTCACTGTGCCAATGATTTTGTTTGCAGATGATAGCACTATAATATTCTCAAATAAAAATCATAAAATACTTAAAGACACCTTAAATGATACACTTTGTGACGTAGTTGATTGGCTGAGATCGAATAACCTTACAGTTAACTTCACTAAGACCACTATAATGGTGTTTAGAAATAGAATCAGACCGCCAATTGACGTAGCAATTGACTACGCGGGTACAAATATAAAAGAAGTGGACACGACAAAGTTTCTAGGCTTAACGATCGATTGAAACCTTAGTTGGAAACCACATATTGATAATGTTTGCACTAAGTTATATCAAATTTCGTACGCTCTATACATGCTGGCAAAATCCGTAGACTTAACTACTTTAGTGACCGCATACCATGCCTACGCGGAATCGGTAATACGCTACGGCATAATATTTTGGGGTAACTCCACGGACTGGGAAATGGTCTTCAAAGCCCAAAAGCGATGTATCAGATCCGTTTGTAAAATCACAAAAACTGATAGCTGCAAACCACATTTCATTAATTTAAAGCTATTAATCGTCCCAAGCCTATATATCATGGAGGTGGCTTCATTTGTCAAAGGAAATAAGCGGATGTTTGAACATCTCTGTGACACTCGTCATCAACATAAGATAAAAATAATTCAAAATAAGTCTACTCTAATGAATAAAAGTATCTTATGTATGACGTCAAGGATCTTCAATAAACTGCCAACTGAATTGTGCTGCACCGATAATTTGTACAAATTTAAAAATAAGTTGAAGAATATTTTGGTACAAAAGGCATACTATAGTGTGCAAGAATATTTAGATGACAAGTGTATGTAATGTCTGACAAAATTTTAAATTTATTTCGTTGTGACATTATGATATTATTTACTGCTTATTGACATAATAACCATTATATAAATCGAAATTTTATTCATTATGACATTACATATTTATTGACATTGTTATTAATTTTATGAAAATTGGATTTATTGTATTTTTTTTTTCTATTCGTTATAACTAGGGCCCGGATTAATATGTAAATACATATATTTAATTTACACGATTTTTGGTCTCGAATGTGTTCTCTACATAGATTATCATATATAGATTGCGGAAAAGTAATTTTTATTTTCCATATTTTTCCATATTTCATGATTAAATCCATATTTTACAAGAAAATATCACAATCATCCATATTTTCGATTTTTATATCATAGAACATGAGTTAGTTCACAAAAAATTATATAAATTTACGTGTTTGCATTCTCGCCATCACATGGCCGCGCGTGTTTCATTTCTCCTGCGCATTATTTATTCGTCGTACTTAGATTTTTGATTCTCTAACTTCAATTATTCCACATTATGTGCACCCGCGCTACGGTACTGCTAGCGAGCGCGCGCGGCGCGGCGGCGGTGCAGCGGCGCCGATAGGCCAATACGGGCAGTGCGCGGGAGGACAGGCCCCGCACTGACATTGACAGACGACAGTAAGCCAGCGATTGCCAACGACGAGTGACGTTTGTGCTGTGAAGCTTGCGCGTCTTTTTATTTTTACGTACTCAAGTAACCTATCACTACTGTCTAGAAACATATCAGTTTAATTTCAAAATGCCTAAGGATAAACAACCTTTGCGTTTCAAATTGGAAAAATACATCGAAGATTTCCCAAGCCAATCGCTAAGTACAGACGGAAAAGTACTATATTGTCATGCCTGTGAAAAGTCTATATCTACTGAGCAGCGTTTTTTAATATCGCAACATGTATCTACTGCAAAACATACGGCAAATATTGCAAGGAAGAATAAATTCAAGCAACAATTTTTTTCTGACGCAATAGCAAGTACTTCTCAAAGTTGTACTTTTTCAAGGGAATTGTGTTACGCTATGATCTGTGCTGACATACCTTTATGGAAATTAAACAATCCGACTTATAAAAAATTCCTAGAGAAATACTCAGGCAAAAGAATTCCCGATGAATCCACTCTAAGAAAAAAATACGTAACCAGTATTTATGAAGATTGTTTAGCTAGAATTCGGGAAGATATAAAAGATGGCCCAATATGGGTTGCAATTGATGAAACTACAGACACTCAGGGACGTTGCATTGGCAACGTGATTGTCGGACGTCTATTTGAAGATAGACCTAGCAAATCCTATTTATTGGCGTGTGAAGAACTTCCTAAGTGTAACCACCAGACATCAGCAAAGCTATTCAACGATGCTATGAGTGTTTTGTGGCCTAGTGGAGTTAAACATGAACAAGTTTTCATAATACTTACTGATGCAGCTCCTTACATGGTGAAAGCTGCAGATGCACTTAAAGTGTTATATACGAAAATGATACACGTAACATGCTTGGCACATGGTGTAAATAGGTTAGCCGAATGCATAAGGTTCCAATTTAAAAACGTTGACAGTTTGGTATCAAAGGTGAAGAAAATATTTCTAAAAGCACCGAGCAGGATATCAAAATTTAAAGAGCTGTATCCCGGAATACCTTTGCCTCCAGAGCCAGTGCTGACGCGCTGGGGTACATGGCTGACAGCGGTAGAATACTACGCCGAGTATTTTAATGAAATCAGAACAATTATTTCTCAATTGGATGACGATTCTGCAAGTATTTTAGCTTCAAAAGAACTTCTTGAAGATTCTTCTCTTTTTAATGATTTGGCCTATATAAAAAGCAATTATTGTTTTTTATCTTACAAGATACAAGCACTAGAAAATCCTTCAACACCGCTAAATGATAATTTGAAAATTATTGAAGAAATAGAAAAAAAAGTTTCTGAAACTGAAGGCCCTGTTGCTGAAATAGCTAAACATAAACTAAAGTATATTTTAGACAAAAATAAAGGATTTGATACCCTAAAAACAATTAATAAAGTTCTGTGCGGAAGTTTTGAGGGTACTGCAAACTTGCCTTACACAATTACGGAACTAGGCGTCTTCAAGTACGCTCCCATTACGTCATGTGACGTGGAAAGATCTTTCAGCCAATATAAGGCTATATTTAGACCAAATCGACAGGGTTTTAATTTTGATAATTTAAAAAAGCATGTGATTATCTACTGCAATCAATTTAATAAGACAAATTTAGTTGAAGATGAATAAAACTTAATTTTTTTTATTCAAATTACTTAAACACTTCGCAATCTTTTTTTATTTTTTTAATGTATCTGTTACTGTAGGTAATTTGTCACAATAAATAATGTTTAATATGGAATGTATTCTTATTTTATACTCCATATTTTTTCCATATTTTAATTTTTTTGGTCCATATTATATGTACATATTTAGCATTTTTTAATACATATTTATCCGTGCCCTAGTTATAACTCAATTGTATTATGTTTCAATCTTATTAATTGTGACATTGATTATGGTGTGTTTTTGTTGTTTATTGACATTGTTATTAATCACTTAATTGAATTAATTATGAAAGTTGAAATGATTGTGTAAATTTGAATGTAGTTCATTGTGTTATTTAAGTACCTATATTTGCATGTTTTGAGGCGGAATTTGGCTGTTCAAAAAATATTTCCTGTAAACACCTTAATGTACCCGTTTTCGCAAATAAATGATAATGATATGATGATATGATATGATATAAAATCTGTTTAGGAACCATGTTTATTGTAAAATCATCTGGCAATTTTGAAACTCTAACTGTTATAATGAAGTAGATCACCTTCAAGAGAAATAGTTACTAAAGTTTCATATGGTGTACTATGTGTATAAAGTTAAATTTATAAATAAATAAAATAAAAATGTTCTAATGACTTAGCAACTCCTATGGAAGTTAATTTTAAACTTAGTAAAGACAATAATAATTGGTATTGTAAGTTTACACATCAACAATTAATAGAAGGCTTAATGTTTTGCATTTTATAATGACACTCATTGTAAACATGCAAAAAGAGTTTTAAAGCTGTTCAAAATCTTATGGTTTTATGTTTGTTAATAGTTATATATATAATAGCTCTGATATTGTTGGTTTTGTTGATGCTGATTGGACATCTGATGTTGTATTCAGGATGTGTAATATCTCATGAAAGTATGAAACAGACAGTACAGACGGTAGCCTTGTCAAGCACAGGGCCAACATGGCTATGTGTGAAGTGTTTGAATTAGTTTGTAGAGACAACAAGGTGCCAATTACATTATTTAATGGTAACCAAAGTGCACAGAAACCTTCAGAAAATTGTATGTGCCACTGTACTGTACCTACCGATGTAAGGCTTCATTTTTTTGAGAAGCAGTTGCTAAGAATTTAATTAAAATTGTTTATTTAAGAATATCTCAAATTCTGAACATGCTGATGTGTTCACTAAAAGTCTTTGTAAAGTACCTAAGGTAAAAGCACCAATGATAGACACTGACCCAATAGTGGACACTTTCGAAAAAATACCTTTATTGTAAAAAAGTAACTATTTTGTTTACATGACTGTTTAACTAAAAGACATCTAATGACCTAAATAACACATGTTCAAAAATTTGCAACACTATTGTAAGTAAATATTAAATTGGCGCCAGTTGTTTCTTAAGAAATTTGTTAAGAGGGGTAATTTTATTTGTGTTTGCGACCATGTATATAATAATTGTATTTAAATAAAAATATGCTGCTTGTAATTTTATAGAGTGAAGTTTGATTTGTCCTTAAAGTGTCTACCATTGGTGCTTTTACCTTAAAGCATTTCAATTTTATGCAGGAATTAGGCATAGCACCTAAAGTTAAAGTAGGTATTATCAATTTATCATAGGCATATATACCTACTACATAGGTACCTACTTAGTGATCATTTAGTGCAATTCTTTTCTGATTCTCTTATTAGATTATTTTGCTAAGTGGTGAAGTAGAAATATAAAAAAAATACTAATAAGTATATTTAAATAATGTTAACGAATGAACAATTTAAATAAATGGCTGTTTTGTTTAACTCACTTTGTGTTTTAATAGGTCAAATGTAAAGGTTTGTGAGCTACAGTATAAACTTTGTTTAACAGCCCTGAATCCTTAGTACCAAGTAAAATGTATGGCTACTCGGTACCTACAGTACTCCTTCTCCCGCCATTTCGCTCACCTCGCACGATTGCTCTGTCTAGATGGCTTCGTCGACAGGCTGTGCTTTTATCTCCTATTTTAACCCATTGGTAGTGAAATTTTCAAAAATTATTTCTAGGTTTCCAAATAGTAGTATTTGGGTAACTACATTTTCCTTTGGAACCATCTGCAGAAAGTAGATCTTTGCAACGCTTCAGGAGTAGGAGGATCTAAAGTCGTAATGTATCAATAAATATATTTTTATGAGGTAGGTACTTTATGGAAGAAAATAGAAAGCCAAGCGCATTTTAAATTTATTTCAAATTGTCATGTTTACTTTCGCTGATATGGCAATTTTGGCTGTAAAGTTAACTCCACTTTGAATCAATGCAACGATGCGCCCACTGTGCTGCCACTACGACATGTCTCATATAATATTATCCCACTTAACAGGTCACCGCGCTTATGTCTATGACAGTGCTATCGCTATGGACTCGTTACCGTCATCGTCTTAAACATAACTTAGCAGAATCGGGGGCCTGATGTACAGGCGGAAAAAGTACCAAATTTACCTACGAATCCTCCTCAAGGATTTAGTCGTCATGTGAGATTTAGGAATCCCCAAGGAAATGACACTCAACAATCTCCATCACCATCAGGCCCGCGTGACGAAGGAGATAATTTTCGTATTCCGAGGTATAATTAAAGACCTCGGAACAATACTAACACCAACGTTTTCACCAGTAACCCAAATTCATCGGGCTCCAACAATCAGGTTACTCCAAACACGGGCCGACAGTTTTTCCGAAGAGGACTCGGGAGGAGAATGTAAGGAGCGTGGAGCTCTCCAAGTCCTTGAGCGCAGATCAGCTCCACGACATGGACAACTTTTTGGGTCAGTTTACTCCGTTCATTATAGTTTCAATTAATAATGTTGACATCGAAGCCTTACTTGATACTAGAGCGACTATGAATGCTATTAGTGGAGCTCTAGCTAAAAAATTGAACCTACAAATTAATCCGTCAATCATCATTGACGCACATCACAAGTATTACTAGTTCAACTGCAACTATCTGCGGCGAAGTCAAAGTGAACGTGATTGTAGCGAACATTGTAGTTAAAGTGAATTTCATTGTTATAAATGACATCGAATTAGATTTAGTTTTAGGTCAATCATTCATGTTTGCTAATGCTGTGTTAATTGATTTCAGAGAAAACTGTATGGTTGAAAAGCTTCAAAATAAATTGGACGCATAGATGCAAGATCAATACCGTGAATAAGGTTTCAAATTGCACAACGTTGAATATTATAAACACAAATGACATGTTATTTCATTATAAAGTAATAAATGAAACCAATGATGATTACCACAAACTAAATTTCAACGAAGTGGTAGCCGATAAATCAGAAGAATTCAAGAAATTAATCCATAAAAATCTCCCAACGTCCAAAAAGAACCGTTTGTTGAGAACAATGCTAGACTATGAAGATAGATTTGCATTCGACAATGGAAGCATAGGCATTAATAGATGCACATTAACAGAGGTAAGGATACCCACAACAGATGAAATACCTGTACATTCAGCTCCTTACAGATTAGCTGCGAAACAATTAGAAATTGTGAATGATCAAATAGAAGAGATGCTCCGGAATGGAGTAATTATACATTTACAAAGTGCTTACGCATCGCCCATCGTTTTGGTGAAAAAACCAGACAATTCATATCGTTTCTGTGTCGACTATAGAAGATTAAACAAGAAGGTCATAATAGACTCTTACCCATTACCTAGAATCGATGATATAATAAATTATTTGTCCAAAGCTAAGTTTTTCGCAGATATAGATCTCATATCGGGGTACTGGCTGTTACCTCTAGCCGAGGAGGACAAGCACAAGACAAAGTTCGTGCTGCCGTTCGGGCTTGTCAAATCCGTGGCGGCGTTTCAACGCACAATGGACCAGGTTTTAGCTGGAATTAAGTACAAAAATGCAATAGTTTATTCACAATATAATTGTCTATGGAAAAACCTATGAAGAGTTCCTAGAAGCATTACGAGAGATATTAGGAAGATTGAGGGTAGCTAATCTCACGGTGAAACGTTCAAAATGCAAATTCGACTTTCAAGAAATCACTGTTCTAGGATACGTATTCAATACGGAAGGAATAAGACCAGATCCAAAGAATTTAGAAGCTGTAAAGAATTTGAAACCGCCCAAGAATGCTAAGCAGGTAAAGTCCATTCTAGGACTATTTAGTTACTATCGAAAATTTAGCTCAGATTGCAGTACCTCTAACGGGACTACTTAAGAAGAAAGCACCCTTCAAGTGGACGAATATTGAACAAGAAGCATTCGAAAACATAGTCGAAACCTTAACTAATCCACCTATACTACAATATTATTCTAGCGAAAAAAATATTATAACAAGACTATTTGTAGATGCGTCAGGATATGAACTAGGAGCATGCCTCATACCTCATGCCTTTGCATTACAGCCCATAGCATACGATTCAAGGAAATTGTCTGATGAAAAATCAAGATACTCGACGACTGAAAAGGAATGTTTAGCTCTAATATGGGCGCTCAAATTTTTCAGACATTATTCATGGAGAATTAAGTTCCAAGTGGTCACAGATCATAAAGCTCTAGTGTGGTTAAAACAAACTAAAGACAAACAGCAAAATAGCCAGATGGGCTTTGGCAATACAAGATATAGATTTCGATATCGTACATTGTTCTGGCAAGAACAATATTGTTGCGGACTACCTCAGTCGTAACCCATTGAAGACTGAAGATGAAAATATAAATATATCAGTAACAGACGAGGTAAAAATGTATAGCATCAGCACTGATACATTGGTATCGAAGCAATGCACAGGCCTATTTTGTAGGCGGATAAGGAATATTTTGTCGGATAATAATGTAACAAACTATAAAGAATTTTTATTAAGAGCTAACAAATTAGTGAAAGAAGTTTTAAAAAACGGATTAAGAAAGTATGTCGTCGTGTTGCCGAAGGAACTGTTGAAGACGACCCTCGAAGAACTGCATGATCATCCGTGGTCTGGTGGTCACTTCGGTATCGCGAATACATTGTCAAAGTTCTGTAACCGATTTTTCTTACCCAAAGCTGAAAATGAGATAGAAAAATATATTAGAAGTTGTCTAACATGCCAAAAAAGAAAGAAGTTTAGACAACGAGCCCCTTTGAATCCGATTTCTACTGAATGTTTGTTGGAAAGAGTGGGAATGGACATTCTCGGACCATTTACCAAATCCAATAGAGAGAATAAATATATTCTAGTGGCATTTGTAAACCTTTACCCAGGGTCACAGCTCAAGAAGTATGTGAATTCGTTACCGACGAGATTATATGCAAGCTAGGAAGTGTGAAGAACATTATTACGGACAGAGGTTCAGTATTTACATCAAACTTACTCAAGGAAACAGCTGTTTTCTTCGAGATCAAGCTACGTCATACTACGGCTTTCAAAGCGTCATCAAACGGCCTTTGCGAGAACTTCAATGCTTCACTGATACAAATGCTGTCCATGTACGTGTCAGCTGACCAGAAGAATTGGTGCAGTTTTGTCAATATGGTAATATTTGCATATAATGCCACGAATATGTCTCCTTATATGTTGCTGTTTGCACGCGAGAGTTCGAATCCTAGTGAACTTTGAAATCTCTTTTTGCTGTTGGAAATTACAAATTAAACGTTACTCTGCCGCCCATATCCAGTAATAATTAAATAAAGCTGTTATCATATTAAATATTTTTCACTAATTAATAAATATGTCAACGAAAGGAACGCAGTCACCAATAGTGCAAACCAATGAACCTAACTTACCCAAAAACTCAGAAGATGCACCTAGTGTCTCACAAAGATTTAAAAGAAAACTAGAGCAGGGTGACGATAGGATGGATGAACTGAGGTCCATGTTTGCGACTTTCAAAGAAAAGCAGAATAGGAAATATAACACATTAATGGAGACTATAAATGAAATCAAAGAACAGAACGAGGATATGCTCTATCCTCGTCCATCACATTTTTCTCCCAAATGTATGACGAACTAAATAAAAAATTGAAGGACTTGGAAACCAAAAATAGTGAAAATAGATTACACATACAAAATTTAGAAGAAAAAATCGAGTTTCTGGAGAAATCTAGTAAGTGTACTAGTCTTGAGTGTCGAAATATACCAACAGGAAAAAATGAAGCAAGGGATGGGTTATGCGATCTGATTCTAACCCTAGGCAAAACTTTGAACGTTCCTTTAGAAAAACAAGATATTCAGGATGTATATCGTTCATCAACAAAAAGTTCTTCAGACAAACCACTTATAGTTCATTTTACCACACTTTTGAAAAAGGAGAAATTTTTGGATTCACTTAAGTCTTACAATAAAAAATATAATAAGGAGAAGCTATCAACAGCAACACTAAATCTTAAGGGCCCCTTGAAACCAATATATGTTTCTGAGAATTTAACATTTAGGGCAAGACGTATATTCTACGCTGCCAGGAAATTCGCTCAAATGAATGATTATGCGTTCTGTTGGTCAGCAAGTAATAAAATCTACCTGCGTAAGAAGGAAGGAGCTCCAGCACTGCGAATAAATACTGAAGCAGATCTCACAACGTTGAATTTGCAAGCATGACTATTTCTTGTATTGTTTTTGTTATGTCTTTATATTTTTGGGATTTATTATCTTGGTATGTTTAGGCTTATAATTTGCCCATATTTTTTATCAATGCCTTATATTTATTGCATGTCTAGTCAGTTGACTTTCTTGAATGTCAAATCACCCATACACACATTCTACACAAACTTACATACAGTAATAATAACAGCCATAATCTACATTATGTACGCTAACAATTTTATGTACATGAGGGAGTTTGCAACCCTCAAGCGCACACGAGGGTACAGTAAAACCAATATTCCACTGTGGATAATTTAGTCCCAATATTTGATGAGTTGGAGGCACTGAGTGCGTCGAAGTCATTTTTGTGCGCTCCTGACCAGTGCTCACAATACATAGAAAAGAAACAGAATAACCTGAACCTATTTCATATGAACATTTGTAGTGTTAACGCCCATTTCAACGATTTAATGGTGACTTTGGCGGATTTGGGTGTTGACTGTGACCTCATTGTGTTGTCTGAAAGTTGGGTGAGCAAAGTTATAAATGCACCAGTGCTGGCTGGTTTTTCCAGTTACATGTCGGGATACTCAAACCAAAATGATGGTGTTTGTATTTATTTTAGGACGGAACTAACTCATTCCGTATATGAGCCGCAGTTTTTGGCTGGAAGTTGTCTCGTCTGTACTAGCGATGATACTGCTATCATCGCTATATATCGGCCGCCGAGTAGTAATTGCAGAGACTTCTTAAGTAGCCTTGATAATACGCTGAGTTCCCTTCAAAAGTTCAAAACCATAGTCATCATTGGTGATATTAACATAAATATAGCGGATCAGCTCGATAATGAATCAGAAGAATATTTAAATATTTGTTCCTGTCACGGACTTCTTCCTACTCATTCATTCCCGACCCGTGAGGCAAGGTGCTTGGACCATGTTCTCCTGAAAACTTGCAAACCAGCTACTACACTTGTACTAAACACCCATATAACTGATCATTTGCCCTGTTTATTGAGTCTGGACTTGGGAAAAAAACCAGTCAAGCCCAGTAGCTATACCCAACGGACTGACCTGCCCGCGGTTATAAATTCATTGGAGGAATTCGATTTCTCCTTCATTTATGACATTCGAAATCCCAATGAGGCAGCTGAATGCTTTGTATCCACGATATCAAATATAATTCAGAAAAAGACCACACAAGTAAGAATTTCACATAAGAAAAGGGCTATTAAGCCGTGGATAACTTCAGGACTTTTGAGATGCATTAAAAACCGAGACACGCTTCATGTTAAATCTAGAAAAGAGCCCAATAACTATATATTAAAAACAACCTATAAAAGATATCGCAACTTCTGTAATAACCTTTTGAAAAAACTAAAAAATAACTATGATCAAACTTTATTAGATAATGCTAAGGGTAGCGTGAGAGCAACTTGGGATGCCATTAATACTATCACTGATATCTCCTCACGTAACACACCGGCAGACCAGCTATTAAATTTACATGCAGACCAAAAAGAATCAGTAAATGCGGTGAATAAATACTTCGCTGGTATTGGGAAATCTCTAGCTACTCGCGTTCAAATGAGAGCCAACAATAAAAAAAGCGCTCCTGATTTTAATATCCCTCCCAAAAATAATAGTGGCCACTCAATGGCTCTTCTGGATACTAGTAAGGCTGAACTGGAACTAATAATAATGAATCTGTGAGATAAATGTGCTGTGGGATGGGATGGCATCTCCCCATCTATACTAAAATTGGCACGTCATTGCCTAATTCCACCACTAATATATATATTCAACCTCTCCCTTTCGTCGGGTACTTTCCCTATGGTGTTCAAGCGAGCCATAATTCATCCGATCTATAAGAGTGGAAGCAAGGACGATATTGCTAATTATCGGCCTATTTCTGTCCTAACGACCCTGTCTAAGGTTTTCGAGAAGTGTATTAACAGTAGATTAGTCAACTATTTAGAAACATTTGGCATTCTTTCGAATAATCAGTACGGCTTTATTAAAGGTAAATCTACAGAGGATGCTGTCATAAACCTCGTGGATACCGTAGCTAGATCTATTGATAATAAATTTAAAACTATGGCTATCTTCTTGGACCTCTCGAGGGCCTTTGATACGGTGTCTGT
Organism: Eilema caniola; assembly: GCA_949126895.1. NCBI lineage: Eukaryota > Metazoa > Arthropoda > Insecta > Lepidoptera > Erebidae > Eilema > Eilema caniola. The sequence continues at coordinate 34,047,466 of OX421460.1, read as the reverse complement.
TTCCATTCTTTTGGACAAGTTGGAATGTATCGGTATAAGGGGCACCGTCTTGGATATCTTCCGAAGTTATCTTCGTGAACGAACTCAATGTGTCAAAATAGGAAACCAGATTAGTGACGAAGAATCACTTACTTACGGTGTTCCTCAAGGAAGTGTGTTGGGCCCGACCCTATTCCTAATATATATTAATGATCTGTGTCAACTATCTCTAACAAACTGCAAAATCATCACCTATGCAGATGACACTGCATTAGTTATTAATGCAAGGAACTGGGAGCTTGTCTATAGTCATGCAGAAATTGCTCTGTCTACAGTTATATCGTGGCTGTATACGCATCTACTTACGTTAAACGTCGATAAGTCAAAGTATATGACTCTTTCTCCCAACTCTGTGTCACAGCCGAAGACAGGTCTCCAAATGAAAGCTCATTTTTGTGATAATGCCTATAGTTGTAGATGCATTCCTTTAATGAACACTCCTTATATAAAATACCTTGGTGTACAATTAGATGCTCACCTACGATGGGACAAGCACATAGATGCATTAGCCTCACGCACCAGGAAGTTCATGTACATTATGGCAAAACTTAGATCTGCTGGAACCCTAGACGTCCGGAAACTTGTGTACCATGCACTTGTGAGGTCAGCATTGACCTATTGTATTCCTGTGTGGGGCGGTGCTGGCCCTATCTATATGATGAAGGTAGAAAGAGCTCAGAGAGCTGTATTGAAAGTCCTTTTACGAAAGCGTCGCAGATGTCCAACCTGTGTCGTATATCAGGAAAGTTCTGTCCTAACGGTGAGGCAGCTCTATGTGCTCCAGACAGTACTACGTAAGCATGCCTTGGTACCATTTAAATGTAGTGGAAAGCGCAGAAGGGACCGGATCTGTGACTTAGTTCCACACAGAACGGCCCTAGCTAGTAGAAGCTTCTATGTGAACAGCTGTCGTTTATATAACCGCATTAATAAAGAAGTGTACATCCACTACATGTCTCGGCAGTAATTCATTCGGCTCTCATTAAATTACCAAGAAACAGAAAACTTATTAAAATGTTTGATATAGCTTACATACACACACACACACACACACACACACACACACACACACACACACACACACACACACACACATACACACACACACACACATTCATACACACATACACACACACTTGCACTCTTTATAGTACATATTATAAGAGTCGATTGACCTAGTCTGATATAATGATAACATCTTATTAAATGTTATTATAATTTAATTTAATTCTATTCAATGAAAAATGTAGTCACAAAAGGAGAATACAGTTATAAAGCTAATATTTTGTACTTAAAAGCCAGCCTGGATTGTAATCTCAGTTTTGTTGAGCAATGTTACCTACTATTCTAGCTCAGTAATGGAAGGCGCTGGCACATGTGATACAATGTCCAACATTAGTACATGTGTCAACGTTACATCGATGTGAAATACGTTAGCATAGCTTTTCATAAATATATGCCCCTGTTACAATTTTCCCTGTACTATGTATTGTCAATAAATGAATTTGAATTTGAATTTGAGCCCATCCTACAATCAAATTTCGAGATCAATGACGAGATTTTAAAAGAATCATATACAGCGAGACATTCGAGAGCGAATTATCTCGTACACAGAGCGAAGACTAACATCAGAAATGCACAAAGAAGACCAAAGTTTACTACGACAAGAAAGTGAAGTACATAGAATACCAACCAGGTGATTTGGTGTTGATATATAGTTCTAGAAGGATCTCAGGAAGAAGCAAGAAGCTTTGTAAACCTTATAAAGGACCTTACGTTACTATTAGGAGGATTTCAAACACGAACTATGTTATAGGGAAGTTAAATAATCCTAATGGGCAGGACATTGTTCATACAAACTTCCTAAATCCCTTCTTCAGCAGAAGACATCTAGTGTAAATAGACAATGTCATAGTTTTGACTTTGACTTTTGTGGTGACATTGTTTTTTTTTAAATCATATATGTGCAGTGAATATAAAATGGTCTGACGAACGAAGTCCGAATGTAATGTAATTGGTTTCATATAACTTCTTTGACGTTTTAAAATTTGAAATCATGTAAATATATGTGCAATTTGATTCCTCTAATTCTGTTCGCAGATATCTGTGCGACCATTTATGTTTTTTTTTATTAATTATGAAATTTTTCATTTCTTTTGTGTTGGAGCGCTGTCGAAGATTAATATTTTCTTTTTGTGTGTTCATTCCTTAGCTAGGAATAGGTATCATGTTTGAGCTTCGACATTTTTCGTGAATGCCTGCCTTCTGACCTCCCCCATTAATCAATCAATCAATTAGTCCAATGCTGGACATAGGCCTCTCCCAATGTGTGCCATTTTGGCCAATCCTCCGCCTTCTGCATCCAGTCTATCTCAGCCACCTTTTTCAGGTCGTCAGTCCATCTGTCTAGGGGGTGTCTTTCCTTCCTTTTGCCTTCTCGAGGTCTCCACTCTAAGACTCGTCTGTTCCAAAGCCGTCGGTCCTTCAACAGACGTGGCCAGCCCATTACCACTTCAGCTTGCTTATTCTGCGAGCTATGTCGGTAACTTTGGTTCTTTGTCTGATGACCTCGTTTCGTATTCTATCCTTTAGAGTTAGCATAGCTTGCTTCACAGCCCGCTGCGCGACTTTTTGTTCATGGACTAGTCCTACCATCAGAGTCCACGTTTCGGCACCGTAAGTCATAAAAGGAAGAACGCACTGGTTAAAGACCTCTTCGGGTTTGTCCTGAGGTCTCTGGATTTTCAGACACATCTCAGGATTTCGGCCGGATTTTGCAAATCTCATGAAATCTCACGATTTTTTAGGATAATACAGGTACTATTTCAAAATATCTTTTTTTTTTTCAATATCGCCAGCTCCCATGAAGGTAATCGAAAAATAATTGTTACATATTGAACTTCGGTAGGTTCTCTCCCCTTTTTTATATGCGAAAATTTTTCTTTTCAAAATATCTGTGAATGTACAGCTATACTGTGGTCGTTTAGTTCTTGAAGACATTTTAACTTCAATCCGGATCCGGCTCTGATTGTCGCTTGGTCGTGGCGAAACACAAAGCAGCGCGTCCTGTGTCCGCAATTGTGAGGGGCGCGGGCGGACAAAATCGCTTTCTCTGTCCCAATATCCCTTTGTATGCTTACATCTTTAAAACTACGCAACGGATTTTGATGCGGTTTTTTTTAAGTGAAAACTTCTTTAGCTGCGTTGGTTGGGTAAAAAGTGTTAAACTCGCGTCAGGATCACTTGACCTTTGAACCGTAACCGACGACTGATGTCATACAACATTAGCTACAGACTGTTTATTTTGCAATGTACGCTAAGAAGCTTCGTAGCTTAGCGGTAAGCGCTTCGACTGTAAGTCCTTATGGTTTCAAATAGTACCGGGTTCGAACCTGGGCGTCTGACACTTTTTGTGATCATTTTTTCTTTTTGTAATTTATAACTTTTTGTGATTATTTTTTCTTTTTGTAATTTATAACTTTTTGTGATTATTTTTTCTTTTTGTACTTTATTAATTAACAGAAAATTAGAAGAAAATTAGTGATAAGTTCTATGATTGGCGCTATATTATAGGTATGGTATGGTATGTTCTTTTTATCTTTTTCTCTGTATATAACGAAGAAAGAAAGAAAGAAAACGTTTGAATTTTCGTCATGTATGGAAATTTTTGGTGATTATGATATAATGTTTGGTAAAATTACCGCGTGCGAACGTGTTAAAAGATCTAAGATAAAATAAAAATATACAGATCATATTTTGGTTGTTTTAATTTTAATAATAATAAAGAAAATATGGACCAGGATGTACAAAGGATGTACAAAGTGTAAGTAAGTTAGTCCACTATATTTATATTTTAATTTTTTTGAAAAAAATATCTTTACAGTATCATCTAGCGTAGAGAATAAATAAGTAACCTTGTCTTACATGTATAATAGTTGTAATAATAACTCAATCCATTTTATGAAAATTTCATCACAATAATCTCGCCCGAGTTCGATATCAATTTTAAAAATGTTAGTTTATTTATTAAACTTCGTCAGTGAAAACAGATAAAACGAGACGTGAAGCATGGAGGCGCCGTCGGGTCAAGTCCGTGTTGCGTGCGACACAACACGCTGTGGAGTGTGGCTGTAGCGCCTGTAGCCCGCCAGATGGTTCCCGCCCTTGATCCGGCACTGTCGCGCCGCCCGCCCGGCCGCCCGTCGCGACTTACACGCATACGCCATTCGAACATGTGTACACTAATTACTTACTAACTCATCATTTGATAAATTACTTCATCGGTGACATAATATTTCGTGCTAACGTGGAATTTGCGGATTAACATTGCGCTGAGGAGGTAAGAATAACAAGTCATATTAGTTTCGCATTTCTTCTTAACGTTTCAATAAAACTACGCGACAATAAAAAGATAGCTATAAAGATTGTTAGGTCAGATAAGAGTGACTAAAATTGGAATTATGTAGTCCACCGTTTCTACTGATTATAGTTAATAAGTACGCACAGGTCTGTACTTTTAGGTGGGTAACAATATGTTGTGTGTATGGGCATTCGCTGTTAGAAATGTAATAATATTTATTTATGTTGAAGGTCTCACGCACCTTCAAATATAAAATGAAGCACCCTCAAGCGAGATCCTGTAGGGAATATTATTCTATCAACACGACATGCAAGAACCACATATATACCTTTCCCATTGTGTATCATTAACAAAAGTACATTAATAAGTTTATGAGAATGAAACACGTTAGTTTTAAAAAGACAAGCAAATAATTTCAAAGGCTTACGTACTTAATTAATTTCGGTTATTTCCCATGAAACAAAATTATAAGCGAAATTACAAACTGAAAGTAATAAATAAACTATATTACCTTGTATGAAGATCGGAACTATGTACAGTGTACCTATATGGCAAGATTATGATGTAGTTTAGTGAACTAAGGAGCAGTTGCCAAGAAAAGCTCGTGTAATGCGTTTGGTTAATTAGTTAATAGTCACCGAGGCATTGCTTCTCCCTCGCTCTGATGGAAGAATTGAAGCGACAATTAATGGAAATTACCTCAGCTGGAGGTTTTAACTGAATTAAATTGATTTTCCAATTCACCTTGTATTGAACAGTTATCGCAAACAACAAATTAGCTGTTACAAAATTGTTTTCACCTTCTATCAACATGCCTTGCAATTTCAATAGATTTTTTATTTAAATAGTAAGATTTACATATTTTAATGGCTTTTGTGATAGATCGTTCTATTACTAAGTACGTGTGTCACGAGTACGATTCTCGCTCAGAGCAAATATTGATAAGCATAATTACCCATATATGTGTGATTATAAAATCAGAAGATACGGTCAACAGAAACAACACCTTTACAGCTTTATAAATTAACTAGCTTTTGCGCCGCAGCTCCGCCTGCGTGAATGGCACCAAAAGAATATTTTTTCTAAACTGGCGGACTTGTTGCATAAATTTCTAACGCCTATTACACTAAATCGTAAACTGAACGAAACATCGGCCCTGGTTTTTTACTGTTTTACACCAGTGCAGTGGTAGGTTTTAAAGAACATTATTTCGAAATAAAAATATTGTCAGTATCTTTATATCAATAGTAAATAGCAAGAAGGAAAATCAAAATACAAAATATTATACCATTTCGTTCGTTGAAAAAAAGCCTATTGCAGTCCACTATTGGACGTAGGGCTAACCCAATGTATGCCATGGCACTCGATTCGCCACCTTGCGCATTCTATTATATATTTTTCTGGTCCACTGTCTCCGCTGTTAGTTTCCACGTTTCGGCCCTGTGAGTCATAACAGGTAGGATGTACCGGTCAAATACCTTTGTTTGCAAATTTTGCGGTAGGGGGGAGGAGAAAACTTGACGAATACACTATGATTTATCAGCATGATACCGCTGTAGAGAATCCAGAAATGCCCAGGTCGCGATGGAGTCGAAGGTTTTCTCGTAGTCTACAAATGCCCCGCACAGCTGATTGCACTCCATCATCATCATAATCATCTACATTTAGACGTTATCCTGATTGCATCCGAGGAGATGCCCTTGGAACTCATGGTCCGCCTTACGGCTCTTCCTTCTCCACTTCACACGACCATAAATTATTTTTGACTTTGATTTCTTAGACTTCTACCCCTTCTACCTGGACCCGGCGGGGCGCCATTGTCAGGTATTTGTTACCCACATAGCCTGGCTGTTGCCGCAAGACGTGGTCACACCAGCGAAGGCGATTTTCTTGCATTTCATCTGCGATTGTAGTCTCAGGCCTTTTTATTACCACTGATTAGTGTGATCTACGCTGTTTCTTCCGCTGGTTCTTGCTGTTTAACGATTCCCTTTTAAGAACCGTAGTCGTTTGAAAAAAGATAGGTTCCTCGCGATTTGTCATCTCAATCAGAAGTGCACTGTGCTTGTATAATTGCATCCAAAACTAGTATTCATTGCACTCCGTTCACTTTTCATTTCACATTCACATCCACTGCTTATTGTAGTCCTCGTCAAGAAAATAATAAAGGTTTTTAGTAATAATAAAGGTTTTTGAGATCCAAATACGCCTGGTGATATGTCAGGAACTGCAGGTTGGTGTCGTCTAAGGTTGCCAGCATATTAGGGGTAACTAAAGCAGTAAATGCTTCAATACCGCCCGTGGAACTTATTGAGGACTGGAGATTTCATGGAAGAGATTCCGTTTCAAAAACTTCCTTTTATTGTTATTCAATTAACACAGGTGAAAACACAGTATATTACTCTAAATTCAAAACAAATCATTGTAAATTATACAAAATTATACCTGACAGAGAATGACAATGAATATTATCATTTGACAGCTCAAAAGAAACAAAAGCTTAAAGTGTCTTCTCTTCCGTTGGCATGACAACAATCTTGTTAGCCAAATTAGCGCCCAAATAAATCGTTTTTTCATTAATATTACATTATTACGTAAATTTACCACATTTTATTTGTGATAATTGCTTTTCGGCAACAGAGATAAATTCAAAACAATATACCGAAACAAACATTCTCTGCAAATTTAAAGTCTCCACGACCAGCGGTTTAGGCTGTACGTTGTCTCTAAGTCAGTCAGTCAGTCAGCACAAAGAGTTTTATATAAGAGATGATATTTTAAGCACACCTTGCATAGTCTATCACGCATTTCTGTGTCTCTCCTCCCATCATATCCATAGACAATATTGACAGTCTATAGAAAAAACTGCTACTAGGATATTGAGCTCACAGCTCGGTCGTCCTGTCCTAGTCCGACCTCAGACTAGACAGACCCATTAATTTTTTAACATACCCCTTAATATAAAGACTCTTATAATCTAAACAAAAATAAACATAATCCTGAGTTCCAATGCTTTAGAGCTTCACATTGTCCGATAACCGATATCCGATATCGCAGGAAGTCAAATGTATGACATGCATCTCCCTTTAATTTTATCCGGCCCGATATCGGTTATCGGAGCCAACACCACTGCTTAGGCTCGATATCGGATTACAAAGAGACTTAAACAGTGACTGCAAGCAATTTTCGACCTTAATGGCATTTTCTTAGTTACGTGTATTTACGAGTTAATTGATGACGCTGATCACGAATATAAGAAAAAATCGATATCTTTTTCTTTTCTTCTCATCCCTAGCATCCCTAACTAGTCTGTGCTTTCGAGAAAATGGCCGCATCGGACCGATTTTATTAGATAAATGTGAAAATAGCACCAGGTGTCGGCTATCGGCGTCCGACACGGATATCGGATATCGGATGAATGGGAAAACGCTCTTATTTAGGCGCAAAAAAAAAGATAAATCAAATGCAACATGTTAAAGTATAAACTAAACCACAGAATAGATAATAGTACTAGCGTACAGAATGGAAGCTCACCCCCTCCTACCGATTTCATTTCCTCTCCCCACACGTCAAAATCATGGGCGCTTTCATGGGCGCCTAAAACAAAGGTTGTCGCCAGTAAAATGTGTGAACGGCACTTCGAGAAGAAGAGTGAAAAGTTCGGCTTGCTTCGGTTTTTAAGGCGTCCTCTCTTTCACACATGACTGTAGTGAAATTTAACCCTCAAATGCATCTTACCTTTTTGTATAAATAACATACTAAGAACATTTGTACTTTTTCTACGGTATTTATTATTGAGCCTGACCGGTTTCGACCGGTAACTTCAAAAGTTTACATTGATGTTTTTGAAATGTTTCTTGAAACATTGCGAAACTGGTCAGGTTCAATAATAAATACCGTAGAAAAAGTACAAGTGTTCTCAATATGTTTTGTGTAACAACAAGTTCCAACAAGGGTCATCAATGAACAGTATAAAAAAAAACTAATGAACTGAATGCCAGGTTCGCCCAGATCTTATAAATAATAATAATTTTCAAATAGTCCGGGTTCTTTAGAAAATAACTGTAGAACTAGCGTATTAAGTGACATTATGGTGGACCGATATTGATTATAGGTGTATTAATTAGAAACTGCAATTTAGTGGCATTAAATAAGTAAATATTAAAATATTAACAGGATTTTTTCTTATTACTTTAAAAACTATGATTTTCTTTATTTATTTAGGCGAGTATTTACTTACATTGGATAGTTGTAAACCGGAATTAAATTTTACCCAGAACATTGAAAATTACCACGGTCTTATAAAATAAAGGATAGAATACCCAGTTTAGACCAGGAAGAAGCCTTTAAAAATAATAAAAAGTGAAAAAAAATAATAGTAGGATGAAACCCATTAGAAAAGGAGGGGAATATTATAAAAATGAAAGGAAAAATAAATTACGGGCGATCTGAGGTCACGAAGGGGATGGGGGTGAGTTTTAAGGGTAAAAAATGGTTTTTCTCGATTGCCGGCAAAACTAAAAGTCCTATGGAAAAAAGTCAAATGGCAAAGTTGTAGGACAACTTTTGTATTTACACTTTTTTCACATAACCTCAAAATTTATGTGAAAAATTCAAAAAACATTTGTCTCAAAATTTTGGTATTTTATTTTTGTCTTTTTCAAATAAATTTCTTATTTCATGAAATTTGGTGAAAACTTACCTTTTTATGTCCCAAATAAGGTGTAATTTATTTGATTAGAAATATTTATTTTTGCACCTTATTTTGAATTAATATCGAAAAAGCACCCTAATTTTCAATCGAAAATTCACCCGTCAAAATATCAGCTTTTATCAAAAAGTTGGTATGTTTTCTGTTCGTTGAAATCTCTACTTTCCGATGGTAAAAAAAAAATATGTTACAATAGTAAATGTTCTCAGAAAATGCCAAAAATCGAAAAAGACTCGAATTCGAAATTTCTTTTTTAATTATTATATACAATTTTGAGCCATTTATTAAAATTTACACTTTAATTACTCGAAAAACGTAAGATTACATGTTACAAGTATACTTAAAAAAAAAGAAAACTGTTCGAATCTGCATAGGAAGGTAAATACTATCTCTATTTTTATCTGTTTAAATTAACTCAAACATAAAAATAGTAATATTTTCTTTAAAAAATAGTATGCTTAACGTAACATAACCTAAAGATTAAAATTGAACGATATTTTAGTACAAGATTAAAAAATAATAATCTCCTGTGTTTTGCACAAACAAATTTAGTTACTCCCATGAAAAAGAAATCCAAAATACATAAAAAAATTATTAAAAATCAATAAAATATATAAAAAATGTATAAATGTATATAAAATATATATCGTAAATATATAATTTGACTTTTTTCCATAGGACTTTTAGTTTTGCCGGAAATCGAGAAAAACCGTTTTTTACCCTTAAAACTCACCCCCATCCCCTTCCCGACCTCAGATCGCCCGTAATTTATTTTCCCTTTCATTTTTATAATATTCCCCTCCTTTTTTAATAGGTTTCATTCTACTATTATTTTTTTTTGTTATAAAAATTATCGACCCTGGTCTAGTTCTTAATTATTTATTTTTTAACATTATAAAGATTATAACTCAAAAGCATATGATGCAGATTTAGATTAGTATACATTTATGGGTTAAAAAATGGGCGGTACCTGGCAATGACGGAATCCATGATGGACGACATAAATTGTGATACATTCAAATCTAAAAAAATGCCACACTTCATAGGCGTGAGCTGTCAATATAATGATTCTTAAATTTTATAAAGTATAGAGCGGTTAAAACCATTTGCTTCTAAAAAATATAGAAATATAATAAATATCTTTCCGTGAACTTCCGTTTAGTATAAATTATCAATAATACTTAAATAAATTAACAGTATTGGTTTAAAGTGTGCTCAACTGCCATATTTCTAATTTCCTACTCGCCGTTGATAATTCTAAATAAGTATTAGGATAGTTATTACAAAAACCGGGCATAAAATCCGTGTCATTCAGTTGAGGTTCAGAAACCTTGGTACGTAATAAAAACACCATTTATAAAGAAATGTTCTTCCTCATCCTTGGCAATGGAGCATTAATCACTAAGGGATAAATACTAGTTGTTCTGTAAAGAGTTCCAGATCATTTTTTGGCATCTGGAGATCAAATCTGGTATCCTCACTTATATTTCTTTTATACGATACGTATCTTTATTTAATAGCTCCCTGGATATTTCACCAATAAATATTGACAATCCGTTCTTAAAAAAGCCCCAACCACACACGTCTCCGCCTTTTCTCATGTTTTTTTTCCCACAACTACTTGTAAGGAATCATGTTCGTATATTTCAGCCAAAAATCATTAATATCCGTTCATAAATAACGCGACAGAAAAGGCACCCCATTTCTCCTCCGATTAAAAAAGCTCTAGGCAAAAATGATGTTTTACATCAAAGAACATGTATGCCAAGTTTGGTGATAATCGGTTAAGAAATGTGCCCTAAAGACCGAACGGAACGGAGACTATTTATAATTAATGAAAAATTTCACGCGGGCGAAACCGTGAGCAACAGCTAGTTTTTATAAACACAATCGGTTTTAATTACTCTATAAACATATCGAAGTCGTGTTATAGTATTGTTTTGTTATTTGTGCCAATTCTGTTGTTTGACAGGACCAAAATGTATCGCCGTATTCTATTCTTCCGAAGCGAAGAAAAAGATAGAAAAACGTTTTCGTGTCAAAATCATTAACATGACTTTTTGTAACAACAGGATTGTCGCCTCCGTCGAATGTGACGTAAATCATGACAGAGTGAGAAAATTCTTGCTATCTCACTCGAAAATTAGCTCAAATTTCAAATAATGCCATCCATGACATTTCTAATTTTCTCACACATCAACACTACCGTGCTTGTACACGAGCTATGTTTGTAGTAATTACAACGCGATTGTTTCATACATTTTTCCGAGAGCTTCCGAGGTGTGACTAAACATACCTCACTTTAACATAACAATGCCTTTACATAATTAGGCCAAATAGAAATTAACCTGAGATCCAATGCCTTATTTAGATGCACAAAGAAAAAGAAAATCAAATGCAATGTGTTGAAGAACGGGATCAAACAACAATTACAATAACTTACTCCTGGCCACCGTTTCATATAATCACCTGCCGATGAAGTTTTCATAGGAGCTTCCGCAGCAAATTCAGCCTTCTCCACTTCATAAAGATCCCTACTTAGTGCTTTTGCGACATTGTACGGCCCTAAATACTTGTCCGTTATCTTCAAAGTCTTATAAAATTGTGTTCTTCTGATTGCCACCAGATCCCTAACTAAATACTTCTCACTCTCGTTTCTTTTCTTATTTTAGTTTATTATGTTTTCTTCTTGTACTCTAAGAATTTGTATCTTGGCCTGTTCTCGCAGCTGCTCCCTTTCCTGTAGATGCCCTTCCCTTTCTTCATCCTGTATCATACTAATGATATCTACATCTTCCCTATATTTCATCTTGCAGCCGATTAATAACTCAAATGTACTTGTACCAATACTACGCTGATAAGTACTGTTAAGTGCTCTCTGTATCTGTCTTATATGACGGTACCACTGCGTCTCCTCACTTAAACATAGCTTAGTGAGTAAATAAAATATTACACAGTGTATCTGCTCCACCTGCCCGTTTCCACGAAGCACACCCGTTGTGACCGATCTATGCCGTATGCCTTCTGTGTCACAGTACTCTGAGAAATCCTTTCTGGTAAATGCAGGTCCTCTATCTGCAATAAATCTACTTAGAATTTCAAAGACTTGCTGATGAATTTTTAACTTGTTGATTACATATGTTGAGTTTTTAGTCTTAGATGGGAACAACCATACAAATTTATTAAATGCGTCTACAATGGTTAAGATATAATTATATTGCTTCTTTGTTTCCGATAATGGATCAACATGACACAGTGCAAAGTGCCTAGGGGCAAAGAGTCCTTTTCAATACTATTTAGAAACCCCTCCTGGTTACGCTCTTTCTTCAAAGCCAATAGACACGGAATGCAACTGACACGGAACCACATGCCTCATCCTGCTCCCGGCTCTATGTATAAACCTTGTAATCATATTCCAGCAATAAAATAACCCACCTGGCCACTTTTGGACACAGATCCTTTTTTCTTTAAAGTTTTTCTCTGCGTCTGTAGTTTTTTGCTCATAAAATGTACTGGATGTTGGCATTTGTCATTCCGGTCATGTTACAGGACACTGTCGCATAAGCTAATTGAGAGGCATCTGTGTGCAACTCTGTCTTTTATGCTGGACTGTAATTTTTTAGGACTGGCTCTTCTGCCAAATTCTCTTTTATTTGGTTAAATGCCGTTCGCAGCTAATCTCCGAAATGAAAACAACTGGTCTTCTTTAACAAGTCTGACAAAGGTCTGGCAATCAACGAATAGCCTTCAATAATTTTTCTAAAGTAGGATGTTGACCCTAGGTCACAATCAAGAATTTCAAAATTTCGAATTTCATAATTCCGAATGTTTAGAAATTCCGAAAGTCAAAAATCCGATTTATCATAAATCCTATTTATTATAAAACTAAATATCAAAACTGCTGACGTTTAAAATTACGAATATCAAAATACCGATATTTAAGATACCGAATTAATAAAATTCCGATTCAATAATAATCCGAAATGTCATAAATACGAATTCCGATTAATAAAATTAAGAAACAACATAAACCTGAAAATCAAACGCCTTGTAAAACTGTATTAGTAATTTGAATGAAATAGGATTGCTAAGCACCAACCTATTGTATAACAGATCTTGAAAAAGTAGCTGTTCTGAGTATTCAACATAATTTTTTAAAAGTACAAACAAAAGGTTGTAACTTCCATCTAGGCCAAATTATCTATCGGCGGATACAAAGCGAGGGACTACAAAGTACATAATATTATATATTTAAACAACCCTGATTTTGTAAAAGATGTGAAATGTATTTTCGCACTAAGCAATGTGAATTGTAAAGAAGTATGTCGCTATTATGAAGCGCTGAAAAAATCATTCACAGGTGACAGTTAAAAAAATTTACAATGGTTTGGATTAAATTACATTGAAGGTAAAAATAACAAGCCGCCCTCTTTTAGCCAGATGTTTTGGAATGTTCAAGATTTAAATGAAAAGAATTCACCCACAACCCAAAACTCCGCAGAGTCATGGCATCATTATATCAATACAATTATTGGAGAAAAAAAACTCTGGATTTTATTACATTGTCAATGAGTTAAGAAAAGAAAATACATTAAATTTAAGTGAAAAAGAGAAACTGATAAACGGTGGGCCAACCAAACCAAAACGGAGAAAGTATATTGCAAAAGAATAAAAAATAAACAAAAGAATTTTAAACAAATTCACAATTAACCAGTACCTTTTTTGCAGTATATAGGTTCACATTTAAAATTTAAAATAAAATATTATATCATTGAAAATAATAAATATATATTATTGAAGTATTGTTTTAATCGAACTTAACCTAATGAACAAAATACACGTTGCCTTAATAAATATATGTATGCATGTAAGCAAACACACATGCATGCAGGCAAGCTGGCAATCATACCGGCAAGCATGCAGGAAAGTAGGCAAGCATGCAGGCAAGCAGGCAAGCAAGCAAGCAAGCAGGCAGGCAAGCAGGTAAGCATGCACGCAAGCAGGAAAGCATGCAGGCAAGTATTAGTGTTGCTCTTCTCCGGCGCTGCGGGAAGGGCAGTCCTTCCGCCCTTGCGTAACAAAGTTCGGGCACCCATACTCTATCCCGCAGCTTCGGCTTCGGTTTTTTAAATAACACTCTAGTGTAGGGCAGACAAGTACCACGGCGAGTTGGGTCGGGCGTTGTACGCAGTGTTCAAGAGCTCGCTTTCCTGTTTAATTGATTATACCTGCATACAAAACTGTTTATGCATGACATGCAAGACATAACTTATTTATTTTTGATACAAAAAATAAATTTTCGGAATGAACTATCGGAAATTTGAAATTCGGAATAGCGTTTTTCGAACCAATAACATTATGGATTTTTAGTTATTCGTACAATTAAAAATTCGTAATAATAAACATTCGTTCATTCGAATATTGTGTTCTTCGGATGAATAATGACGTGGTTTTGAGTAGTCGGAGTTTTGTTTCTTAGGAATTATAATCTTCGGCAATTTGAAAATCGCAATACTGAAATCCGGAATTAAATAATGCCGTCCAGACGTACAAACCAAACGTCCTTGTTTGATGTTTATGTTCACTATGTCCGTGTTCGTATGTCTGTACACGGCTCAACGAAATATATATTTCGGTTTATGCTACTGATGGCACAGAATGGAAAAAATACTTCTTCTTGTGCCATCTTTTAATGTTTTTTGTTTTAATTTAATTCCAAAAAGGTTCCGAACATCATTGTTGTGAAGCGGAAATTAAATGCCACGTCAAGGTCAAGCAAGAAGGCAACGGCCAGGGTTAAATTTGAGTTAATTGGCAGATTGGTGAGAGGTTTGCGCGGTTACCATCTGGTAGTTGCGCATTTTGGTCACTCGCTAAAACTGCTAAGAGAAACTTCTGCCAGTCTTGCCTTCCACTGCTGCAAAAACGCGACCCCAAGGAGAAAGCGATCCAGACATTACCCCTACAAAGTCACAAACTGTACCTCTTTGGAAGTGAAGGCATCGGATGAGACTGGAATTGCTTCAATGTTAATGATGATGACATATACAGATATAACACATGACTTGAAATTCGAACCAACACGATAATACGATGACCATAATGACTATAGCAAACAAACTGAATGTAGGAAGTATGTCTGGATTGTTGTCTTTAGTTTTTGAGTATCTTATTTCTGCTCGTAACTTAAATATCATGACATCATCGCTAAACTTTTACGATAAATATAAAATTTGATGTATATAGATTATAAAATGGTGAATTTTATAATTCTCATTGTTGTGGACTGTGATAGGCTAAATTGATTGATAGTTTGATTGAAGTACTAATAATATTGTTTGTGCAGAACAAAGAGTTTTTAGTGCAGTGTAAATAATTAAGAGTATAGTTTATTGTATAGTAAATAGTATGTACGTTAGTAGATAAGCTGATTATGATAAATAAATCATTTTTCAACAAATAGTAGGGCACTAGATGTGGTGGTTCGAGAAATAAGTCAATGTTTTCATTTATTTTCATAAGAAACTTATCTCTGATTTGTTATATGAAACTTGTTAAATCTTATTAGAATAGACACGTAGATCATAGATACATAAATTTTACAGAACTGTAATTAGTAAATAAGAAAATAGAGGCACGCGAAATAAAATCATTAGGCCGCATAGGAACTCAACGAGCCGATAAAGTGAATCGGCGAATCACAGAATAGTAGTCAAAACAGATGCATGCCTATGTTTTAAAGGTCAACTGAACAGTATAAAAACAGACTCCATCTTGGCACCCCACCTCTGTCGGCAAATAGAGTTAGAAGAAAAAACACCGTAGTCAAATACAGTTAATAGTGAAAACATCAGCAAGAGAATAAAAGGCAAATTGTAGGAGGTAGGACACGACGGTATTTCCGACCAATTGAGCAGTCTGACTGGGGAAGTACTCCTGCGCTACAGAATACCACGACCATAGAAACCTCGAGTTGTATTCCAGGTTGTGAGTCGGGTAACCGGACCTCACTGAAGAGTTTTTATGCTGTCAGTGGGAAGAACAAAAGCTTGTCCTGCTTTATCTTCTACACTGACGGCACAGAAACTTTCTGTTCTAACAGGGTCGGCAGCGTGAGTGCGACTCCCTTAGTGTTGCACACGTCCAAAGGCCACGGTAACCACTTTCCATCAGGTGGGCCGTGTGCTTGTCTGCCACTTAAGTGGTATAAAAAAAAGCTTGCAGCATTTTCTGACAAGAAGTGTTTTCTTCAGCCCTTTAGAACCCGCCCTCAACGCTGCCCGAACCTACCGAGGCACCCCGCCGAAGGTGTTTCTGTTCTGAAACCGTGACGATTTCGCAATCCCGCATTCCGCATTCTGTTCCTGGCCCCACCCAGCACATCCAAAGTTTCCATTTCTGCAGATAATAGGTGCTGGGTCTGGGCCGGGAACCTTACACAAACACAAGATCTTAAAAAGCTTCGGTAATAAATTTAAACTGAAATTGAATATTTTAATTTTTCTGCGACATGATGATTCTGCTTTTTTATTATTATGGATACATATCCATGTTATGCCTGAAGATGACTATGACTTACACAATTATGTACATATTATGAAAAATTAACTTTTCACCCGTCAGCAAAAGTCTTTTGTTTCTAAATTGACGGACTTGCATTAACTTCCACTGCCTGTTTCACCCTGTACGTAGTAAGTATTTAAACAAAATATCTTACAAAAAGTGGTTCCTTACATTTAAAAAAAATTATCATAATAAAAATAAATAAAATCGTATCTTTATATCAATAAGTAAATGGCAAGAAAAAAATTATAATACGTACATTATATTATACCATTTCGTTCAAATTAATCAATTAATTAGCTTTTCTTTGCTAGACTTAGGCCTCACCTAATGTGTGCCAAAGCACCCGATCCTCCATCTTGCAAATTCCATATCCTAGCTACATTTCTTATCGCGTCTGTCCCCACTGCCAGTTTTCACGTTTTGGTCCCGTGACTTCTGTTTTCTAGCATTGCGGTAGGGGGAAGAGAATATTCGACTTTCTTATTATCACAACAAAATATTACAAATTGATTATATTTTACCCAATGCTATCCTATCCAATAGAATCCTGTGAGCGACCTAAGGCAGACCTATTCTTGACCAACTTCGAGTCGACCTTTCGTTGGCTATCTCCCCAGTCATATTCCACGCTGTTGGCTTTGAGCTTCGTCTTTTGATCTTGAGTGGCCGGATATTGTGGCTGAATCATATAAGAGATGGCACGACTAAATGATGGGCATTTTACTCGATGAAGTCGAAAACTTTCTTGAGTCCACAAATGACACACACAGGCGCTGATTATACTCTCGGGTCTTTTAATCTGCTGAACAATGGGATTTACATTTACGATACTGTAACCTTTTCAAAACTTAACTTGTTCAGATAGCGAGCTTGTATGTAAGAGTTCATCTGGATGACGATGCGCTGTTTTTAAATTTTTCTTAAAGTGCATCTGCTGGACATAGGCCTCTCCCAATGTGCGCCATTTCGTACGATCTTCCGCCTTCCGCATCCAGTCCGTCCCAGCCACCTTTTTTAGTTCATCGGTCCATCTGGCTAGAGGGCGTCATCGCAAACGCTTCGTTTGTCTTCTAGCGATCTCCACTCTTGGACTCGTTTGCTCCAACGGCCATCGGTCCTTCGACAGACGTGGCTAACCCATTGCCACTTCAGCTGGACTGCAGTGGGCCAATTGATTGATTGATTGATGGTGCCTCTAGAGCTATCATGCATATAGAGTGTCATGCAGTCAACGATCAAGCGAAATACCCGTGGTGAACTGCAGGAACTGGAGCTTGGTGTCATCTAAGAGTGCCGGCGCATTACATTTGACATAAGCTTGTCTGACTACTTGACATTGCTGTATTTGACATTTATAAGTTATAGTGTAATATGTATTAATAAAGAAATTACATTTTTAATTAGATCATTGAATTAATATAATACAGGAGTAACCGCAATACATAACTCTTAATTCATAACAAATTGTACGTATAAAAACAATGACAGCGATTAATTCTTTAGCCAAACTCACTTTTAGTTTCCGTTGTCATATAACAATATTGTTGTAGTCGGTTCAAGTCCGACATAATAAGTACATTATAAGTAGTTCATAGATGACCAGTAATACAGGTAATTTATTACTTACTACAGGCATCAGCAATTCATAACCAGATTCGATATACCCTAAGTTGTGTAAACGCTATGTGATTTGGTTTTTGGTTATTGAATACTGGGGTCTGGATTATTGTAGATTATAGAAATAAAAAACGGAGACACGTCCAATATTCTAATGAATTTATAATTGCCTTTAACTAGGGGGCAAACATAGAAAAAAAATCTAGTAAGCAATTTCCCTTCGGAAATCGTTGAAGAAGGTCACTTTTATTTAAACATTTTTTTTTTGGATTTATATCAAGTCCGGTCAGAAATCAGGAATTTAAATGACTTCTTAAATTCGTCATTTAATTAATTAGCCTTAGCCTTCGTGGTTATTTTTTTTAAACCACCCAGTATTAGGAGAATGATAAAAAATCTGTCGAAGTAGTGGTGTTTGCCCGTTGTAATTTTGGAAAAGAATTAAATATGATTTAAAGGTGAACTTCAATGAAATTTGTTATTTCAACTTTAACAAGTAGGAATTTATTAAATAATTAATATAAATTGAATACAGTTAAAATGATACGAGGTAAGCAGGTCAGTCGTAGCTCAAGAGAAATGTGAAAGGGGGTGTCTCAAAAGCTGATTTTGTTCCTTTTATAGTGTGGTTGCGCGCCCTCTTGCGTAATTCGCCGACACTCCTGCGCTTGCGATGCATCTGCTTGTCCTGACGAACAACGATCTGTAGACGCCTCTCGTAGTTCCGTACTAGCGGGATAGATGGCGCTTAACATATTCGGCCCCTTTGAGAGCTATTAGCTCTCAATGTTAGTTTCTTCATCTTCGCTGGCTGGTGGAATTGGCAGGGGACACATCTTGGAAAATGCCCTCTGGATGTCGCCGGTCGCCGTGCGGATAGTAGCGACTCTGGCCACACCATCCTTGCCTGGGATAAGTTGGATAATCCTGCCCAAGCGCCATTTGAGAGGGGGCAGGTTGTCGTCCTTTATCAGCACCAGCGTGTTTGGAATCAGGATCCCGCTAGACGTCTTCCACTTGAGGCGTCTCTGTAGCTCTGACACGTACTCGGAGGCCCAGCGCTTCCAGAAGTGTTGCCTCAGTTGCTCGACTCTCTGGTATCGTGAGAGTGAGAGCGGGGGCTTCATGGAGGTGTCTTCGCCTACAGGAGCTGTCAAGGGCCGGCCAATGAGGAAATGGCCCGGCGTGAGCGGCGTGAAGTCGTCAGGATCTGGGGACATGGGATACATCGGACGGGAGTTCAGGACGGCTTCTATTTGTACCAAAACCGTGCTGAACTCCTCGTAGGTTAAGTTAGCATTCCCTACAACGCGCGTAAGGTGGTGCTTGCAGGACTTTACCCCTGCTTCCCATAAGCCGCCAAAATGAGGTGCGGAAGGGGGAATAAATTTAAATTCAATATGATTATTTGATGCGTAATCAATAATTCCCTGAGAACCTCCCGTCAAAACGCTTGTAAACTCCTTAGCCGCTCCTACGAAGTTTCTACCATGATCCGAGAATATTTTGATAGGTTTTCCTCTACGCGATATAAATCGTTTCAAAGCTAGAATATAACTTTCAGTTGACAAGGAAGTAACAAGCTCCAAATGGACAGCTCTCGTTGAAGAACAAACAAATAAACAGATGTAACCCTTTTCTAACCTAGAACCTCGACCCTTTTTATTTAGAATATAAACTGGTCCAGCGTAATCTACGCCACAATGAAAAGGGATAGTTTGCTTGCAAACGCTCACTAGGTAAATCACCCATTATAGGCTGCACTGTCTTAGCCTTCATACGACAACAAACTACACATTGGTGAACTATTTTCTTAGCTAAATTTCGGCCACCAAGAGGCCACCACATCTCCCTAATCTGCGCTAACAGGAGCTGAGGGCCAGCGTGGAGCATCATAGCATGAGTATGCCGAAATAGAAGAATTGTAAAATAGCTTTGGCTACACAATAGTTTGGGATATTTCTTGTCATATGCAAATTCTGAATTACCAATTCTTCCGCCCACTCTAATAATATTATTTTTATCTAGAAATAAATTTAAAGAGGCCAAGTTACGTGAACCTTTGAAGGTCTGCTTATTCAATAAAGCATTGTACTCATCAGGAAATGCTTGAATTTGTGATAATTTTGTTAGATACAATAAAGAGTTATGTAACTCGGCTGCTGACAAAGGGCCCGAGATACGTTCCAGTGATCTAATTTTAGCTCGTGCGTTGTAAATAAAGCGAAATATATAAGCACAAGCACGTTGAAGTCTAATGTATGATGAGAATCTATTGATGTCTATCATCCTATAGTCACTACTGGTACAAAACACACTTACAGTTCGATTCGGCCTCAATTCCGGCAATGTACTAGTTTGAAGAATGTCTAGATTATCTTGTGTCCACTCTACTACATTCTCTGATAAAAATGCAGGTCCGTTCCACCACAGTTTGCTATCACTGATATCTTCTAGCGTCATACCACGTGATAATAAATCAGCCGGGTTGCATTTGCCGTTCACGTGATACCAACGCGCATTGTTTGTTAGATCATTAATTTCTACTACACGGTTTTGCACAAACGTTTTAAGTAAATAAGGTGACATTTTCAACCAACTTAACACGATAGTCGAATCTGACCAAAATACTACATTGTCAAACTCTAAACGCAATGAATTTACGATCTTTCCATATAATCTCGCACCGATCAATGCTGCACATAGCTCGAGTCGCGGAATAGTGATTACTTTAATGGGCGCGACTCGTCCTTTCGAACATAAAAGTCTAACTGTGATGTCACCGTAACTATTGAAAGTACGTATGTAGGCACAGGCCCCATAAGACAGCTGACTCGCGTCTGTAAAGATGTGCAACTCGAAACGTACGGAATCATTACCAATGACCCAACGGGGAATACGGATATCTTTTAATCTAGACAATGAATTATAGAACTGTAACCAACGCTTTGATACATTTTCCGGTACCAAATCGTCCCAGTTTAATTTACAAAGCCATAACTACTGTAGCAAAATCTTGACTACCATAACAATAGGACTAATCAAACCTAATGGGTCGTATATTTGTGACACAGCTGATAGAATTAAGCGTTTAGTAATTTTGCATGCGTTACTATTTACGTTTGAGGTAAAATGAAATTCATCACTACAGTAGTACCAACCTAAGCCTAACGTTTTACTAGTACTGTTTTCATCGAACATCATCTGTCTGGATTCACCACTTTGAAATGTATTTGAATCTAAATCTGGCGTATTAAAGACCCATTTTCGCAATGGTAAACAACCAGAATCGCAAACAGTTTTTACTTGTTTACATATAGTTTTTAAGTGAGATTTATTGTCATGACCAGTGATCAAATCGTCTACATAGAAATCCTCTAAGATGATTTTCGATATTTCGGGATTATTACAGTCTAGTCCAAGCTGACGCACACAACGAATACTTAGATAAGGCGCGGACGCCGTTCCGTATGTAACGGTGTTCAGACGGTACACACCGAGAGGTTCCGACGGATTTTTACGCCACAAAATTAGTTGTAAATTCCGTTGATCGTCGTGAATTAGTATTTGCCTAAACATTTTCTCTATGTCCGCACAAGCTACGTATTTATACTGCCGGAAACGTAAAAGTATTCCAATTAAGTCATTTTGCAAGGGCGGACCGGTCATTTGAATGTCGTTAAGCGATTTACCATTCGATGTTTTTTGACTTGCATTGAATACAACTCTTAACTTCGTGGTAGTGCTCTGTTCACGAAACACACCATGGTGAGGCAAAAAATAATAGGGTGAATTAAATCCGTCAATGCGCGTCATGTGTCCCAGGCCTAAGTATTCTTGCATAAACTCGTTATACATATATTTATAAGTAGGTTGACGTGCGAGTTTACGCTCTAGTGATAAGAAACGTGTTTTTGCGACTTCATAACTATCCCCAAGTGTTTCTAGCGATTCTTTGAAGGGAATACGAACTGAAAATCGACCTGCATGTTCTCTTCTAGTAGTATCTATAAAAAGTTGTTCACATACACGATCGTCGTTTGTATAATGCGATTTAGGTTGTGAAATCTCTTCGATTTCCCAGAATCTTTTGAACTGCGCGTTCAATTCGAGATTTTGAGAGGTACCCACATGACACTGAACTTGATTGATGCGCAAATTCGTGTTTACAGGACCTGAGATTATCCACCCTAGCTTTGTATTCTGTAGATAAGGTCCACTAGCTAGGTGAATCCTACCCTCATTTAACAAATCCCAAAAATAGTTCGCACCGATTAAAATATCTACCTGCGATGGAGAATTGAACGTAGGATCGGCAAGCTTAATATCATTAGGAATGTTAAGATTATGCGTATGTATATATGAAGAGGGTATGCACGAAGTTATGTTTTGCATAACCAAGCAATTAATGCGCGTATTATATTCGCTATTTAAGGAACGAATAGAAATTTCACAGGAATGATTTGACTGTGTGATTGATTGTCCTATTCCTGTGATTTGAAAAGTGGACTGTATAACCTTGGCGTTTAATTTATTGCGTAAAGAACTGGACATGATGCAGTGTTGGCTTCCACTGTCCAGTAGTACACGGGCAATATGAACTTGAGTATCGGCACCGATTATTTCTACCAGCGCAGTAGACAATAACACGGGTACGAGGGTGTTTGATGATTTATTTGATTTATTACTAATTTGATTATTAGTGTTGGAATGTAGAACAGTAGAAGATTCATTACTCGAGGGGGTGGACTGCGCGTTAGAGGAACCCGTAAATACCGAGGTTTCTCCATTCCTAAACGCCTCGTGAATCAAGCTATTGTGTTTTTTATTACATACCCGACATGGCCCACAGAAACAACTATCGATAGTGTGTCCCTCACGTAAACAATTCCTACATAAACTCTTGCTTTTAATAAGGGCCAACTTTTCGTCGCAAGGTAAATTAATGAACTGAGTGCACGAGTAAACAGGGTGATTACCTGCACACATAGAACATACACGAATCCGTTTAGAATTTTTAGCGGTATTCTGATTAGTTTGCGTAGACACAAGACCTTGAACTTTAGACGTTTGTTTTTTGTGAATATCTTGGGACAAATTTTTGCTATTGAAGCTTGAGGAATGATTTGCTTTAATCATTTCCAACATATCCGCTTTATTTCTTAAAAATGAAATAAGCTCGTCTAGTTTCAAAGCTACCTCCTTATTTTTTAGAGAATTTGATTTAAATTGCTCCCAGTCTTTTTCCATAGAAGCATCGAACTTAGATACAATTAAATAAATTAATAAGGTATCCCAAGTATCCACTGGCTCGCCTAAGCTCTTTAAAGCGCGTAAATTTTTAAGGACGGTATCTATAAGTTTTCTTATGCAAGCGGGCGATTCCCTAGACAAAGGTTGTATAGAAAATATGGACTTAATATAATTATGAATTAGTAATTTTTTATTATTGTATCTAGCTTCAAGCAGATCCCAAGCTATTATATAGTTATCGGCTGAAAATTCGAGAGATTTGATGACCTGCATGGCATTGCCCGTGAGAGCCGATCTTAAGTAGTGATATTTTTGAATATTATCGAGCTCTTCCGAATTATGAATCATGGACAAATAAGTATCTCGGAACTCCAACCAATTGTCATATGAACCATCAAATGATGTCAGCGAAATAGTGGGTAACTTAACTAGTGATTTACTACCCTTGCATTTATGATTATTCGAATTTTCGCCTTGTAATAGACAGTCGATAGAGGCCATAACACTATAATAACTATTTTCAAAGGATTCGCGTTCTCTTAATTGCTCTGCTATATCCGATTCCGGAGCTATTTCAATCTTATCTTGAAAGCTATTAAAATTAGATAACAGACTGCATAACGCCTGTTGTTTTCGTAACTTTAACTCAGCAAATTGTCTTGCGGACAATAAAGCCCCGTCTAAGGAATCTACGTATTTGACTAGTAAGGTCAGGGAGCCCTTGACTGAACCGCGTTTTTTTACTAATTCTTTAAAACTTTCACTCATTTTGGCACTTAATAAGAAAGCAGAGGTACTCACGTTTGTCCTGCAGCCACTTGGTGAATTATGCGCACCGCCGCGTAGCTTTCTAGAAGAAACAAACGGTTTTAGTACAAATAGAAGAAATGTGGGCGAGTAGGGCGGGAATAAAGGAAGGAAAAGAGGATTTGCTACGACTGTTCTGCTACCCGCTACTTATGGTTTCTTGAAAAAAGTTTAAATAATCCGGCGCTGAAGGTCCAAATGTTTGCCCGTTGTAATTTTGGAAAAGAATTAAATATGATTTAAAGGTGAACTTCAATGAAATTTGTTATTTCAACTTTAACAAGTAGGAATTTATTAAATAATTAATATAAATTGAATACAGTTAAAATGATACGAGGTAAGCAGGCCAGTCGTAGCTCGGGAGAAATGTGAAAAGGGGTGTCTCAAAAGCTGATTTTGTTCCTTTTATAGTGTGGTTGCGCGCCCTCTTGCGTAATTCGCCGACACTCCTGCGCTTGCGATGCATCTGCTTGTCCTGACGAACAACGATCTGTAGACGCCTCTCGTAGTTCCGTACTAGCGGGATAGATGGCGCTTAACAAGTGGTCATTCGAAGATTGTCTTGTCTAAGTATTGTCTGTCGTATAATCGTCTGTCGAAGTAGTGGTAATTCGAAGGTGTGTGTTGTCTAATAATTGTCTGTCGAAGCAATGACTTGTCGATCTATGTGTTTTCGAAGTTCGCTACATGTCGAAGTATGGTACTGTCGAAATTCAGTATCCACGCCCATCAAAATGTCGAGGGATTGATAAAGAGTCAGAATTGGCGTTGCACATGACCCTGAATAATATTGACATTTTCTATCTTTCTATATTTTTCTTTGTATTAATACTCGTAAACACCCTGACTTGTCCTCCTACACTACTGTGGAGTGTCTTGTGCAGACCTAATCAACCTTATCAATTTTTACCTCAAAAAAATTATCAATTGACGGCCGTCCTATTTTCAGTGTCTGGTCGACACCAGGGATTTATAAAAGCAGGAGGAGATTGTGTGATTGTGTGTTCCTTTACTAAGTCAAACTTCGTTAAAAAGAAAATATCAAATTCTGCTAATAAAATTAAAACTACTTGGAACATAATAAATTCCTAATGTGGGAACTCTTCATTAACTGTAAGAGATTTTCATTCAAAAATAGAAAGGTCACCATGTCAGGGAGGATCTGGAAGTTGCGACAAAGTTTGAACATTTCTTTGCAAATATACTTTTAGTAACAACTAAAACTCTGTAGTCGTCTTCCACTTTTGCTGAGTCATTGCTTATGGAATCAATATACAAATGTGTGGACACTTTCATATTCTCAGTTGTTAATAGCAAGGACATCACCAAATCATTTATATTGATGGGAGATAGATGGCGCTGCCGTCAAGTAAACACGCACCAAATGTAGCTCCGTTGTATTTTTAAATTTAAAATAAAGTTTAGCGAGTAAATAGCGCGGAAAAGTGTCAAGACAGATTGCACTCATTTAGAAGGTGAAGCACAAGTATTATCCAGGAGTATTTTCAAGAAATAGTGAGGAAATATCTCAAAGGTATCTACAGGAGAATAAGCCCATGATCTCCGGCAAAAGAAGAAAGGACTGTGCTACAGAACTTGAATAATGCCAATACGATCAAGTAAATATCAACTATTGTTTATCTTCATGAATGCAGTTGTCTTTAAAAAATAATTAGTGAACAAATAATAATTTACGAACAGTGAAGAATTTATAAGTTCCTACCCACAATCTCCTTATCGTGATACACAGTATCTACAGCGTACAGCGGTTACCACATAAAAATTGCGAAAACTACACTTCGAACTCGAAATCGGTGTATAGCAATAATTCGCCAATTGCAGTACGTGCAACGATAGCTGAGTGCATAAGCAAGAGGTTTCAAAGAGGAGCAACGACGGCGACAGCGGTTCAAATCTCAGTTGAAGGCGATTAACTTTTTGTGGACCACAAATGAAACTTGCATGCAATATTTACGTTTTGTATTTTTTTTTAGCCATTTCCTTTTTCATATTTTCGCAATAATTTAATTTTTTTTTAAACTTTAAACTGACATAACAATATTATAACAGACAATTTGATTAATCTGACAATTATTATTTATTACATTGGACATTATTTTGATTGAGCTTCGTTCAAAAGTATGATTTATTTTTAACATTTTTTGACATTTTAATTTTGCATTTGCATTTTTATTAGTATTTCTATTTAAGGTTCTTTTAAATTGATAATTTAATTTATTGATAATTAGAATTACCTATGTTAAATTATTTTTGTTTGACATTTTTAATTCCGCATTAATATTGTATTAAAGTCAAAATATTTGTAGATTGAGTTCATAATCGAATTATTATTATTACTGCTTTATTAATATTGCAAATGGCTATTTATTTTATATAATTTGTATAAGGGATTGTTTTGTAAATGGTTATTTATTTTATATAATTTGGATAAGGGATTGTTCTATCTGTTGACCTCAAAATTGATCTCCAAAGCTATTTGTTGACTGTATTAACATGAGTGCAAGCACTACACAATTAACTTGTCCACACTGCCCAGGGTCTTCCCGCGTTTTCTGCTCACGCGGGTTGAAGGTGCATATTGGGCGCATGCACAAGCGAGTACTGGTTTCCCCAACCGTCACAGATGCGGCTGCGCCCGCGAGACTTGGGCAGCCAGCTCCGGCACTCACTCAGTGTTCTCTGGACAGGCTGGCTACCTTTAGGAGAAATATACCGGTTCTGCGGCACATACCTAAGGGAGCCCGAAATCAGGCGGCCGGTAAGCTGTGTGACATTGCAGATGCATGTGTCACATGCAATGGCGTGGAGGAATGGGGCGCTCTTCTTGCTTTCGCTTATACAGCCTTGAGGGTGCCGCGCCGTTAAAGGGGAAATGGCCGAATATCTGCAACCATACCAATTGGGTTTTGGAATACGCTTAGGGTGCGAGGCCGCTATTCACGCTACGCGGACGTTCGTAATTGACCCGAGGAACGAAGGTTCGATATTGCTGAAGCTTGATATTCGCAACGCATTTAACACCTTGGAGAGAGATGTTTTGTTGAGTGAGGTAAAGGAAAAAATCCCTTCTCTGTATCCTTTTCTTCATCAAGCGTACAAGCTTCCGTCTAATCTTTTCTTCGACAATAACCTCATTCTTTCTAAAGTGGGGGCCCAGCAGGGAGATCCACTCGGTCCACTTGTGTTTAGCCTAGCTATTTATAAGGCGATTCGAAGTCTCAAATCGGCCCTTAACGTGTGGTACCTGGACGATGGCATAATTGGGGGCAAACCGGAAGACGTGCTACAGGATCTGGAGGCCTTAATTCCAAGTCTTAAAGACCTGGGTCTGGAGGTGAACCCCTCAAAGTGCGAGTTTTTCCCCTGCGGGGCCGAGGCTCGACCACACTTTGCTCAGTTAAATTCGTTTCTTCCTGGCCTCAAGGAACTTTCTTCCTCCGACTTCAACCTTTTAGGCTCTCCAATTTTTCTCTCGGCTGTTCCTGAGGCCATCACTGCTCGAAAGCAGCTTCTCCTTACCGCTCATGAACTTTTGAAAGGTCTTTCCGCGCACGTTGCGATTATCTTGCTGCGCATGTGCTTCGCTCTCCCGAAGATCAATTACCTGTTGCGAACCACCCCTACATGGCTCTGTTCCCAGGAAGTTTCCTCCTTCGACGATGCCTTGAAATCGGTGGTGGAGTCAATCCTGAACATTTCCCTAGATGAGACTCAGTGGAGTCAGGCGGCGCAACCAATTCGATACGGTGGTATTGGGGTGCGTTGCGCGCGGGATGTGGGTTTGCCAGCTTTTCTGGCGTCGGCGCATGGGGTTGCTAACCTCGTTACTAATTTATTTAATTCTAATGGTGACGGGGAGAGCATACCCTGGGTGTCGGATGCTGTGGTAGCTTGGTCGGCCCTCTATGAGGATGCACCAATCCCCGAACCAATGCATCGTCAGCGGGCGTGGGATGATGTGGGGGTGATGCGACTCCAAAGTCAATTATTGGAGGGGGCTTCAGGGGCCGATAAGGCTAGACTGCGCGTTGTGTCACAGCCTGAATCTGGAGCGTGGTTACAGGCGTTACCTTCACCTCACCTGGGTACGCTGCTTGACGATAGCTCTCTGCGTGTGGCGGTAGCTTTCCGCCTGGGCTGTAAGGTGTGTGAACCTCACATGTGCATCTGCGGTTCCATGGTGGAGGCCAATGGCCATCACGCTCTGAGTTGTCGGAGGTGCAGTGGGAGGTTTCCGCGACACCACGCTCTGAACGATATTGTCCGCAGGGCCCTTGTGTCGGCAAACGTCCCCTGCGTGCTTGAGTCTCCGGGACTGAGCAGGTCTGACGGTAAGAGACCGGACGGGCTGACTTTGGTGCCATGGAAGAATGGCAAGTGCCTACTTTGGGACGCAACTTGTGTCAGCACGGTAGCCACCAGCCACCTTAGTCGCACCATCCACTCCCCGGCTGCCGCCGCGGAAGACGCCAGCTCTCGGAAGAGGCTTAAGTACGCTGACTTGGAGCCGCTGTACTATTTCGTGCCGGTGGCGGTGGAGACCCTGGGGAGCTGGGGCAAGGAGGCTAAAAACTTTATTGGGGAGATTGGACAGAGGCTCATCGAAACGACCGGTGACAATCGTTCCGGATCGTTTCTGGTGCAAAGACTGGCCATCGCCATCCAGCGCGGCAACGCAGCAAGTGTGATGGGCACTTTTGCACCAGGAGCGATCAGGGGCGGGTTGTTTGATTAGCACTTGCTTGGACTTTATTTAATATTACATATTTTAATTATATTTTAGAATTAAGGTGACATGACTAATATTTTTATTATTGTAAATATAATCATTTAAATCTATCGATATTAAAAAGACCGCGGATCTATGGGAATTATCAGTTAAAACTATGTCTAGTATGATTGATGTCATTACTTCCCATCCAACAACAGTGTTTAATGACTGTGTCCACAGCAGTATAATTCCTAATTCAATGAAACATAGCAAAGTTATACCTTTGTTGAAGGCGGGTAGCGCCACAGATCCTTCTAATTTCCGACCTGTTTCTGTGTTGCCGACCTTGAATAAAGTATTTGAGAAATTAATTCTAGGACAGTTGCTGTCCCATTTTGGTGAAAACAAATTATTTTATGATAAACAGTATGGGATTACTAAAGGACGTTCGAATATTGTTGCTGGTATATAATTGTTAAATTGTATTTGCGAGGCCTGGGAGGATAAGCATATGATACATCGGGTGTCTTCTGTGATCTATCCGTTGTTCCGCTTTCGATTGCGTCCACCAAGACACATCTAATATATAAAATTCTCGTGTCACAGTTTTCGTTGCCATACTCCTCCGAAACGGCTTGACCGATTATCATGAGATTTTTGTGGGCATATCGGGTAGGTCTGAGAATCGGCCAACATCTATTTTTCATACCCCGATTCGCGATAACCAACATCCACGCGGGCGGAGCCGCGACAGCTAGTAGATCAATAAATTAGAACATTATGTGATAAGGAGCAAGGCTTTCGACCTTCTGACTTCATATTTGAACAAAAGAATTCAGAGGGTCGACGTTAACGGTACACGTGGTTCGATTAAATTTGCTGACGATACTCCGTAATATTTGAATAAATATTATAAATATTAAATATTAACTTCGCTACTTCGTTAATATTTGAAATTAAAAGGCAACTAAAAACTTCTAACGATGTGAATGGTGTTATCACAAGAGTGGTCCATTGGTTTAGTATAAATAATCTATGCCTTAATGGGAACAAAACTAAATGTATTAAATTTACCCTACCTGATGTTACACAGGTTGAAACCAATGTACAACTCAATGGTCAAGTGTTGTCCCAAGACATTTTAGAGAACCTAATGTATGTAAAGAAAAATATTACAAAATTTTCAAGAGTTTGTGACAGGCATAATTTAAATACCAGACATAAAAGCAATCTTGTATTACAAAATTAGTAGTTCTTTCCGGGGGCAACTGTGTACGCTTTTTTAACAAGTTCCCTAATGAAATTAGGTATTTACCTGTGAATAAAATTAAAAATGTAATGAAATCTAAACTATTGCCAAAAAGGCTATTATAAAATCCAAGAATATTTAGATGACAAACAAGCTTGTAAATGAGCTGTTTGCTCAACTATGCGGCTCAAATAAACTATTGTAAATAGTCTTAGTAAATGTTTGTAAATAGACCAACAAAAAAGCCCGCTGAGTTTCTTGGCAGTGTCTTCCAGATCGGGGCCGCGTTTTGAACCAATGGTTCATTTGCTAAACTAGTCTTGAATTTTTTTACAATTTGGCGTTTTGTAAGTGCCGTTTGAATGGTCTATACAAAATAAATGATTTTTGACTGGCAGTATAAATTTCAGTGAGTGTATTCCAAACAATTTTCTGCGGAATGAAGTTTATGCTATCCATTGTTATGTGAAACAAAATAGGTAGAATTGTTTAATATATTTTATTATTCAAGTTCAAATTCAAATTCATTTATTTGCAGAAATGATGTTACGTAAAGATACGTTCCGCACATCTGCCATTCAGCGGCATGCAAATATTAGCTTAGGCTCTATTTAAATCCTACCATTCAAAACAAAATTGAAATATAATTATATTAAATTTTATTATATTATTATATAATAATCTAAATAATATTATTATATAAAATGTCATAGAATAATCATAGTCATAATACGATGTCAACATAGCAACAATAATAATATAGTCATAATGTCCAAGATAATTCACTATGTCCAAAATAAAAACATTAAGTAAATATAATTTTAAAAGAACATTTTTATTTTTAAAAGCCATATAATTTAAATTTTCTACAAAACCTATTTGTGAGTAATGTCTGAATTCATCTGGTACTGCTTGCTGAAATTCTAATTCAGTTTGAGAAATATAACAATTAAGAGGTCAAAATAAACAATGTGAACATTAAATCATCACCATTTTTTCAAAAACATAACAATTCTATTTATAATTACGAACTAAACTTAGGTACGTAAAAAAATTAGTCACGTCTTGCCAGCTGATACACCGTAGTGCGACTGGCGCCACACTTCGCTAGCAACATGGCGACCCGTATGCCTATGCACACAAGGAAAGGCCTGTCTGTGTGCCGTTTAGCTT
This sequence comes from Eilema caniola, assembly GCA_949126895.1. NCBI lineage: Eukaryota > Metazoa > Arthropoda > Insecta > Lepidoptera > Erebidae > Eilema > Eilema caniola. The sequence continues at coordinate 34,015,959 of OX421460.1, read as the reverse complement.
TTCTGTTATATTAACTGTACGAATGTGCCCCGCGTACGAATGGTGAATACTTTTCCCTATAGGTCTCCTTGTTTTAATAGGGACCCATAGGTGGCTTATAGACTGCCCAAGCAAATTAAAAGAATTAAAAGTATTTAAAATAATATTATGTGTTGTCAGTCCTCATCTTAAGGCGGGTCCAGATATGTATCATTTGCCCGATCCAATCATCGTATCCGTATCGCCGACGCGTATCATGATTACATATGTGGACGGGTGATGATACACGATCTCGATACGCCGTTATGATACGGTCCGTCCCATGTCGTGTCGGTTTTGTCCGATCATCAAAGGTGATACAAATACGGGCGTCGGTCAGTCTCGTATTATGGGACTCCAGCCACAAAAGCTATTAAAACAGGAATCTGAAGCAGGAGGCCTGGCCACACGAAATTGCTAAATTCTCGTACACTTCAAGCAACAGCGAGAGTTGACACAGACATGGGCAATTTCATACGCGATCATGACTATTGTTAAGATACGGACAAGGAGCAAATCGTTGCGCTTGATACGTGATACGCTGATACGGATACGGTGATCGGATCTGGCAAATGATACATATCTGGACCCGCCTTTAAAATAGAAATATACATTACATGAATAATTTTATTCACATCTTGACATGTCATCATAGTGACACTTTTGTATTTTTCAACACTATTAATCAAAAGGTAATCAAATAACAAGTACCTAAGTAGGTAACTTGAAAAAGAAAATTTAAATACGAATTAAAAATAAACCAAATAACAATTAACAACACTATACGCAACCTACCTACTGCAAGTGCTTGGATTGTATACTAAACTAGCTTTTGCCAGCGGCTTCGCTCGCGTTAAGAAGTATTATTACTAATTAGGTTGTCAGTAATGTTGTCAGTTCTTGTGGCTTTACTTTTGTTTAGCGTGTGTAAAAAATTAGGATTATTTTTTGAGCTGTGCGTTGATAGATCACTATGTCAGTCAGTCAGTCACCTTTGAGTTTTTTATATATTTAGATTTAGCGTGTGTCAACCTTAACGATGGAAATCGCTGAATGTTTGGCAAACAACGGTACCACTTGCTTTTTTGTGATATTTAATACTTAAGCAAGTCTATAATTAGTAAGTTGCCCTCAGACCACGGTGGGCAAATAGTGTCCTTTTCCAACAGTCAACCTAAGGAAAAAATTATGTGTAGCCCATAACCCTTTAGTAAAATTAAAGAGTTCAGAGACCTGTTAGAGGACTAACTTCATTCTAAAGCTTATTTGGATAACAATTCGGACGCCTACTATAATAGTTTATTTACTACATTATCTGATGCTTTTCCAAATACTTTCGAACAAAACAAAAATATAGAAAGTATAATACTAAATCTAGATTATGTGAATGGGCAACTATAGGCATATATAAAAGTAAACGAACACGATTTGATTTATACGCCCAAAATCAGTTTAGATTTGATAATGGTTTCATCGAACATGTTAAGAATTACTCCAAAATCTTCAAAAAAGTATGTAGACAAGCCAAGGCAATTTATATTAAAAGGAAAATAATTGAGGCTCCTAATAAAATGAAGGAAATTTGGAAAGTTATCCACAAAGAGTCCGATAAATTTAAAATGAGGGATTATTTTACTAAAATTAAATTATAAAATAAGGATATAACCTCTTCGAAAGAGATTGTAAATGCTTTTGAAGATTATTTTACCAAAATTCCATTCAAAGTCACGTCTTCAATCAATTCTTGCGCTCGCAGTGCTTTGGCTCTTCTTGAGAGTAATATTAGTTTTGCTTCTAAATTAAAATTCAAACATATTCATCCCAGTGACATTTTAATAGTTTTCTAATATCTTGTAATAAAATACTCTGAAGATTACTGTGGTATGTCAGTTAGTTTAAATAGTCATGTAATTGATATCATGAATGCGTTGATAACGGTACATTTCCCAACCTAATGAAACATAGCAAACTAATACCATTATTTAAGAAGGGATCTAAGTCAGAACTTGGAAACTACCACACCAATTCTATTTTGCTAGCTCTGAGTAAGGTGTTTGACAGAGTGATGATCAATCAGATGCAACCTTACTTCAAGACAAGCAATATGGCTTTACTGGCAGGAAATCTACCACCGATGCGGGAGTGGCTCTAGTTAGCCTAATCTACGATGCTTGGGAGGGATCGCAGGAAGCTATTGGGGTATTCTGTGATCTTCCTAAAGCATTTGATTGTGTTGACCATCAAACACTCTTACTCAAGCTACGTCGATATGGTTTTGATAAGAAATCAGTAGAACTGTTAGAGTCGTACTTAACGGATAGGCTTCATACTGTTGATGTGAATGTCGTGAAGTCAAATGGGTAAAACGTAAAAAAAATGGGTGTACCCCAAGGATCAATCCTAGGACCCTTTCTCTTTCTGGTATATGTCAATGACTTACCTTATATGGTCGAGGCACAAGCCGGCATAGTATTGTCTGCAGATGATACATCGTTAATATTCGAAGTAAATCGGCATAGTACAGATAGATGCAAATAATGTTAATAATATTTTGAATTCCATCTCAAATTTGTTTTCTGCAAATAAACTATTATTGAATGCAGAAAAGACTAAATGTATTAGGTTCACATTGCCCAATGTGAGGCAAACACACGTTGATATCGTGCTAGGGGGGAGAGGGTTAGAATTCGTAAACAGCACTTTAACACAGTACTTTTCTGGGAATTACAATAGATTCAAAATTATAATGGGGTGACCATATTACTATTTTGGAAAATTAACTTAGCTCTGCTGCCTATGCTGTGAGCAGTTGACAAATGTCTTAACTTACTGCCTAACTTAGCTGTGCTAGGCTTGTACACTTCAGTAACTTACATAGCTTGATGTCCTATGTAATACTACTTTGGGGAAATGCGGCAGACTTTGAAACTATATTTATACTGCAAAAGAGGGCAATTCGTGCTATTTATTGTTTAGGCAAAAGAGTTTAGGAATGCCTCAGGAAAAGGTTTTTAAGGATATTGATATTTTAATTCGTAGCATACGCTACTTACCTCCCATGTTTTAAGCACATGATTTCACTTTAGATTTGTAGAACTAGCGAAACACATTTAAATTTATAAGAAGAACATTCATTTTAAGTGTTTGCAAACATTTGTTATTTTCATAAGACGTATGTCATAATTTGACTCCTATAAAGACCAGTCTATGGTTGGTAGGGATTGTTTCATTCAATAGATTTATTTTGCAATCTAATTTTAAGATATAGATTTTTATATCTATAAATCATTAAATAAGTTTACTTTAAATGTTTATCTACAAATAAACTATTGGTATTTATGATTAGTAAAAGTAAATATAGTTTTAAGATTCTTCTAGTTAATCGACAGTGACATCGCGTTTCGTTTGATGTGAAGACCTTTATTATCGAAGTGTCGGGCTTAGAAAAAACTTATTAGGATTTGGATCAATAGTTATGGAAATAAATTGTTTTGATCGCACTATTATAGCGAAAGCTGTTTAGAACTTCGGATACTAAAATTGGTATATTAATTTCAATTATTCGTGCGATGAAATTACAACTGATTAGTTTATTAAGTTTAAATTGTATTTTCGAACGGAGCGTTGCCTTGCGCTGGCCGGAAAGACTAGCTCGGTCATTAAAAAAATAAACGCAAGCCATGCCGTTCCCAAGTAGGCTTTTCGTAGGCCGTGCATTGCCAACAGCAATCGTGCCCAAGTAAAATTGTTTCCATAGGACTCGCCGTAAAAAGGTATTTATGGAAATATGCATACTTTGAAACTAATTAATATACGTGTATTGGGATCTGATTTCTCATGAGAGTTTTTTATTGTCATAGTGAGTCCTCTTTTTCGACGACCGACACGCATATATCTCGCGGATTGATGGAATCGTAACTTCACGGCACGAACTTTGAATACGGCAAGCAGACTTTGATGTCAAATGCGTGGCAAGATTCCTGCGGTTATACAAGTTACACTGTTTTACAAGCTAAATCCCAATTATAGCCCTAAATAAAAATCCAACCCCTTGATAACGTCCGCCACCCGGCGTGAAAAAAAAACAGAGTGCTTGACATAAAGTGACACTTCAACTGTCATCGAAACGTAAAAATGGCGGACTGAAACTTGAGCTGGAACCCTACACTTTTAGCCCAAACAGTATTTACAGTTTTTCACAAAAACACCAATACACAACACGTAATTTTGCTGGTGCATCCGACACGCGTGGTGTCGCTTTCAAATTCTATGGCGCATTCGCGATTAGTGGCGACGGGGAGTACTAAATCGTACTATCGGGATGCGCATGATGTTTCATACATTTTTCTATGGAGAATTTGGCTTTAAAAAAGGAAGTCTTTATAATAATATAAATAAAAAAATAAAAAAAAATATTCAGCAACAACAATTTACAACAATATGGATACAAATGATTACATAGGTAGATACATTATATAATACAGTAAGAGAACATTGCGACAATGTCTTTTATTTTTCTTTTGGGTATCCTGGTTCCCAAACTAGGCAAACGTCTGTGACTTGGGAATCAGTTTTCCTCCTATTTAATATGTATAAAAAGGTGAATGTGAACTTCAAAGTGTCTGAACCTACTTATTACTTGAATAGTTAGTCGTTAATACAATTCAAATAACAATTAGGTTATTTTTATTATTATTTATTTATTTTTTATCAAAACTGATAACTAGGTATACGATTAGACATTTTTTATCAAAATTGATAACTAGGTAGACGATTAGTACAAGTGTTTTCATTGAAGATGTATACGATTAGTTTCAATGATTAAATTTACATAGTATTTTATTGTTGTATCTTAATCTAGTTACGTGTGTGTGAGAGAGTGTGTGTGTGTGTTTGTGTGAGTGTGTGTGTGTGTGTGCGCACGTGCTTGTTGAAGATGTGTTTACTTTTTAAGTAGGAACTAGTGTTTCGATACCGTCGTAAGTATGATCCATCAGCCATGCTTTTACTCGCTTTTACATTCGTAAAAGGTAAGTTTATTTATATGAAGTAATTTGTTCAGGTAATTGTACAACTTAGTACTTAAGTAGTGGTATTGACACTTACTATAAAGGAACTGTGGATTATAGAAGGTGCAAATACAAATCGGCTCTACGCCTATTAGAGATTTCTTTTGGTGTATGATGTTGTCTCAATATACTAAGGAGCACAAACAGTTTTCTTACTGTGAGAACCTGACATAGTCTATACAGCTCCTCTGTGGGGTACCGAAAAGGCTTGCAGAACATTACTTTCAGGACTGCCCTTTGAGCCCTTTCTAGTTTAACTAATTTGGTCTTGCGAGCACCACCCCACACTGACCGGCACAGTGAGCAGTACTCAGACATAAGCGTATCGGTGTCCATTGACCAGCGTATTGTCTTAAAGACATAATATAATTTTCTTATTCTGTTCACCAAATTGTCAACGTGTGCATACCACTTAAGGTGGCAATCAATTAGTACTCCCAAATATTTTACTTGAGGTGTAATTTGTAGTGCAGGACAAGTGCAAAATTGGGGCTCCAAGCAAGAGTGAGCCCTAATGTCGTTGGCTGAGTGGGGTTGCTAATGGAAAAGGTTACTATTTTCGTCTTATTAGTATTTAATGTTAATAAGTTACCGGCGAGCCAGTCTACAACCACATCCATTGCCACCTGAGCAGATTGTTCCGCCTCACTCCAGTCTCTCCCATGCACCAATAGAGCTGTATCATCAGCGTAGGTAAACAACGAACAATTAGTGAGCCGAAGGGAACACAAGTCATTGACATAAATTAGGAATAACGTGGGCCCCAGAATACTCCCTTGGGGTACTCCGTATTCAATTTTACACCTTTCACTCACCACTTCGCCTATCTTAACATGCTGATGTCTATTTGTTAGATAACTTGGGAATATTTCAAGTGGAAGCCCACGTACTCCTATACTTTCAAGTTTTGACAAAAGTATTGGAACAGATACCGAGTTGAATGCTTTGGATATATCTAAGAAAATTCCAATACACGTTCTCCTGTTATCCATGAGCTTGGATGTCTCCTCAGAAAAACGTATTACAGCGTCTTCCGTGGAAACACCGGCTCTAAAACCGTATTGATTTTCTGATAAAAGGTTATTGGCTTGAAGATAGTTTAGCAAGCGAGTGTTTAGTAGCTTTTCTAGAATTTTTGAGATGGAAGGCAATACCGATATAGGTCTGTTATTTCCAACATTCTCTCTGTCACCCTCTTTGTTTGTAAAGGTATAAAAAAGTACATGGTTATATTTATTGGTTTCTTCAGTGTGCAAAAGTGTTTCTTTTTATCAATTTGTGTTGATTTATTGGGTTAAAACTGAAAAATACAAAGGCATGTTTTTGTATTTTTACTCAATTTTGTGCGTTTGTTGACGTTTATTGTATAACAACTATTGAGTTTTAAGAGTTAAAATGAGCATTAATATAATTTTTGGTCTTTCATTTTAATATATACAAATTACCATTGTTATTAATCATATCTAAATAGGTTAAATATGAAAATTCGTAACACTCTTTTCGGTGATTTTAACGATCTGGACCCTTAATACTTTGCTATGTAATAGTTTTTTTAAATCCAGTTAGTAGGTATACAAAGTAGTGTAGTCACACTCTCATAATCGAGTCGCAAAACTGTGATCGGTTACAAATTTTAATGGAGATCGAGTAATCTCCGACCAACAAACAGACAGACATAACTAAAAAGCTGTTATTGTAATATTACAAAAAGCTTTTCTTATATATATAATAAATTTATTTATATAGATTTATACATTAAATGGCGCTCATTGGGGGAGGGCTATGTCCAGCAGTGGACTAATATAGCCTGATGATGATGATGATAATGATACATTAAACTTCAGGTTGATTTAGCTCTTAACCGGCAACTGTCGGGTTTTTTTATTTTTAACCATTTGATGGCGTACGAGTACACCGCGTCTCACTGTCGTCATCTAGATCCTTCTAGCGCAACGCCGCATCATCTTCGAGACGGAGTCTGTTCCGTATAGAGTAACCTTGAGAGAATTATTTTTTTGTCAACTACGTTCAAGTTGGACTATTGTTTAATTTAGAGTTCAGGTTGATTGCTTACAGCCGGCTCCAGCTGTATGAAATCAATCCTGAACGTTCAGCACAATTAGCCTTCTGCTAATCTTCAGGAGAACGCCTAGAATGTTTAGCCGTTGCTCATAACATATAAATTTTTATTTTTGGTACCGGGGATAACCTATAATTTTAGTTTATTAGGGCTTATAATTCTATAATTGGTACTTTAACCAATCATTTTGTGTTCACTAGTATCTATTTTACATTTTGATGGTTGTAATATTAACCATCCTTATTGCATGTATTTTTTACGGTTTGTATTTTGTGATGCGGCACCATAACCGACATCCTGTTGCCTACCTATAGGTCTGGCCTGTATTGTAAGAACCAGCTCACGGAGCGGGCTGGTTATGAAAATAAAGACCATAGAAATTTTGTATTGTAAGATAATTGAACATAATTAAATGTATCAGACTGATATGTGAATTTTCTTTCCTCAGCAACTATCTTCTATCAAAGTTCCACGATACGGTCCTTAACCCTAAAGGTCCAACGTATCTGCTGGCTGGAAGTATCTTGGCACTTTTACCTTATTTCATAATTTTTCATACCACTTTTATTGCTAGCGTGACGCACATGAGCTTCCTCGCCATTTCGTGTTGTCACCGTTGCAACAGCGGTGACAAGTGCACGTTTTTGAACGAAAAAAGTGTTTCGGGGTCAAGTAAAAAAAAAAAAACAGGGGGCACTCCGGGAGTGCCGGCAGAAGTGAAAACTTATTCTTTCTTTCTTTCTTCGTTATATACAGAGAAAAAGATAAAAGGAACATACCATACCATACCATACCTATAATATAGCGCCAATCATAGAACCTATCACTAATTTTCTGTCAGAAAAAAATAATGAATTACAAAAAGAAAAAATAATCACAAAAAGTAATAAATTACAAAACGAAAAAATAATCACAAAAAGTAATAAATTACAAAAAGAAAAAATCATCACAAAAAGCCCAGGTTCGAACCCGGTAACATCTGAAACCATAAGGACTCACAGTCGAAGCGCTTGAGGCTTAGCTACGAAACTTCATATCGTACTTGACAAAGAAGCAATCTGTTGTTAATGTTGTATGACGTCAGTCGTCGGTTACGGTTCAAAGGTCAAGCGATCCTGACGCAAGTTTAATATTTTTTACCCAACCATCGCCGCTAAAGAAGTTTTCACTTCAAAAAACTTGGAAGAGCGCGTATTCTTTTCCCGGCTTTTCGAGCTGTCATTTGATTTATATTGGAATTCATGTTAATTACTTGTAATAATTGGTATGAACCGTGATTAAAGTGTTAAAAGTACCGAACTTATTATTATTAGAAACAAAGAAGTGCAAATCTACTCATATATACAAAACACTGTGGTAATAAGGTTAGTGTCCTATATACGCTACAAACTGTAGCTTGCCAATATATATTTGAAAAATTATGTATGTCAAGTAAAATATATGTCATTTCACAAAAGTGAATGACATTACAGACAGAAATCTGCATAATAAACATAAACTGCTACTTCCATGTTATCGGCTTAGCAGAGTTAGCGATTCTTTTAAGGAGAAAAGTATACGCTTTTATAATAAATTGCCTGAATCGGTTCTAAGTATGCCTGTAAATCAATTTAAAACCTATGTAAAGACCATTTTATGTAAAAAAGCATACTATAGGACATATGAATATCTTTATTAATCAGGCACCTTTTAACTTAGGTAAGTTATTTTATTATAAAGTGATTTTCTTTTTTGAAGTGAAAACTTCTTTAGCGGCGTTGGATGGATAAAAAGTGTTAAACTCGCGTCAGAATTAGATGACCTTTGAACCGTAGCCGAAGACTGATGTCATACAACATTACAACAGCTACAGATTGTTTATTTTGTTAAGTGCGTTAAGAAGCTTCGTAGCCTAACTGTAAGCGATTCGACTGTAAGTCCTTATTCTTTCAGATAGGACCGGGTTCGAACCTGGGCTTCTGACGCCTTTTGTAATTATATATTCTTTTTGTAATTTATTACTTTTTGTAATTACTTTTTCTTTTTGTAATTTATTACTTTTTGTGATTATTTTTCTTTTTGTAATTTATTACTTTTTGTGATTATTTTTTCTTGTTGTAATTCATTAATTTCTTCTGACAGAAAATTAGTGATAGGTTCTATCATTGGCTCTACATTATAGGTATGGTATTGGTAAGGTATGGTATGGTACATCCTCTTTATCTTTTTCTCTTTATATAACGAAGAAAAAAAGAAAGAATAAGTTTTCACTTCTGCCGGCACTCCCGGAGTGCAACCCGTCTTTTTTTTATACATTGTTCATTAGACACGAGAAAAATGTAGATTCGTCAACATTTAGCCTTAAGGAAATATTGTAAATTGACGTCTGAAAAAATGCCGCAGTGGAGTTTGCTTCGCCGGTTCTTTTGCACCAGCGCCTTGGAAGCGGTGGTTAACTTAGCTTAAGTAGAATTTACTGACGTCAATAAGAAACAATCATGTTGTTCTAGATTAAACTCCTAATAACAGATCTTAATATTTCAAATTACCGCGTTAAAACGTCTTTTGCGAATGCTTTAGACGTTTTATGTTTCATTTGACTAACTATATTTTATGCGCCTCATAAAAGAGACCTTAAAAGATATTGCATGCATTTTCCATCCCCTTAAAAATAATCAGTTGGTAGTCAGCATTGCAATAAACGGCTTTATAGATGAAATGGTAATAACCAGGCGTGATCACAACTTACATACCTATGTAAACCACCAGTACACCTGTTTGCCATTTTATATTAACATTGCGTCTAGAAACATTAAGTTTTAAAACTAGTAGGTGCCCACTTAAAAGATCATACCTATTAATTTGGTTATTATTGAAAGGAGACGGAAACGATTGCATATATTCATGAGCCTAAATTGTAATGAGATAAAAATGGTATCATTTAATAGATACAGATTTACCAGTCCCTTTCTGAAAATGTAGTAACTTTTGGCAATCTGAGATCAGAGTTATTAGAGGCTTAGTAAAAGTGAGGTTATGTTAGAAAAAGATCAGATTACTAAGTTTTTTAAGCACTAACGGTATTCTATTTCCTGGGGAATGTTTTAAAAGTTATATAATGAATGAATATTCATGGCTTGAAGTCTTAAATAGATAACTTCTCTCTCTCTCTCTCTCTCTCTCTATCTCTCTCTCTCCCTCTCTCCCTCTCTCCCTCTCTCTCTTTCTCTCTCGTTCTCTCTCTCTCTTTATCTCTCTCTCTCTCACGCCTAGGCAGAGGTGTAATAACACTCACATTTCGCCAACTACAATTATTTATTGGACTCCCAATAGATTGACAGTAGGACAAGTAGGTAGTATGTATGCAGTTTAATGTACATCCAAGGCAACCTTGGGATGAACAGTAATGTGATAAAAACGGAAGAAATGGTGTAGTTATCGGATAAAATAAATAAAAGATGTATTCAAAACAAAAGGAAAGTGGTTAATCCCCATTCTACTTCACCAGGAAAAAACAAGGCTGTTTTAAAAAGAAAATGGCCAGCCATATTTAAAGGCGCCCACTCACTAACAGTTTACCGGACGATACAAATCTGTCAGTTAATCGCAATAACTCACACACTAACAGTTTCGTTAACGATTTTGGACTGACGACTGATACGATCCGATAGTGTGTGGCCGCCGAACGATTCCGGACAGTTCTAAGCCGGACAGTCCTAGGCCGTCAGGGCGAACGAGCACAACGGGCCTGTCGATCGACGTTTCGTGTCAGTTTTTACTAAGATTTTATTCATTTTTTGTACGATCGTACGACCTAAAACTGACGACTCACAACTGCTAGTGTGTGGTCGCAAAACTGACAACAGGGAATTGCCGGCGGACCAAAATCGCTTTAGTGTGTGGGCGCTATCGGCTAAGGACTGCAGGCCGCCGGACAGATCAGGAACTGCAGGCGGACTGTTAGTGAGTGGGCGCCTTAAAAAAAAAACATATTTTGTGATGTGTACTGTTTATTCTTCTTCTATTATTATTAAAATATCGTCTAGACACTGTGCAGGTGGTATAATGTTATCTTGGTACCTAGCCCAGCTCATGTACCATATTATACTCATTATTATATGATATAGACAGCAGCTCAGTCACCAGTCACCCAATAAGACTTGCTGCTTGTATAGTTTGCGGTAGAATCCACTCTTTTGTCTCAAATTATTGATTCACGAGTTGAGCAGGTGTGAAGTAGGTGACTGACTTGTGGGGCAAGAGAACGACCGCAGCGAAGGCAGACATTAAGGTGGCCAAGTATTCTTCTTTCTTCATCAACATGCGGGCTTTGAGCCAAGTCCCAGTATGCTTGAAAAATAAAGTCACCATTGATTACCTCAAAGTAAAAAATGACATTAAATCATCATTATTACAATGATATATTTGTTACTATATCAATGTATACTCAATATTCAGCCATTTTAACAATGCTCCCATGCGGTGTCGTATAAGGCAACTAAAGGATAGGGCTGAAAATCACCTTTGATGATATTCAGAGGAGGGTTAGACGTGATTATATGTATGTATGAATGCTAAGTGGTAAACATTTAAAAATAATTTTGATTCCTTATATTTTAGAGATATATTCTCAGAAAATTAGTGATAGGTTTATTGTGATAGCTGCGCAATTCGACTTGGTTAGGTTAGGTTAGAAGGCATTTAGCTTTCGTGGTTTTTTTTATAACCATGCAGAAATAAGTCATTTTTCTAACTGTTTAATTAAATGGCTAGGCAAGTAGTTATAATATATATTATAATATATATAATATATATAATAATTAAATGGCTGAACACCATTCAGGCCGTTATGCCGCTGAATGGCGCCGTTTAATTAACTGCCTAGGCAGTTAATTGGACGGCTGATTAAGGTAGTTGGCTTCGACATATATACTTACAGACATGGTGCAAGCCACTGCCGAATCAATGATAGCATTGTTTCATCACCCGAGGCTCGTCGGCCTAGGGTATTGCACTGATTAATTGCTATCCCACAATTCACACAGCGATCCATATTTTTAGCAATATCCAATCCAAGCTGGTCGTAAAATCCAAAAAAAAAACAATTTTAGTGAAATGTGTAAGCTATCTTCCGTGTCCAGTGTGAAAGCAGGTGTCGTACAAGGTTGGCAGAGCCAAAATCCAAATAAACAAAGCAATGGTTTATTTGGATATAAGAAATAATTGGGAAAAAAAACTTGCAAGTCGCATCTGGAAATACAAAACGAGTGAAGTGTGCAAGACCATTCGCAACAGTCAATGCAAATGTCAATGTCCTGTGAGAAAAGGGCTTAGCCTTAGGAAAAAGGTTTTATATTTGGTTTTATTAATTAATTCGTTCACGTAACCCGTGAATGTAACTAAACTTTATTTTACATTTTTTCTTCTCTCCCAGATTGAAAATTCAGCTGATTGCCTTTGAAATAAAAATATGACATATTTTTTAAACTATCTCTTAATTTATTACATTTTGGCCCACCATTTTCTATCTTCTTTGATGGAAAAATTCCTGGTATTATTGAAATAGTACATTACTACAGAGGCCGGGAAGAAAGGGGTTACCGGCCGAAGAAATATAGACGGCCGAGCGAAGCGAGGCCGGATAGGTCTGAGGCAGGCAACCCAATATTTCCCGCCGAGGTATGTATAGTGCTTTTCTCAAACAGGCAATGAAATAAACAACAAAAAAATTTAAGATTTATTTTTAAAGACATTAAAAGTAAACAAGATAAAAACTAAAACTCACGTGTATAGTACTGTTTCGTCTATTTTAGCTTGATTTTAACAGTAAACATTTACATTTATGTTCATTATCATGTTACTTAAAAAATGTATAAAGGCACGTTTCTGAACGAACAGTGACACTTGTCATTGTTATAAATGTCAATTTGTTGCAACTAAATTAAATATTAATATTTCAAATGTTTATGTGAATAGTTAAGAGAACAATTGACTGCTAGTTTTGCTATCATTGTTCGGAGTTCGGCACAGTAGACATCTGCCGTTATCGCTTGACCAGATCGTAGAAAGCTATAGTGAATAACACCATGCTGAGACCACCAAACAGTTACCATTACCTTTTTATTGGTAAGCTTTGCTTTAGGACACTGTTGTGGCGTTTCACCTGGGGTCAGCCATTGCATTTTTCGCTTACGGTTATCGTAAAGAATCCACTTTTCATCACATATCACAATTCGATCCAATATTCCTTCATTTCTGTATCGATTCAACAAGGCAACACAAGTTTCAACACGCATTTCTTTCTGCAGATCAATCAAATCATGAGGTACCCATTTTTCACATTTTTTTATTTTATTGATTTGACGCAAATGAGTCAATATTGTTGGTAAGGTAACGTTAAACCATGCAGCTAATTCCTGGGTAGTTTGGCTCGGATCGGCTTCCAGCTTAAAAAAAAAACAATAAACGACTTGGTATGTACTTAGAGCAGTTTTAATAGGGGTTAAAGTATGAAATTGCCGTTTCATTGTAATAGGTACTTCGAATTGACATAGAACCTTCATGGTTTGAGATTTTTGAGTGAAACTTTTTCCACATGGTACCTATGTAGTTCTTCATTTAAAAATGTGCAACATTCGATTATCGATTTTCAGTTGTTTTTTTTTATTCAGCTTAGACAAGAAAGATGGATACTTCGAAAATTCGAGTGATTTTTGAATATGAGTTCCGACGCGGAACTAACGCGGCAGAAACAGCTCACAATATCAATGTTGCGTTTGGAGAGGGGACTGCTAATGAACGCACCGTGCGATTTTGGTTTAAACGCTTTCGTGATGGAAACTTTGATTTGAAGAACGAACCACGAGGAAGGCCGTCCACACAGGTGAATAACAATGAATTAAAAGACATGGTGGAAGCCGATCCGAGCCAAACTACCCAGGAATTAGCTGCATGGTTTAACGTTACCTTACCAACAATATTGACTCATTTGCGTCAAATCAATAAAATAAAAAAATGTGAAAAATGGGTACCTCATGATTTAACTGATCTGCAGAAAGAAATGCGTGTTGAAACTTGTGTTGCCTTGTTGAATCGATACAGAAATGAAGGAATATTGGATCGAATTGTGATATGTGATGAAAAGTGGATTCTTTACGATAACCGTAAGCGAAAAATGCAATGGCTGACCCCAGGTGAAACGCCACAACAGTGTCCTAAAGCAAAGCTTACCAATAAAAAGGTAATGGTAACTGTTTGGTGGTCTCAGCATGATGTTATTCACTATAGCTTTCTACGATCTGGTCAAGCAATAACGGCAGATGTCTACTGTGCCGAACTCCGAACAATGATAGCAAAACTAGCAGTGAAACAGCCTCGACCCATGAATCGATCTTCACCATTATTGCTCCATGATAACGCGAGACCTCATACAGCACGAGAAACCGTTTTAACTCTACAGGAACTGCAATTAGAAACTATCCTTCACCCTCCGTATTCGCCAGACCTTGCTCCAACAGACTACCATTTTTTTTCGTGATTTGGACAATTTTCTATGTGATAAAAAGTTTTCTTCTCAGGAGGCAGTACAAAATGCTTTCACACAGTTTGTCGAATCTAGATCACCAGAGTTCTATCGCAAAGGCATAAATTACCTTCCTACTAGATGGCAGCAATGTATAGATAATAATGGTAATTATTTTGATTAAATAAATACGTTAAATTAAAAAAAAAAACGAATTTCAATTTGTCAGTACAAATCGGCAATTACATACTTTAACCCCTAATATTAACCCATAGTAATATTATAAATGCGAAAGTAACTCTGTCTGTCTGTCTGTATGTATGTTACGTTTTCACGCCTAAACCACTGAACCGATTTCGATGAAATTTGGTATAGTGGTAGATTAGACCTTGAGAAATGACATAGGCTATGTTTGGTCGCGATAACCGACATCCACGCGGGCGGAGCCACGGGCAACAGCTAGTAGTTCATAAAGTATTTCAGTTATATTTCTAATCTTTGAAGTGCCTTCACCTTCTTACGTTTCCTTACCTACTAAATTAAAAATTAAGCATTTGAGACGGTACCTGAGGCTATTTTTAAACTTCTCTCTTTAGACACGTACGCCGGTAATTGGAGGTACATTAAAATGCGATCGCTCTGTTCACTTAAAAGGTTTTTAATATTGTTATCAAAATCCGATCGACCTGAACAACTACCGAGCACCGAGTAATGTAATAAGTTTCAAAATAGTTGTTATGCCAGTTCTCAATATTGAAAGAATTCAATTTAGTCTGCTTATTTACAAGATAACACACTAGAATAAAAACTTTTTAAGTACCTAGCAGGTTGCGGTGAGGAGAATGTTTTAATTTTGCATGGTTTATGTAAACAAAATATTGTAATTGCAATGTAGTAACCAGTACGTCGATATAGCTTTATTGGTATGTTATTCTTTTATCATGTGCGCATGCTTACACATAACGTGTTTTCTGTTTAAGCGTATAATCTTACATTAAATATTTTACATTGTTTATTTACATTACTATCGATAGAACTATAAATTAACAATTTATCTACTTCCCATTGGAATAACAATTTAAAAATCCGCTCATTATATGTACGTAGAACGCAGATTAGCAAAGCTATACGTATCGTAATTAATTATTATTCCTTTACAGACATAAATTTAAAATACCCTTTCGATGTTGAGGGTTGCCCTTTACGCCCACTCATGTAAATATTAGGCATCATTGGTAATAAAATAATCAGAAATATTCTCAAAAAGGGAATATAATGGTTACGAACAACAGTCAAGATAGACTCCCATAAAATGCAACACAATAAAATAGCGCTTTATGCGATAATCAATACCCGCAGCTTCGAGAATGCCCTCACCATTATACGTGGATGAATTACGAATACTAATAGGCATTGTTTTCCACGGTTGTTTTTAACATAGTAGTTAATCTATAGAGGTATAGTAAAGTGAAGCGTTGGCACGTAAATCTTATTTAAAATTGAAATTTCGAGAAAATTAATAGATTATAGTAACTTTTCCTTTAGATTAAATTTGAAGAATATCAACATACAAATATGTATTTTGGTTATTGTGTGCCTTAAATGGAAATCCTATTAACCGGAATAGAGTTATATAATCAGTTGTAGACTTTGGACGGCAATGGCTAGAAGGATGATGAGACGCACAAATTCGCGACTATTCGATTGTCCCGGTACGCGACCGGGACAGGGACTTATCAGGTAAATTGTGCCAAATTTCAGTGTGATCCAATGATCGTACATAACGACGAGTCTATTAAAAAATCATTCATCTTAATAATATTTATAAATATTATTATTATATTCTTTAACTCATAGCAATTTGAAAGAACAAATGAAATGCAAGCAAATTACTAACATGTTCTAGGTGATTTTAAAAGTGTTTTTTTCTGTTGCAGTTCTTCTCAATGTTGGGGGGTGCGCTTTGGCACCACTATCATGTGGGCGTACATCATAGCAGCGGCGCGCGGCGACTCGCGCCAGTCCTTAAATAAGCGTAATTCATACACCAATGCCTCGCATGACCATCTTCATCCGTATGTTATCCCTTTTTTTCTCTAAACTACATATTTTCTATTGAATTCAAAAACCATAATGGCGTAATCTAATTCATATTCGCCAAAATTAAATGAAGAAACATTAACAAGAAAATACTCTTTCACAGATATCGAGATGGACAGCCGTTTACATTATCTGGCTCACCGGGGCCACGCCCTGGACCCTCAGGCCTAAACAATCGTAACACGAGCTTAGGATTAAGACCTCAGTATTCAGATAAACCTTTTACACCACAAGTACTAAATCCTATCCACATGCACCCTGACTACAGAGATCGGCTGGAAGCAGCAATTGAACCGTTTGAAGAGGTAAGACTACGAACTAGGAAACAATATGCCACAATGTGGCAAACTATAAACTGCTTAAAATACATAGTGGTCTTCGGGGCTCAAGCCGATACACCTTTTGATAAAAGGATAAAGCTCTGGTGCCTATCAGGCTTAAAGGCCAAAACAAACCATTAATAAGGATCCTGGGTTCCAAAGGGGTTTGAAAATCCAAACGGACGAATTCTTTTTTGCAGTTATAATTCTGGAGGACCAAAAGGTACAAGTAAGGAGTCAAACATAATAATCATTTATTTTGAAGGAGATTTACGGGGTTTTAAAATTGAGGTTGAGCCTGTATTTATTTCGGTTATATGGTCCACATTAGGAAGGAGGTCACACAGGTACGTGGCCTTCAATTCGATTCTTTATAAAGTTGAGTATATAGTTTTCTTGACGACCATCTTGGAACATTTTCGTGGTTTAGCTTTTTAAAATACCCGCAGGCGTTAATAAATCATCTTTGGAAAAAAAAAGTACTTTATGAGTACCTGAATATTTGCTTAATTAACCAATAAAGGCCAAAAAGTGTCTTCAATATAGTTAAAAAGCATCACGTACGTTAGATAGAATTAATGAAAGTATTTTAATTTCTTAAGGTTATTCAACTTTACTTTAAAAGCAGTATTTTAGTCATCATACTCTTCATTCATGTTAAACCGTAGGCAAAAATAAACTAGAGCAGTATCATGTAACAAGAAACTACAAACTTAAAAAAATATGCTTAATTTACTTAAAACGTTCAGATCGCAAACATCGGCGTAATTACGACGAGACATCGAAACATGATCAACTTAATGCATTAACTTTTAAAGGGGCAATTAGACGTATTACGTTCGGCGATGGTGGTCGGGCAATCAGTATTTACGACGAAACCTACGGTGAACGCGTCATAAACGTGACACCGGGAAGTGGCTCATGGTGTGGCGCGCTCCTCATGGCCTATTGTTTCGATGGAACTGCCTTGGACACGCACAGACTACCTATTAATTTTGGACTTGTTGCTCATTCCCATTTCAACTGTGGAAGCAACGGACGACGATACATTATTATCGTAGCGAAATTTATTTTTAACTTCAAGTGTTAAATACTTCATTAGTAATAATGCCTTCTAGTTACAGTGACTATGATCTTAACTGAACATACATCGCTTTCATAACTGTTGGAAGTGTTAACAAATTTTCATTAATTGAAGTACGCGCTAAGTCTGTCTCGTGACCCAGCCTTCTAACAATTACTTTGATACGATCTATGTTATTTGTCGACGAGTCTTAATGTCTCTATTTATTTGAAGACACCGGTGTGGTGAACAAGAGTGAATATTAAAATGAAATAATAGGTCTGATCCGTGGCCAGGTGCACTATAATTAATACAATGAGTCCTGTTTACACTATTCCCAAATTAGGTCTGAACGCCATGGGGCCGGTAAGTAAAATATGTTCTTATATTTATTGTGTGCAATAATATATTACAAAACACGTAAATAATTATATATTTTTTGGAAAATATAATTATATTAATGAAATAAGCGATGTGTTTATATATGAGAAGTTGTCACCACTTCATTTTAACGCTGTGACATTGATTATAAATACCATTAATTTATCATCATATAGTATCTACTTACGGTATTATCATATAAAATAAATATGCAAATTTAATAAATACTATAATTTTTGTCAGTTATTTAGAAATGGTTGTAGCGACTTTAATACCTCTTATGTGTAAATTTTATATTAACATTTTCAGAAAACAAAAATTGTCCACTGAAATATTTGTAATAATACTGATCTCACCAAAAACATTTTCATGTAAAAATGTTACCAAGACGAGTTTACTTTAGCTTAATATTTTAATTAATTTTGACTTATGTAGCACAAACTGTAGTGCAAGTCTCATATACAAACTTCCACCGTAGTAGGTAATCTGTGCCTCCACCTCCTATTCCAAGGGGATAGGTAAGGTTAGGTTTTTTAATTTTTTTGTTGTCTTTGTAGTAATATTAGCTTAAATACCAAATTTCAGCTTTCTAGGACTTCAGGAAGTACCCTAACAATTTTGATGATCAGTGAGTGATGAGTCAGTGACGAAATTAAGGGTTTTGAGACATTAATAAAATCTAAACTATAATGACATTCAAACTTTGTATTTTTAATGATTGTACCGATGACTTGAAAATTTTAACCATTTAGCAGCATCAAAAGCAAAGTTATGAGAGTTTAAAAAAACGACGAAGCGTTTCGAAAAAAAAGGTAGGTAGTGCCCTTGCGCTTCGCTTGGCTCCTCTTGGCGGGGCCACTTCCGTGCCTCAGATAAATAATATAGGTATCCTAAGTACTCTGTTATATTTTATTTTGATAGTAGTAGTAGTCTTAAAAATTAAATTGTAAATGTTGTATGAAAATAACTTTTTACCTTTTTTGAGCATATAAGAGATTTTGATCATATGTAATATAAATTGAAGTAAAATGCCAGTGTATTCATTATTATGTTAAAACGTCTTGAAGTGCTTTTCTAAATATTGAACGTGTTTATAGGTAATCAAATAACAAGTACCTAAGTAGGTAACTTGAAAAAGAAAATTTAAATACGAATTAAAAAAAAACCAAATAACAATTAACAACACTATATACAACCTACCTACTGTAAGTGCTTGGATTGTATACTAAACTAGCTTTTGCTCGTGGCTTCGCTCGCGTTAAGAAGTATTATTATCTACTAATTAGCTAACTATCAACCTTGTTATATCAAATAGAAGCATGATTAAATTCTAGACCGTTATCCATAGTTCTTCATAGATAGTTCTTCAAAGGTGAGTGTTGAATTACCAATTACGCGACGAAGTTGATATTTTGTTGATTTTATTCCGGCTTCCCACAGTCCACCAAAATGTGGAGTGTGAGGTGGAATGAAATGCCGAGTGGTACCGTTGTTTGCCAAACATTCAGCGATTTCCATCGATAAAGTTGACACACGCTAAACAAAAGTAAAGACGCAAAAACGATACCTATCTTAACATATATAACTCAAAGGTGACTGACTGACTGACATAGTGATCTATCAACTTACAGCCCAAAATTAATCCTAATTTTTAAACATGCTAAACAAAAGTAAAGCCGCAAAAACTATGCCTAATTAATATAAATACATCTTAACGCGAGCGAAGCCGCGGGCAAAAGCTAGTCTTCAAATATAATCCGCTAGATATATTATCTATGCACTTTGCACAAAAATTACTAATCTTATATATAGCCTGCATCTCGAAATCCTTTCTTAGGGGATGCCTACGTCATAGTAACTTTATGCATGCAAAGTCTCAGCACAATCGGTTTAAAATTGACAAAGTTTCATACACACTTTCTTCCCTTATTTTATCCCCTTGGGGGTAGAATTAATCAAAATCCTTTCTGAGCGGATGCCTACGTCATAACATCTACCTGCATGACAAATTTCAGCCCGATCCGTTCAGTGCTTTAGGCGGTGCGTTGATAGATTACTATGTCAGTCAGTCAATCACCTTTGAGTTATATATATCGTCGGTATAATGGCAGAATTAAATAACTCCGATTTTGGCCAAATTGACCTTTCACCATTTTCGAGAACCCTAAAATGTGCCGCATCTTATGATCTAACTAACATTCCTATATCTCAATCCAATCCAAAAATAAATCTATTTTCGTGTTTCAATTGAAGAAATAGATATGTTTAATTGAACACTAAATATTATTAGAAAAAATGACTAACTCTATAAATAAATAAACAACTGTGACTTCTGATCACTTGAGTATGAAATGAATTAGCTAAATTGAGTTGTTTAGTTCTTCCACGAACGAAAATATTCTAATGAAAGCAGGCATGTTGAAGGAAAACTAAACAATTTGAGTTATTTAATTCAGGCAGTTATGAGCATTCTTTCGTTATTAAATAATTATTTTTATGTATTAGATTCTAATAAAAAAATGTCAATAGGTGAAATTATTGAATATTTCTATTTATAGTATTCGCACGTAAGCAAAGTTATCGTACAACTCAGTTGTACAAATTGACGCGAAATAATGTAAACATCAATGAGAGCTATCGGTAAGGTGGAGTGTGGGGTCCGGGAGAGGGTGAACGCGTGCCGACATGATTGAGCACATTTTAGTGCATCCAGTCCACACTATGGGTACGTATGGATTACGGTGGCCACACCCGTATCTATGCGTGCGTCTACAGGTCTCATAGCGGTGACCTGGGCACGGCTCAACTGTTTGAGCACCTGCAGCGGTCGGCGGACAGAGTAATTGAGCAGTACCCTGCCGCAGACTTAGTATTCTTGGGTGACTTCAATGCTCACCACGTAGAGTGGCTGGGGTCTCACAGGACTGATTTTGCGGGAAGGGCTGCTCACAACTTTGCCTTGACCTATGGGTTCTCGCAACTAGTGCATTCCATCACCAGAAAACCAGATGTCGGGACCCACAGAGAGTCTTTATTGGACCTTCTGCTGACTACGCGCCCGGATGAGTACTCCGTAACTGTGGAAGCACCTCTCGGTACTTCGGACCACAGCATCATCCGGGCGCAAGTGACTCTCGCGCGGCCAGAACCACCGCGGCCACCTCAGTGGCGGCATGTCTGGCACTACAAGTCGGCAGACTGGGACGGACTGCGAGAATTCTTCTCGTCGTACCCGTGGAGGTGGCTTTGCTTCACTTCAAAGGATCCAAGCTCCTGTGCAACAGCAGTCGCTGAAACGATCCTATCAGGCATGGAATGCTATATTCCCAACCGTTGGATCGCAACAGGAGCGAGCAAACGGCCGTGGTTTAATAGGCCTTGCAGAGAAGCTGGAGACCGCAAGCAATCTGCATATAAGGCTTGGACCACGGCACTTGCCAATATCCTAATCCTAACATAGCTGAAGTGAAGCGGAAATTGAATGCCGCCTCGAGGTCCAGTACAAAAGCTACTGCCAGGGCGAAGTTTGAGTTCATCGGTGGAATTGGCGAGCGGATTACTTGTTACCCATCCGGTAGTCGAGCATTTTGGTCGCTCGCCAAAGCTGCCGAGGGAAACTTCTGCCATTCCTGCCTTCCGCCGCTGCAAAAACCCGACGGTAGCCTAGCTCATGGCGCTAAGGAGAAAGCCAATCTTTTAGGTAATCTCTTTGCGTCAAACTCGACGATGAACGACGGGAATGCCGAGCCACCTATTGTACCCAACTGTGGTACTTCCATGTCTAAAATTAAAATCACACAGCGGGTGGTTCGTCGGGAACTCAAGTCCCTGGATGTTCGGAAGTCGAGTAGGCCGGAAGGTATACCGGCGATGGTGCTCAGGCACTGTGCCCCCGAATTGTGCCCAGAACTTAAACGGCTTTTCGCGCTCTCTTACTCCGCGAGACAAGTCCCAGCCTCGTGGAAGACTGCATTCGTGCATCCTGTGCCTAAGAAAGGCAACAGGACAGACCCGTCCAATTACAGGCCTATTGCTATAACCTCCCTTCTCTCGAAGGTAATGGAGCGTGTGATTAACGCACAGCTCCTGGGATACCTTGAGGGAAACGACCTACTGAGCGACCGACAGTATGGCTTTCGCCACCGTCGCTCCACTGGTGACCTTCTTGTGTATCTCACAAACCGATGGGCGCAAGCTATCGAGAGTCGGGGCGAGGCACTAGCGGTCAGCCTCGATATAGCAAAGGCCTTTGACCGGGTCTGGCACAGAGGTCTTCTTTCGAAGTTGCCACGCTACGGACTCCCCGACGGACTTTGCGAATGGATTGCCAGCTTTTTGTCCAACAGAAGTATCCAAGCCGTCGTCGATGGCAGCTGCTCGGACCGCATGGACATAAACGCTGGTGTCCCACAAGGCTTCGTGTTGTCCCCGACGCTGTTTCTGCTGCATATCAATGACATGCTGTCTGATGGATCTATTCATTGCTATGCGGACGACAGTACCGGGGATACGTGTTACACGGGTCGTGCAAATATCCCTCAATTCGATGTGGTGCAGAGACGCGAACAACTTGTGTCTGAAATCGAAACTACTCTCTAGGGAGTATCCGACTTAACCTAGTCCAATTTAACCCCACTAAGACACAAGTATGTGTATTCACCGCTAAGAAAACCCCATTTATTGTAGCGCCGCAATTCCTGGGCACACCGCTTTCCATCTCTTCGAGTATTGGGATCCTAGGTGTCGACATCTCAAGCGACGTTCAGTTCCGCAACCATTTGGAGGACAAGGTCAAGCTGGCCTCAAAGAAACTTGGAGTGCTCAACAGGGCGAAGCAGTACTTCACTGCGGGGCAACGACTTCTGCTTTATAAGGCACAAATTCGGCCCCACATGGAGTACTGCTGTCACCTTTTTGCCGGAGCGCCTGCATACCAGCTTGGCCCCTTCGACTCATTGCAGAGACGGGCGTTGAGGCTCGTCGACAATCCCATACTCACAGGCGATGTGGAACCTCTCAGCCTCAGAAGGGACTTTGCCTCGCTGTGTGTGTTCTATCGCCTATGCAATGGTTTGTGCTCAGATGAATTGTTTGACATGATGCCCACCGCTGCATTCTATCATCGCACCACTCGCCATAGGCAGGGAATTCATCCTCACACACTGCGACCGGAAATGGTGCGCACCATGCGTTTTGAAAGGAACTTCATCCCACGCACGCTCAGGCTGTGGAATGAACTCCCTCTGGTTTTCCCAAGCGACTACAATATGGGGTTCTTCAAGAAGGGTATTAGAAGGTATCTACAGGGTCGGTAGCACGATTGTGATGCCCCTAGTGTTGCAAACGTCCGCCCCTGGTGTTGCGTTTAGTTGATTTTAGAAGATTTATAATAGTTTATTACCTACAAAAAATTGATTTGATAAACCATGGTCGTTTGATGTGTTTAAAATTAAAATTATGTTTTAATGTAAAGCAAAGTATTTTTTGTTCTAGTTGATTTTACGAGTAGAAGATTTATAATAAGTAATTTATTTGATTTTATTAGATTGCCCTACCTATTTATGTTGATTTTGATTTTTGTACTCTTACGTTTATTTTTTTTAAATAAACGATGTTTCTTCTTCCAACCCAGGTTTTTTATTTCATGTGAGATCAATAATTTGGCGGTAAAATTAAACAAATTAACTTTCACTAAGAATGCCTAACTATCATGTTTAAATATTTTATTAGGTTCAGAACTCGACAAGTGAACTTGTTGACCCAATTTCATGTATTCACATCCATCTTATGTGTGAGAAAACTGAATAACTACCATAAAGAATTAGCCAACTACGGTATGTTTGCAACATCTTGGTGTGGCAAAATTGGATAACTTGGTTTTTGATTTTTATATTTTTTTTGGTTCATGAAAGAAGTTAGTTTGATTAAGCATTGAATCGACAGCGAACATGCTTATAACATATAAAATTGCCGACGGTAATATTGTTCTCCATTTGTTGATGATGTCAAAAAAAGTGCCAAAAAAACATTATATAGTAAATCGCGATTATCTCGAAACTTGAAATATTGAGTTATTTAGTTCTGCCATTATACCCACGATATTTAGATTATTGTAAAATGGATGATAGTCTTGATCAATCACCAGTTCCGATTGACGTCAATGCATAAATTTATTCTCTGTACTCTTTCCTGCAGGGCTAATATGCACGCCACGATATAGCTATCTCGAGGCATTTCGCCGTTTTATGTCGATATGTCGACTGTTGGTAACATGCAGGGCTAAAATGCGCGCCACGAGATAGCTATCTCGAGGCATTTTGCCGTTTTATGTCGATATCGACTGTTGGTAGCATGGCAAATTTCATGGCGATCTGTCAGATGTCGACATAACTTGACTTCGAGAAATTATCTCTACTTAGTGTCTGCAAATTGTAACATACGTGCCCTTATTTAATCGAATTTTGACATTTAAAATGTTTTGTCTCCCGTCTTTCATTTGGTCGACGAGAAGTTATCTCGTTTAAACTTTTTTTGTGCTCAGTTCATTTTGGACTAAAACAGCGACTGCAAGCCATTTTCGACCTTAATGACATTTCCTTTGTTACGTGTCTTTTCGTTAATTGAGGACGCTGATCACGTATATAAGAAAAAAAATCGATAACATGTCATGTCAATAAGGTCGAAAATTGTTTGCACAATTTTGTCTCTTTTTTTCATCCCTAGCATCCCTAACTAGTCTGTGCTTTCGAGCAAATGGCTGTGAAAACAGCAACTATCATGTTTAAAAAATGTGTATGCCATAGACAATAATTTAAAAAGTTTGACTCGACAAAATATGTCGACGTCACTTCCCTCGAGAAGACTCGAGATGATATCTCATCTCGATTCGAGATAGTTGACGACGCGCGCATGTTAGCCCTGCTGGAGACATATACAATTGGTTTTGGCTACACCAGGCCTCCTTGGTTACGACTGCGCTGTAGCAATATCTTCTACTGTTCAATATATCTATATCTATAAAATCAAGACCCATCCAGCAAATGTTTATGACTCCTGATGTCCACCACGACAGAAAACGAGCTTCCTTACTATTTCCTATTAATAAAATGGTGTAACTGTTAATATTTATAATCAAGTTCAATCATATTCTGCCATATGAGTAGTTGTCAGCAGGTATGTTTGTCATTTCAATGGCCTAACATGCATAATGAACGTGCAGCTGAGTGTCACCCCCGTACGGTGCAATCAATACCAACGCGAACCAATCTGTTCCGTAATCTTTGCTTTACGAGGTAAGGACCCATCATTCTAGGGACATCTGGACCTTTGTACTTCACCTCGGGTTGCCATAAGATGAGGTGCAACCAAATTTATTAAAAAGAACTAAAAAAATAGATTGCAATATTTAGTAAATGTTTAGTTATAACAGTTTTCAATTTTATTGTAGACAAAGTTAAAGAAGAAAGGACGGTCACTAATTATAGTTACTTTTAATGACTTAAGGCGTACAAACGGAACGTTCGTGTCTAGCATTCGCAGTTTACTTCTTACACAACATTATATTAGTGTTTTATGAACTTGGCACTGTTTAAACGTTGTAGTAAAACAGTGAAAAGCTACTTAAAACAAACGAGTTAGATCGTATCTTAGATATTGCTATATTATGAAAATCCAAAAGTACCCAGTTGATTCTCAATTCGCTACGTATGTATGCAATTTTATTGGTGCTGTAGGAGAGTATGATAAAAATAACTTTATATTAATTCATAAATTAGGTCCTTACGTATGAAATTGGCGTTTTGTACGGCAGGAATAAAAAGTCGATTTTTTTGTAAAATATATTTAATTAATCAAAGTATGCACCGTTGTTATCTATGCACTTTTGCCATCTTATGGGTAGTTCATTGAACCCTTTACTATAAAAACCATGGGGGCGAGAATCAATAAACTCTTTGAAGGCGGTTTGGACTGCTGCATCGGAGTGGAATTTTTTTCCTTGTAAGAAGTTGTCCAAATTCCGGAAGAAATGGTAATCTGTTGGAGCAAGGTCCGGGGAGTACGGTGGATGTCGCAGACATTCCAATTGTAGCTCAGCTAACTTAGTGGTTGTTTGTTGTGCAGTGTGTGGTCTTGCGTTGTCGTGAAGCAGCAGTGGCCTAGAGCGATTGACCAATCTCGGTTGTTTAACAGCTAGTTCTTCCTTCATGGTTTAAAGTTGCTGACAATAGATATCTGCCGTAATCGTTTGGCCAGATTTAAGAAAGCTGTAGTGAACAACACCGGCGCTAGTCCACCAAACACTTACAAGTAACTTTTTCTGAGTCAATTTTCGTTTACGGCAGGATTTGGCTGGGTCTCCAGGGTTCAGCCATTGCGATGAGCGCTTTCGATTATCGTACAATATCCACTTTTCATCACAAGTAATGATTCGATTTAAAATCCCTTCATTATTGTGTCGGTTGAGCAAAGTAACACAGCAGGCGACCCGTGTTTGCAAGTTCGATTCACTCAATTCATGAGGTACCCATCGTTCGAGTTTTTTTACTTTCCCGATTTGCTTCAAGTGGATTAATACAGTTTTGTCACTTACCCCGAAGCCTGCTGCTATCTCTGAAGTGCTTTGTGATGGATCCGCTTCCACAATAGCCTTTAATTCTTCGTTTTTCACTTTGATCTCCGGCCGTCCACGGGGTTGGTTCTTAAGGTAGAAATTTCCAGAACGAAAACGTTGAAACCAAAAACGTACCGTGCTGTCTTTAGCGACACCAGCGCCGTACACATCATTAATTCTTCGAGCTGTTTCTGCAGCACTGGTGCCACGGTAGAACTCGTACTCGTAAATATACCGATATTTCATGTTTTCCATTGCGCGGTAATAAGCAACGCCAAAGAAAAAATAATGAGGAAAATAACAAATGAATGACTGTATTCCAAAGAAAAAAAAACAGCTAAATGAATTTATTAATTTGAATTTGGAATTCTTAACCAAAGAGGAGATATTTCACATCAAATTGATCAGTACGACAAAACGCTAATTTCATATGTAAGTAGCTAATATATACGAGTACAATCTATTATTATTCGTGCATACAAATATTTGTACTGAGCGGGAATCGAACTCGTGCAATAACGTAGTAGTCGTGAAAGAAGGACTGTATGAATTATTATTAATACTAAGGCAAAACCAGGATCATAAAAACACGTTAGCTGAGCACTGAGGTACTGAGCGGGAATCTAACTCGTGCAGTAAAGTAGTAGTTGTGAAGGAAGGACTGTATGAATTATTATTAATACTAAGGTAAAACCAGGATCATAAAAACACGTTAGCTTCTCGTTACTTATATTAATAGACGAGACGGACAGAGAACAAAATAGAAAACGTACGATTTTTAAAAACAGAAAAAATACTTATATAAAATTTATAAAGAATGAGCTTCATGCATATCAACCAAAGATACAAAACACAAAAAAAGGAAATTGATACTTAATTAACTAATAAAAGAAATAGTAACAAAAAAGAAGAAACAACAAAAAAGAAATAGGTCCTTTAACTAATGAACGAAAAAGCAAAGCTAACAAATAAGTACCAACTATTTTAGCAGATGCCTCAGTATACCCGTTATTTTCATTACATCGACAACTCGAACACTGTTGCTTCGTCCAGGAAATAACGCCACCACGTGGCTCATGGCCAGTACCTTGAGGTATGTTGCCATCAGCTATCAGCACTACGCCGTCGAACTTAATATCAGCGTGCTCTATCTTAGAGGCATTTAACTTCGTAGATATTCTCTTACTCATCGAACCCTGTTTCATATGTTTATGTGTACTTCGGACACGTCCTAATCTTTTTTCTGTTGATTAATTTTAGTACGTTGATTATTATGGAAATTTTCTTTATTTTATTTTAAGAAGATTTCTCGCAACTTCGGCATTGACGCAGGTCTACAATTTCTGATAAAATGTACTTTAAAGAAAAACCCACAATTTTCTTTTCCATTGATAAACTCGGACGTTGTCATATCTAATACGGTATGATTTTCACCAGACCGTTTACCAAATCCTTTGCTCTTTTGCTGAGGTTGTCGGACTCGAACCGACTTAACCGCACGCCGTCTGTTGGTCGTAGTGCTAGGCCGAAGGTGAGGTTGTCGTGCGACATATCCCTCGCACCCCGGCTTACCCAGGGCCATCCCTCTCGATCTGGCCCTCCTCGGGAGGGGGACCACGCGGTGCCCGACTCGTCCCCGGTGTGGGGTGGCGCGCATCGTTCTACGATGCGCGCCGCCGCCGTGACCTGCTTCATCTAGGGTGACGGACGGCTCCACCCGTCACCCTCAGGCCCGCGCTCATGGAGGTCGGAGCTCGGTCTCCGCCCTCCGACGCCTGAACCGCCTACGAGCGCGGGCAGCGATGTCAGCGAGTCTCTCTTGCTCTTCATGCCGCGCCCGCTCTGCTGTCTCCTTCACGAGCATGACCTGCTCGCAGAAGGAGGCGCTGGCCGCCCACGCATCCGCGCAGCGGACCATCGCCGCCAGCAGGGTCTAGAGCGTGAGCACTCTCACCCCCAGGGCCGCCACAAGCTCCCGCCTCGACATCTCAAACGCCGGGCACTCGGTGTGCAGCCCCGAGTCCACGCTAGCGTCGCAATGATGGCACTCGGGTGTTGGCTCTATGCCCATCAGAAGTAGGTACCGCCCGAAGCTACCGTGTCCGGTAATGATCTGCGTCTGACGGTACGAGAGGCTACCGTGTGGCCTCTCTAGCCACTCCCCCATGATGGGTCTTACCGCCGCAATCACGGCGTGCCATGCGCGTGGTTGCCCAAGTCGTCGCTCCCACTCGGCCACCATGTCCCGATGAAGCCGGGATTTCTCGGACCGAATATCCTCGGGCTGATATAGTGCCGAAAGGGTCCTCGCTTCCAGGATCCACGGTGGCGATCCGGCCAGGAGACTCGTCGCTTCGAAGGATATCGTGCGGGCACTTGGTAATACCAATTACTGTTTTTTTATTTCAGTAGTTCTGGTCTATTTATTTTATTTAAATATGTGAATTTTGTATAAAATACCACATTAAAATCGGTCCAGTTTTTTTAGCGGACATTGTGAACAATCAGACCACCAAAAAAGAAGCATACCATCGTTTTCATTGTGTTTGAGCTCGTGCGGAACTTTGAATAGAGCGTTCGCATACCCAAACTATTCATTGATTATATGTTCAACACGCTTCTTAGATATCTTTAGGGTCTCGGCTATCTTATTCATCTTCACTTACGGTTATTCGAAATTATTTTGTGGTCTTTTTGATGTTTTCATCGATAACAGCCTCATTGGGGTGTCTACTGCGTGTATCGTCCTCGGTGCACACTTCGCCTCATATGAACTTAGCAAATCAGTTCTCAGCGGTTGATTTACGTGGAGCTAAGTCCAAATCATCTTTATCAAACCAAGCCTTGGCTTTAATAGTTTTTTTTATTCATTAAATGGCAATGCTTTATATGTATTGAATTTTCAAACCAACAAAATTCCTCCACGTAAAATACTCACAAATTAAAAATAGACAGCTGTAAATTATATACTTGTCTTTTGTAGATTATAGGTAATAAAAAAAAATATGGATTAAATACTAATAATTACAATTCCTTTATTTATCAAAGATGGGCATACATTTTGCTCTTACTACAATTTATGGTAGTTAGTTAATTAATTTTTGTTTAATAATGTCTATATTGTAAGTATTTTAATGTGAAAAAATCTAAGACTACGGGTAATAAATAAAATAAAAAATAGTTATGTGATTATTACATTCTTCGACTTACCTAGGCTTTTGTAAATCTCTGTTTCAGGTTGTGTATGTTCTATTATACGGGAGGGGGGGGGGGGGGGGGAGTCGGGCCCTGGAGGGAAACTACCTTAAATTCTTAAGTTGGCTCATTTTACTTCACCAAATTCAAAGGTTTTCAAAAACTCGTTTGGGTCATCCGGAACACGAACCAACTAAAATCAAAAACTCGCTATTTTGTCATGATAGGATAAAATCCCAATCAAAAATGTAACATTAGCTTTATTTTATTATTATGTGGCGACATTGTAGCCTGATTAAACGGTGCAGCAGTGGCTCATGGTATCAGTTATGAAAAACTAATATTTAACCCATTAGGAATATTCGTGGTAGTTTGTTATTTAAATTATGTAACTTATAAATTGTTCTACACAAATCTATTCTCCGTTGATATCCATTTTTTGTAGCCTTCAACAACGTGCTGTGGTGTATGCCCCTTATAACATTTTCTAGCGCATTCCTTAGCAAGAGCACAGTTTCATAAGAAAAACATCACCCCATAAATAGAAGTTCATGAGTGTCAGGTTTGAACTTCTAGTAGGTCATTTAATCGTCCCAAAATTACCAATCCAGAATTGAAATTTTCGTTGAGGTAAGCCCTGACAGTTCTGCTGTTGTGGGCAAGTGCACCATCTTTTTGAAAAATTATATTATTTCCTTCCTCTTCCGGTAGAAGGTTTAATTGATTTTAATATTTCACTGTATTTTGCTGTATTCAGATGACCTTCGTAAATGTGTTCAACCATGCTAATTTTGATTCCACACCAAACATTAAACGAAAACCTGACCTGATTATTTTATTTCACGTTGTTGTATTACTAAAATTGCTTTCGTCAGATCATACTGTTGTCTAAGAAATTTGGGTTGCGGGCTACTACTGTTTAAATAATTTGACAGAGAGTTCTGTCTCTCTATCTGATCTTTCTGCACCAATCTTCCATCACGATAACATTTGCTTTAGCATTTTTTTCAGAACACTAAGTATATGAGTATGTCTGGTGCCTATCTCTTGTGCAGCTTTCCTGCTTGAAGCTTTCGGGTAACACTCAAAATATGTATGTCACAATATTTTACTCAAAATCGAAATAAGATAGACTTTGCTGCTGTACGATAAATGGTCACCAAATTACGTTTCCTAAAATATTATCAAATAAATGCAATTCTTCCTATTATTGACTGCCATAAAAATATTAGGGGTTAAAGTATGTAATTGCCGATATTATACTGACAAATTGAAATTCGTTTTTTTTTTAATTTAACGTATTTATTTAATCAAAATAATTACCATTATTATCTATACATTGCTGCCATCTAGTAGGAAGGTAATTTATGCCTTTGCGATAGAACTCTGGTGATCTAGATTCGACAAACTGTGTGAAAGCATTTTGTACTGCCTCCTGAGAAGAAAACTTTTTATCACATAGAAAATTGTCCAAATCACGAAAAAAATGGTAGTCTGTTGGAGCAAGGTCTGGCGAATACGGAGGGTGACGGATAGTTTCTAATTGCAGTTCCTGTAGAGTTAAAACGGTTTCTCGTGCTGTATGAGGTCTCGCGTTATCATGGAGCAATAATGGTGAAGATCGATTCATGAGTCGGGGCTGTTTCACTGCTAGTTTTGCTATCATTGTTCGGAGTTCGGCACAGTAGACATCTGCCGTTATTGCTTGACCAGATCGTAGAAAGCTATAGTGAATAACACCATGCTGAGACCACCAAACAGTTACCATTACCTTTTTATTGGTAAGCTTTGCTTTAGGACACTGTTGTGGCGTTTCACCTGGGGTCAGCCATTGCATTTTTCGCTTACGGTTATCGTAAAGAATCCACTTCTCATCACATGTCACAATTCGATCCAATATTTCTTCATTTCTGTATCGATTCAACAAGGCAACACAAGTTTCAACACGCATTTCTTTCTGCAGATCAGTCAAATCATGAGGTACCCATATTTCACATTTTTTTATTTTATTGATTTGACGCAAATGAGTCAATATTGTTGGTAAGGTAACGCTAAACCATGCAGCTAATTCCTGGGTAGTTTGGCTCGGATCGGCTTCCACCATGTCTTTCAATTCATTGTTATTCACCTGTGTGGACGGCCTTCCTCGTGGTTCATTCTTCAAATCAAAGTTTC
The DNA here is from genome assembly GCA_949126895.1 of Eilema caniola. Classification (NCBI taxonomy): domain Eukaryota; kingdom Metazoa; phylum Arthropoda; class Insecta; order Lepidoptera; family Erebidae; genus Eilema; species Eilema caniola. The sequence goes on along the minus strand of OX421460.1, from coordinate 33,983,446 downwards.
CATCACGAAAGCGTTTAAACCAAAATCGCACGGTGCGTTCATTAGCAGTCCCCTCTCCAAACGCAACATTGATATTGCGAGCTGTTTCTGCCGCGTTAGTTCCGCGTCGGAACTCGTATTCAAAAATCACTCGAATTTTGAAGTATCCATCTTTCTTGTCTAAGCTGAATAAAAAAAACAACTGAAAGTCGATAATCGAATGTTGCACATTTTTAAATGAAGAACTACATAGGTACCATGTGGAAAAAGTTTCACTCAAAAATCTCAAACCATGAAGGTTCTATGTCAATTCGAAGTACCTATTACAATGAAACGGCAATTTCATACTTTAACCCCTATTATATGGACGCCTTTAAAATTCACTTCAGACTTTTTTTTTACGTGCGGGAAATCCCCACGGATACCCCCCTCCCCCCCTTCGGTGCCGAAGGGGAAGGTTATGTCGGACTCGAACCGACTAAACCGCACGCCGTCTGTGGGTCGATGTGCTAGGCCGGAGGTGAGGTTGTCTTTTGACATATCCCTCGCACCCCGGCTGACCCAGGGCCATTCCTCTCGGTCTGGCCCTCCTCGGGAGGGAGGACCACGCGGTCCCCGACTCGCCCCCGGTATGGGGGGGGCGCGCATCGTCCTACGATGCGCGCCGCCGCCGTGGCCTGCTTCTGCTAGGGTGACGAGCGGCTCCACCCCCATGAGCGCGGGCCTGAGGGTCACCCTCAGGCCCGCGCTCATGGGGGGCGGGGGTCGGTTTGCGCCCTCCGACGCCCGAGCCGCCTTCGAACGCGGCCAGCGATGTCCGCGAGTCTTTCTCGCTCGCTGCGCCGCGCCCGCTCTGCTGTCTCCTTCACGAGCATGACCTGCTCGCAGAAGGAGGCGCTGGCCGCCCACGCATCCGCGCAGCGGACCATCGCCGCGAGCAGGGTGGAGAGCGTGAGCACTTTCACCCCCAGGGCTGTCACAAGCTCCCGCCTCGGCGTTTCAAACGCCGGACACTCGGTGAGCGTGTGCAGCCCCGAGTCCACGCTCGCGTCGCAGTGATGGCACTCGGGCGTTGGCTCTATGCCCATCAGATGCAGGTACCGCCCGAAGTTACCGTGTCCGGTAATGACCTGCGTCTGACGGTACGAGAGGCCACCGTGCGGCCTCTCTAGCCACTCCCCCATGATGGGTCTTACCGCCGCAATCACGGCGTGAAATTCACTTCAGACTAAATATTATATATTGTCACTAAATACGTGTTACCAATATTTTATGTCACGAGTGTTAATTTGGTAGTTTTTGGTAGAATAAAAAAGCTTACGGTCGCTAGAAGATTTTTAAATACCAAATAATATACTGGGGTTCCCAAATATAGGTCACGTGTTTATGGCTTGTGTTTAAACGCCTGCCAGAAATGCACCTATTTTACTATCAAACTATCTCTTTTATTCTTTCTAAGTTCTATCGTAGTTATAGGAAATAGTAACCTAAGTAGATATTAAACATAACTAGTAACTAATTACCACCTGCGCTATGATAGGTCGACGGTGCCCCCCTTCGCGGGGCTCCTATTTCTGGGTGGTTTAAAGAAAATAAACACGACGGCTAAGGCGGGAGCGAAGCGCCTCAGCCTTCTGACCTAATCTATCCGAATCGGGGTACTCTGAGTTGGGATGGGGAGGGGGGCGGTGTACTTGGCCCTGCAAAAGCTTCGTCGGACTTCGTAAATTTGGAAGTAATATTAATCTTTGTGTAAGACATTATTTGGTGACCAGTTATCTATTTTGAGAATCAAAATGAATATTTGTACAATGCGTGCAATTATTCTAATATTTGTTTATTGATTTTGGATCATAATGTGATTTACTTTAGGACCCTTTTTATAAAGTCAATTTAATTTGTTTGGAGTTATTTATTTTATTTGGTGCTTAGGCTTAGTGTCTTAAAAATATTTCTGGTAACCGTCTAAATTATATTCTTTTCCACAGAAGGCCTCGTATCATGTTAGAAGTAAATGTGCTTGTAGTATATTATTACCATTAAGTGATTTTCTTATCGACAATTTGATCACAGGTGCTTGAAGATAAATTAAAGAAGATGACAGCCTCCGAGGCGAAGCGGTACTGAACGAGGCCGCTGCACAAGAGGCTTCGCGGGTTCGCTCCCCGCTCAGTACAAATATTTGTATGCATGAATATAGGAATTTGCATTGGTCTGGTCGTGCCTCAGAAAGCACAATAGCCGTCGGTCCTAGTTGTCATACGAACATCTATGGCAGTCGTTACGGGTAGTTGGAGCCCTCATAAATCCAGCAACTGGTCTAGCTGCAATGCATCGATATGGCCTTGGGTTGTGGAGATCAGATGGCAGTCGCTTCACGGAAAATATCGAGGTTCAGCCAAGTCCGCAGTTAGACTGGTAAAGAGGACCCCAGACGACAAATTTTGTTTAGGCATTTACATTTCTATAGAGGCACCTAAAATCATGTTTACCATTGTATCAAATTCCATTAACTAATTATTATTTTATGTATTTTTTTTAAATGAGTCTTTCCAGCTAAGGGATCTGTAATAAATTAATAAGTAAATTATGTATTTTAGTAACGTATTGTGTTGTGTAGGTACTCTAATTATGTATGTAAATGAACTTGTAAACAAACGTGTAAATTGACAGTTAATTAGCAATGAGCTAGTTTAGTGAATTTATGATAGGAAATGGTTTTAAGAATAATATTACTTTACTACGTATGTTTAAAGTACAGCAACATATTGGACGTAGTTTAATTTATATGTCAGAACAGGTCAATATAAGTTGATGAGATCGTGCGATCGTGAGAACGAAGAAGATGTGTGTAATTCAAAATCTAGCTTCTGTTCACCTGATAGCCAATCCCGGCTGCCTCCAAAGCTAGCACTTTGCAGTCCAGGGTCCACACATCCCTTATTTACCCCGGGTTCAGCTGTGAAGGTTAGCATATTACAAAGTTAAGCTTATACTAACCACTTCAGACCTAGGATGGGTGAAACATAGAAGAGCCATAATTCGGAGCCCAGTTGCCATACAAACATCTGTGGCATTCCTTACGGATAACTAGATTAGGGCTACAATTCCCAAAATCCCATAAACCAGGACACGAAATGTGATGCCAAGGATAGAAAGAGAAATGGTAACAACTCTTACATCCTTATCTCAGTAAATTAACTCACTGCCATTCTCGAAGTACTGCAGCTGCAGCAAGACCACTGCTCGGAGTTTACCTATAACAACTGCCATAGGTGTTCGTATGATAACCGACACCGACGGCTTAACGTACTCTCCAAGCCAATATTCATTCATACAAATATTTGTAAGAGGTGGGATCTGAACCCGCGCCCCCGACGCTGCAGTGTCGTTCAATAGGGTCACGCCACAGAGACTGGCGTGTCACATACCGTATCTCAAATTCACAACCCTAAATCTGCTATCACTAAGTTGTAAAATACAGGTCATTCTACATCTCCAGCATTTGTAAATATAACTTTATTTAGATAGCGACTTGTTACTCGTTATATACAGGCCGTGATATTTGTTTTTTAAGGTAAGTAGATCCATCATCTTTCAATTTTGATTTGCTCTGGTAACATACTAAAAGGAATTTTGTCTGTATTTGTAATTTTCTCTTAAAATTATCTACTTTGAGAATGATTTCAGTTTCCATAAAATCTGGACTAATGATCACATTGAAAAATTACAAGGAACTGATCACACTGATAAAGGGTGCTTGTATAGAGAGGCGGGCTTGCTTGCGCGAGCCCGCGCGATTGTCGATTGGTTAAACTAATTAGGATGTGTGAAAATAAGTTTGCGTGGTGAATCGTGGTGAAAATGCTGCAATCCTGAAATATTCAAATATGGTTTTAGCGGCTCTATTATTGAATACGTTTCGCAACAGGCGAAAATCGAACGTTGACTACTTCTAATCGTAATTAGCCGTGATTGATTAACCTGATATGTGGTTAACTACATTTCCTGAGGAGACTTCGTAGCTGGTTTGTGTGGGATGCAACCACAACACTCAAGATTTTCAACGGAATTACGATATCTTCAATCCAAAAAACAATACATTTCATATGTTAAAAACGCAATGGAACGTACTATCTACATTATTTTCAATATTATTCATGATTTCTGCAACGTTCATGACGGCAGCATATTAGTTCAATAATGTAATTTATAGGTAATTTATAGGTACAAGAAATAAAAAAATGGTTTTATGAGGTTTCTATGTGTGATGGATGTAAGACCGTTGCTAAAAAGCAGTAGCAACTTTATGTTAATATTAGCTTTTGCCCTCGGCTCCGCCCGCGTGGATGTAACCGCTCGGTCGATTTTGTGCAAACTTCACATAGAACATCTACTAGTAGTCCGAACAAAGCCTAAACATTTGATTTGGATAGGTGAGCCCGTTCTTGAGTTATAAAATTACAACGAAAAGTGGCATTGATTTTTATACATATATATATAGATTTATTATGTGCGTGCCATGACGAATAGTTATCGCCTTTCTTTCTTCTTTTGAGTTCAAAGAATTCCCAAACAAGCTATTTTGGATTAATAAGTTTCTTTTTACTACGTTATCACGTGTCATGTGATTAAACCTAAGATTTAGGGACACAAAATCTTCCAAGATCGCATCGCGTCCGACCTGCAACCATCTTCGGAAAGTTGATTCACTCATTTTGAAAAGATTTGCTAGTCTGATATTGGAATCTCCAGTCCTCAACTTAAGCAATACTGCCAACACAATAGATAAACTGATCTAGAATTACACATGTCGACGCTTGGAACTGTACACTATGTCTTTGTAATGTTGAGACTATAGTCATTATCTGAACAGCCGTGAACTTTTCTTACTCGTTGTCCTGTAGAAGAAGTAAATGCCACAGATTTTGGTCTATTTCTTCATTGCATACACGTGCATTTTCTGACACATAATAGCTATTCCGGCAGAGCAAGTTTCGGAGATACGACAGCGAGATTCATTTAAGCAGTATTGTAAGATACAGCTATTTGATGTATTGGGTGGGCGAAGAAGACCAGGCAATTGCAATAAAGTAGGTATTTGATGGGCATCTAAACTTTCTTGACCTTCTTGACTATTACTTGACGTATAATAAATATATAAATATGCATATGTTCACCGTCATATATGTATATGTATGTAGTCCCGAGGCCTCGCCCGCGCCACAGTGATGACACTCGGGCGTTGGCTCCTTGCCCATCAGATGCAGATACTGCCCGAAGTTCCCGTGTCGTTCCGTGTAGGTCGCCGTGTAGTCGTAGGCTTTCTAGCCGAGTGGGAGTCCTCATGATAGGTCTTACCGCCGCAATTAGGGCGTGCCCTGCGCGTGCTTGCTCAAGTTGTCACTCCCACTCAGCTACCATGTTACTGTGGAGCTAGGATTTCTCGGCCCAAATATCAAATTCAAATTCAAACATTTATTTGCGTTGTGTGAAATGTTGTGGAATATTTATTATTATTATCATTATTATTTGCAATAAATAGGGTACATAGTGGTGTTATATTATCATTATAATGACCAATCCTATTTAGCCATAACAGTGGCAAAAATTTAACTTATACCTAATTAAATTTAATTTTATTAAATTACAAGCAGGTATAATATATAATATCTTCAGGCTCGGGATTGTATCTCCACTCGCTTCCAGGATCCACGGTGGCGATCCGGCCAGGAGACTCGCCACATCGAAGGATATCGTGCGGTACCTCCTGATGGTCCAAGCGGCCATCGTCCTCTGCGCCATACGCAGCAGAGGCAAGAACCTGGCCTCCAGGGTGTCCGCCCACACGGGGCACATTTATAGGGCCATGGACCGCACGACACTATTTCTTCTGTAGTAGTCCTCCGGGCCCCTCAAGTTGGGCAACAGCCGACCCAAAGCGTTCGCTGTGGCCACCAACTAGGGGTCCAAAATATGTAGTAGTCATTGAACAACTTGCTTGATTTCTTATATTTGTTTAGTGTTCCTGTGTACCTACGGTAATGCTCATTTATATCTGTAACTCCTTTGTTTGCCACAGAAATATTAGTCGCACAAATGCTACAATAAACCTTCCAGAAATATTGGTCTTTTTTAAACTTAAATTTGTTTTGAACTCATTGTTAAATATACATTTCCGCTTAGGCAGGGTGCTGAATTTGGAAATAATAAACGTACGTATGTTCATCAAAGTTCGCAAAATATATGTATATTGGTATAACTAACCTAATGCCATGAACGCTTAACACAGGTCAATAATTGAACTGCTGTCATACTACTAACTGCAAATGTAACTTTGTAATCCTATATATTTATATGGCATAACAACGTTATTTATGCATTTAGTAAATAGCAGCCGTTCAATTTTTGACCTGTTTTAAGACTTCGTGGTAAAGGAACTTCACAGGAAGTAGAAAATAAAACGCTTGAATATTTTTCAAGAAAGTTTTATTCATCAAAAAAATATGCTGTCTAAAAATGCAGCTGGCGGTTCAATCGCTCTGAATCTAGCCCAACTTAGGTACCACAATAGGGTCATATATGCCACATATGGGCACAGCATCCCACTAAGATCCACAGGCTAAGCACACTTGCTGATGGCCATAAGCACGTACAACTGCTGACTCATTAGACGGGTTTGAAGACACTCTTTCTAAAGTAACATAACATTCTTGACAAAGAAAATCTTCCACTGATATCTGTAAATAAAAATTATATATGTAGGCATATACTTATATTTTCTGTTATAATATTCTAATTTATTGTCACACACAGATGAAAAACACAAAATCAAGTTAAAGATTACAACTGGTTATGTACCTATATGTTTCATTTACTTTAACTTTTTTCATTTCAAGAAATCACTGTTAGACTAAATTGTTAACTATGCTACCCATATAAGGCATAAAATCTTGGACCATCTTAGCAATTGATTATCTAAGTAGGTATGAAATATTGAGGAACATAACATAATATACAGTAACCACTTTCCATCAGGTGGGCCGTGTGCTTGTCTGCCACCTGAGTGGTATAAAAAAATACGTATTTACTGTGTGTTCTGTAAGAAATGAGAAAAAGTTGCAAGTACAAAATAAGAGATACTAACCATTTCTAGATTAATCCATGACCGTAAAATTCGAATCATTACATCCGTTGCCTCCACGACTTGACGTCGGGGTAGAGGATGTACCAAAGAAAGTGAACAATTCACACAGCGTGGCATTTTCAAAGCGTATAGATTTAGACTGAAGTCAATTAACAATAGTAAAAGTCCTCGGAAAAGATCAAGACCGTGTAGGAATCCGAAGACTCGACTGGACACGAACTCAATACAATGATAAGCTATTGGCACAATACTCAATATACACTATCAATGAAAAGTAAAAACAAAACCGCACATTTGTTACCGAAACGACATTTGGTTTAAAAGTTTTGACAGTTTTTATTTCGTTTTACGGCATTTTACAACAAATTACGCTAGGGTATAGCATCAAAAACGTGCTCCGCTAACCTTCCCTTACAGGAATAGTCGCATAGATAATTATGATTTAGGTTCGAAATGCAAAAGACATGTTTTGTAAAGTAAAATAAAACCCATTTTGTGATTTTAAGAACTAAATTATTTCGATTTATTTCCGTAAGCTCGTTAGAAATAAAATCGCCAATAACGGGCTAAAAAGAAGGTATCTACTTGATATAAATGATTTTCACATTCGTATCTACTTGTATCTCAACATCAAGATTCCTAATCCATTTACAAATGTCTATGGCGATTAGAAACACAATAAAAATCGATTACACCACGAATTAAATAAAAATATAAACCCCACATACGATTTTGTTTGAATGAATTGTGAGATATTAAAATAAGAGACGATATTCTTAGCAATCCATGGATTCTCCGTGCGGGTGCGGGTCCATCGCGTTGCTGAGTTGGGAACTCGGGACAGTGCCTGGGACTTGCGACCCAAGTGTAGGTTTAGAAGGGGCCCCTTTTGTTGATGTACATCAACACTCACCTTCACTACCCAAGTTCCCCTCCCTGCCTAACCAAATTTGATACGAACCTACTAGTGCCGCTTTAGACATTCGTCCTAGTAATGAGCTTATTGTAGCTCTCGATAGGCCTAGATCTTTAAGTAGGTTATAGAGAGATTTAGCTGGTATACCTCTCGCTCCCACTTCTACTGCATACAAATTAACCACGTAACCGTTTTTGATTAATTCGTTTGTGAGATCGTAGTATTTATTTTTCTTAAGTGTGTGGTCCTTCGGTATATTTGTTTCCCACGGTACAGTAAGTTCCACAAGGACCACATATTTTGTCGTTTTCGAGTATAGAAATATGTCCGGTCTAGATGACGAAACCCCAACATCGTCCGGAATTTTATAGTGCTTTTCATACGTGTCGATTAGGAGAGTCCAATCTGGGGCAGTATCTAAGATTGAATAAGGTTTGTTCCTGGATTTTATGGATGAACCTTCAGACACAAAGTTGATATGACGTCTGTTAGTAGTCAATCCTTTTTGGGCTCTAGCTACTGCCAGACTCATTGCTTCGCGTATGATGAAAAGCACCTTATCGTGGCGGCGTGAGTATTGGCCTCTATCAAGAAGCACCCTACATCCTACTAATATGTGCCTAGCCGTCCCTATTGCCTCACCACACGTATAACATTGTTTTTCTGTGGCTTTCCCCCACCTTACCAGATTACTCTGGTCTGGAAGGGTCATCTGAAAGGCGTTAAGATAGAATTTTAACAGGGCCGGCGACCACTCATAGATCAAGGTGCGCCACTTTAAAGCCATCGGTATGCAGAACTCTCCCATTGTCAACCATTCGTTTTGGATTTCCAAATTCATCGCGTGCACTCGATATTTATCATTTTCGTATTGTTTCAGAAAGGACCTAAGTATATCCTGGTCCCTTTTTGGCTCTCGTACTCCCAACCCCACTTTGTTCGACTGGGCTCCTATCATAAATCGTTTATGGAATATAAGTCTAGATTCAAGCTCGGACGCGTTATTATCTTTCGGGAGTGCCCTGACTGTGTCATCTTGGGATTTACCTAAGATGTGGGCTTTGGTAACTCTAAGGTGTTTATAGAGCTCCGATGGTTTCTTTAATTTCATCCCAAAATTATTCTGATCCCTAAATAAAGCAGAGGGATCAGCAGAGTGCGCTAGTCCAAGCCACGATTTTAGTGATTTTATGACAGTTGCATCTATTTTCGCGAGTAAGGTTTTGCCGAAATCGTATACCAGAAAAGGCCAAGTCAGACGTGATGTTAGGTAGTTGTCATATATCCAAGCTTTTTTGATATTATTCAGTTGTAGCTGATCTATCTTATTTAGGTCGTTTATAAACATATTGACAACTTCATCTAAGGATGGTGTGCGTCCTTGATGGTCTATCTTTCTCCCAAGAAATTTAAATGGGACCGATTCAGCGACTATGGAAACTGGTTTACCCCCTATGAAGAGTCCCGGGTCGTAGGAGGTAAATTTGGTGTCCCGTCTACCCAGACACAGACAGTGACACTTACTGGGCTTCGTTCTCAGTCCATTTGTCCACGAACAGAACTCATCGATTTCCTTTAATAGTTCCTGACATTGATTTGGATTACGCGTCAGTATTGCGAGGTCGTCAGCAAAAGCTAAGATGGACATGTGAATGTGTGAATGAATTATGAATTTACTCATATGACCATACAATCTACGATTTTCAAAAAGAAACGAAGAATGGGCATTCTCCTTTCAATTTCTTCTAAAGCGCTCAATGTTGATGTTCAACTGATTCGGTTTCTAGCATTTGCTTTTTGTAATACTTGTGTACTTGAATTGTTATACTACTTTTACAAAACAAAAAGCGCTGATGATAAATAAGAATCGCTCAAAAGTTTAGACCTGTTAAAAGTCATTTCGTATTCTGAGAACACACGCTTTATCTTGTTGTAGCTTTTCACATATCTGAAATTGGATCAACTTCGCTAATCAATCCACAATGTACATATTATTTAAAAATTCCGTTGTATATATTCAACGACATATTTGTTTAAATTAAACATTAACAGACAGCATTCCTAGAGAAAAGAGCCGACTTTGCAAATGAAAATTAATCGTAAAAAAATTCTAGAAAAAAATTGCCGCACCACCACCCATTTTTCACGATACAATGCTTTATGAGTACCTACTGCCATTTCTAAAGTATGGAAGTGTCTACCACTTGTGACTTCGTTTGAAAAACATAATATAAGCAGACATGTTCAGTAATTATTTAAGTTAGGTATAAAGAGTATCTATTAATCTCTTTCATTTGATAACTGATGAAAAGAAATATTGAGCTTCCCACTCAAAGTTTAAAAAAATAAGTAAAATGGCAGTTGCTTTATTAAACTAAAATAAATTTGCTAATTATTTATATATAAGTATTTACGACTAAGTACAGGTAGGTAGTATACATTTAGATTATTATCGTTACGATATTTGTTACAAAAGGTTACCTGGATCTTGACCCGTTAATTCGGTGCTGATGTCTTTTATTTATCCTCAATTACAATATCATTTATAAATAGCTTCCTCATTAAGAAGAATACTTTTCCCCTTTGGAACTGCTTAATATTGCTAGTGAGTATGCTTATTTCGTATTGCTGTCTTAGATCGCGCTGAGTGTCTTATTCCATATGTAAGTGTCAGTTGGTGGATGAGCACTGAATTTAAATCAGTCTAATGTGTATTGTAGAGGCTTTTATTTATGTAAGTTATAATATCTCGTATTGGACCATTATCGCATTCAAAATCTATTTGCATATCTACTACTTGTAATAGATACATTAAATATTAAAGTGAGATCAATCATTTGTATTTGATCATTTATTTTTATAGAATACGTCACAGCTTTCCATGACAACACCTTACATTCACCTATTTTCAAATTTGGCAGATTCAAAAGTCCTTGCAACAAATTTTCCATCGCTGTTTTACCTATCCAGTGCTTTATGGTAATATTTGCATTATGTCATTATTGGTGGATATAATTTCATACGTAACGGGTAAATGATCACGTGCCGCAAGGGACTTGGGTGACATCTCATCCGCAAAATATTTCGCCCTCGGAAGAAACGTCACTGTGAAGGAGGGAGGAAACGTCACTAAACTATGAGGTATCAAATGATCTCAAAATATTTTAATCTAAATGAATACTATTAGTGGACAAGACAACTATATGAATCGAATTTATTTTCGTTATAATAAATTGTTCAGATTGATCAAAATGTTGGAATTCAAGACACAATAGCACTTGAAAAACCAAAAATCCTTATATAAATTACTTATTGAAAACTCTTCATGAAGACATTTCGTATAATTCTAGTTCACGCAGAAATTAAGGATATTATTTCATACAACATCATAACATAGCGGTTGAAATTATACTGAAAGAAGAAAAATAAAAAAGAGTTTCAGAGAACTTCTTCATAGTGAAATCAGTCCTCGGACATAGCAACGCAAGGCCTCGGCCTTGGCCTCGAAAGGTAGGATTATTAGTCCATTTTGAACCCTTTTTTATAGTAGTCCCGTCAATCTGTATTTACCTTGTCTGATAGTAAGTAAGATCACTTATCATAATTTTGTATATTTATATTCTAATTATTTTAAGATAATTTTGTACATTTATTCTATTGTAAAATGATTGCTAATTATTATAACCGAAATAGGGCTTACTAAAATTCTATTTTATTTATTTTTATGATTATTATATTATTTTAAGAACTTTTTAAATTTATTTATACAGGATGGAAGATTTTGACCATACCCTGAGCAGAAGTAATATGATATCCGATGGACCTTTCATATAAAGTATTTTAATTTGTGAAATAGAATTTATAAGTTTACTGCTCTGTCAATAAAGTAACGGGAAAAGATCAATAATACACAAAAGGTTTGTTATTCATCCAAATTTATTTTATCACCTTCAAAGTATGCTCATTCGAAAACGATACACTTACGTCAAAACAATTTTTAAACACGGTTTCCGGCATTGATTTCCGGTTCAGTTCTCGCCGCGAAATCTCCTTTTTGTCTTCTACCAATTGAAAACGAGTGCCATGAAGTGATAATTTGAGTTTAAGAAAAAGAAAGAAGTCGGCTGGAGCCATATCTTGTATTATGTTGCTCGATGGTATTTGTTGAGTGTTTGGTCAAAAATTCGTTGACAACGATGGCCTTGTGCGAAGGCGCGTTATCGTGGTGCAAAATCCAAGAATTTTCTTTCCACAAATCTGGCAGTTTTCGTCGAATTTGTTCTCTTCAATGCCGCTTAACGCTCAAATAATATTCTTTATTTACCGTTTGACCTTCCGAGTGCACAACACCGCGGTAGTCAAAGAAAACAGTCAACATGACTTTGACTTTTGATCTAGTTTGGCGTGGTTTTTTCGGTTTCGGTTCAGTTGGAAGACGCCACTCCGAAGCTTGTATACTAGTTTGCATGTTAAACTCGTAAACCCACGTCTTACCAGTAACAATGCGTTTCATGAATGGTGGGTCGGAATTGACTCGTTCTAGCATGTCCTCGGCGACTCTCACGCGATTGAGTTTTTGGAGAAAATTCATATCTTTTGAGACTAGCCGAGCGGTAACATATTTCAAACCCAAATAATTAGTTAAAATAGTACGAATCGATTCGTGAGATACAAAAAGTTCGTGGGCTATCTCTCTCAAAGTTGAATGAGGATTTTCAGTCACTATTTCCTTCGCTTTTGCGATTTTAACTTCAGTTGCAGACGTTGATGGCCTACCAGAGCGAGGTAAATCTTCCATCACATCTCGACCGCTTTTGAAGATATCTTTTGTCGATTCACCTAAGCCTTATATAACATTTTCAGTGACTCCGAGCACGAAATTCCACTAGCGATGCAAAACGTAAGACGAAGTCTTTGTTCGATGTTTTTGTTCATAATGAAATTCGCTATACACGCTAGATGTGATTTAACTAAAAACAGAACTGTATTCAATATAAGTAACAGATGAAACTCAAACTCTGCGCCAAAATGTAAAACAGTTGTGCTAATCTAAAAAAAACAAAAAAAAAAATTGAATTTGGAACCATAAACAAATCATCCATTCCCGATACTTTTTAACTGAATGTATATTTCAGGGATTTCCTTCATTTCATTTAATTTACCAGTTTTATTTGATCTTTATGATTGGAAACTATCGACTGATGTAATAAAAATACGGGATGTTACTTTTTCGGACCTTCGATTACCGGTTGCGACATGCAAATTTTCGAAATATTTTGAATGTCTTTCTGAACTATTTCTTCTAAAATGTAATTTAAAGGAATGTTTAACTTGAGCGAAATTCGCTATGTCAAGTATTTAGAGTACTTTCCCTCCAGGTAAGATCAAAATCTGTTGTCATTGAATTCTGTTTTCATTGATATCTTCTTCTTAATATTTTTTAAGAACGTTTTTAAGTACCTTATTATACATCAAATTTAGTTTAGTCGTTTATGTTTTTTAATTTTTTTTAATAAAATTAGCAACTGACTTTTTTACTTTACTTTAATAAATACATTTTATAAAACTGTTATCTACATTTACATTTATTACAGTATTTCGATTTACCAAAAGATCTGAACAAATACGTATTACGTATACAAAAATATGAAAAGAAAATGGATTCTTACCGTTGCCTTGTTCACTATTAGTATTCAATTAAATTAAAAGATTTTAGGATTAGTTTGAAACAGTGACGATGCCTCCGAAGGTGTAATATTTTGCAAATGAGTCGTCGTCTACTAATTGGAGAAGGGTGACATTTCCCACGACGATGAAATATTTTGCAAATGAGATGTCACCTAAGTCGGATATATTTGGTCTAAAGATAGATAAATAGAAAACAGGAATGGGCTCAATATCGCGCTTGGTGAAACCCTCCATGAACGCTATTGGTTTTGTCTCACCCACAGTGAGGTTCTCTCGTTGAACTCACAATCACATTGCTGTCAAAGTCAAAGATTTTTATTGAATGTAGAATTACATGATTGTTTCTTATTGATGCCAATAACAAACCTACTTAAACTAAGTTAACCACCGCTTCCAAGACTGTTGAAGAAGAAACGGCGCAAAAAATTGCTCCGTGGCATTTTTAAGACGTCAATTTACAATAAGTAATTCCTTAAGGCTAAATGTGGACAAATGTACATTCGTCTCGAGTCTGAATAAACAATAGGTATATAAAAAAAGACGGGTTGCACTCCGGGAGTGCCGGCAGGAGTGAAACCTTTAAATTAATAAATCGTGTCCATGTAGAATTTGTTATCGAGGCATTATATAATTGTAAATATATTATTTATTATTTCAGTTTGCTTCGAATATGTTTATGTTCTATAGCTATGAATAAAAAAAAAATTATAGATTTTTATTCAAAATACAGCTATCTATATATATACGTATCTAAAAGCAGTAAGTAAAAGTATACGAATCAATTATATATCCATGGAGTATTTTGAAACTTACTAATACCAATGAATTTGTTTTCAATATTTTACCTGTAATAACACTGGTAACCCTGATAATGGTAAGCCGGCTTGGTTGAAATGGCTTCACTTCGCTCGCGCGTATTGCGTTTCTATGCGTTATTATTCTATCCGCGGTAGCCTAGTGGTATGGGTAATGGACTGCTGAGACGAGGTCTCGGGTTCGATCCCAGGTTTTCCATGGCACACACCAATGACTTTTCGATGCTTTTCGAAGTTATGTGTGTATTTATCGCAGGTTTATAGGTGCCCAGTTAATGGCAATAGGCTGGCCACCTATTACATTGGGACCTAAACATAAACCGGCGAAACGTGGGTGCTAGCACCTCTGCCTACCCCTTCGGGGATAAAGGCGTGAGTTTATGGTATGTTATGTTATTATTCTAAGTCTAGAATAATCTATTCTTAATAAGGCAGATAATTTTTTAAAATAAGGCCATCTTTCGAATTATAGCAAAATCATTTAGGCCCCCTTAATGATTTGGCCTAATACCGACAGATGGCCCATTTTTTATTATTTTAATTTTCAATTTCAGCTAAATACACTATTTAATAAATAAACTAACATTATTGCAACTAACAAAATTGATATTGAACTCGGGCAATCGGGCGAGATTATTGTGATGAAATTTTCAAAAAATGGATTGAGTTATTATTACAACTGTTAAACATGTAAGACAAGGTTACTTATTTATTCTCTACGCTAGATGGTACTGTAAAGATATTTTTTCCAAAAAAAAATTAAAATATAACTGGACTTACTTACTTACACTTTGTACATCCTTTGTACATCCTTGTCCTTATTTTATTTATTATTATTAAAATTAAAACAAACAAAATATGATCTGTATATTTTTATTTTTTCTTAAATCTTTTAACATGTTCGCGCGTGGTAATTTTACCAAACATTATACAGATAATCACCAAAAATTTCATACACGACGAAAATTCAAATTTTTTCTTTCTTTCTTTCGTCGTTATATGCAGAGAAAAAGATTAAAAGAACATAACATACCATACCATACCATACCTATAATATAGCGCCAATCATAGCACCTATCACTAATTTTCTGCTAATTTTCTGTCAGAAGAAATTAATAAATTACAAAAAGAAAAAAAAAGACGGGTTGCACTCTGGGAGTGCCGGCAGAAGTGAAAACATTTTCTTTTTTTCTTTCTTCGTTATATACATAAAAAAAGATAAAAAAAGAACATACCATACCATACCTATAATATAGCACTAATCATAGAACCCATCACTTATTTTCTGCTAATTTTCAGTCAGAAGAAATTAATAAATTATAAAAAGAAAATATCATCACAAAAAATAATAAATTACAAAAAGAAAAAAAAATCATAAAAAGTAATAAATTACAAAAAGAAAAAATAATCACCAAAAGTAATAAATTATAATAAGAAAAAACAATCGCAAAAAATCCCTGAAGGCCAGGTGGTTTGAACCCGATACTATCTGAAACTATAAGGACTTACAGTCGATGTGCTTACCGTTTAAGCTACGACGATATCTATTGTAACTTTCAAAATACATAGTCTGTACCTAATCTTGTATGACGTCAGTCGTCGGTTACGGTTCAAAGGTCAACTAATCCTGACGCTTCCTAAACATTTTACACCCATCCAACGCCGCTAAAGAAGTTTTCACTTCAAAAATAATCACAAAAAGTAATAAATTGCAAAACGAAAAAATAATCACAAAAAGTGCCAAAAACCCAGGTTCGAACCCGGTACTATCTGAAACCATAAGGACTTACAGTCGAAGCGCTTATCACTAAGCTACGAAACTTCTTAGCGTACCTAGCAAAATAAACAGTCTGTAGCTAATGTTATATGACGTCAGTCGTTGGTTACGGGTCAAAGGTCAAGTGATCCTGACGCGAGTTTAACACTTTTTACCCATCCAACGCCGCTAAAGAAGTTTTCACTTCCAAAATCTTTATAATAAAAGAATTAAACTGAAGTTAAATATGGTTTATATCCTAGTCCCGCTATTATATTGTTATTAATGAAGTAACAAACAAATTTAAATCACTTGATAGATTCCACTTTAATAGCCCTATCTAAACAAGTAATTAAAATGCAAACACTCGCAATTATGACATCAGAATCGAGTACTATAGATGTTTGTATCGGTCATAACAATGTACTTAGCCATCGAGTTTACGTTGCGCGCTTAATAACTAGCTCATTAGCTGGCGATGTGTCAGTGTCAAGCACCAGTGTGGTAGTACATCTATAAATGACTGCCTGTTTAGTTTCTTTTTAGTAACAGTATAGTCCGGACAAGATAAATCAAGTCTTAGGAATGAAGGTACAATAATTCGCACCGAGCTGAAAGTTGATAGGATTGTCATAAACGAAACCTAAAAAATCCTCATCAACCCCATTCCTGGTTTTTTATTATTCAAGGTCAAACATCGCTGATAAACATAATAAAAGAATTACACTGAAGATAAATATGGTCTATGTCCTAGTCCCGCTATCATATTGTTATTAATGGAGTAACAAACAACTGTCTAAGATATTTTAATGATAAAACTTATCATTTGGCTAAATATTGTGAATAACTAGTAGTAGTGACATTTGAAAAATCCAGGTATCCGATTGATGAGGACTTTTTAGTGTTCGTTTATGATAATATTATGAACAATCCTACCAACTTTCAGCCGGGTGCGAATTAGTGTACCCTCGGATTTTATCTTGACCGAAGTAGTAACAATTAGGAAGACTTGTATCTATTACAGCACCATGGAGTATATAACTAATAAATTGTCATACCAATGCGTATTTACAACAGTACAGGAATTACAAAATAGCTTTATGATCGTGGAGAAAACTCATATTACTTATATAAATCTTAAATCTTTATCGTCCGATCAAAAATATTTATTTTAGCCCTTCGGACTGTTGATACATACGACGTTTACAATACGTCAGTTAAAAAAGATAGTCTTACTAATGTCTACCAAATGAACTAGCGAAAATGATTCATAACCCCGACCTGTAGTCTCATAGACTTATACCTGTTAGTCGAATGGAAAATTAACTTAACTTTTTATTTGAACAGGTAACGAACGAAGTGAACAACAGTCACAGCTGGTTACGTCGTCAATTCAACAGGTTAACTAGAAACTTGCGCTATCGAATTAGTGGAGAAAGGCATTCCAAGCCTCCAGACTGGTTTCTGAACAAATTCGCAGCGCAAACTTTTACCGATCCTGAAGAACCACTGTACCAAGCGAAGAGATCTAAGCTACTATGTGGTTTGAAGCTAGCATTTGATCCTACTCTTCCTGCCCATTATCACGTATGTATATTTCAAACAGTTTTTATTGTTTGCTTACATTCACTGGCACGTGCCTGTTTCGGTAACCGCAGACGCTATAGTACCCAGTAAGAAATGTGTACCTATGTTTCTTATACCGGGACTTTGAAGTAGATTTAAGATTTTTTGGTTTCTGTCTCAATAGACAACTAAAATACTATTCTCAAAACAACGACACAACAAGAGTGACAGCACTGCGGTGTGGCCACACCGATACCCGATACTATAATACATTGGTAATAAATATAGTATATTAGAAACAGATCATGTGAAAACCTACAGAACGGTTTACAATTGTTTAACAAAAAATGTAGGGCGAACGATCATTTTACCAACAACGTTTGAAAAACTAATCATTTGACAAACTTCAATTTCGCAAACATATTACTTTAAAAAATCATTTAACATAATACAGGTTTCGCAAATGTATTATTTAGGAAATATTTCAATTGTTAAAATTTTATTTCAAAAATATTTATTTGACTAAAATAGTCAGTCAAACAACCAATCATAAACCACGTGCTTAGCAGGTATGTTGTATGCAGTAGGCAAGTAGCGAGCAGCATGCAGCAAATATGCAGCAAGCATCACAGTCACAGCTCGGGGCTCCAACGGCCCCACACAAGCTTACCGTCACAGATGGTAGTAACGCCTATTACCGCAGCTTTGTCTTTGTCTAATGAGTAGCTTATTAAACAATAGTTTAAAAATTAAAAAACCGACTAGGTTTTAGTTTTACTGATCTGTTAGATGTCGGTGCCTAGCCCAAGAGGTCATATTTCAATTGATTCCAGCTTAGTAGTTCAGGCACCACAAACAAAGTTTGCACCGACTTGTAATAGAACAGTAAATATGTAAATTCAGTTAATTTTCTTTTAATTTATTTTATACTTTTGAGTTTTTGAAGTCGGTTTTTTTAAACATATTTTTTTTGCTTTTCAGTGTTTGTAATAGGTTGCTCTTAAAATTGTATTCATTTTTCCCTCAATTTGTAATTTCATCTAGTCCAGCATGCCTTAGACCATAGTTTTTGAGTTTCGTTTCATAAGCTTAACATAATGCTCTCAATAACATAAACGAGACATTTATGCTTTATATAATTAAGGAGTTCAGTTGTCTACCTCTATAGTTCAAAAATTGGTCATGCCAACACGTCCTTGACCATCATAATGTAGCTTACCTTGTCATAGAATCGTCCCATAACTATCTAAAAGCAATCATTTGACCTTTGATTTTAAGGAGTTCTCTGGTGTGTCTCCGGAGTCCAAGGTCTATTACCCATGAAATTGATATAGGACAACCTGTGAGTTATACTTAAACCCATTGCAAAAATATTTTTTGAAATCGGTCCATAAATGACGGAAATATAGGACAACATAAATAATATGTCAGTTAAAAGTTTGAATTAAAGTAATGCAAAAATGTTCATAAAATGAAAACTACTGTAACAAACTATATCAAATATGTTATGCGAAAAATCACGTAAATCTGCTAATAAATCTCAGAGTAATCGGTGTACAAACAAAAAAAGATACCGATCGAATTGAGAACCGCCTCCTTTTTGGAAGTCGGTTAATGATAATTTAATCAAGTATAATTTTGTCAAACGTTATTTTCTAAATGAAGATTTGTCATTCGTTTTTTGTTAAATGATTGGATACCGTACTAAACATAATACATTATCTATTATCAGTTCATGTTTCATTATTATAAACGTTTCGTATAAACCTTAGTGCTCTGAAAATTTCATCAAATTATACAAAATTTAATTCGTGTGTACACATCTAAAAAGCTATTATTTTCAAATGATTTGTACTGACTAAAAAAAATATTTTCGTCTTATATGTTCAATCAATACAACATAATGTGTACTTAATGATTGCCGCTTCGATAGAAAATTCGTTAATAGGTAGCCATATCAAAGTTGTTGGGCATTTTTCTTTTATAAGATAATCATAGATACCATTTAATTGTCTTGTTTCTTTATGACTACCCGGACTACCTAAAGAAGAATTATGTTTAATCAACATATCTTGCATGTTTGAACTATAATTTTATTTCAGTATCTCGATCTTCCAAACGGCTGAATGAAATTTGAGACTAGGATCTCTTTGGTGCTCGTCCTTAACCTAATCGAATAGCTTTATATAATTTGGTGGGTACCGACCACATACTCTCTAATCCTCAGTACTTTATGCAAAGCCGTATTGGTGACTCATAAGAAACCATCTTTGTTTCACGGTTAAGTAGGTATTGATTCGTTTTAGTTGAAAACATGTCATTTATTGGATGCTAAAAAGCTTAGTTCAATAAGTGTTCATAGCGATTTCATTAATGTTCATAGCGAAATACATTCACTATTAATATTGAATTTAGAAGAATACTTCGAGGATCGTATGAAGTGGAGAACAACACTTCTCATCAAAAATCCAAACTATATATATATATATATATGTCAAATGTCGTTTAATGTTATTGTTCTAAGTTCAGATTAAATTTCCATAGGTATCGTATTTTGTTTAATGAGACATTTTTACCCTGTATTTCATAGATTTCGTATTTTACTTAACGAGCCATTTTTACCCTGTATGGATAAAGAAAGTGGACAAAACAAGACGTAAATAAAAAAAAGATTTATTTAATAACTTGTATTCCCTCCCCGAGATCTCATTACTGCTTCCATTCCTCTTGGATTATATTTTACAGCTGGCTAAGTGTTCGTGGGGCAGGATCTCCTTCTTTAATGCATCCCATAGATGTTCAATGGGATTCATGTTTGGGCTTCTTACTAGCCATTCCATAATGGAGATACGGACTTCAGTAAGATAGTCTCGTACGACGCCCGCGGTGTGAGCCATAGCATTGTCGTGCATGAATATGAATACGTTAGCAATAAAATATGCATAGGGCTCCACGTGAGGCTCAAGACACTGTTCGATCTACCGATGAGAGTTTAGTGCAGGTAGACGTGGCCTAGACACGAAGACAAGCTCTGTCTTACCGTCAGCGCTGATTCCTCCCCAAACCGTCCACGAACCGCAACCATAGCCGACCTTTTCTTCAATGCAGCATAGTGCAAAGCGTTCTCCATCTCTTCTGTATACCTTGTTCCTTCCGTCGTTACCATACAGTATAATTTTACACTTTGCTCGACTGGAGGTATGACCAATTTAGGTGCTCACGAACAAAGTTAAGGCGCCCTCGTCGATAGTCTGCAGTTGATTTCGGCCCATTTGCTGGCTTGTGCGGTACCAGTCCACGTTCCTTCAACCTTCTTCTAATGATTGAGTCACTTACAGCTACCCTACGTGCAACATGAAGCTGTTACTGCAGTTGAAAAGCGTTAGGGCGTCAATTTCGTTAGGAAGTTGTTATAATAAATCTATCATCTCGCTCAGAAGTGACCCAATTTCTGCCAGATTCTGAACGGCGGCGGGTGAACAAACCTGTCTTACGATAGCGAAGTAGACTATGAACAGAGGACAGACTTAGATGAAATCTTTCAGCCATAACACGCTGACTAAGTCCAGTATCCAGCAATGCCAGCTCTTGGGCGGCTTCTGCGGGTGAAGTATACACATGTTTTAGAAAAACAAATTTTCAGACGTCCCAAAGTCACAGTAAAAAAATAAAGAAAGAAGAATAGGTTTCAAGATAAACGCCAATTTTTAGTTTCAAAGGTGAGATGTACTCCAACTCTAAAAAACTCATTTGTCTCAAAACAATGATTCATTTCTTTTTTAGGATAAACAAATGAAATTCTAACTGTAATGGCCAAACTACCAGCTACATTATCATGTGATGTTTTTTCATGGAATGAAAACTCTTTTGTGTTAAATTAGGACGAATAACATAAAAACTAAAGTATTTCGATTTTTCTGATGAGAAGTGTAGTTATATCCGTAACAGGAGTTCTCTTAACGGCATGGACTTGTATGACAAGGCATTGCATTCGCCTTTAAGAGAACTAAGCCAACTTGAAATAAGTTTAAATTTTTCCCGTCTCTTGTTAGGCTCAGACACAAGTTGATCACAATTTTCCTCCAATGTGAAACAAGTCAAGTTGACATGACCTGTGTAATAAGTATCTTCTGTTGGGGTTACTACGGCGAAGATATAATGGAAAGATAGTATTTGGTTAGACTGTAATAATTTTTCGTAGGATCACATTGAGTGCCTGACTGTTATTTACTAACTACAATACAACTAATGCATTTTCAGATTTATTTACAATATACTCTTAATTCTTTTCGGTTGGTACGTTCGCGTACATAGCCTTCAATATTGTTGTAAGTATACCAATGAATAACGTCAAAACGCTGGACGTCATTGATATGCAGCCGAAACAGATTCGGGGACATGTGATGTTTTGCGGGCTTTCTACTGACCGACGGCCTGCTACCATCGATGATAACCTTAATGTTTTTAAAAATACTAACCATCTCTGAAGCAGTTCGGAAGATGATAACTACAAGTGGCAGAAAAAAAAGGTTAATTCTCATCCCAGAACAAAAAAAAACATGTTATTACATCTTACCGACATGACACATTCTGCGGATTGTATTGGCTTGTTTCTCTATACACTTATTGCATAATAAAAGTAAAATGTATGTAAGTATCATGTTCGAACACAACGACTTAGCGATGAACGTAGTGTCCGAACAAATATTTATAGTTTTTGTAACACTACCAGTGCATAAGATTATTGTAAATTTTATATTGAAATGAATAAATGAATAAAAATAAAAACTTCAAAGAATAATTATGTACAGTTGGTAGATATGGTTGGTAAAACCCAACGTTATTTTTTAAAGTATAATAATATCCAAAAACGGAATTGAAATTAGTATTAATTACAATAACCTAAATGCAATGACCAGAACGGGTTATTTAAGAGGATAAACGGCCTGAACAAATAGGGAAAACTAATAATCATCCTGCTTCGTTAAAAGATAATTGTCATGAGACGTAAAATTAACAACTAGATGTGCAAACTAACGACCAGGGCATTTCCATAATTGCATCCTAGAAAGGCGATAATAAAACAACCGTAAGAGGAGAAGCTGTTCAGAGTTTGAAACTTGTGAGATATTTCTACTCCACTCTGACAGACCGCCTTCCTTAATAAGTTAATATACACCCGAATATGGTGATATACAGAAAACAATAACCTGTGTGTCGTGTTCTCTGTGTGTTGTGTTCCCGGCGGTGAGTAGGGTAGCCACAGCTCACTGGATAGTTTTTGTGCTGTCAGTGCAAGGTGTTGCAAAGCACCCAATTTTGTGTCACTTCCATTTTCTTCTCGAATACTGTAGTCATTATCATAAGAAACATTAGAGTAAAACTCCCGCATCGCTACGACTTCCAGTTTTTTTTTATTTCGAAGGTTAGGTTTTTCAAGTCCGGAAGTAAGAAAAAAAATATTTAAAAACTAGCCTGTTTTTAAATATTCCGATAAAACTCACTGAAGTTATATAGTATCCTAAATCTTTGTGCACGTTTTCATATATTTACGATGATTACCGCGTATTAGCAAATAAATTATACATTCAGTGAAAAAAGTTCGGGAATGGATAATTTATTTATGGTTTCAAATTCAAATTTTTGTTCTTTTTTTTCTGTTGTTATTAAATCGGCACAACTGTTTTCCATTTTGGCGCGGAGTTAGTTGCATCTGCTGCCTATATTAGATACAGTGCTTTTTTTAGTTATATTATCTAGTGTATATAGCGAATGTACTTTCTGACTTGAAAAAACCTAAGCTATGATATTTTTTTTTAAATCTGAACGTCGTAGCTACGCGAGAGGTTTACTCTGATGTTTCTTATGATAATGACTACAGAATTCGAGAGGAAAATGGTAGTGACACAAAATTGAGTGTTTTGCAACACCGCGCAGTGGGAAGACCAAAGGCTATTCCTGCTATGTCTTCTACGCTGGCGGCACAGAAACTCTCTGTGTTTACAGGGTCGGCAGCACGAATGTGACTCTCCTGGTGTTGCACACGTCCTTAGGGCACGGTAACTATTTTCCATCAGGTGGGCCGTGTGCTAGTCTGCCACCTCAGTGATATATAAAAAGAAATGACAGTCGGAACTAATTCTAATATTTATTTTCTAGTGGTTAGCTGTGGTATCACTGGCTATATTATACAATGTGGTGTTCGTTGTTGGTCGAGCTGTGTTTTGGGAGTTGGATAATCTAAACAACATCACATCATTATGGTACGTCCTGGACTACTTCTGTGATGCTATCTATCTTGTCGACACCATTGTTCACTTACATGAAGGTATGTTAAAAACAAATTTTTATGTAACTATATTTCTCTTGTGAATAACTAACATAGTATATTAGTACAAGAATCAGGTCAAAACGTTTCATGTCAATTTCTTTTTATAGTTATCAATTTTAACGAAGTAAGTGCTTAGCGAATGTATTACAATATCGTTTATAACATAATTCTGTCGCATTTAGCGAACGTTTCTGAATGAAGAAGTTCATGAGAAGGTGATGTGAAATAGGGGCCTTGATTTATTATTATGTCTTTGTTTCGGCAAATAATCCCTGTAGTGGTCTTGCAGTAAAATAAATTAAATTCATTAAAAGTTTTATTTTTATAGTCCCGATGCAAAGCAAAACAGTGCCTCTTCCTCTTTTTAAAAATACAGGTCTCAGATTTTTCTAATTTACTAATTTCAATTGTTGTTCTTGTTCCATGTATTCGTAAAATATGTATAATATTTAAGTAAAAAGTAATTTTTCAAAGTGACAAGTAAAAAGTAATGGATGGTATAAGCTCTTTAAAATACTTCATAGTTTTTTTAAGTGACACTCAGTCCAAAGAGGGTTGTTTAACCAAAAAATATCTTCAGATATCCATCAATATACAGAGCGTATTTTTAAAACGAGGCAGTAAGGGTAGGGGTTAAGGTACCTCCCCTTACTGTCTCTTACATCAAAATGTACGTAGGAGAATTTCCCTAACTTTTTGAGATATTTCGAACTACATTCACAGTTTTCGGTAAAAAAAGTACAGTCAGCAAGAAAAATGCTGAAAGCCCAATCGACTCTATTTCTTGTAAGGATCAATAGTCTCTAATGAACCGAAAATGGTTCATTAGAGTCTATTTTGAGTACTGGGAAAGACAGAAATCACCAAAAAAGTTTCCCATACATTTCAGGAAAAGATTTTAATTTCGACTATGGTCAAACTTTTTGTTTTGGGTAGGAAGTGGGTAGGATTGATAAAAAAGTAAATAATAAGATTTTTTACCTACAAATTTTGAATTTGATTCGAATATCTTTAGGTAATTTTTTTGTGAGTTGAGAAAATTCGTGTTTGTATTTATTAAAAAAAAAATCTGGCCAAATGTCTTCTAATCGTGAAAAAATGAATTTAATAGAAGCATGTTTTGTCAATAATCGAATCTGGGGAGCTACATTAGTATGGCACATGCCGCAATGGATCCTTATTACGGTACCACACTGCCAAAAACAGGAGTCAATCAACTATCTTGTTTTGCGAACTGACGCTTTTCACCAACTTGAACCTTTCACCTTCTGCACCATTTATTTACATTGCCTTTCCTTACACTTAATTATTTATTTTATTATTGACAAAAATAGCCTTAAGGTCACTAAACTCATTGGATGCTGTTTGTCGAATTTTATCTAGGGTGTTTATCCTAATATTTTCTCAATTTTTTCTTCTATAGCTTTCATAGTTACATATATTTCATTTCTTCTATAGTTGTACGGTAGTTGTAGTTGTAGGAATTATACAGTTATACGGTACCCTTTACGCGAAAGTCCGACTAGCACTTGACTGATTATAATAGATAGTTGCATGAACTTTAATTTTGTAACACATTTTTACGATAAAACTTACAGTTATGCTAAAAACACGAATATCCCGTTTTTATGACCTTCGTTCCTAATTAATTTCAGGTATCGGATCGATGAGGACTTTCTAGAGTTCGTTTATGATGGTATTTTAAACAATTCTACCTACTTTTACCCGGTGCGAATTTTTATCTTGACAGGGGTATTAACCCAGCCAGAAAACAAAATAGCAAAACAATGTATAACATTAATTGCAATTAGGTAGTCTAGATTCTACAAAGAAAATTCACACAATCTCTATGATATACCCAATGTAATGCTACTTATCTCGTCAAAATTATAGTGATATGAGCATCTGGAAACAAAATTGTGCACAGCCGTTGTTAGAGATTTTTTTTTATGAACTCTTTATAGTAATTAATTCTCTGGATGGAGAAAACGGATGGCTGGATGAAGCAGTAGGGTACGCTTATACTCGTAGCAAGCTTATATTAAAAATCAATCAATTTAGCCTATTGCAGTCCACTGCTAGACATAGGCCCGCTACGCGAATTTTAGGTCATGAACTAACCCCACTGTTCCCGCCCTGACTATCAATGGTCCTGTCGAACAACGACCAGATCAGGAAGGAAAAACTTTTGATAAGAAATACAGAATACACATCGGATCAAGAGACGACTGGAAGATGGATGCAGAAGGCACCATCTGCCACACAGACGGCTCCATAAAGGAATCTACCAAGCTCTCTGGCGCCGGAGTACACAAACAAACAAACGGAACAGAACGACACCTTTAGGCAAATAATAAATAACTCTTTATTGTTCACCAAGGACATAGACAACAAAGCAGAGGTACAGTTTATGTGGTAGACAATTGACCGTTAATTGACAATTACCTGCCCTTATCGCACTGAGGCAATCTGTAACAGGCAACCATAGGATGAAGAAAGATACAGAAGAAAAGATTTAGGGTGTTTGGTGTATTTCGTTATTAATTATAGTCAGTATGAATGATAGCATATAAATATTATGAGTACCTAAACATAGGTACATGATATGATTAAACATTTTTTTTTTTTTTTTTAGGAAAAAGAATATTAGCAACCTAAATTATCGAAATTACTAATATTCCCCTCTAACCCCTCCAACTAAGCTAAATTGCTTGTGCTAGGAGTGGGTTCACGTCGGTAGTGTAATGGCCAGGATTCGAACCCGGGACCTCTCGATCGTAAGGCCGCCTCCCTATCCACTAAGCTACCGACGCTTCATACATGCTAATAATATTTCAGACTAGCCGTTGTCCTCGGCTCCGCCCGCGTGGATGTCGGTAATCGTTTAGTGTTGAGTTAACGCTATTTTTCTAAAATAAAAATAGCCTAAATTACCCCTTATTACATCAGCTACCTGCCAATAAAGGTCCCGTCAAAATCGGTTCAGCCATTTCCGAGATTAGGCAGAGCAAACAGACAGACAGACAAAAAGTGTAAAAAATTTAATTTTGGTGTATGTACCGTATTATATTCATATGCATGTAGTAAAAAACGTTTTAATATTACAAACAGACACTCCAATTTTATTTATATGTATAGAAGACATAGGTAATATTAGGGGTTAAAGTATGAAATTGCCGATTTGTACTGACAAATTGAAATTCGTTTTTCTTTTAATTTAACGTATTTATTTAATCAAAATAATTACCATTATTATCTATACATTGCTGCCATCTAGTAGGAAGGTCATTTATGCCTTTGCGATAAAACTCTGGTGATCTAGATTCGACAAACTGTGTGAAAGCATTTTGTACTGCCTCCTGAGAAGAAAACTTTTTATCACATAGAAAATTGTCCAAATCACGAAAAAAATGGTAGTCTGTTGGAGCAAGGTCTGGCGAATACGGAGGGTGACGGATAGTTTCTAATTGCAGTTCCTGTAGAGTTAAAACGGTTTCTCGTGCTGTATGAGGTCTCGCGTTATCATGGAGCAATAATGGTGAAGATCGATTCATGAGTCGGGGCTGTTTCACTGCTAGTTTTGCTATCATTGTTCGGAGTTCGGCACAGTAGACATCTGCCGTTATTGCTTGACCAGATCGTAGAAAGCTATAGTGAATAACACCATGCTGAGACCACCAAACAGTTACCATTACCTTTTTATTGGTAAGCTTTGCTTTAGGACACTGTTGTGGCGTTTCACCTGGGGTCAGCCATTGCATTTTTCGCTTACGGTTACCGTAAAGAATCCACTATTCATCACATGTCACAATTCGATCCAATATTCCTTCATTTCTGTATCGATTCAACAAGGCAACACAAGTTTCAACACGCATTTCTTTCTGCAGATCAGTCAAATCATGAGGTACCCATTTTTCACATTTTTCATTTTATTGATTTGACGCAAATGAGTCAATATTGTTGGTAAGGTAACGTTAAACCATGCAGCTAATTCCTGGGTAGTTTGGCTCGGATCGGCTTCCACCATGTCTTTCAATTCATTGTTATTCACCTGTGTGGACGGCCTTCCTCGTGGTTCGTTCTTCAAATCAAAGTTTCCATCACGAAAGCGTTTAAACCAAAATCGCACGGTGCGTTCATTAGCAGTCCCCTCTCCAAACGCAACATTGATATTGCGAGCTGTTTCTGCCGCGTTAGTTCCGCGTCGGAACTCGTATTCAAAAATCACTCGAATTTTCGAAGTATCCATCTTTCTTGTCTAAGCTGAATAAAAAAACAACTGAAAGTCGATAATCGAATGTTGCACATTTTTAAATGAAGAACTACATAGGTACCATGTGGAAAAAGTTTCACTCAAAAATCTCAAACCATGAAGGTTCTATGTCAATTCGAAGTACCTATTACAATGAAACGGCAATTTCATACTTCAACCCCTATTATATAAAGCTGTAAATACTTATATATTTAATTAATAGAGTAGTAAATATATATTACATGCTATGGAAAACAATGTTGAAATAGTTAGGCAAGACAGAGAGAGAGAAAAGGAAAATACTTAAATGGACACTATTTCTCCTGCAGTTAGTAGGCCGTAACCAATTTTATTAAGACTGGTAGTGATTGCGCGCAGCCTATAGTGACAGGTAAGGCATTTCACAATCTGACGGCTTGAACAGTTAAAGATTTGTCCATGAACATTGTGGAGTGTCTAGGCATTTTCAGATTCACTGACGATCTTAAGGTCCTTGAATAAGTGTCGCAGAGAATGTTAAAGCATTATTATAAGTAGACTGGAATAAGAGGATGAAAAATTATGTTATAGAGAAGTGTCTTCCTACAGGAAATCTATGACATTATGGAATGCGCAGGAACGGTGGACCGCTCGAATGACACAGGAAAGGTCACTATTTATAACGATAACCAGGCAGCACTGTAGCCACTTGACAGAACAGAAACAACATCAGCACACGTCAAGGAATGCAAGAAGTCCAGAAAATCCGATGCGACACTTACCTGGGTACCAGGACATGAAGGCAACACGGACAATGAAACAGCGATAAGCTTACCAGAAAAGGAGCTGATGAAAATCAGGTGGGCGCTGAGTCATTAACCGAAGCCTATGCTAGGAATTGCCGCCTCTGCCACTTCGACAAGTCAGCGGTTGCAGAACACACCCAAGAGGATGGGAATCATACCATCGAATTTCAGAACACGAAAGTTCTAGCTACCACAACACATTTTTTCCCACGTATACTTCGAGAAGCCATCGAAATATTCAAGCATCCCAACAACTTTAACCGAAAAAACGAGGGATTTCAGCTCCAAAAAGATTGGTACCCGCACTGAGAGCCACTCGGTATCACAGTGCAAACAACCAATCAGGATCGCGTACGTCCGCGCCACAGCGCTCGACCAATCAGAATCGAATGAGTCGATTCCCCGCTCCGACCGTGCCTATAAATACAGCCGTGATTCAAGGTTCGGCATTAGTCGCAAGTCAGCCGCCGGCGAGGCAAGGTCTCCGAAGTTGTCGTCGCCCGGCCCTGCGCCACTGAAGATGTCGACCGCAGTGATCGACGAAACGTCTGGAACGCAAGTTTCACATCGACCACGGCCAAACAGCCCGGAAGTTGTATATTCTACATAATACAGAGTTGTAAAATCTTGAAATCAACTTTCAAACAAAGTATAAATAATGGCAATAGCTAAATTACAGGAATAACGAACTCATGAATCTGTAAGAAAATTTCGGCAATTTCATAGGTAAAGACCTAATATTATAGTGGCATAGGAAGCTGAATTGAATATTCGACAGGCAAAATGGAACCTTTCATGTTTTCAGGCGACTCAACTACACTGACTCATCTTGTGGTGAGAATGGTCTACAAAATAAAGTAGGAAAAACCCCAGTTCACCGTAGTTTTGCGACCGCAAGCATGCTAATAATTATAATAAAATTACCACAGGTTTAGGAAGGGCAACAAATATATAAAAAAAGCGTGTTTTTAGTTTTATTATTTATGTTTAGTTTTTCAACTTACTTTTCTCATTTTTTTCATTTGACCGATTTTCGTAACTGCTTGTACCGATATACTAATTATTTGAAGGAGACCTTTGGTGATGATGTTAGATGTCATAATGAAAAATTAATGCACCAATAGCGCACTTTACAGGCACAGCCTTTCACGAGAGAAAACCGCATTCGCGTGTAAGACGTTGTCGTTCTTAGGGATGGGGCAAGAACGTGCGCTCAGCGCTTCTCTCTGAACTGTCAATCGCGTCTTTTGTTTCGCGTGGCCTATACGTGATGAACTTTGAATTTGAGGTTATTGTGCATGATAATACGTAAGAGCATTCCGCCGCAAAACCAGGTGACATCTTAGGTTGGCACTGAAAATCAGTGCTGTGATGGATGTTATTGTCCATCCCAGTGTACGCTGAGTGTCCATACCTACTTGCAAACACAGCGTACATGGTGTGAGTGCAATAATAATCTAATGTACAAATGTAGCTTCTTCTGGCAGTCGAGAAAACACGTGATCGGCGTAATAAGATTTGCCACGTATTATAAGCTGTTTGGATGGCGTTTGTGACACTTTAACGTCACGTGTCACAAACGTCATTTTACGTCAGCTGGGTAGGTCAATCAATGGTCGATGTCGATCATAGACCATAGATCATTGTTATTTTTTGTTTTATTTCTGCTTTGATTTAAGTTATTATCTGTGCCATTAGTGTTTTAAGTATAACAATTTTATTGTAATGTGCGTTGTGTTGCAAATAAACGCGTTTTCTTTCTTTCTTCTTTCTTCTTTCTGGACGCCTTAAGAACGTGTGATTGCGTGAGCATGTAAAGGCGGCTAACGATATAAAATGATGTATGTGGATTAGTTTTCTCCTTTTGAGCCAAATAACTAGATTGCTTTTTCAGATAGGTATTATTTTCTAATGTTTATTAATTGAATTTAATATAAATAAATATTATTTCTTTTTATAACGCAGTTTTTATCAATGTGCTATAAAAAAAATCTAACCAAAGTTTTTGTCTAAAGGCGCCACCCCAGCTGGAGGCCGTATTTGTTCGGGTCGACATGGTCAACAGACAGTACTGTTTTATCATCTAGGCAGTATGTCTAAGATTACACAGTTCAGAATATTAAATTTTACCTGCTATTTGTCTGTTTTTTTTTTTATATTTGGTTGCATTTCTATTTCTGTATTTATTATACACTATTATACACTAATAATAATTGTAAAATATTCCGGTAAAATTAATGTTACGACCTTATTTTATTATACTTATTATACTTAAATTAAATTGAAAATATCAAAGAAGTAAGTATAAAGTATATTGGGAATTACAATTATTTATTATACAACTATTTTCACAGTGTTGCGAAAATGGGACGATGACTTGTAGGTATACTTTTAATTAGTCTTTTTCAATGATTATGATAAACGAATGACATGTATAAATGCATTTTCGTTCGAAATAGACTCTATAGTGCATCAAACTCACATTCGAAGTTATAAAGTATACTTACTATTCACCAAACAAGCAGCTGGATATGCTAATCCATATGTAGGTAGATGCTGAATGCAGTCATGGGAAACTGATAACAATTAGCAATCGAATATTGGTCAGCAAAGTCAATAGTCTAAAGGTAAGCGGTACTAAGTACTGGCTCATGATTGGGGCGTAGGTTAAACTACTGTCTTTATTACGTTCTATTTTAATAAAAATATTTAGTTATTATAGAAAGCATTTCATTTTATTATTTGGAACTCGTCACTTAATTTAATTTGATATGTAGTCTAAGGTCACACCCAGAACTTTGGGTTTTATCAAAAATCAGCGCAATACCAGTGCAGTGCACCTTCAACCAGATCTGTCGCTTAATATATCAATCAATATTCATGCGTGTAGGTATCGTTAGAACATAGATAAATAACTAGATAGTGGAGTTATAAGAACTTCGCCTTTTGTTTTTGTATTTACTCTAAACACACATTATTGAAATAAAGCCAATAGATATTTGATACCAATATCGTAAAGAAATCACCAATCAATCACTCTATCCCTGAAATCCTGTTACTACACTAGCGAAATGCAATATTTGTGCGGAAAAGCAACTAGGCTGGGTCGAATGTTTGTTCACACGTTAGCTAAATTTGATGACGCAAGGTGCGGCTTTGAGTGTGGGTGTCAAATTGTTTATATGCTAGATCGCTTGACTTGTCATTGTCACTCACAACACTAAACAACAGCATAACTGATGAGTGTTATAGTTCTGTACATTTAAATCTTCTTTAATATCTCACGGACCTTTAAACGGTCAATATTTAATTATTCATCCTCCTACTTAACCTTTTAACTCAAGAGATTGCTCTTAACCTCTGTTTACCGCGAATGGTTTACTCTTAGCTGAAAATGCATAGACGACATTTCCTATGCAAAATTTTCTGAAAATTGCGAATAAACATTGACGGAATGTTAGCGGCTCTCGGATAATGCTCCTCCAGACAACATCCAACTCGCAGAGAGTCTGCCACCCGAACACGAACTGCAATGGAAAACCTGCAATTCCTTAAACAGGTTGAGGTCTCAGGTCGGTTGCAGTAGGGCGAACCGTGTGAAATGGGGTTATTTGGACGTGGGGGGTTGTAGTTGTGGCGGTTGTGTACCTCTGCAGTCGATGCAACACCTGTTGTAACTGTTGTGCGTGTACCGGTACAATTGCTGACCTGAACAAGGCGACGGAGGATGCAGTCAATGCCGCTAAGTTTTGGACTGGACACATCTAGAAATTATAACTTTTTGTCTCGCATGCAATCGGTTACAATATAAACATGATAATGAACATAGAAAGAGAAAGTTTAAATTATTTATAGATTTAATTGTTTAATTCTAATCAATTTTCTTTTTCAAGTAACTACTATCTCAAATTTTGCTGAATAGACTAAACTCATAATTAAAAATATTTTAATGCTTTCATTGTTCACAGGCTACCTCGAGCAAGGTCTCATGGTGAAAGACCCAAAAATGTTAAGAAAACATTATTTCAAATCAGTTTCTTATGGATATGATGTGATGTCGTTATTGCCTACTGATATAGCTTACTACTGGTGGAGACCGGGCTCCTGTGATGCTGTTAGTATACTATGAATGCTGAATTGATTTATAACTAGCTGTTCGGCTTTGGCAGCGTCACTTTGGTGATGACTGCTCCCTTGAATTTCCCAGAATTTTTGTACAAATAAACTTTTTCCTGCCAACCACAACGCAGCAAAAAAGAAATTATCCAAATCCGGGAAGCCATCCACAATATATTATTATTATTATTTAAAGAAGCAAAACGATCGATTACGAACGATACCATCGAATAAAAAACCCTCAAATGAACCATAATTCACTTCATAGATTACGTTAGAAACCACGAGTACACAGAAATGGTCCACAAAGACATTCCTTAACTTTGTTATTACGAACGTGTCAATATTGGTTGTGTTTCAGAATCGTTTGCCGTGCCCTGTTATTGTACGTATAAATCGTCTATTCCGCCTGCCTCGAATGTGGGAGTGGTTTGATCGCACTGAGACAGCCACTAGCTACCCAAATGCTTTCAGGATTTGTAAGGTCAGTGATAGTTCAAAATTAAATATTTCATATTTGTGAAATTCTCAAAATTGCAATTATTTTACAGGTTGTAATGGCGATACTCGTTCTCATTCATTGGAATGCTTGTTTATATTTCGCCATCAGTTATGCCATTGGATTTGGTACAGATAGTTGGGTGTATAATATAACAGGTACACGGAATGAATCACTGGCACATCAGTACATTTATAGTTTTTATTGGTCCACACTGACACTCACAACAATCGGTGAAACGCCGCAACCTGAGTACGACGCTGAATATCTTTTTGTGGTCGCAGACTTCCTGGCTGGTGTTTTAATATTTGCAACAATAGTCGGCAATATTGGATCTATGATTTCTAATATGAACGTAGCCAGAGTAGAGTTTCAAAACAAAATGGACGGTGTTAAACAATATATGGCTTTTAGGAAAGTTAGTGGTGAACTTGAAGGCAGAGTTATCCGATGGTTTGCATATACATGGGCACAAAGTGGAGCTTTAGATGAAGAAAACGTCTTATCATCCTTGCCTGATAAATTGAAAGCAGAAATAGCTATTCGAGTTCATTTGGATACATTACGTCAAGTAAGAATATTTCAAGATTGCGAACCAGGGTTACTAGAGGCTCTTGTGCTTAAGTTAAAACTGCAAGTTTTTAGTCCAGGGGACTATATTTGCCGAAAAGGTGACGTAGGAAAAGAAATGTATATCGTTAAAAGGGGAAGACTTCAGGTTGTAGCTGATGACGGTAAAACCGTATTAGCTACATTAAGCGCTGGATCGGTATTTGGAGAAGTTAGTGTCTTAGAAATTGCTGGTAATCGTACTGGTAACAGAAGGACAGCAAATGTTAGAGCTTTAGGATATTCGGATTTATTTTGTTTGGCCAAAAGAGATTTGTGGGAAGCACTTGCTGATTATCCGGATGCAAGAGCAACGCTTACTGAACGAGGTTGTCAGTTATTGAGAAAGGTTTGTTCATTGAACTTTACTAACAATGGTGCTACTAATATTTTAAATTCAGCAATATTACATTTTAATATATTTCTTTTAAATACTACAGGATGGTTTGCTTGATGAAACTGTGTTTGAAAATGCCCAAATAACTCACAAGAGTTTGGAGGAACAAGTACATTCATTAGAAACCACTGTTGATTTATTGACTAATCGTATGCAAGGATTACTTACGGATTTTGGAGAACAGCAAGCTAAAATTAATCAGAGAATTAATAATATAGAAATAAGGTCAGTTATTTTATCTAAAAAATACATTACCATATATATTTATTTTTACTATACATAGTGAAGCGATCAAACTGCCCATGGCGACTTTTGTAATATTATTGCAACATTGCGAATGTTCATTTTTCTCATTTATTTATATAATAAATATAATAATAGCTAGCTAAATTATAATAAATATAATTTAGCTAAGTTTTTATATTTTCAGATCAATGGAAGCTGAGGTTGACGATTCTGATTCGGATGATGTAACTTCAATGGCAGCTTCAGATTTAAGAAGTGATATTCTCAGAGGATGTGACGCAACGGGTTGTAACGAGTTACCAATGACATCAGCATATCACGCCTCTATGCTCCTTTATACTCAACCCATCCCAGTACGTGAACGTGGACATTCATTAAGTGTAGAAAGATCGCCAGGTTTACTTCATCGAGCTGCAGAGCCACGCAGTAAATCGCTACGTTTAAAGAAAAAAGATACATCGAAATGAACAGTGACAATAAGTCTATACATGAAGGAAGAGTCATTTATCAAAGTTGTTTGATAAATTTTCATATTAAAATATTATTGACTTACTTAAACACTGAGTTTAACAATTTTATAAAATAAATTATTTTTGATACCACAAAGGGTGTTTACAGTTTAACTATTAAAATAAAAATAATGGTTAAATTAAAATAATAACCCATTAAATGGAAAAGTTAGAAAACGATTAAAAATCACAAAATTGTATAATTCCATCATTACAGTGTTTACAAAAGAAAAGAATATGTACAATACTACCAACAGTTTGCGATATTATAGAAAAGGTATTTGTAATGTATTCACAAAATCTTAAAGAATTAAAATGAACCTGAAAGAAATTAATGAAACTGGCTTGAAAGAATTTTAAAATTGATTTTTGATGAAATTCTTTCTTGGTGTCCAGGGAATCTTTTATTTGAATAATTCAATATTATTATAAGTGAGTGTTTCAGATGAAATGTTAGATCTAGGTTCATGAAATGTATTTGTAGATTAGATGAGGTTTAAAAAGATAAATTTCAAAATTTTATTGCCGTTTTATGACATACATTTTATTACACTACACATTAAGCTTATTTATACACCTTCTTCAGAATTTTGTGATATTGATAATTCAAAAATATTTTTTAATTAAGAAGAGTCATATTTAATTCTATGTCATATTTTGGTTATAACATGCCCTTTACTTTTTATAATATTTGTAGGCTCTAGAAGATTTTGGGAGGCACCGATAAAATATTTTTACTATACATACATAATTAAACAATTTTATGAACCAAACTTTAATATCATTAACAGTAAATACAGCTTCATAGCGAAAAGTGATAATATTAGTAATACAATGTTCTAGTAGATAAGTGTACAATTTTGGGCACAAGCTTCAACTTTGTGACCGGCGTCAAGTAGCTTTATCATAATATTTGATTAACCGAATCGAGTGCCCCTCAAATGATATCTCGATATTAGCCTAGATTTCTAAATTTATCAATGACTCGTCGTATATGTGTTCTAGTATAAACAACTCATCCAAATGTTTTTTGCTTTACTTACGTGCTGCAAATATATAATTTTATGGATGTCGATGCAATATGTCAGTGTATACTAATTGATTTAATAAGATAACACTAGTGATATTATAAAGCTTACTTTAAAGGCATTACCTGTCAAAATGTATATTGATAGTTCAAATCCTTTTAGGCGATGCGATGTATTTTTTTTGTAAATGTTTGTTTATTACTCCAACAATGTCCAAAGTTGTTTCGTATATAAATATTAAATAATTTAAATTGTTTCATTTTAAATCTACATTTAAATTGTTTTGTTGACTTCTAGTTTTTATCTCTACTTAGTAACATAAGATTCCTAAACAACATCTATTAACAAATATATTTTCACAATAATTGTACACTACGATAAGGAAAATATAGTTAATACATACATATATAAACTAATACGCCGCCAAGAAAAGTTCAAATAAATCAGAACTGTGCATCTAATTACATTTATGACCATTTATCATTTTAAGTTCATTTTAATTAAATGCACGTATTTATCTAACGAACACTACACCATAATATTTATTAAAGTCTAATAGTTCCTGCTATTTCGCACATAGTAAGTACTTATCATACAAACTTTAATAGTCTATTAAAGTTGATACTTTATTAGTCTTGAATTGCCCGCTAACTTGAACCATTTTACATAAAACATTTTGAATACGGTGCTGTATTTGATACGAGGCTCGACGCTGATTCCTCTTTTACCCCAACTGTAAAAGTAATGGCATATTATTATAAACATAGTTACACATACATCTACACATATGAAAATAGAGTTATTGAAAGGTCTTATAAATAAATACAAAACACCTAAAACTAAAATGAAATAGAACAAAGTCAATGTTTTTGTAGCCTTCATTCAAGTTGGCTCCGACCGCCACTCCGGTGTGCAAGTGGCACGACCCCGTAAGGCATTTACCTCGCACCCTGTAGGATTACGTTTATGGTCCGAAAAATCAGGCTGCAAACTTCGGATCTGAAATAGAGCTAGTAAGGTTATTCTAGATTTACCTTCAGACCAAAATGAGAAGCGGGCGCTTGTTGCATCCGACGAAGTGACAGCTTCATGGCGGCGAGTCGGCGAGAAGCTGCTAGATGGAACATAGCTCGGGTTAGAGCTGGGCGATCCACCTGCGATAATTCAATCGTTTGTAAAGTTAAGTATCACGATGTATTGAGATGTGTATTGAAAGGATGCCAGGAAACAAAATAATAATATTAATAAGAAAAATAAATGCGTTTTGACGCAGTATCTGGTCGGTGCCCGTTAGCCACACTGAAGGCGATTGGATGCGTGAGGTTGAAAGAGCATACGAGACCATTCCGGAAATGAATGATATAAATACAGATGACTCCTCTGGGACCGGATGGACTGCACAATTTCTGGCTCAAGTGGCCACGGAGCTCGCATGTTGTTTTGGCTTCACAATTTCAATCTGCTGTTGAATCTGGGACGCTACCAGCTTTTATGACGACAGGAGTAACCCATCTGCTCCATAAAACTGGTAGTACTCTAGAGCCTAATAATTATAGACCGATAACATGTCTGCCAACGATCTATAAACTTCTTACATGCATTCTGAGAATCAAAATTTACAATCATATTAATAATAATTCTATAATGTTAGCCTCTCAGAATGGATGTAGGAATGGGGCCCGGGGTACTAAGGAGCTCCTCCTCATTGATATGGCTATTAGCCAACAAGCTCGCCGCAACCGTAAGGACCTGACGGTATGTTGGATAGATTATAAGAAAGCGTTTGATTCCGAGCCACATACATGCCTTTTGAGGGTGCTGGAGTTTTATAAAGTGAATGCATCTCTATGTACCTTCTTAAAGTCATGCATGGGGCAATGGAGGACGGTTCTTTCCTATCCAGGGTGTCGTCGGGCTTTGGTTAGTGGCGAGCCGATAACAATAGAGCGGGGTATTTTTCAAGGGGACAGTCTGAGTCCCCTTTGGTTCTGCTTAGCCCTGAACCCACTTAGTACTTTACTAGTGAATTCAGGGTTAGGCTACATGGATGATTTAAAGTTATTTGCCCACACCAATTCTCAATTAATGGTTTTACTGAAGGTAACTGAAACGTTCAGTAATTCCATCAAAATGGCGTTTCGAGTGGACAATTGTGCAGTCGTTCATGTAAAGCGAGGGCGGGTGGTGGAGTCGGAGGGTATACAACTCTCTGATTCCACTAACCTGAGATTACTCCTTGTAGCTGAGACCTATAAGTACTTGGGTATGTCACAGGCGTTATGCATTAATGAGGCCGGCATGAAACAAATGCTACAGGAACATTTCTTTGGCCGCCTGAAAAAGGTACTTTCTCAGTCTTTTATCAGGTGGTAACAAGGTGCGTGCTTGTAACAGTTGGGTCATGCCACTCTTGATGTACCTACTCCTTTGCCATACTTAAGTGGACTCAGACTGAACTCAATACCATTGATAGGAAAGTCCAGACTCAGTTGACTGCATTTTGAATGCATCATTCACGGTCGTCAGTCATGAGATTGTACATCCCGCGGAAATGTGGGGGTCGAGGATTTTTAAATGCTAAGACCCTTCATAATCGCGATGTATACAATCTCAGAGACTATTTTCTTAAGTCAACGTGGATCTCGGGCTCACCCCGCTCGGTTTGGTTAAGGGGAACTGGCGTAGGCCTACAGTTATTTGCACTGATAGCCGCAGGGAGGTATGGCAGAGTAAGGAGCTACATGGCAGGTTCTATCGAGCCCTCCACAGGCCCGAAGTAGACCTATTAGCATCTGTATCCTGGCTACGTTTCGGTGACCTTTTTGGGGAAACCAAAGGTTTCGTCTGTGCAATTGCTGACGAAGTTATCAAGACGAATAAGAATAAGGGATGGCACAGTTGACATCTGCCGAGCGTCTCACCAACCTGGTGAATCCCTCAGACATATTACTTCCGGTTGTTCTCGTCTTGCTAACGGCGAGTGTTTGCACAGACATAATCACGTAGCCAGGATAATCCATCAGCGACTTACTCTGAAATACAACCTTGTGGAAGGTGAGGTGCCTTACTATAGATATGTTCCGGAACCAGTTCTAGAAAATAGTCATATCATATTGTACTGGGATCGATCTATCATCACTGATAGGACTGTTGTAGCCAACAAGCCTGACATTGTGGTGATAGACCGATTCGAACGCCGAGCATTGATTGTCGATGTCACCATTCCTCGCCTCCTCACCTCGTGTAAGCTGAGAAAGATAAAGAGATCAAATACTTGGACTTGGTCCACGAGGTTGTCGACATGTGGAATGTTGATTCAGTAATCATTGTACCGACAGTCGTGTCAGTCAACGGACTGATAGCAAAGAGCCTCGACCAACACCTGAAGAGGCTCGGGTTAGACGGTTGGATCAAGGGCCAGGGCAGTGCTCCTTGATACGGCGCGCATCGTGAGGAAATTCCTTTCTCTGGAGCCCTAACCACCGGTAGCTTGGTCCGATACCGGTGGGGCAATACTTTTTATATTTTTAAATAGATGTCTGTTCTTTTTTTCTTCTATATGTATTTAAAATATAATTTGTAAGTTTTGAAAATGAATAAAGATAAATATTATGTGATAAATAAAAATGCTTTAACAATATTTATTCAATTATGTAGTTACAGCATAATACCTATATATTATAAGCGATAATAAGATCAATGAATTATAATTAATTTTTTTGGGTTCTTTTGAAGTTAGTTTCGTAGTTCGTTTTTTAATAAGAATCAAATTCTAATTTAGGTGATATTACAAAGGTTTTCAGATTTCTATTCTGTAAAAGATCCTGCAATAAGCGCATTGTCAACTTCTTAATCATTTATTTTAATATTCCTGAAATATTTAATAAGAGACCAACCTGGGTGCCACGTAGTATGCAGTAAAAATAAGAGACAGTATTAGTGAAAATACAAATTGAAACCAACCTAACCTGTCTGAAAAAAACACGAGTCAAACAGTAGAACCAGAATATACATCAAAATTTAATATGCCCACGAAACATAATCACATTGTGTGGTCTAAATGTATAAAATAAAAAAACAAATGAACTTCGTTAATACCTAGATAGCACATGACATAAATACATTCTACATTATTTACAAATTTATGTTGTTAGGTAAAATTTTATTATTCGTGCATACAAAAATATCACCACCGCCCTCTATTATTTCTACATCGAACTAACAATGGCAAGTAAAGCCGTAATAAACATTCTAACTGTGCAATAGAGACGATAGAGGTCATTATTGTTGAATTATCTTAATTTCAGTTTGAGTAAAGGCAACAAAATATAATCTTTATACGGAATATCCAATAACTTGGTTCAGAAAGTTGACCGACATTGAAAAGGTTTGCACAAGCTATTGGGGTTAAAGTATGAAATTGCCGATTTGTACTGACAAATTGAAATTCGTTTTTCTTTTAATTTAACGTATTTATTTAATCAAAATAATTACCATTATTATCTATACATTGCTGCCATCTAGTAGGAAGGTCATTTATGCCTTTGCGATAAAACTCTGGTGATCTAGATTCGACAAACTGTGTGAAAGCATTTTGTACTGCCTCCTGAGAAGAAAACTTTTTATCACATAGAAAATTGTCCAAATCACGAAAAAAATGGTAGTCTGTTGGAGCAAGGTATGGCGAATACGGAGGGTGACGGATAGTTTCTAATTGCAGTTCCTGTAGAGTTAAAACGGTTTCTCGTGCTGTATGAGGTCTCGCGTTATCATGGAGCAATAATGGTGAAGATCGATTCATGAGTCGGGGCTGTTTCACTGCTAGTTTTGCTATCATTGTTCGGAGTTCGGCACAGTAGACATCTGCCGTTATTGCTTGACCAGATCGTAGAAAGCTATAGTGAATAACACCATGCTGAGACCACCAAACAGTTACCATTACCTTTTTATTGGTAAGCTTTGCTTTAGGACACTGTTGTGGCGTTTCACCTGGGGTCAGCCATTGCATTTTTCGCTTACGGTTATCGTAAAGAATCCACTTTTCATCACATGTCACAATTCGATCCAAT
Organism: Eilema caniola; assembly: GCA_949126895.1. NCBI lineage: Eukaryota > Metazoa > Arthropoda > Insecta > Lepidoptera > Erebidae > Eilema > Eilema caniola. The sequence goes on along the minus strand of OX421460.1, from coordinate 33,941,738 downwards.
ATTCCTTCATTTCTGTAACGATTCAACAAGGCAACACAAGTTTCAACACGCATTTCTTTCTGCAGATCAGTCAAATCATGAGGTACCCATTTTTCACATTTTTTTATTTTATTGATTTGACGCAAATGAGTCAATATTGTTGGTAAGGTAACATTAAACCATGCAGCTAATTCCTGGGTAGTTTGGCTCAGATCGGCTTCCACCATGTCTTTCAATTCATTGTTATTCACCTGTGTGGACGGCCTTCCTCGTGGTTCGTTCTTCAAATCAAAGTTTTCATCACGAAAGCGTTTAAACCAAAATCGCACGGTGCGTTCATTAGCAGTCCCCTCTCCAAACGCAACATTGATATTGCGAGCTGTTTCTGCCGCGTTAGTTCCGCGTCGGAACTCGTATTCAAAAATCACTCGAATTTTCGAAGTATCCATCTTTCTTGTCTTAGCTGAATAAAAAAAAAACAACTGAAAGTCGATAATCGAATGTTGCACATTTTTAAATGAAGAACTACATAGGTACTATGTGGAAAAAAATTCACTCAAAAATCTCAAACCATGAAGGTTCTATGTCAATTCGAAGTACCTATTACAATGAAACGGCAATTTCATACTTTAACCCCTATTATTAAAACTATGACATACATCCCTACAATGTTGTCAAATCGTACCTACTATATTGACTTTGATGTGCTATATTAACAGTATGTATTTGACAGTAACAACCTTAGTTTCGATTTTAGCTATTTCGCGAATTCATTAGTACATCTACCTACTACCTATATTCATTCTGACAATATGATGTGTATTATTACCATACATAGACACCAAATTTAATGTTTTGCAATACATTCATTATGCTTACTGGCTAAATACTGCTTATTTTTCAAAAATATTTATACTTGTTTTCGACAAATGAAAAAACTTACCATTTCTTTTTTTCCTGTGTGCCAAAATCTATGAGCCCGGATGAATTAGGTATGTCAGGGCAAAGGGTGGATGTTAAAAATATGTTTTTTCTTCACATTCTAATAACTGTGCATTGTTTTACAGCGTAAAAGCAATATTTTGTTATAACTCGTAAAATATGCTATCTCAAACTATTTACCTTCGGTCCAAAAAGGAAATCGTGTGACAGCTGCGTCCGACGACGTGACGATATCGTGGTGTCTATTCGGTGAGAAATCACCGGTGGAAGGCGTATAACCAGATCCGGGGCTAGGAGATCCATCTGTAAATAATAAAAAACTTTATCATAAAATTATATGAATATAAATTAATATTTCGACTGAATGCCAATTTCGAATGACACTTTAAATAAAACTAACTTTTTGTAAGTATACTTGTCAATCATTTGTCGAGGAACTGTTTTTAAATAAAATATAACCGTATACTCCGAGAGGTACTAGTTTTGATCTCATAAATACACCCTAGTGAGGAGACTTAGGTTTTGTATAGCTATTATGTGAATTAACACAATTATTAAGATTCTTAGCAAATTGTTAGAGAATAGTGCCAGACCATTTCTAAATTCATCATCATTTTATGTACCTACTAATTATGAACCTTGCACAGTTTTTTGCAATATTTGCTGAACACTAACAGATTCACATACCCTTTAATAACATAGTTGTCGTTCGTATCTATATTAATTTTACCACAGGTTTTAGAATAACAATTTTACTCACCGATAGCACCCACTCCTATTGCGTTGTAAGTGTTCATGGACATTGATTGCATGGGCTGCAATGAACTTTGTAGCTGAAACGGAGAAAGTAATACATTAATTGGATACATAAATAAAGTAATAGTAAACGTAAAGGAAATTATTGCTATAGTCGAAGTTCCAAGTTTATTACTTTAAATCATTTCACCAGAGTAAATATAATTTAAGTTAAATGGGTAGGAGCTGAAAAAATTAAACGAAACATTTTAACTATGTTTTAATAGTTCAAGATATCATTTAGGTGAATTGCATAAGACGTGAAATAAACAAGCTAAATGTAATTCAAATTGTTCATTCGCCCTATCACCCATTCAATTCTATTTAGTTCTTGAATTATACCAGTTAAAGCATTCTAGTATTCGAATATTTTTGTTATCTTTGAGTAGTCCGAAAAGAGGCCCGAAATGGATGGTGTATAACTCCATACCTCTTTCTCACTCAGATCACGAACGCTTCAATACCTTAGGAAGAGAAAATGTAGGAAAGTGGACCCCGGGTCCTAAAGTGTCAGCTTTGGCTGCAGCTGGGATAGCCGTCACTGATGATGATTTTAATTTTCTTCACAACCTATCATGCCATTTTTGTTCAGAGTAACTTCATCGATAAAGTCGTTTATTGAGTAGTCAAAGCGCCAATTTGCGAACATACAGTTTTACTGCTTTTTGATACGCTACTCAAATTTTAATCTCGATTTAATTACTGAAATGAAATTAGCCTCTTAACACGCCATCGGCGTTCATAGGAGCATTACAATACTTGTTTACTGTACTAGTTACATTTTTAGAATACTTGCTATTTAATCGACTTCAAATAATGAGGAAGTTCTCAATTCGGATATTATGTTTAAATAAAATAAGTAAAATACTTTTGTTGGTTAGATGGATATTTATCCCAAAATAAATAAAGATTAGTTCCTAGGGCAGACAACGGAACTCTAAAATACCAATACATAAATGCCAGTAGATCAACTGCGATTTCAGCTATCGTATAATAGTCTAATGTTTACATAATTAGATACTCAACATAACATCGCCCTTCCTCTAATTGGGTTTGCAGACGTGTTCTGTAAATATTCGGCAATATTTTCGCTGCTCATGGTTGCTGCCAATTTTAAAATGATTGTTGCATTGGGTTCGTTTCGGCTTTGTGATGGTCCCATACTAATTTTATTGAATGAGACTTTGAATGCCGGAACTATAATAGGGAACTCCTCATAATGAAATAATAAAAGTGAAATGAACAGGGTATTGTTAAGGTATAACTGTAATCTCGTACCATAGTGCTGGAATTCTCTCGACTTGGATGTGGCTACAATAGATTTTTTTACTAATCCAGCATGGTGTCTCGTTTAAGTTATTTAGACCCACTGAGGGTATAACATCGATCATATACGGTAAAGAGACTAAAACTTGAACCAAGAAGTCAGACTATGGAGCTTCTTAACGATCAATATTATGAATGTGTGGTTTAAATTATTAAAGGAATTATATCGGTCCTGGTGGTACTTTATTAAAGAACGAAGCTATAAAATCAGGCAAACATAGCCATATTTAGAAATTTGACCCCTCTTAAGTGGGAAATTTAAATGACAAGTTCCTCACTTTTTACCCGACTGCGCCAGCAAGGGTAATGTTTTACGCACGTATGTATGTATATACGTATGTATCAAGTTTTATTTATTTCCCTCTGAGGCCAAAAGGCTGGACGGATTTCAATGAGTGGGGTCTCATCACATGAGTGTCATAGAGTATATAAAATGTCAACAGTAAGTATAGTGTATTTTAGATTTCCACACCCATCTGTGTCGATGTTTCTTTTTTCTCAAGCTTATTGATTAGGCTATCCAAATGAAAGAAATGAGAAGGCGATTACAAAAATATATATTATATATGTCATATCATAACTCAAAAGTTTAAAATAAAATAAATTACTATATTAGAAAAGGAAACCGACTGCTGTTTAAAAGATCGATATTAAATAAATATAAAATAAAAAGACCGATATTATAAACTGGCTTCGTGATCGTAGCCACAACGTAGATGAATCTATGTTGAGATGTGAGTACGTATATTAAAAGAAATTCGGGAACCACCAAGATATGTTGTGAACGAACTAGCAGCAGATCATGTACACACAGTACTAAGACCACCGCCATACTGTCAGTACAACGCCATAGAATTGATGGGCAAATGTGAAAGCGTACGCAGCAAGGCGGAATACAAGTCCACCTTTTACGCCAAATAAGATGCTGGTTTTACTGAATGATGCATGTAGCCACGTCAGTGCTGAAAATTGGGCAAGTGTAGTTGCAAGGACCAAACAAATAATATTGTCTGACTGGGAACGAGATATCGCTGTTGATAATGTGGTAGAGCAATCTCTCATCATTCATGTCGGCGAAAATTCGTATATTTTTTAAAATAGTAAATTATAAACAATATTGCAAGGATTTTCGCTAGCTCCAAAAGGGTCTAACAATAAAATTGTAGGCGCATTTTATAATAGCTAGCTGCAACCACCCCATCTCACCCGCTCATGTCGAAATATCTACTGCTTTATTATTATGAATAGATAGATAATAAATAATAATTCCACATAAAATCATGATACCTATTATTTTCATTAATCGATTAATATTTTTCTTTCTCTATCGATTTTATCAACTAAAATTTTTATGCAAACACTATTTCCATCTGTCTAAAATACATTCATATAGTGGATGGAGTATAACATTATGTAAATATGTTGGCTTAATATTTGATGATAATAATAGTAATATTCAGTCATAGTTTACCCTTCCACGTTTCCAAATTCCTCTATCGTATGAAAGTATTTTTTTTTAAAGCCATGCTTTCAACATCTTTGAAATTTAGAGGTTGAAAGTTGCTTCAAGCTTTTAGGTATAGCATTATAAATACGACCACGTATTGCAAAACAGTTTTTAAGATATAGAGCCGTATTTGGGACTCTGGATAAACCTCACGTGCCTTCGAAAAGAAGCTAGGATACTGCCTCACAAGCTTCGCAGCTTCGTAGATGTACAAATGTACATACAGGGAAGGGTAAGAAGATTCATTTTCAAGAAAAGGGGCGTACACGAGTGCCTTGGTGCAGCTCCACACATAGCTCTGATACACTTTTTTTGGCAATGAAGACTATATTCTCATCTGTGGAATTGCCCCAAATCACTAAACCATAGTTTAAAACTGAGGCAACGTAGCAATGATAGGCCATAGCGACTGATTCGGGGTTCGAGGTCTTCCTTAGTTTAGCCAAAACATAAACAAATTTATTTATATTATTACAAACTTTTTCTATGTGTGCCTTTCACTTAATGTGGTGGTCGATAATTATACCTAGAAAGGTTGTTTTTTCTACTTTTAGTAAGTTTTCAGTCAAATATTTGATATTCAAGTTTTGTAGTTACGTACTATAATTATTAAATTGAATATATTGTGTTTTAGTCATGTTAACTTCCAAATTATTTTCATGGAGCCATTGAATTATATTGTTAATTGAGTTATTTGTCATTAGTATAAGGATTAATTAGATGTCATGATGAGAGAAATATCGTCAGCGTATGAATACAAGGATCGTTAAAACATACATTCATAAGGTCACGCCTTTTTCCCATCGGGGTAGGCAGAGACCACTTTTTTCCACTTGGTACGAACCTGACACACCTTTTTCGCTTCTCCTATTTTCATAAGCCTTTTTATACAAGCGCGTCGGTTCTGGGTACTTTTGACCTGGCCTATACTTAAGACGTCTTCGATTTAATCGAAGAACGTTCGCCTAGGTCGCCCTCTACCGACTCGCCCATTCACTGTAATCGCCCATTCCAACTTCCAACCTCGTTAATGACAAGCAAAAATAACAGAGGTCCTAAGATACTTTCTTGTGGGACCCCAGAGCTATTGATCTTGTACGAGGATGTATATGCCTTTAGTTCCTTGTTATCGTCTATACACACAATTTCAACACATTGTTATCTATCCTTTAGGTATGAATCAAGCCATTCATAGGCAGGACCCGTAATTCCATACTTTTCTTATTTGTTTAACAACCTTTTATGCGAAAGTTAATCAAACGCACCTTTCATATTAAAAAAATAGCAGTGCTTTGCTTGTTGCGATCTAGGCTTTCATAGATTCTAGTTACCCAAAGCACGCCAAGGTTTGCCTTTTTGGAAACCATATTGTTCGTTTCGTGTCGACTTACAAAATTATATAGTCGCCTATGCCTATAAATATGGGTATTAAAGTTTGTAGGTCAGCAGTTATTAAGTAGAGATTTGTCACCTTTTTTGTATAGAGGTTTGACTATAGATCTCTTAAGGAGACTTGGGAAATGACCTTTACTAAACGATAGGTTGACTAAATGGGTTAGAATGGGTGTAAGTTCGACGGCACTCTCCTTGTGAAGTCTTGTGTTAAACTCATCAAAACCCACAGAGTTACTATTGCTTCTGGCTCTGTAAGAAGGTAGCCATCCACCTGTATTTCATTTATAAATTCTGATGTTTTGACACTTTCGGACTCCTTTTTTTATCAATAGCCACGATCTTCTACAAACATTTTTTTTAGTTTCTAAGTTAATTTTGATTGTTGTTTTTCACAGGGTTAAAATGCATTTGCGAAGTAATCTAGAATATGACTGGAATTATTCTTTATTTATTTCAGATTTGTGTTTGTAGTATTTTAGACGTAGTAGTCTTTAATTTTTAATGTTTTGATACAATTCAATATTAAATCTTATCACGATTGCCTAGATTCGTCAAAATAGTTCCAAATCTCTAACATACTGGAGATCAGTCTAAGGTATATATATATATTGGGCTGCAGCTGCGCTAAAGTCCCAACAAATAAATAAATACTATAAATGCCCACTAAGTCGAAGTCCCACATTCCGTCGAGTACGAGCCCCAGATATCTCATCTGGCACTTGATGCCGATGGGAGTATCTCCAACTATGAGGCTGCATCAATTGGGTTGCCTGCGCACCTCGAGACCGAGCCGCCGGATCCGGGTCACTTCGCGGTGTGTAGTTCCACTCGCCGTTACTAGCGTGTTGTCAGCACGTGACGGCGGCACCGTCCGCAAGCTCAGCGCGGAGCACCCAGTCGTATCCGATGTTCCACAGAAGCGGCCCTAAGACAGATCCCTGCGGAATACGCACGACATCTTACGTCGACCGACGCCGGTCTCACATGGGTAGATGACGGTTCTCTACGTCAGGTAAGCCCCGACTATGCGGCGAAGGTAGAGAGGCACGTCGTGATACACCTTTTATGTACCCTATGACACTCGGGATATGAATACCATTAATTTGAGACCTCACTCATAGAAATCCGTGCAGCCGTTAGACTTACATATACAGAGGAACAAAGAAAACTACATGCATACAATTACATACATATAAACGTATATATATACATACACGCGTAAAACATCACCCTTAATGGCGCAGTCAGGTAAAAAATTAATTATTAAAAAATGAAAAACCCGATAGTTGTATAAAAGATAGAAATCCGTGGGTAGAAATCAGTTTGACAGCAAGCGGTACCCGTTTACCAATTAAGAACCGTAAGAAATTGAATGGGTACCGCCGGCCATCAAACTCGTTTCCATCTTTTAGACTGCAGTCGGTTTTTTTAAAATAATTATTTTTATTTCAAACTTTTTAGTTACAATTTTATTTTGGAATCTTCTTCAAATTCTCTTCATCTTCATGCCCTACTCGATAAATTCTAATGTTTTTTTGGCAATCCACATTTTAGCAACATGAATCCACCGCATAATTTTTGTCGACACTGTACCCTATGACACTCGGGAGATGAATACCTCTCATTTATAGACCCCATTTTATTGAAATCCGTCCAGCCGTTAGGCCTGTAGAAGGGAACAAAGAAAACTACATACATAGGGACAAACATGCATACGCGCGTAACACATTACCCTCGCAGTCGGGTAAAAGGGAACATTATTTGTTGTTCCAAATACGAACTATCAGAAAATATTAGCTACGTTAAACAAGACAGTAGTCAATAAAGAAATTATAGACACTGAAAACTAGAAGCAAAGAATAGGGATTGTCTCAAGTACAATAACGCGTTATGCGTTTGCATAAGCAGATAGGTATCTTCTTCAGCATATAATAGCACACCTAACTCGGGCCATTTTGATTTTGATGATATGATTTCGTGAATTTTTAATTCATAATGCGGCTGGCATCTTTTTTTGCATAGACGTGTGTAAACATGTAATTTTTAGGGGGTACGATGATCGATTTTATAAGTCTAAGACATTGAATGAAATTTTTGAAGCATTTACTATGCTAACTTTTCAAATCGATTAAGATAGGAAAAAGTGAATGCTAAGGTGGGACTCGAACCCACGATCTTTCCCTTACGGGGGAAATGCTCTGACCACTGAGCCACCGAGCCACACTTGAAGCTATTCAAATTCTCCTATACCTACTACCGTCTTAGGGAAAGATCGTGGGTTTGAGTCCCACCTGAGCATTCACTTTAGTCTGAGACATATCGAACGTGAATCATTATCGTAATTTTAGCGTCATTGCCAATTGCATCCGAAGTATTCACCTTGAAACCGGAGTGTGTCTACCCCTTTTCCTCCTTTTGGTTATGTTAATGCATATATTTGGGGAACGAGTGCCGTCTATACCTCCCAAACCCGATAGGAAAATCTGCCAGCGCCAGAGCCTCGACTGTGTCGCTTAGTTTAAATTTCAATCAATTTTCCACACAAATATTACATTTATAGCATTTCATGCTATTTCATTCGCATTAGGTTGGGGTGCGAGGGTCTCCCCTAATCCCGAAACTAAAACCTGGGAACACCCGTGAGACCGTGAATCTACTTAGTGTCAAACTAAATAATTTGTCAATAAATACTATTATTATTCAATAAAATCCCAATAATGGCTTACCTGTCCCTGTATTTGATGTGTGGCGAACGGGTTGACCGCGACAGGCGACGACTGGTGTGGTAACGCGCTGTGTGGCGAACACCCGGGAGGGCTGCGGCCCATACTTCCGCAGGCGCCCGCGTATCCCAGCCCGCTCGGCGACTGAGTCAACCATGTACTGAAAATGTTTTAATACCACTTTAGATGACATGTTCTTGAGAACTCTAGAGTGGCTATTATTTTCCTAACCGATTGGACTACGTATTATGCTCTTTATTTAAAAAATAAGGTTTCATTTCAAAATTTAGTATCTTAATTATTTTTCGCACTCGCTACTTAATACTAAAATCAGTTATGCGATAGAATATTTATCAATACCCACGGCTATTGTTAAATAAAAACAATACGGGTTTCAATACGTATCAGATTGGTTACCAAGATAACCTACCTATTTACCAAGTCGAGCAAAAAAAGTGACACGGCCGTACCATTCTTTCCTCGAGGCAATGCAGGCCATTTTCGACCCTCTATAACTTCGTTGTAGATTAAATTTGAAGCCATTAGTAACCAAGCAAGCATTGTATAATAAACACCGTATATTTCAAACTTCATTCAATTTGAACCAGTAGTTTAAGAAGTATAACGGTAAAGTTTCTTAATTTTGTCACTCACACGCAAGGCACCTCTAGCAGACATAGAAGCTTCAAATTTAAAATATTATTAGTGTTTACTGTATGAATCAAGGAAAACAAATATTTTTCAATTCCGGTCTAATTTTCTCGAAACATTAACGGCATAAATAACTATGTAATGTCATATAAATATATGCGATTACAAAGTAACATTTGCAGTAAATTTATCAGTGTGCCTATATATATGTTTAATATAATGGTTATAGGTGTATAGAAGCTTTTTTTTAAACCTTTGTGGAAACCCCCACGGGCTTCACCCCATCGGTGCCGACGATGGGGTGGGCGTGTCGGAATCGGACCGACTAAAACCACATGGTGTCCTTCCCGAGTGTTCATTGCCGGGCACCTCGGGTAAGCCTTCGAAAGGATATCTTCAGGGTTGTGGGGGGACATTGGCCGCCACCGCGGCCTCGCCTGGTGGGGTCGGGTTATATCCCGCGTCGGTGAGTTGGCAAGCGTGTGTAGGACACACACGACACGCCTCCGCCACGGCCTGCTTCTGTAAGGACGGCGAGTCGGCCAACTGCCGTCCTCAGGCCCCGATCATGGCCATTCGTCCACGCCGCAGACTCGAGGTCCCCGCTCCGAGGTGTATAGAAGCTAACTTTTAAATAGTCAATGGAATAAAAAAGCAAGAATGGGAGTAGTAAGTAGAATAAATTGCCCGAAATTGCATAATTACTTACTTAAGGATTAACTTTAAGTGGGAGGTTTGATGAGTGCTTCATTAAATACGACTAACTAATAACTACTGCAAAAACGTGCGTGTCGTATGTGCGTAAGGTTGTAAATAACCGATCGGAAAAGAAAAAAAGGACAGAGAGGGAATATAACATACATACTTCGGGGAACTTCTGTCTAAAGTTGTTACGTAATTATCTAACCTAACAAGATCTTATAGTGACCACATCAATATGAAAAATGTTTTACGTTTTAAATAAAGATATTGACTTGGTAATCGCACTAAATGATCTAATTTATAATGTATTACTTGTGAGATATATTGTGTTTTCATGCGATGGCCGAGTTAAATATGAATCACACAGAAAATTTTATTTTGAATTATTATGATATCAATAACAGTTTTAACCATGAGAGATATTCCCGCATTTGAATTTCTAAACTTAAACCTGTAACTATGTCGTTAAGATGAAGAACCTTGAGCAGTTTATTAACTCGCCGCGGCATAGGCAGAGATAAAGCGAACAGACCCCGCCCATCCCACCTGCCTTCGACCAATGGCGGTTCAATAATTCTTAACAATTGTTTTTCATTAATAAAACATATTTTTGTCTAAGCCGTTTACATAAATTTACTTCGTTATAATGACTCATTTTACACCTACACACACACACACACACACACACACACACACACACACCTACTTTGTGCTAGAGTTACAGGACCTCATGAATATATTTGAAGTAATACGTGTTGAAACCTGTGAAAGATCAGTCTTCAGATGGCTCTCTGTTCCCTTGTAATTTTTATTTACTGTCAAAAAAAGGTTAGAGGGCATTCATATTCCGCTGTAGGTACCTGAATTTTTACGGAACGGAAATTCTCCGCTCAAACTAATTGTATGTCTAATTGGCAACGGAAAGGTGGGTAGCTTTTGGTAAGAAAGAATGCAAATGATCGCTCGAGCTATCTAAACATTCATTTGTTACAGCAGATTCAGCTGACCTAAACGAATATCCAGTCCACCCTAAACACTGTCCGGCGATTGACAGGAATTATAGTTCTTCTATTATTGTAATACTTATCACTATATAATGTAATTATTTATCACTTACTATGCGATTAAAATACAGAAGTGTACGTATCTCAGCTGTTATGTAATCGTTTGTACCTATTTTATTTATCTTAAGGACGACCGGCGACCGCTATTCGGTTAGTATTTTGTTAAATATTTCAAGCAATTAAATATCTCTTATCTAATAATAACGCATAATCACTTGCTATATAAATACATATGTTAGTAAGGTACACTATCTCATATAGATATATCGAGTTACTACCGTTGTTACTAAGGTCATAAGTTTATAACCACAAACTGTATTAATACCAACTGACTTATAAAAACCGTAATTGTTTTGCTTTCCAGTCTGAACACACATGTGTAGGAAATCGGAAATAAAATTCTTTAATAACATAATCAGTAAATTATTAGTAATTGTTTTGTAAACACGAGCATGAGAAACGTAAATATTTATCATTATTAACATGTAGTAATGTCGTACAGTTAATTTGCCAGTTTGAATTATAGTTGAAGAAGACTGACATAGTTTATATTGTAAATTATTAGGTAAGTATATGTTGTCAATCTTCTTTCCATCTTGAAATTGATAGCTACTACTACATACAGTTAATACATATTATGAATAATATGCAGAGATTGTAGCAGTAAGCATAACGAGCTATAAAAAGTAGGAACGACTTCTAGAAAGATAGGTAAAAATACCTACATAGAGTTCCAAAATACTGCAATAATTTGAGTTTTAGTAATTGCATTTTATGATTTTATTAAATTTACTCTCATAAATATTCACCTTATCGCTTTTTCCTAAATCATGTTTTTTATCCAGATCGAAATTTAACCATCACAAATTGAGTAATGAATGAGTTATTATATAAATTATCTTGTAACTTACGTGTCATATCTGGGGTACGAAGGTGGGTGATATGGTGATCCGGACCCAAAGTAGTTTCTGGCAGCCAGAGGCAGGGGCTGCATGTGAGGCGGAACATGTTGACCGACATGTGCCACGTGGTATCCGTCTCCGAACAGTGTTTTCGAATATGGCGTAGCACGGAATGGTCTCTTCATCCTCCGTCGGCGCCTGAAGTTCCCATTCTCGAACATCTCACCACATTGCGGATCTACAACAATACTACACTCACCACCCAAGAGTCTATAAACATTATAGTAGGAATGTGTCGCTTGCAATTCGCTTTCGAAGATGTGAAATCTGAGCTGATGGTACCTACATAACGTACATTGCATAGCAGTCAGAAGCGTCATTCGCATTGCATCGATGCATACACGTAACACAATTTAAAAAAATACAAACTTCAAGGATAACAGCGGCTCTTAAACAATGTCATGGTTGAAGCTAATATTTTCGGATAATACACTGAAATTACACTCACGCTTGACTACTTAACAACTTACCAAGTGTCCAATAATTTCCTTTTCGCTCCCCTCCACCTTCTCTAGGTACTTTAATAAAGCATTCATTAAGACTTAAATTATGTCGTATAGAGTTCTGCCATCCTTTTTTATTCTTTTCGAAGAACGGAAATTCCTTGGTGATATAAGCGTATATTTCACTAAGTGTCGCTCTTTTTGTCTGGCTATTTTGTATAGCCATTGTAATAAGGGCTACATAGGAATACGGTGGTTTGGTTAGCGCTTGCGATGTTGGTGTAGTGGACTGAGGTTTCATTTCAGAGTTGCCAGGGCTAGCAGGTGTGTTTGACTTAGATTTACTCTTCGTTTCTGGGTTACTGTACAACAAAAAAGAAATTTAATCATTTGTGCGTTAGGTAAGAAAGAACACCTTCTAATATTAGAAATGTGAAGTTTGTGTGTATGGCTGATTTTGTTGCGATATCAAGTCTCTTACAAATATCTTACTCTTTAAGCTCTCTTTTTCTGTTTATGTCAGTTCTTTAAGCGGGAGTTTCGATAGTTTTGTTACATGAACCTAAATATCGAGGACAAAATCTAAATAACTATGTTAGTAGATATTTCGCAGTCAAGTAGCTTTATCAGCCGTTCAATTAACTGCCTAGGCTGTTAAACTGTGACATTCAATTATCGGCCTGAGAGATATTCAGCAGTAACGTTTATTAAATCTTGTAACATTTAATAAACTGGCTGGCTTATACTTAGGCCATTCATAAGATGGGTCATCACCCCGAAATAAGACAAATATCCCCGAGGGGATTTGCAGAGGTCGATTCCCAGAAAATTTGTGATAGGCTTATTGAGAAAGCTTTGCAATCCGACTTAGATGGGTTTAGTTAGATGACTAATCCGCATTAGCCTCCTAACCATGGGGAATAAAGTCATTTTTCTAACAGTTTGATTAAATGGCTGGGCAAGTAGGTAAACGTCATCGATCCAAGACATTTGCTTAGCCGTTTAATCAAATGGCTGAAAATCATACAGCTCGCTAATTGGACGGCGCCGTTTAGTAAACAGCCTAATAGATTAATTGAACAGCTCATTAAGCAAGTTAGCTAACAGACAAATATAGTCACTAACCTAAGTTGATGACCACTAACAGATATACAGACTATTTCTACATTGAAATAAGTGTTATTAGTCTTCAGAGGACTAGGTCTTTATATTCATTGTCTTATTTATTATACTGCAAAGGTTTCAAAGCTAAGATCATCTGTAAATAAGTAATTGAATGTTGTAAATATTTTAAGGTAGATATTTTAACTATCATAATTAGCTAATATAATTACTATTGGAGTTCTAAAACAAAACCATCAATACATACTGTAGAATTCGAGTATATAATAAAACCAGTGGTTACTGGTGTTAAGCGTAACAAAAATTACAAATGAGGATAGATCGTTATACTTTAGTTCCTATGTACCGAAATATCAGAAACTCAAAACAACACAATGGTTAAACCGAATAACTCACAGTAATATCGTGAAAAACTTTTGCTACCCGAGATAGGCAAATAGATAGGTACTTAACCGTACAAATTAAGTAAATTAGATCTTTTACCCTAAACCTAACGTTCCGGTTACTTTTCAGTATATAAGGTCACGGGTAGACTACGATGGTAGGTGTCTCATAGTTTGAAGTGAGAAATATACGAACTATGTTGATTTGTTAGTGTTAATATTAACGCAGAATAAGCTCACAGTGAAATTAGGTCGTATTTTATTTTGAGTATTCTTTGGTTTAAATTCAGCGATTGACTAAATGCTATTGTTGGTACACCGTTAGCACATTGTATTCTGGATCTCTTAAAATTAAAAGGTTATTGAATTCAATGATTCATCCCAGGTAGATTTGATTCAGTGTAAATAATAATTTATAAAACCAAATTAAGTAAGAAGTACAACATTCTCGTTAACTTCCGATAGATTCATGAGTACATTGAGCTTCTTACAAACCTGTTATTGGAGTTGGTATCTTCTCTTGGTAGCGACGGCAACGATAGAGTCTGGTAGACTCTGGAAAGCTCTTCCTCCCCTTTGACAGAATTTTGCGTATCCGCGTTATTTTCTTGGAGACATATTCTGTTGTCATACTGCGAAGCTCCTATGAAAACAAAAATAAAACCTTAAGTAGGTAATAATATTTATGTATCTTTCGATACAATTTTATTCGCTTAATGTTATGGGAATAATAGTACCTAGTATTTACCATACTTAGTTTAGTATTCCTACTAGGTACCATCAGTTTTTTTCACAGCGAACATTAACAGCAAGGTATCTGTTTAGAGTAGTTAAATCCACAATTAAAGATTTAATATTTTAAAAATACAAGCAATAATCATAACTTCATTATAAAAATTTAAAGCTTGGTCACTTTCAGGTCCGATGTGCGATAGTGAGAATGCTCTAAAAGACTGGAGCTACATATCTACTCAGACCCGCGCTTCCGCCCAACGTGCCAAATTTAAAGCCAGGGAAGTATATTGACTAGGTGAAACTTACAACATGGAGTTTCATCAAAGATTAAAAAAAAATCCTTGTATGACTTTTACACGTTAAGCGTAAATATTTTGAGATTTCAATAGTACAGTACCTAACTAAGAACCTCTCCAAAAATAGGTAGGTAGTTTGTTTTTATAAGTCATTAGCTTTTATTGTACTGAAAACCCACATAGTACAAATCTATAAACCGAATTAGGTACCTATTAGTGTACTAGGTTTCATATTGCACGATGACATAAACGGAAATGCTGTAGCGTATTTAACGATATCATGGACGATATCAAACAGTTGACGTTGTATTTCTCGCTCCTTAGGCCTAATGGCAACTCTTATTGGTTATATCGCCAGTTCTATTTAACCAAATTCAGTTAAACATGCGGCAGTTTTTTAGTCTGACCAAGGGCTTTCTAATACCACAAATTTCATCAAAATCCATTGTACGTCCACCACAAATAAATAAACGTAGGTACTAGAATTTCAATCTCTTTTTTCGGTCATAATCGTAATATTAACATAAACAATATTTTCAAGCCAAGGGTTCTACATCATTAATTAATAATATACTTGCGATATAAATTTCAAGTACACATAAAAAATCTTGAAGTTTCAAACTCCTCAACAATTATAGTTAGGCAGGCAGTTCTTAATTAGTATTTCCATATTTGAAATGCTAGAGTTCAACAAAAGTAATGTTTAAAGTATATTCAATATACATTATTGTTATTATGTTGTAACATTTACCACTTGAGATTTAGCCAATCTTACGCGTACGTGCCTCCCGATACGGGTTTCTCGGAATTCGTCGCTTAACGTTGTAGGTAGTGAAACATGCACACCACATAATTTTATACCTACAAACTTAGCAGTAGCTATGTATGTCTTTGTATTTTAACGAAAATAGGTAGGTATAAATATAATAAAAGTCAACACTTCGAAGTTGAATCGGTGCGTAACCCTCTAATAACTTATACCAACGTAACGTGACACGACGCACAAGTAACCTTTGTTATCTGAATTGTTTCAAGATCAAGCTACCCTAACTATTATAGGGGATCTCAAAGGAGTGCAGACTGATCATTTTAGTAAATTATTGCAAAATGGTAACATCAAAATCCTTATATTTCCATAATTTGTGTGTGTAGAAGAATGCGTCAGACAGACGCCGCACGCCGATGTAGTTGCATATCGGATTCGAGCCGAGCCGCGAACACCGCGAGGTATTGTGTCGCTTATAGAACAATGCGTCGTATTTATAAAACATTAAAAGCCGGCGTATCGTTCGTGAAATTAATAACAAATAACAATTGTGAAACGTTAGTTCGGGAGCAGTGCGAATTACCCATGCCGTTGAATAACTGGCTTCTGAATGTTCCCCGAGTTGTGAGACTTTATCTATATAAGTAAGCTACGTAACAGAATTAATCACAAAAATGAAATACCTGTCGTTCGGGTACTAAAATAATAGTAACGCAGTATATTTGAATTATTTTCAGACATTAAGAAGGTAAATGTTTATTTTGTGTTATTTATAACACAAACACATTTACACTTTTGATATTAGTTTTCACTTATAACTTATAGTTTAGTAACCGATTGTTTTTAAAATTCATAATATATATTCGGGTTAGAAACCCATCAAATTAGTTTGTAAGTTTTATAGACTCACTAATGGACATTGAGCTACGAGTATACATGTTGATAAAAATCATGTTTCCGTATCCCTTCCGTATAAATTGCAAAAGAATGGTTCTTACGGAAAGTACACTTAAGAAAATTGGCAATTTTTACAAAATTAACGGCTATTTCAACATCTCACGGGCGGAGGTGCAGGCAACAATATAATTAACTATTGCCTGCAGCTCTGCGAGCGACCACTAAATCAATATTATCTGCAATTTAAACATACACTTTATGGTTCTGAAACGATTTGTTGTTATTTGAAAAGTGTCTTAACCTAAGATTAGTGATAATTGATAATGTTAAATCTAAAAGATTTAATAATGGAGGTTTAAAGGTGAAGTAGATACTTTTTACTACTTACGCTTACTATATTTGAGGTAAGAAGTTAAACATATGATTTGGCACCTAAGTGTATATGTGTATATAACCTAGTTGTCATAGATGCAAAGTGGGACATATAATTTTACTAAGTACCTACATCTTTAACATTAATAATATCTTGACAAAATATTTGCCTCTTATTTGCAGGAAACGTCTAATAGGGACTAATGAATTCATATATCCTGGGGCAAGTAACATAATATCATTAATCAATTACGTAGCCATTTTCCGCTATCACAACCTGAGAAGTCTTGAATCGAACACCTGGCTACGGGGAAAAAGTCACCATTACTCAAAAATAAAACGTAAACAGTCATTAATCGTCCACTAAAATGTTTGGAATTGTTAAAAAAAATCAACATTGTTTGTAAATATTGCTAGTTTCATTTTGTAAACGCACACATTTGGGTAATTCGTAAGAGTTATCAATGTGGCGATTATTATTATTTTGATCAAATGATATCGCCTTTAAACTTTCACCACTAATCCTATTCTACTTAATATTATAAATCAAAAGTTTGTAAAGATGTTTGCATGTTTGTTATTCAATCGCGGTATAACGGCTGAACAGAATTGGTTGAAATGAAATGAAAATGGAACTGGTGTAGATTATAATCTGGAATGACTCATTGGCTATTTATCCCGCGAATAGGTGCCGGGTTGCGGGACAATGGTCAAAAATTACGCGGGTGCAGCCACGGGCTACAGCTGGTTAGGTATATATATAATAATAATAACACCCACGGAAATACTAGTCCTGCTGACACGGCCCACAGTGACCTATTACCGAGATAAAAACTAGTCCTATATTACAAGTTGTAATCCATATCTATACCAAACTTTCCCAATCAGCAATCGCTCCCGTAAAATTCAATGAAAACGAGTCGGATGAATAAGATGCGGTATTGTTGTGGTAACTTATTTGCGTTTGAGTCATGAACAACGCCGTGTTAGAGTTGAATTCCTCAATGACAAAAACTTTTGTCAAAACGATTAAAAGTGCTTTTATGTTTATAAGTTAAAAGGTGTAAGTTTTACCGTATTAAGTATTATAGTTCATAAGTTATGCTCGTAAATTTTGGGAAATCAATTTAGTTAAGCAAATTTCCTCAGATGAAATTCTGCTAAACTTCAACTTAACAAGATCGTTATCATTTTCTGAACTTTTTCCAATTCTATTGGGGTCGGCTTCAACTTTACATGGTCGTAATATTACTTTGTTATTATGAAACGGTAAAAATACACTACTGCATCATCTGATTTCCTAAGGTCACTTTTATCGCTCAAGGTTTGTCTTTTGGAATTTAAATCGAGAACACTGTTGCCCTCGTTTTAATTTCAAGCAATATAAGCAATAAGTCGCTTTCGTTAAAGATCGCTGACTACAATGTGTTATGTAATTAGGCATGAGTAATGCTCTACACTAGTATTTTGTATGACATAATGGGTCCATAATACTCATCGATATACTTTTTCGCGTTCATGTTTCATTTATTTTTCTGTAATAACCGAGCTACTAGATATTTTGTAACAGTAGATTTTGGTTAAATGTTTCCAAGAATATCAAACAAAGACGTATTAAAAAGGTTGTAATATCAGCTTTTGCGACTTACGCTAGAACTCGAGCCCCCACAGTTACTTAACGCGTCTACTGATAATGGCGTCGATACCCAACTCGTACAAAAGGTAATTGTTCTCTCAAACAATAAAGTTTAATAACGTAAGGTTCTAGGTAAGGTGCGCGCGCGCATTGTGGACCGCGGTAACACCATGATGACGGGTGATCGGTGTTATAGTTAGATAACATCAAGAGTCTGAGTAGTACCAAGTAGTCACTGAATTTACAGATCGATTCTACGATAGGTCTACAATAAGATGTACCTTCGAATTTGCAAAATTTCGAGCATTTGAGACTATCGCATTAACTGCTCGTTCGCTGCTTGTTGCCTCAAAAAGCATATAGTTACACTGGTAGGCATATTATGTTCAGAACGTCTGTTCCCTGTACAGCTTAAATTTCTGCATTCGCTGAGGTTTTTAAAATGGCACTAATATGGAATACTGTTATTATGTATTTGAATTTTTGAGGCCATTTTCCACATTTTAGTATGATTATAAAGTGATTGATTCACGCTTCTCGTGTTTATAGGACAGACTTTCTTTGCAAATGGCAAGTTTCGCCATCCAACGTGGGCAACCACGTTACTAGGACATTAGTTTAGTTAATGCTTAATATAAATATTTATTTTCTTTTCATTCAATATCAAATAATATTTGGGTATTATTTTTTGCAATCAATATATCTATATCCATAGCAATCCCCTGCTAGACATAGAACTGCCCCAAAATGATGTCCCTAAAGGCCATAGTACCGGATCTCCCACCTGCCTCATCCAATCTATCTTAGCAGTATTTAAGAAGTACAGTAAGTGTGTGCAAACTTCCACATAATTATATCATCAGGAAGTTGCTAACAATTATGT
This sequence comes from Eilema caniola, assembly GCA_949126895.1. Taxonomy (NCBI): domain Eukaryota; kingdom Metazoa; phylum Arthropoda; class Insecta; order Lepidoptera; family Erebidae; genus Eilema; species Eilema caniola. The sequence continues at coordinate 33,922,159 of OX421460.1, read as the reverse complement.
TTAAATACCACATTATGTTAATTTCTAGTTAACACAATATGTGTAAACGTTTGGTTTACGTTTTGCGCCCGGCTATATAAAATTACTTAAAACGATAGTTAATACGTCTCGAGAAGTATGTACTGGCAATGATGCAATAAACAAGCCATTTAAGTACCTAAACATCAACAATGTATGAGAAATTATTTTTTATATTTTCCGCAACACGAACACTATCGATTCCAGACCACTGGCCCGATTCAGTTAAATTACGTTTATAAAACGGGTGATCTCAAAAAATATTTTCAATAAGCGTAGATTCTAAAGGTTTTTAATAGCCCCACTAAAATGTAGGTAAGTTTTGTTTTGACAGAACATACTCAATACCAAACTCGAACTGCAATCACGTGTTTTGAAAACAAATCATACCTACTAAATACCTACCAAAGACTATTCAATTTTTATTTTTAATCAAATTGATATCACTCGTTTTGAAAACGTAGCGATACCGAATCAGCACCACCAGAGTTCTTAATTTATTCAGAGATTATACTGCTTTGTCGCCAAGCACACGAAAGCTTTAGTACATCGTAATAAGTCTCAGACCGTAACCAAAAATGCACCTGTAGTGTTTGCATAGTGAGTTCGAGGTTCGATAACTATTAAATTAAATTCATGTTTTTTAAATAATCGGATGAGTTACGATCGGTTTGCAACAAGAGCACCGAGGTTAAGGGGACGCGACCCCAGCTGACGTCAGGAGCTCGAGAAGATCTGCGCGGCTCCGCGGTTCGCGCCCGTGCGTCCGCGCGTCCGCTAGATAGGACCCAGCGATGTCGTTCTCTTAGATAAACTCCACGCTGGATTTAATCACAGCATGTTATGTTATCATGCCTATATTGAATTATAACGATAATACGTTTATTTTATGGTTTGTATTGACTTTGATTTGTACCAAGAATTTTGTCGGCTGCTGAAATACTTTGTAATATAAATTATTCATAAATATGGCGCATCCCATAGGGTTAGGCGGAGGTAATAAAATAACCACGCTTCACCAATCTCTGTATCAGGTATAATGTTATTGGAGTTGAGCCTATTGCCGCTGTTGAAATTGAGATATTGCATTTGATTTACTTTAACGTAATAGTTTAGATTAGTCGGTACATAATATAATGCATATAGCCGACATTGTCGATGCATCATCGTGGTGTTAATTTAGTAGGTAGTTGTGTAACTTTTCAACGATTTGACCGATTGAAATTAGACGTACACAACATAAAATGCATTGTGATTTTTTATGTGATTTAGGCAGAGTCGCCCGACCAAAATTGGTGAACATTAAAAAAATAATAAATGATCTTTACATTAAAATAGGATAATTAAATATTGATGTACCTATTATCATATTTTTGTAACTTTCAGAATTCTCTGTAACATTTCTAAATTCTTGATTGCTATTTAAGGTAGTTCTAGAGTTACGGTGGTCGATTAGATAGTTTTGTAACAAATTTTTCGAAACATAATCTTCTTTATAATAGATGTAGGTATTTTTAGTACCAGTTGAAATGCAAGAATTGCAATGATAAAGCCTATCGTAACGTAAATGAATTATCAGCACAGGTCTAATCGATTTCTCTCGATGTCTAATCGATTTAGGTGTAAACTGTGTTAAAGGTGGCTCAATGCGACACATAAAAGCAAGAAGTACACGCTCATATTTGTACTGGATTCGTCACGGGCCACTTTACGATCACAATCAATGCTTCAGAATAGGGTTACCAACGTTTATTCGTTTACTCTGGATATTTATTTTGAAGCCACTAAAAGTAAGAATAAAACGCAATAATAAAAGTAGACAATTCACAGTACCTAATTCAGGTGCAAAATACAGTAAGTACCTACAGATAAAAGTAGTACCTATTTTTATAACCTAATGGTCAATTTTCATAATATAAGTATGTTCAAACTTCAGTTTAATCTAATACCAGTCTCCCAAATATCAAAAACCATTACGATTTCTATAAGAATTGTGTTACATGGCATAATCTCATCGCAATTAGGCACATAATGATACCTATTACACAGGTCTACTACAAAAATACTGCATGAATGATTTCAACTGATTCATACGCATTTGAGTGTTCTGAGCACTAAAAAATACTCAAAAAATGCTAGGACGTCAGGTTTTTTTTTGCAAAACGCTTAGTTTTATCAGAAAAATGGTTTTTTGGGTTAAATGATAGGTAAAAGTTTATTTTCATTACTGTTTTAAAATGTATGCAGACCGTATATAACATAGGTTTTTAACTAATGAACGCTCTGTTGAGCTACATCAAGAAATAAAAAGATATGGTAACCTGAAGGATGGAGCGTTTCAATGATGGCAGACTACTGTTGGATGCTTCAGAGATACCTTTCAGATGCTTCACACAAGTAAAATGAGTCTAAGTGGGCAAAATAAATACTTCTACTGCTTACTAATGAATGAAAATACATTAAAAAAATAGTTAAGTATGTTAATCTTTTTAGTCTTTTATACTTTATTTTAAGATGGTAGAAATGGTAAATTGTTCAAAATTGACACATACTGACGTACATTGTCGAAAAACGTGACGTGACGTGCTATGACAAATCAAAAATCGTTTTTGAATTCAGCACACCCAAAAACATAAAAATTACGCCACAAAACCAAAGCAGCTCTCAATTTTTTTTTTTGCAGACCTGTGTTATCGAACTGTGGATTTTTGCTTGTTATTAAATCACGAGTGAGATAATGACTTCTTATATTAGTTGAGGTGCAATATTCTTTAAAAAAATAGGCAAAAAAGATCGTGTTCAATAGAATTCATTCATTGTTTAAAAACTCTAAATATTCTTTTAGTCTGTGGCCAAGTGCGCCAATAGAAAAAGTGATAAATTGTTCCCGCCAGTTTCACTGGTGAAATTATAGTTATTTATGAATTAAAATGTCTTCAAGTATTAGTTATGAAATAGTAGATTGTTCAACAAGGGACTAAAACAAGCCATAATGACACGAGATGTTTTAGCCACCCGAGCGAAGCGAGAGTGGCTAAGAGTTCGAGTGTCATTATGGTTGTTTAGTCCCACGTTAAACACTCTACTTTTCAATATCGGTTTTTAAACTATCATGGTTGTTCATACTATCATGTTCGAAAAGACGGTTCTCTTAGCCACTCCGTATACAGGAAACCTACTCACACAGACCGCTACCTACACGCAAACTCTCATCATCATCCTAGCCATTTGAACTCAGTCGTGACGTCGCTTACTGACCGCGCATATAGCTTATGTGATGAGGAACATTTAGAGGATGAATTAAAACACATAAGCGGCGTTCTACAGAAAAACGGGTACAATGGACGGATCAGACCACCTAGACGCACCGTCAAACCCATGGACTACAGGGTGGAGAGACATCCAGCCTTCTTACCATATATGAAAGGAGTAACAGATAAGGTCGCTAACATCCTGAAGAAGGTCTCTATAAAAACTATCTTTACTCCATTCAAAAAGCTATCACAATATTTACGGTCGCCTAAAGATAGCTCTCCACTTGACAGGCCGGGTGTATATAAAATTGACTGTAGCTGCGGCTCTTCTTATATAGGACAAACCAAAAGAACCGTCACGTGCCGCATTAAAGAACATATCAGGGCAGTCAAAAATAACGAACCGCAAAAATCAGCAATCGCTCAACATTTACTGGAGTCCGGTACAAACCACTGGATTGAGTTACATAACCCTCAGATGCTTGCGACAGAACGCCACTATATACCAAGATTGGTTAGAGAGGCGATTGAAATTAAAAAGTATAAAAATTTCAATCGTGAGGAAGGGTTTCAACTGCCGAACGTCTGGTATCCAGTGGTCCGCCTATGCAAAAACCGTGAACCAGCCGAATTAAAATCGCGAGTGGATACTGTGAGTGTAGTGAGTCGTGATCGAGTTTGCAGTTCTAGTGAAACCAGTGGTAGTGGTACTGACAATGTAACGCGTCACAAAAGAGTGCGTAAGAGGGTAGACCGATATGTCTGCGCTTAAAACTTTTCTCCGTCAACCGCCAGTACTTCAGTTCTTCCGTGATCATGGCGCTTGCAACAGTGCCGAAATATCGGCAACTCAACAAATCATTACATGGTAAATATCCCGAAAACTTTAATAATACTCTACTTTTCACTTTGAATGCGAGGAAAAAAAAGCGACTTTTTATACAAAATCATAATATTTAAAAAAAAAAAAGAAATATGCAAATATCTTTTTCAACCTGAATATATTAATTTCATCATATCGATAACGGGGTAAAGCCTCCGTGGCGTGGCGGTAGTGAACGCGGTCGCTACGCAGGAGGCGCGGGTTCGATCCCCGCTCAGTGCAAATATTTGTATGCATGGATATGGGTATTTGCATTGGTCTGGGTGTTTCTATGTATAATATGTATGCATTTACAAAAAATAAAATCTAAGTATGTTTATCCGTATTCTAGATTCCATAATACAAGGTAGTAAAGCTATGCTTACCATGGATCTAGATAGCGCTGTGTGAAATGTTGTGGAATATTTATTTATTTTTATTTATTTATAATAACAAAGTTTCTAAGTTGCACAATTAATTGGTGTAAGTAATTGGTGATTACAACGCAAGCTTATTACGAAAAATCTATTCAAAATTCAAATTGCAAAGAAATTTGTCCCGCGGTTTTTTTTGTTGTTAAGTGACGTACGGTTTATATGCTTGCATATATAATATATAGCCAACAGATTCAAACTTGAAAAATAATTTAATACTAATTGGAAATGGTTAATAAAATGGACTTATCCTTAATACTTACATAATCATTAATTAAATTATTATCATTATTCGTGGTTCACGAAATTAAATGGGATATTTGATTTTTTCAAATGTCATTTTGAGGTTATTTCTATACCTACACAATCACTAAAAAGGTGATAATCCTCCCATTCACAAACACCGTGATTGGCTGTTTAGGAGTTATCAAAGTAAATTTAAAAAAAAATACTTTAGTCCCTAGAGATTAATAAGGAACTTTAGTCCCGATATGCAGGGAGTAAAGTAACATTTCAAGAGCATGAGAAGTAAAAAAAAAAAAACGATTTATGTACCTAGCATACCGCCCAATATATAAACATATACTGTACAACGTCCAATATATGATGTGATTGTTGTGAAGTCCTGAACGTTATAGAATGTTTACTATATGAAAACTGTAAGGGTAAATATCTATTTTGATTATATATCTATTAATTGAAAAACGGCGTATAGTACACGTGTGTATTGTTGATTACCGTCTTCGTCTTCATGTGCAACACCAAGGGCCTTACACTTGCGCTGCCGACCCTGTTAGAACAGAGAGTTTCTGTACCGTCAGTGTAGAGGATAAGCAGGACAAGCCTTTGGTCTTCCCACTGACAGCACAAAAACTCTCCAGTCAGCTCTGGCTAGCCTATTCACCGCCGGGAACACAACACGAGGTTATTATGGCCACGGTTTTCTGTAGGGCGGATGTACTTCCCCAGTCGGACTGCTCAATTGGACGGAAATACCGTTGTGTCCTGGCTCCTACAACTCCTACTATTGTTATATTTTGATAATAAAGTAAACCATATATTATATTATGATTTTATTTATCTACAGAGCTGTGTTAGCGTATACACATTATGGTATTTCAAATGGGAAACTCCAATTCTAAAAGAGAATGATTTAAAGAAGAAGATTTTTTTTCACACTCTCCCCTACTACATTTTTATTTTCCTTTTTTTTCTTTTTCATTTTTAAATACGACACGTCAATTTGACTTTACCTCACCTGATGGTAAGCTGAAAGCATTCCAATACATTCCTTCAAGAACCAAGCGGTTTGGTGACTCTTTGAAAGAGGGCCATCATTATATACACGTGCCATGTTAACAATGGTGGCACTCAGCTTGACGGCCTCATCAGATGCTTTTTCACGCCTCGCTGAAAGGTACCGGGACTGTAGGAAGAGGAAAACACGTGAGCTGGCAAGGCATTCCAGGTCTTAATGGTGCGACAAAGGAAAGAGTCACCGAACCGCTTGGTTCTTGAAGGAATGTTCTGCACTGTATGCGGGTGACATCTAAGTCCTGTACGTGTTGTCCTGTATAGGAAAGGAGAGGGTGGAAATAATTGGAATAGCTCATCAGAACATTCACCATGGTAGAGACAGTAAAATACTACCAAGGAAGCAACATCTCTACGCATCTGCAGAGGCTCGAGGGTACTCGTGACCTCAGGATTTCCGATAATGCGGACCGCACGTCGCTGCAACCTGTTAAGAGCATCTAATAAGTACTTTACGGATCCATCCCAGTGATTTGAGTAGTATTCCACGCAGTAACGAATTTGTGTCTTGTATAGAAGACACCGTTGCTTCGGCGTGAAAAACCGTCTCACTCTGTTCAGGACTCCAAGCTTACGCGAGGCTGTTTTGATGATACTCTCGATGTAGTGTTTGCAGCAAACATCCATACCGAGGATATTGAGGTTGTCCTGCAGTGGCAGAGGCGTGCTCTGAAGAGTGGAGAGAGGAAGGAAAGAAGATACCTTTGCTGTAAACGCACATGCCTGCGTCTTCTTGGCATTAAACTCGACCAAGTTCTCAGAGCCCCATTGGGAAATGTGGTTCAGGATCCGGTCACGATCAGTGACAAGAAGCTGCCTTTTTCTGCGATATGCGTCTACTTGTCCACAGGACGTCCATGAGAACTCCCGTGCAAGGTGCTATCATCCGCATAGCAATGAATGCTGCCGGTTGACAGCATGTCATTACTATGCAGAAGAAAGAGAGTTGGCGATAGGACGGACCCCTGCGGTACGCCGGATTTACCTGCGAGAACTCCGAGGCTCGTTCATCACAAAGGACGCGAATACGGCGCTCCTGCAAGAAGCCGACAATCAGAACTAGGTAAGTAATTAACATTTTCAATCAAATAGCACAAATTATTCATCAGAAACTTGCCATTACTCATGTCCAATAAACCTACGCCATACAATCCAAAACCTGTAAATTATACTTTGATAGAGCAAAATTAGCAGACAAAACCATAACAACAATAGACTCGACATCACTTTAATGGAAAAACAAATGAAAACAGTATTTCTCATTAACATTGCAGTCCCCAACACTTACAATCTCAATAAAACCATTACTGATAAAATAAACAAGTACACAGAACTGAAAGAAGAAATACTTAGAATTTGGAAAGTGAATGTAGACTCTACATTGTGCCTCTAATGCTATCCAGTGAGTGTTGCCTAAACATTTAAAACAAGCCCTCAAAACAGTAATGTGATACGACGATACAAAAGGCTGGCTTTTTAAATACGTGCCGCATAGTTCGCAAGTTTCTCCAAGAAGATTTTAAAAACCAACCCGTACTACCGGAACATAAAACTCACTTGAGTTAGACCAGTGATTTCATTAAATTAACTGATGGGTCTTAAACACATCGATGATAAAAACAGTACTAAATAATAAATAATCCATTATTGCTGTTCCCATATTCTTACCCATAGCATGTTTCTTATCATTTTGGCCCTAGCTAATTTTGAATCAATCCAGTAATACATAGTTGAGATATAGATGGTTCATCGGAATGGTTAATGATCCACATTGCATGTTTGAATACCCCTACAGACGAAGCACTATCCTTGCACTGCACTTTGACGATATTATTTAATGTTTCATCAACACTATTCGTCATAATGTCCAACTTCTTCTTAATTTTGTGTTCTGTAGTGGGTAGAGTAGCTCTACCCACTACAGCTCCACTATGACTTTAGACATGACACATGGCAACATTAAATTGCAGCGAAGCATTGCGAAATTTTGATAGTTTTGCCGCTGTTTTACCTTTATAGTATTTGAACATAACGTTATTGCATTTATTTTATCTTTTTTTTTTGGACATGAAAAGCACAAGGTCGTATTTAAACATCCAAAACTAAAAAACTTAATTTATTCTTTTTTTTTTTGTTCATTCGAAGTCGGCCTTAGGCTGCTTTTCCACCGGAGATGTGCAATGTAGCTATTCTACGAAGATGTAAAAGCTAAGCTTTGAACCTGTGTGACCGGTTGCACTATGCTGTGCTAAGCAAGTAAGGTGTGCTATGATGAATATGCGTAGCTCGAGCTATTTCTCTTACAAATATTCAAAATTCGAATCTATTCTCACAGGCAACCATAGCATACATCCATAGCAAAGATTCTTAGCACGCAATTTTTTATAAAAAAATAACAAAGCTTAGCTGAATCACAGCACTCTGTGCTACACACATAGGCAGAATTAGCGGAACACAAAATTATGGTCTGGGGGGGGATATGTTTAGGAGCTCGCACGGAGTTAGTAGTAGTCGACGGCGGAAATCTGACTGCTGATCGGTATATCAGGGAGATTTGAAAGGAACATGTTGTGCCATTTGCCCCATTTATTGGTAACGACTTCATTTGAATGCAGGACAATGCTCGGGCTCACAGTGCTCGCTTAGTACAGGCATACCTAAACCATGTTGGTGTTATGGTGATGGAGTGGCCAGTAGGGTTCCCGGATATGAATCCAATTGAACACGTTTGGGACTTGCTTAAGAGGAGTGTCAAATCAAGAATGCCACCTCCTAGCAATCTGGGCTAGCTGCGAAACACATTATTTGAAGAATGGTAGAGGTTGCCCCAAGATATCATTGACAAAATCATTCTCAGCATGCCCAGACGGATGGAAACCTTAATCAGGGCACGAGGGGGAAACACTCGTTATTAAACATATTGTTGTTGTTGTTTTATGTTTAATTATTATTTGTTTAAAAATAACTATTTTATACTCTCCTTTTTTGTGTTCCGCTAATTCTGCCGGTGTGTGTATATGGACCAATGAATTTGATTGGTGGATATCAAATGCATTCATAGCAACGTAGCATAGCACATCTCCTGTAGAAAGGCAACCTTACGAGCGAAAGGTCTCGGGTTCGAATCCTGGCCATACATAACACATAAGGGTGGGGTGGTTGGGTAGTAGACATGAACCCACTCCTAACACAAGTATTTAGCTTTAGCTCGAGGAGTTAGAGGGAATATTAGTAATTTCGGTTTTTAATTGAAGTAATTTGTCTGCCATCCAATGAGATGGTAAATTTTACTTCCGACTAAGCTACCGACGCATACAATGTGTGAGTGTAGAATGACGCTCAAATAAACATAAAACACTAATGCGCCTGTAGCAATGACGCACACCTATTTATCTTTTTATTAGTGTAGCCTGGTAGCCGAACTGTTTGGTTGAGTGTACTTACGTACAAAGAAGAATTATACTACTCAATTTTGTTCAGCAAGGAAAAAAGCAGACTAGCAATTTTCTTTCGGAATTCGTTGAGGGAGGTCACTAGCAATCTAAATTTAGTTTTGCGTGGTATTCAGTTCAGTTTCGTTTACCGCCATTTGAAATTTAAGGGCATTTTTAGGGTTCTGTAGCCAAATGGCAAAAACCGGAACCCTTACAGATTCGTCATATCTGTCTGTCTGTCCGTCCGTATGTCACATCCACTTTTTTCCGAAACTATAAGAACTATACTGTTGAAACTTGGTAAGTAGATGTATTCTGTGAATCGCATTAAGATTTTCACACAAAAATAGAAAAAAAACAATAAACTTTTTCATCAAACCCATCTATGGATTGGTCTCTAATATAATTTTTTTCTATACTGAATAGTTTGCGCGAGGGACACTTCCAAAGTGGTAAAATGAGTCCCCCCGCCCCCCTCGTAACTTCTAAAATAAGAGATATATATGATGTACATAACCATGCAAACTTCCACCGAGAATTGGTTTGAACGTGATCTAGTAGTTTTTTTTTAATACGTCATAAATCGTAAACCGCAATTTACCTACTTGCTGCTACGCGGAACCCTTCATGGGCTCTCGACTCGCACTTGTCCGCATTTTTTTACTGAATAAGTCATTTTTTTTATTTTCAATGAAATTTAGTAATTACAAAGTTGTTTCTAATTAAATTTACTATACAATTTCTTCATAATCATAATTTATTTATATATCATTTATTTATTTTATCATAATTTATTACATCAAGGTCTTCATATTTTTCCTAGGATCAATATTTTTCAATTTATACCCCAAAAGGTAGTGAAACTTTGTTTGATTTTTCTGTTTGTCCCTTAATTTATGCAAAATTTATTGTACTAAGAACAATTAAAAGTGTTCTATGGGTAACTGCTACTAATTATGTTCTACGTTTATTCATCATACTGCAAACGATCTACTGGATATCGACCTACATAAAATAAATTATGTAGTAAGCTTCAAGTAGTTGTAACACAATGATCTCATAGAGCGTAGCAAGGAACCGAAGATTGTGATTATAATATAAACATATTTTGTACTTCACTACATTACTCCTATTACAAACATGAACACTTAAGCATGACGAGTCATTATATAAGGATAGCAGCATAGATCTAGAAAGACAGTATTTGTCATAAATACCTATTTTCTTACTAGTCTTTCAGCTAACTTTTGCTCTTTGTGAACGACACCCTCTAAAGGAAGTTGTTTAATAAGAATAATTTTTATTTTGGTAGGTAAACGTGCATTGAGAGTTCTAGAGATTTATGTAGGTATATTGTTATCGCCATTCACATAATTAGGCATAACATGCAACTGGCAATCACAACTCTTCCAAAATAAAAGTACAAATATTGGTAAACGGGGCGCTACTTTTCTTTATTTAGTTTGACGCAGCCCGACCAGCAATCTCTGTAAATGCAAAAAAGCTAACATTTACTGCTTACTTTCAGTAGGTACGTCTGTTAATTACAGTTATAAAAAAGTTCTGCAAGTCTAGTATATAGTTAAAATGTGAAATAAATAGAACATTAATTAGTATCTAAATGTACTACTTAATAATGCGGTTCAATTCGTAACTCTGCCAGATAGTGGATTGCAACTGAAAATCTAATCAGTGAGGAAGAAATCGTATCTTTCAACAGAAATTTACCTCTCAAGGGTGACTACGCATTTGATCACTTAATCACTTAAGAGTTTATGGAAGAAATCTGCAGTAAATAAGGTCGAGGGAAGGCGAAACAGATACAATGGCGCACTCGTGTACCATAGAATGTGCAAACTGCCTCTACCACAATTAGTTTACATTTTGAAGCATCATCTGAATTTAATTAGAATGGAAAATAAAGGTTAGATCTATAATCCTTTATTTTTCACTTTATATGAGACAGACAGTGATAATGTCATATGTACGTATGAGATTGGTCACTGCCTTCTCATTATTGTGAATAATATCCCTATTGTCTATTTTTTCAATAAAACATGACCTTTTGTCTTATGTCATATGGAGTGGGTTTGGTTCTATTGGCCTATCCCCTGAATACCTAATTGTTATTAACATATTGCTATATACCAAAGGATCAATACCTACCATAATCTCTTTCATGGTAGCTATATTGAACACGTTGAACGTCACGTGTGTTGTTTTAAGGGATGGTTCTTTATGGAGTGAAGCCATTTTTCATAGGAAACTAAATCAGAATAGATAATACACATGCAACACAAAAAAAAATTATAGTGTCACTTTTAACAGTTATACTATTAATGTTTTTTATGTTATTCTATTAATGTGCTATGCTATGCCATGGGTCTAGATGGCGTTATATAAAATGTTATACAATATTTATTCATTCGTAGAATCTAAATATGACCATGTCAATCTCCTGTCAAATATAACATAAATTTTAAGCGTTCCATAGTCCTTTTACATGCGTATTATCAAATCCCAATGGGTTCATTCTGAGACCAACCTTTGTCGTTAATTTTGTTTTATATTTATTTTTATTTGAAAAACTCACATATAGATAATCAATTAAGAAAGATAAGGAAACACAGTATTAAGTTATATTCTGTGTTATCTTATTATACTAATATAGACACGATGGTATTTCCATCCAATTGAGCAGTCCGACTGGGGGAGTTCCGCCCTACAGAATACCGCGGTCACAATAACCTCGTGTTGTGTTCCCGGCGTTGAGTAGGGTAGTCAAAACTCACTGGAGAGTTTTAGTGCTGTCAGTAGGAAGACCTAAGGCTTGTCCTGCTTTATTTTCTACACTGACGGCACAGAAACTCGCATTTCTAACAGGGTCGGCAGCGCGAGTGTTGCGCCATACGTCCATAGGCCACGGTAATCACTTTCCATCAGGTGGGCTGTGTGCTTGTCTACCACCTAAGTGGTATAAATAACACAATAAAAGAACGGTACACAAGGAAAATCTATAATTGGTAGTAACCATCAGAGTTTCTCAAATCAACCGCTACCTAAACCCCAGCACATTAAATCGCAGCGAGACGGTGGTCAAGAGTTGCGGACAGTCACTCTAGCTGTTCACGATATTGGATGGAAAGCATATGTTGCCAATATCGCCCCTCTCTTCCAAAGGCAATATGTCTATTGCAGCGATGCCTATAGTCAACTGAACATTGATATACCCTGTAGTCCAAACTACGAAGAAATTTCTTTTGGACGCCGTCGATACGAGACTTATAAATCTCATATTGAGGGCTCCAGACCTGGATTTAGCATATTCTATATGCCAAACACGAAAGAACAGTACAATTTTATAGACTGAAAACAGGTCGTGTCTCGCAGTATAATTCCCAGAACCTTAGATGCTTTTTACACGATATTTCAAACGTGTTGACCGAAGAGAAGCCTACTGTCACTGTTCACTGTGCTAATCAATTTATTCATTATCATTCTCCTGCCTTTATCCCAAGTTTAATTGGGGTCGGCGCAACATGTAAGTTCCTTCATTTCTCTTTGGTTGCAGTCATTTCAACATTCACTTCCTTTTAAATCCTATGGCTAAAAAGGGAGTGAATCTTTCACACAGTCCATCCACCTCCTTTTAGATCTGCCTCTCCCCTTATAGTCATCCACTTCCATAGATAATACCTTCCTTACAACATAAGTAATGTCGTCATCCCTACGCGTTACCTGTCTAAATTAGGACAATCGATTTCCTCGTAGCTTTTGCGTGATTTGTGCTGCTTTCCAACTTCCTCTAATATTTTATTCCTAATCATATCCATTCTTGTCATAATATACATCCATCTTAAGATTCGTATCTCGGCCTTAACGGGCCAGCTCTCCGATCCATACAGGACGACAGGTTGGATCATGCTCTTATAGATTTTTCAATTGAGTCGAAGGGGCATTCGCGGGTCAAACGTAGTTGCCGTAACCTGCCGCCATTTTATCCATTCAACATTAATCCGGTGCATTACGGCTCCACTAATCACTTTATTATTCAGAGTGTATTAAGGATGTACGACGTGAATATGTTACTTAAAAGCATTCAGACACATTAAATAGCACTGTTTGACATCTGCAATGAAAAGAGTAAACAATAAAGTTTCCAGTATAGAGCCTTGGGGGACACCTGATAGAACAGACCTCCAACCGGAAGCATAACCCAGAAGAACCGCAGTCGGTGTGCTATTCTCTATGCTACGGGAAAACCACATACCGGCAAAGCATTAGCTTGTCCAGAAGCACTCGTTGGTCAATACGGTTGAAGTACATACTTGTGTGCAATTCGTATAAACTACGTCAGTCTGCCCTTGTATCATCTCCTACCGTTTGTGATGAATTCATGTGTCAAAAAAATAAAAAGGAAAGAAACAGAAGGTTTGACGTATTAGAGCGGCAACTAACAACACCATGTTTTCATCTCCTATGGTGGACTAGAGAGCCGTGTACACATCAGTACACACACATTTGGGCCACCCTTTCTCTTCCCATGTGGTGTCTAAGCTAAGACTTTTGATAGTAAATTATGATTATGCAACATAGGCAAGCAATAAACAATAAAGTCAATTGTTTTTCTAGACAAATTCAAAAAATTCAAATTGAATGGACTTTTGTTTTTCTCATATAAGCATTATAACCTCGATGCTGATTTTTAAATATGTGCTATATACGCAACTGCAAGCTACTTGCATCAGTTAGTTTTTGTGTTTGCTAGCTTTCTTTAAAAACATTGATACTTACCAGAAAAGTTACATATTAAATGGTAAAATAGCCGAACTTGAAGTTGTTTCCATTGCATAAAACGGTTATAAGGTTGAAACTAATTGGTGTAAAGTAAAAAATATTGAGTTTTCGCATTACGGAATTATTAAAATGAACTAACCTACAATGCACCTTGAAAATGTTGTAGATACTCTGTTTGGTTAGGTACTTAAGTAACTGAACAATAATTCCTTTTATTATTTGTTGTTTAAAAACCGAGTGTCTTAAAAATATAACCCGATAACTGAAATTGGACCGCTAGTTTAAGCAGTAGTTTATTTGTTCAATTACATCAAGTTTGTTTACCTTTAGTTAAGTACCTAACCAAACGGAGTATAGGTAACATAATAATTAATACTATTAAATGCAGAGGTATCTTACGCAACGCTTGATAAAGTAAATTATCGCCTTGCTTGCTATTTATTGGTGTTTTGTTAGTAGGTACAGAATTGACATGTTATCGTTAGTGCTGCATTTTGCAATTGTAGCAGATCTGAGGTTACACCAAGGTTAAGCCATCTATATTTTAGTAAACGGATAATATGCAAATTAAGTAGGTAGATAAGAAGCATTTTAATATCAGTTAAACTACATTTAGGGCGTAGGTACGAGTATATAAATTAAGAAATTATTGTTAAAATTATTGAGGTACGCATAGGAATTCGGCTAACTTTGTTATTTGCAAGTTGCAACTATGTAAACTGCATTATTCAGTAAATTGTAAGAAAGTTTTACTGTTATTAAGTAAAAACTTCCAAACATTTTCATTGGTCAGAGGCCATTGCCGAACAAATAGCAGCAGTAACAAACGAGCGCACATTGACGTAAGTCGATTTTAATTGCAAATTTTCAAGGATCCCTCTTAGTTCCCTGAAAATAGCACCAGTTTTTAGTGCGGAGAACCGCAGTGGCAGACCGGACGGCATTAATGACTTAGCGATTTACTCCTCAAATCAAATCCTACTGCGTCGTACGTTATTTCAGTGCAGGGCGATTAAATCTATCAATGAATTTCCGGCACCGGCCGCTTGACACTTTTAATATCGCCAATCAACCCGAGACCGTTCTGAATGAACAATACTGGTTAGGTCGTAAATTAAATATTCCTTAGTTCGTGCCAACACAGCAAGCATTTGAAGTGGTGTGACGTTAAGTCGCAGTCGATAAGTTGAATCACAAAAAGGTACCTACAAGAAAAGTATTGTGTATAAAAATGAACTAAGTTAAAAGTTACTATTTTATTTCAGTTAAATGGGAAGTACTTGGTAGGGATAAAGAGGCATGGGATCACAAACTGCCAAATAAAAACCCAAAAATTATGAAGGTAATTTGGTCAACCGAGTCAGTTTTGTTAAAAATATTAAAACCGACTGATTCTGAAAAGATCGAAACAAGCTTATATCAGACGGTACTCATTAATTTTCATCTGGTTTTTTATTTTTAATAATTTATTTTATTTTATTCTTTTTAGTTATGACTAAAAAGCATAAAAAAAAATTTTGACCTCATACATTTTGGTGCCTAAAAACCGACATATATCATCATATTTTATGTACCTAAGAACACTTGGGCAATAAATACCTTCTATTTGAGATATGAATCATTGAAATCCGTACCGTGGTTCACAAAATATGAAGTAATAAAGGATCTTACAAACATACATACAAGATACGCGCGAAAAACATAACCCTTCTTGACAGTCGGGTAAAAATGAATCCCTATTTCCCTTGGTCACGCCGCCACGCGTGAGTGGCTGAACCGATTTCGCTCATTCTTTTTTTAGAATATTCCTTACAGTACGGGGATGGTTCTTAGGTAGGGAAAAAATTAAAAAATGGTTAAGCCGTCACGCGTAACGGCTTAACCGGCAACAGAAATATCACGCGGGCGAAGCCGCGGGCATCAGCTAGTATTTTAAATAGCTAGCTAGTAGTATAATTTGGGTTTGATAGAAAAATCTCAAACATACGCATGACGCAGTTAAAATGAGATGATTCCATGATGTTTGAAGTATAGTTGATTGATGAAATAACTAAAGACACGAGAGCAGATAGAAATGGCCTGATAGAGTATATAGGGACACGAATTAAGATTGAATAGATTTGATTGAATTGATGATAACCTGAAAGAATATAATGGAAAAAACGAGCAAGTAAAATAACAGAAGTACCTACTCGAAACTGATGAGTCAATGTCAGTATAGGAAGTTTTTGAAGACAGGACTTAAGGACAGAGGCAAATAGCGGACTTTCATCTCTGTCTGCCATGGCGGAAAATCGTGTGAATCGATCTCGAGTATGTTTTTAAAAGCGAAAGTCAAATGTGCTTGCTCGCCGATAATGTAATAGTCGATCACTATCAAGTCAAATTGTTGACTTAAAGTATTTGGCGCCCTTTGGTGTCGTGTGTGTGATTTTTGAAGTGAATACTTCTTTAGCGGCGTTGGATGAGTAAAAAGTATTAAACTCGCGTCAGGATTACTTGACCTTTGAACCGTAACTGATGACTGACGTCATAAAACTTTACAACAGCTACAGATTGTTTATTTTGTGAGGTGTGTTAAGAAGCTTCGTGGTTTAGCGGTAAACGCTTCGACTGTAAGTCCTTATGGTTTCAGATAGTACTGGGTTCGAACCTGGGCTTCTGACACTTTTTGTGATAATTTTTTCTTTTTGTAATTTATTACTTTTTGTGATTATTTTTTCTTTTTGTAATTTATTACTTTTGTGATTATTTTTCTTTTTGTAATTTATTACTTTTTGTGATTATTTTTTCTTTTTGCACTTCATTACTTTTTGTTATTATTTTTTCTTTTTGTAATTCGTTAATTTCTTCTGACAGAAAATTAGTGAAAGGTTCTATGATTGGTGCTACATTATAGGTATGGTATGGTATGGTGTGTTCTTTTTATCTTTTTATCTGTATATAAAGAAGAAAGAAAGAAAGAAAACGTTTTCACTTCTGTCGGCACTCCCGGAGACAACAACAACCGTCTTTTGCAACCTGTCTTTTTTTTGTATTCTTTCGTTGAATTATAACTGTTTTTTTTTCTTTGGTTTTTATGCCACAAATTACTTCATTATAGTTAACACCCCGACTCTAGGTTAGAAGGCTAAGGCGGGAGCGAAGCGGAGCGTAGTGGTAATCCAAAGGTGTGTGTTGTCTAATAATTGTCTGTCGAAGCAATGACTTGTCGATCTATGTGTTTTCGAAGTTCGCTACATGTCGAAGTATTGTACTGTCGAAATTCAGTCTGTAACTCGAATTGAATTAGGCCAAGGGGGTAACTAGCCCCAAAACCATAGTTTAGATTAATCTTAACAATCAAGATACAACAATTAAAGATATCCAATGGAGGATCCTTGGCTCCAAGCTTTGGATGCAACCGGTATTGTCGCTTGGATAAAGTTGGTGCCTCATTTATTTATTCCTCTTAAATGTCTTATTTCCAACTCAAAACACTGTACAACAAGGATTATGCTCATTTCCATCAATACATATTCGAGTAAGTACCTACATTGTTACAATGAAAAATTCATCGAAGATCGCCAGCTTCGCCAGATCGCTTCGTACAAAAATTAAAAAAAAACATAGCCTTGATCTGGTCGGTGAACTTGACGAGTACGATACCGAATGACTTCTTGAATGTCTGCTACTAGAATGGCTGTTCAGAAGAAAAAAAGACGTGTGGCACTCGGGGACTGCCGCGGTAAAACTATTGCATAGCATTTTGTATCAACTTATGCAATTATAATTATTTATTTATTTTATAATTCAAAATTAATACTGCATTTGTGATAATAATAAAATGTATGTATATAGAGTACTCACTCAGTTTCTTTCGCTATTTTTCTGTGAATTTCTTCATTAATAATAAATGCACTTTGTTCATTCATATTCAAAACACTTTATACACAAATTTTACAAGTACAGCTATTCACTGTTGTACATAAATACCTATACACCTATATACTTTCTCATAAATAGCTTCTTATGTATTCGTCCGATTTCGGAGCAGCTCGTCTCGATTCGTGCGAGCTTCGTAGAGTCGTACAATACGGCTAGTTGCACGCACACAAACACCGTGTCGAAGATTGCCGAAAAGAAACGAGCGTGAGGTTTTTTCGTTACGGAATTTCTGGATTCGGTCCCTGCGCTCAAGACCCTCGATAGAAGCTATGCAATAGCTTAATAATTGATATCAAGTTAAGAGCATAAGCTAAACTTTATATATTTTTTATCTTTGTACGCGCATAGCTCCGTCGTCTGTAGACGAATTTGCACAATTATTTGTTTTTTGTAAGAGGTTTATTCCGAAATGTTCCCATTTAAATTTTGTAAAGATCTGATGATAGGTTTCAGAGACAGATCACGGAACTCTTCAATAAATACCAGAATCAGCTGTAATCGCTGCAATCGCATATAATTGCAATTTCTATGCCATTAAACATCGTAACATTATTAGGGGTATATTATTAGGGGTATTCAGAAAAATCAGCGACATTTTGATTGTGGTGACTATGCATCGATTTTTAAAATTCTTTTTGTATTCCTTTTGGGACTGTTTGGATGGTGGTTGGGATAAACTGGATGCGGAAGGTGGAGGATCGGAAGAAATGGCGAACATTGGGAGATAATTGATTGATTGATTGAATTTCAAAAAATCATAGCAGCTGTATGTGTGTGCAGGTGTGCGAAGCTGAATAGAGGAAGAAAAACGACAGGATTTTGAATTACATTGATAAGTAGTGAACCTCCTTAACGACACATACTATGCTTCGCTTTGCCTTCGATAAATTAGTGTTACGTTCACCAAAAAGGGAAAAATATTTTTATATTTAACAAAAAAAAAATTATATTAGTTTCCAGTGCACTTTTAGTTCTACATGTCGGTTTAATATTTTTGGTTAAAAAAATTCGTGCTTATGTAGTTGTCGTACAAGTGACTGACAGCTTCTGTGTCGTGGCAGTGCTTCGACTGCTACGCAGGGGATGCGGATTCAATTCTCGCTTAGTGAAAATATTTTTGTGCGAAAATCTCTATTTGCATTGGTCTGGTTAATTCCGCGCCTAAGCACGTTAAACCGTTGCGTGGGTCCCGTATGTCATACGAACATCTAAGGCAGTAGTAGCTATGCTGGAAAAGCGGATCCTGGGTTTCGAGTTGAAGGCCTCGAATGCGACCAGAATTAATGCTAGGACACAGATGACTTACAAAAGAGGTGCGCTATGCCTAAACAGACAAGTTTATCATTTATTTTCTTATTGCGTCCGTTCCAACTTCAAAATTTATAACCATGGATACACAATTTTTCTTCTAAACAGCTTTTCATATAGGCATGCAGGGATCTATTAACTTGCACTTACCCTCGTAACCCCACTGTTAGTAATAAGATCCTCATTTCTCTTAATAGGTATATCAGAAGTGTAGCCTAAAGGCAAGTTGTCTCCTGTTACTGCTCTCCGTTAATTAAAATACTAAGAATCGTCGTAAAAAGACTGTATAAGTTTTTAATCCACTGTTGAAATAATGATTTTCTTAGTCCCGTTTGACTAAATAGCCAACCTTAATTAAAGATTGAAAAACAGAGGCACAAAACATCTGAAAAAATGTGCTTCGGTTACACCCTATTAAGATTAACCATTAGAAAAACATAGCTGGCAAAATGTGGACATGTAATACTATCTACTTCCTCCGGTTTCGGGGAAATAACTTATTAATGAAACGCCGAATCTTTGATAGATACAATTCTAAGAAAGTAAACGTACTTCACATCATCTCAGTATAAAAAATATGTTACCAGTAGGTACCTTGAAATGCAAGAATGTAAACAGAAAAATAATACTTACTTTTTATAATGATATAGGTACGAAGATAAAAAGATTTGATCTGAAAAAGTTGTTGAATATGAAAAGATGTCTTGATTTGATTAGCTGCTTAATACAATTTTCAAGAGAGAACATTATCATCGTAATCGTGTTTAACATTAGTTTTATTAAGAGAATTGACCCTCGTTTATGACAATTAAATTGATTTCGATAACGAATCGAATCGAATCAACTTCTTTTTTGTTAAGGGTTTTTGTTCTTTAATAACCAGTCTTGTTTTAAGTAAAACTGCAAAACGCGTGGTATAAATATTAAACTATACTTTTATCTCAAGATTAGGTTCATCCAGCTAACGGCAATCGGATCAGTTTTCCAAGCGGGCGTAGCTGCAGGCAACAGACAGTTGAAAATAAAATACGAAGGATGCGAAGGAAGTCTTTTTATTTGGTAAATGTTCACCCTTCGCCATTGCAACAAATTAAGTAAGTAGAGCATGAAGTGAAAACTAATTTATTTACTTGGTAAATTTACAATTCAGCGGTTGTCAATACATAGTCGGTCAAGGTTCCATCAACACAAAATCGTAGTTGTAGTACTAAGTAGTTGACTTGCTTTTTAAATAAACTAATCAATGCTGACTTTAGTCGGTAAATAACCCTCCTGATCATGAATTTCTAGCTCTATGAAATTAATCCTAATGAACAATTATTCTATATTTTTAATGAGACATTCCGTTAAGTAAGTTAGGTACCTACTATCAACTAGCTAGCTAAATTTTCTTCTTTCGAGCGAGTGCCAATATCATTTCCTACCTCTCGGCGCAGCACACACTTTAGTCTTGTCCGGCTTGGGAAGTGCAGCGATGAGACCCCGGGGCAATAGTGGGAATCGATATCTCGCTGCCGGCCGTCCTGCGATCTATAGCCCGCAGCGAGAGAAGTTTTACCGCGATCGTATTCTACTGCGAGGTAGTAACCTCGCGAAAGGCGGCGGGGGAGCGGGTCAGAAAGCAGACAACCTCGCTGACCTGATTTGTCACCGACGAACCGGGCGGCATGCACGCGCATGCTTGTGCCACATGGCACCCTTGACCGCGGTTGGATGGGTCGGGGCTAGCCCTCCATCCGCTGTAGGGGTGATGCCTTGGTTTCTGGACATCGGCCAACCAGAAGACGGGCTCGTACAGCACCTTTGCAAGCCAGCGCTTGGGTGATTCGTCGATGAGGACGCAGTGGTTCCAACGGTTCACTCACTAAATCGCGGCATATGGCACACGAAACTTCTGAGTTTGACCTCGATACAATTGGTTTACTGCGTTACCTACTTAATTAGTTTGATGTGCTGATGATCATAGGAGTTGAGAGGAGAAAGGAAGGAGGATGATCTTTCATGCACTTTAGTGAGAGTCACTACGAGGTACTTACCGATTATAGTATTTAAGCGGGTGGACAGGCGGCTGGTACAGTTACTTCTTTGTTGACATAATATTATAAGAAAGTCAACAATAATATATTTTTCTCTAACATGCAATGAAATATTGACATTAAGTTCCTCATAATAGGCTGCGAAGTATGACGTTTCAGGCGCAGCTAGGACCAAAGGTCGTTAATGGAATTTCATACAAACCTTGCAGGCCTAGGCCGGTAAAGTCCTCTTTTTAATTTCGATTCATTCGAAGGCATCGACACTCTGCCACTATGCGTATTAAAAAAAACAATAAACGACTTGGTATGTAATTAGAGCAGTTTTATTTACATAAAACTTCCACATTAACATAACGAAGAACACTTTATTATAATTTTTTTTCTTAAATATACATATAAAAATTGAAATAATAGGGGTTAAAGTATGTAATTGCCGTTTCATTGTAATAGGTACTTCGAATTGACATAGAACCTTCATGGTTTGAGATTTTTGAGTGAAACTTTTTCCACATGGTACCTATGTAGTTCTTCATTTAAAAATGTGCAACATTCGATTATCGACTTTCAGTTGTTTTTTTTATTCAGCTTAGACAAGAAAGATGGATACTTCGAAAATTCGAGTGATTTTTGAATGCGAGTTCCGACGCGGAACTAACGCGGCAGAAACAGCTCGCAATATCAATGTTGCGTTTGGAGAGGGGACTGCTAATGAACGCACCGTGCGATTTTGGTTTAAACGCTTTCGTGATGGAAACTTTGATTTGAAGAACGAACCACGAGAAAGGCGTCCACACAGGTGAATAACAATGAATTGAAAGACATGGTGGAAGCCGATCCGAGCCAAACTACCCAGGAATTAGCTGCATGGTTTAACGTTACCTTACCAACAATATTGACTCATTTGCGTCAAATCAATAAAATAAAAAAATGTGAAAAATGGGTACCTCATGATTTGACTGATCTGCAGAAAGAAATGCGTGTTGAAACTTGTGTTGCCTTGTTGAATCGATACAGAAATGAAGGAATATTGGATCGAATTGTGACATGTGATGAAAAGTGGATTCTTTACGATAACCGTAAGCGAAAAATGCAATGGCTGACCCCAGGTGAAACGCCACAACAGTGTCCTAAAGCAAAGCTTACCAATAAAAAGGTAATGGTAACTGTTTGGTGGTCTCAGCATGGTGTTATTCACTATAGCTTTCTACGATCTGGTCAAGCAATAACGGCAGATGTCTACTGTGCCGAACTCCGAACAATGATAGCAAAACTAGCAGTGAAACAGCCCCGACTCATGAATCGATCTTCACCATTATTGCTCCATGATAACGCGAGACCTCATACAGCACGAGAAACCGTTTTAACTCTACAGGAACTGCAATTAGAAACTATCCATCACCCTCCGTATTCGCCAGACCTTGCTCCAACAGACTACCATTTTTTTCGTGATTTGGACAATTTTCTATGTGATAAAAAGTTTTCTTCTCAGGAGGCAGTACAAAATGCTTTCACACAGTTTGTCGAATCTAGATCACCAGAGTTCTATCGCAAAGGCATAAATGACCTTCCTACTAGATGGCAGCAATGTATAGATAATAATGGTAATTATTTTGATTAAATAAATACGTTAAATTAAAAAAAAACGAATTTCAATTTGTCAGTACAAATCGGCAATTTCATACTTTAACCCCTAATATTAATATTTAATTTAGTTGCAACAAATTGAAATTTAATTTATAACCATGACAAGTATCACTGTCAATTCTAAAGGTTCGTTCAGAAACACGCCTTTATACTTTTTTGAAGTAACATGAAAATAAACATACATAAATGTGATTTTTTTCTGTTAAAATCAAGCTAAAATAGACGAAATAGTAATACACGTGAGTTTTAGTTTTTATCTTGTTTACTTTTAATTTCTTAAAAAATAAATCTTTAATTTTTTTGTTGTTTATTTCATTGCCTGTTTGAGAAAAGCGCTATACATACCTCGGCGGGAAATATGGGGTTGCCTGCCTCAGACCTATCCGTCTATATGTCTTCGGCCGGCAACCCCTTTAGTAATGTACTATTAATCATAACTTAGAGAATCGACGGAAGTAAAATTTAAATTAAGATGGAATAGCGGATCTGTCATTCTTATATGTCAGCAACAACTGAAATAGGTAAAAATGACTTTTCCTAATTGCTCATGTTTGAAAATGGTATGACTCAACTTACAATAAACTTTACAGCAACAGCGAACAATATACAATGCGACATCTATAATTAATATAATATAATAATATAATCAATATATAAAAACAATATCGAGACTAACCTGCATGGTGTAAGCTGACTGTACATAGGTTCGCAGATGGTGCCAATGAATACGAAGGTTCGTCCTTTGGCTTCAGAAGCTCGTGTGTGGACACTGCATGTATTGACAGCTCCTACATAACAAATTGATAATATTAAACTTTAAAAGGTCTTTTTTTCATTAAATCTATAAATACTGTTTTGATTGTCAAATCACAAATTGAATGAGATATATTAAAGTACGATACGTTTAACTTTTGAGTATAATTTACGATTTGTTTAGTCAACCAGTGGCGAGGGGTCTCTATAACCCAATTCCTGCCGGCTTGCTTCAATGCTGTGGTAGAATTTCATACAAAATTACTATGGTCGTTCTATAAGAGGGATGAATTTTGCCACCGGCTTCCCTTTTTAAAATTTTCATTCTTCATCACTGCTCAATACCCCTGTCAACATATTATATGTAATAAAATATGTTCGTTACACTACTAGTACCTACTCTGTGCTAAGAATATTCAGATTATATAGGAATTGGATACAGTAGCCTAATAACACTAACAATATATTCCATATAAAATTTAAATTTTAACAATACCACAAACAATCTGGCTTGCACAAAATCACCATAAGACATCTTTACAAAATTCTTATGTCCATGAACAAATTAACGTCCATCGCATAAACACGTGCGTACTATATTTTTCTAATCTTAATATTAAATCGAATCCCGTAGAGATGGCCAATAAATATTCTACAATATCTATTTTTAAATACGTAGGATGCTTTCTCCGATCTTGAATGAACGTCGAGGCGACCCTCCTCGTGATGTCTTTGCTTGTTCTGTTTCGGCACAAGCCATAAGATTCTCGCTCAGTGGCTTATTTATTGTCCAGCTCTACAACAAAAGATTCAGAATATCTTTAAATAGAAAACTTATTTAGAAACTATATAAAAATTAAGCTGGCTAGGTTCCATACCTTACATTTTATTTTTGAACGACTTAGTGATGGAATGAGAAAATTATTCTTATTGATTATTCCTCCGAAAAGTTTACTCCATATAGCGAATTAATACCCTAAACCATTAATATAACCATCAATAAATAAGGAAAAAATATGGTACGAATCTATCACCGCCGCTCGCTTACATCATGCGCCAAGGTGTTAGCTTTTTGACAGTGTCAGCTATATCCGAGCTGATTTGTTCGCAACAGCTGCGTGAGCGCACCTATTAACCGCTGATACATGTTTGTCAGCCGGCTATTAGGGTGAAAGAGATAAAATTTCGGAATCATCTATATAAGAGCGAGATCGATTCATTTCTCCAATTCACGACCAATATTTATTTGCTGCATCGTGACACTCGACAAAAATTCCTCTACCAAAAAATTTGAATTGGAATATAAATGCGTGATCTTCGGTGGCAGGCCATTTTTCTTGTTACTATATAAAGAAATATTGGTCAAGGAATAAAAGTTTTTTTGCCAATGCTACAATAATAAGAGCAAAATTTAATATTTCGTGTAATTGGCATACTCATTATTACTTAATTTTTGCAAATATAAATAAACATAACAACTCAAACTGAGAAATGTGTTACAAGCAGAAAATTTCAGTACCCATATAAGAAAATTTATGAGCCCAGCTCTAACATCTTGTTTAGTAAAATATAATGGAAATGGTCAAAAATATCGATTCGAATTTATTTTGATCTAACAATGCTACTGTATCAAGATCATTGGAAATTAATTAAAAGTTTGATAGCATTGTTTTATATTTTTACTTCGTCTCAATAATTCAATCACTTATTAATTAGAAATGATCGAGGTAGTTGCATTGAGCGTTCTCAATACACTTATAGGATCATAGTCCACCTCGGTGGCCTAATCAGTATTAGTGGTCATCTCAAACCAGTGTACATATTGTAAACTGCCGGTTTCATAAATTTGTACCTTTTTGAAATATAACCACTTTTTTAACGGATTCTATCGTGATGTATTTGTTATTATTTACTTTTAGTCCGACGTTTCGGCTACCAATATGCCTGCTGTACGAAGGGTCACTGACAAGATTGGCTATAAATTGAAGCGAGCTTCAATCAACACATACTACAAGCCGCCAATGGTTGGAGCTTACCAGCGGCCTGGGATCCACTTAATATAACCTAGTAAACAGTAAAATACAGCAGGACTCGACACCGTGAGCTCATTCTGCGTGAATAGTAACACCGATAATTCTTCATGATTCGGGTACTTTGAGATAACGTATAGTTCAAACTTTGTGACAACTATCATCATTAGTCACCCCCCGAACATAGCTACGGAAAAGTAGAAGTAAATAATAATAAATAAATCGCGATAGAACCCATATTATTTCAAAAGTATCATAATTTGTACCTACTTAGTACATAAGAATTATTTAGTGATACTTTCGAAAGTTTACGCTAACACTACTCATTGAAATAAAACCACTTTACAACTACCATCTAGAGCCACTCCGCAACCAAGAGTGCTGAAAATTTACCGAAACGTCGCGTCAGTTTAAATGTAAATAATACCACAAGGAGAAAGACCATGACAGTCATCGCAGTGTACAAATACCTCTGACCAAGGAAGAATTATTATACTTATGCTATAATCATATGGACATGCCATACCTACGAAAAAATGTGCATACCTAAACAGTATTGCTTGCTTAGCAATGGCTGTTATAGTAGAGAAGTCAAGTTAACTATCGATAACTACATTTCGATATAAAAGAAGCACAGACAAAAAAAATGGATATGATATGCGTGCGGGTTTTCTATCAGAAATACGTAGTTATAGTCCCAATTTCTGATAATTGATAAATATATAACTGAAAATGTTGTAGGTAAAACCTACTTGTAATCATCGAAAATTTAAAAGGTAATGATTTGAGTAAGATTTGGTTGATTCCATGTCTAATCTGTCACTCTTATAAAAATATATTTTTGTGAAGACGTAAAACATATAATTTTATTTTATTCTACCAGAGTATCATTTAAATAGTTAAAATAGAGTGATATTCTACTATAGATTATGTGCAATCACGAAGAAACTGTTTAACTCTGATATTTTAGACGAAAATAGTTCTCAGTATTTTCTTGGTGAATATATCGATTTTTGGATTTGACATGTCTCATGGAGATAAGGCCATGAACACACCTGCTGGAGGTATGACTATTGGTAGTATTCGTCCACTTAATAATAGAAGTAACTATCCACAATGGAAGTTCAAAACCAAAATATTTCTCATGCACGAGGAACTATGGTACTCCATCGTCGGTTACCCGTCTACCGATACCACTTCAGAGGAATTACGAAAATTTAAAGATATGAAAGCCATGACTAAGATATGTCTCACTCTTGATGGCGGAGCTATTACTCATGTTCGTAGCTGCACTACAGCGCGAGAGGCATGGGAATCGTTATCCCGAGTTTACGATGACAAAGGTATTGGCAGAAAACTAAGCCTAGAGCGTAAGTTATATAGATACCACCTATCGGATTTCCCGTCTATCGAGGAATATATAAATGCTGTGCTCAGTACTGCTCAAGATCTTGCTGACATCGGTAAACAAATCGATGATACGTCTGTTGCTGCTATTTTACTAGGTGGATTAACACAGGATTTTGATCCTTTAGTAATGGCTCTAGAGAATTCGAATGTAGAAATTTCTACTGATCTCGTTAAGTCTAAGCTGTTGAATGAGAGTGAAAAACGTGTGTCTAAAGAGTCGGCGATGACGTCGACGGCTTCTACGAGCAAAAATAGTAGTATTGCTTCGGTGAAGAAGATCATTTGTTATAATTGTAACCAGCCCGGGCACAAGCGCCCTCATTGTCCTCTTAGGAAGAATAAAAAGTTCAAGACAGGGGAGTCTAAGCCAAAAGATGCTTCAACACTTCTGTCTGCTTTAGAAGCTGGCGTTTCTTTGAATAAACAGGGTTTTACATTGATTCTGGCGCTTCTACCCATCTTACTTGTCATAAAGACTGGTTAGCGAATTATCGTGATACAAATGATTACAAGGAGATTGTACTAGCTGACAACGATAGAAAATTATGCTCAGGTGTTGGTGATATTTAATTACAAGACAATAATAGGTCTACCATAAAATCTATTAAGGATGTACTGTATGTACCTAGCCTTAGCACCAATTTAATATCTGTCCAGAAAGTTGTTGATAAGGGAATTACTGTTGTTTTTAACGAAAAGGGTTGTTCTTTGTATAAGCACAATCAAGTCAAAATTTCAGGGCATGAGTTAGGCTACGCGACTTTTTGTAATGGCTTATATAGGTTAGATAACTGTGAGGTGAAACAGCAGAACGAGAATGTTCTAGTTTCATCCGCGCCTTCTTCGGACTTATGGCATCGCAGATTGGGACATCTGTGTCGAATTGGACTAGAAGAACTGCGTAAAGGTAAGGCCATTGGTGTTAATTATACTAGTATTGACAACAATCCCTGTGTACCATGTGTTGAAGGGAAACAGTTCCGGAAACCCTTCAAACCGGTTACATATAAGAAGAGTTTAATAAAATTAGAATTAATTCACTCTGATCTTTGTGGTCCTTTTAGTACTACTTCGTAAGAAGGTAACAAGTATTTACTTATTTTTGTGGATGATTTTATTAGAGCTGTATTTTGTTACTTCGTAAAATCTAAAATAGAAGTACGGTCTAAGTTTTTCAGACTGAATTAGAAAGACAAACTGGTCTGAAAATGAAACGTTTGAGAACAGATAATGGGACTGAGTATGTGAACTATGAGTTTACATCTTATCTGAAGAGTCAAGGTATAGTTCATGAGACTACGGTGCCTCACTGTCCTTCCCCAAATGGAGCTGCGGAAAGAACTCTTAGGTCCATAGTAGAGAAAGCTAGGTGTATGCTTCAAGAGTCTGGTCTTCCTAAGACATTTTGGAAAGAAGCCATCCGCACTGCCGTTTATCTTAAAAATAGATGTCGTCATAGGTTCTTACATAATTCTACAACGTATGAAAAATGGTTTAATAGTAAACCTGATTTAAAACATTTACGTGTTTTCGGTTGTCGTGCTTATGTTCATGTTCCGGATTGTGAACGTAGAAAGCTCGATCCAAAAGCTAAACCTTATATTTTTGTAGGCTATGGTCCTGACAATCATTCATATAGGTTTAGAGATCCTACTAATATTAGAAAAGGTTTTAAGGGTCGTGATGTAGTATTTTTAGAAGACGGTTTCTCTAATACTGCAGTTAATGATGAATTGAATGATCAAAACATCATTTTAACGTCTGATACTTTACAGGTGTCGGATCAGTCAGTTCCGTTCACGCAGGAGAGAATGGTTATTGATAGCCGTGATGACGTATCTGACTCCGACGAAGACTGTAGTGAGCATGAGTTTGAAGATGCAGTAGTAGGTAATGTGGAGCAACCGTCTGCTGTTCCCGATCCTATAGAGCCTTCTACTAGTGCTGAGTCTGAGAGGTATTCGTTGAGAAAACGGAAACAGGTAAATTATTGTAATTTTGTAGACGTTGAAAACGATCTCTCCGATGAACCTTTATCGTATTCAGATGTAGGTCATAGTAGATGTAGTAGTAGGCCAGATAAAAAGATGTGGATAGCTGCCATGAAGAATGAGTATAAATCTCTTATGAGTAATGGCACTTGGACTCTTGTAGATAATACCGGTCAAAAACTTATACCGTGTAAGTGGATATTTAAGATTAAACGAGATTCTGAAGGTATAAAGCTCGTTTAGTTGCGAAAGGTTTTCGTCAACGCTACGGTGTCGATTATGATGAAACTTTTTCCCCAGTGGTCCGTAATTCATCTTTGTATAATGACCAATCTTGATATAGATACTGCTTTTCTTCACGGGGAATTAGATGAAAGTGTCTTTATGACACAACCCGAAGGTTTCGCGGTCAAGGGGTCGGAATCTAAAATATGTAAGCTGAATAAGTCACTATATGGTTTAAAACAAGCTGCGAGAGCTTGGAATAAGAGACTTCATCGCGTACTTATTGATTTAGGTTATAAAAGATTAGAATCTGAATCTTGTGTTTATATTTTTCGAAATGATAACGTTTTAAGTATTATTGCAATATATGTCGACGATCTGATAATTTTTCATAATAATATTACGGAGCTACAACGCTTGCAAAATGGCTTAACTAAATAT
The DNA here is from genome assembly GCA_949126895.1 of Eilema caniola. Lineage (NCBI taxonomy): Eukaryota > Metazoa > Arthropoda > Insecta > Lepidoptera > Erebidae > Eilema > Eilema caniola. The sequence continues at coordinate 33,892,281 of OX421460.1, read as the reverse complement.
TTCGGAGTTAAGAACTTAGGCAATTTATGTTACTGTCTAGGTTTACATATTACTTCAGATGAAGAGAAAGGCGAAATTAGAGTCAATCAAAAGCGTTATATTTTGGAGACTCTTAGGCATTTTGATATGGAAGATTGCAAAAGTGTAGCAACACCCATTGAACCTGGTGTTAATTTACATACACTTGATGAGGAGCCTATTGATAATGTTCCTGATCAAAACTTAATAGGTTGCCTTATGTATTTATCAGTTAATACTAGATCTGATATTTCTTTTGCTGTGAACTATTTGGGTCAATTTAATAATTCGCACTCGTATACTCCTTGGAAGGCTGCTAAGCGTATTCTACAATATTTGAAAGGTACCATTGACTATGGACTTACGTTTAAAAAGGCTTCTGGTGATAGTCTTCTGGATTTGTCGATGCTGATTGGGCAAATGGCAAAGATAGAAAGTCGTATACGGGATACATGTTTAAGTTGTCGAATGGACCCATCTCATGGGAGAGCAGGAAACAATCAACTGTTGCGTTATCCACTACTGAGGCCGAGTATATGGCTCTATCTGCCGCCGCTAAGGAAGCTGTCTATTTGCAGCGTTTTGTGGGTAAAGTTTGTGGAAATTTGGGTTGTATTACTATATACAATGATAATCAAAGCACCCTTAAGTTGGCTAAAAATCCTGTATATCATAATAGGACTAAACATATTGATGTCCGTTATCATTTTATACGCGAGCTAATAGACAACAATACAATTAATGTTTCTTACTTGAGTTCGGAAAACATGTGTGCAGATGTTTTAACCAAGGGTTAATGTCGCATAAAACATTTGTGTTGTGTAAAAGGTTTAGGTCTTGCTTGAAGTTTAGGTATTAAGATTGTGCCTATTCATTATTGAGCATTTCTTTTGTTTATTTATACCATTTATATTTCTATGTTTTCTCAAATGTTATTTTTGATACTCAAGTGTAAATTATTTTTAACTAGGTTCTTAATTGTATCTTGTAGTCTTTAGTTTTTTTCTTAACTGTTCGTGATTAAGGGGCCGTGTTGTAGGTAAAACCTACTTGTAATCATCGAACATTTAAAAGGTAATGATTTGAATAACATTTGGTTGATACCATGTCTAATCTGTCACTCTTATAAAAATGTATTTATTTAAAAAATATAATTTTATTTAATTCTACCAGAGTATCATTTAAATAGTTAAAATAGAGTGATATTCTACTATAGAAAACCTCCAAACTTCGAGAGTAAGATGATTCGTCGCCGCTTTGTTGTCATGAAGATCTGAGCTAATTATATTTTAATTGAAACAAAATAACATTGCAATAGCGTATAACAATACCTATAGTATTACTGGTCGAACGACTTTTCGTTCGACCAGTAATACCTATACATTGCGATATCGCCGAGCTCGACGTGTGAAATTAGTTGATACATGTACAGAGTCGCGGTAGTCACACGACAGGATTTGAGTAGTATGGACGAAAGTCATTTTAAATTCCAAAATACCAACAGTACAATACCTCTTAAGGGAAGATATGTTGGATAGCGTTGATTAGCTTTGACGTATTATATACTTGCTCGAGCTTGCGATTTTTTTGTACGTATAAAGTAACAAACTGAATTTACATATGAAAATATTTCCTTGGTCAGAGACAAAATCTCAGATTTTTACCCCATAATCGTCTAAATAAACACTCGATATGTAAATAATTCCATAATTATATATGTATTAGCAAGTTTTAGATCCTAAATAAACCGATGTAAAACGATATGTAAAGAAATCTTTGCAATCATTATTAAGTAGGTACCTTTAGGCAACAAAATCATATCGCTTTAAAAAGTATTGTGATTTTTTCATGAGATACGTTAATATGACATCACCTCAAGCTGAAGGTTGTCTCAGGAAAGAGGGTCACCATTATAGACATCAACAATGTTACAATGGTGGCCCTCAGTTCAACGACCTTTTCAGATGGTTTTTTACACCCTGCTTGATTCGCACTTTATCCGACCCTGCCTCATTTCTAAGACATGTACATAATTCTGGTGTTTTTTTTTTTTAATATTTATTATATTTCATTTATACACTGCATTTTAGTTTTTAATTTCACCCCTGTATATGTTTAAATGGATAATGTGGGAACTTTGGTTTTTAACTGCAGTACACACTGTAGGACTATGACAATATTTTAAAACGACATATCAAACGTTACCGTTACCTTCTGAAACTAGTTTAGTTCAACTGCCTATTTACCTATTTACTTTAGTCGAATAGAATGTGTCAGTTTTTGTCGGAAGACAGTACGAATTTTTCAAAAAGAGTTGGCAGTCCATATTGACCTTATATTTGTCCCGCTTACTCTTACCATCGATATAACTAGAGCGTTTCTCTCTCTTATTATATTTGTTATTTTATTGTAAGTCTCGAAGCCATAGTTAACTCTATGTATGATGACAACAAACTCATTTCATATCTTTTATGTATTAAAATAAAGCCCCGGTTTAAAACAAGCATTCTAAAATACGTTTTCTACATACTAAAATTTCTTGGAAAAGCAAAGACATAAGGATACAACTAGATAAGTAAAGGAAAACGGAAAATGGATTGAAATTATCATGCATAATTTAAATCCATTTTCCGTTTTCCTTATTACTAATATAATAATTCATGAATTTTTTCGTCATTCTTACCTGAACGAATTGACGTGTCATCCCTACAAACCGTTTTCCCTCACTAACATCTACGTGTCGGAGTGAGAATCTCAGCGACAGCACACAAGCGTCAACTTTTTTCTAATGATACACTATATTTTATAGAATACAAATATAACACAGATTTGACCTAAAGTACTCATATGACGAGTATAATGTAAGGAAAGAAATGTATTCAATACGATAAAAAATGTGCGTTAACTTCGAAGATAGTGACGAGCCGACACAGTGGCTCGCAGGGTGGGATTAAACGAAAATAGCGCGGTAATTAATGGGCGTTTCCAAGCCCACAATTTCAAAACGAGACGCATTACGAAAATTCCATCTTATCATAATATAATAAAATCATCGAATATAATATTATGATTTAAGATTAACCAATCTAACACGCGCATTATAAGTTCTCGTCGATTAACTCTGAATTTCTATTGATATCACGAACTGTCTGTAATGATACTATGCCAACGCAACGGTGACGTTTGTGTTCATCGATGTCATATGACACATTACTCACATTATTACTGCTAAAATGTGTTCTGAATTAGAGTTAGATTACTCAGCATATACCTAATTAACAAACATTACAAAAAAATTAAGGAGTTACATATTGTTAGATATATCTATGAACTGTCAAAATTGTGCTGAGACGCAAAGTTTGGGGTATTTTTTAATAGTAACCGCAATTATTTAGTAAAGTTCGGGTCATTGATATAACTTTACACCTAAGGACATAAACCGATCACCACTTTAGTCTCTAGATGACCATGGTATGAAAAGTAAATAGCATAAATAACCGCTATTACTAAACCAAAGTAGCATCTTCTATAATCTTGAAATTTTGGTAGTTGAGCAAAGATATTTCAAAATTTCAACCATAAAGAGGTAACAAAAGAATAGATAACCTTAATTTAAGGCACTGTTTGGCACGGTAAAATGACGGACTCAACGGCACTCATGTTTTGACATCTAAATATTAAAAGGATCCTAATCAACCCAAAATGACAAATATTTTACATGACAAGGACATTAGTTATAGATATATATGTCGCCGCCAACTAGCTTAATCAGCCGTTCAATTTACTGCCTAGGCAGTTAACTAAACACTGCCATTCAATTAACGGCCCTAATGATGTTTAATTAAACGGCTCTGCTCCGCTCCCGCATTAGCCTTCTAACCTAACTTAACCAAGTCGGATTGCGCGGCTATCACAATAAACCTATCACAAATTTTCTGTGAATACACCTCTTTCTACCCCCTTGGTAGTGCCCCATTTTACGATTGGCCTAAGCATTAGTCAGACAGGTTGTAAAATGATGTAATAAACGAGACGGCTCAATATCATTCATTCAGTTAGGTGAGGTCGCGCGCTACGTACGATCCCAACGTGGGCCACTTCAAGGCGGCGTGCAACAGCAATATATATCAGAGCGGGTGCCCAGCGCATAGCGCGGCTTGGTCAGGAACTAGTGGCGCATCCCACGGGCAGCCGTGGCTACTGGCGACTGGCCAAAGCCGTGCAAGCCAACTTCTGCCAGCCTTCGCTGCCCCCGCTACGCAACCCTGATGGATCCCCGGCCCATATGGTGAAGACAAATTGACGTGTCCTATATAAAAAAAAAATAGTTTATATTCCTTATTATTTATTATTTAATTATTATTTTTATATAAAATAACATGATTTATTTTAGTATGTTATTTTGAACATATTTTAAAGGAACGTGAGTACTGAATGAGGACCCAGTTCAGTTAAGTTAAAACACAATTATCACTGTAAATAGATTATCATTATAAATTATCAAAATTGAAGCACAAGTTAAACACCGCTTGGGATGATTTTCAATGTTCTTTTTATATTATATAGCAAATACTTATACACACTGGACGCCATCTATATTAAATAGAAGTTACTTCTGGACAGTATCGTTTCTAGTAGTCTAAATTTCCTCACTACTACGCCTCTATCTGCACATTGGCAGGACCTTATCATAAATAAAGACCAAAATCATACCTTGTATAAAACTACCGGAAACATAAATCACCAATTATGATAATATGATATATTTTTAGTAGTTTGCCAAAAAAGAGTTTTCCAAAGATAAAACAAGATAGTAGAAACAGAACCCGATAGCCTGTAGCATCGCTAGTAAGAAGTAGCTGAAACTGGAATGGTGTCACATTCACCATGCAATTCTGGAATAAGCTTCTGACAGTCAGCGAGAAGATTTATAAATCGTTGCTTATTCATCTGAATATCACACTCTGAGGTTAAACGCAGTTTTGCAAGTCACATTGAAGCTTCTCACAAAGACAACCAAGTTTAAGCATATGCAACATTTGCCGTCACCGGATGTGGAGGGAGGACAGGATAATATTTTGTAAATATAATTTGTATTCTCCCTCCCAATAACAACCCAGCCCGATTAACATATCAAAAAATCAAGTTACCATGAGCAAAAACAACTGGATTGTTCTGGAATGCTTACAATGTAAGTGGTAAATCAAAACTCATTAATAAATCAGTAGGTATATGGATATTTTTAACAGTATCAATCTTGTACAATACATCAAAAATTCAAATTTAAAAATTCATTAATGATGTACGCCCAGTCAAGAAGACAAGTACGCATACACCTTCACATGTAAATGTGTATACTCACTTCCTTGGTCATGTATTTATCTGATATAACTAACTTCAAGTAGTTTTCATATGCTCATGATTAACATAATTTAAAATTTATGACTGTTATTTTTAGATAGTTATGAAAGACTAAAATACTACAAATTACATGTTATTTTAGCTATATTCATATTTGTCGTATCCCATATTAATTTATGTAACCTCAGCTTACAGCAGCAACCTTCATAGTTATCCTATGCTGACGATACCAAGCTGGCGGACAGAGCTCTTAAAAACAGGTGGCATCGCAGTCCTAAAAAAGCTAGCACTGGGTATCACACCCAGGACATGAAGCAGGACACCGGTGGTACTGTTCTTCAAAAAAAGCTATTAGGCCTTGCTGAATAATTTTACACCCATCACTCCTGAGTAATGTATACAAGTTGTTCTTGAGCGTCGTCATGAATTGTATTGCGAGCAAGCTCGACGAGTTGTAGCCACCGGTATAAGCCGGGTTGTGAGAGAGTCACAGTATCGTAAACCACACCGATCAATGATAGTAAAAAAGACCTGAGAGTGCAATCGCAGATAAAATGCAAGAGAGCCGCCTTCGATGGTGCGGCCACGCCTTGCGGTATCAGCCAGGTTACGTGGGTAACAAGTAGCCGGTGATGGCGTCCTGGCGGGTCCAGGAAGAAAGGGTAGGTCCAAGAAGTTAAAGTCAAAATCATTTATGGTTTCACTACAATGGACGCCCAAGATTGTGTGAAGTGGAGAAGGAAGAGTGAATGCCATTTGTAGACTACGAGAAAGCCTTCGATTCCATCGAGACCGGGGCATTTTTGGATTGTCTATAGAGCGGTATCATGCTGATATATCGTAGTGCTAAGGTGCATATATCATATTACCACAATGTTCGTCCAGTTCCAATATCAGAAGGCGAAGCCCAAAGTCTACAGGGTGGAATAAGGGAAATAGCCATCGAAAGGTTCATATCCGGAGTTGTTTAAGAATAGTAGACCTTGGGTCACCAATGGGATCCTATTGGGATGGGCAACATTCAACACGATTTGCTTTGTCAAGTTGTTTCCTCCCCCCTACCGCAAAACTTGCAAACTCCTAGCTGTTATGAATCGGCGGGCCGAAACGTGAAAACTAACAGTGGAGACATTGGATCAGAAAAAAGAAGCTTGACTGCGCAAGGTGTGGAATTCTGATCCCGTTCTCGCAACCGCAACTCTTAATGGAAACTTACGCTAGAGAAAAAGCCAATGTGTTATTTCAGCCTAATTTCTTGCCAGATCTGTTCAGTCGTTTATCTTTATTGAGTAACAAATATTGAAACATCTTCACAAACTTTCACATTTGCAATATTAGTAGAGTTTTACACTAGTGCCAAAAAAATCACTAATAATGTAAAATTTTATGAAGGTGTTTAACTCCCAATAGTTTAAGCTGAGGGTAGGCAGCATTTTTCTATTGCATTCAAGTTTAACATAATTTTATATGTAAAGGACATTCGATACAAGAGTAATAAAAATAATAAAAATCCAACAAAGTTAATTGGCTCGTGAAATAGGCCCATTGTACGTTGTACACGACCGAATTAGCTGTGTGGCTTAGCAATAATTCTGATAAGCTACTCTCTTTAGCTATATCAGATTATTTAGTTCTTTACAACCCTCATTTAAGATCGAATCTTGGTTGAAGTTGTATTTCGAATGAAAGTTGACGCTCGAGTAAATTATACATAAGTAAAAAAGTAGTACAGGGCCACCCACGAGCTCTGAACAAATGCACAAACACTGAACATTCTGTTGCACGTGCAGATTACTTTGGCTAGCGCTGCGTTTTCTTAACATAATATATGACCTGCGCGCGCCATCTTTACATTATTGTACTTCGTAACTTCGGCAAAAATACTATAAATTAGGTACACAGACATACTGTATTCTATTAGATCGAATGAAAATTCTTCGTACGCGTGGACTTAATTTAACTTTAAAAAAAAATCCGCAGAGAACTTAATTTTTTCATAGTTAAAGTAAAGCCTTATATCTAATATGAGCTATTGGTAGCGAAATATTCGTTATCCCACGTGACACAGTCATTTCGTAGATTACTCGATACAAATATAATGATTACCGATAGAAATATGCCGGGAGTATTTTTGCATATTGTAGAACTTTATTGTTAGTTTTATTTGCCTGCTATTGATGAAAAAGATTATTTATTGAGGGATTTTCTAATTTCGCATCATAAAGTGATCATGCGTTTTATTAACATTACATTCCATTACATATACACATTATACGTATATAATGTGTGTATGTAAAGGAAGAGCTCTTCAAGATGTGAGATTGAATACCAATTTTGCTCACTTTTAAAGTTAGATGAGAGTTGGTATATTAATTCGTTTTTTTTTGCTTTTTGGTTACACTGTACTCATTCAAAATCGAAAATCAAGGAGCTATTATTTCGATACCTACTATAAGTTCACTATCGTTTCTAAGATGAGAAGAAATTAAGCTTCACTTATTTTCATCTGAAGGTAATGAAGTTATTTTTATCTGAAGGAAATGAAAATCTTGTGAAGTTTTACAATACGCTCGGATTATCCAATAAACCAATCTCAGCTTGAAGGCTGCGCACTTGCTCCACGTGCCGTTTTATCTTTATAAAGCACCGTTAGGATAATGCATGGCATAGGATAGTGAACCCTGAGTTCCAAAAAAACAGTTTGCAACCGGGTTTAACGCTAAGGTGATCATGGTTTGTTAAAAGCGACAAAGCAATAAATACAAACAAAAACAATTCTTAGCTCGTTCTTCTACACCTTGATAGAGCTTTCTTTAAATTTCGAATAATGATTATGGTTGCTTCTCAAGTAATTTACGAAAAATGTGCTATTTTGTTGATTTATAATGCATATATTCGCGTTTTATACTATAGGGCGGAAGGGATAAGCAGAAACGTATTTATACAGCTTCATTTCATTGACCATATTTTTAATTTAAAAGATAGATGTTGATAGGGAAAAGTGGTAGTATCAGGACTAAAACAACTGTTTACTTACGTACAAAATAATTTAAAACGTTATAATGTAATATTGTAATGCAACTGACCTCAATAAATAAAGCGGAATAGTAAATAAATGATGCCAATGTTACAATTTGCGACGAAACTGAAGATTGTTCGTTATACAGCTTAGCTGGCATTATTACGAATTGTGTCTACGCAACGGAAACTAAAGTTCCTTGTGAACATGTTTAATGCCCCACCAGCCATAATCTCTTGAAACGTAATAGTAGGTAGATAATACAGTGCACAGTAAGTAGTACTAGTCATTATATTTCGCTAGCTTGCGTCCACTATTAGTATCCGCGGATTTATTGCTCTAGATATAAAAACTAATTGAAACACTCATTGGATCCAAGTTATATACATAGGTATGTAACTTGGAGCCCGATCCGCACTCGCATCAATTTTCTGAATATCTATAATGAATACTGGTTAGTTGATATTTACAGTTGGACCAGTAGGTCCAACTGTAAATATCAAAAATCCAGTCACAATTACAAACAATCCGAAGTACCGTTCCCGTTTACAGTACCATCTACATGTATAGTCTAATGAATTGAAAAATCATCTACTTTTAAACGTTCATCTTGTACTGAATTTTCCAAATATCCTTCATTAAAATTTCATGTCTGTACGGCTTCGGTTGAGCAGTTAAATGAATTATAAGCGAAAAGTAGCTTCCCCCAAACAATGGAGAACAGTTGTTCCCGCTTCCATTGCCCAAGGTGCACCACAAGAAGGTTTTCTAGCACACACAGACTTATTGTATACTCTCATGATGATTGCGATGCTATGTCTCCTTTCTTCAATGACCCCTTTTTTGATCTGCGGATTTCGCAATACGATAGTCTCCTCCCTCCCGATCATCACGACAAGTCTTCAAAGGGTTGTCAACCCCTTTGGAAGTAACAACCATATTTTAGATGAAATATTATATTTTTTGTCTCATTCAAAATCTACTTGCAGGTTATTACTACTTAACCCAAGAATTTCACTTCATTTAAAATATGTATTTTGTTTCCAATTGTGTCTGACAAAAATGATTATAATTTGTGAATTATTATTTGGACTTAATGTTCTAGGTTGTAACTTTTAAAAATAAATATTATGAAATAAAACTACTGATATTTATGTATGAAATTATGTAGGTTATTCTTAAAATTTATATAATAGGGACATTTATTTTGTAGCTGTCAGTCTTATTTTATTAATGATAATCACAAACATTTTTATTAGTATTTATTGATTTATTGGCTTTTATTTTATTATAAAGCACATTTGTTCTTCGAATTTATTTATTTACTTATTTATATTTGCCTTAAGATATATATTGAGAGTGAGAGAGATATATATTGGCCTAAATCGATAGTGTGACATGACAACTCTAATAATTAATTTTATACACACAACAAAAAACATGAGATATCCAAAAAATAAATTAATACGGAGTGAGGTGTACGCCTAGATCATGCACCTGCGATGTCCGCTGCATGGGTGCCTCTTCTACCGTAGACTCGTACTTAAAGAGGAACGCGCACGAGAGAACGTCACTATCGAGAATTTTGAGGTATTTAAGAAAAGTTTATTCTGACTACTCCACTCCACCTCCCGATTTATGTTTTCTTGCATACGTTCGCAATCAAACTGGTCCCTCACGTCCAGAAGCAACTTTAGATCATCCGCATACAGTAACCACTTCCGTTAAGCTCTTTACCATGATGATGAATTGGAAAGGCCCTGAATTCCTACTCTGGCTCACGCTGGACCTGGTACAATATGGCTCGGTTTCGCACCCATCACACACATACTGTTGCCGGTATTCCATGTAGCTAACGAAGAATTGCAGCAGATAAGGTGTACATACTAAATCTGCCAGTTGCCTATATATTACATAACAGGAATATATTAATAATATGAGTGTGATTCTATATAAATATTTCTACACCGAATAACAGTTAGGTATGTGAGATAATTTAATTAGGTATTTCTCGATATGTATAATACTTTCAGCCGACATAGATATATCGACTTAAATGTTGTTCACTCAGTTCTCACGGGCGTAGCCAGTGCATCTACTATGAAACGTACATCCGAAATTACGAACTGAAGTTTCAGGCCATTGGTACCAACAATAATTCCACAATTGGGACTGAAGAGGTACTAAATACTGAATAGCATCCGAGGGAAACAGACAATAAGGCCTATATTTTGATTGTATAGAAAATCTGCCAGACAACGTATCAAATTGGTATGCGTATACAATCTTTCCCCAGATAAACCTAGGTTCAGCTAAGTGGCATTCTAAAATGCGGGCCTAAGTCTGTTATTAAAATATTATGAATGCTCTCTGATAGAACTTATAATGTTGCATGTATAGATAATTAATATTTGCACACCACGAAGAGGATGTAATACAGCGGACTTATACATTTAATGAAAATGTATCTTTTACATCCTTACTGTAACCTGTCTTATGCAAATAAATGATTTGATTGGATTTGAAAAGAGTAATTTATGGGTGATGTGAAAATAACATTTTTCGACCAATTATTACTTCCAGGCGATTTGCTATCCAAACTGTGCTTTAATTCTTTTTTCCGAATCGACTATAAAATCATTCAGTTTAACAAGTGGAAAAGATAATATTTTGTATATTTGGTTGAGTTTTGCATCCCCGCATAAAAAAAAATGAAAATGGTTGACCACTACACCACATTATTTAAAGTAAGTAACTAGAAAGATTATATTATTATTTTCATCGGCGACCTATGCGTAAAGTAGAGGTTGCGGGCTCTACTCCCGCTTATATTTTTGTATGCATGAATACATCTATTTGCACTGGCTACTAGCTGTTTCTTTGTATATTATTATGTAAATATTAAAATAGAGTATTTTCCGCATCCTAGAACCCCTGTTTGAAGATATGCTTAGTTTGGGTCTAGCTAAAATTTAGATAATTTTGTGGAACTTAACGAATAACCACTCAATTCAATTATTTCAGTATTAAAATAAAATTTCTATAAATTATCAATTTGTTCATTCAAATATTACCCATTATTGAGAATCCACAAAACTACTGAAACCGGATGACATAAAAATAGTAGCTAGAATGAGCCCGATGGGACAGTTGAACTACTAAATACATTTATTCAACCCTACATTCCACTGAACTATAATAATTAACTAAAAAGGCTAATTGATTGATAGTGGTAGCATATATCAGAACCGCATGAGCACGATCAAAGTACCTCATACCCTCTTTAGACTCAGCTGCATACATTTGTATGATTCAGTGCATTCAAGTCCTTATACCTACAACAAAGTAACAAAGTTTTGATTTCAGGAATGACGCAAACGAATCTCTTAACTCAAGGTGCACAAATATTAGCAGATTTTTAATTTTTGTTTACATCTTCGACAATGATAGCCTAATTTAAATGTTCAATAATTCATACTCGTAGTAAGTACCGTGTTACTTGCGTCTTTAGATTCATATTGACGCAGTTACATATCCATAAATCATTTTTCTGCACGTTGGTTTGTATTTATTTTGCATACAGCGTCAGTTCTGAGGAATAGGACGTGGTCCTAGTCTACTTTGATGGTAGATATGTCGTCAACAGAGTGTGCTCGGATTACTAGTTACTGCAAGTCACGTAGAGGTAGGTGCAATAGCACACTTTTATGAAAAAGTTACGGAAATCTTAATATTCCGAATTCTGATTTATTTTCATTTTTTTAGCTTAGTCTGCAGAAGTCAGTGAACTCAGTTTTATCCTTTGGATGCCATTTCATGTCATTTCATAAAATCACGTCTCTTATCAATGTGATATATAAAAACATGTTTCCACTTACTACCTGGCATTTCTTAATCATTACGTTAAGTCCAAGTCTATGAGGCTGAAACCCTTGTCAAGATTTTTTTCATAAATAATAATATATCTTGGATAACAATTTGGTTAATTTTGGTGCTACGCCTAAAAGTTACAGTACCATAAATAGTAGAGAATTTAATTTGAAACAAAAATTCAGAAAATGTTTTTAGGAATTTCCCGTATGATGAATAATTTTCACGATACCTATAGCGTAAGAACCTCCTTTTTCAAGACGATGGCTCATGGGGAAATTAGTGATAAACGTATAACCTGGCTAAAAGATATGTCAACTGTTTCAACTATATTTTTAGCTGGACAGAAGACATTACTTATGCATTTGCGTAGTCATTTTGCAACGTTAAAAATGTACCTCGTCTTACATGTGAGTTACTAATCACTTATGTTCCCACTGCAAATGCATAAACAAACGTGATGTAGGTACTTACTGTATTCGTAATATCATGAACATTTAGAAAAGTGTGTTATATATTTTGATTCCTCGAGTCTCCACATTTTCATTTCGGTACTAACCTTCGATTAATTGATTAATTGAGCTACTTGGTATTGAAAAACAAATTTTGTTTGATGCTTTGAGCCACCGTGTGAACCTATTGCCGGCAACGTAGCACCTTTGCCTGCCACTTATCCAACACGGGAATTGGTTATTGTGCACAATAGTGGCACTATCGCTACATCACTGGAGCAGTCTCTTTCTATCGTGAATATATAATTATATAACGAATAAAACAAAATGCAAAAGTATTGAAAGAACTTTGAACGGCAGCAACACCTCTCGGGCGTACTTTAAAATCATAATAATTTTCACATTTGTCACAGGGTCCGGTCGAATTACAGTATAGTCATTCGAGTCGCCGCGTGCCGAAGCAGCTGAGTCGACGTCATCGTTCGCCCGTCGCACTTACACTTCACAGCGTATGAAATATGTTTCAAACATCATTCTCATTACCTATAGCAGGCTATAGCTGTACTTATGGTGTGGTCAATATATTATCAAATGTACTCCAAATTACGCTCACAAGGGTTCTGTAATAGGAACGTAGGTACATAGATACCTATGAGCACTGATTGATGCAAGTTGCAACGCTATGTGAAAAAAACTTGAATGTTTTCAAATTTTATTCATCACCTTTATGAGTAATTTTTCAAATTGATTCTGTGTAAAGGAATAAATGTACAGAGAATGAACAGGGTCCATGCTCCTTCAAGGATAATGGATTCAGGTACTTACAGTGAATATTAAATCTGAAAGTTTAGCAATAAGGCAGCAGTTATAGAAAAAAAAATATTATAGAAATATCAGATATACACGGCAATTTCGTAACAATCACCCTCAAACACATCATTATTTCAGGGTTGACTATCAACGGCCAAAATTTGATTGGACGTGCCTACATTGGGTACCCAGTGCTGACTACCGATCTGCAAAAGGGCCTAGAATACAGTTTATGTTGCTGGTTTCCGTATTCTTTCAAGTACTTTTTGAAGATGTCTAATTAACTATGCAGGCCATGGAGGACGGGAATCTGCAACATTGAAGTGACCAAAGCTCTTGTGTCCTCCAATTAAGTAGTTGAAGTCTAAGTCTTTCGTGCTTGAGAACTAACTAACATATCCCATGGAGCATAATAAATAATCATGTCTTGTTAAACAAATATGAGTGATATTTTTGAACCTTTTGAAGCACTGCATCATAATGGAGTTGACTTTAACAAGAAGCCCACTTTGCTAAATAGCCGTTGAAGAATGTGAGATTTCCGGAACAGAAACGCATACAATTTTACATCAAGAGAAAATCGTGTAAAATACGATAAAAAGTACACCAGCTTTACCGCGGTTGTCCAAGCACCTAGAAGTGTCTAATTCTAATAATATGTTTGAATTAATAAATCGAAAACCATAACGACCTATTTATTTGTTTGTAAATAATAATATGAAGTAGTGCTCGAAGACATTTGCGATATTGGGAGGATAATAATTGGCTATGTTTTTACTGATGATCTGTTTTTTTGTTAATTTAATTTAGTAATAACTAGCTGTTGCCCGCGGCTCCGCCCGCGTGGATGTCGGTTTTCCTGAATTTTCGTTGCTATAAACCTCACGGAGCCCGAGACCTTTCCAACGAATGCAAAACCGTGGAAATCGGTTCGTGCGTTCTGGAGTTATAGCGTCAGGAAGGAAATCCCCACTTATTTTTATATAGTAGATACTATATTATTTAGCGAAAACTTTAGAAAAGATAAGGGCGGTAAGGTTAGAAAAATACTTGTAGCTACTGAAATATTAACTTGACTCATTTCTATGTGAGATATTTCGGATTTTAACATATTTGTGATAAATAGTTAACGATATGTAATAGGTACCTACGGAATCTTATTGACAATCGTCGTTCGGTTTGCGATGAACTTATGTCAGGGACATTTGATAAAACTACTTCGGTCATAATTACCTACTTTAATTTTCATAAAATTGTGCCAGTGCTGCGTAAGTTTCCATTGAGTGGTTATCTTTCTCATGCACAAGTACATTAAGCTTTTGCATAATTTCACAGATCCTACAAAATAGTGTATTTCAGGTACGTCTATGCAGAGCACAGAAAATTTCAAAATCATAATTTTACAACGGAAAATGTTGTGTCACAACACCCATCTACCAAGGGCACGCTGTGATTGCGGCGGTAAGACCCATCATGGGGGAGTGGCTAGAGAGGCCACACAGTGGCCTCTCGTACCGTCAGACGCAGGTCATTACCGGACACGGTAACTTCGGGCGGTGCCTGCATCTGATGTGGCTCGGGCCGCGTTCGAAGGTGGCTCGGGCGTCGGAGGGCGCAAACCGACCTCCGCCCCCCATGAACGCGGGCCTGAGAGCGACGGGTGGAACCGCTTGTCACCCTAGCAGAAGCAGGCCACGGTGGCGGCGCGCATCGTAGGACATTGCCCCCCCCCCCCCATACCGGGGCCGAACCGGGGACCGCGTGGTGTGGTCCCCCCTACCGAGGAGGGCCAGACCGAGAGGAAGGAAAAAAACACCCATCTACCATGCACAAGCACATATGTACTTGAACTGTCATGGACACTAAAGCTATGGCTACATTAGTGTGATATGCGAATGACGATTAAAACATGTTGTATGCCTTTTTTTTTTTTTTTTTTTTTTTTTACGTGCGGGAAATCCCCACGGATACCCGCCCCTCCGGAGCCGGAGGGGTAGGTTATGTCGGACTCGAACCGACTAAACCGCACGCCGTCTGTGGGTCGTGGTGCTAGGCCGAAGGTGAGGTTGTCTTGCGACATATCCCTCGCACCCCGGCTGACCCAGGGCCATCCCTTTCGGTCTGGCCCTCCTCGGGAGGTGGGGACCACGCCGTCCCCGACTCAACCCCGGTGTGGGGAGGCGCGCATCGTCCTACGATGCGCGCCGCCGCCGTGGCCTGCTTCTGCTAGGGTGACGGGTGGCTCCACCCGTCACCCTCAGGCCCGCGCTCATGGGGGGCGGAGGTCTGTAAGCGCCCTCCGACGCCCGAGCCGCCTTCGGGCGCGAGCAGCGATGTCAGCGAGTCTTTCTCGCTCACCGCGCCGCGCCCGCTCTGCTGTCTCCTTCGCGAGCATGACCTGCTCGCAGAAAGAGGCGCTGGCCGCCCACGCATCCGCGCAGCGGACCATCGCCGCGAGCAGGGTGGAGAGCGTGAGCACTCTCACCCCCAGGGCCGCCACAAGCTCCCGCCTCGGCGTCTCAAACGCCGGGCACTCGGTGAGCGTGTGCAGCCCCGAGTCCACGCTCGCGTCGCAGTGATGGCACTCGGGCGTTGGCTCAATACCCATCAGATGCAGATACCGCCCGAAGTAACCGTGCCCGGTTATCATCTGCGTCTGACGGTACGAGAGGCTCCCGTGTGGCCTCTCTAGCCACTCCCCCATGATGGGCCTTACCGCCGCAATGACGGCGTGCCCTGCGCGTGGTTGCCCAAGTCGTCGCTCCCACTCGGCCACCATGACCTGGTGGAGCCGGGATTTCTCGGCCCGAATGTCCTCGGGCTCGGGATCGAATCCCCGCTCCCGCGCCTCCTTTCGGAACTGGTATAGTGCCGAAAGGGCCCTCGCTTCCAGGATCCACGGTGGCGATCCGGCCAGGAGACTCGCCGCTTCGAAGGATATCGTGCGGTATCCCCTGATGGCCCTGGAGGCCATCGTCCTCTGCGCCGTACGGAGCAGAGGCAGGAATCTGGCCCCCAGGGTGTCCGCCCACACGGGGCACCCATATAGGGCCATGGACCGCACGACACCCGCGTGGAGTCTCCTGCCGGAGGCCCCTGGGCCCTTCAAGTTGGGCAACAGCCGACTCAGGGCATTCGCCGTGGTGACCAACTTGGGGCGCAGGCTTCGGAGATGTTGTCCGAAGTCCCATCGACCGTCAAGCACGAGCCCCAGGTATTTCAGCTGGGGCTTGATGTCGACGGGAGTGCCTCCCACTGTAAGGCTGGCTCCCGGGCCTGGCCTGCGCCGAGGACCATGAAAGAACATGGCCTCGGACTTGTGCAGAGCCACCTCGAGACCCAGCCGCCGGATCCGCTCGACGACTTGGCCAACCGCGGTCGTGGCCCTCAGGGTTGCCTCGCGGTGCGTAGCCCCGCTCACCGTCACCAGCGTGTCGTCCGCATAACACGTGACGGTGGCACCGTACGCGAAGTCACCGCGAAGCACCCAGTCGTAACCGATGTTCCACAGTAACGGCCCCAGGACCGATCCCTGTGGAACACCGCACGACATCTCACGCCTACCGACTCCGGTCGAACTCGGGTAGACGACGGCTCTCTCCGTCAGGTAAGCCCCGACTATGCGGCGGAGGTAGAGAGGCACACCGTGGTACACGAGTGCCTCCCTGATGCAACTCCAGGGCAAGGTGTTGAAGGCGTTGGAGATGTCCAAGGACACCGCCAACATCACCTCGCCCCGGGCAACCGCATCCTCCGCCAGAGTCCTCACACGCATGATGGCATCCACAGTGGAACGCCACCGGCGGAACCCAAACTGGGTATTCGCCAGGTCCGGCCCCACTCTAGAGAGATGCTCGACGAGGCGCTTGGCAATTACTCTTTCGAAGAGTTTGCCCACCTCGTCGAGCAGCACTATGGGCCGGTACCCGGACGGCTCGTCCGCCGGGCGTCCCTTCTTGCGGATGAGGACCAGTTTCCCCGTCCTCCACATCTTCGGAAACTGGCCCCGCTCCAAACATGCGCTGAGGAACCCTCTCAGTCGGGGTTCGAGACCGTCTTCCCCTAGAGCTAGGACCCACGCGCGGCCTGGAATGCCGTCGGGTCCCGGGGCGGTGTTTTTCTTGGCTCTCAGCCTTCGCACCGCCAGCTCTAGTTCTACCCAAGTGACCTCGGGCACGTCGTCGTCAATCACCGCACTGGGCGCCGTAGGCGACCGAGGCGGCGGAGCCATCTGCGGCGGAACATGTTCCGCTCGCGCCGGGAACAGGGATTCCACCACTCCTCCGAGCAGAGCCGGTTCGAGCACCTGGGTCAGCGGAGGGGCCCGGGGGCGCAGCTTTTCTCTTACCATAAGGTAAGGCCGCCCCCATGGGTCCCGCTCCAGCGTCTCCAGGAGCTCCCGGTAGCAAGCGGTCTTAGACCGCTTGATCTCCGCTCGGAGGGCATTCCGGGCCTCCCTGTATCCCTCGTGAAGCTCCGCCAGTCGGGGCTCCGAATCTGCGGTACGGCTACGCCTCCTACGGAGTCGAGCCCACCGGCGGTGCGTGATCACGCAGGCTTGACGCAGCCTCGCGATCTCCGCATTCCACCAGTAGACCCGACGCCTCGGATTATAGGCTGGAGCCCTAGGCATACCCGCATCGCAGACCCGTGTCATGGCCTCCCGGAACCAGGCCGCTTCATCGTCTATGTCGACAGGCCTGTCCGGCGCAATGGCCCAGGCCTGTACGATGGCGGCCTCCAGGAGGTCCTCCCGATTCAGTCGCCCCAACACCCAGCGCGGCTCGCGTTGGGCCGATATGACCGGCGCATCACCCGCAGGAGGGGAGACATCGAACCGAACGTATCGGTGATCCGATAGTGTCTCCACCTCCACGGCGACACGCCAGTCCCGCACGCGGAGTGACAGGGAAGCGCTCGCGAACGAAAGGTCTATGATCGACCTGCGCTCCCCCGCCACAAAGGTGCCCACATACGTGGCTTCGGCCCCGCGATTCTGGAGAACTAAGCCGAGAGAATCGGCCCAGCTCTCCAGAGCCCTGCCCCGCGCGTTTGTGCGCCGGGAACCCCAAGCCTGAGACCAGGCGTTGAAGTCCCCGAGCACAAGAACCTGACGAGGCGTACAGGCATTGACGACGTCGGTCAGCCGCTCCAGCGACCGCCGATACTGCCCAATGAGTCGGTGTGACCCCGGCGTGAGATAAACGGCCACGACCGCAATCTCCCCTACACGCGCCGCTACGATGCCATGCTCCCTTGCGATCACTACAAGGGGAGGGGCACCCGCAGCGGCGTTATGCACCAGTGCCGCCGATCCATCCAGGTCGACCACCCAGGCGGGCCCGAGGGGCCGGTGAGTGTATGGATCGGCGACAGCGGCGACGTGTATGGACCACTGTGCCATGCTCTGGAGCAGAAGGGCCTGGGCATCGACACCGTGGCCCACGTTCGCCTGCAGGATGCGGAGCTGGGGATCCATTATGGAACCATCTCCGCATCCCGCACCGAACCATTGGCGGAACGCCCGCCTCGCGGCAGCGGCTCCCCGCGGGTGCAGGCCTTGCTGCCAACCCTATGGTCGGCCGGCTTGCCCTCCGCCGCACACCTGAAACAGTGCGGCGGAGCTTCGCAAGTACCGGCTCTGTGACCGGGTTGGCTGCAGCGGAAGCAACGGTCGCCGACCGTCACCTCCGCCTTGCACTGCACACCCACGTGGCCGGCCGACAGGCACCTGAAGCACCTGTCCGGCCGAGCCTGCAGGAGCCGTACCCGGACTCCTACAACGCCGCCTACCGCGAGTATCCGCCGGTCGGCAGCCTTTTGGGCTGCTGCGATGGGGCAGCCGACAACTGTTGCCCCCTGTCCGCGACGGCCGTAGCGGATCGCTCCGACCTTAACCGCCTCCAGGGGGCAACCCCCGGCCTCCGCCACGGTGACCCGAATCTCTTCGGCCGTGATGGAGTCGTCCAGGTCCGAAATGCGCAATTCTGCGCACTTGGTGGGCCTGGACACCCGGACGTCGGCCGCATCCAGCGTGTCCCTCAGCCTAGCCGCAATGGCATCGGCCTTGGGACCACTGGAGGCGCCAGGGACGTGGATGAGACGGGCACCCGTCCGAGTGTGTGTCACTCGGAGAGTCCCCGCCACATCGAGGGCCCTCATATCAATGAGGCCCCTCGCCTGTTTCACCAGGTCCACGTACTGCACGCCCCTCGCCGTCGCCTCCGGTGTCATCGTTAAGACGACAGCGGTGGTACGGGGGACGCGCAGTTTACCTGACGCACCCTTCGCAGCAGCTTGGGCCTTCTTGGCCCTTTTAGCTGCCTTTTTACGGGCGTTCCGGCTTTTTTTCGCCTCGCCGACCACCTCCCAGCCCCCTGCCGGTGCGGAGCTCGTGGAGGCAGTCGGGACCGAAGCCGGGGCCGGGGCTGGGACTTGGGACGTCTTCCCCTTGCCCTTCCCCTTCCCCTTGCCCTTGGCTTGGGCGCTCCCGGCTGAGGCGGCGGTAGCGGCCGGAGCAGCAGGCGCAGTGGGCACACTAGGGGCCGACTCCTGCGAGGTCCCCGCCGTCACCGTACGGCTGGGGCCCCGCTTTACTGCTCCGGCGTAGCCCCCACTCGGCGGCGCCAGGGGCGGACGACGGATGGAGTCCATAATGGCCTCCAGACAACTCCGCGTCCACTCCTCGTGCGCCGCCTGCCGCTTTTCCATGGCGGCCATCGTCGCCATGCAGGCCTCCACCGGATTGGTGGGCCTCGGCTGCGCCGGCGGCGGTGGGGCCGGTAGGCGCGGCGGGGCCGGCAGACGCGGCGGCAACGGCGGCGGGGCCGGTAAACGCGCCGGTACAGGCGGCGGCGGTGGCGCCAGCGACACCGGCCGCGCCCGAGGCGGCAGTCTCGGCCGCACCGGCGACCTCGACCGCACCGGCGGCGACGGCGGAGACGGCGGCGACCGCGGCGCCAGGGATGGCGGCGGCGTCACGCGCTCATTCGGCATGGCCTCCTGCAGCGCCGATATTTCGGCCGCCATCCTGGCCATCTCGCTGCGGTACTCCGCTGCCTGCCGCGCAGTCTCCTCGAGCACCGCAACCTGCTGCCTACCGAGCTCAGCGCGCTCGAGCTGCGCGCTGGCCAGCTCCGCCCTGAGCAGGTTGTAGTGCTCGACGAGGCGCACCGTCACCCGCATGAGCCGGTCCTCCTCCGGCTTCATAGCCCCGGTCTGGGCCTTGGCAAGGCTCTTCAGGGCCTCCATCACCTCTGTGGAGGTGCTGTCGCCGGCACAGGGCAAGGGCGCCGCCGAGATGGAGGAGCTCGGCGGCGCCACTACATCCTCCGGGGCAGAGGCCCGCGATGGACGGGCTTGGGAGGCAACCTTTTTACCACCCCGCGCCTTTTGGCGGCTAACCGCCACCAGCTTGGGCGGGGGTGGGCGCAGCATTTCATCGCCACTGTGACTGCTGCTAGAGGACGAGTCGGTGAGCGTGCGCTCGGCATCGGACTCTGTCCTCGGTCGGGTAGGGACTTTCTTTTTGATTTTGGCGCTCCTCTTACGCCATTTCGATTTTCGGGTCCTTAGACCCACCGGGCTTCTGTCCCGGCTGTCGGCGGTGTCGAAGTTCTCCGACACCGCTTGGGACGCGACCTCCGCGTCTTGGTGCTGCGCGACCTCCGCGCAGACTGTTTCGCTTGGTTGGGGGGGGGTTTTTTGGTTTTTAATAGATTCTTTCATGATGTCCCACGAGTAGAACCGCTCTAATCACACTTCCTGGGTGACGGCCATTCCAGGAAGCGGGGTACATACTGTGGAGGTCCCCAGGTATCCACAGGTTTTAAGCGACTTCGCTGTCGGGTTTTCAGACTTTTCCTTGTCGCGGGCCGGCCAGTTAAGGCAAGCCCCACGGCCTCCAGGATATCGGCGTTCCCGAGTGTGGCTAGCACTCAGGTCGTTGTCGATATCTCGGAGGTTACGCGATGCGGGGGAGTAGCCAACTCTCCCAACGCCGACGGAGGCACGAATGCCCGTCAGCCCCTGCGCGAGCAGTGGGCCGACCCGTCCCCGGATCCTACGGATCCCGTCGCCTCTCCCATGTCTCCTCTGCTAAAGCAGAGGGGTACTGGGAGCGACGGCTAGCCCTGAAAAGGGCTGTTGAGGTGGGAGGAACCCTACGGATCCCTCCCCGCGGGCCTTGCAGGCCCGCCATACCACGACCCCCTCGTGCAATGGGGTCAGCTAGCCCTTAAAAGGGCTGTTGGAATGGAAGGGTGTCCTACGGACCCCTTCCCGCGGGCCTTGAAGGCCCGCCATCCCACGACCTCCTCGTGAGGTCAGCCGTCGGGTTATTTGTCAACGGCCAACAGAACTCCCAAGGTAGGAGTCTGTTAGCCGTTGTCCAGGGTGCACCAGCCCCCCCGCTTCCGCTCCCCAGGACCGCGGTCCAAAGGGGGAAGAAACGGAGAAGCCGACGTGGAGGTTACCCAACCAGCACCCCATGTTGTATGCCTAGTAAATATGTAGTAGTAGTTTTGAAATTTTCTCTAATTGTTTTCTCATTCTTTATACTCATTGCTCATTTTGTCGCATTCCAATTTGTGTAATGTAGCCATTACCTCAGTGGAAAGGTTCTTTTAATCATTTCATGTACGTATATTATGACTAAACTATTATTAGACTAGTTAATATGTACTGCATGTCACATAATATTTGTATGTTAGATTGTAAAGGTTCAATTTTGCAAGATAAATTAGATTCATGGCATTGCATGTTCAGGGGCTAGATTCAGCAACGCCATGATTTCAAACTAGTGATTTCTATTCGATTACAAAAGAACTTAAAAATCTTCAGTACCTACGTACGACGTAGTTTCATTGGCGCCTGTATCGATTAGAAATGCCAATAGCACAGAAACTCAAATCTGTGTACGCATTTTATAAGATTTTTGAATGTTATTTAATGGTCGTTTATAAATCAATAAAGTGATAAAATGGCAAGAAAAAGTCAAACTAAACAAGGTCGGTGATGTAACGGTTGGTGACGGAACACGCCTTGTGATAACAAGAGTTCAGTGTTGCGATAGTGCGGAGTGTGGAGCCTGTTAAACGTCATGATCTTTACTGGTTATTATGAAAGTAATTATTATAAAATAAATTAATTACATAAGCAAACACTATGTATTTATAAATAAACTCAGATTCGTTATTTCATTAAATTAAAGCAAACTAATATTGAAATCATTTTGATCTTCATTTTAGTTCACTACTTAGTGTCTATTTATTAACTACTAGCCGTTGACTGCGGCTCCACCCGCGTGTCATGTTGATCTTATTTCCAGATTCTTTCAGTTGTTTTTAAGTGAAAAATTATTTCTTTGCTTAAAGGTGACCACGATCAATTTTCAGATAGTGTTAACAGGTTTATAGAGCAAGTAATTATCCTTTTCTTTTTGAAGTGAAAACTTCTTTAGCGGTGTTGGATGGGTAAGAAGTGTTAAACTCGCGTCAGGATCTCAAGTGATCCTGACGCGAGTTTAAAACTTTTTACCGGGTTCGAGCCTGGGCTTCTGACGCTTTTTGTGATTATTTTTTCTTTTTGTAATTTATTCATTTTTGTGATTATTTTTTCCTTTTGTAATTTATTAATTTCTTCTGACAGAAAATTAGCAGAAATTTAGTGATAGGTTCTATGATTGGCGCTATATTATAGGATGGTATGGTATGGTATGGAATGTTCTTTTTATCTTTTTCTCTTTATGAAACGAAGAAAGAAAGAAAGAAAAAGTTTCAATTTTCGTCATGTATGGAAATTTTTGGTGATTATCTGTATAATGTTTGGTAAAATTACCACGTGCGAACGTTTTAAAAGATCTAAGAAAAAATAAAAATATACAGATCATATTTTGGTTGTTTTAATATTATTAATAATAAATAAAATAAGGACAAGGATGTACAAAGTGTTTAGCAAGTCCACTATATTTTTTTTTTTACATATCTTTACAATATCATCTAGCGCAGAGAATAAATAAGTAACCTTGTCTTACATGTATACTAGTTGTAATAATAACTCAATCCATTTAATGAAAATTTCATCACAATAATCTCGCCTGAGTCCAATATCAATTTTAAAATGTTAGTTTATTTATTAAATGGTATATTTAGCTGAAATTGAAAATTAAAATAATAAGAAAATTGTCGGTATTAGGGGGCCTAAATGATTTTGCTATAATCCCAAAGACGGCCTTATTTTTAAAAATTATTTGCCTGATTATAGATTATTCTAGACTTAGAATAATAACGCATAGAAACGCAATGCGCGCGAGCAAAGTGAAGCCATTTCAACCAAGCCGGCTTACCTATTATCAGGGTTACCAGTGTTATCACATAATTAGGTAAAATATTGGAAATAAATTCATTGGTATTAGTAAGTTTCATAATACTCCATGGATATATCATTGAATACGAATCAATATATCTATATATATCATAACCTTTCTACTAATCTCATACTAAATGTATGGGAGTGTTTAATGTCAAATTGTTAGATACCTCTCGTTTGATTTTTAAAAAGTTATTGATGTCATTTTACTCATTAAGTAACGTACTTTCGATATCAGTTTAAAGATTTTTGATATCGGTAATAGTTACGGAATAATCGCCTGGACACACTTAACGATTACACCCTGTATACGAGTATAATGCAATACCTAGTATATCCCGCACACATAGACAGACGAGGTTTGGATTTTGTTTCATAATATTAGGGATGGTATATTTATCTTAAAAGGTGGGAGAGGAGGGGTGTAACTTCTGTAATTTTGACGTTTCATAAGTGACGTTGTAATGTTCTATACATAATAACTGATTTTTGACTTAGAATTCGACTTCACCGTCAAAAAAATACAGTGAAAAATATTATATGTATGGGTTATTATATAATTAAGGATGGTAAATATTCATGTTTGCTATTACGAAGAAAGCTCTTTTTGTTTAGTGTGTAAATAGTAACAATTACAAAGAAATATAAATAGTACGTGTGTACTCAGAAAGTATGAATCAGAAAAAATAAATGAATATGCTCGTGTGAACTGGCACAGTAACGAAGGCGAGTCGAATGGCCACTTTGATAGTGGAAACCCTACGCCCAGCCGGCACTATACCCTTAAATTGTTCTTATTTTCGCGCCTTGCAACGCATTTCATCTTTTCAACGTCAGACTTTTGCTTTTTTATCGAAGCTTTTAAAATTTAAAGACGTATTTGTTTTGCTACAGATTTATGCGATATGTATTAGTTTTCACCACTCTTTTAGTTGTTTTCTTGACACGTTTTGGTTGAAACGTATTTATTTTCAAGCGATGTTACGACTATAGTATACCTTATTTTAATATTAGCCCTTACCTTACATTTATAAATGCGAAAGTTCTTACGGATGCATAGATGTTTGTAAGCTGCACAAATTTGAATAAAATAAAAAGATTCACGGCTTACAAATTTAAAAAAAGTAGCACTTAAATTTTGCCTGTTTGTTTGTGAATAGACAAAAGCTAAGCGTCTACCTACCGTCAACCATCACCAAATCACCAATCCATTAAATAAATCGCAATATTCTTTGTATGGAAAGTTAACCTGCTTTCACCTATACGTATCGTACGAATCGCACGATTCTGCTGATCGGCAATGCCAACAGTTGCTCCGAGAGGCAATTTTCACGATGCGTACCGGTGACGTCATTCGCATTGCCGGCCAGGTGGACACCCGCCATGTGGATTTCGCCATTTTCATTTTACGATCGTCCTGTCGACACACGTTGTGTGTGTGTGTTGTTTTTAAGCATCACACATACGCTTACTGCGAAAATCCGAATGAAATGGCGTCAGCCATCCGATTGCTGGTACTCGCGGCAGCAAAATGCGTTCAATGCCGATCAGGTGAACGCATTGTGAAAAATTTATCCGTTTGATACGATGCGTTCGCTGCGTACGATGTTACTAGGTTGACGCTTAGCTTAAAACTACATCATTGGTTTTTTGTATCACGTAATGGTTTTTCGGTACGGCACTAGCAGCCATAGTCATGTCATGGGGTCAGATAGTTTTAGTTCTTTATGGGGACAGGGTAGGAGTCTTGCCTTCACTATAGGGTATTGGTTTTGATATAGAGTCAAGAAGAATACTCAATATCTTGGCTTGGCTTTTTTTTGAAGAATGTTTTTGGCTTGGTTACAAGACCTTTTGTAATTAACTGTGTTGCCAATATGGCGGGCACAGATAAGATAAATGAAAAAGTTGTCTTTTTATTTTTATACTGTCTGTGTTTTTGTCGATAGTATTTTAGTAATTTTATTTTAGTCGTTCTTTTTTATAGTGTGGTTTTACTTCTATTGTATTTTACGTGTTTGGCTTGTGTAACATAATTGATTTTTGTAAATTATACTCGTGGCCGCCTCTAAAAATCAGCGCTGTACCGCCTGCACCACAAAGTGGACAGCATTAAGCTGTTCCGTAGGAGGCGTAGTTCCGTAGGAGGCGTAGCCGTCCCGCAGACTCGGAGCCCCGACTGGCGGAGCTTCACGAGGGATACAGGGAGGCCCGGAATGCCCTCCGAGCGGAGATCAAGCGGTCGAAGGCCGCTTGTTACCGGGAGCTCCTGGAGACGCTGGCGCCCAGTGCGGTGATTGACGACGACGTGCCCGAGGTCACTTGGGTAGAACTAGAGCTGGCGGTGCGAAGGCTGAGGGCCAAGAAGAACACCGCCCCGGGACCCGACGGCATTCCAGGCCGCGCGTGGGTCCTGGCTCTAGGGGAAGACGGTCTCGAACCCCGACTGAGAGGGTTCCTCAGCGCATGCTTGGAGCGGGGCCAGTTTCCGAAGATGTGGAAGACGGGGAAGCTGGTCCTCATCCGCAAGAAGGGACGCCCGGCGGACGAGCCGTCCGGGTACCGGCCCATAGTGCTGCTCGACGAGGTGGGCAAACTCTTTGAAAGAGTAATTGCCAAGCGCCTCGTCGAGCATCTCTCTAGAGTGGGGCCGGACCTGGCGAACACCCAGTTTGGGTTCCGCCGGTGGCGTTCCACTGTGGATGCCATCATGCGTGTGAGGACTCTGGCGGAGGATGCAGCCTCCTGCAGGAGACTCTACGCGGGTGTCGTGCGGTCCATGGCCCTATATGGGTGCCCCGTGTGGGCGGACACCCTGGGGGCCAGATTCCTGCCTCTGCTCCGTACGGCGCAGAGGACGATGGCCTCCAGGGCCATCAGGGGATACCGCACGATATCCTTCGAAGCGGCGAGTCTCCTGGCCGGATCGCCACCGTGGATCCTGGAAGCGAGGGCCCTTTCGGCACTATAACAGTTCCGAAAGGAGGCGCGGGAGCGGGGATTCGATCCCGAGCCCGAGGACATACGGGCCGAGAAATCCCGGCTCCACCAGGTCATGGTGGCCGAGTGGGAGCGACGACTTGGGCAACCACGCGCAGGGCACGCCGTGATTGCGGCGGTAAGACCCATCATGGGGGAGTGGCTAGAGAGGCCACACGGGAGCCTCTCGTACCGTCAGACGCAGATGATAACCGGGCACGGTTACTTCGGGCGGTATCTGCATCTGATGGGTATTGAGTCAACGCCCGAGTGCCATCACTGCGACGCGAGCGTGGACTCGGGGCTGCACACGCTCACCGAGTGTCCGGCGTTTGAGACGCCGAGGCGGGAGCTTGTGCAGGCCCTGGGGGTGAGAGTGCTCACGCTCTCCACCCTGCTCGCGGCGATGGTCCGCTGCGCGGATGCGTGGGCGGCCAGCGCCTCTTTCTGCGAGCAGGTCATGCTCGCGAAGGAGACAGCAGAGCGGGCGCGGCGCGGTGAGCGAGAAAGACTCGCTGACATCGCTGCTCGCGCCCGAAGGCGGCTCGGGCGTCGGAGGGCGCTGACAGACCTCCGCCCCCCATGAGCGCGGGCCTGAGGGTGACGGGTGGAGCCGCCCGTCACCCTAGCAGAAGCAGGCCACGGCGGCGGCGCGCATCGTAGGACGATGCGCGCCCCCCCACACCGGGGTTGAGTCGGGGATCGCGTGGTCCCCCACCTCCCGAGGAGGGCCAGACCGAAAGGGATGGCCCTGGGTCAGCCGGGGTGCGAGGGATATGTCGCAAGACAACCTCACCTTCGGCCTAGCACCACGACCCACAGACGGCGTGCGGTTTAGTCGGTTCGAGTCCGACATAACCTACCCCTCCGGCTCCGGAGGGGCGGGTATTCGTGGGGATTTCCCGCACGTAAAAAAAAAAAAAAAAAAAAAAAGCATTAAGCTGAGAGGCGGCCATTTATTCAGCACAGTTGTGCGTGAGTTATGTGAATTTATTATTCTGTTGCTGTTGCCAAATTGTTGTTCAGCTGTGCTTAATAATAAATATAATAAATAATATTTCTTTCTTTCTTTCTTTCAAAATCTTCGTGTTTCAGTCAAGCAGACGTTACACTAGGCCACACTATCGGTATTACAAATGGCATACTTAGAAGTTTCGATTTCTTGAACCAAAACAGGACAGTAGCAAAACGTATAACACTAATAGCTGCGGAGTCCATAGGTTTATTTTGATATTACAGTACATCCAAATATAAGTATGAAATATGCAGTACATACTTTTTCACATATATTTTTTTAGGATTTATGAATGAAACAAAACTTGTCGCGTGATTTTTGCAGCGGTGCCGACTTTCTTCAGTATTTATTCTGAAAACTATATTACTACACTCATAAACATGTAAATAACGGGAAATGAACCTTTTTTTTTCATTCTAGCGTTAATTCCAGTCGCATCCGAAGTTATCAACTTGGAGTCTGGGGTCCGATTTTACCAGTCTAGCTGCGGTTTTGGCTAAACTTCAACATTTTCCGTGAAACATTGCACTTAGACCAATTGTTGGACTTTTGAGGGCTCCAACTACCCGTAACGACTACCATAGATGTTTATATGGCAACCGGGACCGATGGCTTAACGTGTTCTCCGAGGCACGACCAGACAAATGTACCCATATTCATGCATACAAATATTTGAACTGTGCGGGGATCGAACCCGCGTCTCCTGCGCAGCGGCCGCGTTCACAACCGCTACGCCACGGAGGTTGTCGAAAATGAACCTCAATATATTATCCAGTGCTAGCATTTACTAACACAAGTCGTATTAGTCCGGACAAAGTAACGCGTATAATATTAGTGCAGCTACAAAAATTCGCAAAATTGAAAATTGCACACTCCATTGGCCGCAAACTCTAAAAAGTCCTCATCAATCAGATGACTGGAATTCACGAAAACGCGATATTTGTGATTTACAGCCAAACGGTAAGTTTTATCATGAAAATATCTGAGACAATATTAAAAATCAGATAATTATCTTTAAGAAACGTTAAATACTTTTCTCCGAAGAGGCACCGTTTCTGAGATTAAACAATTTGAAAAAGCTGTACGAGTTGTACTGGCAAGGGTTGGAAATGATAAAAGACCTTTTTCTCTAGAATGCGTAGAGGTATCAAGGTGAAATTTTTACCAAATACTGAGGTCTGCAACGTCTTGAAGCTGTAAACAAAACTAACTTCAGCGTCAATGTAATGAAAAGGTACAGACGTTTATGTAGCAAATTCATGCATCACAATAACCGCAACTCCATCTTCCATCTTCGGCCATTCCTTATTTGATAGTGAATAACAACGAATATATTTATGACAAAATTTACTGTTTTGGTGGCAATTGCGAATAGTTCGTTTTTATGACCTTTGACCTTGAATAAAAATATTCCAGATATCTGCATCTTTTGAGTGCATTGATGTGCCCTGATTGGTATCAATTGCAATTTGAGACCTCCACGCATTCCGAAGAAATAGGCCTTATATCATTTTTAACCCTTCCTAGTACAACCCTTTTAACTTTTTCGAATCGTTATATCTCGTGAGACGATGGCTCTTAGGAAATAACGTTATAAATATGATTATAGATAATTATCTGATCTTTAATTTTGTCTAAGAATTTTTTTGGTAAAGCGTACCTACCGTTTGGCTGAAAATCCCGAAAAACCCGTTGTAGTGACGTTTGACTTTGAATAAAAATAATACCAGCCATCGGATTTATGAAGACTTTTGAGAGGTCGTTTATGGTAATCCTACCGACTTTCAGCCGGGTGCGAATTATTGTAGCGACGACGTTTGAAAAAAGGTTTTCGGTATGTACCTGACCAACTAGACATGAAAGAAACAAAAGACATCCACTATTGGCTCTCAAGCGTAAAGTTTTTTGGGTACTAAAATCGTGTCAGGCAGTGAGTTTGGAATAGCAAATAGACGTACGATACACGACAATCTAAATAAAAACAAGGGCAAAATTTGGCGTTTATAAGTTTTCAGTGGCATAAACAAATAGACGTCACAAATGTGACGCGTTGGTATTCCTGTCATCGTGCACTTTATACAAATAAACAACATCTAAATCGTTTAACTGATCATTTAGATCTGACTTAGATTAAATCATATTTTGGTGTCACAGATGAAAATTCTAGGCAATACGTTCCTTTTGTATGACATTGGTTTCGACTAGAGGTATCTGAAACAAAGGCACTGACTCACCGTGGGATGTACGTGTGGATGTGAGTATAGTTGCATTCTGCGTGTGTCCAACGTATACGTGTTCGACGGCAGATCGTTCATGTCGAAGGTTGTCTCTGGATGCAGGCCAGGAGTCAGCCGCGAGACGTCATCTTCGCAGCCTCCATCGAGGCCTGCTCCATCAGTACTCCGGGCCACTGTTGACAAGTAAAGCGTTACTGTAAAATTGAGACCAATACGATTTGTTACTATAAACACTTTTTCCCTGGGTAGATGGTATATTGTAAAAAGTTATCTTAACGAGGGATTGGTAAACAAGGGTAAGGAGTATTACCTCAAAATCAAAATTTAAGAAGGTATTTTGAAGTGGATCTGATTTTGTGTTATTTATAATACTTCCCGACGTTTCCATGGCTTTTCAAGATGGTCAAACTATATAAATAAATACACAATAAATCGTAATTTATTTTTAAGCAATTAGTAGATAGATATATAAGCCCTAAGCTGAAAAAAACGCATTTTTTTAATATTTTAGGTCTTTACATATGAAATTGGCGTTTAAAATGGAAAAATAAAAACTATTATACAACCTTTTTCAATCGTTTGCTTGTATATTGAAAACGATTAATACGACCGTCCAACGAATAAGTGTTCTTTTGAAGTATGATGTCAAGTTAACTAGTTATGTACCAATACTTTAGCTATTTGTTTATGAAGAAGTTTCAGTCGATTTTACACAAACATTTTTACAAATTCTATGGTGATTTATTTTGTATCATCGTATTATTTTCACTGATCCTAAAATTTCAGTTGCTTACAGGTGATAGGGTTCCTAAACCTTAAAATGGTTAATACTATAAATATATAATATATTGGCAACTTTTAATCCATACACAACACAACTTTTACGTTTTGTTATTATACATAGGGATTAGGTAAAATAATCCTTAATTTTAAAAACAAGGCTACAGTATATAATTAAGAGAACGGGAGTTAACGCGATCATGGTATAGGTACATACCTTTGATTGCTCGTGCGGTTAGACTGTGACCACGGCCGGTGTTACCTGGCCGAAACGTCAGGCAATCAAAGGTATGTAAGTACCTGTATCACGATCGCGTTAATGCCCGTTCTCTAAATTATATGGAACGCTAGAGTTCAAAAGGCTTTAATAGTTGACGTAAATGCAACTTACTTTGAACGATTATATGCGATTCGATTACTTGCAAAGAATTCACTCATTCCCAACGCGAAATACTTTGACATCAATAGTATTGGGGTCGAATATATTCGTAAGTATTCGATGTAAATTATCGAATCGCATATATTTTTTCACACTCACTTGCATTTACGTCAACTATTATATCCTGGCTTTTATAATCGAGGATTATTTTACCTAGTTTCAACGGACAACAACAAAAACAAGCAAAAATTATCATTGTATTACAGATTAACAGTCGTTTATGTGTATGCATAACATATTTCTGGCGTTAGAAGTAGTTTTATTTCAATGTGTAATATTCGCGTAAATTTTCTACAAAATCAAAAATATTGAACCGTATAACCGATTGTCGTACGAAATCGGACATGTTACTCATTGGGCCATAACTACATAGAACTATCATAAGTTTACTTATTCGTTGGACAGGGTAGGTATCTTCTACATTATTTATCTACATTAAATTTCCTACTAATGATATCTCAACGTTATTACTGTAGGATTAATACTTTAATAAATACGTGGGTAGAGTAAGAGAACTGGTACACTTTTCTGGGTATGTGTTTGAGGCCTATTCATCGCCTTCCATTCGTTGCCTAGTAGTGAAATCTTGAAAAACGTTGATATGGGTGTTCATTTATGTCTAATCAAACGAAATTTCATGCTGCTTACTTTAATAATGGCGAATTTTCATACAAACTTTCATCCCCTATTTTACCAAATTACCAGTGAAATTTCCAAAATATCTTACTAGTTTTATAAATAGAATATTTGAACAACAACATTTTCTAGTGGAATCACTTTTACGTCAACAGAGTTAATTGAACTTAGCAACGCGTCAGGAGCAGGGGGATCTAAAGTCGTAATTAACGCCAAGTTTCCATCGACATCTCGCTTCCAACCTGGTATACTTGAAGAATCATCTTTTCTTCAAAAGAACAAAGGAGCAAGCACAGATCTCTATGTACGAGTAGTCAAGCTGAGTTGATTTTATCTCAAATTAATGAACTTTATTACCTACATTTGACCTCTTGCCAGCCTCCGTGGCGTGGCGGTAGTGAACGCGGCCGCTACGCAGGAGGCGCGGGTCCGATCCCCGCTCAGTGCAAATATTTGTATGCATGAATATGGGTATCACATTGGTCGGTCCCGGTTGCCATACAAACATCTATGGCAGCCGTAACGGGTAGTTGAAGCCCTCAAAAATCTAACAACTGGTCTAGCTATCGTTATCGGAGCACTACTGCGATATCGCCTTCGGGTTGTGGAGGTCATATGGCAGTCGCTTGACAGAAAATATCGAAATTCAGGCAAATTCGCAATTAGACTGGTAAAAGCTAGACTCCAAGTTGAAAAGCTTCGGATGCGATTGACATTAACGCTATGAGGAAGAGGAAGAAGAAGACATTTCACCTCTTGTATATCTTAAAATATTAATCCTATAGTTATAATGTCCAGACATAATTTATAGTAAATTTAATGTAGATAAATAATGTAGAACCAAATAAAGCGATATTATTAATAGTTTTCAATATACAAGCCACAAGCTTGTATTAGGTCCTTACGTATGAAATTATCGTTTTGTCGTACTGATCAATTTGATCTGAAATATCTCCTCTTTGGTTAAGAATCCCAAATCCAAATTAATAAATTCATTTAGCTGGTTTTTTTTTCTTAGGAATACAGTCATTCATTTGTTATTTTCCTCATTATTTTTTCTTTGGCGTCGCTTATTACCGCGCAATGGAAAACATGAAATATCGGTATATTTACGAGTACGAGTTCTACCGTGGCACAAGTGCTGCAGAAACAGCTCGAAGAATTAATGATGTGTACTGCGCTGGTGTCGCTAAAGACAGCACGGTATGTTTTTGGTTTCAACGTTTTCGTTCTGGAAATTTCGACCTTAAGAACCAACCCCGTGGACGGCCGGAGATCAAAGTGAAAAACGGAGAATTAAAGGCTATTGTGGAAGCGGATCCATCACAAAGCACTTCAGAGGTAGCAGCAGGCTTCGGGGTAAGTGACAAAACTGTATTAATCCACTTGAAGCAAATCGGGAAAGTAAAAAAACTCGAACGATGGGTACCTCATGAATTGAGTGAATCGAACTTGCAAACACGGGTCGCCTGCTGTGTTACTTTGCTCAACCGACACAATAATGAAGGGATTTTAAATCGAATCATTACTTGTGATGAAAAGTGGATATTGTACGATAATCGAAAGCGCTCATCGCAATGGCTGAACCCAGGAGACCCAGCCAAATCCTGCCCTAAACGAAAATTGACTCAGAAAAAGTTATTTGTAAGTGTTTGGTGGACTAGCGCCGGTGTCATTCACTACAGCTTTCTTAAATCTGGCCAAACGATTACGGTAGATATCTATTGTCAGCAACTGCAAACCATGAAGGAAGAACTAGCTGTTAAACAAACGAGATTGGTCAATCGCTCTAGGCCACTGCTGCTTCACGACAACGCAAGACCACACACTGCACAAAAAACAACCACTAAGTTAGCTGAGCTACAATTGGAATATCTGCGACATCCACCATACTCCCCGGACCTGGCTCCAATAGATTACCATCTCTTCCGGAATTTGGACAACTTCTTACAAGGAAAAAAATTCCACTCCGATGCAGCAGTCCAAACCGCCTTCAAAGAGTTTATTGATTCTCGCCCCCATGGTTTTTATAGTAAAGGGATCAATGAACTACCCATAAGATGGCAAAAGTGCATAGATAACAACGGTGCATACTTTGATTAATTAAATATATTTTACAAAAAAAAAAAATCGACTTTTTATTCCTCCCGTACAAAACGCCAATTTCATACGTAAGAACCTAATATATTGAAAAAGGGATTCCCTAACTCTTTAACATATTTTGACCTGCATTCACAGATTTTGGATAAACTGTACAGTCAGCGAGAAAAATGCTAAAAGTCGAAATACATTTTTCGTTCCTATCGATCCCATTTTATGTGGGGATCAAAAAACTCTAAGGCCCATATTCTAAAATGTCACTCAATGGAATCGCGATTTCTATGAGAAAAAAAGGAAATATAGACAATCTGCCAGACAACCTGTCAAATTTGTCAATGTGTATACAATCCTTTACCAGGTAAATCGAGGATCAGCTGAGTGGCATTCTAGAATACGGGCCTCAGAGACCATTTTAGCTTTGAGTGCAAGGAAAGACAGAAATCGCTAAAAACGTTTCCCATACATTTCAGCAAGATAATCAAATTTCTACAATGGTCAAACTTAACTTTGGTTTTGGGTAGAAAGTGTTTAGGATGGACTGAAAAGTAAATAAAAAGAATTTTAACGCACAAATTTTTAATTTATCTCATTCTTTATGTCATTCAAAGGTTGAGTTGAGAAAATTCGTGTTAGTTATTATTAAAGCATTTCTGGGAAAATGTCTTCTTAATAGAAGCATATTTTATCAATAATAATCTAAACTCCCAAGATCAGATTATGAATCACTAAATTAATACGTAACATAACATATTCGTAACAAGCAACCCGCAAAACCTTGATAACGATACTCGTATTAATTTTATAGCAAATTTTGAGTCCGCTATCTTTGATCGCCCAATGGGTAATATACGCGTAATCGAAATCAATAAAAAAAAAAAACAATTTTAACAAACAAAACTAGACAATAAAAAACACCTTAAATCTAAAATGTATGTCTGCTGTATGTAAATAGCGCAGCCAACTAGCTTAATCAGCCTTTCAATTAACTGCCTGAATGGTGTTCAGCCATTACATTAAAATGCTAGGCAAATAGCTTGGATCGATGATGTTTAATTACTTGCCTATTCATTTAATCAAACAGCTAGAAAAATGACGTGTTTCAGTTATTTCTGCATGGTTATATAAAAAATTACCCCGAAGGCTAGCCTTCCAAATCACATTGCATGATCTTCTCAATAAACCTATCACTAATTAATTAGATTATTATAAAAAAAGGAGATTTACAGGTATTAGTATATGTATGTATGTATGTAATTTTCTGTCTTATTTCGGGGTGGTGTCCTATCTTACGAATGGCCTAAGCATTACCCAGCCAGGTTATTATATAAAATAAACTTTGATATATAATCGTAGATTATTTATCAAATAACAAAAAAAAACAATCTCTTGCCTAGGTTACACAAATTGTAGTTTTGAGGAGGTCTGCGACCGATACAATTAAGGAGACTACTCGTATACTCCATTCGAATAGGTACTTAACTAAACATAAACAATCTTGAAGTGATTTTTGAAGTGATAACTTCTTTAGCGGCGTTGGATGGGTGAAAAGTGTTAAACTTGCGTCAGGATCGCTTGACCTTTGAACCGTAACCGACAACTGACGTCATACAACATTAGCAATAGACTGTCTATTTTGCAAGATATGATAAATAGCATCGTAGTCGACTTTAAGTCCTTATGGTTTCAGATAGTACCGGGGTTCAATCCTGGCCTTCTGACACTTTTTGTGATTATTTTTTCTTTTTGTAATTTATTACTTTTTGTGATTATTTTTTCTTTTTGTAATGTATTAATTTCTTCTGACAGAAAATTAGCAGAAAATTAGTGATAGGTTCTATGATTGGCGCTATATTATAGGTATGGTATGTTCTTTTTTATCTTTTTCTATGTATATAACGAAGAAAGAAAGAAAGAAAATGTTTTCACTTCTGCCGGCACTCCCAGAGTGCAACCCGTCTTTTTTTTAATATGGTTCATTTAAAACCTCAGTTTATAAATATAACTTCAAGCCCGACAAAACCTCCCCCCACCGTCTACGAACCGGGATCAAGCGCACATAAAAAAATTGATAATCGACGTCACTCAAAAAGATTGGCCCATGTCCCATGTTGAACACATCAACATCTTTACAGAATTGTGACTCATAAGCGTCAGCTATGACGTATTTCCCATATTATGTGGTTTGGAATCAAATTTATTTTAGTTCACATTTTATAATAAACTTATCTCAAGTTAATTCACGATGCGTTCATTAGTAAAGGCTAGTTCTAAGCAGCATGAAAGGGTAACACGGTCCACAATGAACATATTATTTAAACCCAAATTAAAGTGCTCACTTGACGGCAATAGACTCTCCCCCTATTTCGTGAATATACTTATGTCACTATTTAAGGAAATGCAATGCTGATTATGAGGGCCAAGTTAATTGGTAAACGAAAATACAAAGACAGTAGGTGGATTTGAAATACCTTAGGTACCACAAAACGCGTTTGGCAAGGAAGGGATTCCGGGAAATTTACATACAGGGTAAAAACATAAAACTCAAAATGTGACAATAATATCTAAATTGCAAAAAAATCAAAGAATTTCTTAAAAAAACAAAACTTTTGAAACTGTTTGATGTGAGTAAAGTTGGTACTATTAATCAATAAATCAATCAATATATACTTACAATAAATACTTGGCTTGACAACTTTTATAATGTTTCAAGAAAGTGCCAAAATTAAAGAGTTATGTGTGGGAAGCCAAAACCAAAATCATGAGTACAAGACTTAAACGGTTAGGTTAAGTAGGTGGAGGCTTTATATAAAGTTAGCGACAAAATTGAATCGTTAGATATTCTTTACGTCATGGAGCAACGTCATTTGTCGGCAGATGAAATGCAAAGAGCTGTAGGGATGTTGCAAGCGGGAAGTAATCAATCTCAGGTATCTCGACATTTCGGCATGCATAGAAGTGTTATTTGTCGTCTTTGGGAGCGCTACAATAATACAGGGGAACCCAAGCATCCAGGCCGTAAAAGGAGTACAACCACTCGGCAAGACCGGTACATACAACTGACTGCAAGACGCCAGCCGACGTTAGCCGCTCGAGAGATAAGTTTGAGGCTACAAAATTCAAGTGGTGTTGATGTAAGTCCCCAAACTGTGCGAAATCGACTGCATGAGTACGGCCTACGAGCTCGACGTCCAATCAGGTGCCCATCAATACGTCACGAGAATCGCGCTCGTCGAAATGAATGGTGTGGAGAACGCATAACATGGACTGAGGAACAATGGGATTAAATTATGTTTTCCGATGAGTTGCGATTCGGGTTTAGACCTGATACAAGAAGGGTGCGAGTGTACCGTAGGCCCGGAAATACTGAAAGGCTCTGGTGCGTTCAGGGAGTTCATCCATACAGCGATTCAACAGTTATGGTATGGGCGGGTATTATGAAGAACAGGCGAACTGACCTCGTTTTTGTAAATGGAAACATGAACGCTGAAAATTACGTTGAGGATATTCTCAGACCATATGACCACACACCTTTGGCTCCGATTTTACATTAATGCATGACAATGCGCGTTCACATACAGCTCGGCGAACCAGTGAATACTTGGCAACGGAGAACATCCGGGTATTGCCCTGGTCTGAACAATCGCCAGACCTCAACTCCATCGAGCATGCATTGGACACGCTCCAGAGACGTGTTTTGAAGGACTTGAACGGAGTGACAACAACCCAACAGCTGAAGGATTTGCTACAATTCCATTGGGAGCGAATACCGCAAGATGACATAAACAGTCTCATTAATTCAATGAATAATCGTTGCTGACAAGTTCTGAATAGCAGCATTATATATGTATGCATTATATATATGTAATTAATAATATTATATATATATGTAATTAATAAATTTAAGCAATTAGGTAGTTATAAATACTGAAAAATCATTATGCCAAACATCGCATTTCATAATTCATTTATTACTGTATAATGGTACAAAATTCTCCTGAGAAAACAGTGATTTGTGATTTCTTATATCAGTAGTTAGTAGTACTATATCCAAGGAGTGCTGTGCCACTCGTACTTGGTGACTCTGTGTCACCAGTGCATTTGCAAAAAGTCATATACAATCAAATTATAAATTATTGAATAAATATTCATTTGAATTTCTATACTCCATTAATAGCTACCTACCTATATTATTCTGTTTCAGCAGTAGTTTAAATGCTGATTTTTTTTAAACCTATTGCTATTACTCACCCACTTTTTGAAATTCAGGACGAAGAAAATCCTCCACCGCCGTCGTGATGCTGTAATGTCTCCTTACAAAGTTAGCCAAGCCAGAACCGTAAACACCCTCAATTTATCATCACTTCATAAAGTTCTGTAGTTTGTTTTTCACTTTTATTATTATGATTATAGTCCAGCGGTAAACAATCGAACGTTTTTACTTCAATTACTAAGTTTATTATTAATATAAGATTAGTGAAATTTATTTTTAAAGTAACGAAATAGGCGTTCGTTGTGCGAGCGGACGTAGATTAATTTCGCGTCGGTCGGCACCCGAAAGCAGAGCGCGATGCGAGTAGCGCGTGCCGTAGGCGAGCAGTGGACTGACTCAAGTGCTCGCACGAATCTCGCGCTTCGTGCACAATATCAACATTAAGCTCGACGGCCGGCCGCTACCGCGTAGACGTCTTCACACTTACATATATTAGCCTGAAATATTCAGTCAATAACATATTTAAAAAAAAAGTCATTTTTTAACGATCCTAAAAATTTAAATGATTCTTTACTTCAGTTAATCTCACTACCTTAGGTGGTGATCACGAGTTGTGACCATACGATCAATGTATATTTGTTGAAAATTGATAATTTTCCTTAATCAGGGAAAACGTAATCTTCGTAATATGAAGTAATGGCGAGTGGGGCAGAACGCAGTCTCATTGGCGGAGCTGTGCCGCCCAACGCCAATAGCACGGGAAGGAGGAGCCGCATCGCAATCGCTTCAAAGTTCGGCCAGACACGGCTCTTACCACCCTAATGTTACTTCTTTTAATGTAAGTATAGTATTTAATAAAATAGGCTATAATTTAGCTAGGCATTGAAAATAAGTTGCAACACTCAACGATAGGCTTCACTCTATCATAAAGTGAAGGACTATTTAATGAACAAACAATAATTATATTATCTTTGATTTACTTCTTTGATAACAACTAAAAATCGAAAAAATATAGATAAGTATTATTTTTTCATTGATCTAATTGTGTGGATATCCAATAGTTTTGATAACAATAAAATTTTATTATTTTTAGATATTATTATGCTACATGTTAAATATCTTTGATTTATACCTTCCATGAAATATAAATACAAAGTGAGTAGCTACCTGTAGTCGTAAATCTACTAAGCCTGTATTTCGCATCAGGTGGGCCGTGTGTTTGTCTGCCACCTCAGTGGTATAAAAGGAAACCTTTGCATAATAGTAGATTATGAAACAAGGGAACAAAATAGATTTTTCAAGGTGAGGGCGCCACTTTGAATCATGAACGAAGCGAAGGATTCTAACTAAAGAATGCTACACGCAGCGAGGGTTTCAGAAGTACATCACTCTAGGTAAAAATAATTTGCTCTCATATACCTACTCTACTTGCCATCCGTTTTCTGTAAGAAAATAAATGAAGGACGATATTTTGTAATTAATAAATATATATTTATTTACAAAAAGACTTGTGAATATTGTACAATTTTAAAGTTATTCTCACCATTTTATTTGGGATCGATATTGTTATGGATTCATTTACATTTTGAATATTTGAATCTTAGTACCTATCTGACTAGTGCTCTATAAAAGGTACAGAACCTTTTGCTATAGAAGGACGTGGTTATAATGGCATGGGTGAATTGTCTTTAGGTCTTTTTTCCCTATTTTGAATGGAATCTTCGATGTAATCCTCTGCTATACAGAGCTTAATCTCCACCCTTCGTGCTTCTTCAAAACAGACGGTCCGCTGCAGAATCTACCAAAAGCGTAGCGGACGTTCGGCGAAAACAATGTCCTGTTTGAAGCACTTTCCATTTAGATACCGAATAATAAATCTTTTAGATGTGATATGAGGAGGACGCAGGCTCTGATATTTTTCCGCTATTCGTTTGACCCTTATTCGCCTAATATCAGATTCGCAAAATATGAGATTCTCAAAATAGCAGATTCTGCAGCATAAACTTTTCATGTTGAACTTCTTTCAAACAGTATTTTGGGTGATTTCCTTTTTATAGAATTTGATTTAAATTTGTTCAACATGGGATTGTCATAGATTTTTCAGGCATTCGATACCGAGAAATGAAATGAAATTAATTGATTTGTTGAGAAAAATATATTATCACAATAATATTTCACTAAAATATATCGTACTATGATAAAATAATAACTGTGTAAATACCGATACGGAATTACCCTTATTATAAGGTGAGCCTCGAAACATCTTTCTGCTGTGTAATTAATTATATAAACAATACAATTAGAGTTTGTATTCATAGGAACATGTATTTCTTTATTCAAAGGGTTCTCCCGAGGAGGCCAGACATTATTAGTAATCCCAAAGAAATTATACCAATACAACCTAGTGAGGCCTTAAGTTCTTGAAGATGCTAAGGAGATTGATCAAGATAACAACTTACGAAGACGTCACACACACGTCTGGAAACCATTCTAACTTATACTTTAATATTTGGTCAAGAGATCTAGATGTAACGCATCGTTTAGATATTACATTTCAGACTTATTGTTCAACTTTTATATATTTATGTTTTTTGTCTAAAATATCAAATACTTTAAGATGGAATAGAAACGAATTTACATTTGACATAAATTAACTGGGGAGTCAGCGTAGAGTAAATGTGTTGTGTTATTTCTATTTAAAGGACTGGTGTAATTGTTTTATTTGTTTAGGAATCGGAGGTTTATAAAAATTAAGTGT
Organism: Eilema caniola; assembly: GCA_949126895.1. Taxonomy (NCBI): domain Eukaryota; kingdom Metazoa; phylum Arthropoda; class Insecta; order Lepidoptera; family Erebidae; genus Eilema; species Eilema caniola. The sequence goes on along the minus strand of OX421460.1, from coordinate 33,851,229 downwards.
TTAAACTCCAACCGGGACACGGTATCGAACTTTTATAATCATATTGTAATTTAATTTTAGCTCTATTTATTATATCTGATTGAAACGTTGGTAAGTACTCTCCCAGTTATTTCATTTTTTTTTCTTTCATAAATTGTCACGGGATCTAGGTCAAGACTTGGACTTTAGTTCAAGTGGCATTCTGTCAAATACCCGCCTGCACTTAAATCCTAGCATCCACTATGCGACAATTCGCAATATAGCCGAAGTACAATGCAGACAAAAAGCGATAAATTATTATTTTTTACTAGCTGAACCCACGTCTTCGTGTTAATAACTACCTAAATACATTTAAAATAAGAGAGTCTTAAATTTTATTTATATGTATTAACACACTATAAAAAACCAAATATTCTTCGTTAAAAAAAATGAAAACAGAAAACCGCATGTATCCCAGCAATGTACAATTTTACGCGTGTGTGATCTAATCCGCGTGTAAAAGGTCACTGGTATAATTATTGAATGTATATATAATATCTAACATATTCAAACATTTCTCAATAGTAATGCAAAGTATACAATTGTAAAAAGCTGTCTGAGACGATTACTTCCCAGTAGTTCCATGGGACAAGTGGAACTAATATTTTATCATATTATTGTCCCAGTAGTTCCATTGCCGTCATCACCGTACATGTGATCTCTTCTGGATGGTTTAAAAAAAATAACCACGAAGCCTTCTAACCTAACCTATCCGAGTCGGGGTACTCTGATTAAACAAGCTGGACATTTTGAGACTTGGACATTATAGGAATTGGATAATATGGGAATTGGACATTTTGAAACCGCTTGACATTTTGAGAATTGGACATTCTGATCCTGAACCAATTCACTGCAATAGAACTTTTGGGATAAAAAGATTAGTTCCACTTGTCCCATGGAACTACTGGAACGTAATCGTCTCAGTTGTCCCATGATGAGACAACTCAAGGGATATACAGAAAAAAAGGAGTAGGTGTTACTCTAAATGCACCATCACCGTAAATAACTGAAAAAAATCACGCAGCTTAGCTCCAGGCAATGTCGAAAATATTATGATTATCACACATCAACATGATCTAGGGATATTTAAATTAAACCTAAATAATGAAAATTCTATTATCTTTTTGTTAAGACACCTAAACATTAAAATAAACCTTGTTTAATAGCCTATCTAACCTGATAATAAACTTTAAGATAAAGTTAACTTTGAAATACATGAAAACCTAAACAAAACAACTATTTTTTTTATAAAAATTGTTGAAAACTTAAAATAATTAATCCGTGGATCCACCTTAGACTCTCCTGACACATCTGCAGCGGTTCTGCATATTTAAAACAAGGGTGTCAATATCCTGTTGTGGAATACTGTCCCATGTCCTGCTAAGATGCAAGAAAAGCTGATTTAGAGCGCTATATTCAGGCTTTGATCACGTTATTGTATCACGGCGGAAGTGGTGGAACGGCACCTCAACGCATTACATGTACAGGACCGATTCCTAGTAAATGCTGCACGAAGTCAACCAAATGTAACGACGTTCAAAGGCTACAGAGAGAGTATGGTTTGCTGGTAAGTGGTCAAACTTTGAGAAGACGACTGCATGAAGTCAAACTACGTGCTAGTAGGCCACTTTTGGTACCAGCGCTAAGGAGAGGCAATCGAGGAAGAAGATTAAAATGGTCTATTGCATACGAAAAGTGGAACCATTCTCAATGGTCACTTGTGCTTTTCACTGATGAATCCAGATTTGGATTTCATCCTGATTCGCGAAGAGTACGCGTTTGGAGAGAACCTGGACGTTGAAATCGACTGCAGCACCCACAACATGTTCATGCATATCAAGGTGGCACGATTATGGTTTGGTCAGGAATTCGTCTCAGCGGTAGAACTAACCTCGTTTGGATACAAGGCAATATGACTGCTCTAAAATACCGAGATGAGGTGCTAGAGCCTGTAATCTTGCCCCACAGACAGCAAATGGGACAAAATTTTCAGCTAATGCACGATAATGTCCGTCTACATACGGCGCGTATCGTTACAAGTTGGTTGCAACAGCATGATATCCATGCTTTAGACTGGCCTGCACAATCCCCTGACTTAAATCCTATTGAGCATGCCTGGGATATGCTTCAGAGAAGAGCTCTTAGGAATTTCCTTGAAGATATTTTGCATGAAAACCAGCTTTTCTTGCATCTTAGCAGGACTTGGGACAGTATTCCACAACAGGATATTGACACCTTTGTTTTGAGTATGCAGAACCGCTGCAGATGTGTCAGGCGAGTCTTAGGTGGATCCGCGGATTATTTTAAATTTTGAATTTTAAGTTATCAACAATTTTTATTAAAAAAATAGTTGTTTTGTTTAAGTTTTGATGTTTTAAAAATAAAGTTAAGATTTAAATTTTGTCTGAGTTTTTCCTCTTCTTCTAAGTTTTTTTAAATTTAACTTTATCTTTATCTAACAGTTTATTATCAGATAACAATCGTAGTTATCCAATATAAATAAATTTTCATCAAGATGGTCTGGTAATTTTACATTTTGATTTAAACCACTTTGAACTACCAACCTTCATGAAATTGTTCCGAGTTTTGTATAGTGCATCTATGTTAGTGTAAATTTCGGAGTGGCCAGTTCCATTCTTTTAAGCTTAGATTTAAAAAAAAAACGTAAATTTTTAGAATTGATTCTTAGTTTTCATATACTTACCTCATTTTTGCATTTGTCCATTACTGCATCTACTTAATTTCTCTCAAAATCACGAGTACAGGTGTGGTTTCCTACTCGTATTATCTCATTTAAACTACTCAACGTGATTGAAGTTCGGCAATAAGCCTCGTTACTACAACGCCACTTTGTAGTGCCCGACTTATTTTTCATACAGAAGTTATATTTGTAGCCGGCATGAAGGAGGGCGCGTTATGATTATATATTTTTTTAATTTTATAGTTGAACTAGGTGCCTCACTCGAATTTGGATCCATGTTTTCAAAATAAATAACATACACACTTATAAAAAGTAGCTATTATTTTTACTGAAAAATTAGAGAAAAAATACACTTATGTTGCACGGAAAATGTAAGTTATGTTTTGACTGATAATGACTTTGTAATTTTCAATGTCAATGTTATTGTCACCAGTATTAAAAATAAAATAGTGCTTTTTTCACAAATACCTAGCAAATAAATAACATAATATTAAAGTCATAGACTAAGAGCAATATAAAAAATAAACAAGAGGTCTTCTTGTTTTATAAGTATTAATATTAATTTTTAGCTATTTGCGAATCTCATATTTTGCGAATCTGATATTATGCGAATAGACATCCTTCATCCTAGCGTAAATCCCAGTCGCTGCCGAAGCTATCAAATTGGAGTCTGGGGTCCGCTTATACCAGTCCAACTGCGGATTTGGCTAAACTTCGACATTTTCTGTGAAACGACTACCATCTGACCTCCACAACCCAAAGGCGATATCGAAGCATTGCAGTTACCCCAGACTCCAAGTTGATAGCTTCGGATGCGACTGGGACTAACGCTAGGATGAAGAAGACTCCCTGTGTAGGCAGCTTCTCCAGCATAATCGCTACCCTTAAAGTAGTTCCGACATAACCTCCGTCTCTATAGTCTCCCACTGTTCTTTTAGCTTAGCATTTTGGGGAAATAAAAACACTCCACTAACAATACATCCTGTTACTGAATAAAGCGGCATGATTGAGTACCTATATTCATAAAAAATTGTCAGACAAACAATGAAATCTACGTAGATGACAGCCCGTTGTTACACTTTTACACCAACTACCCGTAACGACTGCCATAGATGTTTGTATGGCAACCAGAACCGACAGGGATAGACTAATGCAAAAAAAACGTAAATTAATAATTAAATATTTGCACTAAGCGGGGATCGAACCCGCGCCTCGTGCGTAGTGGCCGCGTTCACTACCGCTTGTTGTAGTTATTTTTTCAAGAATCAATGCATTGTCACTTTCGTAACCCGAATACGTATCTTTTTTTTTACGTGCGGGTAATCCCCTCGGATACCCACCCCTCCGGAGCCGGAGGGGGAGGTTATGTCGGACTCGAACCGACTAAACCGCACGCCGTCTCTGGGTCGTAGTGCTAGGCCGAAGGTGAGGTTGTCATGCGACATATCCCTCGCACCCCGACTGACCCAGGGCCATCCCTCTCGGTCTGGCCCTCCTCGGGAGGGGGGGGGACCACGCGGTCCCCGACTCAACCCCGGTGTGGGAAGGCGCGCATCGTCCTTTGATGCGCGCCGCCGCCGTGGCCTGCTTCTGCTAGGGTGACGAGCGGCTCCACCCGTCACCCTCAGGCCCGCGCTCATGGGGAGCGGAGGTCAGTTTGCGCCCTCTGACGCCCGAGCCGCCTTCGAGCGCGTGCAGCGATGTCAGCGAGTCTTTCTCGCTCATCGCGCCGCGCCCGCTCTGCTGTCTCCTTCGCGAGCATGACCTGCTCGCAGAAGGAGGCGCTGGCCGCCCACGCATCCGCGCAGCGGACCATCGCCGCGAGCAGGGTGGAGAGCGTGAGCACTCTCACCCCCAGGGCCGCCGCAAGCTCCCGTCTCGGCGTCTCAAGGCGCCCACTCACTAACAGTTTACCGGACGATATAAATCTGTCAGTTAATCGCAATAACCCACACACTAACAGTTTCCTTAACGATTTTGGACTGACGACGAATACGATCCGATAGTGTGTGGCCGCCGAACGATTCCGGACAGTTCTAAGCCGGACAGTCCTAGGCCGTCAGGGCGAACGAGCACAACGGGCCTGTCGATCGACGTTTCGTGTCAGTTTTTACTAAGATTTTATTCCTTTTTTGTACATACTCGTCTATATTTCTTATGCACATAGTCCATAAGGTTCAAAATAGCTAACACCTATTTCTCACAATGATTAGCACATACTTATATAAGAATAACGTAGTGCAAGCCATTTTCAACCTTATTGACATCACAACAAATCTAGTTTTTTTTCTTATATTCGTGATCAGCAGCATTTATTTATGCGAAAAAACATGTAATTAAGAAAATGTCAATAAGGTCGAAAATCGCTTGCACTGTTTCGTACTCTCTATGTAACTGATATTAGACCATTACCGGCAGGCGATCGTACGACCTAAAACTGACGACTCACAACTGCTAGTGTGTGGTCGCAAAACTGACAACAGGGAATTGCCGGCAGGCTAAAATCGCTTTAGTGTGTGGGCGCTATCGGCTTAGGACTGCAGGTCGCCGGACAGATCAGGAACTGCAGGCGGACTGCAGGCGGACTGTTAGTGAGTGGGCGCCTTCAAACGCCGGACACTCGGTGACCGTGTGCAGCCCCGAGTCCACGCTCGCGTCGCAGTGATGGCACTCGGGCGTTGGCTCTATACCCATCAGATGCAGATACCGCCCGAAGCTACCGTGCCCGGTGATAATCTGCATCTGACGGTACGAGAGGCTACCGTATGGCCTCTCTAATCACTCCCCCATGATGGGTCTTACCGCCGCAATCACGGCGTGCCCTGCGCGTGGTTGCCCAAGTCGTCGCTCCCACTCGGCCACCATGACCTGGTGGAGCCAGGATTTCTCGGCCCGAATATCCTCGGACTCGGGATCGAATCCCCGCTCCCGCGCCTCCTTTCGGAACTGATATAGTGCCGAAAGGGCCCTCGCTTCCAGGATCCACGGTGGCGATCCGGCCAGGAGACTCGCCGCTTCGAAGGATATCGTGCGGTATCCCCTGATGGCCCTGGAGGCCATCGTCCTCTGCGCCGTACGGAGCAGAGGCAGGAATCTGACCTCCAGGGTGTCCGCCCAAATGGGGCAACCGTATAGGGCCATGGACCGCACGACACCCGCGTAAAGTCTCCTGCAGGAGGCCTCTGGGCCCTTCAAGTTAGGCAACAATCGACCCAAGGCATTCGCCGTGGTCACCAACTTGGGGCGCAGACTTCGGAAATGCTGTCCGAAGTCCCATCGACCGTCAAGCACGAGCCCCAGGTATTTCAACCGGGGCTTGATGTCGATGGGAGTGCCTCCCACTATAAGGCTGGCTCCCGGGCCTGGCCTGCGCCGAGGGCCATGAAAGAACATGGCCTTGGACTTGTGCAGAGCCACCTCGAGACCCAGCCGCCGGATCCTGTCAACGACCTGAGCAACCGCGGTCGTGGCCCTTGGTGAAAACCGATTATTCGGCTTCGGCTTTGGCTTCGGCCAGAATTGCACCTTCGGTCGGACACTTTCAAAAATTTCAACATTTCCTTTTTTTTGACAATAAATGTCGATTAGATTTAGGCGACAAGTGTTTTTATGTCGATTCCTAAATTATTAATTAATTCCTAAATCTATTGGGAAGTTTATAATCGAATTATATTTTCATGATTTACTTGATGACAAATTAAAATTCTATTTTGACAAATTAACCCACACATAGTAAACCAACCATTCACACCATAAAGTACATAAAAATAAGTCAATTGAGGGAAATACAATTTTCTTTACATATCTACATCAAATTTCCTATAAATGATGTCTTAACACATTTTTACTGTAGAATCAACACTTTAATAAATACGAGAAGTCAAATGTAACAAAGCTTTTAATTCGCGACAAAATCCACCTAGCGTGGCAATAGAGAGACCGGTGCTTGTTCGATTTTTGGAGAACAGATGTTTCTTCAAGTATATTAGGAGATCCGTTAAACATTTCTGAGTAGGTGTTGGAGGTCTATACATCGCCTTCCATTCATTCGCAGTTCATAGCGTATTTCTCCCTAAGAAATTTAAATTTTCGATATTTATAAAAAGTATCTTGTTCAGGCTAATATCGATATCGATCGGTGGTCCAAAAATCCATGAAAATGAAAATAATTTATCATACATGTTATTTGAATTAAACCCAGCCAAATTTTCATTAGTTATGCAAAACTCCAGGCGCGCATTAGACCAAATTTGACAAATATAAGTTCACAAACATTGCTGGTATAATTCTTTTGTACAAGGAGATGGCAATAAGCCATCAATGCCTTTTTTTAGGTAACCAGAACAAGTTATGATTGTCACTGAATTTGTATGTTTTTGGTACAACGCTACCCTGCTGTTCCTTTTCCTGTGATGATTTTGAAACACTCTTACTTGAAAACAGTCGATAAATTCGTTTATTACTATTACTCATAATCTAGAATGGGCGTTTCTTGCCATTTCTAAAAAAAACGCCGGGTGAAAGTCACTATCCTGTGAAACGCTGAATTGCTGCACTCAAATCGTCCCCTAGAGTTTGATGTAATTACGTAACATTGATTATTCTTTGATTTCTTCCGACACTTACTTGCATGAAAATGCGAACATATATATTTTAATATATTTTTATATTGGCTAACATTATTATTAAAACATCGGTGTTGGAGCAACGAATCGTTATGTTTGCATGAAGAGCATGAAAATATTTTTTTCACTTCAGCAGCTCGAAAATGTAAGTTTTGCAGTGTAAATGCGATTTTGCTCACTACCTGAGACATAATTAATAATATTAATACGTTTTTTTTAATGCACAGTGCTAATTATAGATTAAGTAAAAATTTAAAATCTTTCAAAGCACAATGCACTCTGTCTCTTTCCCGTCCCTAAAAACTAGCGAGTGACAAACACAAGTAATTTTTTTTTAAATTCGTCCCCAAAGAAAACCCGTTCTGAAACGCAGAAATAGACTAAATTTGAAAGGTATTTGTAAAATGGAAAACCATGTTTTTTATTAAAATTATTTAATATTTAATGTATAATTATATACGAAAATAAGTAATGCATAAGTACATTTTTAAAATTATTTCCATCTTTAACATTGGAAAAGTAAAACATCACGGACGCTGTTTTTGAACGAACCTTAAAAATTGCGGGAATAGAAAGTAGTGTTGAATAATATTAAAATCTTAAAATAATCATAAAAGATGAGCGATACCAGTGACGAAGTCAGTATTTTAACAACAGAAGAGTTGAAACAGCAAGTAACTAATGCGGCATTAGGTTGTCTCGCGAGAAATACACTCGAGAGCAATGAATCCGGGTCACTCAAAGAATCCAAAAAATCTCGGAAAGTAAGAATGCTAGGTTAATGCAATAAATTGTATTTAATAGACAATTTAATACTCCTTAAATGAAAGTATTAAAACTTCTTAGTTATTGTAAAGTTATATCATAAAAAAATCAAATTTGAAAAGGGAACACTGTCGAAGATGGAACTACGAAATTACAGGATTTGTTTTTGCTTTTGTTTGTAATCTGTCATTTATGTTGGTACATAAACCAGGTTGATAGTGCTCAATATTCATTATTCAAGCTGAAATCATGTCGCTTACACTTGAAGAATGCACCAGAATACTTACATTGGTGGAAACCGGCCGGAGTCAGCGCGATACAGCCAGGACTGTCGGTGTGTCGCTGTCAACAGTACAAAGAGTTCTCCGACGTTACGAAGAAACTGGTTCTAACCTACGCAGACCAGGAACGGGCAGAACTAGGTGTACAACAGCACGAGAAGACCGATACTTGGTGAACACCATGCTTCGAAATCGCTTTCTCACAGGAACTGAACTCACAAATCAGTTTCGACGCCTCGGAGGAAGTAACCCAAGTGCATGGACAGTAAGACGTCGGCTTGCTGAATCTAACTTAAAACCCCTTAGACCTGCAAACGGCCCTAAACTGGAGCGTGGCCATCGTATTTCAAGACTAAGATATGCCCAGAACCACGTAAATTGGAGTATTGAAGATTGGTCGAAAGTTATGTTCTCCGACGAATCAAAATTTATGCTCTACAAGCACGATGGAAGACACAGAGTGTATAGAAGACCAGGGGAAAGATTCAAGCAAGCATGCATCGAAGAAAAAGTAGCCTACGGTGGTGGGTCTGTACTTGTGTGGGCCGGAATTTCCTCTGAAAGTCGCACAGAGCTGGTGATCATAGAAAACGGCTCTTTAACTAGCGTAAGATATGTGGAAGAAATCCTCAACGAACACGTTGGTCCATTTATGGTCAATTTGGGTGAGGATGCTATATTTATGCATGACAATGCCCGACCTCATACAGGTAGGATTGTGAATGACTACCTTCAAGAGATGAACATTACTTGTATGGAGTGGCCAGCGCGCAGCCCGGATATCAACCCGATCGAGCATGCTTGGGACGAGCTAGGGAGATGCGTAAAACAACGAAACCCTCCCCCAATCACGCTTCCTGAGCTCAAAATTGCTCTCACAGAGGAATGAGAGAATATTCCCCAAAATCGTATAAGGAACTTGGTGTACAGCATGCCAAACCGCGTAAACGCAGTAATGGAAGCACGAGGAGGTAATACGAAGTATTGAAATTCAAGAAAATCGTCATAAAGTTCAAAAATTTCATGTTTCCTATTTTTGTTTTAAGGAGAGATCAGCAGTTTTTTTTCTTTATGTAATTTTGTGTAATGTATGGTGACTCATATTTTTTTAACTTTCATTTAAGGAGTATTAAATTGTCTATTAAATACAATTTATTGAATTAACATAGCATTCTTACTTTCCGAGATTTTTTGGATTCATTGAGTGACCCGGATTCATTGCTCTCGAGTGTATTTGAAAGGATACCATATCTTCAATAAAAAGAGACTTACAAAGGGTGCGAAGACTTGTTCGGAGATTAGGTTACTTTCGTATTGTATAGAATTTGCAGAACTGCAATAATTGTACCTTTAATTTTTAAAATATTCAGCATTATTTTGTTTTATAATAAAATAAATATAAACGTAATTTCTATCTGTTCATGTTCATTGTGTTATCTTCTAAGTAATACTTATTATGTGTTCACTGCTGAAGTGAAAAGTAATGTGTGCCACACGAAAGCAAAATTATTTGCATCCCGTGCCTTTGAATACCTTACCACGCTCAGGGTTCCACATTAGAATCACTCGCCATGCTCGTGACTCAATCTAAGAATCCCTCGCTTGCTCGGGAGTTAAAATCAGCACTTGCAGCAAAAAATTATTGTACTCACTTGTTGCACAAATAACTATTGTGTCTCTCTCTGAATCTGAAGTTCTTGTAAGTTTACATTGACTGACTGCTTTAAGATAAAGGCAATCACGATAGTTTTTGCTCGGTTAGCACATATAATTTATAACACTTTCTTGAAATGTTTCCAAAGTTCAATGGTACATCTTTCATTTGATGTTACTACAGTATCTGTCGTAAATATTAACGTCTGCATCTTGAACTGGTTCGTTTTTTAGTTTGTTTTTTTTTTAAATCTCATTAACACTGACTTTGGTGTTTGACAAATAGTACCGTTAAGGTGACAGAGACAACGGATCTAGTGTAAACGGATAACTAAGAACTTTATCAATATCTAGTTCTTTTTAAAAGAAATTTTGAAGCAGTAACTGACTAGTTGACTGTAACTTAGCCAATTTCCAGCTGGGATGAAATGAATGAATTTTTTTCACATGTTGAGGTCACCAGCTGACGTATTTTCCACCGTGCTATCGGTATCTGACGTTTTATTACCTTAAAGACTTTGGATCTACTGTAATTTGGCCAATTTCGAGCTGGGAAAAAGTGTCAGGTCACCAGCTGTCGCATTTTCTACCGCGCTATGGGCTGCTGACGTTTTGTTTCCTTTAAGACATTGGCTTAATTATAATTTAGCCAACGGTCACCTCTGCTTTTCCCACCAACAAAGTGGCAGCTGCCGACTACGAAAATTTATAATAATCCTTCCTTGACCATTGTACCAGATATCATCTGCGAGGCGATTGATCATACGAACCTGTCGCTGGCTTGCGGACCAAAAAATAATTATTTAGTTTTTATACATAATATATCAAAAGGCCCAAAAATGCGTAGGTACTGCGCATAAAGAGGACATTTTGTGTATCACGAAATACTGCAACATTAACTCTCAGTTACCTTTAAAGGTTGTCAAGGTGAGAGTTAACAGGCCGATATTGCATTAGGGGTTACCTTAATCGGAATTTCTGCTTCAAATCTACTTACATGCAAGTACCAATCTGATCTATTGATTAATGAACGAGGCTCAGGACTTATGTATTTCCTATATTTTGAGGTCAGGCGGTAGTCGCGCCTCCAATGGTCAAGATAAACGAACCAATAGAAGGATATGATAGCGGTCCCAGGGTCTAAAAGTACAAGCTTTGGAAGCAACCGTGACTAAAACTATGATGAAAATGAAGTTAGGAATTCCGTAGATAATCTTAATAAAACAAATTGTTCACGTTATAGATATATTTTGTACTTATATCACGAGACCAGCGAAAGAGAATGCCAGCACCTTATTAGACAACATATTAAAAATATTCTTTAAACCTAATGACATCCTAATATTATAAACAGATTTTATTTGTCATTCATATAGGAACTTACTGTAAGCTAGTTCTAACACTAGCCCTTGAACCAATATAAACTTATTTAACCATAACAAATGTGAAAAAAAGACGGGTTGCACTCCGGGTGTGCCGGCAGAAGTGAAAACTTTTTCTTTCTTTGTTTCTTCGTTATATACAGAGAAAAAGATAAAAAGAACATACCATACCATAACATACCATACCATACCTATAATATAGCGCCAATCATAGAACCTATCACTAATTTTCTGCTAATTTTCTGTCAGAAGAAATTAATAGATTACAAACAGAAAAAATAATCACAAAAAGTAATAAATTACAAAAAGAAAAATAATCACAAAAAGTGTCAGCAGCCCAGGATCGAGCTCGGTACTGTCTGGAACCGTGGGTACCTGCAGTCGAGGCGCTCGCCGCTGGGCTAAGAAGCTTCTTATCGTATCTTGCAAAATAAACAGTCTATAGCTAATGTTGTATGACGTGAGTCGTCGGTTACGGTTCAAAGGTCAAGTGATCCTGACGCGCGAGTTTAACAATTTTTACCCATCCAACGCCGCTAAAGAAGTTTTCACTTCAAAAAACTTATTGTGCTTGTCCTTGGTTCATGGTTTTGTGAAAATGTCGACCACCATTACGTCAGTCGAAAGGTACTTCAAAATGACTGTAACTTCGTCAATGATTTCTCTGATAAAATGATGTCTGACATTTATGTATTCCGTTAATTAGTACACAAACTTCAGTGCAGACTGGTTATCATTATGCAAGATAATCCTGTGGTGTACCCCGTAAATTTCGAACAGAAACTGGCAGAAGAAGAGCCTCTTCACAAGTATCTGACAATTATACGCCTCCGTGCTTGAAAGAGCTACTGTTCTTTGTTGCCTACTTTCCCAAGAGAGTAGAAAAATTACCAATTTTGAAAACATAACCGGTATAAGATCAGATCAGCATACAAGACGATATTCAATCCTGACTTCTGAAATATTAAAGAATAATTAATCGTACCTTTAAGAAAGTGAAACACGCGTTTCGTCGCCTTCCAGTGAGTCTCATCGAACGCGTCGTTGAACTGGCTGATCTGACAGCATGTGCAATATCCGGATCCAGCTCCGCCAGCCGAATCTTGGCAACCAGCTGACGAAAATAGGACTATGTCGTCCACATATAGCGCAATTAAAATCAGAGATTTAAATGTTATGTAATCGCCTTAATTTGAACACAAGGAAGACATTTTTTTTTGTCAATATGCCATTTATTTTTTCATTTCAAGACTTCGCTTAGTAATATAAGCTTACTTTAATTCGTATTTGCCTTATTCAACCTATAAACTTTGTTCCATAAAAACGGTTTCTCTTAAATATTGCGTATTGAAGAATATCACAGGTGAGAACGTGTTTTCGTAATCTATACCGTCCTTCTGGGTATAGTCTTTTGCCACACGACACGCTTTATCTCTCATATTCCTGTCAGAGGGTGTGAGAGAACCAAAATGCTACAATTTTGACCCCTATTATGTATGGCCAAAAATCAGTAGTTTCGAAATAATTGACTTTTTGATTTTTTTTTCCATTAATGGCACGAAAGTCACATTTTCTTTTGCTGTTTTTATTTTAATTTAATTTATTTTATTTCAATCGATACCAATTTAAAATTGAAGTGAGATTCAGCCCCTAAGATCTTTATGTAATTTAATTTTATAATGTTAAAATGTATCACAGTAATACAAAAAACAGAATCTACGAAATAAAACACATAATGACAGATGTCACAAGTGATGAATAAATTCAGAATAAAAATGGTTAAAAAATGTTACTCGTTATCAAGCCCTAAGAAACAATGCACAAATAACACCTCCGGACTCGTCGCTTAGCTCCGCCGCGCAGCCTCCAGCAATGAAACCAGCGGCATCGAGCTCCTCTTCGAGCGACGAGCTCTTCTCCCCGCCGACGTCGCCAACACCTGTGAGTCGGCCGGGGAGAGGCCGGCCAACGACTTGCCTGGGACCCCGACGCCCTCCGGCTTCGAGCAGGGTCCCCGTGATGTGCACCGCATGCGATGGACTGTTTCAATAAACGAAAACGTCATGTAGGCATATTTTGCGGCTATAGAGGGGGGAACTAACCTCAGTGCGTACCGTTCTCGGATACTTCCTTTGTTTCAGGCGCTTGAACCATCCGTCAACACATCAGCACAACGACTGTCGGACCAAGTGCGGGTCATTCAACGCAACCGCATGTTAAATGAACGGCTAGAATGCTTGCGAAATATCTGTGTCACCCCCGCCCCGGTTCCTGCTTCTACACCTGCACAAGGAACAAATGAGGATACATGTGTTGTGCGGGATGACACATCTATTCCAGTAAGTATTCAGTCAATGACAAGATTCAGGAGCCTTGGAATGTGCGTTGCGGGAATATCGATCGATGCCCCTTCATATTAGGCCACGTCTGCCTCGGTTGCCTATGCATAGACGAAATACAGCTCTGGTGGGTGCCCTTGATTCACTATTGGTTAGGTATCTAGAAAATAGTGAAAACCTCGGTGACACTCATTCAATGCTGTATTGTACTGCTGTGGCGGCATGTCGTATGGCAGGGGTTAATTTCCTATTAAAGACCCTGCCATACGACCTAAGTCGGCTAACCAGCATGGCAATGCAGGATTAATTTGAGTGATTGAGGCAAGGGTTCTCATCGGCAAGCTAATCTGCTTCAGGTCGGGTAAGACTCGCCCCAAAGTGCTGCGCTATGTGACCCAAGCGTTTGCGGGAACTTACGTCTCGGGTCACAGAGCGCATTGACTTTCTGAAGCAAAAAGTATATGCATGGGCAAACCGTATTCGCAGATACAAAAATGCGTCGATTGATTTACCGTTAATTGCATGTTCCGAAGAGACCAAAGATGGGTGTATAGAAACTGGGAACGAATAGAGGAAAGTGTGAATGACGTGCGGCGGCCGGATGCTGAAGCCACAAATTCGTTTTGGTGCAGTATCTGGTCGGTGCACGATAGCCACACTGAAGGCGATTGGATGCGTGAGGTTGAAAGAGCATGCGAGACCATACCGGATATGGATGATATATATATATAGATGCCACTGATGTAGATTGTACAGTCCATTCGCTGTCTAAATGGAAGTCTCCGAGACTACTCAACTCAATATCATACAGTAACTTCCGCCATAGTCTGTCATAATTGAGAAGATCAAAAGCCTTTGCCAGGTCTAAATAACAAGCGTATACTGGTGTATTTCTAGTTGTATAGTAATGAACCGTCTGCTTGAGACAGAGAATAGCACTCTCAGTTGATAACCCGGGCCTAAACCCAAACTGAGCGTCATGTAATTCCAGGTGCTGCTCCAGCTGTTGGTCAAGCAGACTGTCCAGTACCCTAGCAACGACAGTCGCAAGCGAAATTGGCCTATAATTACAGATTTGACAGGTCGCCAGTTTAATCTTTTACAACAGGCACATCGTCCGTATACATTAACTTGTCTAGCAAGAAGCTATGACTAACATACAGGTTAAACAATAATGCAAGTAATAATATAAAATAAAGTAACAACTTTTTTTTTGGTCTGGCAACACTGGTCCAAACAGCTCCAAAATTTTGTAGCTCTGTGATTTTAATAAATAAAATTAACAAAATACCGTAATAAAGTGTCCAAGTGTACATATAGAATCCTACAGTAATAATACGTGTGTGCATATTTTGTCTGCTGCCTCAATTGCTGTAAACCACATAAAAAGTGAACAAGAACCGAAGAACTGGTGAGCAACGTCCATCCACACAGCGGGCGTTATTACAGTCTCAATTTTATACCTATACTCCGTTTGTTTAGATACTTAAAAAGGTAAACAAATCGTAAAAAAGGGTTCTTCTATAGGGGCATTTTTCGAACCGAAATAAAATGAAACCAAAATAAATCATTTTAGAACTTAAAATCTATTTCTTCACTTATATTTGAAATTATTAAATTGCAATTATTATTTTCTAAGCTGAAAAGTCAAAATAATTATATTATTTAAAATGATTTCAAAAATTATTGCACTGTGCCTACCATACAGAAACTAAAAAGACAGGTACAGGCTACTTCTCATTATTAACAACTTGTGTACACGACGTTCTTAAGAATCATACCAGGCTTGAATTCCAATTCGGAGGTATCGGAGAGTCTCTGCAAATAGGCGTAATGGAAGCAATATTCACCTATTTATCTGCCGACATCTCTCCTTTAGCCATCAAATCTAGGCTGAAATATCAAAGCTTTTAGAAGATGCAATAACCGCACCGAGCATATCTTCTTGACGCGAAAGTACCTGTCACCGGAGATGGATCTCATCGAAAGAGGATGGTTATTGATTACCTATTCAAGAACTATCAATAAAATTACATACTTGTACGCTTATACATTGACAATTTACGAATTCATTGCGTCAAAAGTGGCTAAAAAACTCACTTTAGCCAGATAGATTTAAAAAGTTCTTATCACCAAGGGTCTATCATAGAAATTGATTGATTTTATACGGCATTTTAAGCCTGCGGTACACTCTATTAATTTAGGAAAATTCGTTTCAGCGTCACCAATGAATTTGCTGCCATTCGACATATGCTTGTACATAAATTCAGCAAAGAAATTTTCATATTTGGATGACGTCACTGTTTGTGGAAAAGATTTTGAAAGGAAGGAAGGAAGTTTGTGGAAGGAACACGACAAAAACCTACAACAATTTATGGCCGCAGGCAAAGAAATATAAAATTACATTAAATGAACAAAAGTGTAATTTTAACAAAACATCCATTAGCCCCTTGGGCTATACAATTAAAAATAATATAATAGAACCTGACAAAGACAGATTTGAACCTCTTATAAATCTGCCACTACCACGTAACGCTGCTGAACCCAAACGAGGCCTATTCGGTCATTATGCCAAATAGGTGCAATTCTCCAAACAGATACAGCCTCTAAAATTCAATAACGAAACTTTTTCATTAAATGAAAATGCAAAGCATAGTTTTGAACAACTATCGCTAGTCGCTTTAAACAGACTGCGAATGCAAACATGCTTCCGTGGAAAAAGAAGCCTGCGCTATAGTAACGAGTTTCATAGAGTTTCATAGAAAACACTTTCTATCATGTGGGCCGTGTGCTTGTCTGCTAAAAAGACAATTTAAAAAAGACAAATCTTCCCTATTCTCTAAACGACATCAAAGCTATGACCACTGCTTGTTGTATATGTGCACAAGAAAAGTCACGTTTCGCCCAAGCGACAGGGACTTTAATTAAAGCAGTATCTCGTTTTAAAAGATTGAACATGAACTTAAGGCCCTTGCGTCTTGTTGTAAAGTTTCTTTAATGGATACAGAGTTTATAGGAGTATCTGTTTGATCATTCATGAAGAAGTCTGATTTAGATCTTTTTTTAAATTGAGATTCAATGCATCATCGAAAAAAAGAAAAAAAACTGATACAAATTTATCATTTACACGATTGGTTTTACCACAAATTAACTACTACCGCCGATACATTGTACTATGATCCAGATTTGCAAAATTCCGAGGAAATTGAATGAGTGTTTATATTATATGGGTGCTCTAAGTGAAAGTTTAGTTGATAAGTATACTTATTAATTTCTTGTAAGCTAAATTAAAATAAGTGTTAGCATATTTGTTACATGGCAAAAACCACTTAAGTCGAGTTCGATATTTCTTGTAATAATAATAAAAGCCGTAAAATGTTAAACTCTATGTCCAAATAGTTTGTATTTACGTTATAAACGTTAATAAAAAAAACCCATAGTACATTTCTTTTACACCAAACAATTATATCCTTGCCCTGTAAATTTTTTGTTTGCTAATGTTTCTGACTTAAGTGCTTTACCCTTCCAAGTCTTATAAGCTTACCTTATGTCTCTAGGAGTAGAGATATAAACACTGTGGAAGTTCAGTGGCAGCAAATTCGACTGCGACAGTCTGAGTGGTCTGATACGAGAGAATACCACTCTCGCCCTGCACGCGACTCATGAAGCGTCTCACCTGAATTACATTTCTAGAACTACCAATCAATGTAAAAATTATTTTGTTAAATAGATCGCAAGGGACTGATATACCTGTGACTTCAGTATCTGCTGCTGAAATGTGGCCTTTAAATTTAATTCTTCTAATATTTTTTAATTCTGAAGGAATACATTTAAGTTATTAGATAAGTCGAATGTACCGCCAATTTTATTCTTGTTAATAGATTTTAGGTGGAGATGCCTCATGCCTGTGACACAGTATATCTGCTCCTGCTTTGCGACTGTTTTTAAGTTACTTTCTTAAATTCTCAGGCACTCTATAAACTTGATAGGTACGCTGATCATTATCCGAGTCTGAAGAGTCATATTTTTTTTCTTTTCTTCAC
Source organism: Eilema caniola (assembly GCA_949126895.1). Classification (NCBI taxonomy): domain Eukaryota; kingdom Metazoa; phylum Arthropoda; class Insecta; order Lepidoptera; family Erebidae; genus Eilema; species Eilema caniola. The sequence goes on along the minus strand of OX421460.1, from coordinate 33,833,422 downwards.
TCCTGCTCCCATTTTCACAATTAATAGATAATAACATTTAACTCAATGATTTAAAAAGGAAGCACAATTTAAGGAATAAAATTGGAAAGTAAATTGAAATTATTGTAGCCTCGTTTTAATATACTTACAAGGTTCCCGCGCTTTTTGTTTCTGGCTTCTTACTACGCATTTAGCCATAATCAAAGCCATGATCTGCTAGTTAGGACTAGTTGAAAACCGTGATAATATTTCCTCTTATAAATATTGGCTTCCCATTGTTGTTCCCAGGTTTCAGCCCATAAGGATTTGGGCAAAGACATCAAGTCACACCAGTAATTTTTATAGGAGAAATCTTGGTATCCATGTAAGCGTTATCATATAATTTAGTTTGGCACTTCGGGTCAAAAGCTAAAGGGTAAAAAGCATTTCATAAATGATTGGTGCTATTATTTTTGAATTGAAACTTCTTTAGCGGCGTTGAATGGGTAAAAATTGTTAAACTTTCGTCAGGATCGTTTGACCTTTGAACCGTAACCGACGACTGACGTCATACAACATTAGCTAAAGAGAAAGACTATCTATTTTGCAAGATACAATAAATAGCATCGTGGCTTAACGGTTAGTGGTTCGACTGTAAGTCCTTATGGTTTCAGATATTACCATGTTCAAACCTGGGCTTCTGGCGCTTTTTGTGATTATTTTTCTTTTTGTAATTTATTACTTTTTGTGATTATTTTTATTTTTGTAATTTATTACTTTTAAGATTATTTTTTTCTTTCTGTAATTTATTACTTTTTGTGATTGATTATTTTTCTTTTTGTAATTTATTCTGACAGAAAATTAGCAGAAAATTAGTGATAGGTTCTATGATTGGCGCTATATTATAGGTATGGTATGGAATTGTATGGTATGGTATGGTATGGTATGGTATGGTATTGATGCATCCGTAAATATGTGATGGTATTCATTATTTGGATTTTGATTCATATTACGTCGATTTACATTATATTCAATAGTGGGGTCTATAGCAAGAATTTCGTAAGGATTTGTGAAGAGAGGAAGGCGGTTCCCCTGATGTAATGGAGACTCTATACTTTTAAATCTCCTATTACTTATGACCAAACATGGAGCATCTTTATGGGCCCAATAGTCAGACGAATCTACCTTCATTGAAAGTAATGCAAATTTTTCGAGTAATGGGTGATCTTTAATTTTAATAGTATATTGAACCTACCGGTAACAATTCTTAACACAGTCGATTGGCTAATATCTTAGTTTTATAAGCTCCTAGGCTAGCCTAGCCTCCCAGGCTCTAAAAAGAATGTTCCGTAGTCAAGGAGACTTCTTATTAGGGCATTATATAATAGTCTCATGGTATAGGGGTGGGGGACACCAAAAAGGCATTTTAGGATATTAATATTGCGTTCACACCTTCCTACGACATATTCACAGTGAGGTACAACCGTAAGTTTAGAATCAAGCAATAAAAAAGATTAAAATTTCTCCTTATCTTTTACTGGTAACGGTGCATCATTGTAGAAAATATCAGCCTTTGGTATTCTTTATTTCTAGTAAATAATATGACTGAGCTTTTGTGGGGCGATAATGTTAGTCCATTATTGTTAAGCCAAATATTCAAAGCTCTTAAAGCTGAGGTTAATGCCTCTTACATTCATCTATGCAGTGACTAAAAATTATCTACATTCTGTGAAACACTAACATTAGCACACCTTCTAACAGAGCATTCTAAATCAACAGTATGAATATTGTATAATAATGGGCTTAAAACCGATCCTTAAGGTAAACCTTTCTATACAGTTCTACATATTCCATAATTATTATTGTCTATATCAGGAGAATATTGAATGAATCGCTCAGATACAATATTTATAATACAGTTGGCTATAATATAAGTGGGACGTATAATAATTCAAATGTATGTTTTAAAATTGATATATTAACATTATCATACGCTGCTGTAATATCTAAAAAAGCTGCTAAAACTGATTCTTCATTTGAGAACGCAGTCATGGTACTTTATTGTAGTCCAAATTCTTAAGTGAGAAAACTTCATCAGCCACTTGTATTAATAATTCAGAAAATGCATCACAGCATGTCGGGACCTCTGGTAAGTCTAATACCCGCTGGTCTACTGTGTGTCTATATAGATACGCTACATTATTTAATTTATGTATATATACGTGGATTTCTTTTCTGTTTCCGCAGTTTATTGAATGGTAAAGTGATCATAATAGGGAAATGGTCACTGCCATATGTAGAGTTTAAAGGATCTCAAGTTAGGGAAGATGCCAGATCAAATCTGCAAATAGGTATTTAATATACATAAATTCAACTGCTCAATCATTTCTAAGAGTTTTCTACCATAATATCTTATATCAGGACAGCCCCAAGCCTGGTGATGTGAATTTAAATCTCCAAAACAAATAAACGGTTTTGTCAGATACTCTAATAGGTAAATATGTAGAGAAGGACTAGATACATAAACAGATACATAGCAAATATTATTTACATGAATGGCAATGACAGATATTTTATTACTATAGGAAGGGAGAGAAAGAATAGAAAAAGGGACGGAATTCTTAATGAGTATGGTAACTCCATTACGCTCTTCAGGTCTGGCATTTTGCAAACCGGAGCAACCAGGGATCCTAAAAATGGACCTCTGATTGAGCCAAGTCTCCTGAAGACAAATTATAAGTGGATGATGTTTCTTACGATTTATACTACGACTTGCGATTGATTTTTGATCCATTGTCATTTGATATCCTGTGTAATGTTAATGTATCTAATATTGAAGCAACGTTGGACGGTGAGATGGTATTATTTGAATTTGACAGCAATGGGGATTAAATGGCAGCAGGGGCGAAATGACCAAACAAGAATAACAAACTCATAGCTGTCAGATATGAAGAGACTTATTTTTTGTTTTCTATCGTGTTTTTTTTGGTATTTATTGTGATCTCGACTTGCTTTACTATGTATTCAACTTAGAATATCCAACAACTTAAATCAGAATTGCGGAAAAGAGGTGCAACTTTAACTGGAAAGAAAGCTAACCTCATTGAAAGGTAATCTTTAAATTTTAATGTCTTTTTAAGAGATGTCGCGCTCTTCAACTCCTAATGCAACAAAAAACACTGTAGGTATCTATCTTAAAACACTGCATCTATCCAACTATAATGGGTTGGAATTGTTTCTTTTTTAGGTACCTATCTGCGATGCTATAACTGTCCTGAAAAAGCAATATTATAAGTATTTGACACCTTCTAGTGATTAAAAAACAATTGAATTGGATAAGATAACTCGTAAATACTACCTGTGTAGGCAGATTCTCCAACATAGTCACTATCTTTAAAGTGGTTCCGACTGGTTTATATTTATTGTTATACTATTTGGATAAGATGAGGTTGTTAAAATTGTTTCTGCATATGACGTTTTGGTAATTGGGGAATGTAATTTAACAGCCTGTATATATGAAATGCAAGATTTGCTCATTGTTTCTTTTATAACTTTTTGTTTTTAGAGTTTACTTGATGTGATCCCTTTTTTTTTATATATTTCGCGCTGTTACCCCCACTAGACTGAACATGTGGGGCCCTTGTTTACAGTTTTAATTTTTAATAAGGAAGAATTTAGAAAAGAAATTGAGATAATAATTTAGCAAAATTTTAGTTCGGAAAAATGGGTATTCGAATATGGAGGGTTGCTCAAGTTTCACGCGGTTTATTGAGCGGCTTATTTGATAATAAGCCACAGAATGCCTGGTTCAGATTTTTAATCAATTTATTTAGTTATTTAGCATTTGGCCGTTTAAGTGATGGTGGCATGGCAACCAACAGGCCGTGGCCAGGCCGCTGCCCAGCCATCACCACTCAGTATTAAAACCACGGTAAAGAGTTCCATGTATATATATATATATATATATATATATATATATATATATATATATATATATATATATTGACATAATGATTGAGCTTATATGGAAAGTTTACAATAGAAGAAAAGATAAATATTTATGTAATTAATAAATAGTTACTTAAGTATATATTTCAAAATAGTAAATAAATATTAAATTCAGTCTGAGAAGTAGGAAGTATTTTGTAACAATTTAACAATATTTAAATAGGTATGTTTAGTAGGGTTGAAAACAAGGTAACATTGTCAACTTGACACAATTTTTACCAAAAAATTGTCGCAAGTGCGTTTTGTTTTAGATAGCAGAGTATCGTAAGATACGGAAGACATAGTTGTAGAGTTATACATTAATACTTTTAATTTACATACGATACATACAGATATATAGTGTGAGGTATAATTTGTAAAATAAATACATACATATATTATACATTTAAGATGATGATAATAAGGCGTCTACTTGGACTGATATGAGAAGGGAGGCCGAGATTCTAATTCGCGGTTAAAGTGGGGACAGATTTTATTTTTGTTGTTTTAAAATTTATTAAATATTAGGGGTTAAAGTATGTAATTGCCAATTTGTACTGACAAATTGAAATTCGTTTTTTTTTTAATTTAACGTATTTATTTAATCAAAATAATTACCATTATTATCTATAGGTACATTGCTGCCATCTAGTAGGAAGGTCATTTATGCCTTTGCGATAGAACTCTGGTGATCTAGATTCGACAAACTGTGTGAAAGCATTTTGTACTGCCTCCTGAGAAGAAAACTTTTTATCACATAGAAAATTGTCCAAATCACGAAAAAAATGGTAGTCTGTTGGAGCAAGGTCTGGCGAATACGGAGGGTGACGGATAGTTTCTAATTGCAGTTCCTGTAGAGTTAAAACGGTTTCTCGTGCTGTATGAGGTCTCGCGTTATCATGGAGCAATAATGGTGAAGATCGATTCATGAGTCGGGGCTGTTTCACTGCTAGTTTTGCTATCATTGTTCGGAGTTCGGCACAGTAGACATCTGCCGTTATTGCTTGACCAGATCGTAGAAAGCTATAGTGAATAACACCATGCTGAGACCACCAAACAGTTACCATTACCTTTTTATTGGTAAGCTTTGCTTTAGGACACTGTTGTGGCGTTTCACCTGGGGTCAGCCATTGCATTTTTCGCTTACGGTTATCGTAAAGAATCCACTTTTCATCACATGTCACAATTCGATCCAATATTCCTTCATTTCAGTATCGATTCAACAAGGCAACACAAGTTTCAACACGCATTTCTTTCTGCAGATCAGTCAAATCATGAGGTACCCATTTTTCACATTTTTTTATTTTATTGATTTGACGCAAATGAGTCAATATTGTTGGTAAGGTAACGTTAAACCATGCAGCTAATTCCTGGGTAGTTTGGCTCGGATCGGCTTCCATCATGTCTTTCAATTCATTGTTATTCACCTGTGTGGACGGCCTTCCTCGTGGTTCGTTCTTCAAATCAAAGTTTCCATCACGAAAGCGTTTAAACCAAAATCGCACGGTGCGTTCATTAGCAGTCCCCTCTCCAAACGCAACATTGATATTGCGAGCTGTTTCTGCCGCGTTAGTTCCGCGTCGGAATTCGTATTCAAAAATCACTCGAATTTTCGAAGTATCCATCTTTCTTGTCTAAGCTGAATAAAAAAAACAACTGAAAGTCGATAATCGAATGTTGCACATTTTTAAATGAAGAACTACATAGGTACCATGTGGAAAAAATTTCACTCAAAAATCTCAAACCATGAAGGTTCTATGTCAATTCGAAGTACCTATTACAATGAAACGGCAATTTCATACTTTAACCCCTATTATTTTATTTTATTACTTTTGTTTAATTTATCACTTTAATGCCTTTCATTATATTTTTATAATACAACAAGTGCATTTAATTATTATTATTTTACTATGGCGGTGGTCCGAGCAGCCCTAGGAGTACGCTATGGTTGCTCTGGCCATCGCCTCCCACTTTTGGAGGACTGGGCACGATCTATCGAAGGCGTGATGTAGCTTCGGTTCGCCATACTCTCGAGCGCAATTTATGCAGTGGGGCTCTTGGTTGTTTCTTCCGCATTTATCTTGTTCGTCCTGGCTGTGATCCCTTGCATAGTATACACCACCATTCATCCCCATCTACATTACAGTTGTCACCTGTGTAAGAAGCCTCCAATGACTTCAAGACGCCTCCAATAAAACTCCGCAGTAACTTAGTATATTGTATATTTCACTTCACTTGTTATTTCAATTATACTGCCTCACTATATTAACAATTCACAATTACAATTATTCTAGATTCAACTCAGGTCTGTACAACTTGGAAACTCTCAACAGACTGCCCCAACTTGCCGACAATCCCACACAAGACGCGTTCCCTAATCTCCCTCCCCTTTACTTTTTTTTGTAGTCGTAGCTGTCCATTCTAGACAAGATTCAACTACCTTCGTTTATTTAAATTATTTCAATTTGACACAGAAAAATAGGGAAAAAGTCCAATCAGTATTATATAATGACAGTTTATGTCTAAAAATTTGCTAGAACCTTACAATCGACCATCCTGATAACGTGTGTGACCCCACACACGCCTCGGTGAGAACCTTACAATCGGCAGGTTGAGTCAGTCATTTTATTTATACAGCAATAATTATATTTACGCAAATAGTTACTAGTATAGTAACAATTTTTATATTTATATCTGTACCTTGAATTTGTATCCATACTAAACTTAATCCATTATTACTATATTTAGTAATTTAACAATCATATTTAACAACTTAGAACATAACAAGTATAAATTTCATTTTTTTGTGTACTGTAACATCTATTACTCATTAATTTTTCAAATTAATAATTACCAGTCATGACAATTTTAATCAAAGAAGCGAACCAATCCATTCTCGCTTTTGCTCTTATTTAACTATTCTAAATTTTATCTAGGGTAAGTCAGGTAGCGAACCCATCCATTCTCGCTCCTGGCCTACCAACCATTTAAGAGTCAAGTAGCGAACCCATCCATTGTCGCTCTTGCCCTTATTTAACTGTTCTAAATTAAATCTAGGGTAAGTCAGGTAGCGAACCCATCCATTCTCGCTCCTGGCCTACCAACCATTGAAGAGTCAAGCAGCGAACCCATCCATTCTCGCTCTTGCCCTTATTTAATTATTCTAAATGGTATCTAAAGTAAGTCAGGTAGCGAACCCATCCATTCTCGCTCCTGGCCTACCAACCATTGAAGAGTCAAGCAGCGAACCCATCCATTCTCGCTCTTGCCCTTATTTAATTATTCTAAATTGTATCTAAGGTAAGTCAGGTAGCGAACCCATCCATTCTCGCTCCTGGCCTACCAACCATTTAAGAATCAAGTAGCGAACCCATCCATTCTCGCTCTTGACCTTTCATAAATCAATCTAAAACTACGTCGAAGTCAAGTTGCGAACCCATCCATTCTCGCTCCTTGACCTGTAAAGATACAAAACTTATTTGGAGTAACATGATCAGTATATAGAAATACCTGATGAGTCATTAAGAAAAACATACCAGGGATACTATCTAAACTAGGAATCAAGTTGAAATACTATTAGTCTGCAATTTCAGTGTCGCTTGCATCATCCATGGCTGCAGCCTCAGAACCATCACTGTCTTCTCCGAGCTGTAAAGATGCTATATGAATCCATGGTAGTAATTGGTCCGAAGCTACAGTAGTCGCACGTTTATTTTTCAATCCTTCGAAACCAGGAATGGTGGCTACTTTGTAGCGATCGTTGCCTAAAATCTTGATAACTTTAAACGGTCCTTCATACGTCGGCAACAGCTTAGCGCTCTTGCCATCATTTTGGAAAACTGTCTTTATAATTTTTACCAGATCACCGTTACTAAATATTCGGGCTGGTTTTTACTCCCTTGTCGTAGTACTGCTTCTGTTTTTCTTGCTCCCTATCTATCCTATCAATATCTCTCAGATTCTGTGCGGCTAGAGAGTCTAGAATAGTTCGGTTGTATCGCTCTACTTACTCATTCGATCAAGGGCTCGCAACCGCATTTAATATGTGTTTCACACCTCTGTCTAAGCAGAATTTCCTAACGGTGTGAGAGGTAAAGCAACTCCCTCGGTCACTTATAAGTCGATCAGGTGTTCTGAACGTGTCGTAAATATCATCTAGAACTCTTATCACGCTTAAAGTCTTGGTGTTCCTAACTGGATAATGAACACAAATTTAGAAAAAGAGTCAACTACGACCAATATGTGAGTGTGACCCCTTTTTGATTTGACGAATGGTCCGAGATGGTCGATGTGCAAGTTGTGAAATGGCAATTCAACTTTAGCTATGGGATGCAACAAACCTTCACGTGAGTTACTGACTTTCTTTACGTATGCACATTCTAATTTTACCGTCCCTTTTTCGAACTAATATAATTGGACTGGCATAGTTTGTCACAGATTCTTTTATAATCTCAGCTTCCAACATTTCATCTATCATCCCGCGAATATTATCACGTTCATGATGTGAAAGCCTGTAAGGGCGATACACGACAGGGCGGTCACTATTTAACTCAATTTTCATTCCTGTGACATCGGTGCAGCCTAATTCTGACAAATTGAAGGCGAAGCAGTGTTCGTAACGCCGGAGCAATTCAAATAGCTTAGCTTTGCCTTCATCCGAAACCTTGTCACCTACTTTTACCTCACGTTCATCGAATTGTTTAAAGGTGAGGTCGTTCTGCAAGAATTTCAGACTCTGACGAGACAGACACCACTCTATTAACAACATCGATCTTCTCGGCACGATAGAACACGGTGTTACAAAAACATTTAGAAGCCCATTCCTAACTTTGTAAATACCACCAAATGTACTGTTCACATGGTTTTCCTACAATTTTTGTGTTCAGCAAAATATTCCCGTTGAATATATGCTCTGTTGCAGCTTTAATACTGGCAGTGTCGTAAAGCTTACTATGCCCCGCTGCCCTGACCCGTATAGCACGGCCTTCATCATCACTATAGCACTGAGAAGGAATTTCGGTTCCAACATGGAGGAATTGCAACTTAGTTGCATCTTTAAAGACTAGAGACTGCTCAGAAAATGTTTGGCCTATTAAGACGGGTTTATCGAGCAACTGATCCTCAACGACCTTGCAAATGACTACTGCAGTTACCCCATCAATCGATAAATCAAGCGAAACAGATCCTAAGGATTGAACAAAGCCGTTACCAAATCCTTTCATGATGGATGTTACACCATCAAGTTCTACTTCTAATTTTGTGACGACAGACTCCCCTGTCAAAGTAACTTCGCTGCCAAAGTCTATAAAAGCTTCCAAAGATACCCCATTTATCGTTGCTTTCTTTATAAATTTGTCATTAGGATTAGAACTTGATATGAGCATGGTCTTTTGTACATTGGCAGATTGCTGACCTTGTTGTGTCGGGCACTTTTCAATTTTGTGCCCTATTTTATTACAGCAATCGCATTTTATCAATGGCTTAATACATTTGAGATAAGGATGACCTTTCTCTTTACAATTATAACAAAACAACCCTATACTGGAATTAGACCTAGTATTGACCCGATTGTACTGACCATCGTCTGACGCATTGCGAGTATCGTTCGCACTTTTGGTTTTAAAAGACGGTAGATAAGGTCTATCCTTACTACTTAATAAGAACTGTAGAAGTTTATTTATTTATTTATTTATTCTTTATGCACGATGTACATTGGCGGACTTAATGCCGTAGGCATTCTCTACCAGTCTACCATTGGGTGATGCAGAGTTAATACGAGGTAGGCGCATGTTAAAGAAGAACAATATCTACGTTTGCTTCTATATAAATAACAAAGTAGACAGGTCGCACACACATATATAACATAAATATATATACCTAAATATACATATATCCCTATGAGTAGGGATGTCATTATCGTTGAGACGATGATTCTGCCATTTCAGTGGAGATCAATTGCCGTACCCTAGACCTAAATACATTGCAACTCGTGCTCTTCCTGATCTCTAGAGGAAGTGCGTTCCATAGACGAACAGCCTCAACAAAGAAAGAAGAGCCTAAAAAGTTCGTTCTATGAGAAGGAAATGCGAGGAGCCGGTTGTCAGTAGAACGAAGATTTCGATTATTGTTGGAACATAAAAGCTGAAAATAAGAAGTTAAGTAAGGAGGAATACTAGGAGAGTTGAGGATATTGTAGAGAGTAGTAAGTGCGCGCAACTTACGGCGAGGACGGATGGGTAACCAATTAAGCTGCGAACGGAATGAAGAGACGTGGTCATATTTGCGAAGATTGAAGATGAATCGAATGCAGTTATTGAGAAGACGGTCAAGTTTATCGAGAAATTCTGCATTCAGGTCAAAATAGCACACATCACCATAGTCTATCAGAGGAAGAATTAAAGTTTGGGCCAGCGTAACTTTTGTCATTGTTGGTAGGAAGTTCCTTAGACGATACAGAACCCTAAGCCTACCTGTAATCTTCTGGCTCATGTTCGTTACCTGCACACGCCAGTCAAGGTTGGAATCGAGGTAGAGTCCCAGGTCCTTCACTGAGGGACTGAGAGGAATTGTTGTTCCGTCGTAGGTAACTGGTGGCAATGACGACCGCGCAGAAGTTGGTCAGGTTCAGAGCACCGAAATGCTAAGGCACTAGATTTGGCAGTTTTGTCACTCAAACCGTGGATGATACAATCAACAGCCCGTTTCCCAGTAATCTCATATTGGTTAAGTAAAGCGAGTTTTTCATAAACATAATTTGTTCATTAAACCTACTCCTACGTCTTAACATGTTCTCCAAGGATATGCCATAATTTTGTTCGCAAGGAAAAGCTTTAAGCAGCTTTTCTTGCCACTGTGTCCATGAGAATAGAATTGTATTTAAACTCTGGTACCAGGTTTTGGCCAATCCTTGCAGTTTTTGCATAGAAAAATGTATAGTTGTTTTATCGTCCCAGCCGTAGACAGAAGCACATTCGTTGACTTTTCTAAGCCATACATCCATGCGTTGATTCTTTAAAGAAGGATCAAATTCAGGTAGAATATTATTATATTCAAGTTTGCTACTCGACTGTGTGCTCGGTCCTGACGGCTGTGACGGTGAATTATTTTTAAACGACTGTATTATTTTAAAGATATCCTTAGAAGAAAATGATGGACTACATGACCTTTGGCGATGTCCGGTTCGGGCATCGTGGTTCCGTCGTTGCTCGCTGTCATGGTGCCGGTCACGTTGCTCGCTGTCGCAGTGCTGGTCACGTTGCTCACTGTCGCGGTGCTGGTCACGTTACTCGCTGCCGCAGTGCCGGTCACGTTGCTCGCTGTCGCGGTGCCGGTCACGCTGCTTATAGCGCGCGAGTCGAGATGCAGCATCACGCTCCCTTTGAAGTGCGCGGTCCTCACGGCGAAGACACTCTCGTTCATGTTCCAAATCTTGTTCTCGCTCGCGTAGACTTCGGCTGCATCGGCTGAGACGACTCCCGTGCGAGAGCGGCTCCGCCTTGTAGAACTTCCTTGGCGACGTGGAGTCTTAAGTCGTTGCTGCTCACCTTCACGACTATGGTCTTCAGGGTCATTCATCTTGCCTGAAACTCGAACCATTTCCAAGGGTTATATAAAGGAAAGAAAATGGTCACCTTGGGGTAGGCAGATGTGCACAAGTACACCCACGTTTCACCGGTTTTGTTATGAGTCTCATGTAATAGGAGGTGAGCCTCTTGCCATGTACCAGGCACAAATCCAGACTCCGTGCTGGTACTGAGAAAATTTGAAACTGAAAAACTCCAATAACATTTTTGCTCAACCCGGGAATTGAACCCGGAACCCCTTGGTCGGCAGTCGCACTTGCGTGAAAGAAAAAGAATAAAAAAAACAATTGCGAAAACCAAATATTATTTTGATTATTGTTTGAATGAGAGCAAGAGAACTCCCTGTATCGCAGAGGCATGGATAAACACTCGCATCACACAACCTTACAACACTCAAGAACCAACCCTACGCACATTACACAAATGCCTCAATGTTCAATCCGGAAAGAGCCGTTAAAAAAAAACTAATAATAATAATTAAAAAATTGTAGGTGGCAAAAGAAAATTATTTCACTGCACCAAATTATCATTAAAAGGAGTTTCTCTGTCCCTCAATTGTAAAGCGATTAAAATTCAAGTTTTGAGCATTGTAAGAGAAACATTTCTATTCAATTCGTCATGCATTTTCAAATAGGCAATTGTCGGTGTTTACTTACGTAATTTTCGGCGATGGTAATCCCGCTTCTGAATTGTAAGAAGCCTCCAATGACTTCAAGACGCCTCCAATAAAACTCCGCAGTAACTTAGTATATTGTATATTTCACTTCACTTGTTATTTCAATTATACTGCCTCACTATATTAACAATTCACAATTACAATTATTCTAGATTCATTATTTTAGACTCAGGTCTGTACAACTTGGAAACTCTCAACAGACTGCCCCAACTTGCCGACAATCCCACACAAGACGCGTTCCCTAATCTCCCTCCCCTTTACTTTTTTTTGTAGTCGTAGCTGTCCATTCTAGACAAGATTCAACTACCTTCGTTTATTTAAATTATTTCAATTTGACACAGAAAAATAGGGAAAAAGTCCAATCAGTATTATATAATGACAGTTTATGTCTAAAAATTTGCTAGAACCTTACACCTGAATGACCTTGACCACATTTTGTAGCATCTGGGGTCTGAACGTCATTGAATTTTTACATGTCCATACCTACAACAATTATAGCATTGCACAGTTAGGTAAATATATAGATCCACAGGCAGTGACATGAACCACATGTAGACCCTTACAGGGAAGACTTGTCCATCAAACGTGACTACAATGGTACCAGTGTTTTCAAATACTTTGCAACCTTTTTTTTAATTCGTCGAACTTTAACAATGGATCCTCAACCAAGAGGAACAGATTAATTAAGTAATACTTCCTCATCCGTCCAATTAGTGGGAACTCCATGACACCTATACGTGTTATTTTGTATGTAAAAACATTATACTCCTGTTTCAAACATTTATTGGTAAGAAAATTATTAGCCTCTGAAAACGTAAAATGACAGGCTTATTTTGTTCCTACTTATTCTTTTCAGGTTACCATTCACAACGCCAGTGATGTTGTTGTTCTTTAAAAACCCCCCAAACTTAATATGGTCAGAAATATCGCGACTATTTTACACCGTAGTCTTTTTCTGAATATTAATGATGAAAGGAGCAACATCCGAGTTCTTATAGCATGTACGACCAAAATATTTCTTTCAACATTTTCCTCCTTACCATCAGCGCCCTGACTGCGCGTCAGGTTGCGGCCCTACAGGCACCCCGCACTGGCATGCAGTACTCTCCCTTTTGAAACCATATTTATCTGTTTATTATTGCAATAATTGCCACCGGGGTCGGCTTGTTCCTCCATGGTTTTTTTTACATGCGGTAAATCCCCACGGATACGCCCCCCCCCCCCCGGAGCCGGAGGGGAGTGTGGAACCTAAGATAGAAACACGCTTGTACGATAAGACTACATACAGATAGCACAGCAAATAGAAATCTCTATTCCTAGACAGCACTTTTCGCCGAAAATTTTGTTGATAGAAAACATTGTTTATAGCACTGCACACAGAGATCTCTCTTCATAGATAACACTTCGTATACTTTTTTCATAGAAACCACTGTTTCCAGTTACCTTGGTTCACAGAAAGCGCATCTGGAGATGGAACTATTCATATTTATTGTTTTACTAAATATCAGTTTTCTGACTCTGACAGATGATATCCATAATAAAAACACGTTTATTTCATATAAAATGCCATTTTAATAAAACAAATGAAGCAAAACGAAAGCAATAGATGAAGTAGAAAAACAAAACAAACTCTTTAGTTTATTAAAATTAGTGTAGATGAGATATTAAACAAAAACTTAAAACAGTATTTGATAAACAAAAAGTACTCGATATAATTTAAAAAATATTGTTAAACAACACATATAAAACACATATTGTTATATTGTTGTGTTTAAAATATTGTTTACCAATTTCATTGTAAGTTATTTTTCAAGTGAAAAATATAAGCTAATCCACCTGAAAAGGCTAATAAGTCCATCTCACTCCTTTGAGATAAGTGCTTTTGTATTCTGTTTTCATAATCAATTTGTAGAGATCGATGACGCTTTGGCATGCCAAAGCGTCATCAGCATTGCCAAAGCATTAATGCGTCAGAGCCCATGTCCCATTCACAGTCACAGTGACATAATATTTATCAAACCACTTCGCTAGTCCTGCGGCTTCCTCCGGTAATACCTTTAACAAGTTGAAAAGCTTCAGGTATCTCGTTGAGATCTAGGAATGCCAAAGCAAATAAATGCCTAATTTTACGCGCAAATGAAAAATCATTTCCATACTTTTTTGCTAAACCCTCGACCTGTACATGCCACCAAATGCTCTACGTAAGATGGAATAAACATAATCTTAGTACTTGCTGCTTAACAGCATTGATAGCTGCTATTTCAAAATCAGTTAAAATGTTCTGAGGACACAAATTAGTCTGAAATGTAGTGCACCATATCTTTTTAATAACTCTAATAAAATTGTATAACATGTTTCTGTCTTATGCGATAATAATGCAAACAGTAAAGGTAGAAATTTATGCCACTTTCTGTTCCTATTGACGCATGTATCGTATAGGTATATTTGACAGAAAGGCTCTGGACATGTAGAAAACGTGCCATCTATTACCCATCATTTTGCATTAATAAGTAATTTAAAATTACTTTTTGTGTAAAATACGACTACACTCTCATTTTGGGTAATATATTGGCCAATTAAAAATTGCTCTTCTCCAATTTTTGAAAGATAGTCCGGTATGTCGAAATTAAATGTATTAGGGATTTTCGGTTGTCCTTTATTCCTGAAGCTGCTGCTTTATTAGGCAAGTCGGCAGCACTCGTACTTGGAACATCTTGGAGGCAGCGATTTGCAATTTGTGACGGAGAATCCATGGATTTTTTTGCTAAATTACTTATTTTTTATTTATATTCCATTTTTATTCGCCTTTCTGGCTCTGGCAAATGTTCATGTACGTTGTTTTGATTGATTATCGAATGTTCATTACCGATAATTAAAGTTTTTACAGTAGCACCACAACCTTTAGCACTACTCCGTGTACATCTCCAGTAAAACATATCGTTCACTTTTTTATACACGTGATATGAATAACCATCCACTATAATTACACTTGCTCCACGTTTTGATTCTACTAACTTGCAGGCACTCATTTTAAAAAATATTTTTAATTAGCGACGCGACAATAACAAAAGCAAATGCGTAGGAAACGTTTGTTACTTTGTAATGTGCAATAGTTTTCATCTACCCTAAATTTTTTCACATTTCTGCATTCATATTAAACTTCTACAATACGACACGACGCAAAGTGCATATTCACATTATAAAAATAATTATCTAATTGGTTTCCGTAAATAATAGATATTTTATTCACATGGTTATAATTAAATTAATTTATGGTATGACTAGGTACTATGTAACGTAGCGGCACACACTAACTAATCAAAATTTACTAATATAAAAAATATGACTTGCCTCATTGTTGAGGTCCTGGGTTCGATTCCCGGGTCGGGCAAAGTGTTATTGGGTTTTTACATCAGGAATTTCTCAGTAGCAGTCACGAAGTCTGGATTTGTGCCCGGTTGATGGCAATAGGCTCACCTCCTATTACATGGGACTTAAACACAACTGGCGAAATGGGAGTGTACTATTAGGTATACCTCTACCTAACCCTTCGGAGATTACAGGATTACAGGATAAACTTTTTTCATAGAAACCACTGTTTCCAGCTACCTTCACAGAAAGTGAACTATTCATATTTATAACATTATATCTGATAATGTTATAAAGGTAGCTGTAAACAGTGGTTTCTATGAAAAAAGTTTACAGCAAGAAGTGCTATCTATGAAGAGAGATACACCTGAATACAGTGCTTCCTATCAGTGGCGTAAAAACTATATCATCTGAGGCCCGTGGCAATTTTTTTGGATGGGGCCCTCCAGTGTCCTAGTAGAAAATAGTCACGTTAGAATTTAATTTTAATAAACCACTGATGTAAGTAGTTACCCAAAACTATTAATAATATTGTGTGCATTTTAATTGAATATCTTATAAGTTTTATTTTCAAAAGCTTAGGTTTATATAAATATTTATTATGCAATAACAATTTACTTTTAATAATATTTTTTATTAATTAAATTCTTTTATCCGAGCTTTCTGTTCCGCAAAAGTATCTCATTAAGGTTTAAAGATCGAACCATAGATATAACATATAACAAATAGCCTAGTTACGACGCCTGTCTTATGCCGTAGAGTTTTTTAAATAGGTTTTTATTAATTTTAGTTTCGAAAATAACCGTTCTATGTAATCACAGGAATGGTAACAAATAACATTAATGCAGTATCTACATATTACTGGGAAGCTGCATGACATAAAATGATTCTTCATTAGTAAAAAATCAGCAAGTTCTCTTATGCATGAAGACTTTTTGAAGTGAAAACTTCTTTAGCGGCGTTGGATGGGTTAAAAATGTTAAACGCGCGTCAGGATTAGTTGACCTTTGAACCGTAACCGACGACTGACGTCATACAACATTACAACAGCTACAGATTGTTCATTTTGTTAGGTGCGTCAAGAGGCTTCTCGGCTGAGCGGTTAGCGCTTCGACTGTAAGTCCATATGGTTTCAGATAGCACCGGGTTCGGAACTAGGCTTTTATTTTTGTGATTATTTTTTTCTTTTTGTAATTTAATACGTTTTGTTTTTTCATTACTTTTTGTGGTTATTTTTACTTTTTGTAATTTATTGCGTTTTGTGATTATTTTTTCTTTTTGTAATTCATTAATTTTTTCTGACAGAAAATTAGTGATAGGTTCTATGATTGGCGCTTTGTTATAGGTATGGTATGGCATGGTGTGTTCTTTTTATCTTTTTCTCTGTATATAACGAAGAAAGAAAGAAAGAAAAAGTTTTCACTTCTGCCGGCACTCCCGGAGTGCAACCCGTCTTTTTTATTTATTTCATCTCTGAAAGTGGACCGAAAACTGAGCATTTCCCTGGCTGGATTAAGATATTTCTTTTTTATTATAATTTTTTTATTATCTGGCCCTTTGGTTTACTTAACAATTCTTGTAAAATCGGATCGTATTTTCCTAATAACTCAACAATACTCAAAAATTTTAGGTAACATTTAATTTTTTTTCTTGAGTCTCCCTCTTTCTCTTTTGTTTTTCGCTCCCATTTAAATATTTTCATAAACCAGACTTGTTGAAATTTAACTTTCACGATTAACTTTATTTTACATCCATTTGCAGGTTCAACAAAACAAAAACTATGAAAAATAAAAGATACAGATGATCAACTGAATCAGACAATGAATGCGCAATAGAGCTCTCCATAAATAAAAAATACAAATATCCGGGATTCCCCTACACTGAGAAGGCTGCCATACCAAATAACTTTTTTAGCCCGTCAACTGATGAAACTAAAAGTATATAACTAATCACGTGGATTTGAAAAAATGTATATGTAAATCGATAGTTAATGGTACGCGTTGATTTAGTAAGCTGACAATATGTTAAACAAAATTTAAAAATGTTTTACTTTACCGCGCTTTTTGATGAATTTTAGTTTTTAGTAATTTTAGTACATTCAATAGGAAATTTCGTGATTTAAGAGAAAAACATTTTTACCTCCTATCACACCGTTTAAATAGGCACGTTATACCCTTCCGACCAAATGAAGATTGTCAGCAAAATTTTCGGGTATATCGCAAAATTTCGTATCGAAAGAACTAAAACTTATCGAAATCCACGATAACAATAAGACACATTTTTGCTTTTATCTTAATAAATTTTATTTAACATATATTCGGCTCACTAAGTCAAACGCGTACCAAGTTGATTTTATTCATATATTTGTTCACTATCGATTTACATAATTTTTTTTAAAATCTGCAATGACAAGACTTTCAGTGTCACTGGCTCCTAGCCTATTTGTCGATCTACAAAATGAGGGAATCACTAGCTCGCCTGCGTTACCAATGTACCGTGACCAAAAATGAAGCGATCAATGGATGCGTTCCGAAATTCGTCATTTTTTTGTTTTGAATGTGTTGACATTTTATTGATTAGATTGAATTTCTATATGGTCTTTAGTTGTGCCACACTTTGATTAATTTTAAGTACTTAAAAAAATATAATTTTCAAGTACTTAGGTACAAAATTTTGTTAAAAATGTTAGGTTATTTCTGAGCTCGTGGCCTCTTGGGCCGGGGCCCTCTTGGGTCGGGGACCCGTGGCATTTTTCCAGCCCTGTCACCCTATAGTTACGCCACTGCTTCCTATGTACCGAGATGTCTACAAACAATATTTTCTATCAACAAAATTTTCGGCGAAAAGTGCTGTCTAGGAATAAAGATTTCTAGTAGCCGTGCTTTCTGTTTGTAGTCGTATCGTACAAGCGTGTTGCTATCTTAGGTTCCACACTCGCCGGAGGGAGAGGTTATGACGGACTCGAACCGACTTAACGACGCCGACTGTGGGTCGTAATGCTAGGCCGAAGGTGAGGTTGTCATGCGACATATCCCTCGCACCCCGGCTGACCCAGGGCTATCCCTCTCGGTCTGGCCCTCCTCGGGAGGTCGAGGTCCCCGAACCTCCATGGTGCCTATAAACCTACTAGTAAATATTTACAAAGAAATTACCACTAAAACTGCTACAATTAAGTTAATTATAAATAGACTAATATAAAATTAATACCTTTACATATATGAAAAACACGCTTTACAAATTCCATACAATTATATTTACTTTTATCACTGTTTAATATTTAATTTATAATATACGAATTTTACGGTAGTAAAATGAAGTTCCATCAAGAAGTTTCAACAAATTCAATCAACTACAAAATATAAAATTACCTAAATGTTGTTATTAGAGTCTGGCTAATGAAAGCTGAACCCAGCTATTATAGGAATGGCAACACTAAATAAATGTCATTATGACAGTGTCAGTCAATCTGTTGCTTGTTGAGGTTATATCGGAGTTTGTGCACATTGAGTTTCTTGAAAATTTCTAAGCGAACATGGGTAAAACGATCAAATCGGCGGGTGTTATTTACTATGATGAATAAATTTAAACAAAAGCAAGAAGAGAAGGAAGCATTATTTAAGCAAAAAAGTGAATGTTTAGACGTCTTGACTGAATTCGTAGGTTAGTAAGGTGTTATGAATTTGACACTTGATTTAAGATATTAATTCAAAATTGTATGTTTCTTGTGTTTCACATAGTTAACTTACTACACTCGAGAGCAATGAATCCGGGTCACTCAAAGAATCCAAAAAATCTCGGAAAGTAAGAATGCTAGGTTAATGCAATAAATTGTATTTAATAGACAATTTAATACTCCTTAAATGAAAGTATTAAAACTTCTTAGTTATTGTAAAGTTATATCATAAAAAAATCAAATTTGAAAAGGGAACACTGTCGAAGATGGAACTACGAAATTACAGGATTTGTTTTTGCTTTTGTTTGTAATCTGTCATTTATGTTGGTACATAAACCAGGTTGATAGTGCTCAATATTCATTATTCAAGCTGAAATCATGTCGCTTACACTTGAAGAATGCACCAGAATACTTACATTGGTGGAAACCGGCCGGAGTCAGCGCGATACAGCCAGGACTGTCGGTGTGTCGCTGTCAACAGTACAAAGAGTTCTCCGACGTTACGAAGAAACTGGTTCTAACCTACGCAGACCAGGAACGGGCAGAACTAGGTGTACCACAGCACGAGAAGACCGATACTTGGTGAACACCATGCTTCGAAATCGCTTTCTCACAGGAACTGAACTCACAAATCAGTTTCGACGCCTCGGAGGAAGTAACCCAAGTGCATGGACAGTAAGACGTCGGCTTGCTGAATCTAACTTAAAACCCCTTAGACCTGCAAACGGCCCTAAACTGGAGCGTGGCCATCGTATTTCAAGACTAAGATATGCCCAGAACCACGTAAATTGGAGTATTGAAGATTGGTCGAAAGTTATGTTCTCCGACGAATCAAAATTTATGCTCTACAAGCACGATGGAAGACACAGAGTGTATAGAAGACCAGGGGAAAGATTCAAGCAAGCATGCATCGAAGAAAAAGTAGCCTACGGTGGTGGGTCTGTACTTGTGTGGGCCGGAATTTCCTCTGAAAGTCGCACAGAGCTGGTGATCATAGAAAACGGCTCTTTAACTAGCGTAAGATATGTGGAAGAAATCCTCAACGAACACGTTGGTCCATTTATGGTCAATTTGGGTGAGGATGCTATATTTATGCATGACAATGCCCGACCTCATACAGGTAGGATTGTGAATGACTACCTTCAAGAGATGAACATTACTTGTATGGAGTGGCCAGCGCGCAGCCCGGATATCAACCCGATCGAGCATGCTTGGGACGAGCTAGGGAGATGCGTAAAACAACGAAACCCTCCCCCAATCACGCTTCCTGAGCTCAAAATTGCTCTCACAGAGGAATGGGAGAATATTCCCCAAAATCGTATAAGGAACTTGGTGTACAGCATGCCAAACCGCGTAAACGCAGTAATGGAAGCACGAGGAGGTAATACGAAGTATTGAAATTCAAGAAAATCGTCATAAAGTTCAAAAATTTCATGTTTCCTATTTTTGTTTTAAGGAGAGATCAGCAGTTTTTTTTCTTTATGTAATTTTGTGTAAATAAAATGTATGGTGACTCATATTTTTTTAACTTTCATTTAACCCTTGATCCGCCCCGGACCGATTTTGCAGCTAACACCGCCGTGTCCTTGGGTCTAGATTATTTCTAGACCTGTAGGTCATACACCTCGTTAGACCGTTATTTCGATATGAAGATTATAATTATATATTATCATACGCACATCATTGAAACGAGCATAGAAAATCCTATCAAATTAGCATTGTCATATGTGAAAAATTACGTACGTTTATCTGCAATGCTTGTATAATTTCACTGTTTCCATTTTTTTGCTGCAAAACCATCATGTCGTGAACACATTTTATTATCACAAAACTTTCACTGTTGTGCATTTATCACTTTTCACATCACAACAATATAATACGATAACGTAGTTCACCATTAGATAACATTTCACTAGCACTTGACCTCATAAAACTAATTATCTACACCAAAAAACTTATACCTATACAAACTCGTGGGTGATTCGCGCCGAAACTGAAATTTTGCCGACGGGTGCATTGCGAACTGGGCCGGCGACGCGCTGACGTCACAGCCGCGGCCGCGAGCCGTTGGCTATCGATAGTGCTTGACGAAACCAAAAAAATGTCGATAAACGATTTACAATATTGTTGGCAGATAAATACTTCGAAATTCATTTCCTGTATTGTTGTTGATTATAATTATCGAGTATGACGCATTAAGAGCGAATATGGTAGATTTCTACCGTTACGCGTTTTACGGTACTACTACGGTAGATATCTGATCATGCGCATTTGACCGGTGTCGATATATACCTATTTTACATCGACAATACAATGTAAGTATTTCTTACCTAGTTCTAGATAGCATTGTGGAGAATGTTGTAGAATATTTTACTTATTATTGAATTCAAAATTAACATTTTTTTATACAACTGAGGCGGCAGACAAGCACATGGCCCACCTGACGGAAAGTAGAATTTTGTAGAATATTTATTTTATTTATCGAAACTGAACTTCTTTTTATACAACTAAGATGGCAGACAAGCACACGGCCCACCTGATGGAAAGTGAAATATTGTAGAATATTTTATTTTTTTTCAAAATTGAATTCAAAATTATCATTTTTTTTATATAACTGAGGTGGCAGACATGCACACGGCCCACCTGATGGAAAGTGGTTACCGTGACCTATGGACGTGTGCAACACCAGGGGAGACACACTTGTGCTGCCGACCTTGTAAACACAGATATTTTCTATGCCGTCAGTGTAGAAGACAAAGCCGGAATAGCCTTTGGTCTTCCCACCGACAGCACAAAACTCTCCAGTGAACTCTGGCTACCCTACTTACCGCCGGGTATTATGCGTTAGGTTATTATGGTCGCGGTATTATGTAGGGCGGAGGTACTTTCCCAGTCGGACTGCTCAGTTGGACGGAAATACCGTCGTGTAGATACCTAATTATACATTCCGAGTTTTAAGTTGCCATTGACAGTGACCCTTCCCAAGCCAGAATAGACCGCGGGAGAGCAAAGGGCCCGCTACCGACCACTTTCATCCCGCTCTCGGAGAATCTCCCGCCTGGACATGATCTGCCATAGATTTAAGTTCTCGAACAGACTTCACACACAGGTCCGATCGCTACGATAGAAGGAGAATAAATATTCTACGACATACACAACGCTATCTAGAACCAAAGTAAGCATACTTTAACTAGCGTGTATGGTATCTAGAATTTGGATAAACATAGGTATTTAGATATATAGCTCGCATGATAGACCGCGTCATCTTTCTTTTACTTGCGCATACGATGCGATTCGATCGGCACGCGATACGATCGATGCCTACCGAGCGGGTGGAGTGAGCACGCCACCGCACCCCGCGCCCTTCCCAGTGGCGGCCTCTACCGCGCTCCCGATCCCGAATCTTGGGCAGCCCAGTGCGCCCGGGCAATCGGGGTCGTGCTGTCGTGCTCTGTCCGAACAAACACGCGTGCACATAACACGCGCGACTGCGTGTCGACGAATACGTAACTAGGTACTTACTGTTTGTTTCCTCATGGTATCGATTCTTAAATGAACGGGAATCGAACCCACTCCCTCTGCAGAATGCTCCACCGCTATACCACAGAGGCTATTGAATTATAATATAATAAATATACGATTATATGAATATGTAATACGAATGTAGACAAATATATAAATACTAACATATCTATATTTAAAAGATAGATATGTTAATAAAATGATTAAGGATCATAGAACTTCAATACTTCAATAATAATAAATTTACCTGTACACTGACCCATAAACTTACCTATACACTGACCCATTTAACCACTTGCACCCACAAAACCTATAAATACTTACCGATATGACGTAGACGAAACCATAGTTAGACATTTAGGTATAATGAAATAAAACACGAGTAATAATCAAGTTTTTTTATTATTATATTATATTATATTATACAACTTTGAATATAACTTTTTACAGTACAGACTGTACTAGCTGTTACCCGCAGCTCTGCCTATGTTCTTTCTTAAGGTCTAATCTATGTCTGTACCAAATTAAATTATCAAAACGTATCAGACAGACGGACAGACAAAGATACTTTCGCATATATAATATTAGTATGGATTCCGTACATGTATATTTATTAGTAACAATAAAGATTTTTCTATTAGTTAAGTACGTTTGTGTCTCTCGTAGACATTTTATATGTTGGTTTATAGGTATTATGAACCGATGAAGCTTACTCGTACTTCCTGTGAGCCTAGCACCTAATGAAAAAAGCATTAGAATCATAGAAATATTTATTGCGTGATGATCAGTGATCATGACCCAACCGGCATAAAATTACTTTGTGTTATTGCAGACTATGTGCAGATCTGTTCGGTAGTTTTGCGTGAAAGAGTAATAAGCATCCATACATCCATCTATCATAAACATATACCTACATTTTTTCATCATCAACGATTTTCATCATTATTATACATAATTTTCCATTACAACATGCGAAATGTGAAACTAAATACAATAAAAACTTGTTCAGCAAATTATGGACCATTGGTTCGAAACGCAGCCCCGTCTTGACTAGACTCCGGCAACACTTAGCGGGCTTTTTATCCATTTACAAACATGTTGACTTAGTCTAAATATAATCATTTTTTTAAGTAGCATAGTTGAGCAAACAGTTCATTTCCAAATTTGTCGTCTAAATAATATTGAATTTTATAATAAATATTTTCGCAATATTACAATATTTATGTAACAAGCTGTGAAATAATTTTATTCTTTTGTGTTGTATTTAGAATGTCACAAACAAAATACACATGAACTGACTAAGCAGTATTCCAAATATGGAATATGCGAGTATAAAATATGGTAATAATTTATTGTACATGAAACTAGGTGGTAAACAAAAAACCAGGTACTTCTCTGAGCTGTACATTCCATTCCTGTCCATTCGAAAGTCCATCTGAAAACTTTAGCATGAGCAAGAATGTACTGTACAGCTGAGAAGAGAACAGAATAACAATATTGAAGAGGCATAGATGATTTAATTGACATTTAGGACACAGTGATTTAGGTCTCGCCGCTATGTTACATATTTTCATCATCAGTTATCCATCACCTTTTATGGTCAATAAACATTCTCACTCAGCACGTCTCTTGCGCCCACGGGCTTCTGGTAGTGCCAGGACCTCCTCTGTATGCCACACCTTCCAGCAAGCCCCGTGGCACAAGAAGACGTTGCACACATCGCAGCTGAGATGTGATTGTTTATTGACGTTCCTTGCATAACAAACACGACATCGCCTTCTATTCTTTGCCCCGGGATTAAATACCGGGGTATGGAAAACATTCCGCTTTAGCCTCATGAGTTCCCCTTCCGCAACTTCCTGAACCAATTCTTGAGATTTGAGATGCTTCTCAATAATTGATTCAGCAAGCGCATAGCGGAACTCACGGTGCGTCATGGTCAGACGGTCGCGACGTTCCCGGGAGCAATTGTACATGATCAGACTATTCAGAATACTTACATTCATCAACCTTTTAAAAACTTTCATGTACCATTTCACTCCTCTTTTGCGCTCTAACAAATACATGGCGAGTTTTTGATCTTTCAGATCAACTCCTCCCATGTATGAGTTATAATCCCTTACACACACAGGTTTCACACAACTTTTACCAGCCCTCGATCCAACGAAAGTATCCACATTGTGAAAGGTGGATATTATATTCACCATTTTGGAGTCCTTCCACGACACGATTGAAATGTCTCCACAATGGCGAGCTATAATAGTCCCCTTCGTCACATTTGCGGGTACTTTAGCGATTTCATTGGGCACATAACGGCGATTTGTACGAAGGGTCCCAAAGCAATCAAAGCCTAGCGTCTTGAGGTATCGAGCCAACGATGGACAATTATAAAAATTATCCATCGTCACACAATGACCTCGACGTTCTAAGCCTTGTAAAAGCTCTAGGACTGTCTTCGTACTTTTTAAACCTAGATCAGCACTGATTTGCGTATCGCTTAAGACCTCATCAGATTTCCCAGTGTAGATTTGGAATCGAGCCATATAGCCAGTCTGCGCTTCGCAGAGCTCATATGACTTGATCCCAAATCTCGCAGCTTTTGACCTTATCGTCTGGGCCCAAGAAAGACGACCTTTGAATAAGGTCAAAGACTCGTCAATGGAAATATGAGGCCTTAATTGATACAACGAATCAAATTTGTATCCTAAATGTTCAATTAACGGGGCTAGTTTCGCAAGTCTCCGGGACAACACTTTTGTTGAACCTATTGCTCCACTCTGATGCATATTCTGACTTGTGTCAGAATTATCAACAAAGTGGAGAAATTTGTTCAACAAAATGAAACGATTATAGGACATAAGGCTCCTAAAGGCTGGCATCCCTAGGTAGCCTTTTTTCCAATATTCGTCCTGTGATGTCCGCGGATCGATGGCCATGAGTTGGTACATGGCAAAGAGAACCATCACCTCATCTGCATCAGTGGGTTTCCACCTATGCAGACGCGATGATCGTGTCAAGATTCCCTTCACTTTCCACTCCTCGATCGTCTGTTGGGCATATCGATTCGTTTCGCTGACGATATGATTTATGATGTCTATGTCCCAGATGTCGACATAGGCATCATAAGCCGAATCGTAGTCTTTGAGTGGTCCAGGTGTAGGTCCTGAAAATTTTTCAGGAACACCTCTGAACGACTCAAAGTCTTCGCGCCATGCGAAATTTGGCGACGTACCCAAAAGTCGATCGGCTTCTTCATCTATCCCTCTAGCAATATTTGCTATAATGTTCCTTACCGGTGCCTCCAGCTCGTCGTCATCCGGGATATCCCTCCCAGTTCCAGTGGCAAGAGTTTGGACAGTTGACTCGTATTCGTCGTCCCAGTCACTATCTAAGTCACTGCCGTCACTCTCGCCAATGGTTTCTCTATTTGGTTCACAATCGAGAGTGACGACAGTGGACGTACTGGCCCTTGCCACTGGAGGTTGAGAGGGACACTGGAATTCTGGCAGCCATCTTCTAATATGGTCGGGGTTCTGCTCCAACAACTCTTCAATCTCAGCGTCAGGGATGTCCATCGCCTCGACCCGCTCCATCACGTTAGGTTCACTATTAAAAATGCGTTGTAAATGTTCATCAAAATGCTTCTGGAAGGATTTGAGAGCTAGAAATATAAACGTAAACAACTCACCGAAGCAGCTCGGTTGCTCTGCGTAGACTGCCACCAGGGGTTTTTTCAAGGAGGACATCCAACCCTGTTGAACAAACAGAGCCCCCTGGTGTGCAGTCCACCGCCATTGCTCGGATCTTGCTACAAAAGAAAATTAAATATAACTAAATCTTTTCATTAAATTATACCTGTGCAAAATTAATAAAAACATTTTATGAACAGACTTACCGTGGAGGTGAGACCGACACCTCAGGGTCTCGGTCCTCACTATCAGCAATAAGTCCGAGCAAGAGGGCCCGACGAGCTGCTGTGTGCTGGTTGGTGGATGCACGTTCAGGTCTAGGAGTGGTCGAGCGCGATAGACTCCCTGAGCTTGTAGACCGAAGTCTGTTAAGGCTGAAAAATAATTATAATTTTAATGTAACAAACTCCCTGTTTTGAAGTAGAATAAAGAGTATTTTTTGCATAATAATTGTAAGGTAATTATTATTATGACCGTTTAGCATGATATGTCACGGGAACCGAGTGAGTGTGGGACTTCACACTATATCGTTAAAAGAAATGACTGACGTGAGCTTGTTTACTACTTTATTAGAGGCAAAAGTAATTATGTAAATCAGATAGCACAGCCAATAATCGCCTATCTAAATCGGTTCACACTAGGTAAAAACAAAATTAGTTACTAAATTATTTTTAGAAGTTTAAATATGGTACTTTCTCCTTTTAAAATATAGTTATAGTATAGTATTTAAAATATAGTTTAAGAAAAACATAACTTTTTATCGAACGAAAAGCAGTTTTGCACTTTTTTGCCACCTTATTAGTAAACATAAAACTTTCTTCTATATTGTAATGCTATCAAAATTCAATTTTAAAATGTCATAAATTTTTATCAAATGTACCGCGAACTGTTTTACCACCCTATTGATAAACATAAAACTGTATTTTCTATTGCAATCAAAATACAATTTAAAAATCATATTTTTTATCAAACGTACCGCAAACTATTTTGCCACCTTATTAGTAAAACTAAAATTTTCTCCTGTATTCCAATGCAATCAAGTACAATTTAAAAAAAAGTCATAATTTTTTATCAAACGTACTGCAAACTGTATTGTAATGCTATCAAAATTCAATTTTAAAATGTCATAATTTTTTTATCAAATGTACCGCGAACTGTTTTACCACCCTATTGATAAACATAAAACTGTATTTTCTATTGCAATCAAAATACAATTTAAAAATCTTATTTTTTTATCAAACGTACCGCAAACTGTTTTGCCACCTTATTACTAAACAAAACTTTCTCCCCTATTGCAATCAAATTACAATTCAAAAATCATTTTTCTTTTTAACGTACCGCGAACTGTTTTGCCACCTTATAACTAAACATAAAACTTTCACCTGTATTGCAATCAAAATACAATTTTAAAAAATCTTATATTTTTATCAAATGTATCGTGAACTTATTTGCCACCTTTTTGCATAAGTACATAAAATTCTATCGATATCGACATTCGATGGTCAAGCGTCCAGCGCCTAGTGCATAGTGCATTAGACCGGGCATGACGTCATGATGACGTATGGATTTCATTGATAAATTCATGGCGGCTGCTAAATGCACTTTATAGATATATTTTGGATTACAACTATAACGTAAATATGTTATAAAGTATTGGAAACCAATTATAGATATTTGTTTGGAAATAAATACTGTAACAACTTATATGTCTAAAATAATTAATAAATATTAATTTGAGACATAATATCAACAAGTATATCAGACATCCTAGGTATGAAATTATCACCTCAAAAGTTTGAAAAGTTTTTCACTAACTTATTTCTTGTATTATGCATAAAATACACCTTACACATATAGTACAGTTATTTGTCAGTAAATATAATAAATAATTTCATGAAATACTTACCTAGTTCTTCTGCAATACATATTTGCAAGCGGCTAAGTTGCAGTGAGTGTCTTTTGAAAACGGCGCCAACGAATGAATTCGCGCTCAGGACAGATTAAATTTTTTTTTGTTGCAAACAGTGGTGTAGTGACGTTCAAAACCATAGAAATCCACAGATTATTTATTCAACTAATAGATAATAGTCGATTATTGAGCAAAGACACATAGACTGTAAAAAAAATCACGTCCAATCAGCGCGAAGAAGAAATGGTGCAGCGTTTGAACCATGGACGCGAGAGGTAGTGCGTAAGTATGGTGCATACGTTGCACCACGGACGTTTCACGGGTTAAGGAGTATTAAATTGTCTATTAAATACAATTTATTGAATTAACCTAGCATTCTTACTTTCCGAGATTTTTTGGATTCTTTGAGTGACCCGGATTCATTGCTCTCGAGTGTATTTACCCAGAAGCAATATTTGCACAGTATTTGTCAGTGTAATGTTTATTTGCGTGTCTTTTAATTAGAAAGTACTAGCTGTTGCCCGCGGCTCCGCCCGCGTGGATGTCGATTATCGCTTTCCCGCTTTTCTGTTGAAATTTTTCGTGAATTTTCTTTGCTATAAACCTCACGGAGCCCGAGACCTTTCCAACGAATGCAAAACCGTGGAAATCGGTTCGTGCGCTCTGGAGTTATAGCCTCAGGAAGGAAAACCCGACTTATTTTTATATAGTAGATTGAATATAATGTTGTGTTTCAGATAAACTTGACGACAGTTGCGACCAAAAAACATTAGTTATTATTATAATATATGCATAATTCCTCATCATCAAAAATATAAAATAGGAAAAGTATCAAAACTATTTATTCCTACTTTAGTTGGTAATATCATATTAAGTTTTTTTGAATTTGCCGCCTTTTGCTAGGTTCAGCTTTCGTTAGCCAGACTCTAATACTCACGGAACAGAAAAAACTTTAACACCCAATCCTTTTACAAATTACTTAATATTTTTATCTGCCCGCGCTCCGCATTTTCATTCGCTCAATTTTGCTTTCATGTTTACTAATCTGTGCACTTGTGAAATGCCACTTGTCACATTTGTCTTGTCACATCACATCCCATCAAATCACATGTGTTGTGCTTGTGTTGTTCGTTGAAAACATTGAAAATGTCGAGATTATCTTGAGTTGTGGTGGATTTTCCTTTAATATTAGACATTCGACTGAATTTAGAAGATCAGTAGTTACAAACTGCTCGTGGATAAGCAAGAATAAGTCAATTAAACATGTAAGTATAGCTTTTCATTACACTTTTTCAATTTAGTTAATTCAACAATTTATAAAACAGTCCAAATAGCTGTAAATTAAATATATGATAAATGAAAAGTGTTGACAATCCATGCTCTTTGGACACTTCTTTGTACTAGGGTTTTCTGAATAAAAGTTTTCTAAAGCTTATTAGTTTGTTTCAGTTTTATTCATATTATTTTTCTTTATGTTTTTGCAGTTATGAAATGTTGCCTACGAAAATGCAAATAAATAAAAAATTATTGCCAATAAAAGGCCATTTTTTCTTCTTTAATGCTGGTAAGTAGAAAACCACATTTAACAAAATTATCCTAAAATAAAATAGTTAAGTACTAAGTTTAAAATCTGTGCTTATGTGCTGTACCATTATGACATGATTATGACAACCAATACATTTTACTATAACTAAAATCACTATCTTTATTTACTAAATTCACTAAAAACTATTGCACTTAAATATCACTTAAATCTCTCACACTTACCACTACACTTTAATTTGACCTTGTGTCCAAGTAATGTGTTATATACAAATTTTATATTCTAAAGTACATCATCTTGATGTAATATAGCTTGAACTATAATTAAATCCTTATGACTTGAAATGGCATGTCATCAAGTTTGAAATAATAACTTATTTAGTCATACACATCTCGGTTAGAGTATTGTATGACACCTTATTACTTAATTCCAACCTTCTGAAACCAATGAAAACACAAAAGGATCACAAGGTTTTCCAGTTCTGATTTCTGTTGTTGAGATTGATCGGCACACACTTGCTCACTGAACGGCGGGACATATTGCTAATTCTTTTATTAGAATATTCTTTACAGTACTGGGATGGTTCTAATGTAGAGAAAAGTTTAAAAAAGTGTTAAGCTAGTTTCCAATAAGAATAAGTATAATGTACATACTTTGATCTTCATTACATTAACCATATGCCTTGAACTTTAGGAAGGTGTCAGTGCAAACTTAAGTTTCCTTGTTTTAATTATATCTATTTTACCTTAAGATCCCAATTTTTTTTTAATTCCTGTGTGTCTGTCATCAATGTCGCCTATCTCTGACTCTGGGTTCTCTAATCCCATCTCTTTATGTGTAGCGTGACAAGCCAAATATTTCCTTTGCTGTTATGAATATATTAGATCGCCTCAATCGCAGAGAAGTTATTATGAATGTCAGTACAACAGATTATGCTCTTGGTGGTTTTATGCACTATTATTTATTTAGCTTATGTTGTTAGATGTAACCAGGATTAAGGCTGTTGATGATGATATTAGCCTGTATGACAATTATAACTTCTCTGCTAGGTGCCGAAAATGATATGCCCTTGAATGTTACATAACTATAGAGACAATTGATAGTGGATATAGGTAGGTACAGTCACATACTAATTGAATTCAATTGACAACACAGTTCTCTTGTTAGCTTAATGATAGTGTGACGAAGAAAGCGCCAGCGCACATTAGCACTGCATGTTTGTAACTTTCGTTTTATTATATTTTGAGTGGTATAATTGGTTATAACTTAAATCTCCAGAAATAAACAGGTAAGTTGTACAAGATGTTATGTAGGTACATATATAGGTATATATATATATATAGATAATTTACTCTTGGGAATTTTCCTTTATTAAAAATAATGCTAAGTGAAAGTCAATCCATAAATCCATACTAATCGAAAGTAACTCTGCCTGTCTGCATGTTACGGTTTCTTGCCTAAACTACTGAACCGATTTTAATGTAATTTGGTGTAGAGGTTGAGTATATTCCTACTATTATTATTTATTATTTCAATTTGGGGACGCCGGATGGCCGGACGAACCATCCATCCGCGGCTTCTGCGGGCCATTTCATCCATTTCCCCGACCCTCCCCTAAGGGAGAGTTTGGTTTATCAGCTCTTACGGCGCCCCTTCAAACCTCTTTGTTTCCTTGCAGAAGCTCGCAATCCGTTCCACCTTCAGATCTCGTAGCTCCTCTGTGTCCAGTGTGTCCGTTCCCAGAAGATTCCATCTGAGGGAGTACATGGGGCACTCTGCCAGTAGGTGGAGGCTGGTCTCCTCGCTCTCCATGCACTCCGGGCAGATGGGGTCGGTCTTCACATCTATAACTGTTAGGTTTCTGTTTAGTCTGCTGTGTCCTGGTTTTATCTCTATGACAAGCCTCATGTCTCCACTTGAAAGTTTGGTGAGTTGGCTTGTCTGTCGATGCCTTTTATGAAGATCTTTGACTGTCTCAATCGGGTCTTGGATCTCCATCTTCTGTTGGTTTCGGCTGTGATACTGCAGCTGATTACTCCCTTGGTGATTTTGTGCGATATTGGCAGCCCGGGTTCGGACCCCACCAAGTTTTCTTCTGCTCCTTCTCTGGCTAGTCTGTCTGCCTTCTCATTGCCTGTGATTCCCTTGTGTCCGGGCACCCACGCGATGGTCAGATCAGCTTTGTTAGCCAGATTCTCTAGGGACTCCTTGCATTCCTTCACGATTGCTGATGTTGTCTCTACTTTGCTTAGAGCCTTAAGCGCCGCCTGGCTGTCGCTGTAGATTGTCACTCTTCCTGTGTTGTTCAGGTGGTTGACCATCTCGGCGCATCTTTTAATGGCGTATACTTCCGTTTGGAAGACGCTGGCGAATTTGCCTAGAGGTATAGCTCTGTTTAGCTCCGATCCATCTTAGCACTTTATGTGTATTCCGGATCTGGAGAGTCTCGTGGATTCTTTCCTGGAACCGTCCGTGTAGCATACAGTGCCACTAGTGTCTGCCTTCCAGTCGTCTCTTGAGCCTATGTGTATTCTGTATTTTTAGTCGAAGATTCTCTCCTTTCTTATCAAATCTTTGTTGCAGAGGATCATCGACATTTTCTCTTCATAGTTTTTACTAATGCTGGCGTGGCCTTTGTCCATAAAGGTTCCGATCCACTGGCCCAGTGCTTCTAAGTTTGAACCGAGCTGGCCTGTGCTTCTAAGTTAGAGCCGCCTTGTATGGCTGGAACGAGTGTATACTCTACCGTAAATGATCCTCTGTGATGATTGCCTTTGAATCCGAGCACTCGATGGGTGTTGGGTCCATTGGCGTGTCGTTCTCTTTGTATTCTTCGCATTCGGGGAAGTGTGTTTCCAACATTACTTTAAGGATATACTTTGGGTTTATTAGTAGCTCTTCTCCTTTCTTTATACTGCCTAGTTTGCATGTATTCACTTTGGAGAATGTTTTCAGTAGTCGCGCTGCTTTGGGTTGTTTTTCAACCCCTACGCAGAACGCCTTCCAGCTTGTTCTGTTCTCCCTTCTACATTCATTCTTGTATATATTTCTCTGCGCTCTGTACGCACGCCAGCTCTCATCATCGTTTTTGTGTAGAGCGTTTCTGAGTGCCTTTCGTGTTTTTTTCCTTTGTTTTCCCTGTGCTTTCGTCCACCAGGGTTGTCCTTTGCCTGGTTTTATCTCCTTGAGTGGGCATGCCTTATGATATGCTTCTCTGAGAGCTTTATCCAGTCTTTTAGTGAGGTTTCGTCGCCTGGGCTCCATTGTTTTATTTTTGATCGTATGTTGCCCAGTTTGTTTTCCTCGCTTTTCTTATTAGTATCTTTTCTGTTCTTGCTTCGTTAGCGAAGGTGACCCGTCGGTGGTCTGACATAGAATCGCTTTCGTCTATCTTCCAATCTTTGATGTACCGGCTTATCTCGTTCGTTGCGATGGTGATATCCAGTACTTCCCTTCTTGCTTTGGTGACACACGTAGGTGTGTTGCCCACGTTTAGTATCTCCATTCTTGTGCTGCTGATGAAATCTAAAAGTAAGTCACCTTTTTTATTACAGTCTGTGCTTCCCCATACCACGTGATGGGCGTTGGCGTCACAACCTAAAATAATTATAATATTCTTACCTTGATATTTTGTTATTGTGTCCTCCAATTCCTGGGATGGTGGCTCGAAGTCTCTCTCGCTGGGCACATACGCGGAGATTATGAGCACCCTTACTTTGTTGCCAGATTCTGCATGTAGTGTCACCGCAATACTGGCTAAATTTCTGTAACAAACTGCTTTTATTAGTTCTAGTGTCCTTGCTCTGCTGCTGGCGTATATGCATGCCCTTAGTGTCGACTCACCATCTTCGTGATAGATGATGTCTCCTCCGAGGGAGCTCAACCCTGTCACCCGTCCGTTATAGACGTGTGGTTCTTGCAGCAGAGCGATGTTGATTTTGTTCTTCACCACGTATCTACATAGCTCATTCATAGCATCGAGGCAGTCATGGACATTTACTTGGACTATTTTTATTTTGTTTGTGTGTTTTTGTGGTGTGTTGCTGTTTGTGTTCATTTGTTTGTGTTGTAGGGGGGGTTGGGGGTGTTGTGGTGTGGTGTTGTGGGTTGTTGGCCTGCGCTCCGGCTCCCCCGCCTTCGGGCCTTAACCCTTTTGTGTTTTGCGCCTGTTGTGTGCTGTTGGAAGTTGTGCTCGGCCGGCTTGGTCCGCTTTCTACGGCGGGATGGTGCTGTGGGCAAATGTCCTGGCATATGCATCTGTTGACCTCCGGCTCGGCAGATGTTTTACCTTGCAGCCTGGCGTAGATTCTGGTTGCTTGGTAGTGCAACCAGATAACCTCTTGGGTTGCGTCTTCCTGAGGGACTCCCATCACAAGTCGCACCCCCAAGGGGAGTACTTCCCTGCGTATGAGTGTCCCTGTAACGATTCTGGAATCTCAGGTATTTCAGCTCGTCCGTTTCTTCGGGGCTGCCTGGGATCCAGATCGTCGCACGGTACTTCGCCAGTCTTCTAGGTCGTAGGGCCACTCCGTTGAGAGCTTCGAAGTCGCAGCCGAGCAGCCAGTTCATCGCCTCCTCGGTTGTTGGTGTCACAAGGAAGTATCCTTCCGACACCAACCCCGAAGAATCAAATGCCAGGCTGCGGCCTTGATCCTCGGAGTCGTCGTCCGGGGCCTCGTCTATGGCCTTACCTATGTTGGCTATGAGCCTCTTCCTGATTTCGGCTGCGG
The DNA here is from genome assembly GCA_949126895.1 of Eilema caniola. Taxonomy (NCBI): domain Eukaryota; kingdom Metazoa; phylum Arthropoda; class Insecta; order Lepidoptera; family Erebidae; genus Eilema; species Eilema caniola. The sequence continues at coordinate 33,798,783 of OX421460.1, read as the reverse complement.
CAGCCTCATCCACCGTAACCCCGTCCTCCCGCTGGATTATCACCGAGAATTCGCTTTGACCCGGTTTGGGTCTCAGCGTCTCCTCGTTCCTCGCGGTCCTGGGCCTTTTCGGTGGACGCTGCTGCGTCCGCTCGTCAGGGTCAGTGCTCTGTCTTTTGACTTTTGGGGCCCTCGAGCCGGTTCCTCCCTGGGTCGCAGTCGTTGCTACTGCGGCTGACGATCCCTGGGGTTGGGTCCGGTTCGGTTCCCCTTGCCTTTTCCTACGGGCCTCTAACCTCTTCCATTTTCATTCTTTGGTCATTGGCCCTTCGGTTATGGTGCTGAGGTTTGGGTTCTGAGTGTTGGCCTCTGCAATGCTTAATTGCGTTAGGTCGTCCCCGAGAGTCTCTGAGAGAGACCTACCGGGACGAACCCGTCCGCTGGTGTTAGTACTGTGAGTTGAGGTAAATGGCGCTAAGGTGTCCCCCCAGAATAAGTGGGACAGCCTGAACCCGAGGGTTCAGGGGGGGATTCTCCGGTTTTCCCGGTACCCCCCTGGGGTATTTCATTAGTTGTTTTTTCCATTGCGCGCAATTTTTTTTTAAGTGTCCGGGGCTACCGGAAGGTTTGGGTAGGATAGGGATTTGGGTTTTTTTTTTTTTTTTTTTAAATTCTATCGCCTTCGACCCACGTCGAAGCCCTATGCTCGCATACATGTTCCCTAGTCTACATATCTTTTCACCCGCTCGGGGTGCACACATTTACGGTTGATCTAGAAAAGGGTAGTCTCGCATTCATTCCGTCCCCTAGTAACATACAAGTTCTCGCAATTATACTTCTCGTACTTTCACGCTACCTTTCATACTATGGGATTGCGGGGAGGGGGGGGGGGGGGGGTTTATCTACATCTTTATTAATTAACTATTTACTTATACTTACTTTACGATTTACAATAATTTTATTCTAATAAACAATATTTCCTGTTTAAATCACTAGGGTAATCTTCAACTAGGTATTTATAATAAATACCTAGACGAGATTTTGCGTGCGGTTCCTACTTAATACAATTTTGATAATTTTTTCCCAATACTCTAGGAAAAACTGCCTGTATTCCTTAGACAAAAGGACTGGTAAATTTCTTACGTTTATACTTATGTTTGTTACCTGTTCTAGGTCGTGTCTATCCCTGGCATGGATCGGGCAGTGGACGACTAGATGGACGACCGTCTCGTCGACGCCCGGCTCGCAGGCGCATGATGGGACCGCCTTACACTTGAAACGGTTCAAGTATTCGGAGAACCCACCATGCCCTGTAAGGAGCTGGGTCGTGGTGCCGGCGATCTTCATCTTTCGGACGATCCTATATGCATCCAGAGCGCAAGGGAAGAAAAGCTTGGTAACAGAAGCCGTATGACCCAGCCTGTACCTTTCGTTCCATTTGTGAAGCGAGGTCTGACGCAGGCCCCGCTTCACGAATGAGACTGGGCACAGGCTGTAGTGTGGCGCTATCTTCGACCGCAGAGCCGCCTCTTTGGCGAGCTGGTCGGCTCGTTCGTTGCCCTCCAACCCTGCGCGGGCCTTGACCCAGAACAAGGATATTTCCTTGCCCTGGGTCAATCCCCGCCTGATGGTCGACCTGGCCTCAACTGCCAGTGGGTGGAGGGCGTGGCGGTTCGTGACCGACATGAGTGCGGCTCTGCTGTCGCTGAAAACGCCGAATGTGGCCGCTCCTCGCTTGAGGGCCTCACTGGCCGCTTTGCATATGGCCAGGAGCTCTGCTTGGTAGACGGTGCAGTACGGGGAGAGAGCAAGTTTGAGGGTCTTGGTTTCGGTGCCGTTATTCCAAATGGATAACGCTGCACCGACGCGACCCTCAATCTTGCTCCCATCCGTAAAGATTTGTATTTGCGTCTGCGTTTTGACGCGCTGGTAATGTTCCTCGTCTACCAGACTTACGAACTCCAGGTTCATATGCTCCGCGGGGTGAGGCTTCTCAATGGCGGAAGACATCCGCTCGATCTCCCTATCCTTGAACCATGACTGGGGCACTCCTCTCTTGGCTTCGTATAACGAGGCCACCTCGCGAACTCTGAGGTCCAGAGGGAGCATCCCAGCCAAGATCAACCCCGAGTGTAGGGAGACCGTGCGGTAGCCTTTGCAGAGTTTCTGAGCGAAACCGCGCTGCACCACATTCAGCTGCTTCTGAATACCGAGCTTTTCCACCGCAGGACACCAGCTGCTGGCTGCATATAGCACCGTCGGTTCCACAGCAGCGTTGTAGATGGTCCGGATCACCTCGGGATGTAATCCCCAGCTGATCCGGGCCATCCGCGCCAATTTGTGGTAGATGCCGATCGCCTTTCTGCATACATTTGTGACGTGTGTGTTAAATGTGAGCTTGTGGTCGATAGTGAGCCCCAGGATTTTGATTTCCTTAGACAGTCCAATGTCTATCCCGCCCATGCTGAGGCGTGGTGCATCGTACTTAAGCCTCCGCGTGATTACCATCGCACAAGTTTTGTGCGGTGCGAATTTCAGCTTCATTCCGATGCCCCACTCCCGCACATGCTCGAGAGAGGCATTGGCCTGTCTCTCAATCTCCAGGGCGCTGTCCCCATCGAACACCAGCACCACATCGTCCGCGAATGCCTGTGCGTGAACCGCCCTATCCTTCAACTGATGTAATACGGGATCCAGTAAGGGTCCGCCAATGGAGCCCTGGACGCATCCCTTCTCCGTAGGGCGTCTGCACTCCTCGCCCGCGTACCTAACCCTTACCACCCTGTCGCTAAGGTAACTACTGATGACTCGGCTCAAGTTCGCCGGACACTTCTCCTCCGCCAGTCGCACCTTTATGGAACCTCAGGGTTCCTCTCCACTAGGTAGGGCTTGGAGGGATTCCCTTGAGAACCCTCCACGCGGGCCTAGCAGGCCCGCCATCCTACGACCCCCCCTTGCAATGGGGTCATCTGGCCCTAGAGGGGCTCGTTTAGCACCACCCGGGGAGGACGTGTAGAGTAAGCCTAGAAAGGTGGTAATCCTATGGACGCGAGCAATTCCTACTATACTACTACTAGTGTTTCTGCTTGAGAAAGGAAATACATCTACGTGGGCAGAGCCGCGGTCTAAAACTAGTATTGAATAAAGGGTTCGATATCACTAATATTAGGAAGATGGCTTTTCTGTAGTCATTACATTTACTAAAGAAATGAAGATTTGATATTATCAATCTTAGGCAAATATTAAGGAGATAATTTCGTGCAGATAAATTTACTAGAATCATGCATCATTCATATAATTTACACGACGACGTGCGACTACATGCACGTCAGAGGTAGTGGATTGTGACCTTTTGATTTCTAAATTATAATTTATTTTCAGGTACTGCACCATTAGTTCCATATTTGTCAACATATGCGCGTCAATTAGGGTTATCTTCAGCAACGGTGGGATTAATTTACACAGTACTTCCCTTATGTGGTTTAATTGCTAAACCATTATTTGGTATTATTGCAGACAGGTATGATTTTATGGCTACTCAATATTTTTATATTAGCATTTATCCTTTAATCAGTATAATATAATTTTATCGTATATAATATGGTGACGGTGCTTTTTATATATGGGCAATTAGGCATGTATTAGATATTACTAAGTACAATGAGAGTTGCTTTCTATCGGTCGTTCTGGAAGTCTAAAGGAGAAACAGAGAGAACAGATAGAAGAACATAGGTTCAGCAGTGGACTAGCTACCGTCACGAAGATTTCATTTATTTGATGTGAAACAAAACGGCCAAGCTACATGTTTCGACTAAAATGTAGAATTCGTGAAGCCTGGTAAAGTTAGGACGCATAGATCAAAAATCTTGGCTATACATGAGGTCTGACCACTTTTTCATATGTTTTGAGTAAGGTGTAGTATAGAGCTTGTAGGTTTAGCGCGTGCAGTCTTTAGAGCTTGGCTTTATACTAGATCTGATAATTTTTTCACAGGGTAGGTTTTCATGTAGAATTTGTGAAGGTAGACCTGGTAAAGTTAGGACGCATAGATCAAAAATTTTGACTATACATGAGATCTGACCACTTTTTCATATGTTTTGAGTAAGGTGTAGTATAGAGCTTGTAGGTTTAGCGCGTGCAGTCTTTAGAGCTTGGCTTTATACTAGATCTGATAATTTTTTCACAGGGAAAGCTACATAGACTCGTCTTGACAACATTTACATGAAAATGTTTTTGGTGGGATGATTTAGTCCATGTGAATAAAATATTCACTCCATCCATCTGAACAATCTTTCTCATTTATAATATTAGGTAGGATAATATTGCTATGTGAAACTTTGAGACAATTTTAAATATGTATTTGTCTGTCTGCAATCTCTGCAATTCTTGTCTGATTCTGACGGGGTTTCACTGATGGTAAAACTGTAAGGCATACCTTAGTTTACCTTTGTTTTAGAAAGAGTGTTAGGTTACCGCGCAGAAAAGAAATTGAAACACAGGTCGAAGTCTACGAGGACGAGTTCACAGGTACAGCTAGTAAGTTATAAAATAAAAAATTGCAAAATATCATAATCAAATATATACAATTCTTTACAGGTTCAAAAAGCAAAAGATTATATTCATATTCTTTCAATTAGTTGTCATTTTGAGTTTCTGGGCTATTTATGCGGTACCCGAACACAGAAATCAGAAGATTGAATTGGACTGTGACGATGGGTTCACTGTCCTGCAGAGTTGTTATGCTAATTCCGAATCAATGGATATCTGTAAAATAAATACAACCTTAAGTTATCTGAATTTAAATGCTAGTACGCGTTGTCAAGTAAGTACGTAGTATGTTATAATTGTTATCTATACCTATTGGCCACCGCACCGCGGGGAAAATTTCAAAGAGGTACTGGCTACAAGGACGTTCTAATTTTATTATATTCGCTTATCTGTATTACCCGAATATAGAAGTTTACACAGATTAATTGCTAACAAGGCGTCTACAATTAACTACTAGGTACCTACTATAATTTATAGAAATTAAGATAACATGTCTAGGTACATACGAAGTTTTGCGGTATATCATATCACACCATATTGGTATAGATACGAGAACTATCTTAATTTTTATTTACTAACCTGATAGACTTTAGCCCCTTATCAAAATCATGAAAGTCACATTAGTTAACTAAAAACTATTCGAAACCATGAAGATCTAGGACGTCGTCGAAACCTTCAAAACAGTAAAACTTCCTTCTCAAACAACAACGAAAATATAAGTCATAATACCTACCTAGCTACCTGTATTTAAAGATGTTTTTTGCAGATGACCTGTGATATGACGACACCTAAAATGTGGCAAACAGTGTGTGAACATTGGCACATACCCCAATACTGCTACAGCAACACTGACAATATACGATACTCTCCCACTATAGGCAACATTACGTTGAAACATGACAAATGCATTTACTTGAATACAAATAATGTGATCATGGAAGGTAGCTATCTAACATTTTTAAAATGGCTTTCTCTTTTCGAAGACTGATTTTGTAGTTAAAAATGCATGAATTAAAATACAATAAGACCCCCCATCGCTGTATGTGTATACCTACATGCTAAAAAGTAAGACGTGTGGCCATCGGTAAATTAGTAAGTATTTCTTGAGGGGAGCTACTAGTAAATGCTAGGTGAGATAAATACGTCTCACCGTTGTTAAAATTACGAGTAGTTACTGTGTGGTAGAAATTTGACGGCACAAATTTATTATTTATATTTTTATATATTCTCTTTTTTATATTTCTTTATGATATTTGCCTGCATCTTGAACTCTGGACTATAATCTTATAACTCAAGGTCAAAGTCTCATTAAACGAGGAAAAAAGATTAAATGATTACTAACTATACGCACTAACTATATTTATACGTTATTCACACAGTATACGTTCATGACCTATAGGTATTCTGAGGATGGCTCTATTATTTCATACACTTTAAAAGTGATGTAATAAATTATTAAAATCTCAAATATTAAATATTTATGACTAAGATAAATAAAAAATCGCGATACAACGCCGTAAAACAGTTTAATCTCAAACTTCTATCTATGTTTGTATGTAATATATAGCATTTATTGGAGATATTCATATAGCTTATTTAGTATTTATTGCACAAATCTATTAATTGGTCAATTGCCGTCTCTACCGATCATCCGCCTTCCGCAACAGGCTATTCCAGTTATAGTTGAAATAATAGGGGTTAAAGTATGAAATTGCCGTTTCATTGTAATAGGTACTTCGAATTGACATAGAACCTTCATGGTTTGAGATTTTTGAGTGAAACTTTTTCCACATGGTACCTATGTAGTTCTTCATTTAAAAATGTGCAACATTCGATTATCGACTTTCAGTTGTTTTTTTTATTCAGCTTAGACAAGAAAGATGGATACTTCGAAAATTCGAGTGATTTTTGAATACGAGTTCCGACGCGGAACTAACGCGGCAGAAACAGCTCGCAATATCAATGTTGCGTTTGGAGAGGGGACTGCTAATGAACGCACCGTGCGATTTTGGTTTAAACGCTTTCGTGATGGAAACTTTGATTTGAAGAACGAACCACGAGGAAGGCCGTCCACACAGGTGAATAACAATGAATTGAAAGACATGGTGGAAGCCGATCCGAGCCAAACTACCCAGGAATTAGCTGCATGGTTTAACGTTACCTTACCAACAATATTGGCTCATTTGTGTCAAATCAATAAAATAAAAAAATGTGAAAAATGGGTACCTCATGATTTGACTGATCTGCAGAAAGAAATGCGTGTTGAAACTTGTGTTGCCTTGTTGAATCGATACAGAAATGAAGGAATATTGGATCGAATTGTGACATGTGATGAAAAGTGGATTCTTTACGATAACCGTAAGCGAAAAATGCAATGGCTGACCCCAGGTAAAACGCCACAACAGTGTCCTAAAGCAAAGCTTACCAATAAAAAGGTAATGGTAACTGTTTGGTGGTCTCAGCATGGTGTTATTCACTATAGCTTTCTACGATCTGGTCAAGCAATAACGGCAGATGTCTACTGTGCCGAACTCCGAACAATTATAGCAAAACTAGCAGTGAAACAGCCCCGACTCATGAATCGATCTTCACCATTATTGCTCCATGATAACGCGAGACCTCATACAGCACGAGAAACCGTTTTAACTCTACAGGAACTTCAATTACAAACTATCCGTCACCCTCCGTATTCGCCAGACCTTGCTCCAACAGACTACCATTTTTTTCGTGATTTGGACAATTTTCTATGTGATAAAAAGTTTTCTTCTCAGGAGGCAGTACAAAATGCTTTCACACAGTTTGTCGAATCTAGATCACCAGAGTTCTATCGCAAAGGTATAAATGACCTTCCTACTAGATGGCAGCAATGTATAGATAATAATGGTAATTATTTTGATTAAATAAATACGTTAAATTAAAAAAAAACGAATTTCAATTTGTCAGTACAAATCGGCAATTTCATACTTTAACCCCTAATAATTTAATAGGTGCATTTATGAATATGACAGTTGTAGGTCTAGGTCTGGAGTGACACAAATCGATTGTGAGAATAAACGATTCAGGCAACAAATGATTAATGGTTAGGGCTAATGAAAACATAAAATGAGTATTCATAATTATTATTTTAAAACAAAAAAACAATAATAATTTGTAGAATATACTGCTTCCGGGCTGGTTGGCCGTGGTCCATGTGAAACTTGCGTTCCAGACGTTTCGTCGATCACTGCGGTCGACATCTTCAGTGGCGCAGGGCCGGGCGACGACAACTTCGGAGACCTTGCCTCGCCGGCGGCTGACGTGCGAGTGGCGCGATGGCTTGAGTCACGGCTGTATTTATAGGCACGGTCGGAGCGGGGAATCGACTCACTTGATTCTGATTGGCCAAGCGCTGTGGCGCGGACGTTCTTGATCCTGATTGGTTGTTTGCACTGTGATACCGAGTGGCTCTCAGTGCTGGGTACCAATCTTTTTGGAGCTGAAATCCCTCGTTTTTTCGGTTAAAGTTGTTGGGATGCTTGAATATTTCGATGGCTTCTCGAAGCATACGTGGGAAAAAATGTGTTGTGGTAGCTAGAACTTTCGTGTTCTGAAATTCGATGGTATGATTCCCATCCTCTTGGGTGTGTTCTGCAACCGCTGACTTGTCGAAATGGCAGAGGCGGCAATTACGTTCATGTTCCGACAGGCGGGTCTTAATGCTTCTTTGGGTGGTGCCCACGTATACCGAGCCACATGAGCAGGGGATTCTGTAAACTCCAGCTGACGATAGTGGATCACGTGGGTCCTTGACCGAACGGTGAAAATTCCGTAGCTGCGTCGTGGGCTTGAATATCGGCTTGATGTTACAAGCTTCTAGCAGTCTTCCGATACGATCCGTAATGCCACGAATGTATGGCAAGAAAGCCTTCCCTATCGGAGCTGGTTTTTCCTCATCCTGGTTTGTCTGCGAAGCTTTCTTTGGGTGAAGAGCTCTCCGTATCTCATGTGCAGAGAATCCATTAGCTTGGAAGGCCGAGTCCAAGTGGCGTAACTCGTTTTGTAGGTGTTGAGGTTCACAGATGGTCTTAGCTCGGTGGACCAGTGTCTTGATAACTGACATTTTTTGTCTGGGATGGTGGTTGGAGTCCTTGTGTAGGTAACGGTCTGTGTGTGTCGGCTTTCGATAGACTCGGTGACCAAGACTGCCATCTTCTTTCTTGGATACTAGGACATCAAGGAATGGTAGCTCCCCGTTCTTCTCAACTTCCATGGTGAATTGGATGTTCGGATGGATGCTGTTTAGGTGATCCAGGAACTTAGTCAGCTCCGAGTCCCCATGAGTCCAAACCACGAAGGTATCGTCCACGTAGCGGAACCAGACCTTAGGCTTCTTGGGAGCTCTATCCAGAGCATCTTCCTCAAATGATTCCATGTAAAAGTTCGCGACTACCGGGCTGATGGGGTTACCCATGGCTAAACCGTCCACTTGCTCATAGAACGTGCCGTTCCACTGGAAGTAGGAAGTCGTCAACACCAACTCGAACAGATCAGCGATGTCCTTGGAGAAGAGTGGTCGGATACGCGACATCGCCTCCCTGACCGGAACTCTCGTGAACAGAGAGACAACGTCGAAGCTGACTAGACGATCGTCCGGATGTAGTTTTAGGTTCTTGAGTTTCTCCACGAAGTGGCGAGAGTCTTTGATGTATGACGAGGATGATCCGACATGTTGTTGAAGCAGTCCGGTGAGATACTTCGAGACTGGATGAGTGGGTGAGCCGATAGTACTCACGATGGGCCGGAGCGGTACTGAAGGCTTATGGATCTTTGGTAACCCATACAACCTAGGTGGAAGAGCTTCAGACTTCTTGATGAAGCTTTGCGTTTCTTCTGGGATAGATGAACCCTTGATCAGGTTGTTTACCTGTCTCAAGATTCTTGCCGTTGGGTCTTTTGGAATCTCCTTGTAGGTAGCTGGGTCGAGAAGATCCTTGATCTTGGTCTCATAATCCTTGGTGTTAAGTATCTCACCGGACTGCTTCAACAACATGTCGGATCATCCTCGTCATACATCAAAGACTCTCGCCACTTCGTGGAGAAACTCAAGAACCTAAAACTACATCCGGACGATCGTCTAGTCAGCTTCGACGTTGTCTCTCTGTTCACGAGAGTTCCGGTCAGGGAGGCGATGTCGCGTATCCGACCACTCTTCTCCAAGGACATCGCTGATCTGTTCGAGTTCGTGTTGACGACTTCCTACTTCCAGTGGAACGGCACGTTCTATGAGCAAGTGGACGGTTTAGCCATGGGTAACCCCATCAGCCCGGTAGTCGCGAACTTTTACATGGAATCATTTGAGGAAGATGCTCTGGATAGAGCTCCCAAGAAGCCTAAGGTCTGGTTCCGCTACGTGGACGATACCTTCGTGGTTTGGACTCATGGGGACTCGGAGCTGACTAAGTTCCTGGATCACCTAAACAGCATCCATCCGAACATCCAATTCACCATGGAAGTTGAGAAGAACGGGGAGCTACCATTCCTTGATGTCCTAGTATCCAAGAAAGAAGATGGCAGTCTTGGTCACCGAGTCTATCGAAAGCCGACACACACAGACCGTTACCTACACAAGGACTCCAACCACCATCCCAGACTAAAAAATGTCAGTTATCAAGACACTGGTCCACCGAGCTAAGACCATCTGTGAACCTCAACACCTACAAAACGAGTTACGCCACTTGGACTCGGCCTTCCAAGCTAATGGATTCTCTGCACATGAGATACGGAGAGCTCTTCACCCAAAGAAAGCTTCGCAGACAAACCAGGATGAGGAAAAACCAGCTCCGATAGGGAAGGCTTTCTTGCCATACATTCGTGGCATTACGGATCGTATCGGAAGACTGCTAGAAGCTTGTAACATCAAGCCGATATTCAAGCCCACGACGCAGCTACGGAATTTTCACCGTTCGGTCAAGGACCCACGTGATCCACTATCGTCAGCTGGAGTTTACAGAATCCCCTGCTCATGTGGCTCGGTATACGTGGGCACCACCCAAAGAAGCATTAAGACCCGCCTGTCGGAACATGAACGTAATTGCCGCCTCTGCCACTTCGACAAGTCAGCGGTTGCAGAACACACCCAAGAGGATGGGAATCATACCATCGAATTTCAGAACACGAAAATTCTAGCTACCACAACACATTTTTTCCCACGTATGCTTCGAGAAGCCATCGAAATATTCAAGCATCCCAACAACTTTAACCGAAAAAACGAGGGATTTCAGCTCCAAAAAGATTGGTACCCAGCACTGAGAGCCACTCGGTATCACAGTGCAAACAACCAATCAGGATCGAGAACGTCCGCGCCACAGCGCTTGGCCAATCAGAATCAAGTGAGTCGATTCCCCGCTCCGACCGTGCCTATAAATACAGCCGTGACTCAAGCCATCGCGCCACTCGCACGTCAGCCGCCGGCGAGGCAAGGTCTCCGAAGTTGTCGTCGCCCGGCCCTGCGCCACTGAAGATGTCGACCGCAGTGATCGACGAAACGTCTGGAACGCAAGTTTCACATGGACCACGGCCAACCAGCCCGGAAGCAGTATATTCTACATGCAACGCCGGCCGTGAAAGCCTGAAGACTTTATACAATAATAATTTGTTGTCTCTGGTATGCAGGTCTTAAATCGGTTGTGAGAAAAATCGATTCAAGTTATAAAAGAGTAATCGCATCGCACCGCAAAATATTACAAAAGTTATATTCTGGCAGCGCTGACCATAAAAGTAACGAGTAGAGATAATCTCTATATGATTACAATGTACGAACCAAATATAATACAGCCACAACACTACAAAAACAGAAACCATACAACGTATCTGTCTTAGGAGGTCTCGCAGAAGTACAAAAATCACTTCTTAGTTTAAATAACATGTAGTAATTCAAAATGATATATTCTTTATCCTAGCGTAAATCCCAGTCGCATCCGAAGCTTTCAACTAGTGAGTCTAGGGTCCGCTTTTACCAGTCTAATTGCGGATTTGGCTGAACTTTGACATTTACGTGAAGCGACTGCCATCTGACCTCCACAACCCAAAGGCGATATCGAAGCATTGCATCGCTTTCCTTCACAGCGACATCCTCGCAAAATAGATTGCCCTCGGGGACTTATACTCGTAACCCACCTGCACTTGAAAACATCCTTTGCCGCTTTCATTCCAGAACGCGCCTACTTAATTTACGCCTCTTAGACGATTCCACTTTAAGTGGTCGTATCTGGCTTTGACTCTATATAAGCAGTTAAAAGGATTTATACGAATTAATAGTCATCTTTATACGTATTTTTTAGGAGCGAAGTATAGTCCAGTTTGTCGAGTTGGTGACGGTTACGTGGATGTAAATGAACCTTGTAAGGTAAAATGCAACGACAGTAAACTTGGGACTGTTATAGGCGACAAATCACTCAATATGACTTGTGTAGATAAACATATGAACTATAAATTATGTACTAACAAATCTGAAGAGTTTTTAGACATAGCTAAGGACGCGCAAGATTTTGTTTGTGAGGTACGTGATATAATCATCGGTTCAAATTGTAAAATAGTATTTTTTTTAAACAAGCAGTTTAAATTTTAACAGAATGTTTCATTCGGTAGGTACCATTTACCCCACAGTCATTTTGTAATTTGATATTAAAATTTTGTATTTGAGTTAATGCTAGGTACTATAGGCAAGAAGACTATATTACTAGTGAATGATGACGACTCTTGCCATAAGTGTGGGTTGGACTCGGCTCAAGAGTTTTTCCATTCTACTGAAAACTTTCAATTTTTGTATTCAGTAGTAAGTAGGATCCGCTTGTTCCTATAGAATTGAAAGATAATAGTTGATTGACTTGTTTATTGTATGTATTTCTTTTAAGAAACCTAGGTAGTTACTGGTACTGAATTTTGAATTCCCTACTCTGCCCTGTTTTGTTCTACTGGTAAATATGGTATTTTATCCTACTGCTAGAAAAAAGTCTCAGTATTTACTAACATAAAAAAATTACAGGCATCATGTGATCTAGATGTAAAAGCTCCGTGGCGATTGATGGAAATATGTGAATGGTGGAAGGCAGATGGATCTAGTTATTGTCAACCCAAAACGAAGATAGGAGAGGATTTCCCAACACATTTATCTTTCACTGGAGTAGTAAATCTCTCGTCAACAATCCTTGAACACGAATGCTTATACATGAGGCTAAAACACATCGAATTGCCTGACGACCAAGGCAGTGGTAAGGAAACTATTTTTCTATTAAGTTTAGTTATCATTTGATTATTAAGGGTTTAACTTTATTTATTTCAAAAAAGAAAATGCCATTATGTAGTATACCCGGAGTACTACCACGGCCTTCGGCTTCGGGAGCGTTCCCCTTACACCCGGTATTCATTTATAGAACTTCATGCACAAGTACATAGGCGGACTTAATGCCACAGGCATTCTCTACCAGTCAACCAAAGGTAATTTAATGGTTTTTTATTTTATTTCAGTTACCATACACTACCCCAGCTGTGCATCCCGCTCTACTTACAAGCTTAAATCAGAGCTTTTCCAGTCATCATGCGATATTCACTGTGATAACTCTATGGTAAGTATAAACGAAATATATATTACGCAAATTTGTTGATAAACTCGACAAAGAGAGCCCATACTCACCTTTGTATCTGCACTAGCTGTACGCCGTGGTTTCACCCAGCTGGCTAAAAAGTTACTAACACGTCAAATACGTATGGCAACAATCCTGTTTCACCCAAGAGCACTTTTCCGAACTGTTCGAACTGTTTTCTAAGTAATTGGCTTAAGGTAGATTACGATTAGATCACGATACTCAAGAAAATCCCTCAAGTTGAATTTAGATATGTAGGTACTTGTGAACTTATACTCGGATATTAATTTAGGACGTCGGTAAGAAAAGAGAGTTCAAAACCTACTGTAGTAGTTACTAAAATTATGTAATTCGATTAATATAATTTTCAGGTAAATGAAATAATAGAAGCAGCAACAGACAGTCGGTTGGACAGCCGCAACGAGTATACAAGTTTGTTTTTTATATTCTTCTTCTTGATGATCACAAGTTGGGTGGGACAGGCTGTAGTGGTGACGTTTGCTGACGCTATTTGCTTCGACCTTTTAGGTAAGTCGTTATTATTTTGTAATGGAACGCTGTTTCGGAATACAGAGTATATATTCCTGTGAGTTTTTCATAAGAGTCAGCAAAGAGACCTTTGCAGCAAAAACTAGCGTTGGCACGAATTAGTCGTACCCAGGCTAGCGTACTATAAATAAAATTAGTCCTAGACAGTTGCGGCGACTATTACTCATTTTTAGGGTTCCGTACCTCAATAGGAAAACATTGGAACCCTTACAGGATGGATCAAGTTGAAATTTATACCAAGTGGTATATAAAAAAATACTGATGACTGCAAGCTCTTCAGCAGTGAATCCAAACTTCGAGGCAGCGAAGCAGTGATGGGCAAATTTTAATTGCAACAATAAATGATAGTTAACAATTGATTAATTGTTAATTGAGAAACTAGCAATTAAAAATCGATTAACAATTAATTTAGATTTATTGCAATTATCGAGTGATTAGTTTTTTAATTATTTTAAGAGTATGATTTAAACTAAAAAGTTAATTCTGTTTTGTACTTTTTTACGGGGGGAATGTTATTAGAGCTACGCATCTCTGATAACGGGGGCTCTCCCAAGACCACAATAAGTATACTCCCTAAATCTCACGATATCCACGTCATCACAATCTGGCCAGAGCTTGATTGTTTGTGGTAGACTAGGTAGTTACAAGGGGAGCGCAGTGTGCATACTTCACTCTTGGGGCGCACGCGTTGTTTAGGTAGGACTAAGTAGAGAAACAAGCGAGTGAAAAACAAAAATAGGTAGGGGCGTTTTAAAAGGGGGTAAATTTTTGGTTATTTTTGAGCTACGACCCACCGTTTCTAAGATATTTTGATATTTGTTTTATTTTTTACTTCAATTTAAAATAAATTAGTAAAGTAGTCATACGACAGTTTCTAATACACGCATCAAAAAAGTCTAAGCAACATGTACTAATTTAAAGTTTAGGATGGTTCTTCACATTGTAACGTTGTATTTTATTTTTAAAATTATTAATAAATGAAATTTCTAAAGAAAATGAATTTATTATGAAAGAATAGGACAATTTAATACAAAGTATGGCCTCTGCTATTCAGAACTTGTCGGCAACGATTATTCATTGAATTAATGAGACTGTTTATGTCATCTTGCGGTATTCGCTCCCAATGGAATTGTAGCAAATCTTCAGCTGTTGGGTTGTTGTCACTCCGTTCAAATCCTTCAAAACACGTCTCTGGAGCATGTCCCATGCGTGCTCGATGGGGTTGAGGTCTGGCGATTGTGCAGGCCAGGGCAATAGCCGGATGTTCTCCGTTGCCAAGTATTCACTGGTTCGCTGTATGTGAATGCGCATTGTCATGCATTAACGTAAAATCGGAGCCAAAGGTTTGTGCAAATGGGTGGACATAAGGTCTGAGAATATCCTCAACGTAATTTTCAGTGTTCATGTTTCAATTTACAAAAACGAGCTAAATTCGCCTGTTCTTCATAATACACGCCCATACCATAACTGTTTAGCCGCTGTATGGATGAACTTCCTAAACGCACCTGAGCCTTTCAGTATTTCCGGGCCGACGGTACACTCGCACCCTTCTTGTATCAGGCCTTAACCCGAATCGCGACTCATCGGAAAACATAATTTTATCCCATTGTTCCTGGGTCCATGTTATGCGTTCTCTACACCATTCATTTCGACGAGCGCAATTCCCGTGAGTATCAGTGGGCACCTGATTGGGCGCCGAGCTCGTAGGCCGTACTCATGCAGTCGATTTCGCACAGTTTGGAGACTTACATCAACAGATAAAGATAAGATAAAGATAAAGATAAATTTATTTGTAGAAACATGTGTACAGATACCACTTGAATTTTGTAGCCTCAAACTTATTAGGGGTTAAAGTATGAAATTGCCGATTTGTACTGACAAATTGAAATTCGTTTTTTTTTAATTTAACGTATTTATTTAATCAAAATAATTACCATTATTATCTATACATTGCTGCCATCTAGTAGGAAGGTCATTTATGCCTTTGCGATAGAACTCTGGTGATCTAGATTCGACAAACTGTGTGAAAGCATTTTGTACTGCCTCCTGAGAAGAAAACTTTTTATCACATAGAAAATTGTCCAAATCACGAAAAAAATGGTAGTCTGTTGGAGCAAGGTCTGGCGAATACGGAGGGTGACGGATAGTTTCTAATTGCAGTTCCTGTAGAGTTAAAACGGTTTCTCGTGCTGTATGAGGTCTCGCGTTATCATGGAGCAATAATGGTGAAGATCGATTCATGAGTCGGGGCTGTTTCACTGCTAGTTTTGCTATCATTGTTCGGAGTTCGGCACAGTAGACATCTGCCGTTATTGCTTGACCAGATCGTAGAAAGCTATAGTGAATAACACCATGCTGAGACCACCAAACAGTTACCATTACCTTTTTATTGGTAAGCTTTGCTTTAGGACACTGTTGTGGCGTTTCACCTGGGGTCAGCCATTGCATTTTTCGCTTACGGTTATCGTAAAGAATCCACTTTTCATCACATGTCACAATTCGATCCAATATTCCTTCATTTCTGTATCGATTCAACAAGGCAACACAAGTTTCAACACGCATTTCTTTCTGCAGATCAGTCAAATCATGAGGTACCCATTTTTCACATTTTTTTATTTTATTGATTTGACGCAAATGAGTCAATATTGTTGGTAAGGTAACGTTAAACCATGCAGCTAATTCCTGGGTAGTTTGGCTCGGATCGGCTTCCACCATGTCTTTCAATTCATTGTTATTCACCTGTGTGGACGGCCTTCCTCGTGGTTCGTTCTTCAAATCAAAGTTTCCATCACGAAAGCGTTTAAACCAAAATCGCACGGTGCGTTCATTAGCAGTCCCCTCTCCAAACGCAACATTGATATTGCGAGCTGTTTCTGCCGCGTTAGTTCCGCGTCGAAACTCGTATTCAAAAATCACTCGAATTTTCGAAGTATCCATCTTTCTTGTCTAAGCTGAATAAAAAAAAACAACTGAAAGTCGATAATCGAATGTTGCACATTTTTAAATGAAGAACTACATAGGTACCATGTGGAAAAAGTTTCACTCAAAAATCTCAAACCATGAAGGTTCTATGTCAATTCGAAGTACCTATTACAATGAAACGGCAATTTCATACTTTAACCCCTATTATTTCTCGAGCGGTTAACATCGGCTGGCGTCTTGCAGTCAGTTGTATGTACCGGTCTTGCAGAGTGGTTGTACTCCTTTTACGGCCTGGATGCTATTCAGTGGGTTCCCCTTTATTATTGCAGCGCTGCCATAGGCGACAAATAACACATCTATGAATGCCAAAATATCGAAATACCTGAGATTGATTACTTCCCGCTTGCAACATCCCTACAGCTCTTTGCATATCATCTGCCGTCAGATGACGTCGCTCCATGACGTAAAGAATATCTAACGATTCAATTTTGTCGCTAACTTTATTTAAATGGTTGGTAAAATTATAAAATCAAGACTAAACGTAGCAATTAAAACGCACTTGAATTCAAAGAAATTCGCAGTCATTTGAATTTTATGAAAAAACAAAACATAATCACCTTTTTTTTTACAACCAGCCAGTATGTCATCAATAACAAAAAAGTTTACTTACCTACGTACTTTGAGTGAGTAAATGTAAAGTAAAAGTAAATGGTAAATTTGTAATATCATGCATGTTGCTTAGACTCGACCAATCAGAATCGAGTGAGTCGATTCCCCCCTCCGACCGTGCCTATAAATACGCCAGTGATTCAAGACTTCGTATCAGTCGCAACTCAACCGCCGACGAGGCAAGGTCTCCGAAGTCGTCGTCGCCCGGACCTGCGCCACTGAAGATGTCGACCGCAGTGATCGACGAAACGTCTGGAACGCAAGTTTCACATAGACCACGGCTAAACAGCCCGGAAGCAGTACATTCTACATTGCTAGTTTAGTTTTAGTTAGTAACGTACGATTTCTCGAAAGGAAACATGCAAGAAACTATCCCCGTCTAAATGAGCCTTAAGGCAAAAACTCGACTTCGCTACGCTTCCTCCTTAGCTCCCTAATCTAACTGTTCAGAGTAAAGAGGTGATATCAGCTGGTAAGTGAAGAACCCATCACCACGTAAATATTTTCGTGTAAGTTCTTAAACATTGTCAAAGTCTATTTTGCACTAACACTAATTGGACGTATCGTAGTTCTTTTGATATTCTTATATGTTAGGAAACTCCAACAATAAGAGAAAACAAATGATATACGTACTATAATAGTGTAATCTATTTTCTTATATAAGAACTCGTTATATGAGCTTAATTTCATGAATGTGTTTATGTACCTACATGTAACTTTCAGGTTCCTTGAAAATAATCTGATTGTTTCTGAGAGGAACAGACAATTGTATGATGTTCTTCAATAGTAAAAATTGCCGCAGGGGTTAACTATGCGGTCTTTTTTTCCTGGATTCGCAATACAGTGTATATATAGGACCTGTGAAATCATTTAGATATTATCTTTCAGGTACTAAAGTATCCCATTATGGTAAACAGAGGCTGTGGGGCTCCGTCGGCTGGGGTATTTTCTCATTGCTGACTGGTGTCCTCATCGACTTGTTCAGTGAAGGCAGTTATAAAAACTACACTGTTGCCTTTGTATTAATGTCCGTCTTTATGGCTGGAGACGTCGGCGTTTCATTTTTTTTGGAGGTTTGCTATTATACTCAATTTTTTGATAAATAATAATAAAGATATTAGACAGGCTAAGTTATAAATAGTTAATATATTTTTACATCGGAGACCCGTCTCGCATAATATGCTCCTATTTTTTTGATAGATTATCTCTAACTTTGCTCCGTAAGGAAGTAGCTTTATTATACTGGGTGCTTCAAAAAAATGTATACACACTTTGAACTTCCATAGAAAATTTATTTACCGTTCTACAAAGTTAAATTTCAGGAAAATAGAAAGCTGAAAGTCCAATGTAAATGAAACATAAATAACAAATGATAATACTGTTCAAATTGGTGACCTGTTCTTCACACCAGTAAACACAATTGTGCCTATTGACAGTTCCATTAAGTTTGAATTGGGCTTCATCCGACCAAATGATTCTACCCATAAATCCCGGTTCACGTATCACCATCTCCTGAATCCATTCACAAAATTGCAACCTTCGATCTGGATCGTCGTCATTTAGCTGTTGCACCAGCCTTGGAATGTAAACACGATACTTGCCTCTCTTCAGAATGCGTAGCACGCTGCTAGCACTTACATCACTTTCACGTGCCCCTTGCCTTGAAGATTTGTTAGGAGAGCGTTGAAACAGTTCCAAGACTGCCGTTGATGACTCATCACTTGTAGCTGTTCGAGGCCGACCTGAATGACCTTTATGCACATCACACACTGTTCCATGAACTTCGAATTTGTCTCGTATGCGTGTAATTGTTAATCTTGAAGGTGGTTCTGTATCATACTCCCTTCTCCACTGTCTTTGAACTACATTTACATTATCAAACTTCCAGTACCACTTAATAACCTGCTTACGTTCTTCAAAACTCAAACGTACGTCCTCCATGTTGATATTACAAATTCCAACTGACGATTATGCTTGCACCTGGCGAAGAAATATAACATTAGTCTTGTAGAGCGGGAAAACTACAATAGTTTAAAGTGTGTATACATTTTTTTGAAGCACCCTGTATTTCTAACTAAAATGAAAACTTACACTTATTAAGATTCAAGGAGTTAAAATCTCGATAAGATTTAATATAAGTATTTCAGTGGACGTTGGTACGAGTGAGGGTTCAGGACAATGGCGTTTGAGAAAAAGAGAGCGAGGCGAACCCACACTCATACGAACTTCCGAGCCGCCATTAAGCTTTGGTTCGAGTTATATTGGTTGTAAATATGAAATAATTTGCATCTTTTTTACAGACTGATTCAACGAAAATGTCAATGAATATATTGGGTGATGTCGGTAGTTTATTGACATCGTTGCCGACGCTTGTGTTCTTGTTATGGACTATATCGGTTGGCATGTGCACTGGCCTGATCTGGCAATTCCTCTTTTGGCTATTAGAAGATGTATCTAATGCAAGTTGCAATGGTTCAGATTATATAAAAACTTTACAAGGCTTGGTTAGTGCAATACAAACTTTTGGCGGGGAAATCCCGTTTCTGTTTGTTTCGGGTAAGTTGTAACAATTTATTAACATTCAACTAAATTTTGTATCTTGCTAATATAATGCCTATTGCATTGGTGACAGCCTAATAAAACTCTTAGTGGGTTGGGTTAATATTTTAAAAATATTTTTTTAAATATGCTTTGCTTGCTTGATTACAGGTCACATCCTTAAAAACGTTGGACATATAAATATGACGAGTATAGTTCTGTTGGCGTTTGGTGTAAGGTTCATACTTTATTCGTTCCTGACTAACGCGTGGTGGGTACTTCCGATAGAGCTACTGCAAGGGATTACTTTTGGAATGTTCTATCCTACGATGACATCATATGCTAATATGGTGTCACCACCTGGAACGGAAACAACAATACAGGTATAAATAACCTAGACGCATTCTTAGTTAATATTTACAAATTTAATGCTATTTCTTCTTCTTATTCATCCTAGCGTTAATCCTAGTCGCATCCAAAGCCATCATATTAGAGTCTGGGGTCCGCTTTTACCAGTCCAACTGCGGATTTGGCTAAACTTGGAAATTCCCCGTGAAGCGACTGTCATCTGACCTCCACAACCCAATGGCGATATCGAAGCATTGCAGTTAGATCAGTTGTTAGCCTTTTGAGGGCTCCAACTACCCGTAACGACTGCCACAGACATTTGTATGGCAACCGGAACCGACGCACAAAGGGTCGAAACTGCTATAAAAGGGACATAGGATTTTATATCACAAATTGCATTAAAAAAAATATCGAAAGATGTCGTCATTCTGATGAATATTTATTATGAACGTTTTTTTTCTAAAACTGATAGTTTACCGGTTTTTTTTTTGTTGTATGGTATGATACCAAGACCAGTAAAATTTGGTCAAATCTTGACAGGTCTTGCTTTGAAACTACTTTAGTCATATTCTTTGGCTTATTTACTATAATTCTACGTAAGCAAGCTCGCGCCGGTCGCTGCCCGCTGTAGTTATGAGGTTCAGTACAATAAAAAAAAAACAAATGAAAAGTACCTTTTTTTATTAATACTGCCATATTATTATATAAAATAATTTTGTCACATTAAAATAATAATATTCATGATTTCAAAACATGTATTTTCGAAAAAAGTACTTACAACATTACATTAATTTTCAAATTTCAACGTACATACATTTTCAAAATTAAAGCCACATATAACAAAATTATTAAAAGTATTAAATATCAAAAGTACCCACAACGAAAAACAACTAAAATTTTAAAATTAATCAATATCAGTGCTATCACAGTCTTGTTAGTAGTACTAGCTACATTCTCTCTTCTATTCTAAGTTCGACTGCTCTTGGCGAGAGAACCATTCCCTGTTGTTTGGGCATTCTCGGCCTTAATGAGGTCAGTTTTGGATCTGACGACAAGAGAAGATAATGCAAGCTTTCTTCATTTGTCGCAATACTACTTACTTTCTAGAATGATAATCTCTATATTTACGAAAGTATTTATTTCGAGCCTCTGATGCTTCTTCCGATAGTTTTCCGATAGGCAATAGACCAAAATTTTTAATTATATCCGGGCCATGCACTAGCAACTTATGCACGCTAGAGGGCATGTAGTACCAAGGATAATATTAGATTATAACTTCAGATACATAATGGCAGTATCTACACATTTGAAGAAATTAGGAAGGTCTAATTTCTCACCTGTAGAAACTATCTGCAAAATTAAGAGAAACCTTTCGATCAGCTCTCCACCAACTCCTGTGACCCGAGCCGATGTTGTAGCATCCCGGAAGAATTTTCTAGCAGTGTTGCCGCCGTTTGTGGTGCCTGCACCTTGCTTTACAACATGATGCATGCTGTATTTGTTTTTTCCTTAGCGCCATCTTTTCTTTGTTGTCACCCCTTGAGTTCCATTTTTTGAAGTCCATTCGGTAAGCTAAAATAAAAAATGCATTTATATTCAAACAACGTTACTCCAACAAATAATATCCAAAATATATTTTTTGTTGAAGTAACGTTTATAGTAGTAATGTGGAATAGTTACTAAATAATAATATAAATTTTTTGCATACCTATATAAAGCAAGCAGTCTATGCACCGGATCCACGCATGTAATGAAGACAATCCGAATTGGTATATATCTTCACTTTCTGATCTATGGTGGATGTCTTCCAGTTTATTCAAATGTCACGCACAGCTTTCGAAGTTTCCGATATGTATGAAGTAATCTTGCCATCGATCATTGTCAGTAGCAGTTGTTGTCTGACAGTCATTTCCTACAGATCATACGGTTGAAGTGCTTCTATCTGCAATAATTTTTCGCGCAGTACTGAAATTTAACACTCCTTCATAAACTTAAACTGAAGAGGATGGAAATAAAATGTTGAAGACGGTCGTTCGTTTTCCCACATTTGTTCGTCACGCATCAGCCTTATGGGCACTAAGCTGACCATGAAAACACTGGAATCGTCGAATTCGGCCTTCTACTTATAATTGCTTTGAGTGGATGCTCCATCAAAACCCCATTTACTTATCAACTTCAAATCAACTTTAGATGATAGATTGAAATCTATTGCATCTAGTAATCTGAAGGTTGTCAAATTAAGTAGAGCCTGCAGCTTAATAGACGCTCCATCTTCGGCTTAATTTTGCTTGTTTTATTTTGTAGTAGGATGTATATACAGGGTGTATTTTTGAAACGGGGCAGTAAGGGCAAGTACCTTAACCGTTGCAGTTACAGCAAAACGTTCTTAAAAGACCTTCCCTAACTTTTTGGGACATTTTGAACTGCATTCACAGATTTTGTAAAAAACTTACAGTTAGCAAAAAAAATGCAAAAAGTTCAAAAAAAATTTTTTATGCCAATCGATTCTATTTCATGTGGGGATCAAAAAACTCTATGGGACCATTTTAGCTTTCAGTACTAGAAAAGACAGAAATCGCCAAAGACCTTTCCCATACATTTCGTACGGAAATATGATAATTCAACTCGAAACTCATAGGTCAGGTAAAATTTTGAACTTTTTTAAATAAAAAAAATCATTTAAACATTTAAGAAATTGGTTTATGAAATAAATTGCTCAAAATGATTTCCATTTTCACGAATACATAAGTCTATCCTTTTTTGCACTGAACGAATGGCGGCTAATAATGTTCTGGGATGAATATTACGTAAAATGGTCATTAATGCATCCTTGAGCTCTTGAACACTGGCGTACGTCGTCTTATACACCTCGTTTTTCACGAAGCCCCATAAAAAAAAATCAAGTGGTGTTAGATCGGGGCTACGAGGTGGCCACTGTGTTGGACCATGTGTACCTATCCACTGTGTACCGAATAGGCGGCTCAAATTGGAACGTGAAAGGTGACTGTTATGTGGCGGAGCACCATCTTGTTGAAAATTCCGAAAAGAACCGCAATCTCCTTGTCCATGTCCACACGAGGCTGCCGCTTTCTTTTGAAGGAACCCTGCAATTCCAGGTTTTTCAAAAGATTTGTAATAACCTTTCTTGTTGGCACATGCCGCAACGGATACTTATTGCGGTACCACACTAATGCAGCTCCCGCATTTCGATTATTGACAAAATACGCTTCTAATAAGTCAATTTTTTCACGATTAGAAGACATTTTAGCGAAAATCAACAAATCAAACAAAATCAAACTCATACGAA
Source organism: Eilema caniola (assembly GCA_949126895.1). Classification (NCBI taxonomy): domain Eukaryota; kingdom Metazoa; phylum Arthropoda; class Insecta; order Lepidoptera; family Erebidae; genus Eilema; species Eilema caniola. The sequence continues at coordinate 33,775,302 of OX421460.1, read as the reverse complement.
GTTTCTCAGCTGAAACTAAGAATAACACACAGATTTTCGAATCAAATTCGAAATTTTAGGGTAAAAATTCTTTTTATTTACTTTACAGTCAATTCTACCCACTTCCTGGCCATAACAAAAAGTTAGACCATCGTAGAAATTTGTTTCTGTTGCCGAAATGTATGGGAAACGTTTTTGGCGATTTTTGTCTTTCCTAGTACTGAAAGCTAAAATGGTCTCATAGAGTTTTTTGATCCCCACATGAAATCGAATCGATTGGCATAAAAAAAATTTTTTGGACTTTTTGCTTTTTTTTTTGCCAACTGTAAGTTTTTTACAAAATCTGTGAATGCAGTTCAAAATATGTTAAAAAGTTAGGGAAGGTCTTCTAAGAACGTTTTGCTGTAACTGCAACGGTTATGGTACTTGCCCTTACTGCCCCGTTTCAAAAATACACCCTGTATAGATGCTGCACCTTGTTCAATTACAGAATCTCGTAGATTAATATACCGCCAATTGAATAAGTAAGCTGTACTGAAAGAGCTAACTTTTCTCTTTTTTCTGACTTATGTAAGTCTTCACTTTATCAATATCATCAATATTGTTCAGCAAATGTTGCATTATTTGACTTACCTCAAAATCTTCGCTACTTTGAAGACTTTTTATTGCAGCACGCTGTAATTCTTTTGGAGAATTCGATTTGGCCAAGAGCTCTTCTCGTCTTCTTTTTTGCTTGTTAGACAGCTCTTCAAAAGGTTTTCTCGGCAAATATTGTGACGACGACGTTGAAACTTCGCTGACATAATCGGAACATTTTCTGTTTGAAAGATAAGGTTCTCAAGCCAGATTATGGAAGATTCCAGACAATCCCTATTTCTTTTCAAAAAGTTGCTACGAGTCTTATTTGATTTTGTCCATCTATCAACAAAACTTTTGACAAAACTTCAGGAATTTTGCACTTCCAGTTTATATTCAATGTCTGCTTGAGGTATTCAAAAAGCTTTTTAGTATCCGTCAAAGATTTGAACCTGTACTCGTAACACCATGAACAAATCCAAAATATTGACTAAGCCTTCCATATTGGTCTCAAAAATATTTAGATACACTCGGCAAAAAATATAGTATTCCACTTTTATAAGTGTTTGTTATTCTGGTAACACGGTATGTAAGATTTTCGTTTTGCACTTGGAACGTTAATCTTTCTAAGATATTTCAATACAAATAATGTGCAACTTAAATTAATTTAGTGGATAGTTAGTGATGAACGCCAAATACTGAGAATCTACACTACCCTCATTTTATATTTATATGTTTGTCGTTCGTAATTTTGTGTTTATGTATTTAGTATTTATTGATAAACTGGAGTTTGGTGCCATTGGGTAACATTATTATAATTATGATGTTTTGTTTAGTATATTTATTTAAATTATTTAATTTTATTATTAATAATTATTACAATATTTTACATGAAGTCGGTAAATTACAAAATGAATTATCTGAATCTATCAATTATCTGTTTTAAGTTCTTAATTAATAAGTTTTATCATCTGTAAACTAGTGTTTTTAAGTTATTTATACTAATTTATTCAAAAATGTTCAAATATATATTTCGAAATTAAAAGTCAAGAATATTAATCACTTTTTATAATGTTTTCGTATTCTAATAACTCTTCAACGGGCAGCTACAGGCGCGAGCTGCTTACGTAGAATTATAGTAAATAAGCCAAAAAATAAGACTAAAGTAGTTGCAAAGCAAGACCTGTCAAGATTTGGCTAATTATTAGCGGTTTTGGTTTTATTCCATGCAACCAAAATTGAAATATAGTTTTTTCCGGCAAGCTATCAGTTTTAGAGAAAAACCTAAACAATAAATATTCATCAGAATGACGACATCTTTCGTTGTTTTTTTTTAATGCAATTTGTGACATAAAATCCTATGTCCCTCTTATAGCAGTTTCGACCCACTGCGACGGCTTAACGTGCTCTCCGAAGCAGGACCAGAACAATGCAAATACCCATATCTATGCATACAAACATTTGCACTGAGCGGGGATCGAACCCGCGCCTCCTGCGTTCACTACCGCTACGCCACGGAGGCTGTCAATATTTAAAGCTATTTGTCCTGACTGAACATGTCTAGGTAATTACTGGAAGTTCTTCTATATATTTTTTACAACTGAGGTGGCAGACAAGCACACTGCCCACCTGATGGTAACCAGGGTCGGCAGCTCGAATGTGTCGTGCTAGCCACCCTGTAAACAAAAAAAAAGACGGGTTGCACTCTGGGAGTGCCGGCAGAAGTGAAAACATTTTCTTTTTTCTTTCTTCGTTATATACATAGAAAAAGATATAAAAGAACATACCATACCATACCTATAATATAGCTCTAATCATAGAACCTATCACTTATTTTCTGCTAATTTTCTGTCAGAAGAAATTAATGAATTATGAAAAGAAAAAATAATCACAAAAAGTAATAAATTACAGAAAGAAAAAATAATCAGAAAACGTAATAAATTACAGAAAGAAAAAATAATCACAAAAAGTAATAAATTACAGAAAGAAAAAATAATCATAAAAAGTAATAAATTACAAAAAGAAAAAATCACAAAGTTTCAGAAGGCCAGGTGGTTTGAACCCGATACTATCTGAAACTATAAGGACTTACAGTCGAAGTGCTTACCGTTTAAACTACGACGCTATCTATCGTAACTTGTAAAATAGATAGTCTGTACCTAATCTTGTATGACGTCAGTCGTCGGTTACAGTTCAAAAGTCAACTAATCCAGACGCTTCCTTAACATTTTACACCCATCCAACGCCGCTAAAGAAGTTTTCACTTCAAAAAAAAAAACCCTGTAAAGCAAGCATATAGCCTTTGGTCTTCCCACTGACAGCACAAAACCTCTCCAGTAAGCACTGGCTACCCTACTCACTTCCGGGAACACAACATGAAGTGGCCACGGTAAACTGTAGGGCGTCGTGTCCTACCTACTATTATGTTGCCCTTTACGTTACAGGGATTGGTGGGCGCTGTGTTTGAGGGTGTCGGTACTGCAGTCGGCAGTTTTGTTGGTGGTCGTCTGTACGCGGTGTACGGAGGCTCGACAACATTCCTTGCATTCGGTATTGGCGCCTTAGTGTGCTGTATCATAAACTGGGTTGCTTTCCGTATCCTGGACAAACTCGGCAAAGGAGGAATGCCAGCAGGTAAAGCTAAGGAAGGGCAAGAGCAATAGTGTTTAATTACCACGTTTACAATATATATATACCTACAATATACCTACACTGTCAATATTAGTTCTTATATTGACGGACCGTGACTGCTGTACCGCGCCCTTGGTAGCCACTGGCGGGGGACGAAGTATAAGAAAGAGCCTGAGTCGAGGGCGAGCGAGATACCGCCGTGAGCGTTGGCGGCGGACTGACCAAATCTGACGATCGATACTCTCCCCGTGTCGCCGTGCATATGCCCAAGGCGCGGTATAGCGTTGCGGACGGTCTGTATACCCAATCCCTCAATGAATTAATGCAAAGTTTTACACATTACAACTAATAGTATAATCGGTTTTATTATGTACGGAGGATTACTCAGAAGATATCTATACATGTCTGTTTGTAATATTGAAATAACAACTTTTTACTACATGCATAAATGAATATAATACGGTACATATGTCGCCGCCAACTAGCTTAATCAGCCGTTCAATTAACTGCCTAGGCAGTGAACTAAACGGTACTATTCAATTAATGACCTGAATGGTGTTCAGCCATTTAATTAAACGGCTAAGCAAATAACTTGAATCAATGACATTTAACTACTTGACTAGCCATTTAATTAAACAGTTAGGAAAATGACTTATTTCTGCATGGTTATAAAAAAGCCTTCTAACCTAACCTAATCAAGTCGAATTGCGAAAAGTTGAATTGCTATCACTAATTTTCTGTGAATACACCCCCTCGGGGATTTACAGGTGTAAGTATATGTATGTACGTATGGAATTTTCTATCTTATTTCGAGGTAGTGCCCCATCTTACGATTGGCCTAAGCATTAGCCAGCCAGGTTATTAAATGATGTAATAAACGAGACTGCTGAATATCATTCAGGCCGTTAATTGAATGGCGCCGTTTAGTTAACTGCCTAGACAGTTAATTGGACGGCTGATTAAGCTAGTTGGCGGCAACACATGCACCAAAATATATTTTTTTACAATTTTTGTCTGTCTGTCTGTTTGTTCCGGCTAATCTCTGAAATGGCTGGACCGATTTTGACGGAACTATTACTGGTAGGTAGCTGATGTTATAAGGAGTAACTTAGGCAACTCTTATTTTAGAAAAATAGCGTTAACTCAACACTAAGCGATAACCGACATCCACGCGGGCGGAGCCGCGGGTAACAGCTAGTTATAAATATAAGTAATGGACTAAAAAGTAATGCCTTAAAACCACTTCATACAAATATCAGTTTTAAAATTACTAACGTTTTTTAAAGTAACAATGTGCATCTTATCTTATCTTATAACAATGTACATACTACATATACGTTCTATGTTATGTGTACCTAACTATTGTAATAGTATCTGTGTTATTTGAAAGCCCAGTTGAAGAGTGAAACCCTCCGTACATACCTTACTGCTAAGGTTGTAAATTCCATATAAGACTGAATAGTACTATTAATCCTGCTTTGATTAAAAAAATAGAGTACCTGGGTAACTGGGAGAGAATTACTAGTTTATCCATTAATCCATATATTCGTAAACTCAATTGAGAGAGATTACCAATTGATTATAAATCAATGTAACTAAGATATTTTTTAGTATGTACATTGTTGTTAGGAATAGCTCTTGTTGAACGGTAATTTCGAAAATTTGTTTATTATTTGAGTCGATACCTACTAACCTGAGCGTAGGAATAAATAAATGGTTCTCCGTTCTCATTAAATGCTTACTATAGTTAAATATAGTAGAATAGATATACTAACCTAGCTTTAAATGTTACTAAGTATTTATATTCTTTATATTATATAATATTTATAATTATTTAGGAACAGATACATATGATGGAATCTGAGCAATACAAAAAAAGAAAAAAGCGCAAAAAGAAAAGAATCTGAGCAATATAAATTACAAATTAAAACAAAATGATGTAAAGTTCAATATTTTTGATAATATTGATTTAGGCTGGATGTTTCTATGTATAATGTATATACGACTTTATATTTAAAGAAAAGACAAGAATTTGAGTATGGTTTTCAATTTCTGGCACCCATATCACAAGCTATTCTTAGTCCAAACTAAGAATAGCTCGTGATATGGGTCTTGATCGTCTACGTTCAAAGGTTTGTAGGTAGTAGGAAATAAGCAATTATTATTTGACATCATTATGTGTTTCAGTGTTCTTTTCGTGCACTCTTTCTTCGTGTTGTGTTGTTGTTTTCCTCTTCACCTGTAAAGGGTTTTAAGCTCTTTCTCACTGGCTCTTATTTTTCTATTGGTATAAGATGCAACTTAGTTATTTAAGACTTGAAAATTCATATTATCTTCTCCTTTGTTTGTTTCTTTCCTCACACTGTGATTGTTACCATTTCAGTACAAAACATTTCATTTGTTTTCTTCTTTAGATACATACACGCAAGTTTTATTTATTTATGTACACAATTATAAAACTTGTTTCTATTCGAGTGTCAGAGTTATCTATTTCCCTGAAAACATCTAACATGCAAGGTTTTGGCAGTAACAAATAATTTTGAAGGTTGAAGAACCTTCTAAATTATTTATTATAAACAATAATTTATTATAATTAAATTATAGTTTATCTTGTAATTTTGTTTCTTTGATTTGTGAAGGATCATAAAATATATATTACAGTTAAGGATTGTTTGTCTTTATTTCGGGATACCTTGTCTCCGTCGCAACCCCGCAACGTTTGGATTTGGTCCATTTGGCCGTTATACTTTGTCGTTCCCATGTTCCCTCTCATCAAGCATAGTGATTATGTCTCGAAGATTAAACTAATAAGTGATCTTCGATTTTGGAGTTTCTGGAATACTGTTTGGCACTGAATCTTGATATTTACTTATGCAAGTAAATTCTAAATGTGTTTATTACTTTGATCATCGGCTATTAGTATGGCATAGTCTTATGATTATTTGTTTTGCATGTTCAGGACATTAAGGACATGCGCTGCGTCGTTAGTGAATACACATGCGGGCGCCTGTTTCGTGCAAATAATATTGATCCAATTTCGTGCAGATAATTTGCACAAAATCGTGCAAAACTTGCAGGCAGGCGCCCGCATGCGTGACACATTATGACAAATTATGTTTTTGTGTTGCTCAGTCTAATTTTATTTCAGTAGAACTGCGCAATGTGTATTGTAAATGTCTAACATAGCTATATCTAATATTTCAGGAACTAACATTTTTGTTTTTACAGGGTACTCGTCTGTTATTCGCTACGAACAACCAAATGACTTGGTTTATATGCTGGAAGACATGAGCGATCACAAGAACGACCGACCAGATCACGATAGCTAAAAAACGGCTGATATCAGTTGGAAATGACTCTAGAACTCTTTTGATTGGCTCGTGGAAGGTACTAGCACAAAAATTATTAAACAGAAATAAACTCTCTTACATTAGTAAAAGCGAACGTAAAAAAAATGAATACCTACGTGTATTCAAAATTTGGATTGAGTTGTAACTATAGGAAGGTACGTAGGCACAATCGAAATCATTGGAAATTTCATATGACATTTAATTGGGAATTTATTGGAAATTTAATTACCTACTGAGAAGTTGGAATACTCAGACAATTGCCAAGAATTAGGGTCAATCCCCACTGAAAGTGCAGAGGCCGGCAGCGGATTTTTGTTACGAAGCATTTAGAATGTTATCTACAGGAGAAAAGGACAAAGATAGGCGCCGTGAGGCAGCGCGAGCTCTTGCGCAACAAATTCTGGCTGCCGCCGGCGACTGCTGCTTCAGTGGGGATTGACCCTAGTAGAGCTTTCGATTTATTAGATGTCGACTGTACCTACCTTGTAATACAATCTTATATTTTTTTACTATGTGTAGAAATTAGTTCCGATCCACTGAGCCGCTCAACAGGTATTTACTTAATTTGCGCGATAAACTTAATACGCACAAATTAGGATTACGGTGCTGCGCGTTGAATTCCTAGAGTTTTATTATAATTTTCTCATTATCGCCTATCATACTTCTAGTAAATGCGATACCCGATCCTTTGGCAGGTTTACCTGTCTATGCAGAGGCCTTTGGAGTATTTTAGTGTAGTAGTGGGATGGACACCCATTGAAGAGGATCCTCGCCAGGGCCATAAATATACCGTAAAAGTTATAGTGCCGTTGTAGGTGTTAAACTTTAGTAAGTATAGTATATTAAGAACTGGGATATAGGGCTGGGCTAGATGGACTTTTGAAATTAAAAAGCTATTGCGAAAACTGCGTTTGTTTTGCATGCAAAGATCTAAATCACTGTTACCTTTGTCATTTTTTATATATAGGACCCGTCAATATATACATATATATATATTATGACAAGCTCAGCTCAGTTTGGGTCTAGACGGCTCTATGTAATATTTCCTGGAATATTTATTATTTGGATATGCCTCACGCGGTCCCCGGCTCGCCCGGTATGGCAGGCCACGGCGGTGGCGCGCATCGCGAGACGATGCGCATCGCCGCCGTGGCCTGCATCTGCTAGGGTGACGGGCGGCTCCACCCGTCGCCCTCAGGCCCGCAGAAGGAGGCGCTGGCCGCCCACGCATCCGCGCAGCGGGCCATCGCCGCGAGCAGGGTGGAGAGCATGAGCACTCTCACCCCCAGGGCCGCCACAAGCTCCCGCCTCGGCGTCTCAAACGCCGGACACTCGGTGAGCGTGTGCAGCCCCGAGTCCACGCTCGCGTCGCAGTGATGGCTCTCAGGCGTTGGCTCTATGCCCATCAGATGCAGATACCGCCCGTAGCTACCGTGTCCGGTAATGATCTGGGCGGCCGGAAGGCTAATATATTATTATCTTTGGGTTAGACTTGAAGTGGTACTCCCTGAGCTACTTCTGGCTAATGTTGGAGGCTTGAGTTGTGCATATATCGATTTACTTGTTGTATCTGATTAGCAAACGATACGGTCCGTTCAAGACACCAGAAACGGTAGCTTCTCCAGAGGGATGGAGAGGAATGTTGACCTTCTCTCCCATCAACAACTGTTCGGCTGGTCATGGCCAAGCTAAGGCTGTCTAGCCTTAGCATATCATTTCTTTCTCTTCGAGGAACGAAATCGCTGAAGGTGTTACGAGACCAAAACGTCTTTGTTGACGAACTGAGGCTGCAAGCCTGTCAGGGCCACTATCTGGGCAAGCCTGTTCGAGTTACTGAGTGGTTTTTAACCCCCGACGCAAAAAGAGGAGTGTTATATGTTTGACTTGACTGTCTGTCTGTCTCTGGCAGCATAGCTCCCGAACGGATGAAGCAATTTCAATAAGTTTTTTTTTTATATTTATATTTTTTTTATATTAGACATGTTTGATGAAAATTGGTCGAGCCGTTTAAACGTTGTAGGGGGTGAAAGTAGGGAAGAACAACCGAATGTGGGGTCTCAAATGAAAGCGCCTCACGTGCAGACTAGTAGTTCAATTTACAGAGTAGGCACAGACCTCCTAAAATGCTGTAGTTTCGACATAATTCATAATTTAACTTAGGTTAGTTATTTTATCAATTTTTTTTTTATAATTTGTTCATTAGACACGAGACAAATGTAGATTCGTCCACATTTAGCCTTAGTTTAATAGGTTAGGTAGAATCTATTGACGTCAATAAGAATCAATCATGTTGTTCTAGATTGAATAAGAAATCTTTGACTTTGAGTAAAATAATTTGTGAGAGGGACTTCTTAATTTTTAATTTTGTTAAACCGACTTCAAAATGGTGGATCTTTCTCAATTCGACCGTATATATGCTTTTTATGTTTGTTCGCGGATAACTTCGTCCATCGTTTATATACCGATATTGATGTTTCTTTTTTTTTGTTGGAACTTTCAAAAATCGTAGGGGCGACTTATGCCTTCGTAAGGTTTTTCATTAAGTATTTTATTAAAGAAGAAGAAGTCCTCTAAATCAAATAGAAAATGTGAAATGATTCTCTGACAACGTAAGCTAGGTACATTATGTTGGTCAAGAACGTGCTGGAATTACCTAAGCTTGAACTATGGAGGTAGACAACAGAACTACTTAATATATCAATCAAGCAATTAGACCACTGCAGTCCTCTTATATATATAGCGGAAACCTCCCACTGCACCTCTGACAACTCAGAGCGTGATGGCCATTGGCTACCATGGTGGACATGTGGGGTTCACACACCTTACAGCCCAGGCGAAAAGCTACCGCCACACGCGGAGAGTCATCGTCAAGCAGCGTACTCAGGTGAAGTGAAGGTCACGCCTGTAACCACGCTCCAGATTCAGGCTGTGATACAGCCCGCCGTCTAGCCATATCGGCCCCTGAAGCCCCCTCCAATAATTGACTCTGGAGTCGCTTCACCCCCACATCATCCCACGCCCGCTGACGATGCATTGGTTCAGGGATTGGTGCACCCACATAGAGGGCCGACCAAGCTACCACAGCATCCGACACAAAGGGTATGATCCCCCCGTCACCATTAGGATTTAATAAATTAGTAACGAGGTTAGCACCCCCATGCGCTGACGCCAGAAAAGCTGGCAAGCCCACATCCCATGCGCAACGCAACCCGAGACCACCATATCGAGTTGGTTGAGCCGCCTGACTCCACTAAGTCTCGTTCAGGACTGACTCCACCACCGATTTCAAGGCATCGTCGAAGAAGGAAACTTCCTGGGGATTGAGCCATGTAGGGCTGGTCCGCAACAGGTAAGTGATCTTCGGGAGAGCGAAGCACATGCGCATCAAGATAATCGCAACGTGCACGGCAAGGCCTTTTAAACGTTCATGAGCGGTAAGGAGAAGCTGCTTTCGAGCAGTTATGGCCTCAGGAACAGCCGAGAGAAAAATTGGAGAGCCTAAAAGGTTGATGTCGGAGGAAGAAAGTTCCTTGAGGCCAGGAAGAAACTAATTTAATTGAGTAAAGTGTGGTCGAGCCTCAGCGCCGCAGGGCAAAAACGTTTTGACTTTACTTTTTATTTTATATTAATAACATATATTATAAGGTTACGTATTATAACTAATAACTACAGTTATTTTAACTATTTTCAAGACAACTACGGTAAAAAAACTACTGTTTAAAACACCTAAAGATCGTTTCACGTATTTTTGTAATAACTACTGGTCGAAACAAATAATGGACGATTCACCTACGGTTTTTTCAACTACAATTAATTGTGCTAAGGTTGATTGAACTATGTATGAAATACGTAATAGTCGATTCGCCTACGGTTTCTTGCTACTACTATTTTGTCACAGAAATTTACGTTGTTGCAAAACCGACTTCATGTAGTCTTGTCTGTCCCACCCCTAGAGTGTAATTTAAGCCCGCGAAGGCGCGGAGGGGCGAGGCGGCCCGCGAGCTAAGGAGCAGGTGGTTCTAACGAGCATTGCCGCAGCTGAGGCTGGCCGGCGCAGCTGGCCAGCAAGCCGAAGACTACATGAAGTCGGTTTTGCAACAACGTAAATTTCTGTGACAAAATAGTAGTATCAATAAACCGTAGGCGAATCGACTATTAGGTATTTCATACATAGTCAACATGTCCAATATCTTAAATGAACATTAAATTAATCGTGCGTTAGTTCAAATAATTTTAGTTGATTCGAAATTATGTGTATGAACCAGTAGTCGAGTCGACCAATATGCGTTATGACCATATGTGAATCAACCGTAGTTATCTTGAACATAGTTGAAATAACTATAGATATAATGATACGTAACCATATTATTAGCATTATTTTTTTGCTTCTGGCTAAGCTTGTTGAGATAAGCAAGGCAGACAAATTGTTTTGCAATGATGAAATATGAAGAATGTGGTATATATGTACACACATTATTATGTAAACAAATATAAACATTTTTAGTGAAAAAAGCGTATTTTAAATTTTATGTTATTGTTTTTTGGTTTCTAGATTAAAGTAATATCGATGGTCGAACAAATGAGAAATAAGAAGTCACTAAATGGGGGAAAAATTTATACAATTTTAAGAACCATTACAAAATGGTTGTTTGTAAAATTTAAAAAATAAATAATCTACCTGTATAAAAAACGACTTCAAAAACTGAAAAGTATAAAATAACTTAAGAGAAAAATAACTTAATATACAGATTTACTGTTATGTTGGAACCAAACGAACAAACTCTTAAGCTTTATAATATAATATTAGGTAAGTATAGATTTTATCTAAAATCTACAAATCTAAAATCTTCGGAGCCGAAGGAGGAGGTTATGTCGGACTCGAACCGACTAAACCGCACGCCGTCTGTGGGTCGATGTGCTAGGCCGAAGGTGAGGTTGTCTTGTGACATATCCCTCGCACCCCGGCTGACCCAGGGCCATTCCTCTCGGTCTGGCCCTCCTCAGGAGGGGGGACCACGCGGTCCCCAACTCGCCCCCGGTATGGGGGGGGCGCGCATCGTCCTACGATGCGCGCCGCCGCCGTGGCCTGCTTCTGCTAGAGTGACGAGCGGCTCCACCCGTCACCCTCAGGCCCGCGCTCATGGGGGGCGGAGGTCGGTTTGCGCCCTCCGACGCCCGAGCCGCCTTCGAACGCGGCCAGCGATGTCCGCGAGTCTTTCTCGCTCGCTGCGCCGCGCCCGCTCTGCTGTCTCCTTCACGAGCATGACCTGCTCGCAGAAGGAGGCGCTGGCCGCCCACGCATCCGCGCAGCGGACCATCGCCGCGAGCAGGGTGGAGAGCGTAAGCACTCTCACCCCCAGGGCCGTCACAAGCTCCCGCCTCGGCGCTTCAAACGCCGAACACTCGGTGAGCGTGTGCAGCCCCGAGTCCACGCTCGCGTCGCAGTGATGGCACTCGGGTGTTGGCTCTATGCCCATCAGATGCAGGTACCGCCCAAAGTTACCGTGTCCGGTAATGACCTGCGTCTGACGGTACGAGAGGCCACCGTGTGGCCTCTCTAGCCACTCCCCCATGATGGGTCTTACCGCCGCAATCACGGCGTGCCCTGCGCGTGGTTGCTCAAGTCGTAGCTCCCACTCGGTCACCATGGCCCTGTGGAGCCGGGACTTCTCGGCCCGAATTTCTTCGGGCTCGGGATCGAGTCCCCGCTCCCGCGCCTCCTTTCGGAACCGATAGAGTGCCGAAAGGGTCCTCGCTTCCAGGATCCACGGTGGCGATCCGGCTAGGAGACTCGCCGCTTCAAAGGATATCGTGCGGTACCCCCTGATGGTCCTGGAGGCCGTCGTCCTCTGCGCCGCGTGGAGCAGAGGCAGGAATCTGGCCCCCAGGGTGTCCGCCCATACGGGGCACCCATATAGGGCCATGGACCGCACGACACCCGCGTAGAGTCTCCTGCAGGAGTCCTCTGGGCCCCTCAAGTTGGGCAACAGCCTGCCCAAGGCATTCGCCGTTGCCACCAACTTGGGGTGCAGACTTCGGAAATGTTCTCCGAAGTCCCATCGACCGTCAAGCACCAGCCCCAGGTATTTCAACCGGGGCCTGATGTCGATGAGAGTGCCTCCCACTGTAAGGCTGGCTCCCGGGTCTGGCCTGCGCCGAGGGCCATGAAAGAACATGGCCTCGGACTTGTGCAAAGCCACCTCGAGACCCAGCCGCCGGATCCGTTCCACGACTTGAGCAACCGCGGTCGTGGCCCTCAGGGTCGCCTCGCGGTGTGTAGCCCCGCCCACCGTCACCAGCGTGTCGTCCGCGTAACACGTGACGGTGGCACCGTACGCGAAGTCACCGCGAAGCACCCAGTCGTAACCGATGTTCCACAGCAGCGGCCCAAGGACCGATCCCTGAGGAACACCGCACGACATCTCGCGCCTACCGACTCCGGTCGAACTCGGGTAGACGACGGCTCTCCCCGTCAGGTATGCCCCGACTATGCGGCGGAGGTAGAGAGGCACATCGTGATACACGAGCGCCTCTCTGATGCAACTCCAGGGCAAGGTGTTAAACGCGTTGGAGATGTCCAAGGACACCGCCAACAACACCTCGCCCCGAGCGACCGCATCCTCCGCCAGAGTCCTCACACGCATGATGGCATCCACAGTGGAACGCCACCGGCGGAACCCGAACTGGGTATTCGCCAGGTCCGGCCCCACTCTAGAGAGATGCTCGACGAGGCGCTTGGCAATGACTCTCTCGAAGAGCTTGCCCACCTCGTCGAGCAGCACTATGGGCCGGTACCCGGACGGCCCCATCTTGCGGATGAGGACCAGTTTCCCCGTCCTCCACATCTTCGGAAACTGGCCCCGCTCCAAACATGCGCTGAGGAACCCTCTCAGTCGGGGTTCGAGACCGTCTTCCCCTAGAGCTAGGACCCACGCGCGGCCTGGAATGCCGTCGGGTCCCGGGGCGGTGTTCTTTTTGGCTCCAAGCCTTCGCACCGCCAGCTCTAGTTCTACCCGAGTGACCTCGGGCACATCGTCGTCAATCACCGCACCGGGCGCCATAGGCGACCGAGGCGGCGGAGCCATCTGCGGCGGAACATGTTCCGCTCGCGCCGGGAACAGGGTTTCGACCACTCCCCCGAGCAGAGCCGGCTCGAGCACCTGGGTCAGCGGAGGGGCCCGGGGGCGCAGCTTTTGTCTTACCATAAGGTAAGGCCGCCCCCATGGGTCCCGCTCCAGCTTCTCCAGGAGCTCCCGGTAACAAGCGGCCTTGGACCGCTTGATCTCCGCTCGGAGGGCATTCCTGCAGCTCGTGCAGCTCCGCCAGTCGGGGCTCCGAGTCTGCGGGACGGCTACGCCTCCTACGGAATCCCTATTCATATCTCTAACATTCTATATTGTGGATCCGAATCTTGTGCACACACAAGACTCTAAGCCGAGTGTTTGGTTATCTTCTGAATACAAACAAATTAGTACGTATTCGTAGTAGTCGTGTATTCTTTGTGCTCGAATTGAATAAACTAATAAATAATAACTATTTTATCCCGATTCGCTCTCAAAAGGGCGTATCGTAGAGTATCCAGTAGGTATACCTACTATTATGTTCATAAAAAATTCTAACCAAGGCAAGGCCGCAATTCGGTAAAATTACATTGTTAAAATGGTAGATTTTAAAACTTACCATTGAACATCCAACTATGAGTGATTTGAAAACTTTATTAGTTTACCATTTAGTTGGCAGACAAGCACACGACCCACCCGATGGAAAGTGGTCACCGTGAGCTATGGACGTGTGCAACAAGGTCAACAATCGGGGACGTCACACTCGCGCTGCCGTCCCCGAAAAAACCTTCTGAAGCCCTTCTTGAAGAACCATTCATTGTACAGGTGGTCTCTCCTGAGGCTGTACAGTTCCACACCACCAGTGAGTACGGGATTGTCGACAATCCTTTACGCCAGCCTTTACATCGAGTCGAAGGGCTCAAGCTTAATCCGGTGCCCCAGCAAAAAGTTGACAGCAGTATTCCAAAGGTTTAATAAACGTCGCGGAAAGGTACCATCAAATCTGAATAACCACATATAAATGAACCAACCTACCTATCTATAAAATGCTTGGTTTAAATCGGAACTGCGGTTGTCACTGACAAATGCATACCTGCTATTCTGTTGCATATCAAAATCAATTTAGCAGCATGGAATCAAATTTTTAAGATCATTGATAACATTAGGTTTAAGTGCTAAAACGAATTAAATTATTCTATTCACTAGGGATAAGGCGTATATTATACTGGTAGGTACAGGTATTTATACCCGGTATGAACATAGTGGTTATACCCTCTATGATTTATTTTAGGCAATGTAAAAATGTTTACGCCCGCTCGAAGTTTTAAAGCGTATTATGAATAAAATAAATTTATATGTAATTTATATCATTATAAGATATTATATATAGGGAAAGTAGGGATAAAAGATTTCATAACATACAAAATGCAGTCGGCACGTAAATAAGAAAACATAATGCAATGATTGTAACGTTCTACAACTTTAAATTTTAGGGGTTAAAGTATGAAATTGCCGATTTGTACTGACAAATTGAAATTCGTTTTTTTTTTAATTTAACGTATTTATTTAATCAAAATAATTACCATTATTATCTATACATTGCTGCCTATCTAAACAACAAAAAAATTAAAGATTTATTTTTAAAGACATTAAAAGTAAACAAGATAAAAACTAAAACTCACGTGTATAGTACTGTTTCGTCTATTTTAGCTTGATTTTAACAGTAAACATTTACATTTATGTTCATTATCATGTTACTTAAAAAAAGTATAAAGGCACGTTTCTGAACGAACAGTGACACTTGTCATTGTTATAAATGTCAATTTGTTGCAACTAAATTAAATATTAATATTTCAAATGTTTATGTGTATAGTTAAGAGAACAATTGATAATAATGTGTTATTAGTTATGTTAATATGGATTTTTTATGTAAATATTAGGGGTTAAAGTATGAATTGCCGATTTGTACTGACAAATTGAAATTCGTTTTTTTTTTTTTAATTTAACGTATTTATTTAGTCAAAATAATTACCATTATTATCTATACATTGCTGCCATCTAGTAGGAAGGTCATTTATGCCTTTGCGATAGAACTCTGGTGATCTAGATTCGACAAACTGTGTGAAAGCATTTTGTACTGCCTCCTGAGAAGAAAACTTTTTATCACATAGAAAATTGTCCAAATCACGAAAAAAATGGTAGTCTGTTGGAGCAAGGTCTGGCGAATACGGAGGGTGACGGATAGTTTCTAATTGCAGTTCCTGTAGAGTTAAAACGGTTTCTCGTGCTGTATGAGGTCTCGCGTTATCATGGAGCAATAATGGTGAAGATCGATTCATGAGTCGGGGCTGTTTCACTGCTAGTTTTGCTATCATTGTTCGGAGTTCGGCACAGTAGACATCTGCCGTTATTGCTTGACCAGATCGTAGAAAGCTATAGTGAATAACACCATGCTGAGACCACCAAACAGTTACCATTACCTTTTTATTGGTAAGCTTTGCTTTAGGACACTGTTGTGGCGTTTCACCTGGGGTCAGCCATTGCATTTTTCGCTTACGATTATCGTAAAGAATCCACTTTTCATCACATGTCACAATTCGATCCAATATTCCTTCATTTCTGTATGGATTCAACAAGGCAACACAAGTTTCAACACGCATTTCTTTCTGCAGATCAGTCAAATCATGAGGTACCCATTTTTCACATTTTTTTATTTTATTGATTTGACGCAAATGAGTCAATATTGTTGGTAAGGTAACGTTAAACCATGCAGCTAATTCCTGGGTAGTTTGGCTCGGATCGGCTTCCACCATGTCTTTCAATTCATTGTTATTCACCTGTGTGGACGGCCTTCCTCGTGGTTCGTTCTTCAAATCAAAGTTTCCATCACGAAAGCGTTTAAACCAAAATCGCACGGTGCGTTCATTAGCAGTCCCCTCTCCAAACGCAACATTGATATTGCGAGCTGTTTCTGCCGCGTTAGTTCCGCGTCGGAACTCGTATTCAAAAATCACTCGAATTTTCGAAGTATCCATCTTTCTTGTCTAAGCTGAATAAAAAAAACAACTGAAAGTCGATAATCGAATGTTGCACATTTTTAAATGAAGAACTACATAGGTACCACGTGGAAAAAGTTTCACTCAAAAATCTCAAACCATGAAGGTTCTATGTCAATTCGAAGTACCTATTACAATGAAACGGCAATTTCATACTTTAACCCCTATTATATACCTACTTATTTATTCAGTTCCAGCTGTTAATAGGATAGTATAGGTACAGGGTGTCCGTTACGACTGCTCGGCCAATATGTCGTAGAAAAAAAAAGCTTATGTCAACATTTCGAAGGAATTTGTAAAAGACGAACAGTGCAAGCCGCAAATTCGAAGAGTCAATATTTGGAAAGTTATAAGGGTCTAACCGTAGCCACGCAGTCCGCACGAAGTCAACTGCGCGGCCACCAATTCTTTTAAACGGAGTCACGTACATGTCTAATCCTTTTTGCTAATCACTGATACGAATTTCGAAGAAAATGTAGATTATAAAAATAAAGCCCTACTTACTATTTGGACTTCACGACCTACAGCACTCCAAGTTATGGCCGCGCAGTCCGCACAAATTCCACCGCGCGGCCACCAGTTATCTTGAACGGAGCGTTGTAGAAGTCTAATTCTTTTTGCTAATCACAGATACGATTTCGAAGAAAAAATAGATTATAAAAATATAGGTAACCCTAAAGTTGGGACTTCCCGTTCCACCGCACTCACGTACCTAATGGCGAACCGCGCGACCACGTGTTTCTTAAGTGGAGCTTAAACGGAGTTTAGTAGAGGTCTCATTATTTAGCCGCGGTAGCCTAGTGGTATGGGTAATGGACTGCTGAGTCTAGGTCTCGGGTTCGATCCCAGGTTTTACCATGGCACACACCAATGACTTTGATGCTTTTCGAAGTTATGTGTGTATTTATCGCAGGTTCATAAGTGCCCGGTTAATGGCAATAGGCTCGCCACCTATTACATTGGGACCTAAACATAAACTGGCGAAATGTGGGTGCAAGCACCTCTGCCTACCCCTTCGGGGATATAGGCGTGAGTTTATGTTATGTTATGTTATGCTCATTCTTTTTGCTAATTATTGATACTATTTCGAAGAATATACAGGGTGTAATCGTTAAGTGTGTCCAGGTGATTATTCCGTAACTATTACAGATATCAAAAAACTTTAAACTGATATCGAAAGTACGTTACCTAATAAATAAAATGACATCAATAACTTTTTAAAAATCAAACGAGAGGTATCTAATATTTTGACATTAAACACTCCCATACATTTAGTATAAGATTAGTAGAAAGCTTTTAGGTACGTACACCAGAAGGGACTTCTCTGTCTGGGTACTCTCTTCTGTAGGCTATAATGGCCGCTCTTTTGTTACAATCATATTTGTAGTCAATTTTTAGCATATCTCTCTTTTCTCTTTTGGAATATGCCATTTTGCAATCAATAAATGAAACAATCACGATTATTAACGCAAATTAAAAAAAAACAACGTTAAATTGGTGGGAACAACAACCCGAAATAAAAGTTTTGAATTTAGAACGAACACCAAAGAGTATCTTTTTTTTTGTAGTGCTTTTCAGTTAGCTCAAATTACTTAATGCGATATTAAAACACGGTTTATTACTAATTTCAAGTGGCACCTAAGATAATTATTTTACACATGTATCTATTTGAAAATCATCATTGTCATATTATACGTAATCATAAAATATGATTAAGGTAAAATGGGTAAGTACTAGATCACTTAAAATAAGGAAACTAAAACCTTTCTTCTAATCTCATACTAAATGTATGGGAGTGTTTAATGTCAAAATTTTAGATACCTCTCGTTTGATTTTTAAAAAGTTATTGATGTCATTTTACTCATTAGGTAACGTACTTTCGATATCAGTTTAAAGTTTTTTGATATCTGTAATAGTTACGGCATAATCGGCTGGACACACTTAACGATTACACCCTTTATAGACATCATGAATGAAGTTCTAATGTTTGAAAATCACGAGTTACAAAACTTAAGCCCTGTAAACTCGAGTTAAAAGAAGGGTGGCCATGATTAACGTTGCGTCGACGAGATATTCCCTTAAAAGACGTTTTAATGTCACATATATATTGCTATACTTTTTATCGTAACGAGCAAATAGTTTTAGTCCTTTGGTTTGAAATTGAATAGAGAAGTTTATATAGGATATAAAGAAAAAGAAACACTCATCGATCGATTTATATTTCAGTGAATGGTGATCATCACAATATACATATTGTTTAGTATTTCAGACTAATTATATATATATATAACATATAGTTCCTGTACGTTTATGTCGAATATTATTGCTTCAAAGACTAAGTACCTACCTATTGACCTAAAAAAACATGATGCTTTTTTTTATGTAGGACTCGTCAATTTGACTTCACCTCGTCGATGGTAGGCTGAAAGCAAACTCTCAGGGAAGAGGGTTATCATTACATACACGTACCATGTTAACAATGGTGGCACTCAGCTTGACGGCCTCAGATGCTTTTTCACGCCCCGCTCAAAGGACCCGGGACTGTAGGAAGTAGGAAACACGTGAGCTGGCAAGGAGTTCCAGGTCTTAATGGTGCGACAAAGAAAGGAGTCACCAAACCGCTTGGTTCTTGAAAGAATATTCTGCACCGTATATGGGTGATATCCAAGCCCTGCTCGTGTTGTCCTGTGTTGGAAAAGAGAGGGCGGGACCAATTGGAAGAGCTCATCAGAACATTCACCATGGTAGAGACGGTAAAATACTGCCAAGGAAGCAGCAACATCTCTAAGCATCTGCAAAGGCTCAAGGGTGCTTGTGACCTCGGGATTCCCAATAATGCGAACCGCACGTCGCTACAACCTATCAAGAGCATCTAATAAGTACTTTGCGGAGCCATTTCAGAGATGCGAGCAGTATTCCACGCAGGACCGAATTTTTGTCTTGTATAGAAGACACCGCTGCTCCATCGTGAAAAATCGTTTCACTCTGTTCAAGACTCCGAGTTTACGCCAGGCTGTTTTGATGATACTCTCGATGTAGTTTTTGTTATTCAGTTTGCAGCGGACATCCATGCCGAGGATAGTGAGGTTGTCCTGCAGTGGGAGTGGCGTCCTCTGAAGAGTGGGAAGATGAAGGAAAGAAGATACCTTTGGTAAACGCACATGCCTGTCTTCTTGGCATTGAACTCGACCAGGTTCTCAGAGCCCCATTAGGAAATGTTGTTCAGGATCGGGTCAAACTCAGTGACAAGAAGCTGCCTTTTATCCGCGATATCAGAAAACACTCAATGAATTTGAATTTTTTTAATAATTAAGTACATTGGTGAAGAAATGAAAAGATATTATATATATATATATATATATATATATATATATATATATATATATATATATATATATATATATATATATATATATATATCTTTTCATATATAGAAGAGATTAATGAATCTGCAGGAATCTGGGTGTCCAAGATTTACACACTATAAATCTTGGACACCCTATTTTTTTCTTCGATTATAGGTTTTAAGTTCTGTAGGTCGTGTAGTCTTAATAATTTTAGGCGTTATTCATACTGTCTACATATTCTTCGAAATGGTATCTGTAATTAGCACAAAAGCAATGGGACTTCGTCTGAGCTCCGTTTGAGGTCCATTTGAGAACCGTGGCCGCGCGGTTCCCTTTGTATGGACTGCATGGCCATAACTTTGGAGTGCTGTAGGTCGTGAAGTCCAAACAGTAGGGCTTTATTTTTATAATCTACATTTTCTTCGAAATCGTATCAGTGATTAGCAAAAACGATCAGACTTGTACGTAGCTCCGTTTAAGAGAACTGGTGGCCGCGCAGTAGAATTCGTGCGGACTGCGCGGCCACGGTTAAACCCTTATAACTTTCTAAATATTGACTCTTTGAGTTTGAGGTTTTCACTGTTCGTCTTTTACAAATTCCTTCGAAAAGTAGACATAAGTATTTTTTTTCTGCGACATAGTGGCCGAGCAGTCGAAACGGACACGGTACAGGTTATAGAAAAGCTTACATAATGCTCATAAAAATGTTACAAAGGTTGCATAGGTATGAGTAGCTAAGGTCAGCCCAGACCCCATAACAAACCCATAGGTATTTTGATACTTGATATGCGGAGATATCTACCCATACCTTTGAGTCCGGGTATTAAATGTTGCAGGTAGATATATCACTCGTCTACTATTCACTCCACTCACTCGATTTCCAAGTCCACCGAGTCTATCGCGAGCTCCATTGACCACCTAGTTTTTTCACATATTCAGCCCACAAACTACATCTACACTTCCCTACTACATCTATTCCTTCCGTGGTCAATCCAGACCATAATTAAGTACACCACCTCTGTGAATCTATCGCAATCTTGTAGGATTTATCGCATTTTATTACGTCCGTTTGCAATTTATAATAACCTAATGAGCCGGCCTTTATCGCCTATTAGGTACTATTATTTTACCTGATGTTATTTGATCAATTACCTATTAACCTATTGCAGTCCACTGCTGGTCATAGGCTTCTCAGTATGCACCATAGCGCCCGATCCTCCGCCAGCCGCGTCCAGTCGATCCTAGCTACCTTACCCAATGTAGGGACAGTTAATTATTGATCGTATAAATTGCTTAGCAATTGCAACTGTCAAAGTAGTCAAATCCCAACCGAAATATTTATTTTGAGTGATCAACACTGTGGACTTTATGAAAAGTCCATTTCATGTAAAAGCAGGAATGTTTTTTATTCAAATTAGGTTGCAGATAAGCACGCGTCTCATCTGATAGGAAGTGTGTAACAAAAAACACCTGCCCCTCTAGACAAGTGGCAATTCGCTAGCTGGCGTTTGGTGGAATAGAATGAGGAATAGGTATATGGGATTTGACGTATATGACAGTCGTTAACGCATGTCAAATACGTCAAATCCCATACATTCGTCATTCTATTCCATCAAACGCTGGTTAACGAATTGCCACTTGTCTAGAGGGGCAGGGCCGTCACACCGTTGCTGCCAACCCTGTAAGAACCTTCTAATGCCCTTCTTGAAGAACCTTATATTGTTTTGTAGTAGGTATACCTCGGGACATACAGCGGCGGCCTTAGGGGGTGGCGAACAGGGCAATCGCCCGAGGCCTCGCTCTTGCAGGGGCCTTGCGCAACAACCGAAGCAAAATTTAAAAATATAGATTTTTTAACTATAAATATTATATTTAAAGCTTGTGATTTTGATCCTGAATTATTTTATTTATTAAGGTTATAACATAACGGTAAATTAAATAAAGTTAGTTAACTAATTCATTCATTCTAAATATAATTGAAAAATTCATCATGTAGTACTTGAATATCGCGCCTCGAAACACTTGAAGATCGGTTTTTTAATCGCATAGCACTCGGGTCAACTCGGGAGTCGGGACATAATGTTCTGCTCCTCTATCGCTCGGGGAATCCCCGTGTTATATTTCGTTCGTCAACTCTTATCACTTTAGAATTATTTTGCTTGCAGTATGTGTTACAAAATCGTTACTGTACCAAACATATCATTCAATTTTATTGAATACTAGCTGTCGCCCGCGGCTCCGCCCGCGTGGATGTCGGTTATCGCGAATCGGGGTATGAAAAATAGATGTTGGCCGATTCTCAGACCTACCCGATATGCCCATAAAATTTCATGAGGATCGGTCGAGCCGTTTCGGAGGAGTATGGCAACGAAAACTGTGACACGAGAATTTTATATATTAGATTACGTTCTAATAGTATTTAAAGTATTTAGTGAGCTACAAAAGTGTAAATTATAGTATTTGAAGTATTGAGTGAGCTGAAAATGTGTGAAAAAACTGTGTGATACTTGAAAATAATTTCTAACTGTTTGTGCGAAACAAAACAACAAGATTTACGAAATGAGTTCGCGTGATCGTGATGCCGGTAGATAATTTGAGTCAGGTAGTTCAAAAAGGAAACGAGCTATCAAAAGAAAGCAGGAAAAAGAAAATCTACGTGGATCTTTATATAAATATATAAAAAGTGATGATCAAGAAAACAAAACAAAACATTTATTGACTGAAAGTGACTCTAATTCTGATCTAGCTGAAAATATTTCTACCACATCATCATGGGTGCCGCCGCCGACATTAAGTAAAAACAGCGAGGATGGTGATGAATTAACTACATCATTGTCTCTTAGGTCACCGGTGCCGCCGTCAACGCTATCCAGTCAAAGAACACGAATCTGAGCCCGAGACTATGTCTACATCCATGATTGCTGGAACGGAAAATCTGAATCCTCAAAATGACCCCGGTTGTAGCCCATAACAATTACTGATGTAGACCGAACTGAGATTGTATTAAAAAGTCCAATCCGGGTTGAAGTTGATTTATTTCCCGTAAATGATAATGGACGGCGATTCAGCTAATATCATTATAGAGTAAGATACCTATTAGTTAACGGTGAAAAGCTTAACAGGCGCTGGATGATTTATCCACAAACAAAGGATGCCGTTTACTGCTTTCCGTGTCGAATATTCGGGCTAGAAAATACATAGATTGGATCAAGTGAAGGAGTGTGTGATTGGAAACACTTGGGTGATTACCTGAAGTCTCACGAATCTAGTCGACAGCACAAAGATTGTATGTTGAAATGGATTAATTTAGAGAATGGTTTAAAAAGCTGTTCCACTATTGACTCCTTGGCCCAGTCACAAATTGAACAAGAAAGGCAACGTTGGAGAGATGTCAACGATTGCTTGCAATTGTAAATTTTTTAGCATATCACAATTTGGCCTTCAGGGGTCATAGAGAGAAGTTAACATCTGACTCAGATTCGAGTGAGACAAGCGGCAACTTTATAGATGTAGTAAAGTTAATAGCCCGATTTGATCCCGTGCTTAGACTTCACCTAAAACAAGTAAAGGATAAGACGATTAATGACCACTATAACGGAAAAAATATTCAAAATGAGCTCATACAATTAATGGCAAGTCACGTAAAGACTCAAATAGTTGAAAAGTGATATTTAATATAAAAATGAATAGCTGAATGTGTTGGTAAGCGCAAATCTCAAGATCAGCCGAACAGATTTCGCTAATTCTTTTTTTAGAATATTCCTTGCAGTACGAGGATGGTTCTTACGCAGAGAAAATAAAATAAAAAAGAGTTACGCCGTCACGGGAACGGTAACAGAACACCACGCGGGCGAAGCCGCGGGCATCAGCTAGTAAATAATAAATATTACTCGATTATTCTTGATTGTACTCGCGACGTTTCTCGTGTTGAGTAACTTTCAATTATTATAAGATTTTTAATACAAATACCCAATATAATAGCCGTCGAAAAAACCACAGCTGAGAGTTTGACTAATTATGTAATCACAGTATTAGAACAGTTAGGCATATATATATATATATATAGTTAGGATATGATAATGGTGCCAATATGCGTGGTGAAAAAAGTGGTGTCCAAAAACGTATTCTTGAAATTAATCCACTTGCTTATTTTTTACCTTGTGGGAGTCATAGCTGGAATCTCATCCTAGGAGATGCAGCATCGTCTTGTGTCCAAGCAAAATCTTTTTTTGGTTTGCTACAAAGGTTGTACACTCTGTTTGCCGGCTCAAGTCAGAGGTGGGCTATTTTAAATGCTTATATAAAATCGTTATCGCTAAAACCACTTTCTGAAACTAGATGGGAGTGCAGGGTAGCATCGGTGAAGGCCGTTAAATACCAACTAAGCGATATATGTGATGCTTTAAAAGATTTAGCAGAAAATACAACAGATTGTCAGTTGGTCAGTGAATGCCATTCTATAGAAAAGGAAATAACTACCTACGAATTTGTAGTTTCACTTGTCATATGGTATGACATCCTTACAAAGATAAATGTTATAAATAAAATATGGCAAAGCGAAAACATGCACTTAGACGTGGCTATACAACACCTCATTGGCATTCACAAATTGGCTCGATAATTATCGAGAAAAGGGTTTTCAGTCATCCCTAGTAACAGCGAGAGAAATAGCCGAGGATAATGATATTGACAGACAGTTCAAAGTCAGAAGACGACGTAAAAAAAGGCATTTTGGTTATGGAGGGGAAGATGAAGCTCATGAATTGAATGCGGAAGAGATTTTGAAAATAAGCTATTTTTATGTCATTGTCGACAATGTGCGCGCAAGCTGTCATCCTAGGTTTGAGGCACTTAAACATCATGAGAGCATATTTGATTTCATGTATAATATAAAAAAATTAAGAAAATTAGTGATAGTGAACTTTTGAAGCAATGCAGCGACCTCCAAATATCTATGACTGTAGGAGAATGATGTGATATTGATGGAAATGAATTGTAAGATGAACTGAATATGTTTATTCGTGTGTATGAAGGAAACGACGACATTATCTCGGTGCTGAAATACATAATTGAAAAAAAAAATTAACTGAAGTTCCCCACTATCGAAATAGTCCTGAAAATTATTGCCTTACTTTACTGCCACTGTTACAGTTGCGTCTGCTGAAAGGAGTTTTTCGAGGCTTAAAATTATTGAAAAATATTTTAGGAATTCGATGACACAAGATCGGCTTTCAGCACTTGCTATTCTTTCAATCGAAAATGACGTAGCTCATTCGTTTGATTATTGTGCTTTAATTAAAGATTTTATTCTTAGGAAAATCCGCAGACATCAATTTTAAAATTTATCATCTCTGTATTTGTTAATTTTGTAAATCTTTCAATTTAAAATATTCTAAAACTCAAATTTTATTTATTTGTATAACTTTAGCATTTCTCGTCAAACATGACAAATACCTAAACCAAACAACCATACCTACTTTCGCATCACATACTTTTCACGAAGGACAAAAGGCCTCGCAAAGACCTGCCGCCCGGAGCCTCGCAATAGGTAAGGCCGCCGCTGGGGACATATATCTTGCAGCGCAGTACCTGCACATTTCTTGGGTGTCTTTTGAGCGATAAAACAACTAGCTCAAATTCACTAAGCATAGATTATAACAAAACAATGCGCACCCGCCAGGTCCTCGGTTGTCTCGCGACAGTCGCGACGTAAGTCCAAGGTATGTGTCCCGAAGTATAGCTTGGAAAAACCACAGTAGGGAGCGTGTGGGGAATCAGGTATTCGTGGGAACTTTTCGCACGATAAAAGCAAGGAACCTTAGATAAAGCGCTCCTATAATATTCAAAAAGTTCTATCAATTTCTTCAGAATCAGATGCTTACCTGTTGGAAATTGGACTACCCAGGCAAAAATAAGGTTACGGGAACATACAAAAAACAAAGATTCCAATTTAGTAAGAACCTCGTTTTTCAGTTCAAAAATGCCGTTATCTTTTTGAGGCGAAACGAAGAGTTTGTATAAAACTAGAAGCCATTGCTTAACGCCAATTGCGTTATTTAAATACGTATAAAGTTCTAAAATTCCAAAACTATATGAGTTCCTTTTGATACAACAGTTTTAAGAACCTAAACTGAAACTCAGGAATTTCTTTTGTAAATTGTTTATTGATTAATGGGAATATTTTCCCAGATCACATTGTAACTACAATATTCGTGGCCTTAGCGCTGTTATCGTGAGGATAACGGATGAGCTCAGAAAAGTATTATATCTTAAGCCGGGCTCATTAAATAATTTGTTATCCAAACAAAACTGCCCTATTACATTAAATCGCAGCGCTATCTTCGGAGCGGGGCGGGCTAAATGCATTTAACTCGTGTATACCTCTCTGACGACAAGAGCTATTGCGTGGACAAAGTGCAACCTTATTAAACTACTAATAAGAGTCGCGGGCACTTTGCTCGCCTCGTACCTTTGTTTGTGCAGCGCCTAACAGATCATGTACGGAATTATTAGGTCATCTGGTTGCATTTGCATTATCGTCATGAAACCAGGTACTAGTTGGCCACCGCTTTTGTCGATGCAACTGCAGTCTTTCCACATTCTGCTTTTGTTTTCAATGGCGGCCTCGATCTTTACGAACAAATTTGTGAGATCTATCTTTACTAGATATGGTAAGGTTAGTTGTGATGTCAAGGCCACGCCCGTAACAGTGTCGAGCGGAGCCGTTTGTGATATCAGGTACAAGAGCCGAGCCCAACATTAACAACAACAACAACACATCAAAAAAGTCTAAGCAACATGCATGATATTACAAATTTACCATTTATATTAATTAATTTCTAAGTATTTACTCACTCAAAGTGCGTAGGTAAGTAAACTTAGGTAAGTAAAGTTCACTTTCTTGACATACCTAGGTAGTGGTTGGTTGTAAAATAAAATTCGATTGTTTTGTTTTTTCATAAAATTCAAATGACTGCGAATTTATCTAAGTTTAAGTGCATTTTAATTGCTACGTTTAGTCTTGATTTTATAATTTTAGCAACCATTTAAATAAAGTTAGCGACAAAATTGAATCGTTACCTATTCTTTACGTCATGGAGCGACGTCAGTTGACGGCAGATGAAATTCAAAGAGCTGTAGGGATCTCGACATTTTGGTATTCATAGAAGTTTTTTTTTTTTTTTATGCCACTTAGGCGGCAGACAAGCACACGGCCCGCCTGATGGGAAGTGGTTACCGTGGCCTATGGACGTTTGCAACACCAGGGGCGTCACAATCGTGCTACCGACCCTGTAGATACCTTCTAATACCCTTCTTGAAGAACCCCATATTGTAGTCGCTTGGGAAAACCACGGCAGGAAGTTCATTCCACAACCTGAGCGTGCGTGGGATGAAGTTCCTTTCAAAACGCACGGTGCGTACCATTTCCGGTCGCAGTGTGTGAGGATGAATTCCCTGCCTATGGCGAGTGGTGCGATGATAGAATGCAGCGGTGGGCATCATGTCAAACAATTCATCTGAGCACAAACCATTGTATAGGCGGTAGAACACACACAGCGAGGCAAAGTCTCTTCTGAGGCTGAGAGGTTCCACATCGCCTGTGAGTATGGGATTGTCGACGAGCCTCAACGCCCGTCTTTGCAATGAGTCGAAGGGGCCAAGCTGGTATGCAGGCGCTCCGGCAAAAAGGTGACAGCAGTACTCCATGTGGGGCCGAATTTGTGCCTTATAAAGCAGAAGTCGTTGCCCCGCAGTGAAGTACTGCTTCGCCCTGTTGAGCACTCCAAGTTTCTTTGAGGCCAGCTTGACCTTGTCCTCCAAATGGTTGCGGAACTGAACGTCGCTTGAGATGTCGACACCTAGGATCCCAATACTCGAAGAGATGGAAAGTGGTGTGCCCAGGAATTGCGGCGCTACAATAAATGGGGTTTTCTTAGCGGTGAATACACATACTTGTGTCTTAGTGGGGTTAAATTGGACTAGGTTAAGTCGACCCCAATCGGATACTCCCGAGAGAGTAGTCTCGATTTCAGACACAAGTTGTTCGCGTCTCTTCTCCACCTCGAATTGAGGGATATTTGCACGACCCGTGTAACACGTATCCCCGGTACTGTCGTCCGCATAGCAATGAATAGATCCATCAGACAGCATGTCATTGATATGCAGCAGAAACAGCGTCGGGGACAACACGGAGCCTTGTGGGACACCAGCGTTTATGTCCATGCGGTCCGAGCAGCTGCCATCGACGACGGCTTGGATACTTCTGTTGGACAAAAAGCTGGCAATCCATTCGCAAAGTCCCTCGGGGAGTCCGTAGCGTGGCAACTTCGAAAGAAGACCTCTCTCAGAAGTGTTATTTGTCGTCTTTGGCAGCGCTACAATAATACAGGAGAACCCGCTGAACATCATCCAGGCCGTAAAAGGAGTACAACCACTCGGCAAGACCGGTAGGTACATACAACTGACTGCAAGACGCCAGTCGATGTTAACCGCTCGAGAGATAAGTTTGAGGCTACAAAATTCAAGTGGTGTTGATGTAAGTCCCCAAACTGTGCGAAATCGACTACATGAGTATGGCCTACGAGCTCGACGCCCAATCAGGTGCCCACCGATACGTCACGGAAATCGCGCTCGTCGAAATGAATGGAGTAGAGAACGCATAACATGGACCCATTCAATGAATAATCGTTGCCGACAAGTTCTGAATAGCAGAGGAGGCTATACTTTGTATTAAATTGTCCTATTCTTTCACAATAAATCCATTTTCTTTAGAAATTTACTTTTGTAACTATTTTAAAAATAAAATACAACGTTATAATGTGAAGAACCATTCTAAAATTTAAATTAGTACATGTTGTTTAGACTTTTTTGATGTGTGTATTTGAATTCATTATTTATGTCTGTCTACCCTACATACGTTGACACGATCAAATCTCAGTCTCACAATTTCATGCTACCTCTTGTTTATGGTCTAATCACCATCCAATCTTTTAATGGAAAATTGAAATACAAGCGACTGCAAGCATTTGCCGATAATATTTGACTTACTATCAATTCTATTAGTACTAATCAGAAAGAAATATTTTCGTGTAACCGCAAGTGGGTATCTTAATCTTATAAAGCACCTCAATAAAATTATTTCCAATATATAAACAAATAAAAATAGATTTAGACAAAATAATTCCAATATCTTATAAACAGGTAATTAATTGTACTTTTAATTATATCGAGTTTAAATAATCGATGCTATGTTTCTTGTTTTAAAAAATTGTCGTACAAAATACTTTTCAGAATATATAAGAATATGAAAACACATGAATTTTGAGAAAATGTGTTCAATAATAATGTCTTTTAGATAAGAAACATAACTTATGAAATATTATATACAGAACTCATATCAAATATGTGTAAATTTGGTGATGTGATACGTTGGAACGAATATAATCGTTATATAAATAACACAGCTAAATAAGACTATTCGGAAGAACTAGAAGCACTAGGGTCTGTCTCAAAAGAAAACACCCTTGATAACCCATCCATTGTCAAATAAAATATAAAATTTAGTTTACAATTACTATACACATGAATCTTACGTATCGACCTATAACACATATACAAATATCACTGTTACTGTTTTAGTTAATTTACAAATCATTGATATGTAACAATATATACATTATTTCTATACATGAATATCAACTATTGATCACTTTTGCGGTAATAAATAAATTGTAATAAAAAAAGTGTATATAAAAAGAAGCTTTCTACATAATAAACGTTGACGCAATTTATACAAATATACATTCAGTAGAGAGTGGCTAAGAGAAATATGCTATGTACTAATGAAACGTGGTCCACCCTTTAGGAACATTGGAGGCGGGCTCCTGTCGCGCGCTCGATCCTGCCGAGTAGTCTAACAATCCGAATTGGCTAAAATCTAGTCCATATTCGTGTAAGAGAGCACTGTCTGTCGACTTGATTTGTTCAACTTTTTGACTTTTATCTCGACACTTGAGCGGATCAAAATCTTCTAGGTCTGTCGGTGAATCGTCCAGTTTAATGAGATCAGAATCTGAGCCACACGACTGAAAAAGAAATATGTGAGTTAAACAAACACAAAGCGAGATAAATCGCCGGGTGCCCCGTTGCCTTTTAGTAAGTGAGTGATCTTAAATTAGTAATTCGAGTAAAATAAAATATTAGATATTGGGAGAAGCAATGTTGTAGAAATTTACTAAATAAATTACTAAACTGGATAGGCATGGTGCAAGTGAGAGCACTTTTAATTTGTTTGAAGAAATTTGTTGTTACATAAGATTACTTACACAAGGTGAGGTATACAATATGTACAGAAACATTGCACAAATGTAGTTTACGCTTCCCTAATTAATAAAGGTGATGCTTATCGCTTTTTGAACGAGAGCATTATACTTCTATAAAATAAAAATCCATTATATATGCACACTTATATTTAGTAACATGCATCTGCAAGTTCTAAGGAAGCTCGATCTAAATGACAGACGACAAACAGTGTATTATATATACAAGTGTTCGTAGCATAACAAATTTAAATAAATACGACGAGTACAAATTACAGATGTATATTTATACTATTTCCCACTAGTTTTATTGTGATCGCCTTTATTTTGGAACGACCAGATTATAATAATTTTCCGCATTTGTACATCTAATTTAAATTATGTCATAGAATCACATTGTGAGATCATTTAGTCATACACATGGAATCATAATTTAATAAATCATACAATTCTTATCACGGCTATAAGCGCATATAAACTAAAAACATTACAGCTTCTTGGGTAAGCCATTTCAGATAGCCGCTTCAAATAAAAAGCTACTTAATAATCTCCATAATTTTCTAATCAACAAAACATAATCTCACTGATTGCATTAAACTTATTTACCTAAGTTTATATTATTATAGCTATAATTAATAATTATTATGACGAAATCAACAAAGCTAATTACAAAATAACATTTTCAATAGAACTAGTAGGAACGTTGCTATTCACTGTGCATGGTAACATAACAAAATAATATATGAAGTATCTAATTTCTAGATCAAGGCATTATAAGCGTTCATATTATTTAATAAAGCATGTGTCCGTTATACGCTATCAATCAACATTCCATTCTTATAAGTGTCATGGATGATATAAAATCGCAAATAACGCCTACCTCGTATATATTTCGTTCATCAATTAGGTACTTTTATGAAAAAATAATGTTCTAAACTTTTATATTTGTTTTCACGTCGCTTGTTGCATCTCATGTTGACGCGCGACGAACCTCTACACATAGTTGAACTTAGCTATTAGATGCGCATCTGCTCTCACTGTGTGTTACCAAGATCATGTACCTACGTGTTTATTTTGTTACAATAGATGTTATTCCCGTGTCATTCATATCATAAGACATTTCCACCGTGCTCATATTGCAAGTACTTAATTATTTTTAGAAGTTTTAATTTTTGCGAAGAATAGAGTGTAAGTTCCACTTTAAATTGTTAGATATATAAATTATATTACTATTCCTTAATATTTAAAATTATTGATATTGCAAGTATCCGCTACTAAATAGTAAGTAATTAATTAAATACTTAGTCAAAACTCATGTGTTAGTGCAAAATATTTCACTCTTGCAATTCACGCAGCTATCACGTTCTATTTTATAACAAGGTACAAAATAGATATGATTACAAATAGGCATATCAAAATTACCTCTTGATGTTTCGCCTTGTAGGGAGCAAGGCCGGCCCGGGCGGCGAGCCGGGGCCTGGCGCCCTCGAGGCTAACTCTACCTACCGAGGGCGCCGGGGGTTTGGCCGCTTGGCCGTTACATGGCGTGGGCGCGCTGGATTGAGACATTTTCTTCTGGTTCGACGACAGGGTCAGTTTTAATTTAGCCTTGTCATTGCCTTCTGTGAAGCATATAGTACTCGTGTGGAAGTCTGGTGTAGATTTCACGTCGTTTTTAGTGATGTTACTGACAAAGTGAACGTTGTTGTTGACCGCGGGCGTGGCACGCGGCGGAGGCGTGGGCGCGTCAGACAAATCGATTAATTTCCTCGTGAAAATAATTGGGTAACGGACGGGGGGTTGGGGACGTTCCGGTAACCGGGGTGGGAGACATGGTGACAGTGTTTTCTGCAAAATAAAATTAAATAATGTGCCATAGTGCTCCTAGGAGCGTACATGCTAGTAACGCATTCTCATGGTACTAAACACATATGAGTAATATAACTAAGCAAATAGTGTAATTACAAAATGAAATAAGCGCATCAAGAAACAAATGACAGGCTGTATAATAGATACCTTTTCAAATGTTCATTTCGAAGCAGTTTAGACTGAATGAAATCTAATTATATCGCAGTATGAAATAGTAAGAGTTATCTTCATACTGCGGTGTAGGCTTTCTACATGGTTGTAACTAACTTTCAACCACCTATGTTATATAGTTCAATTTAGCACCTTCTATGCTATACTCTGGTACTGTTCTACGAGAAAATAACATGGTACTGTGTATTCTTTTACTGTTACTATTTATACTGTGAATATTATAATAAGAACCTTAGATAAGTTTAATATTTTAAAGGGGTATCTATTGTCTAATAGCTAGTAACAAAACCAATCACGCATTCGATACGCCATCAAATATATTTGAATACACATTTTAAATGAATAGCATAGTATTATGCAAAGTAGCTATTATATGCAAAGTGGTGTATCGAAATTCATGAGTTTTAAACTAATAGCACAAGGGTGTTGAGAGAATAAAAGCGTCTATCGAGAACATCTACATTCCTATAACAAATGTGCACATTCACTTGTCACTTACTGCTTTATCAGGAAGGCTGATGTCGGAGTTCTGCGAACTGTTCGGAAAACTATCGCGCCGTTGTTCATTTTTGCTGGCAAATAGGAACTCCATTTCGGTCAGCAGGTCAAGTGGCAGGGCTGGTGCTGCTTCACGAGGTAGCACTGGGTCGTGTGCCGGCGACGAATCTGAAGAGTCCGACGACACTGGTGTCGCCGACCCACAGGAGAACCTGCAAACCACCCACCGGGAATAAAATAGGGTATAGATGATCAAATTATGTAATTTGGAGTATTAACGGTCCATCAACTAATAGATGTACCGGCTTGCGAGTAAGATGGGTTCGGCCTAGTAAGTCTTGATGGAGCCGCATACTGCTGTGAGTGGAGAGAAAATGACAGCCTTGACTAACCTCTAACAAGTGAATACATAGCTTATAGTATTTCAAAGTTTTCAATTCTTATATCTGTTTCACAAATAGAATACTAATATATAGACTTGAATTTGTTACCTGCTATCGTCCGTGGTGTTTATGGAGGATGGTCGGGATCCTGTTCGTGGTATTTTGTTCTTCAATCCTTTAACTGCTGACTTCATATTCTTGCCACCTTGGCGGACCTTTATAAAATATAAATAATAATTTATTTAGTAGATACATACAATGAATTTTATACAAAATAATTTTAATGATACCGAGAATTGTTTTATGGCCCGACTTACCGACTGAGTCAGTCGATAACGCGCTTAGTCGAATAATGCTTCAATTCTAAACATCGTTTGGTCGAATTATTGCCAAAAAATATACGTAACTCAGTTCATGGCAAGGTGTGATGTTTGTGGCGCAATTGTGACCAATAAATAAATAAGACCGACAGTTGACTTTATCTCCAATTGCTATGAAAAATAAAATTTCGGTTGCATCGAACGGATAAGAAACTGAATAAAAACCGTTGAAGGCAAATGAAGTATATTTAAAAAAGTATGATAATCCCAATCTACTAAAAAACAGAACTGTGACTCTTTGAAATAAATCTAAGACGGTAGAAAATATTGCTAAATACAGGGTGGAATATTTTAATCTTACCTGGAGGGGAAGTACTCTAAATATTGGAGATAGCGAATTTCACTCAAAAGAAACATTCCTTTATTTTTTAAAAGAAACAAAACTGCATTCAAACATTTTTGAAAACTCGCTTGCCACACCCGGTAATCGAACCGACTAAAATTCGAAAAAATACCATCCTGTACTTTGATGGCATCGATCGATCATAAGGATCAAATCCGTCTAAGAAACATGGTAAATTAAATAAATAGAAGTCCATAAAATCTTAACTTATGAAACCAGTGCCAGCAGATACAGCATTTTTACCCAAAGAGTCATTAGAAACTTCAACAATTAAACTTATATTTGAAGCCAAATATTCATTATAATTAGTAGATAATAAATGACTGAACTTTGTTTCCGGTTTAGAATGTAACTTTATTGGGTAGCTGCACGAGGTATGTGGGTAGGGTAGGTAGTAATTTAGGATGCTTAATTGGAAACCTCCACGCGGTGTACCCTGGGCAACGGGGAAGGCAAGAGAATTGCCGTATTAGTGGTTACTTACTTACTTCTTCTTCCTCATCTTAGCGTTAATCCCAGACGCATCCGACGCTTTCACCTCGGAAATTGGGGTTCACTTTACTAGCCTAACTGCGGGTTTGGCTTAGCTTCGATATTTTCCGTGAAGCGACTGCCATTTAGCCTCCACAACCCAAAGGTGATTTCGAGGCATTGCAGTTAGACCAGTTGTTGGACTTTTTAGGACTCCAACTACCAGTGACGACTGCCAAAGATCTTCGCATAGCAACTGAGACCGACGCCTTAACGTGCTCTTCGAGACCAATGCAAAAACTTGATATTCATGCATACAAATATATGCACTAAGTGGGGATCGAACCCGTGCCTCCTGCGTAGCGGCCGCGTTCACTACCGCCACACCACAGAAGATGTTAATTGAGCCCTCAGACTGCGTGCGGTTTTAGTCGGTTTTAGTCCGATGTAACTACCCCTACTGACCAGCGGCGCTATTCGCACGAAAAAAAGTAATTTTATGCAAATATCGAATTTTATTGTTAGTAATGATATCAGATGAGCTTTTGAGGTAAAGTGCTTTATTTTATCAACTTTAATTTATAAGTTTAGATTTCTAAGATTTCCTTTCTTTTGATTTACCATGTTTGTTAAGAAGATTTGATCCTTATGATTGGCCTATCGATGGATAACATAAAAATACAGGATGTTATTTCTTCAGATTTAAGTCGGTTCGATTACCGGGTGTGGCAAGCGAATTTTCGCAAAATTTTGATTGCCGTTTTAATTTTTTCAAAAATAAAGAAATGTTTCTTTTGAGTGAAATTGGTTATCTGCAGTATTTATAGTACTTTCCCTCCAGGAAAGGTTAAAATATTCCACCCGGTATACTAGCTTCGCTAGACGTTTTTAAGAAGGAAAAATCTTTTATACATTTTTTTGTTAAAAGCCCTTAAACATTTTGAATTATGTATATAGTGAAAAAAACTATCAAGTTTAATTAAAATTATCTTATCTGCAGTGCCCCTTCTAAAACACATGGATAAACTGAAGCTAGTAAAATACGAGGAGAAATCTAAAACAATAAAAATCAACATCTAGTCATTCATGTTACAGAAATGGTAGAGTGTGCATTGAAATAACGGAATGCAGTTACATGCAATAAATACTTTGGTAAGGGGCCCAGTGCTGCATAGTCATTATTATACAATTTTGAAGAGCATCTGATATTCATAACTTCGTGGAGCAAATACTTCAGTCAGATCAATCTAGGTTGGAGCTACACGCTGTGTATAAATACATCAATTAGTAATCGTTTTCTAACCACAATTTATATAAATTTAAAAGTGTTTTTTTTAATAGTTATATACTATTATCAATACTAAATTAGTAATAATCAACTAGCCTCACTGAGGATTGACTAATTGACTGATACATTGGTGGGACCTCTATACAATAAATAAATAAATCATGCTGTAATACATTTGCAATAGCTTTGTTCTTAATGATTTTTATAAAGTCTGTTCATCACTATAATGTTTTTAAGGACGACGTCTCCGTTAGGTTGGTCGAGGAAGGAAAAGGAATGTATTGGTGTTTTAAAAATAAATTTCGTGGACTTTTTCATACTATAAAATATGTAATGCTCTAATAGGACATTAAGTAAAACACACCTTTTCTGTGCCCTTCCAATTTTTAATACTTTAAAACTATTCGCGAATTTAACTTTAGAGTTCTACAAACGGCCATGATTGAAATGCCATCCCATAGTCAATAATGACTTACAGGGCGTTAAAAAGTAAATAAATAGAAAGAGCACAAAATCGTCATAACATCACATAAACAATAATTACTAATAAATAATTACATAAAATAATAAGTATATTCTACAAAAAGACTTAACAATATATAGCTGATACAATACATTACACACCGCAATACCATCACCAAAGAGATGAAAAAAGAAAAGACAAACAATATGTGTAAAGTATTCTCCACCAAGTTATGTATAACAGTGCGAAACATATAGGTTCGTTGCAGACAACAGACTTCACTAGGACTCACCGTTTTAACCGCCGATTGCACTGCTGGGTTTGCCTGCAAATAGTTATATTTTAAAGCAAAAAAGAACAACTCGAATAGGTACTTACAGCATGCATGCATTGATATTTTAATGAGGTAAGGTATAATAAGAACATATAAATAAATTCAGAACGAACAATGATTGATTCCTAAATCTGGATTCTATAGTTGAGGTAAACGTATTCCATCCTGACCTAGATTAGACCTTAAGAAAGGAAATACGCTGTTTGGCCGTGCGCGGGCAACAGCTAGCAAGTAATAAAATGAATGAGTAAGTAGTTTAGTAACAATTTGATTTATGAAAAAATTTAGTTACCAATATAACTGATACATTTAATTTATTGTGTTTAGTGTTTTGCAGTTTAATGCCACCGGAGCTAACCTATATAAACGCATACAACTAGAACTGCTACGCACCGGCTGCCGGTCCTGTGAAAACCTTCCAATTCCGTTTTTTAAAACCCCATACTATAATCATGGTTGGGAGAGATCATTTCATAATTTAACCGTTGGCTGAAAGATTCGTCTGAATCGCAGAATCCACTTTATAGCCTTAGAAGCCTCTCCTATTCTACTTTGAAGTACCTACTTCCTCTTTTGAAATGGAATTTAAAAACTGAGCGTGCACTCCAGGATCTTCAATTTTTGTTGCCATAGCTATTATATTAGCGAAGTTCCAAGATCTTGTCTGAAGTACAGGCAAATATTTTTCTCCGTCACATGTTCCGGGAATGAAGAATTAATGAACCGAACAAAAAATGGTGTTTATACTAACATTAGGACGGACAATTATCAGCCGCGTACTTTGGCAGTAGAAGAAAAATTAGCATGTTTATTTCACACTGCGTCAAATAAATTTTACTAGGCAATAGACAAAGATTTTAGACGTCATAATGGGAAATTAATGAGAAAGTGGGAGAAAAAGGGGAAAAATACTGGTAAAGACTACAAATACTGCATCCGAATAAGCATATTATAATTAAAATAGAATAAAAAACAGTAAAGCAGTCTTTTTTTACATTTATTTTTTGTCGCGATTTTTCACTTATCTACCTATTCTTATAATATCTACGAATAATGTATCCTATAGAAGTGTAACTCGGCTCAAAAAATGGCACCACATAATGGGGACCGCGGAAGGCGGGGTTTAAAAAGGTTACCGCGCGGCACTGTCAGTCCGCGCTGTCACGCGTAGGTATCGTACGGTTGTGTCACTGGAATCAATCTGTCAGTGATTTTAATTGTGTTTGTTTTTTGTGTGTTTTCGCGTTAATTACATTTCAAATATGCCTTCGTGTGTTGTGAAGTGGTGCAGAAACCATACTGATATGAAAAACGCTGGCATCACCTTCCATAGGTGAGTAAATATTCATTTTAAAAACACGTACTTGGCGAAGTTGAAGAGTGGTATGCAACATGAACGCAATTCCAAAATAAAATTAATTTTTATGCAGTGTTCATAGTTCATAGTAGGTATGTTAAGCGCTAAGGTAATAAAAATATTGTTACTATGATATTATATTAGTAGGATGATATTATGCATAAAAACTAAATTATAATTTGAATGTCACAGATCCCCAACAAATGAAGTCCAGCATGAAAATGGGTGACTGCGGTTCGTTTGGAAAGAAATGAACGTGATTGGATGCCTAGTCAGTACAGTAAAATATGCAGCATACACTTTCGAACTGATGACATGTACACACCAAATAATGGAATGTGCCTATTTGCACTGTGAGATATTTTATATACTTACCTATTTGCAATTTCTAAATTTAATGAAAAAGTTAAACTGTTCATATTTAGTTCATTACTTAAATTATTTATTTTTAAAAAGTATTTTACTATTTTTCAGATGGTTAGTCCATTACATTCAAATGTAGAATCTTCTAGTCGACAATTGAAATTAACAATTTTAAAATAATGGTAAATAAGTGTTTTGCCAAAATAATAGAACGAAATGACGTCACGAAACCCCTTAAAGAAAGCCATCCTATAGAAAGCAATCACGACGTTATGTTGTTAAAAGCTATAATCGAACAGTTTCTCATAATTCGTTTGCATTATATTGTTAAAAACGAGTCTTTACTAAATTCCAACCGCCATCCATACTAATATTATAAATGCGAAAGTAACTCTGTCTATCTATCTGTCTGTCTGTCTGTCTGTCTGTATGTTACGCTTTCACGCCTAAACCACTGAACCGATCTTGATGAAATTTGGTACAGTGGTATATTAGAGCTTGAGAACGGACATATAGGCTACCTTTTATCACGAAAAAGGGGGTTTAAGGGGGGAAAATAGGGAATGAAAGTTTTTATGAAAGTTTGTCATTTCTGAAGATATCTTAATGAAATTTGGTACAGAGGTAGATTAGAGCTTGGGAACGGACATAGGCTACCTTTAATCGCGAAAAGGGGGGGTAGAAGGGGGGGACTAGGGTCTAGGGATGAAAGTTTGTCAATTTTGAAGATTTCCTGATGAAATTTGGTACAGAGATAGTTTGGAGCTTGGGAACGGATATAGGCTCCCTTTTATCGCGAAAAGGGGGTAGAAGGGGGGCGGACTAGGGTCTTGGTATGAAAGTTTGTCAATTTTGAAGATTTCCTGATGAAATTTGGTACAGAGATAGTTTGGAGCTTGGGAACGGACATAGGCTACCTTTTATCGCGAAAAGGAGGGAAGAAGGGGGGGACCAGGGCCTTGGGATAAAAGTTTATCGTTTTAGAAGATTTCCTGATGAAATTTGGTACAGAGATAGTTTAGAGCTTGGGAACGGACATAGGCTACCTTTTATCGCGAAATGGGGGAAAAAAGGGGGGGGAACCAGGGCCTTGGGATAAAAGTTTATCGTTTTAAAAAAATTCTGATGAAATTTGATACAGAGGTAGTTTAGAGCTTGGGAACGGACATAGGCTACCTTATATCGCAAAAAGCGGTGGAAAGGGGAGGGGGGGGGGGGGGAATAGGGCTATGGGATTAAAATTTCTCATTTTTCAATGGCACAAAAAAGGGGGTGAATGTGGCATAAATAGCAAGAATTTCTTTTAAAATGTCCTCATGAAATTTGGTACAAAGGTAAATTAGAGCTTCGGTACGGACATAGTCGAGTAGCGAACCAAATATAAAAGCGAGTGGCGAGGCGAGTAGAGTTTGGTATAGGGACGAGTGGATAGGCGTGTAAAGATCGAAAGTCGAGTAGAGTCGACTATAGGGGCGAGTAGATATGCGACTAAAGAGCCAGTGGAGAGGCGAGTATAGAATCAAATAGAATGTAGTAAAGGATTGAGTAGAGAGGCGAATAGGGAGGCGAGTGGAAAGATGAATGTAGTGGCGAGTAGAGATTGAATAGAGAGTTGAGTAGAGGTTCGAGTAGATAGGCGAGTGGGGAGAGTCAAGTAGAGAGGCGAAAAGAGAATCGAATGGATGGGCAAGTAGAGAGGCCAATGGAAAGGCGAGTATAGAGAAGAGTACAAAGTCGAGTAGAGAGGGGAACAGAGAAGTCAGTAGAGAGTCGAGTATAAATTCAAGTATAGAGGCGAGTAAAAAGTCTAGTAGAGAGTCGAATATAGAGACGAGTAGAAAGTCGAGAACAGAAGTGAGTACGTAGTTGAGGACAAAGTTGAGTAGAGAGGCGAATTTAATGCTCAATAGCGTCGGTTCAACACTAAGAGATAACCGACATCCACGCGGGCGGAGCCGCGGGCAACAGATAGTAAATTAAATAAACTAATTATTTTCAGAGGTACATAATTGTGAAAAATAACAACGTATTTTAATTTGTATGCGTATGTAGTTCAATCAATAGAAAAATAATAACAAATCAGTTATTATTTTTTGAAGTGAAAACCTCTTAAGCGGCATTGGATGGGTAAAAAGTGTTAAACTCGCGTCAGGATTACTGGACCTTTGAACCGTAACCGACGACTGACTTCATAAAACATTAGCTAAAAGTTTGTTTATTTTGTTAGGTACGCCAAGAAGCTTCGTAGCTTAGCGGTAAGCGCTTCGACTCTAAGTCCTTATGGTTTCAGATAGTACCTGGGCTTCTGACATTTTTTGTGATTATTTTTTTCTTTTTGTAATTTATTATTTTTTTCTTTTTGTAATTTATTACTTTTTGTGATTATTTTTCTTTTTGTAATTCATTAATTTGTTCTGACAGAAAATTAGTGATAGGTTCTATGATATTGGCGCTATATTATAGGTATGGTATGGTATGTTCTTTTTATCTTTTTCTCTGTATATAACGAACAAAGAAAGAGAGAACAAGTTTTCATTTCTGCCGGCACTCCCGGAGTGCATCCCGACCTTTTTTTATTGATTGAACTTTGATTGAACTTATTCAATAAAAAATAAATACAAACAAGCTGTCTTATTATTGTATAACACCATCCACGCTCATCACGTTCGCCGCTTTGCCACTATGACGTTTGGGGCGCCGAGACAGCATGACTTTGGCGCGACCAATCGCGTGCAAGTGTTCAACAATGGATGTGTGAGTATTTTGTTTTATTGCTGTTTTTTTAGTATGCGTAAGTTACTCCAATATTTCAGCGTAAACTCTATGGGAGTTACACTTCTATAGGATACATTATTCGTAGTATAATATACTACTAGCAGTCCCTCCGGCCCTAGGCCGTTTTATGCGTATATATATATATATATATATATATATATATATATATATATATATATAATATTATTATAAGTTCTCAGAATGATCTTCTAATTCCATTCCAATCCAATGATTTTGTAAGGATGATAAAATAGTAAGAAGCGTTGTTAATTTTTGGGCAAATGAACGTTATGCATTTTAATATGACTAGAACACTATATGAAGAAGAAGATGGTACTAGAACTACTGTATTACATATTTTTTACAGAAGAAAACATCTCAAACACTGCTGTACACTACATTGACTGGTTCAATCCTCAGCAGTGAAACTGGATGAACATTTGCAGATATACCCGTTTTAAATTTTGCAAAGACATGTTTGAAAGGTTTTTCATAGAACACAAGTTTAAGTAGTATCCTTTTCGTTTTGTCGGTGTGTATCAGTAACACTCATAAATAAATAAAGTGTCAAAAGTTACCTTATCTTTGACAGTTTTAAAGAATGCACCGCCTTCTTTCTTGACAGTTTTAGCCCAGTCTCGGTATTGTTGTTTCAACTTCTGTCCACTACCCGTATTTAACTTGTCGGCATAAAAGTTGCACTCCACCTCGAATTCGTCGTTGAAACCTCGTCCAGAGTTCAGTAAATCCAATCTTTCATCTATGAACTGTAAATCAATCAGAATAAAGTGATCACATAAATAATACACCTGCGGTTGTACACCAGTGAAGTGTAATAATACATTTTTATTAATATTCTGTGCGTGTGTACCACAAAAGCTCCATGAGTGCGAAGGCGACTCTTCGTGCTAGTTTTTAGTTTCAACAGGTTGACGGTGCAATCGCGATTTGGTTCCGTCACGATTCGCTACGGAGGGCGGAAGGGATTCTCTTTTCAACACACATACCAAAAATATTTAATTTACATATATATATTATTATAATCGCGGTATAAGTAATATAGTAGTAGTAGTAGTAGTATAGTAGTAAAAAAAATAATCTCAGAAAAACCAACAGTCATTATCGGAACGTTTAGAGCTTAATGCATAAGTATATACATAATAACTTGGGACCATAGATTAACTCATTCTTTATCATAATAAAGTAACCTTACCTGACGGAATATTTGAGATTGCAATATTTTTTTGAGGAATGGTTGCATATGTTTTCTTGTTCGAACAAAAGCTTCAGGGTTGAAGGTAATTAACTGACCATTTTCAATTCTAAAACAAATATTTAATTTATTAAGTGAAGCATAACGGTAAACTTTGTACATCATGGTTATGTCAATATTACATAACCATTAACATGTCCCCCGATTATCATTTGGGTTTTATGAAACAAATATTTATAGCTTTATGCTGATAGGAAAGGAAAGGTAGGTACTAAATATGAGCTTACTTAATAGCATCACGGTATCCACCTATCAAACACACAAGGGCACGTAAAAATGCCCGAGACACTGCATCACCAAGTGCATTTTTATCATTTAAAGCTTTTTTCAAACTTGCTACCTGAAAAAAAAAAATGCAAGTATCAAATCTATACTATTAGAATATATGTAATACAATTGTGAAATAGTTGTCATATAAATAACTGTACATTGGAGATATAAGAAAATACTAGGGTTATATTATATTAACAATATCAAACACAATTTTTTTTTTATGTTAGGCAGTTATGATCTCAATTGCATAAGTAGAACCAAAGATATAAATAAATCTTAAAAAATAAAATAAATAACTTTAAACCTCTCATTTAAGTCCGCCAGTTTCCAGTACTTAAACAATAAAATTAATGAAATGAAATAAAACATTTACTTACTAAATCTGCAGGAAGGCTTTCTAAATCATTGAAGGGATTTCTAAGCTCATTTTCATCTACATCTAATATAACCACATCGCCAATTTCTGCCAATCTCACATTCTGTAATAAAATATTACGGTATACATAAGAAGAATACCTATTTAATAATTCACTTTTCCTTATGATTACTAACAATAATAAGCATATTTACCTGCATCACACTTCTAGGAACTCCAATTAGAAATGGCATAGGTGCCAACAGATAATCTACAAGATGTTTTGGTAATATCGGTATGAATATGTGTTGCCAAGACATCGGGAAGAGGGTTGAATTGGCTGCCTGGACACATGCTGATAGGCGCGAAGGTTTAGTGGCAACGATAGCCACTCTTCGCTCCTGTAATAACGCCGCCCACAGCCCTGCCATGCATTTTGTGTCCATAGCACTGAAGTATTCCGTTAAATTGAACTGAAATTATATTTCATAAGTTAATGTTTGTTAAGTACATCCAAATCTTACTAATCTTATCAGCTACGTCTCGTTTGCCAAAGGTCGCGTTTCGTAACCCTTATTAAATAGGCAGTTAGTTCCCTCGGGGATTTATAGGCGTGAGTATATGTATGTATGTAATTTTCTGTCGTATTTCAGGGTCGTGCCCCATCTTACGAATGGCTAAGGATTACCCAGCCAGTTTATTAAAATACTAGCTGTTGCCCGCGGCTCCGCCCGCGTGGATGTCGGTTATCGCTTAGTGTTGATCCGACGCTATTGAGCATTAAATTCGCCTCTCTACTCAACTTTGTCCTGACTATGTACTCACCTCTGTTCTCGACTTTTACTCGCCTCTATATTCGACTCTCTACTCGACTTTCTACTCGCCTCTATACTTGAATTTATACTCGATTCTCTCCTGACTTCTCTGTTCCCCTCTCTACTCGACTTTGTACTCTTCTCTACACTCGCCATTCCATTGGGCCTCTCTACTTGCCCATCCATTCGATTCTCTTTTCGCCTCTCTACTTGACTCTCCCCACTCGCCTATCTACTCGCACCTCTACTCAACTCTCTATTCGATCTCTACTCGCCACTACATTCATCTTTCCACTTGCCTCTCTACTCAACCCTTTAATGCATTCTATTTGGCTCTCTAGTCGCATATCTACGCGCCCCTGTAGTCGACTCTACTCGACTTTCGATCTTTACACGCCTATCCACTCGTCCCTATAACAATCTCTACCCGACTCTCCACTCGCTTCTATATTTGGTTCGTTACTCGACTATGTCCATTCCGAAGCTCTAATTCACCTTTGTACCAAATTTCATGAGGACATCTTAAAAGAAATTCTTATTATTTATGCCATATTCACCCCCTTTTTTGTGCCAATGAAAAATTATAAGCTTTAATCCCATAGCCCTATTCCGCTTCCCCCCTCCCTCTTCTATCCCCTTTTTCGCGATAAGGGTTAGCCTATGTCCATTTCCAACCTCAAATCCATCTCTATACCAATTTCATCAAGATATCTTCAAAATTGTTAAAACTTACATACGCTTGCCCTATTCCACCCCTTCAACTCCCTTTTTCGCAATAAAAGGTAGCCCAAGTCCAT
This sequence comes from Eilema caniola, assembly GCA_949126895.1. Taxonomy (NCBI): domain Eukaryota; kingdom Metazoa; phylum Arthropoda; class Insecta; order Lepidoptera; family Erebidae; genus Eilema; species Eilema caniola. The sequence continues at coordinate 33,730,775 of OX421460.1, read as the reverse complement.
TTTCGAGCTCTAATCCATCTCTGTACCAAATTTCACCAGGATATCATCAAAAATGACAAACTTTCATCCCATAGCCATATTCCCCCCCCCCCCCTTCTACCCCTTTTGCGATAAAAGGTAGCCTAACTATCCAATCCTTATCCCTCCCCCACCCTTATACCACATTATTCGCGATAAAAGGTAGCATTATGTCCGTTACCAAGCTCTAATTAATCCCTGTACCAAATTTCATCAGGATATCTTCAAAACTGTCAAACTTTCATACCTTATTACCCCCCCCCCCCCTAAAGCCTCCATTTTCGCGTCAATAGATAGCCTATGTTCGTTCCCAATTCAATCCATCTCTGTACCAATTCTATCTATCATCAGGATGTCTTCAAAACTGGCAAACTTTCATCCCCTATAACCCCCCACTTTATCCTCGTCTTTCGCGACAAAAGGTAGCGTATGTTCGTTCCCAAGCTTTAATCTATATCTGTACTAAATTTCATCAGGAAATCTTCTAAAACGATAAACTTTTATCCCAGGGCCCTGGTCCCCCCCCCCCCCTTCTTCCCCCCTTTTCGCGATAAAAGGTAGCTTATGTCCGTTCCCAAGCTCTAAACTATCTCTGTACCAAATTTCATCAAGAAATCTTTAGAAATGACAAACTTTCATACCAAGGCCCTAGTTCGCCCCCCTTCTACCCCCCTTTTCCCGATAAAAGGTAGCCTATATCCGTTTCCAAGCTCTAAACTATCTCTGTACCAAATTTTATCGAGAAATCTTAAAAAATGACAAACTTTCATCCCAAGGACCTGGACCCCCCCTTCTACCCCCCTTTTCGCGATAAAAGGTAGCCTATGTCCATTCCCAAGCTTTAATCTACCTCTGTACCAAATTTCATTAAGATATCTTCAGAAATGACAAACTTTCATAAAAACTTTCATCCCCTATTTCCCCCACTTAAACCCCCTTTCTCGTGATAAAAGGTAGCCTATGTCCGTTCTCAAGCTCTAATATACCTCTGTACCAAATTGCATCAAGATCGGTTCAGTGGTTTAGGCGTGAAAGCGTAACATACAGACAGACAGACAGACAGACAGACAGACAGACAGACAGACAGACAGAGTTACTTTCGCATTTATAATATTAGTATGGAAGTATGGATTGTAATAAAAGTTACGGTTGAATATCATTCAGGGCGTTAATTGAATGGCGCCTTTTAGTCAACAGCCTAGGTAGTTAATAGAACGGCTGATTATGCTAGTTATAGCTGCGACATATATATATTGTAGCTATAAGTTTAATAATAAATGAGAAGTTGTGATTGAGGATTTAAATACTAAATGCACTGGATGTTTTTCTACCCGACTGTATTATTCGTGTAAAAGATTTGTTAAACAATACTATGAATATAAATTGAATGAGGATTACGAAACGCGACCCTTGCTAAACGAGACGTAGCCATCTTATCCAACTATATCATATAATCCATACTAATATTATAAATGCGAAAGTAACTCTGTCTGTCTGTTTGTCTGTATGTTAGGTTTCACGCCTAAACCACTGAACCGATCTCAATAAAATCTGGTACAGAGGTGGATTAGAGCTTGATATAGGGGATGAAGGTTTGTATGAAAGTTTGTCATTTTTGAAGATATCCTAATAAAATTTGGTGCAAAGATAAATTAGAGCTGCTTGGAAATGGACATAGGCTACCTTTTATTGCGAAAAAGGGCGTAGAAGGGGGGAATAGGGCTATGGGAAGAATGTTTATATGAAAGTTTGTCATTTTTGAAGATATACTGATGAAATTATGGAGCTGAAATAGCGGCGATAGGTAGCAGTCGAACGCGGAAAACCCAGGGCCGAAACAAGCGAGGGGCCCTGGTAAACATTTGTTGTTAGAATACCCTGAAAATTTAATTACGTCTGCATTACATCTTATTTTCGCATTATAATGTTATTCAATGAACAATATCGATTGATAAAAATATGCTCGAAGTTTGATTATGGCTTATTAGAAAGTATTTATTAAAATAAAACAATATTTATTTAAATGAAAACCTTTGAGATTTATGCAATAAATAGGTAAATTGAATCTCATTTTATTGATTCTTTCTTCTTCTGAATCATTCGTATATATTTATTTATCGAAAAAAAATTATATCTCATAGAATCAACCTGCCCCTCTAGACAAGTGGCAATTCGTTGGCCGGCGTTTGATGGAATAGAATGACGAATGTATAGGATTTGTCGTTTATGACATGCGTTCACGACTGTCAGATACGTCAAATCCCATACATTTGTCATTCTATTCCATCAAACGCCGGCCAACGAATAAACGACAAATCCTATACATTCGTCGTTCTATTCCATCAAACGCCGGCCCACGCATTGCCACTTGTCTAGAGGGGCTGTACAGAAATTGTTCCAGTATAATTAGTACCTACTGAGAGCACTCAGGAACAATTTACTGAATAAAAAAAAATAGAAGGCATGCTCGACGTTTATTGATTCCTCTCCTAAGTCATTCTTAGGCATTTATTTATAGAAAAAAAAAATATTTCATAGAATCAACCTGTACAGAAATTGTTTCAGTATCATTACTAACTGCTGTTTTCAAGCTCCTGGACTGGAGAAGACTCGGCATCAATATCAACGGCGAGTACATCACTCACCTTCGATTCGCTGACGATATCGTAGTCATGGCTGAGACCTTGGAAGACCTAGGCACAATGCTCGATGGCCTCAGTAGAGCCTCCCAACAAGTGGGCCTCAAAATGAACATGGACAAGATGAAAATTATGTCAAATGTCCATGTCGCACCCACTTCTTCTTTAAAGGTTGGAGACTCTACACTCGAAGTTGTCGACGAATATGTTTACCTGGGACAGACAGTCCAGTTAGGCAGGTTCAACTTTGAGAAAGAGGTCAATCGTCGAATCCAACTCGGCTGGGCAGCGTTCGGGAAGCTTCGTAATATCTTCTCGTCCAAAATACCGTAGTGTCTCAAGACTAAAGTCTACGACCAGTGTGTGTTGCCAGCGATGACCTACGGAACTGAGACCTGGTCCCTTACTATGGGCCTCATAAGAAGGCTCAAGGTCACCCAAAGGGCGATGGAGCGTGCTATGCTCGGAGTTTCCCTGCGTGATCGAATCAGCAATGAGGAGATCCGCAGAAGAACTAAAGTAACCGACATAGCACACAGAATCGCCAAACTTAAGTGGCAGTGGGCGGGGCACATAGCTCGTAGAACAGATGGCCGTTGGGGCAAGAAAGTTCTCAAGTGGCGACCACGCGCCGGAAGACGCAGTGTAGGCAGGCCTCCCCACGGTGGACCGACGACCTGGTGAATGTCGCGGGTAGGGCATGGATGCGGAAGACGCAGGACCGGTCATTGTGGAAATCCTTGGGGGAGGCCTTTGTCCAACAGTGGACGTCTTTTGGCTGAAATGATGATGATGATGATGATGATGACTAACTGCTGAGGGCATTCAGGAACACTTTATTCAATTGAAAAAATAGGAGGCATGCTCGAAGTTTATTGATTCTTCTTCTGAAACATTCTTATACATTTATTTATCGAAAAAAAAAACTCATAGAATCAACCTGTACAGAAATTGTTTCATCATAATTAGTACCAGCTGAGGGAATTCAGGAACACTTTATTCAAATAAGGTTGACCTAAAAAAAATAGAAGGCATGCTCGAAGTTTATTGATTCTTCTTCTGAATCAATCTCATACATTTATTTATCGAAATTAAATTATATCTCATAGAATCAACCTGTACAGAAATTATTTCAGTATAATTAGTAGCTGCTGAGGGCATTCAGGAACACTTTATTCAATTTAAAAAAAGAAGGCATGCTCGTAGTTTATCGATTCTTCTTCTGAATCATTCTTATACATTTATTTATCGAAAAAAAAAAAATATATCACATAGAATCAACCTATACAGAAATTATTTCAGTATAATAACTACCTGCTGAGGGCATTCAGGAACACTTAATTCAATTTAAAAAATAGGAAGCGTGCTCGAATTTTATTGATTCTTCTTCTGAATCATTATTTATTTACGAAAAAAAAAATATCTCATGCGACCTATCGCTGCTAGTTTCAGCTCCATGATGAAATTTGGTACAGAGATAGATTAGAGCAATATACAGTGTACAATTATCAAGACGAAATTAAACAGATTGAGTGTATGATTTGATGGTATGATCATGACATATAGTACAGAGGTGGATAAGAGCTTGGTAACGGACATAGTCGAGTAAATATAGAGGCGAGTAGAGATCGTTATAGGGGCGAGTGGCTTAATCCCAACGGACCCTGGGTATCTAACACCTCGCGGGGTCCGTTGGGAACTGAAGAAAATTTCATGTCCAAGGGAGAAGAGAGTTCCCTACAAACCCCCATTCTTGCTGCGCAATCCAATTTGGTTAGGTTAGGTTAGAAGGCTAATGCGGGAGTGGGGCGCAGCGTAGCTCCTACATTAAGCCTTCGTGGTTGGTTATTTTTTCATAACCATGCAGAAATAAGTCATTCAGGGAAGAGAGTGGGGGTCCGTTGGGATATATCTAACCGGACGAGTGGATAGGCGTGTAGAGGTCAAATCGAAAATTGAGTAGACAGTGGAGAGGCGAGAATCCAATAGAGTCCAGTAGAGAGTGGAGTGGAGAGACGAATGTAGAGGCGAGTAGAGATCGATTAGAGAGTTGAGTGGGGAGGCGAGTTAAGAGGCCAATGGTGTCGCGAGTAGAGAGGCCAACGGTGAGGCGAGTATAGAGGAGAGTACAGAGTAGAGAGGGTAGTAGAGAAGCCAGTTGAGAGTCGAGTACAGATTCAAGTACAGAAGCGAGTCGAGAGGCGAGTAGACAGTCGAGTAGAGAGTCGAATATAGAAGAAAGTAGAAAATCGATTAGCGAGTCGAATATAGAGGCGAGTAGAAAGTCAATTAAATAGTCTAGGACAAAGTTGAGTAGAGAAACGAATTTAATGCTCAATAGCGACGGCTCAACACTGAGCGACAACCGACATCCACGCGGGTACGGCCGCGGGCAACAGCTAGTAATTGTTATAAATGTAAAAGTTTGTTGGGATGGACAGGTGGAAATGGTGCAAGGATAAGATGATGAATTTATAATTTATTTATTACTTACATTTTCCGGAATACTTGGCAGTTTATTTTCAGGACATTGGCATGTGAAAACACTGTGACCGGCATTGTAGGTGACTTTCAGCGTATGCCCCGGCATGGGCGGTCGTATTCGACATGCTTCTAGGAATGACGAAAGTTCTCCCTTACCCGGACTATTTATTAAGTTTGCTATACAGTTTAATAATCTGAAAGCAATATACAATATACAATTATCAAGATGAAATTAAACAGATTGAGTTCAGATGATAAATGGTCAAGGCAATAATAATGACAAGAAAATGAAAAGGTTTGACCTTTTAATTTTCTCAATAAAAAAAAAATGTGATTTTCAAATAAATTTTATTTATTGATCATGTACTTTTATTTCACGATATCGCTTTTTTTACGTTTTCCTAAGTCAAGTACTAAAGGAAAAACTCATTCGATGTATGAAATTAAGTATGAGTCAAGTAGCCTATTGTAAAGTAGGTGTTAATAGCTGTACAGCAGAATAATTACCATAACTTTTACAAATAAACATGGTGCAGTACACTGCAAACTATTTATCCAAGAGTATAAGTGTACACAATATGTAAATTACTTTTAGCATCCAATTTTATGCTTTGAGCCAACTTTAGCCAATGTGTGTCACGGTACCTATACCTAATGCATTTTACAAAATAAGCTTCTGTAGACGAAAGAATTATTTGTGACGTCATAATATTTAATGGCCATATCATTTACTATTATAGGTGGGTGGATAATTAAAAATAAATCAAAACGATAAAATAAGAACCGACGCAACTGTTATCACTCTTTTACCCCTCTTAATTTAACAAGTTCAGTTAAATATTCTTTTTTAATAACATGCAAATACCCAATTAGTGTAAATTAATGCCGGAATAAGAATCTTAACGTTTGTAGGTATAACCTGAGGCCACATCTAACAAATGCACTGAACAGGTAATAAAGAAAGTTTGACGAAGGTACATATAGATCTATAATTTATTGAGATAGTGTTATTAACATTGGGTACCCAGAAACGAATATGTTTCACAAATATCTTCCTACCGCCAGCAAAGAGATGTAAACTATTTGTGAAGATATTGATTGATACCTAAATGGTAGATAGCATTGTGTGAAATGTTGTGGAATATTTTTTATAGTTATTATTCCTCTTTATTTACATTTAAAATCTTATAGACTATCTTATTTTTATTATCATTAGATAGTAAAATCTATCTCATGCTTGTAATCAAACAGTTGCTTTTGCATTAGGGCTAAATATGGCGGCACTTCAAATAACATCAATGTATAAAGTAATATTTCGCTAATAAATTATAAGTGACAAAAACAAAATAATCACTAAGAAAATAGCATAAACATATTTAAGTAAAAGCACCTAATTGCAAGACTGCGCATGTTCACACAGACCACTTCATTTAATAGTATGGCAACCTGAAGCCAATTCCAAAATTAAAAGGTGATAATTCCTCTCCAGATTTATGTATAATAACCAATCATGTAAATTAACTATCATAATATGTTTTGAAATATCAGCATTCAATGTCAATTCGCTAATTGATCAGTGGCATAGTCGCACAGCAAATGTATATACACAACCATGATTCATAATATGTAGTATAATATAATATAATCAATGATTTCACTTTTGACCTGTCTAAATGGAACATGTGTGAATTTAGCACTATGATAGATCTTAAAGTCACTGAATAAATTGTAATGGCTTGGTTACCTACTATGAGTCATGGTCACGGATGACGTCACGCAATCTGTGCTGGCTTATCAAGGTCACTTGTAATATATTGCACTGTATTCTAAATATTTCAGAATAGCAATGTTATTTTACTTTATATTTACGCAAATACTCTAATATTATAAAATTTAGATGTTACTATTTACTATTTAAAATTATACAAGACATAAACGTAAATATTTATCTCAAGACAGTTTTATGGTAAAAAATATACTTACTTATAAAATATATCGTGCCATGGCAAGTGAGATAATAACACTAATGCAGTGTTACTTTTTGGATCATATCGGCAGAAACAAAAGGTATATTTCGAATCCTCTGAAGTCAACACAAAGGAATAGTATTGTGCAAAAGAACTGTAAAATACACAATACAATTATGCATTAACATTGACACAAATTTAAAACGGGAAATAATAGGTTATATTTTTGGCACTCAAAAGATCTACCACCAGTAGATTGTCACTAAATATTTTGATTACTGTCCGCAGAATACAACACTGCGCGCCCCTTCTTGGTTAGACAAAAGGTTAGAAAAAATAGTCAGAGGCTGCAGATCTACTATTTTGCAGACACCTACTAAGATCAGCTTGCTGATTGATAGACAAGCTTCTGGCACTTGCTCGGGTTTGAGTGGTCAGATAGCATTTTGGATCATAAAAATCAACTGAACTAAAATATAGACAGGAAAGGTGAACAGTGGGCTTTGGGCTTTTGGGGCAAGTTTGAGCTTTCTAATAAGAGCAGTAACAAATAAAATTAGTTTATTACATACTTTTCTAAGTGACAAGGAAATGTAAATTTTGGTATATTCTTCAGCTCTCCTTCATTTCTATAAGATTCTGGGTACTTTCTTAGTATATGTGGTTCCTTTAGATGATCACCTGGTGATACTTCACAGAATAATTCAAAAAGGAAGCGTACAGTGTCTCTGAAAATTAAATCAATGTGCATATGAAATTATTGTTCATTAGTAAATATTTTACATGGATGTACTGTTTTGTAAGTTTAGTAAATTTTATTTCGATATAATAGAAGACATTGACACTTTAAATATGCAGATTTTGACCTCGAATGGAGTTACAAAGTTTGCCTGTAAGGGTATTTGTTAGTGTGTATTATATTAGTCTTAGATTCTATTAAGAAATTAATATCTATAATATAGTATCAAGAGCCCTCAAAAGTCAAACCAGCCTTCCTACAGAACTTCAATATCACCAACTGGTCACGGAAAATACGGAAGTTCAGTAGCATCAGAGACTTAAAAGCTGATCCTCAACTGAGTTGAGAAAAGTCTCAGAAAATGATGAACAGACTATCGGGAGCTATGGTGCACATTGGGAGAGGATAACCTCTCCCAACGTGGACATAAGTCCACAGTGGATTGCAACAGGTTATAATTGAGCCTACAATCTAAGCCCCTCTTTATTTCTAGCATTATTAACATATAAAGATAGAGATTTTACCACAAAGAGCCTTAATATCCTTCCATATGCAGTTATTGGATAAAAACACTTCTTCAGAGAAATATGCTTCAATAAACATATTAGAAATGAAACCACTGTTTTAAGTAGGGCTTAGAAGAAAGTAGGTAATTCAATCATCAATTCAATTTATAAATAAAATGGGTCATTTCCAGTCTCTAAGGTTCATCATGAAAATTCTAAATTGTATTTTCTATTTTATTGGCAACCAAAATAAGCAAAAGTACCAGTATAAGTCATAGAATATAGCAGGAATACACTGCACATAAAGAATATGTTAGGAAAGGTTATATATCAAAGTAATATTATAATTTATAACAGAATACAGCATTATCTACACCCCATGGAATAACCCACATTTTGTAAAACTATTGTTATCGCGCGAATGTACCATCACAATGTACAATATACAAACGTAATTCAATTGCATAAATAGGAACTTGTCCAGACATTCACTACAGGAAACTTTTATATCAGCGGACGACGCAAATTACTGTTATCTCGTGGAGGGCGTTATGTTGCCTATGAAATTGAAAGGTAAATAATATTAAAAAAGCAAGATGGAGTTACGATGTTCTCAATAAAATTGTGAAATTGGCGAGATTAATGACTACTACAAAAATAGAGCCATTACTGCAAAAACAAAACTAATGTTAAAAACTTACAACAACATAATAAAAGACACCAAGAAACAAAACAGTGTTGTGAAATGTCCGTAATTACCTTATTCTGGAACCCATGTCTCGACGTGGACCATATGAAATTCTGATTACATCTTCCACAGTAGCCTAATACTAGTAACTTATTTGAAAGTTCACTATTCATGAAACATCACAAGCCATAGAAAACTACGTCCATGTCGCATGTAACATTTTTTGAAGATTTTTACCTCTATTTCCAAACTATTACGAAAGACGGACGATGTTTTTAACACTTTTCAGTCATGAGTTTCCAGTGCTTGCGACGTTATTATTTTTATTTCACACTGATGCTATTTCTCTCTTTTGCACATAGTAACAGCTAACTGTATATGTTTTGTACTCTTCTAATGAGTAGGCTAAAAATATTACAGTCAAGAAACCTGCAACAGCACTTATCGACAGACAACAGACAATACACATTCGCTCGTCAAATAAAATTACGTTTCGTTTCTACTATAAAAAATAACTATTTTGGTATTTTATTAAAAACTTGATTGAATGTCACAACATGAACAAACTTAGCGAGCGTTGAAAATGACAAGTAAACGTACATTCTTTCAAACGCGTCTATATTTTGCAATAAAATACTGTTTTTTCAATGTGAATTTTCGGTTGAATCTTTCGTGGGTATGAGTTTTTATATAGTTTTTTGGTGTTTTTTTATACGTATTTAAACAATATAAAATAGAGTCGTGTCAGTTGTAAATCATAACATAATCTAATTTCTAGGCCTTTTGGTTAAAACCAAAGTGTAATATATTTATCTAAGATCCCCAATGTTACAGGTACCCCTCTAAATTATTATACAAGGACAACCTTTTAAGATCTGCTGTTGGTTATCAACAAGGAGACACTCTTGGACCGGTAATTTTCTGTTTAGCTATCCAACCTTTTATTCGGCGGTTAAATTCAAAATTCAATTTACGGTACCTAGACGACGACAGGACTCTAGAGGGAGATGTGAAGACAGTATAATAAGATGTGGCTTTTATTAAAAATGAATTTAAATTAATTACAGCAAATGCGAGATATTTTTAAATGATGTTTTGACAAAAATTTGACTAATTCTAAATTCAATTCATTGGCTCCTAATATCAAAATTATGGAAAGAGAGTCTTTACGTCTCCTCGGGTCTCCCGATCTTTGAAGATTCCACTGCACCTCATATAAAGAGGAAAAAATACAAAAAATGTATGACTTTTCGGACTCAAAATTAATATCCATTCGGCTTTCACTATTCTCCGGTACTGTCTTTTCGTTCCGAAATTCACCTATGCACTTCGCGAAATTCACCATTTTGAAAACATTTAACAATTTTGAAAAAAATATGGAATATATTATAGAAATTACACTCACAAAAAATTTAAATGTGGCCTTGAATGACTGCGCATCACTACAAGCATCTTTACCGATTCGTTTGGGTGGGCTCGGTATTCGCAACATTTCAGATGTCAGCTTACCAGCCTTTCTGTCTTCAGTCCACAGTACGGAAGAATTAACTAGGAAAATCCTTCCACCTACACAAGCTAATTCTGAAATATTGTGTAAGACTGAAGCAGTGAAGTCTTGGAAAATTTCTTGTCAAAACACTGATTTCTCAAGGAACCTTTTCTCACAACGTCAGTGGGAACTTAGTAAGACAAAATTTGTTAAATACTTGCTCTAATGCTGTAGAGCGTGCCCGTTTACTGGCAGTTCCGTCATCTAGCGTAGGGACTATGTTAGATCCCTAAGCGGAGGCACAAGGTAGTCTGCATCGCGACGTGCCTCCGCTTAGGTGCACCGTGTGTTTCTCCGCATCAATGCCGTTGTGGAGAAGCAGTTGACCGACTCGGACACACTGTCGTGCTGCAGGAGCGCTGGGCGAATTCCACGGCACGCCAGCCTCAACGACATAATCCGCCCTGCTCTTATCGCCGCCGGTGTGCCAGCTGTTCTTGAAACAAACGGTTTGGCGCGCGACGATGGCAAGAGACCGGATGGTTATGTCATTAATGCCTTGGAAAATGGGTAGTACTGTGGTGTGGGATGCAATATGCTGGCTGGCTGTGCCGGTGCTGCTGCAGCTTCTGCAGAGGCTCTTAAGCGGCACAAATACTCCAGTCTCATTGGAGATTATGAATTTGTGTCGTTAGGAGTCGAAACGTTTGGGCCTTGGGGTCCGAGCGCCCGCAATCTCTTCAGGGAGATAGCGAAGCGTATGGTCGATAAGGGATCAACGGCTTTCTAGCACCAATCATTATACCGCCCCATAACAATACCGATTTCCCGCCTTGTTGAACGGTTCCGGTGGCAATTCTTTGACTTTCAGCGGCCCAACGTCTTCTCCAGACACGAAGTCGTCGGTTGTCTGGATGAGTGCTGATTCTGAACTCGTCAACGAAGAGACAAGTTCGCCAAATGTTTTTCTCGTCGTTTTCTTCATTTTGGCGGAGCTAGACTCACTGCCATCTGCGTCGCTGTCGTTGCTGTGAGTTGAGGGGTGCTCGCTAGGATCTCGCTCGTAATCCAATCTGGTGTAAGCAATTCCTGATGGTTAGAGTGCTAATTTCTAGTCCAGTAGCAGCCCGCAACTCAGCTTTTGTTTTAGTGACATTGATTGTTGGGTCAACGCTTCTGAACAGTAGTAAAAAAAGTTGGCCGACCACTGCGAGGTCGATCAGCAAAGTTATCCACGCCCCGATACCTCCGTAACGTGTTCACGACACAGGATTGGAATGAAAAGCAGAATGTCCTTCTGCCCCCAAAGTAACAATTTTGAATAAACTCCTTCTTCGAATAGTCAAAAATAACGCTTAATCAAATCAGTTAATCTCTTTTTCTCAAACATGCTTGAAAATTTGAACATTATTTTGACAACCTTCTTCGAGCTAAATCGAAATTGCTGTACATGCGAGCCGTTACTGTTGTTCGTTGTTCGTCATTGATTTTTATAAATGGTAACTAAAAAGTTCTGCCTAGATACTACTTAGTTTTAATTTACGCGCATTGTTTGAGAAAGGCACTATACAAGCCTTGGCCACGACTAAGCGTTGCCGGACTCCGTAATGCGTGCCTCGGCTGTGCCTCGGCCCGCGTACTTCACGATCGTCCGGCAACACTACACTTGGCGGCCGCGGCAGTAATGTACTATTTTTACAGTAAAACAATTGATTTGAATTGATACCTATTTTAAATTCTTTTTCTCGAACATGCTTGGCAATTTTAACATTATTTTGACAACCTTCTTTGAGATAAATCGAAATTACTCTACACGCGAGCAGCGGCCGGCAATAGTTGTATGAAAATCCATATCTGTCGTGTATTAGCGGCCAAATAAATTACTATGTAAACTCATATCTGTCGTGTAATTAAAAAATGGAACCATCTTTTACTCAGAACCATGGCATCTAAGGAGGTAACTTATCCAAGCCATTATTTAAATACAGAACTGGCTAGCAAATAGAAAGCTGTTTAATAAGAAAAATAAAAACAAATGAACATTTTGCCGCGTGAAAAGTTATTCGTCATTGATTTTGAAAAGAAGGAACTAATTCTACTTTCAATAACACCATTTTCGATTGCCGGACTCCGTAATGCGTGCCTCGGCACTTCACGATTGTCCGGCAACACTAGGTACACTTGGCGGCCGCGGCAGTAATGTACTATTGTTATTAAAAGATTTGATTTTTACATGAAGTATCTTAGAAAAAAAAGCCAAACGTTTTATGCTTACGTAACAAAAAAAAGCTAAACGTTTTATGCTTACGTAACAAAAAAAAAAAACGATTTCGTATTATCAAAGCGATCTCATACCTTTTTTTGATGTGTGTAGGTACCTACTCTAAATGCACAGTAGGTATCTACGTGTTTTTTTGGTGTCCTTTGAGGATAGCATAAGGTGTACATAAGGTACACTATTATGGTAGGTAAGAATATTTTTTTTCATCATTAAAAAGGAGTTGCTGTCTCTATTTTATGTGTCACAACATACGTAATCAGATTCTACATATTATATATCACTATTATCCCTCATTGTTGATATGTTCATCTTTCGTTGGCCAGTCTTTAGGGCGCGCAGTACCTATGTTTAGTTAAACAAAAATGTGTGGGTGTGTGGCAATTATCAGGGGTGGTTATGTCGGTTAAATACGTTCAATTTATATTTATATTTATTTAATGAACATTCGACACCAATTTAGACAATTTGATTGTATTTAACTCAAAATTAGGAATTTTCAATCTAGTTTTTGGGGAACTAAATTGTGGACATCGGCAACACTGTTAGCTATTCCTGCCTCTTGTTTATGCAAGTACCTACAACTCATCTACGACGCTGTGCTATGACATTCAACAATGTAGCTCATTCTTGTAGCTATAGTGGCTATAATTCATAATCTGTCTAGTGTCTACGAATACGAAACAAATCAATACTGGACTGAATTATAATATTATATATAGGTATTCATGTATATACATGCGTTAGTTTGAGTGGCGTCCCTCGACATCACAAAGGGATTCTACCATACATTATAATCTATGGATACGCCCTTCGTAGTCAAATACATACTCAGTGCAGGATCTCAATCTCGGTGTCTGACTGAACTGTGGGTCTGGTCAGATAGATCGAACACCTACTCAAGAAGTTTGTTATAATTTTGCTCGAAAGAAAGTGGGAAATTATCGCCTAAAGCAATAAAGTTTTAAGTACTCACCCTTACCTACAGTGCTACAAAATGGAAGAGTACTATAATGAGTGTGATGACAATTCATTGCCGAAGTTCAAGCTTATAATTCATGAAGATCCTAATGATATGCTTTCTGTAAAGGAAAGTAGATGTCCACTCTGCCAATGGGTGGTAAGATTATTCCAAATTAATTTCGATGAAAAATTTTTGATGTGTAGGAATGAAGAATGTGATTATCCGTTTGGTATCACAGATACCCATATCTATAAAATGTTTAAAGATGATGAACTATTTTCTCAACCTGAGAATACAAGCATTGCTGGCTGCTCCTCTTCCATGCCATGGTCTACAGCCAGCAATAGTGTAGAATCACTAGAATTACAAAGACTGGCTAAAGTAAAAGAAATTAAACAGTGTGAAGTAGAGTTACGGAAGACCGTAAAGCAATGTCAAGAATTGACCAGGCGTCTCGCGGAAATACCAGAGGATTGTATGATTGGTAATGAAAAGTGGCTTCAAAAACTAGCTGAAATGCAAGAAAGTACTGGACTCCCGCTGTTGACAAAAGAAGAAATGATGAGATTAGAAAAAAGTGAACCGGAACCAGCAAAATTGAACATTCAGATTGAATCATCAAAAGAGCCAGTATCTATTAAGATTAACATCAATGTTGAAAACACAAAGAATTGAAATGTATGAGTCTTATGCTTCATTGTCTTTTAAGCTGTATATGCCTCAGCACTGGTAATGAAGGCAGATTAGTTTTATTTTAAATGTTCTAGTCTTTCCTCATGTTAGTAAAGCTATTGTTATTTTATTTATTGTTTTGTTAAATCAAGCTGCCAATTATTGTTGTCAATAGAAAATAAGAATTGGCAGTTTGAGTTTATTCATATCCTGTGGTGTGTCAATTTGTTTATGATTGTACAGTCAGCAACAATACTTAGTTGATTGTCACAAAAATAGTTTTAAATCCTTTTTACATTGAAATACATGTGCCCACAGTTCATGTAGTAGTTTTAGAATCCCCTGAGGACAAAGTTATTATATTTCATGTTTTTTTTTTATTATTTTGTCATCGGTTTCACAACTAGGTTATCAGGAAATTAGAACATGTTAAGCTATTTTGGCATTGAGTGTATGTTAATGTTTTGGTTTATAAACCTTGGAGAGCATTTGAATATCTGCTTTTACAGTTAGGTATCTTGAGGTATTCATGTATTTTGGTATCTACTACTATATTACCACCCTGTAGGTGGAAGATTTTAACCTTACCTGGAGGGGAAGTACTCTAAATACTGGAAATAGCGAATTTCGCTCTAAGGAAACATTTCTTTATTATTAAAAAGAAATAAAACGGCGTTCAAAATTTTACGATAATTCGTTTGCCACACCCGGTAATCGAACCAACTAAAATCTGAAAAAATAACATCCTGAATTTTTATGTCATCCATCGATAGGGTCAATCATAAAGATCAAATCTCTCTAACAAACATGGTTAATTAAAAGAAAGGAAATTTTTGAAATCTAAACTTATAAATTAAAGTTGACAAAATAAAGCACTTTAACTCAAAGGCTCATCTAATATCATACTAACAATAAAACACGATATTTGAATAAATATTTTTTTTTTCGTGCGGGTACCGCTGCTGGTCAGTAGGGGTAGTTACATCGGACTAAAACCGCACGCAGTCACAGGTCTCAATTAATAGCTTCTGTGGTGTGGCATGACGCGGCCGCTATCGAGGAGGCACGGGTTCCATCCCCTCTCAGTGCAAGTATTTGCATGCATGAATATGGGTATTTGCATTGGTCTGGCCGTGCCTCGGAGAGCTCGGTAAGCCGTCGGTCTCGGTTGCCAAACGAATATCTATCGCAGTCGTTACGGGTAGTTGAAGTCCTAAAAAGTCCAACAACTGGCCTAACTGCAATTCTTCGATATTACCTTTGGGTTGTGGAGGTCATATGGCAGTCGCTTCACGGAAAATATCGAAGCTAAGCCAAACCCAAGTTAGAAAGCGTCGGAGGCGACTGGCATTAACGCTAAGATGAAGAAGAAAAAGTAAGTAAGTAACCACTAATACGGCAATTCTCTTGCCTTCCCCGTTGCCCAGGGTACACCGCGTGGAGGTTTCCAATCAAGCATCCTAAATTACTACCTACCCTACCCACATACCTCGTGCAGTTACCCAATAAAGTTACATTCTAAACCGGAAACAAAGTTGTCATTTAGTACTTACTACTTTTAATAAATATTTGGCTTCAAAGATATGTTTATTGTTGATAAGGTTTCTGATGACTCCTTGGGTAAAAATGCTGTACCTGCTGGCACTGGTTTTATAAGTTGAGATTTTATTGACTTCCTTTCATTTAATTTACCATGTATTTTAGACAGATTTGATCCTTATGATTGACACTATCTATTGATGCCATAAAAATACAGGTTGTTACTTTTTTTGCATCTTAGTCGGTTCGATTACCGGGTGTGGCAAGCGAGTTTTCAAAAATCTAAGAATGCAGATTTGTTTCTGTTCAAAAATAAAGGAATGTTTCCTTTAAGTGAAATTCGCTATCTTCAATATTTAGAGTACTTCCCCTCCAGGTAAGGTTAAAATCTTCCACCCTGTATATTACATAATGTTCTATGTATAGTGTATAGTACAAGTGTATTGATATAAAAAATCGAGAATGTGTCATAAGAACATATTTTATGACACCTTAGGTCTACCAAAAACACCTACCTTTGTGGTTATTTCAATTGTATTCACTTCTAAGTAATTATATTTAATCAATTTTCTTGAAATGAAATGAAATTATTTATTTGCCAGAATGCAGGTAAAAATAGTAGATTGTTCAACAAGGGACTAAAACAAGCCATAATGACATGAGATGTTTTGGCTAATAGTTTGAGTGTCATTATGGTTGTTTAGTCCCACGTTAAACACTCTACTTTTCACTTTGAATGCGAGGAAAAAAAAGGCGACGTTTTATTCAAAATTATATTTAAAAAAAAATTTAATAAATAGGCAAATATATTTTTCAACCTAAATATATTAATTTATTATATCGATAACGGGGTAAAGCCTCCGTGGCGTGGCGGTAGTGAACGCGGTCGCTACGCAGGAGGCGCGGGTTGATCCCCGCTCAGTGCAAATATTTGTATGCATGGATTTTTTTTCTATGTGTAATATGTATGCATTTACAAAAAAAAAACTAAGTATGTTTATCCGTATTCTAGATTCCATAATACAAGGTAGTAAAGCTATGCCTACCATGGATCTAGATAGCGTTGTGTGAAATGTTGTGGAATATTCATTTATTTTTATTTATTTATAATAACAAAGTTTCTAAGTTGCACAATTAATTGGTGTAAGTAATTGGTGATTACAACGCAAGCTTATTACGAATAATCTATTCAAAATTCAAATTGCAAAGAAATTTGTCCCGCGGTTTTTTTTTTTGTTAAGTGTACGGTTTATATGCTTTCATATATATTTAGCCAACAGATTCAAACGTGAAAAATAATTTAAACCTAATTGGAAATGGATAATAAAATGAACTTATCCTTAAAACTTACATAATAATTAATTAAATTAATATCATTAATCGTGGTTCACGAAATTAAATGGGATTTTTTGATTTCTTCAAATGTCATTTTGAGGTTATTTCTAAACACAATCACTAAAAAGGTGATAATCCTATTCACAAACACCGTGATTGGCTGTTTAGGAGTTATCAAAGTAAATTAAAAAAAAATTACTTTAGTCCCTAGAGATTAATAAGGAACTTTAGTCCCGATATGCAGAGACTAAAGTAACATTTTAAGAGCATGAGAAGTGAAAAGGTATTATATATATTACAATGGCCCATTTACATCCTACCACTATGGTGTGCAAATATTTACGTGATTTGAATATTGCTATAATCTACAATGCTGTAGATTATAGCAATATTTAAATCATGTAACCAACAATTGTTATCTATTTGTTTAATGTCAGATTTATATTGCTGTCAGCTTTATATTAATGTCAGTTTCATGTTAATGTCAGAATAATTATTTTTCGACACCCTTACTCATAAAGTGGTGTTTATCACATGGCTTTTACACTCATAAACTATGCTATTAAACACTTGTGCTTTTTTTTTCTTGATCGCACTAGTGTTTTATTTTATATTCCATCAAATTAAGTTGGTACCTCGCTGGAAGATATTATATATGCATTCTATTTGCTCTTAACTTAACTGGGTTATAGTTTTATTTTTAAATCTCGGCAAAAGTTTTGACTTAGATACGTTTCGTTTCAACGTAAGACTAAAAATAACACTATTTTTTAAAAAAAAGTAGTGTACCACCTTGAATATGATAAATTTTCAACAACTTATTTACTTTAATTAATAATTCAACGTGAAACAAATTTATAAATACATAAAAATTAGATTTTTTACATTTTGCGTTTTGGCTGTTTAGCGTAATTGCTCGTGCCTACGCTCCAATCTGCGCGCGCATAGATAACACGCCGCGCGCTGAAAAAAATATATTTGCGCGGCGTTTTCAACAAATTTTCCGTCTGTGCTGTGAGCATTGTTTATTAGTACGAATAATTGATCAACAAGTTTAAAATGTCAATGTCTAGTGTAGAAGAAGACAGTTACGTTGATTTGACGCCGCCGGAAATATTAAGTGTGGCACGAAATGCCAGTGATAGCCTTTTGCCTCCAAAATCCAGGGATAAGTACATGGCAGTTTATGAGACCATCATTAAATATAAAATATCTTTTTTTTACTCGTAAGTGGATCGAAAAACTTTGTATGACACACGTGAGGTATGGTCATTACACTCTCGGTTTCCTTGCAGCCCTCGCCTTCGGCTCGGGCTGTGCAATATCACCTCGAGTGTAATGACCAACTTACCACACTTGTATCATAAATAACTATTATAGACTCCAAATTACATTAAATTATGATGTCAAATCGCTGATAATATCAATCATAACATTATTTCTATGTGTATAAAGGTATATTAAATTATCTATTAGTCACCTATCCCACGGTATGACATGAATTCATCTAAATCGTAAAAAACATTATTTTTGTAGCCATTGCGTCAACCTTCTTTTAAACATAGTAAAAGGTAAATTCTTAAAGTTGTTCGGTAATTTGTTATATACCTTTATAGCGTTCATGTATGAGTTCCTTTTATGCAATTCTAGCCTGCATTGCGGTACATACAGCCTATATTTATTTCTAGGAACTACATTTCGTTTAATAACATCGGTTTGTTTACAGCAATGTACCGGATGTTGTTGTACAAATAAGCATAATTCCTTAATATACATGGATGGTAGTGGCAGAATATTGTATTTTTTGAACAGAGGCCTACAACTATCCATGCTCCAGGCCCCACAGATTGCCCGTATACACTTCTTTTGTACTCTAAACGCCCTTATAGCCTCTACCGAATTACCCCACAACAGAAGACCATATGAGAGTACTGACGAAACATACCCGTGATATGCACTAAGAGCGGCTTCTATCGAGACTGTTATTCGTAATCTTTTTATCGCATATACGAATTTGTTAAGCCTGTCACAAACATAATCGATGTGTGCCTTCCAGTTACAATTCTGATCTAATTTTATACCTAGAAACATAGCACTAGGAACTTGTTCTATTACAGTATCATTGTATTTCACATTTAAATCTATTACCTTGCTTTGGTTCGTCCGAAATTGTATCATTTTTGTCTTCTGTATGTTTATTTGCAAATTGTTAGAAGACAGCCACTGTACTATTTTGCTTATGGCTTCGTTTATTTCTAGTTCGTAAGTATTTATCTTTTCGCATTTTACAATGCGGGTTGTGTCATCAGCGAATAATATTGTGCTATGTCGAGTGACATTTGGGAGATCATTAATGTATATCTTCGTAAGGAGATGGGCTGCCCTCAAATTCGAGTTACCGGCGAAGCGGTAATCGATGCACTAAGAAAATATAATCAATGACTATTTCTGTGGTATATAACTGGTTATCCCTGTTTTGAATATTTTTCTGAATTTAAAGGCGACTATATTTTCTTAAGCTCTTCCCATATGGCATGTTATAGAACATATTACAAGGGATTAGTGCGCAATAGTCACATTTTTCTTATTTTTATATTTTTATATGAACTCTGCATGCCTAATGTTAAGTACACATCCGAACAAACTACACTATACTCCTATCATCACACACAAGTAGTCTCACAAAACTCATTCCACCATTGCAAACACACCGCACTCACACAGAAATACAGGTATTGGATATTTCTCAAACATGATGAAGTTATATATGGAAATTGCATGTGTCAGAGAGACTTAGTATATTATAAATTTATTTTATCAAACTATATTATTCCTTTAAGTAATGATCTATTGAAGCATTGTTTCTCAACTACTGACCATGGCTAATGATGATCTAAATGACGTTATAAAGGACAAAGACGACTTTACGGTCTCGGAGACTATTACTTGCGGAGTGGACGAATGTAAAAAAGTTTTCCCCACTCACCCAACATTAACAATTCTTACCCAAAACATTAGGAGTATAAACTGCAATTTTACAGGCTTTCAGCTCCTATTGACGAGACTGGGTATCGATTGTGATATAGTACTTTTAACAGAGTGTAGGTTATCTGATGCTCCATCTATACCAACCCTCAGTGGTTATTTTTCCACGACGACCACTATAAACCCCATACAAAATGACGGAGTTGTTTTGTATGTAAAAGAGCATATTGCCTGTAGTGTTGAAGAGCCTGCTCTACAAGACTCGAATAGTCTACTTATTAAAATACCAGATAATGATTCAGCCATCTTAGCAATTTATCGGTCTCCTAGCTATGCAAATTTAGACCCCTTTCTAACAGCACTTGATAAAACTTTACATGACCTTTCAAAATTCAAAAACATTGTCATTATGGGTGACTTGAACATCGACATACTCGCAAATAAACCTAAGCCCTCTACTGAAGAATACTTGGGATTAACTAGTTATCATGGCCTTCTGCCAGCACATTATTTTATTACTCGTGATGCTAGTGGACGATGTCTTGATCACGTCCTGGTGAAAACCAAAATTCCTTCTGTCACCATAGTCCCCCAATCTACTCTTACAGATCACAAGGCCGTAATATTTTGCATGAAAATGAAACAGAGTAACAGTCGTTCCCCTGTAACACTCACTAAGATAGATCAAGAGGGGCTAAAAAACAACATAAACAACATCAACTTTGACTATATTTATCAAACTGATAACTGTGATCTTGCAATGAGCTACATCATCAACCAGATAAAGACAGCACTCAATAGTAACACCACAACAGTGATTCTTTCTTGTCGCAAAAAAAACATAAAACCTTGGATCACCCAAGGCCTCTTGCGATGCATGCGTAACAGAGATAAACTTCACAAACAATCTAACGCTTCCCCGGACAACATTACACTTAAAATAACCTATACTCGATATAGAAACTATTGTAACTCAATCTTAAAAAAGCTCAAACGCCAATATGATAGGGATCTAATTGAAATGGCTGGCAAAGACAATAAAAAAATGTGGAATGCCATAAGATCTATAACAAATACTACAAAAGGTACTGATTACAACAAGGAACTACTCAGACTATCAGAGACTCCACAAAAATCTGTTAATAGCGTTAACGACTATTTCGCCAACGTAGGTAAAAATCAATCTGAGAGGATAGTCAATGCGATACCAACCTTACCTCATGAGCTGCCTACGATCGATGGCCGAATGAACTCTTTCGTACTCCTGAGCACAGATGAAGAGGAAGTGGCACGTCTAATAACGGATCTCAAAAATGAGTGTTCGGTTGGCTGGGACGGTATCTCTAACAGGGTATTAAAAGATCACAAAAATATCCTTGTCCCACACTTGACTCATGTCTTCAATATGTGCTTAACCCATGGGATTTTTCCTAGAGACCTCAAAAGGTCACGGATTCATCCAATTTATAAGGGAGGTGACAGGTCTAATGTAGGTAACTACAGACCAATTTCAATATTACCATCACTCTCTAAAATCCTTGAAAAAATGATAAATAGTAGGCTTGTGGAATATTTAGAGACACAAACATACTCTCAAAGCATCAATTTGGTTTTCGCAGAGGAAAATCGACTGATGACGCAGTTAGTAGTTTTATTGACTTCGTAACCTTGAACTTAGATAAAGGCAACAAATGTTTATCCATATTCCTCGATTTGTCAAAGGCATTTGATACAGTGTCTATACCCATCTTACTGAAGAAAATGGAAAAAATAGGGGTTAGAGGCGCACAGTTGAAACTTATGCAGTCGTACCTATCTCATAGAGTACAGTACGTCAAAGTGGGTCCACATGAGAGTACAGATATTAATGTGTGTCATGGCGTTCCTCAAGGAAGTATCCTGGGGCCTTCGCTCTTTCTAATTTATATAAATGACCTATTATATCTCGACACATTTCCAGGGAAAATTCTATCGTATGCTGATGATACTGCCCTCATCTTTACTGGAGAAACCTGGGGACAAACTTATAATACTGCCCAAAAGGGTTTTGACATGGTAGAAAAATGGCTGCATAAGAATGTACTCACCCTGAACGCAGAAAAGACTAAATACATTACATTCTCAATATATGATAACATTCCACATTATTTCCAAATAGTATCACATAGCTGTCCCGATGTATCTTATTCTAAACCTCTCAATCGTACTAAAACAGTAAAGTACTTGGGTGTTGTCTTGGATGAGAGTTGTAACTTCAAGACCCATATTCAACAGCTGTCCAATAGAATACGAAAGCTAACCTATTTCTTTAAAACTTTAAGATACGTTGTCCCTCCAATAATTCTAAGAAGAATATATCTTGCTTTCTGTCAATCTGTTATTAGTTACTGTATATCATCCTGGGGAGGGGCAAATAAAACGACACTACTAAAGTTGGAGGTTGCCCAAAGGACTATGTTAAAGCTGTGCACTTTTAAACCTTTTCGATTCCCGACTAAGTTGTTGTATGAATATTGCGAGGTTCTTACGGTGCGTCAGCTCTTTCTTACGAGTATCATTTTAAGGCAACATTCTATTGTGGACCATTACCCGGCTCTACAGGGGAAGCGAAGAGGCCATGTAGTGTGTGATCGCACATTGAAACTAAGAACTTCATTTATTCGCAGGTTCTTCCCTTTCTTGGGACCTTATGTCTACAATAGAATAAATAAATTAAACGAAATATACCACTTGAGGAAAACTGACGTCAAAAAGTCCTTATATAATTGGTTTACTGCATTATCTTATGATGAAACTGAAAATATCATAACAATCATTCAATAGCTTAGCGTAAAACTGAAATACATAGGTCTCACTGTTTGTTCTTATTATTATTATTGGTATTTTTTGTGTACATCTCACTCATTGCACTCACACATACACAAACACAAACACACACACACACACACACACACACACACACACACACACACACACACACACACACACACACACACACACAAACACACACACACATATACTTACTTACGCGTCCACATACCACATGACCACCTTTTCCCGATAATTACTTATTTTTCCATGATTATTCTGTTTTTGATATCTCTGATTTTTTTATTGTTTTTCATTGTTTACTTTCTGATAATAATTTTAGTTACCAATACACCTACTTAGTTATGGATGTCTGACTGATAAATCTTATGGGCGGAGGCGCTGTCTGCTGAAACACAGGCTAAGAGCCTAGCTTAGCAGCAGATGCTAATATTACATCAAAAAAATTTAAAATAATACTTTATATTGTTTAAACATGATTTATATGGTATGGGTGTTTCTATGTTACCATGTTACTGTTACTATGACATATTTAATCCAGATGACACTAAATGTAAATGAGATGATTTTGATTGGTTTGTTAATATGCGCAACGCAAATCCTGTGCTCAAACCAAATTATCGTGTGACATAATAGGGTACCAGAGACATTAAAAGTCAAAATATTTATATCAATTTAGGAAGTTGTTATTATTATTATTCATTATTAAATGTTACTACACTATAAATGAATATCCACATGATAAATATATTTAATTAATTTTAAGGCTATATGTGACATTTGTATCAATTCTTTTTCAACATTTTATTTTAATTGAGATAACTTTATTATTTGATATTGACTTTATTTATTAACTAATTACTTGTCATTATTAATTCGCAATGTAACTGATAATTTTGTAACAGTTTAACTATTGTAATATTTAACTCTATCAACTGTCAACTGTAACCTGTGTTAACAAATGAAATAAATAAATAAATAAGAGTAAAAAAAAAAAAAAAAAAAAAACATTAGGAAGAGAAAAGGTCCTAGCACACTACCATGTGGCACGCCAAAGTTATTTTACCGGTAGTCACTTCTATAAAGTTTCTTTTCATTTCCCTGTACCTTAGCAATCTCTACACATTGCTGCCTACCGCTTAAGTAACATCCCAACCAGTCGTTCGCTTTACCTCTGATACCATATTTTTCCAACTTATGTAAGAGCAATTTGTGATCTACAAAATCGAATGCTTTGCTCATGTCTAGAAAAATTGCTGCTACTGGTAAACCGTCGTCAATAGTCTGTGTAATCGTTTTTACCAGGTTAAAACATGCCAGTGAGGTAGTACTATTATGTCGAAACCAAATTGTTCATTTGTTAATATAGCATGTGATGTCGTAAACTGTTGTAGCGCTTCAGCATTACCTTCTCAAAAATTTTCGACATAATTGGTATAAGTGTTACTGGGCGGTATTTATTCATGTCAGATGTGCAGCCTTTTTTAAAAAGTGGTTTTACAATTGAAGTTTTTAATAAATTTGGAAAAGTGCCCTCTTCAAATGACATATTTATCAGATAACACAGGGGTTGACTAATGTGTACTGCACATAGTTTAATCACTTTTGTCGTTAATTCATCTATCCCTGTTGCGTTTGTATTATTGAGACTATTAATTATTCTTAAAATTTCCATTTTATCACTTGGCTTAAGAAATATTGTCTTTTCATTATTAATTTTAATAGTTCTGTTTATCTCGTCACTTTTAAATTTAAAATCATTACTATTAGTCAATTGAATATAAAAGTCATTAAATAAGTCACTCAGTTCTAAAGAGTCTCCATATGTCCGGTTATCTTTAGTTATTTTGTCAATTCGTGTTTCATATTTTCGTCACCAATGTTTTCATTAATTACTGCCCATGTAGCTTTGCATTTATTTGTCTTACTTTCAAGATATTTCTTGTTTTGTAACTGTTTAGATTTATGTATGCATTTTTTTTTTGCTATAGGATGTATATTTTTTATTTAACGTTTTTCGATTTGATTTATTATGGACTTGTTTAAGGTATAAATATCTTTTCCTTACACAAGACTTTTTTATTCTTGATGTCTAGTTTTAAGCTGTTCAATACATAATATGCTCACGCCTATTTCCTGCCAGGACAGGCTGAGACAATAGCCCGCCATTATATAATAAAATTATATTAATAATTAAGTTTATGTAGAGATTCTTACCTGATTGCAGACTTCTACATCTCAGTAATCTAAGTACTGATTATAAATGAGTACCAGGCCCAATTCTGTACATTGCATATATTTTGAAAATTGTTCTTTGCTAAATCGATTCTGAAGCTGCAGCATATTTATGTAAAATGAAAAACGGCTTGCCCATTAAGGGTTCCGTAGCAGCAAGTAACAAAATAGAAAAGTTCTTGTAGTTCGTTGTAACTTTGAGCGATGTTTTAATAATAGTGTATTTTTTTGTATTAAAAAAAACTACTTACTACTAACAAGATGTCCTAACCAATTTTCGGTGGCAGTTAACATGGTACCTAATGTATATCCCGATTGTCATGTGAACATCTATAGCAAACTTCGTGTGAATGTATTTTTTCACGTCTTTGGCCATATCTTCTCAACCAATTGAACAAGAATTAAAAAAATATATACTTACCTATTTTATATTTAAATCATTAAGTAAAACCCATTTTTTTAGAATATCTCTGATGTACAGACACAACTATTTTACAATTACTATGTAATAGTATGGATACTAATAATATAATCGTCTTAGAAGCTTAGAATACTTGTTTCATAAAACTATTTATCGTGATAATCTTAAAGACTGATTGTCTGGAAAACCGTTTCCAACTAAGTTGGTAAAAGGTTCAGAGAATGATGAATGTCATAGACATTTCGGCTTAGAATCAGCTAAGACAAGGCGCTGCAAGTACAGTCAACATTAGATCGATCTTGATGTAAAATGATCTTAATGACTTAATTTTCCCCCCTTCTTGTTGAATCATTGTTCTGATATTTGGAACACACCTTTAGTTTGGACAATAATACAATTTAAATCAATAAAACAGTTTGATTTGCTCTTAATACCTTAGTTTTAAGATCATTTTGAGACTTTGTAGTCCAGATATTTCTGACGCTGATTGTACTTGAGTTTAGCAAAATGAAAGATCCGGCAAATAATATTACCGGATTCCTATACTTAAGACCTCAAATAATAACAAAACATTTTAACTTTTTCAACAACTAGTTGCGATTGGTCTACGAAAACAACAATATATTAAGAGGTAGATCTTTTCCAAAAAAAAAGAAATCGTTTAAAAATTATTTTATATAAAGAAGAAAGAAAGAAAAATGCGTTTATTCAAGCTAACTGCAGCACACAAAACAAATCACATAACAAAATACCTATTGATGACAAAAAAACATATTAAATAGTGTTACTTGTAATACATTTTTAAAAATATAAAATGATGTTTGAACTATATTGTGGCCATACTTGAGGCCTACACTAAAATGTATAAGAATTTTTTTAACTAAGTACCTACTCATTTTTATACTCCTTATAATTATGAACTTCGGACTTAGTAGGTATACCTTTATAACTCTATAACTTTATAACTAATTACTAATAACTATACCTTTATAACTCTTTACCTACACTATACCTATCTAATACTTTTGTAGTGTAAAATTTGTGAAAATCATTTGTATTAAAAATGTTTAGATCAACTATTCGTTTATAATTCTCATTGACACCCGTTCTGTTAATTGAGAAAGCTCAATCTTCATTGATGCCTTTCTTTTGGATAATTTTTTTGGCCACACCCGCAGTGGCGTAGCTAAATGACCAAGGGCCCTGGTGCAAAAAGAAACAGGCCCAGTAATAATTCTATTTTGGTTGTAAGAATGCCCTCTTACGTCGCACGTCGCCGTGTAAACGACGAGAGGGCTAGACCCCTACCGACCTTGGTCGCCAAGCTTTCTCCCTTGCTATTCGTGCGTTTATGTCTGATGTGGACCGACTAAAACCGCACGCCGTTTCGGCTCTTCACTGGTGTGTAAGGTTGCCTAGGGCATATCCTTCGCTCCCTGACTGACCATAAGCCATATACGGCTTTGAGATGGCACCCCTTAAGTGTGGGAACCAAGGTATCTCCAACTTGCCCAGAGCCAGCTCAGCCCCTAACTTGTTAATCCGATGGAAAGGTGAAAAGATTCCAAGCAACTCGCAACTTGACTGCTCACACCTAGGTCATAGTTGGACATAGGCGGTAGCGTCTATGTCATGTTGCCATGATTGGAGTTGTGGTGCAACTGCAACCCATTTTCGTATTACGAAATTAAGATGTTTTCGCTAGTTAAATATGAGGCTTGCTTTGACTGCCTCTGCGTAGCGTAGTGAACGCGGTTGCTACGCAAGAGGCGCGCGTTCAATCCCCGCTCAATGCAAATATTTTTATGCATGAATATGGGTATTTGTATTGGTCTGGTCGTGCCTCGGAGAGCACGCTAAGTCGTCGGCCTCGGTTGCCATGCGAACATCTAAGGCAGTCGTTACAAGTAGTTGGAAACCTAAAAAGTTCAACAACTGGCCTAACTGCAATACTTCGATATTGCCTTTGGGATATGGAGGTTGCTTCATAGAAAATACCAAAGTTCAACCAAATCCGCAGTTGGACTGGTAAAGCGGACCCCAGACTCCAAGTTGAAAAGCTTCGGATGTGACTGGGATTAACGCTAGGATGAAGAGAATACGAGGATTGCTAGTTTGGGTCCGAAGGGCCACTGAGCTTAGGGGCCCCCTGAGCCCAAAGAGGCACAGAATCCTCGAGTATACTTGTACGAGTATCGTTTTTGTCAAAGTAAGCGCCCAGATGTTGTTTTCTGTGATGGATGACGGTTTGGTAGTAGATCACCAAATCGAAAAAAATATATGCCAATAAGTATGTGGTATATTCGGAGTACTACCACGGGTCTTCGGCTTCGGGTACTTTTTAATACCTGAATATTTGTGGAGCTTGCCCGGTGATACCTACGCAGGTACCAGGTGAGAAAGGTAACTAAAAATCAGAGTTACTTAACTTAAATTTTTATGACTGATTTTTATATATGTTTTGTAGATATTACTCTGAAGTCATATAAAAAAAATCAGACGCTTTCCATGGGCCAAAACTTTTATCAAACGCTTTAAAGCTCTAAGAAAAATAAATGAACATAATTTATTTTTAAATGTCTGATTTTTTAAAAAAAAATGCTATTAAGATAACTATTACAATGTTATATTTAATCAGTCAGACAAATTGCAATGACCAAACATCCCCTAAACACAAAAATTACTCAACCATGAGTATGAGCGCGAGAGCATTATGCGCATGCGCTTTAGAGTAAAATATCTTAATATTTAAAAAATACTTACTGCTTTTAATATGTGTATCTATTTGATTAAGATAAAATTTGTAATTGAAGTAGTTAATAAATTAATTATTTTAAAAATAATTTAATGTATTGCATATATTTAGGGAAAAATATATTCTATCGGAGCAGTTGTGTTTTAAAGGAAATTATATTTATTTTATTTTAAATATAAATTATTTGATTGTTTTTTAATCATCTTCATCATCATCATAGTAATCATTAGAATTTGCATCATTGAGTGCATCGCGAAACTGTCCATCCAAGTCATCATCCTCATCATCATCTGATATGTTATTGTTGCTAGCAACATGTTCTGTAAAAACAAAAAGATAAACAATTAAAAAACGGAACTAACGAACTTCATTTGCATTATTCCATATGCTGGTAAAATAATTAGCTCGGAGAAATTGTTGAAATAATTCAGTTTTACATGGTGGTAAATTGCTTGCATCGATTTTTTTAGATTTTTGGTTTGAATTCTTCATTAATATCAGACACAGTATGATTATTTAAAAACAGCTGAACCCGCCAGCATCAAAGTCGACTACACTAGAAACATTATAAATATCGCAGATAATTTTTTATACTTCATTGAAAATATCTTGTAGTATGTTTTCATCGGTAAATGACTCTGGATCGCCGAATCGCATAAAAGCTCTCCTATATTCATGTTTCTTCATCATTATATTAAATGGTCTTTGTTTACCTTTTTTAAAAAAGGCGGGATTAAAATCACATCCAGTTAATGCGTTAAATCCTGGCAAACTTCTACACAAAGACGGTCCCAAATGCTCGTAAATTTTTGTTAAATTAATGTATCTTTGGTTATTCCTAGTACCTGTGTATAACCACACATTCGAATCATCATTTTTTAAATTATGCAGATGTCCCAACATAATTACCGCAATATCAGTATCGGAACATCTAATAACAAAATTTGCTTGAGCGTCTATATTACAGACATGATAGATGATTTTAGTGTCGGCTTCTTCATGTTCTGGACACGATAAATTGTCATCTACACTTGATACAACTGTATTATTTTCAACGAAGTAAGAATGACATAGTTTGAAATATATATCAGTTTATTTTCGATAAATGGTACCATTTCATCAGATTTCCAATGTTGAATGAAGAAATCCACGAGAGCCTGTTTAAAATGGATGCTTTTAATTCTTTCAAGAATTCAGACGGTCTAACTTGATCGGGGCCAGCAATATTAAAATCCAATTGTGTAGATTCTTCGCGGAGAGATCTTTCATAATCTTTAATCGAAGGAGAGAAGTATTGATCAAAAATAACGTCGTATCCTGGCGCTTTGAGTTGAGTCACCATTAGCAGCATTTTTTTTCGAAATAGCTCCAAAAGTTTTGGGACATTTTTCATGGTGTGTAGTAAAAAAAAACCATCAATCAATAAAATATCTGTTCGATCAGGTGGATTGTGCTCTAAACCTTTTTCTAAGGACTTCATCAAGGTCGATTTTTGAGTTTTACAAATGGCTCCGTCAAAATGGCACATGGATAATGGCACTGGAGTAATAGGGTAAGCAGCTAGAATTTTAGCCATATCTACTTTATGATCTATAGATATGCCAAATATACGCCCAAAAAGATGTCTTTGAATCCGTACCTCTTACACTTTACCACCTACTCTCGTTTTTTTTTTTTTTTAATAATCTAGTGTAAAATTTTACAGTTGTGTTTTCTTAATACTTTTTTCAAACCTGCTTATATCCAATTCACACTTTGAGATAAACGTTTGACGTTTAGCGTCACCATTTTTTTCAATATTGAGCAAAAAATTCTCTACGGACTTCGACGCAGCTTTACCCGAAGAAATGTTGATTAAAAGATCTTTTGACACTTGTGGGTCGAATGGATTTATGAATTAATCAAAAGTTTCGATAAATTTTTGCAACTGCTTAACATTAGTTTTTATAGCATGATTTGTGAGCCCGGCTGAAACGTCTTGCTCTTTTTGCAAACCTAAACCCTTGTACACTGAACTAATTATTGTGGATCTGACATCATGGCTCCGGGCACAACGTTGACGCGTAGAAATTGAATTGGTGAAATGTATTATACCAGTGAGTTTCCTAGCTGAGTCTGTGTTTCTTGTTTTTTCAAGAACAAGATCAATTGGTTGTTTAGAAAAAGGCTTATTGGTTCGCCGAATGCCAAAAAAATCTTTCTTATAGTACCTATTTAACAGTCCAACGAGCATAATTTGGTTGGTTACAGATGAAAAATAAATTCGTGATTTTTGGTAGTACGTACTTGAATAGATCAAAATCTCCAGCTTGAATACTTCTAGATAATGTTAAATAATAGTTAACAAGATTTATATAGATTAAATAATACTGCGGTGTTTTCCCATGACCGCCGTTCACAGTCTGTGTTTTAAAAATTCCATAATTGTTCAATAGTATCTTCAAATCTTCAATATCAATTTTAAAAGATGGTTTTGGAGTATCTTTCAGACGCGTAAGTTCCTCAGTAATTGTATCCGTAACCTGTCGTTGTTAATATCTAAAAAAGATTTGAAATGTAAAATCTCTAGACCCACTGAGATCAGTAACCCGAATAAAGAACTATACTGCATACTATACAGTGTGTGCTCCTTGTATATACACATATATATACAGTAGGACTGTAATAGATTGTGAGAGATGTCTCACACGCTCTAAAACGCATGTATAGTGCTCTCGCGCTCATACTCATGGTTAAGTAATTTTTGTGTTTAGGGGATGTTTGGTCATTGCAATTTGGCTGACTGATTAAATATCGTGGGCATAATGGCAGAACTAAATAACTCAATATTTCAAGTTTCGAGATAATCGCGATTTACTGTGTTTTTGGCACTTTTTTTGACATCATTAACAAAGGGAGAACAATATTACTGTCGGCAATTTTATATGTTATAAGCATGTTTGCTGTCGATTCAATGCTTAATCAAACTAATTTCTTTCATGAACCAAAATAAAAATAAAAATCAAAAACCAAGTTATCCAATTTTGCCACACCAAGATGTTGCAAACATACCGTAGTTACCTAATTCTTTATGGTAGTTATTCAGTTTTCTCACACATAAGATGGATGTGAATACATGAAATTGGGTCAACAAGTTCACTTGTCGAGTTCTGAACCTAATGAAATATTTAAACATGAAAGTTAGGCATTCTTAGTGAAAGTTAATTCGGTTAATTTTATCACCTGATTATTGATCTCACATGAAATAAAAAACCTGGGTTGGAAGAAGAAACATCGTTTATTTAAAAATAAATAAACGTAAAAGTACAAAAATCAAAATCAACATAATTAGGTATGGCAATCTAATAAAATCAAATAAATTACTTATTATAAATCTTCTTCTCGTAAAATCAACTAGAACAAAAAATACTTTGCTTTACATTAAAACATAATTGTAATTTTAAACATAAAAAGCGACCATGGTTTATCAAACATACTTTTTGTAGGTAATAAACTATTATAAATTTTCTAAAATCAACTAAACGCAACACCAGGGGTGGACGTTTGCAACACTAGGGGCGTCACAATCGTGCTACCGACCTGTAGATACCTTCTAATACCCTTCTTGAAGAACCCCATATTGTAGTCGCTTGGGAAAACCACGGCAGGAAGTTCATTCCACAACCTGAGCGTGCGTGGGATGAAGTTCCTTTCAAAACGCACGGTGTGCAACATTTCCGGTCGCAGTGTGTGAGGATGAATTCCCTGCCTATGGCGAGTGGTGCGATGATAGAATGCAGCGGTGGGCATCATGTCAAACAATTCATCTGAGCACAAACCATTGTATAGGCGATAGAACCACACAGCGAGGCAAAGTCCCTTCTGAGGCTGAGAGGTTCCACATCGCCTGTGAGTATGGGATTGTCGACGAGCCTCAACGCCCGTCTCTGCAATGAGTCGAAGGGGCCAAGCTGGTATGCAGGCGCTCCGGAAAAAGGTGACAGCAGTACTCCATGTGGGGCCGAATTTGTGCCTTATAAAGCAGAAGTCGTTGCCCCGCAGTGAAGTACTGCTTCGCCCTGTTGCGCACTCCAAGTTTCTTTGAGGCCAGCTTGACCTTGTCCTCCAAATGGTTGCGGAACTGAACGTCGCTTGAGATGTCGACACCTAGGATCCCAATACTCGAAGAGATGGAAAGTGGTGTGCCCAGGAATTGCGGCGCTACAATAAATGGGGTTTTCTTAGCGGTGAATACACATACTTGTGTCTTAGTGGGGTTAAATTGGACTAGGTTAAGTCGACCCCAATCAGATACTCCCGAGAGAGTAGTCTCGATTTCAGACACAAGTTGTTCGCGTCTCTTCTCCACATCGAATTGAGGGATATTTGCACGACCCGTGTAAAACGTATCCCCGGTACTGTCGTCCGCATAGCAATGAATAGATCCATCAGACAGCATGTCATTGATATGCAGCAGAAACAGCGTCGGGGACAACACACGAGCCTTGTGGGTTGTAGGACACCAGTGTTTACGTCCATGCGGTCCGAGCAGCTGCCATCGACGACGGCTTGGATACTTCTGTTGGACAAAAAGCTGGCAATCCATTCGCAAAGTCCCTCGGGGAGTCCGTAGCGTGGCAACTTCGAAAGAAGACCTCTGTGCCAGACCTGATCAAAGGCCTTTGCTATATCGAGGCTGACCGCTAGTGCCTCGCCCCGACTCTCGATAGCTTGCGCCCATCGGTTTGTGAGATACACAAGAAGGTCACCAGTGGAGTCAAGGTATCCCAGGAGCTGTGCGTTAATCACACGCTCCATTACCTTCGAGAGAAGGGAGGTTATAGCAATAGGCCTGTAATTGGACGGGTCTGTCCTGTCGCCTTTCTTAGGCATAGGATGCACGAATGCAGTCTTCCACGAGGCTGTTACTTGTCTCGCGGAGTAAGAGAGCGCGAAAAGCCGTGTAAGTACTGGGCACAATTCGGGGGCACAGTGCCTGAGCACCATCGCCGGTATACCATGCGGCCCACTCGACTTCCGAACATCCAGGGACTTGAGTTCCCGCCGAACCACCCGTTGTGTGATTTTAATTTCAGATATGAAAGTACCACATTTGGGGACAATAGGTGGCTCGGCATTTCCGTCGTTCATCGTCGAGTTTGACGCAAAGAGATTACCTAAAAGATCGGCTTTCTCATTAGCGCCATGAGCTAGGCTACCGTCGGGTTTTTGCAGCGGCGGAAGGCAGGAATGGCAGAAGTTTCCCACGGCAGCTTTGGCGAGCGACCAAAATGCTCAACTACCGGATGGGTAACAAGTAATCCGCTCGCCAATTCCACCGATGAACTCAAACTTCGCCCTGGCAGTAGCTTTTTTACTGGACCTCGAGGCGGCATTCAATTTCCGCTTCACTTCAGCTATGTTAGGATCCTTATTGGCAAGTGCCGTGGTCCAAGCCTTATAAGATTGCTTGCGGTCTCTAGCTTCTCTGCAAGGCCTATTAAACCACGGCCGTTTGCTCGCTCCTGTTGCGATCCAACGGTTGGGAATATAGCATTCCATGCCTGATAGGATCGTTTCAGCGACTGCTGTTGCACAGGAGCTTGGATCCTTTGAAGTGAAGCAAAGCCGCCTCCACGGGTACGACGAGAAGAATTCTCGCCGTCCGTCCTAGTCTGCCGACTTGTAGTGCCAGACGTGCCGCCACTGAGGTGGCCGCGGTGGTTCTGGCCGCGCGAGAGTCACTTGCGCCCGGATGACGCTGTGGTCCGAAGTACCGAGAGGTGCTTCCACAGTTACGGAGTACTCATCCGGGCGCGTAGTCAGCAGAAGGTCCAATAAAGACTCTCTGTGGGTCCCGACATCTGGTTTTCTGGTGATGGAATGCACCAGTTGCGAGAACCCATAGGTCAGGGCAAAGTTGTGAGCAGCCCCTCCCGCAAAATCAGTCCTGTGAGACCCCAGCCACTCCACGTGGTGGGCATTGAAGTCACTCAAGAATACTAAGTCCGCGGCATGGTACTGCTCAATTACTCTGTCCACCGACCGCTGCAGGTGCTCAAACAGTTGAGCCGTGCCCAGGTCACCGCTATGAGACCTGTAGACGCACGCATAGATACGGGTGTGGCCACCGTAATCCATACGTACCCATAGTGTGGACTGGATGCACTAAAATGTGCTCAATCATGTCAGCACGCGTTCACCCTCTCCCGGACCCCAAACTCCACCTTACCGATAGCTCTCATTGATGTTTACATTATTTCGCCCCAATTTGTACAACTGAGTTGTACGATAACTTTGCTTACGTGCGAATACTATAAATAGAAATATTCAATAATTTCACCTACAGACATTTTTTGATTAGAATCTCTTATAAATGTATATTTTCTCGAAGGAGAAATACATAAAAATAATTATTTAAAAACGAAAGAATGCTCATAACTGCCCGAATTAAATAACTCAAATTGTTTAGTTTTCCTTCAACATGCCAGCTTTCATTAGAATATTTTCGTTCGTGGAAGAACTAAACAACTCAATTTAGCTAATTCATTTCATACTCAAGTGATCAGAAGTCACAGTTGTTCATTTATTTATAGAGTTAGTCATTTTTTCTAATAATATTTAGTGTTCAATTAAACATATCTATTTCTTCAATTGAAACACGAAAATGGATTTATTTTTGGATTGGATTGACATATAGGAATGTTTGTTAGACCAAAAGATGCGGCACATTTTAGGGTTCTCAAAAATGGTGAAAGGTCAATTTGGCCAAAATCGGAGTTATTTAATTCTGCCATTATGCCCAATATAACATTGTAATAGTTATCTTAATAACATATAAAAAACGGACATTTAAAAATAAATTAAGTTCATTTATTTTTCTTAGAGCTTTAAAGCGTCTGATAAAAGTTTTGGCCCATGGAAAGCGTCTGATTTTTTTTGTATGACTTCAGAGTAATATTCTACAAAACATATATAAAAATCAGTCATAAAAATTTAAATTAAGTAACTCTGATTTTAGTTACCTTTCTCACTTGGTACCTGCGTAGGTGTCACCGGGCAAGCTCCACAAATATTCAGGTATTAAAAAGTACACAAGAGACTACTGAGAACCGAAAGTTAAATGCTTTAGAAAATAAGTTGTGTCTTACGGCTCTGGGATCTTACTCTATAACAAACGCTGCGACTGAATATCATTTTGGAAGCTCGTTGAATGACGCTGTTTAGAGGCTAGGCTATTGATTCAACGGCTAATTAGGCTATAGTCTGTTTTTTAATCTCAGATAGTAAATTGACAACTGCAAATGTGAAATAATGATAAGTACCAGCTTTTAGTGCTTAGTGACTTGCCCGAAACTATCAACAATGTTTGTGGCCTGGATATAAGTGGTTTGGCCTTATTATAATTTTAAGAAAGAAGTTTAAATTAAAAAGAGTTTTAGTTCATACACTATCCATATAAGCTAACTATAAATAGACATCAAATTAGAGCACCACTAACCACTACACTTTTCGAATATTAAGAGTCATAATATTTAATCTTATAAGGTTAAATACTTTAGCATTGGATACAAAATTTAATCTGTATATTACCTATTATAGGAGTGTTGTAAAGTCGGAGGAAAGGTTTGTGGAACGGTTCAAGGTTCACATTAATTACGTTACAATGAACAAAAAGATCAACCTCTTGTGATGAAAAACTTTAGCGGGCTCTGTTGACATCTCTCTTAGTGTTGCCAACCAAAACCTCCGTCAATTTAGTCTATTGGCAGTGGCAGATCGTATGTCATGTTTGTCGGCCAGGGTCAGAGGCCATCTGTGTGGCCACAGTGATGGCCACCACATCACCCCCCACGTTGCCTTTTGGGGGTCTGATATGACGATTCGAATGACGTTATCCCGATGCACGTTAATTCGAAAATATTTCCAAGTGGTACGCTAGCTCGAAAGCCTTTAGGTGCATGTGGTCCATATTATCATTTCGTCTAAACTATCAAAAGGTCCATAGTATTATAACGACCAGTATCATTTCGTCTAGTTCATGAAATGGTCCATAGTATCTATTCGTCCAAATGTCAATTAGTCTATCTCTGTGTAAAGAGCCTCGTAGGACCACATGCACCTAAAGGTTTTTATTAGGTAACTAAATCACTAGTCAAGTCAAGGAAATAAACGCTTATATTTCTTCTAAATAAAAAACCTTTCGAATTTAAAATAAAATCACCTTTCGAACTTAAAATAAAATCACCTTTCGAACTTAAAATAAAATTACCTTTCGAACTTAAAATAAAATCACCTTTCGAACTTAAAATAAAATCACCTTTCGAATTTAAAATAAAATCACCTTTCGAACTTAAAATAAAATCACCTTTCGAACTTAAAATAAAATCTTATTATGTGTTAAGTCTTATGTACACTATTAGGGGTTAAAGTATGAAATTGCCGATTTGTACTGACAAATTGAAATTCGTTTTTTTTTAAATTTAACGTATTTATTTAATCAAAATAATTACCATTATTATCTATACATTGCTGCCATCTAGTAGGAAGGTCATTTATGCCTTTGCGATAGAACTCTGGTGATCTAGATTCGACAAACTGTGTGAAAGCATTTTGTACTGCCTCCTGAGAAGAAAACTTTTTATCACATAGAAAATTGTCCAAATCACGAAAAAAATGGTAGTCTGTTGGAGCAAGGTCTGGCGAATACGGAGGGTGACGGATAGTTTCTAATTGCAGTTCCTGTAGAGTTAAAACGGTTTCTCGTGCTGTATGAGGTCTCGCGTTATCATGGAGCAATAATGGTGAAGATCGATTCATGAGTCGGGGCTGTTTCACTGCTAGTTTTGCTATCATTGTTCGGAGTTCGGCACAGTAGACATCTGCCGTTATTGCTTGACCAGATCGTAGAAAGCTATAGTGAATAACACCATGCTGAGACCACCAAACAGTTACCATTACCTTTTTATTGGTAAGCTGTTGTGGCGTTTCACCTGGGGTCAGCCATTGCATTTTTCGCTTACGGTTATCGTAAAGAATCCACTTTTCATAACATGTCACAATTCGATCCAATATTCCTTCATTTCTGTATCGATTCAACAAGGCAACACAAGTTTCAACACGCATTTCTTTCTGTAGATCAGTCAAATCATGAGGTACCCATTTTTCACATTTTTTATTTTATTGATTTGACGCAAATGAGTCAATATTGTTGGTAAGGTAACGTTAAACCATGCAGCTAATTCCTGGGTAGCTTGGCTCGGATCGGCTTCCACCATGTCTTTCAATTCATTGTTATTCACCTGTGTAGACGGCCTTCCTCGTGGTTCGTTCTTCAAATCAAAGTTTCCATCACGAAAGCGTTTAAACCAAAATCGCACGGTGCGTTCATTAGCAGTCCCCTCTCCAAACGCAACATTGATATTGCGAGCTGTTTCTGCCGCGTTAGTTCCGCGTCGGAACTCGTATTCAAAAATCACTCGAATTTTCGAAGTATCCATCTTTCTTGTCTAAGCTGAATAAAAAAAACAACTGAAAGTCGATAATCGAATGTTGCACATTTTTAAATGAAGAACTACATAGGTACCATGTGGAAAAAATTTCACTCAAAAATCTCAAACCATGAAGGTTCTATGTCAATTCGAAGTACCTATTACAATGAAACGGCAATTTCATACTTTAACCCCTATTATTTTTTTCAGGAAATTTATTAAGGTTAAGTTAAGTACCACTGTCAAGTTCTATTAATAGTTCCTTATATTTTTATCAAAACAAATATCTTTGTTTCGCCTATTTTTTCGCAAAGAACAAAATAAGGATTGTTTAAACTTATAATCATAGTGTTTAGCTTCCTTCATTAAAGATTTTATAAAGAGGAAAATATTTGGAGAACGCGGTATTCAGCTATTAATTCTCCTGTGCCACCCCTCTAGACAATTAGTAGTGCGATGTACGTCTGCAGCACAACTGAAAAGTTGTACATTACAATACCATTGTCGTTCAAAATACAATTTAAATTGTTCCATTTCGAAGGAATTCGGCGACTGTTGTAATATTTCCGACCACCATATAATATAATATATATATATATATATATATATAACCATCTGGTTATATTCCTGCCATCTCTTGTACAATCAAGCCCAATATCCTTACTTTTTTTCCATATTGCATCGGAATAATGGTGAAAGCAACCAGATACAACAACATCTGGAAAAACGTTTTTTACTGCCTTAATTTGGGCTCGCTCGTAGTCAGATTTGAA
Source organism: Eilema caniola (assembly GCA_949126895.1). Classification (NCBI taxonomy): domain Eukaryota; kingdom Metazoa; phylum Arthropoda; class Insecta; order Lepidoptera; family Erebidae; genus Eilema; species Eilema caniola. Next base: position 33,691,989 of record OX421460.1, on the reverse strand, counting down.
TTTGGAAATATTAACTCCCAGTTTTTCTTTAATTAAGTGAAAGAAACGTATATATGTTGCCTCGGTTTTATTTGGCAATAACCCGTAAATTATAGGGTACACGTTGACTGACAAAACAGTTGATTTCATATCTACATGCAAACTATACAACACTGGTAAAACGGAACACATTTGAATGTGCCGTTTGCATAAAAATCTTTTATTTTATTGTCTTTTACAATTTTTCTACATATTTTAGAACAAAAGACCAAAATTCTTTCATCATCACCGTCATCACAGACTAAAAAGCCTTCAGCTAATGTTCTCGGTATATTCACGTCTTTTAAATGTTCTTTAAAATGTGTATTTTTATAATCTTCATAGGAAGGAATTTCATATTATTATATATATTGCTCGCCTTTCATCTTCAACTTTTCAAATTTATTTTCAAATATTGATTGTACCGATCCTAGATTTTTGCACACCTCCTTCTTACATTCATGTTTTACTACGGCAACTTAATTTTTTACAATATCACTTTTACAAATGTGAGGTTTTTCGCGTATTTTTTCATTTTCGTTTTTTATTGTAATGGTAGCTGAACATTCTAGTCTATTTGCACATCTCCATAGTACAGCCCCGCCCTTATTTTTTACACTAACATTGTAACGAAACCCACCACGAATTAAAAGTTTTATTGCCCCTTTGATTTACAATAATTTTAAATCCAGCCATAATTACAACACAAACCAGTTCATGTGATATAGATAGACACGAGGAAAATAATATATTATTATTACACTGACAAGACACAATGTCATTCATATAAGTCATCTAAAACTGAAATGGCCAGTAAAGTGTGTAGGGTTTTGTAGTCCAACCAAAAAGTTTTGTTCATAGTCCAACTATACGAAAAACTAGACGTAATGATACTCTGGTCGTTTTGATACTGTAGACGAAATGATAATATGGACGAAATGATACTGTAGACCTTATAATACTATGGACCTTTTGATACTTTAGACGAAATGATAATATGGACCACATGCACCTAAAGGCTCGAAAGTACTTTAAATCGAAAACCGCTATATCGAATGACGTTGTCGCGACGCACGTTAATTCGAAAATATTTAGAAGTGGTACGCCAGTTCGAAAGTACTTTAAATCGAAAACCACTCCTGCGAATAGCATACTCCAATCTGAATTTGTCTGGGGATCGAACTCACGACCTCGATAAAGCCTAATCTTTGTATTGGGTATAGGAAACAAGATCAATGAGAAGTATTATTTTAAGTTAACTTTTTAATTTCCAAAGTAACAACACTGTCGTATTAATGACAAAATTATTATTAATTTAGACTAGTATTAAAAGCTACAGCTCTTATAAATTCAATAATGAAAATTGTGTTTTTCTTTTGTAAAATTGCTGCGATAGCATTTTCTTTTATTTTCATTTTTTTTGCTGGCGGTGTCTGTGGGATATTAGCCAAAATTCTCTCAATTTTGTGGGTAGTTGTATTCTGTTCGTCAATGAGCTGTTGAATACAGCTGTGCAACCCAAGATTTCGATTGCCCATTAAACAATTCCATCGCCGGTGCCATGCATACGCTGTTTTGAGTTCGCGGAAGACGTAAATTATTATTTTTTTCAACAGACCAGAAACTACCTGGAAGCAAGGGTTGCAGTCGGGATATCTCAATTTTTTTCATCTGATATGCGAGATTTTAACTGGCTCAGAACGTAATGTTCTTCGAAATATTTAGTGACAGCGTCTGCTTCTTCTGGAAAAACGTTTTCCCTTAACTGAGACAAGTAGGCCAAAGCTACATAATCACGCATTTTCAAGGCGAACTCACTGTCTGTGCCATATCACGCACTGAGCACACTCCTTTCTTTCTTTCTCAAAATATTTTGCCCCAGATGGAATAAGCAACCAGATTGGATTGTGGTCGGAAATTCTATATTGACTGCATTTATTATTGCCAATTCGAAATCAGACATTATTTGTTCTGGTTTCAAATCGATGTGGAATTCAGAAGAATATTCTTTCAAATGTCGAAAAAACTGAATATAACATTCCTCCGTCTTTTTGTGAAGAAATCCATTTACCAAGGGTTAATATTCGTTTACAATCTCTAATACCTACAATGCCATTAACTGAAAAGATTTGTGTAAATATTATAGGGCAGGTTTGAAATGTCCCATCCACAAACCAAACTGGCGATTCACTTAACTTTTGCAGGTTCATTTCAGTTGCAAATAATAACAAACGACCTAGAAATCGGGTATCATTAATTTATTTATATTGATTTGGTATATTAACCACTTCGCTTAAGTATGTAGGTTCTTTAGGCTTATTTTTATTTCTTGCTCTCTTGATGATTTGGCGTAGGGCGTTTTTATTTGGTATTGCAGTTGTGCTACTAGAAGGAATTTCACTCAATTTTTCTCTGATAATGAGACCCGGTGCATCATTACTTTGAATTGCTGAAGTTTACATGGCATTTCTTAATTTGATTTCATCAACTAGTTCCCAGAAACATTCAGATTCGAGTAGTAATAATATGCTATTCGGAACAGCGGATCAATATGACATTGTTGTTACTTTGGTAATGAGTATACCACCTATAATTGTGATTTATTGACTTCTTTGTTGATTACTGTACTGACTGGAAATTAAAATGTTAACTTAAAATATTATTTCTCATTGATCTTGTTTCCCAAACCCAATGCAAAGATTAGGCTTTATCGAGGTCGCGAGGTCGATCCCCAGACAAATTCAGATTGGAGTATGCTATTCGCAGGAGTGGTTTTCGATTTAAAGTACTTTCGAACTGGCGTACCACTTCTAAATATTTTCACAATAACGTGCGTCGCGACAACGTCATTCGATATAGCGCTTTTTTATTTAAAGTACTTTCGAGCTAGCGTACCACTTGGAAATATTTTCGAATTAACGTGCGTCGGGATAACGTCATTCGAATCGTCATATCATTGACACCACCTGTGGCGGTGGTGCAAAACGATGGTGTCAAGGGTCCAAAATGCCCACGTTGTAAGACAACCCCCAAGGGAAAACTAAATGGAATAATATCTACAAAATTAAGATCTTATTGAAAGAAAAAGAAAAGAATAAAAATAAAATATCAAAAGGCCTTTTGATCCTGACTGTACGACCAGAACGAGTTGTTACTGGATTGGCATCATTTCTCAGTACAGGCACTGGGTTGCTTGAACCTTTCGGATCTGGAGTCCCAGTTCCAGAAGACTGGCTAGGAACAACGCTCGGTGCAGGAGGACATTGAGGACTGTGTTCCTGTTCCAAAGGCTGGTTTGACACGATCAAGGCTGACTTCGACGTCTCTATTACCCACCGTAATTGTAATAGTTTTGTCGTTTCTTTTTACAACTTGGTGCGGGCCGGTATAAGTGGGCTTTAAAGAAGCTTTACATGTATCGTCACGCAGGAGTACGTGGGATGCCGTTTGAAGCTACTTATAAACGAAGGTACGTTGGAAACCATGTCTAGAAGCAGGGGTGGGCGTCAGCTGAGCCATGTGCTTGTGCAGCCGCGACGCAAAGCCGGAGACATCCTCGACCGCATCAGGTGCCGATGGTGCCACAAATTCGCCCGGCAAACGCAGGGGCTCCCCGTATTCTAAGAAGAGCCGAAGAAGACTATAGGTCCTTTTTGAGAGCTGTCCGCATGCCTAATAATACCAGAGGTAAAGCAACGCTCCACGTACAACCATGGCACATCAGCGCCGCCTTTAGTTGCCGGTGTAATCTCTCTACCATCCCGTTTGCACATGGGTGGTAACTTGTGGTACGGCAGCGGATTGTAGAACAATTTTGGAGTAAAGTCTTAAAAAGTGTGGATACGAACTGCCGTCCTTGGTCCGTGGTGATCACAGAAGGCACTCCGAATTGTGAAATCCATTCATTAGTGTACATCTCGGCGACTTCTTCAGCTGATATTCCTACCATTGGCCAAACTTCCGGCCATCTTGTATACCGATCTATAGCTGTCAAACAATACTGATATCCTTTACTAGAAGGGAGTGGACCGACAATATCAATATGTACATGGCGAACGATTGGTAGTAGTTCCCGAATCTCTTTAGGAATTCTGTTGAACACCCGTATACACATACAGAAACAATTTTTCTGTTGAAGCGTTGTGGACATGTGTGGCAGTCACAGCTTGGTAGGGACTCTAAGATACTTTTTATCTGTATATGCTTTTATGAACAAGTCAAGGTGCTTTTTGACAAATATAGGCCAATTTCATGAATGTAGATGGATGTAAGTGTCAGTATGTTTAGTTTTTTAAAGAGGGGCCTACAAGAGTCAAGTAGGGCTGCACCACAGATTGCTCTAACACACTTTTTTTGCAACTAAAATACTTTCTCTATTGCGTTTAAATTTCCCCACAACAATATTGCGTACCCTAATAGAGATCCCACATACCCATGATAGGATAACTAGGCGGTCTTTTCGTTTGTCATTTCCCTGGTCTTCCTATGCACAAATATGAACATGTTAATACTTTTGCAAAAAAATTCTACGTGAGCCTTCCAGTTACAGTGATGATCTAGTGTAACTCCTAGAAATGTAGTGTCTATCTCTTGCGCGATCTCATTATTTCCAAATTGGATATTATTTATGTTGGGTAGCTCCTCCTCCTAACCCTCCGGAGATAAAGGCTTGATTATATGTAGGTATGTATGTTAAATTAGTATTTATACATTGGGATAACCTACAAAAATCTGTAGGTAAGTACTATTGTTAAATAATGATTGAAATCGACATTAATTTTGAGTTGTTTTTTTTTACCAAATGGCAACACTGTAGATTTTATTTTAGTTTCTGGTATTGTGTTGAAATAAAAATATGGCTGCTAGTAGTATATTTCATGAATAAAACCAGTTTAAAAGAAAAAAATATCGTTTTTAAGCACATCCATCGAGCCCTCACCGTCCATGTGCTCCGTCCTAACAGGAACATTAACATCTGGCGACCCAGTTTCAAAAAATTTATAGATTCCTCGTTACGTCGTGACAATGGAAATGGACAATACAAAGAAGGTGAGAGCGGTCGAAAGACGCCACTTTACTAAGGCTGCAAAAACCCTAATAAATTCGAGATAGAGGCGCGGGCGTGCCATTTAGTGGTACGCGACATTTTTAAACGCCTCGAGGTGCTCGATGAAGAGATACACACCTTACTCATCAGCAGCGAAGACTGGGATGAAAAGCAGTTAGAAACCGAACTAAGCGAATGCGGCTAATACAAAGGCAAGTGGATTCTGTTGGATGGCATTTTCGAAATTAATTTTTCGAAAATGCCATCCAACAGAATCCACTTGCCTTGTAAGCCAACAACCATGTCGCGACCCAAAACATTTAAATTGCCGCAGTTAGAAATTAAAAAATTTTACGGGGACATTAAAAATTGGCTGGCCTTTTGGGGCCAATATAAGAATATAGACGCTGATACCGCAATTGACGACATAGACAAGTTGCAGTACCTGACCCAAAGCATTGAAGCAGGCACAGAGGTGAGGAATTTTATAGAAAGTTTTCCCCTCACCAAAGACAGCTACAAAACCTGCCTTGAAGAGCTGAAAAATAGGTATGCACGAGAAGACCTCCTTATCCAGATATATGTCAGAGAACTATTAACTCTAATCCTCACAAAAGATCTGCATTTTGAGCTAACAAAATTATATGACAACGTTGACGACAGCCACTTGAGAGCCCTTGAGATACTAGGAGTAACAAAAAATAAGTATGCAGCATTTCTTTTACCCATGGTTGAATCTGCATTGCCTACAGAGTTACTTAAGACTTGGGAAAGATCAAAACCAGCAGGAAACAGAGAAGAACTAAATAGTTTGTTAGAATTTTTAAAGGAGGTCGAAAGCAACCAGAGGATCAAGCTAGCGTCAGATTTTCATATTAATAAAACAAAGGAAGCCCCATCATCAAAAATGGAGCCGACTGCAGCATGTTTGAATGCCAATGTTCAACAAAAGAATGGCAAAGATTTGCATATAGGCATCAAATGTATATGGTGTGACAAAGAATCACACCCAAGTGTCTCTTGTTACAAGATAGCAAAAATGACAATTGATGAGAGACGAGAAGTAATAAAGAAGAAGAAAGCTTGTACCCTGTGCCTTAAAATAGGTCACCATGCTAAAGTATGCAGGACACACATCAAATGTTATGTATGTGGACAGAAACATTCACCAGTGCTGTGCCCCGGGAATTTATCTATGTGTAAAGAAAATAGTGAAAAGAAGAATGAGAATCCAACAATACAGAACTATTCTTCTCAAGAAAATACACAGAAGTCAACAACTATATTGCAGACAGTTGCAGTGAAGATAGAAAATGAAAATTAGTCGTGCACTGTTCGAGCATTATTTGACAGCGGGTCGCAGAGGTCCTACATAAGGAAAGAGGTGGCAGAGAAGATGGGCATCAAACCAACAGGCACTGAAGAGTAAAGCCACACACTGTTCGGCGGAGTTCAAGTATCCTTTCAAAAATATGACTCCTATAATTTTAGTGTGAAAAGTATTGATAACTCTTTCAATTTTGAAATGACTGCGTTAGGTCAAAATATTATATGCAAAAATGTACCCAAAATTGATGAAAGTAATAAGTTTCTTTCTGAACTGCTTGTTAAGAATAAAATTAAACTAGCTGATCATCATGAGAGCAATGACATAAGCCTTCTCATAGGGGCAGACTTTTTAGGTCTCTTGGTTACAAATAATTTCGTTCAATTAGGTAATGGTCTGACAGCTATAGAGACAAAATTAGGATGGACTTTGCAGGGAAAAACAAATAACATAATAGTACATAATAATATGGTAACTTCTTTATTTGTTTTCCAAAATGTATCTGATTTTTGGAACCTAGAATTAATAGGTATTCGTGATCCTGTTCATGTGCAGTCTAAGCAGCAAATAGAAGAAGAAGTGACGATGAACTTCGAGGAGAGCATTCAGGTAGATGATGATGGTAGGTATCAGGTCAGCCTTCCTTGGAAGATCGGTCATGATGATCTCTTGGACAACCGTGAAATGGCCCAATGCCGACTGCTATCTGCAACAAATAAAATGGTAGCATGTGGTAAGTTTCAAGATTATGATAAAATCTTTAAAGAATGGGAGAGCACCGGAATCATTGAGCCTGTACCTACGTCTAAAAAAGCTAGTAATAAAGTTCATTATTTATCTCATAGAGCTGTTAGCAAGGAGACCAGTCTTACCACAAAGTTGCGCCCGGTTTTTGACGCATCTGCAAAAGATAAAAATGGTAAGTCATTAAATGCGTGCCTCGATAAAGGGATTAATTTTTTAGATAAAATACCTGAGTTGTTAATAGGTTTCCGTAAAGGTACTATCGGTGTAACAGCCGACATTGCAAAGGCATTTTTGCAGATTTCCGTGAGGCTTGATGACAGAGAATATTTAAGATTTCTTTGGTGGAGAGACAATACCAGACAGGAATTGACGGAGTATCGACACTACAGAGTGGTCTTCGGGTTAACATCAAGTCCTTTCCTCTTGTCTGCAACCATAATGCACCACCTGGACAACATAAAAGGTGAGCAGAAAAATACTGCAAATATTATGAAAAGTTCCTTTTATGTTGATAACCTAGTTACAAGTTTAGATACAGAAAAACAAACACATGACTTTGTAGCTGAGGCGAAAGACATAATGCAGAGTGCCAAGTTTGAATTAAGACAGTGGGTTACCTCACCTATGAAAATTAATGAAACTGGTCAAGATACCATTTTAGTCTTGGGTCTATTATGGGACACTATCACAGATGAACTTTATTGTAATTTAAAAGCATTACTACAGCCTCAAGAAATTAATAATTTTACTAAGAGACTTTTGTTATCAATAACACAAAGCTTTTTTGATCCAATTAGTATATTATGCCCTGTGACACTGATTCCAAGATTATTTTTACAAGAAGTATGGAACAGAAAAATAACGTGGGATGACAAACTTCCTAACGATATTAAAAAACGATTTTTGGACAGGTATGAAAACATATCTTATTTATTTGCAGGTTACCTCGACGCTTGTCAGCTGATCGGTTACAGGACTGCGACACGAGCCTACATATGTTTTGTGACGCGAGTAAAGATGGCTACGCGGCCTGTGTTTTTCTGAGGGCTGAATACAAAGGTAACGTTACAGTCCGTTTATTATCTGCCAAGTCAAGAATATCACCGCCAGAAAAAATAACTATACCGCGTCTAGAGTTATTAGCGGCCCTTATAGGCTCCAGATTAATAAAGGCGGCGAGAGATCGACTACGGTTAGGAAGCGAATGTAAAGAATATTGTTGGTGTGATTCGGGAGTAGCACTATGCTGGATAAAACGCGAATTAATGTGGAACACGTATGTGGGTAACCGCGTAAGAGAAATAAGAAATAATACTGATATAAGTACTTGGTATCATATTCCAGGCACAGACAACTGGGCTGACCTAGCGTCTCGAGGCTGCGACGCGCGACAGCTGTGGGAGACACGCTGGTGGTGCGGCCCGCCGTGGCTGCTGCGTCCGCCCGCAGACTGGCCGCATTCATAACTCGTGGTCGACGAGAAGGAAGCACACAAGGAGCTCAGAAAGATAGCTGTGTGTAACACATGCAATCCTGACGCCGACGGTATGTTGCCAAGAATAGATTACTTCTTTTCTAAATACACAAAGATCGAGAGAATGACAGCATGGCTACTAAGATTTATATATAACACCAAGAACAAAAATAATAAGAAACTAGGAGAAATAACCTACGAAGAATATGAAGAAGCTGAAAAGAAAATTATAAAGATGATACAAATAGAAAATTCATTCATTCATTCATACAAGGAAGTAATAGAAAAACACACAGAGAAGTTGGTGAAGTTTTATGACAAAGATAATTTACTAAGAATAAAAACGAAACTATTACTTACCGATTTTCCTGACAATTTTAAGACACCGATGGCCATCCCAGCGAGTAACGCCATCGTGCGGCGCATGGTAGAACAAAGACACTTGGAGCTTTATCACGCCGGCACAAACATGCTAATAGCCGACCTAAGAAAACAATACTGGATAATAGGTGTCAGAAAGCTTGTCAAGGCAGTGATAGATAAATGTATGATCTGTAAAAGACACAGAACTAAAGCTACACAAGTCACAGGAGCACCGCTGCCTATAGAAAGAATTCAATCAAATGCGCCTTTTGAAATTACAGGAGTTGCTTTGGCTGGTCCTTTATATTGACAGGGTGGTGATAAATGCTGGATCGTGATCTTCACGTGTGCAGTTTACAGTGCAGTACATCTGGAATTAACGCTCTCTTTGTCGACTGATGCATTTATTAAATCTTTGCGCAGGTTCATAGCTCGGCGAGGACGGGTGCAGCTGATAATATCCGATAATGGTACGAATTTCACCGGTGCTAAGAATTTGCTTGATAACATTGATTGGAATGAGGTTCAGCGACGGTCGACCATTCTTCGAATCAAATGGAAACTCAACGCGCCTACGGCTGCATGGTGGGGCGGATTTTTCGAAAGAATGATTAAAATACTTAAAAATTTATTAAGACGTGTTTTAGGTACCGCCACAGTAACGCATGAAGAGATGCAGACAATATTGTGCGACTGTGAGGCGGTGGTCAACGACAGACCCTTAACTTACGTCGTAGGTGACAACACCGACGGCCTAGAGCCATTAACACCGTCATGCTTTCTACACACACTCCCACAATCACAAGTAAATGATTTAGATTTAATTGACGCTACTTCTCTAAACAGACGTCTAAGATACATGCAAAAATTAAGAGACGACTTTCGTGAGCGCTTTAAGAATGAATACCTGACAGAGCTGGTGCAGAAAGGAAGAGAAAAGGACGGAGGTTTGCAAATAGGCGATGTAGTATTGGTAGAGTCAGAAGAGAAGAGGGTTAAGTGGCCCCTAGGGCTCATCGTCAATATTTATGAAGGTAAGGACGGTGTCAACAGGACTGCGAAGGTGAAGACTTCGTCTGGATACAAAACGCGACCTTTCCAACGTTTGTATAAGTTAGAACTTTCGTTTTCCAAGGTGGAGAGGAGGCAGGATCAAGAATCGACGCCTGTATGTAGTAACCACTGAGGTAAACAGTTTAAAATTATTGTTAATCCTAGTAGTACAGCTATAGAAAAGGAAGCTGCTGAGGTCATGGCGGATAAACAGAAAACTACGAGGTTGGGTAGAGTAGTCAGATTGCCTAGTAAGTATAAAATTTAATTTAATTTTCCTCCTAAATTGGTTTTCCGTCCTATGGTTAGAAAAAAAGTCGTGTGGCACTCGGGGACTGCCGCGGTAAAGCTATTGCATAGCATTTTGTATCAACTTATGCAATTATAATTATATTTATATTTATTTATATATAATTATTTTATAATTTAAAATTAATACTGCATTTGTGATAATAATAAAATGTATGTATATAGAGTACTCACTCATTTTCTTTTACTATTTTTTCGTGACTTTCTTCATTAATATTAAATGCACTTTGTTCATTCATATTCAAAACACTTTATACACAAATTTTACAAGTACAGCTATTCACTGTTGTACATAAATACCTATACACCGATATACTTTCTCATAAACAGCTGCTTATATATTCGTCCGATTTCGGAGTAGCTCGTCTCGATTCGTGCGAGCTTTGGAGAGTCGTACAATACAACACGCACACAAACACCGTGTCGAAGACTGCCGAAAACAAACGAGCGCGCTCGTTTCTTTTCGGCAGCGTGAGGTTTTTTCGTTACGGAAATTCTGGATTCGGTCCCCGCGCTCAAGGCCCTCGATAGAAGCTATGCAATAGCTTAATAATAAAATGTTTTATGACTGATTAATAAAAGTTAAAGTTGTTGAAAGAGACTTATTACAATTTGTCATAGTTATAAATTAATATTATATATAATAAAGATTAATAACATACTTTGCAGTTGTAAATCTTAATTTTTTTTTAGTTGTGACTTAGTGCCCTCTAATGGTGAATAGTTTCTTTACAGTCACGACTTCAATTTTTGACGCCTTCTTGTAGTGAATGTTATCTATTTGTCTTGGCTAGTGGTGCCAATAATTTATCGATTACTTTAACAGTGTTGTAATTAGGTAACTTCAGTTCGGCGTTGTAACTTTAAATATAATTTATTCTTAGAATTTTTTATGAGTTGTGTTGCCTAAACATAGCCAATTATTTGTTTTATATAATGTCACGATTTTTTGTCGCTGTGGAGGATGTTAAATAATGATTGAAATCGACATTAATTTTGAGTTGTTTTTTTTTTACCAAATGGCAATACTGTAGATTTTATTTTAGTTTCTGGTATTGTGTTGAAATAAAAATATGGCTGCTAGTAGTATATTTCATGAATAAAACCAGTTTAAAAGAAAAAATATCGATTTTAAGCACATCCATCGAGCCCTCACCGTCCATGTGCTCCGTCCTAACAGGAACATTCACAACTATATTTAATTTATCCACACCTTTCGATACCGGTGGCACATGACTATTTTTTTATTGCAAAAAACCGGCAGCACATGAATTGTCATTTTACTATCTGAGATTAAACAACAGACTATAGTTAGCTGCACAAACCTTTAACTATCTAAATATTGCGTAAATATTTCAAGCATCTACCTGTTGCCGTTATTGATATCGTGCATAAAATCACATTTGTTATATGGGACCATTTAAATAATTATTTTATTGTAATTTGATTATTCATTTTTAAAATTAATGTACTATTAAATACTCTGGGAGCTTCTAAGTATCTTTTATCGTTATAAATACCTACTCGTATCTGCAAAAAGCCCCTCTTATTAACTGTTTCGTTTTAAGTATTTCTTTGTTTTAGCATTTGTTAATTTCAGCTGTCTAGCTATCCATGTTTCATGAAATACAGCCTGGTGACAGACAGACGGACAACGAAGTGCACGGTAATAGGATTGCGCTGTTACACTTTGGGTACGGAACCCTAAAAAACGCGATAAAAATCATGTTTGTTTTTTTATTTTTTTAATATTTATTTATTTGGTTCATCAATAATTGTTTACATTTATTTATGCAACATGAGCTTGTACAAAAGAAACATCGGACAATGTAACAATTTCTTAAAGGTAAACACCACATGCCATTATTTTATATGAGATACATACAACCAGTTCTACACAATAAAATTAACAAACCTAGCTTTATATAGTTTTATAGAATTATTATAGAATTATTACAACTAAATATCCAATAGGTGGCTTAAAATCAGTTTTTATTTTGTGACGGCGTCGAAGTGTATGTCAATCGAGCTGCTCAAACCATTCACGATTCGTGACAATCTGGCGTAAGGAGAATTGGCACCTAAAACTGTCCTACTTAAAGGTGGGCAGAGGGGTGTGATTGGCCTACGAGGAGTTCTTGCTGGAACTTTAAATCTAAAGAGAGCCAACAGCCTCGGACAGTCAATTTGATGATGAAGGATTTTGCCCACAAATATTGCGTCGTTAAGCTTTGTGCGGTGTTCCAAAGTTTTCATCCGAAAATGATCGAGTCTGCATTCGTAGGAGCGTATTTTTTTAGCTAGGCCGTTTGAAAATGCTAGGTGCCAAACAAAACGCTTCTGAATACGTTCAAGACGCAAAGTGTGTGTTGCAAAGTGAGGACGCCATATAACACTACAGTAATCTATCAGGCTTCTAATTAAGCTATTGTGCAACAAAATCTTTGTGTTATTATTGCGAAAACTTTTAATATTTCTAAGCATAAACCCTAGCATCCTCGAAGCTTTTTTAATTACATTATCTAAATGCGGAATGAATGTTAATTTTTTATCAAAAATTACCCCGAGATCCCTGTTGTTCGAGAACCCCCTACAAATATATATTTTATTTTGTTTTGAGTATTTAAAACAGAAATACATCATTTGTGGAAATGTCAGCTGCCTAACTACTTATTACGGTTCATGAAATATAGACTGGTGACAAACTTTCCATAACGTTAAGGACTCCACACATGTACATGTTTATTCTTGAAAAAATATAATGAAATCTATAATTTTTTATTGCAAGTAACCTGACTAAAACCGGTTTAATAAAACAATAGTAATTTTTGCAAAGGCAGCGAAATAGGCAATCGCACGTCGAATATGAGTTTGAAGGCGAGCCGCAGCCGCAGGCGAGGTCTTTAATGATACGAGACAGGCAATTGCCATTTCGGCCGAGGCATATATAGTACTTTCCTTAAAAAAATGCAAGGAAATAAAAAAGGGCCTTTTACATAATAAATTTAATTAATAATAAATTTTCATATACTGTCATATATTTTTCGTTTGATTTGTTGGAAGCAGGTTTTCCATCGATAATTTTAGCTTCCGATCTTAAATCTGGTGGAGTGCAGTCAATGTTCATTTCATTTTCATTTTCAGAATCATCGGAACTCATTTTTATTATTTTATTAACAAAATAACAACGAAATCCGCTTTTCCGCAAATTTTTTTTTCTTACAGTTTTTGCCAAAAATTAATCGCATCTGTGGCTGGCTATACAGCCACGAGAAAGCATTGTATACGATAGATGAAAGAGTTCTAAATTCAACCAACACACCGTTTCATACAACATTACCGGCGCGCTCTTCGTTTTAATTTCAAAGAACGCGCGGGGAAGTGATTTTGGTTTTTCAGTCTACGTAAATATAATACTTCGCGTGTTCTTTATTCAAAAGTAATGACAATATTTCCGCGCCTGTTTAAGAAAAAATATAATAAATGTTTACTTTAGTCACATGTTCACAAGCTTTTTCTTATTAATATTTTTAGCATTTTTGTTGTTCTGTATTGTGTCTTTGCAGCATACCCCTTTAATTTGAGACCACACCAACTCAATTGCATTATATTCAAAATGGTAAGGCGGTAACCGTAACTGTGTGCCCATGCGCTATTTCGTCAATGACGTTTGAGAGATTCGTTGTCTAATATTAAGCACATCAGCTACGCGTTCAACCACTGATGTTATAGGTAAAATTGGTCCTATATTTTGAGATTCACGATCGAAATAGTTACGAAGGCGTATAACCAACTCACGGGTCTGACTGTTTAGGACAGTTCTCTGCGTACGTTCGGCCATATCGACGAAATCCATAACAAAAGGCATAAACAGAGTCCAAATAAACGAGCAAGCTTCAACGTTACTGCAGTATCAATATCCGAAATCCAAAGCCAGGTCAAAACCAAATCACAATCGTAATGCGTGCAGTCCAAACTGCTTTGTTTTGGATAGAGATCCTATGTGACGATCGTATTAAATTTCATTTGCTTTTAAATTTTGAATTTCCATAAACAAATGCCGAGTTGTGTGGGTGAATAAGTATTCCAATAATTATAATCTTATGAAAAAACCTTCGTGGGATCCTAATGAATATAGTTTAGAAATCAATGTAATTAATAATTATTTGTGTCCTAAAATAATACATTCGATAAATTTTATGACGAACTGCACGTCACTTTTGACAATAAAGAACAGCAGTTGGCTCCTTCAAATGTAATTACTAATTAGTATGTAAACGGCTTTTAAGCTTTGCTTGCCAACACAAACTGTCAATAATGAATTCTTGTTCAAAAAGAAAGAGAGTCGATGGTGGACATGGTTGTCACCCGATCAAAACACTAAGAACGAAATAGATTATAATAGGGGTTAACCTTCATGGTTTGAGATTTTTGAGTGAAACTTTTTCCACATGGTACCTATGTAGTTCTTCATTTAAAAATGTGCAACATTCGATTATCGACTTTCAGTTGTTTTTTTTATTCAGCTTAGACAAGAAAGATGGATACTTCGAAAATTCGAGTGATTTTTGAGTACGAGTTCCGACGCGGAACTAACGCGTCAGAAACAGCTCGCAATATCAATGTTGCGTTTGGAGAGGGGACTGCTAATGAACGCACCGTGCGATTTTGGTTTAAACGCTTTCGTGATGGAAACTTTGATTTGAAGAACGAACCACGAGGAAGGCCGTCCACACAGGTGAATAACAATGAATTGAAAGACATGGTGGAAGCCGATCCGAGCCAAACTACCCAGGAATTAGCTGCATGGTTTAACGTTACCTTACCAACAATATTGACTCATTTGCGTCAAATCAATAAAATAAAAAAATGTGAAAAATGGGTACCTCATGATTTGACTGATCTGCAGAAAAAAATGCGTGTTGAAACTTGTGTTGCCTTGTTGAATCGATACAGAAATGAAGGAATATTGGATCGAATTGTGACATGTGATGAAAAGTGGATTCTTTACGATAACCGTAAGCGAAAAATGAAATGGCTGACCCCAGGTGAAACGCCACAACAGCTTACCAATAAAAAGGTAATGGTAACTGTTTGGTGGTCTCAGCATGGTGTTATTCACTATAGCTTTCTACGATCTGGTCAAGCAGTAACGGCAGATGTCTACTGTGCCGAACTCCGAACAATGATAGCAAAACTAGCAGTGAAACAGCCCCGACTCATGAATGCGCGAGACCTCATACAGCACGAGAAACCGTTTTAACTCTACAGAAACTGCAATTAGAAACTATCCGTCACCCTCCGTATTCGCCAGACCTTGCTCCAACAGACTACCACTTTTTTCGTGATTTGGTCAATTTTCTATGTGATAAAAAGTTTTCTTCTCAGGAGGCGGTACAAAATGCTTTCACACAGTTTGTCGAATCTAGATCACCAGAGTTCTATCGCAAAGGCATAAATGACCTTCCTACTAGATGGCAGCAATGTATAGATAATAATGGTAATTATTTTGATTAAATAAATACGTTAAATTAAAAACAAAAACGAATTGCAATTTGTCAGTACAAACCGGCAATTTCATACTTTAACCCCTAATATAATGATAAATCACCACAAACTTATAACTAATATTGAGGTACTAAATAAAATCAAATTCCCTTCCGACCACAGATTGATGAGAGCAACACTACTTTTAAGTCATCCAACAAAGATCAGGAAAACCTACACAACGCCATCTAATATTTCCAAGACAAAAACAGAAATCAAAAGTTACCTCAAAACCTACGAGCACACACAGAAAATATTGAAACAGATCGTATTGATATCCAAGCATACTATAATGTCCTGGAAAGAGGCATGACAGGGAGCTTAA
Source organism: Eilema caniola (assembly GCA_949126895.1). Taxonomy (NCBI): domain Eukaryota; kingdom Metazoa; phylum Arthropoda; class Insecta; order Lepidoptera; family Erebidae; genus Eilema; species Eilema caniola. The sequence continues at coordinate 33,675,779 of OX421460.1, read as the reverse complement.
AATGCAAAAATAGTACACAACCTCATCAACATAATAAAAGGCACAGTCCAACTTATGGAAAGGCGCACGGAACTTCTACACACAAAGAATAAAACAAAAGAAATGAAAAAAGAACTTAGTAGAATATACAAAGAGACTAATAGATCGATCCGAAAGGACTACACCAATCACAGATATGAGACTATTTCAAGAAACATTAAGAATTTTAGACGTGCCAAAAGAGCCTATAAAGAATTAACTACACACAAATCATGGATACAAAAACTCGAACATAACTCACAGGAAACTAGATCAAGAAAAGATGTAATAAAACATGCTACTAATTTCTATAAACATCTATACAAGAAACAAGATACCACTGACATAGAATTGAAAACAACATGAACGCGACAGACTGCATCAGACTAATGAAAGAGTTCGAAGTTTATGAACATTAAAAAAGCTAAAAACTGAGAAGAGTCCCGGACCAGATGGACTATGCAACGAAGCCCTTAAAATATGAGCACCTATCTTAACTCACCATTTTACGCAATTGTTTAATATGATACTAAACGTAGAAAAAGTTCCAAAAGAATGGTGTACATCGGATATAATTTTGCTCTACAAAAAAGGAAGCCCCCTGCAAATAGGGAATTATAGACCCATAAGCCTGCTGGCAAGTGTGTACAAACTATTCTCATCCATAATTTTAAAGAGAATATCAGATGACATTGATAGACAACAACCTAAAGAACAAGCGGGTTTCAGATCAGGCTTTAGCACAATGGACCACATACAGACACTAGAACAAATCATAGAAAAATACAGACAATACAATAGACCCCTGCCGCATGGCCACATGGCCTTCATCGACTACAGCAAAGCTTTTGACACCATTAGTCATTGTTCAATCTGGAACGCACTACAACAATCAAATATACATTACAAATACATTAACATCTTAAAATATATTTCTACAAGAAGCACAAGCAGAGTAAAATTAGTAACAAGAGGAGACTAAATAAACATAGAACGAGGAGTCAGACAGGGAGACCCTCTATCTCCAAAGCTGTTTATAGCAGTACTCGAAAACAATTTTCAAAAACTAGACTGGACGAATAAGGGAGCATACATAAATGGACAATGTTTAAACCATCTGAGGTTCGCGGATGATATTGTTATAATTGCCGAAACTGCCAAAGACCTAGAAGAAATTATGAGATCACTTGACTGCGAGAGCTCTAAAATCTGTTTAGAAATGAATGCAAACAAAACTAAGATTTTAACCAACAATCGAAAACGCCCAATTGTGATAAAAAATAACAATATAGAATACGTCAATGACTACATCTACTTGAGGAAGCAAATTTCATTCAAAGGTCGAGTAATGAAGAAGAAGTAACAAGAAGAATTAACGCAGCTTGGAGAAAATCCTGGGCTTTAAAAGAAATTCTAAAAGGGAACTACAGCTTACATATGAAAAGGACAATATATGATACATGTTTATTACCCTGCTTGTTGTATAGTTGCCAAACTTGGGTATTCACAAGCAAAATAAAACAGGAATCGAATGCAGCCAAACATCAATGGAAAGAAGCATGTTGAAAATTAGAAGAATACAAAAACTTAAGAGCGAAAGCATTCGTCAAACCACTAAACTCACCGATGCTCTGAGGCACGCACTACTACTAAAGTGAAGTTGGGCCGGACATATCTCACGATACACAGACAGGAGATGGACTATCGAAGCTACACGATGGAAAGGACCAATTGGGAAGAGGAATGTTGGTCGACAATTAAAAGGGTGGACTGATGAAGTAACGCACATCGCAGGCAACGACTGGATGAAGTCAGGCAGGGACAGGGAGTTCCTAATACTAACAATAAAAATTATAAGTCATAATGAAAAGATACTTACATTAAACTAAGTGTAACATATAAGCACGAAACATTGTCAAAATATGGAATAAACGGCTTTATTATTATTATTATTATAATGTTATACTTCATGAGTGGACAAACGTCAAAACGGCCGTCATACCGTGCCGGTAGTATAGTACTTGTAAACCTTTTAAAAACCACCTATAATTTAGAAGTTAAATCGTGTTGTGATTTTTTTTCGCAATACCGCGAAAGCTTAATTTATTTCTTAATTTTTGTTTGACTTAAGAACAATTTAAAAAGGTATTTACTCCAAAACAGACAAATTTTCTTCATGGAAATAACTTAAAAATTATTAGAATTTAGTTTAAATGTAAATAATGAAAATTTATATTCGTGTTTTATAAAAAAAAACCATATATAAAGATTTTAGATATTTACTTATTTCTTATAAAAATACAAATTTTAATAATTTACTTTAGCACATGTATAATGTTGTTATAATCTTTTAAAGGCTCTTTTAAAGCGTATATTTATTTTATAACACAGTAAAATAAAAGTAATATAATAACCGAAACTAGCAAAACAAAGCTCAAATTTGTTTTATAACTCTTTCAGAACTAAAATTTATTCTTTAACACAAGAAAACATAGTAACAAACAATCAAAACTACAAAAAATTCAAAACTGTTTTACCGCACTTTAAAAAGACACATTTATTCTTTAAAAAATAAATGTATTACAAAGTAACAAACACTTAAAACTACACAATATTCAAAATTGTTTCATAGCTCTTTAAATGCAAATATTTTTTTCAATTCAATATGATTAACAAAGTAACAAAAGATTCAAAATTGTTTTATAACCTTTTTAAAATACATAAATATTTATTCTTTAACACAAGAAATCTTATACAAAGTAACATGCAATCAAAACTATACAAAATTCAAAATTGTTTTACAGCTCATAAAAAGCAAATATTTTTTCTTCAACATAATAATATTAATTATTTCAGATATTACACTTCACTTATTCTATACGTAATAGAAACTTGAGCAATCAAAAAATATACTAAAAATAGCTCTTTGCAAAACATTACAAAGGATAGTAATAAGTAGATAATTATCACATTGATCAGTCTCAAATTATTAAACTTTTACTAGCGTATGAGATCAAAATCTTCAGTAAGTCTTAATATCTAATTAACTTGAAAAATGTGTATAAAATTCGTATCTACTCGATATCTCTAAAGTTAACGTCAGAAAATCTAAAAAACCCGCGCCGGGAATATTCAGGTTTATTCAGCACTCGATGAACATCTGTCTAGTCGACTTCTAGTACATCGGGTATGACTGGTTTTCCAAAGGTAACGATGTTTTCACATACAGATTTTCTTCTTAAAAAATCTATTTTATATTTTTGTTGATCCATCATCCACCATAATTACTTTTCCTACAAAAAAACGCTTTCGCTTAGTGGTGTCAAACCCTACAATGACATATTTACCCAATAAGTCTGAGACATGTGTTGATGATCTTTGTGTATTTTCTATTTTTTTCTTTTTGTCTTTAGTATTATTTTGTTTTTCCTTTTTTTTAATCAATCTTTTTTCCTGTTTCATCTTTTTTTATTGTCTAGCTCTACTTTTCTTTTTTCCTTTTTAATTTTAATGTCATCTGCTCTCTTTACCTTCTATTTTCAATGTCTTCCATTCTTTTTTTCTTTTTATTTTCAATCTCTTCTAACTTCTTTTCCTTTTCATCTTCGAGTTTTTTGAAATATTCTTCACATTTCTGACCGGTTAATCCAAATGGTATCCTTTCTTTTTTCGTTACAGTTTTTTTGTCTTTTTTTAAGCTATTTCCGGATATTTTAAATACGTGTGAATTAGACAAGTCAGACGACGAAGGAATACTATTTAGAGCGGGTGAATTTCGAGTAAATGATTTTTCCTGGTTGAGGTTTTCTGAACAGTTCTCAATTGTCGGACTAGATGTAATTGACTGACTTGTTTCGATTACCAGCATTAATATTCAAGATAGTATTAGAAGTAGTAGAGCAATTAGTTGCATCCGAATCATCTTCAACAATGTCGGCCTGGGATGTATTTGGATTCTGAATGTCAACATTGTTATTATACGTACAGGCTCCAACCAGTGGATCTGGAATAAGGGTGCCATGGGAAAGGTATTATTGATGGCAAATTTGTTACATTCGTGTTTGTTTTATTAAGTAAGTTTGTTTCTGTGATGATGTCGTTGATTTTATCATTTTCTATGATAAAATCAATGATATTATCAGTCTTGTCAAATTGCCCTAATTCCACCAAATTGCCAAATTCCTCTGGTAACGACACATCATATTGAACCTCGTTTACTTCAACAGCTTTGTTTGTTTCAATTGAAGATGTTGAAAGGTCGAGAGGAGCACAATATGTGGTTGCGTTTGCATCCTCACGATTTTGGCTATTTTTATTTAAATCTGATCTGCATTTTAGGCCCATAAAGTGAAGTAAGGATGGATATGAGATCGTTTCGATAAAAAGGCCTCAACAAACTCTTTTCTTACGACTGGTCCAACTTCATTTTCATATACTTTGATCGTACTTCTCAGATTTTCTTTATGTTCTTCGAGATCAGTCGATAAGTCTGTTTGTTTGTTGATTTCTTCTCTTCTCGTATTGATGCATTTTGTATAATCGATTGCATCGGGATTTACAGGATTAAGTCCGCAAGCCCTAAAACCATTCTTAATTGTAGAAATTTTCAATCCTTTATAATTAGCTTCCCTAAAAATTTTTGCGAAATTTTGTTTGTTAATGGGGGCTGCTGTGGTATGTTTACGTTTCCTTACAACTCTTCTTTATAGGGCCAAAAATAGCTACATCACATGGCTGTATTATGTGCGTAGCATTTGGATATAGACAGAACAGTAGAATTTCTTTTTCACGACAAAATTCGAACATTTTTGGGATTATGTGAGATTTATGTCCATCTAAAAAAGCAGAACGGGTAATTTGATATTGTTTTCTATTAGCCACCCATTGTATAATTTTATATACTCAAAAAAATCTACCGATACCATCCAACCAATATCTGATTTATCCCTAAACCAGTCCTTAGGTAAGTTATCTATCACACCTTGAGGCATTCTCTTATAAGGGTAAAGCACATATGGCGGAACCTCTTTACCATCAGCAGAAAACGTGCATAATACAGTTATAGACTCTTTCTCTTTGCCATTAACTATTTCGTAAGTGTTTTTGAAATTTCTTGGCCCCAAAATTAACCCCGTTTTTGGACACGTCATAACACTAGTTTCGTCAGTGTTAAATATACGGCTGGGGTCATCTTTGATATCTAAAGCATTCTTTTCTACCAAAAACTGATCTAATTCAATAAACCAATTTCGAATAGCTTCTTCTCTTAGTACCATCCGGATTTCTCTTTAAGAATAATGAGAAAGCGTCGGTAGCTTAGTGGTTAAGGAGTCGGCCTTACGATCGAGAGGTCCCGGGTTCGAATCCTGGCCATTACACTACCGTCGTGAACCTACTCCTAGCACAAGCAATTTAGCTTAGTTGGAGGGGTAAGAGGGAATATTAGTAATTTCGATAATTTCGGTTGCTAATATTCTTAAAAAAAAAAAAAAAAACAAAAAAAAAATAAGCAAAAGCCACTTTCTGCCAGGTCTATTATTTTTAAATCTACTTTTTCTATTTTCTTCATTTAAAAACGTTTCAACAGTATCAAATACTTCTTTTGGATGCATTGGATGCATTGGATGCATTGATATTATGCAGTGTAGACTTGGGAATGTTATAGACAAGAATTGCTTTATTAAGAGTAACTTCACCTCTTAAAATAGCTGACACAGCTTTTTCCAGCGTTTCTACCGTATACCTAAACCTTTCATATTTCTTTTTGCTATCCATTCTTGTCCTAAAATAAAACATATGTATATTCCGACTTGAATAAAAACATAAATTAAACCTCATAATAGTTTAAAAATAATATAAGTAATTATTACTAGACTAGCCCGCAGCTTCGCCCACGTGGATTTCGGTTACATCGTGCTTCCTAGGGAATGTGTCCAATTTTCGGGATAATAATATTTAAAATGGTAATCCAGGTTGTTATCTACCTATGTGCCTAATTTCATCCCGATCGGTTTAGTAGTTTCGGCGTGATCGAGCAACAAACTTCCATAGACACACAAATTTTTGTATTTAAATTATAAGTGTAAGTAATGTGATTTTTAACCAACAGAAATGTATAATCGAGACAAAAAGAAGCATATTATCTGAATGCCAAATTTCATGAAGATCGGTTCTGTCATTTAGGTATGAATCCCGTACAAAAGAACTAACAACCAAACGAAATATTACTTAGTTCATTTACTGGATCTGGCACCAATAAATGAACATATTATAAATTTTGCTTAGTTCATTCACTAGATTTAAAATCCAATGAATGAAAATCTGTGTTCCAATTCTAGCCAAAAGATCCGTACCATTTTTTCTACAGCCACACAAAATTTTATCTGATTCTAATTAGAGAAAGATATAATTATCTAAAAACTGCAATATTTTCATGTCCCCAGTAAATGAACAGTCGTTCATTCAGTGGGTATTTCATATTTTTGTGTCCTAAGGATGCAACACCCACTTTTTTGCTTAAGACATGAAAATGATGAATTATTTCCTTTTCAAATAGAAGCCCCAATCTTTTTTAAATACTTTTTGTTATTAAATTTACAGGTTCAAGTTCAATGTAAAATTGGGATAAAATTATAGTGCCTTACCTTTAGTTATTGATGTATCAGTGAGGTATGATGTGTACACGTCTGATCACCTTCCTGTGATGTTGGAATGTAATTTAAATCTTATAGTCCTAAATTAATACATGAACCTTTTGTGATCAATAAAGTTATATGGGTTAAAAGAAGTAAAGATAAAATTAATGAATATTCAGAATACTGTAACTCCAAATTGAGATGTATAGATTTTCCTACAGAGTTTAGCAACTGTTCTCATGAAATGTGTTCTGATATTGATGATCACGCAGTGTTAAACCAGATGTACAATAATATAATTAATTGTGTTAGAGAAGGTGCTGAACGTACTTATGTCGGTAACGAAAGGAGGTTAAATAGAAGAAAATATATACCAGGCTGGAACAAATATGTACGCGATGCTCACAGGGATGCGCGGCTGTGGTATCAAACATGGCTCTTGCATAACAAGCCAATGACAGGATATATCTATGATAATATGCGTAAATATAGAAATATATTATATAATATATAATAGCCGGTATGAGGAGAGGCAAGTCACCAGGCCACGATGGCCTCAGCATCGAGCACCTGAAATACGCAGGTGTACACCTACCGAGAGTGTTGGCTATGTTTTTCAATCTATGTATTAGTCATTCTTATTTACCCGATGACCTGATGTTTACTACAGTTGTGCCAATTGTAAAAAATAAAACTGGTGATGCCTCTGACGTGTCTAATTACAGGCCAATATCGCCTGGCTACTGTCGTAGCCAAGGTGCTGGATGGTCTGCTTGATAACATACTATCTAAGCATATTACGAGTAAAATACATGACAATCAGTTCGGGTTCAGATCGGGCCTCTCCACCGAGAGTGCTATTTTATGTCTCAAGCAGACTGTCCAGTACTATACTGACAGAAAGACGCCTGTATTTGCATGTTTTCTGGATCTGTCACGGGCATTTGATCTAGTAGATTATACCGTCCTATGACAAAAATTACAAAAAGAAACGACCGTACCACACGAGGTAATTTCTTTGTATAAATATTGGTATGGCAAGCAATGCAACAGTGTGAAGTGGGCGGGGTCGCTCTCGGATGTGTACCGGCTGGAGTTCGGGGTGAGGCAGGGGGGTTTGAGCTCGCCGCGGCTCTTTAACTTGTACATTAACCGGCTGATTGGTGGGCTTAATAACACCGGTGTCGGTGGTCATATTGATGGAATATGCGTTAACAATATCAGTTATGCAGATGACATGGTTTTGTTGAGCCCATCAATCAGTGCCATGAGACGACTTCTGTCCGTGTGCGAGGTATATGTGGGTGCCCAAGGACTCAGGTACAATGTTAAGAAGAGCCAGCTTATGGTATTTAAGGCTCCAGGTATTGAAGCGAACCAAAACATACCAGAAGTGACAATGGACGGGTCTCCCCTTCAAAGGGTTAGTAGTTTTAAGTACCTGGGTCATTGGGTCACCAAAGATTTAAAAGACAACCTGGACATCGACAGAGAACGTAGGTCGCTGTCTGTTCGCTGTAACGTGTTGGCCCGCAGATTTGCTCGATGTACAGAGCCAGTCAAAATTACTTTACTTAAGGCTTACTGTCAGTCGTTTTACACGTGCAGTCTGTGGGCAAGATATCGTGAGCGTGCATACAGCGATCTACGTGTTATGTATAATAATACGCTCAGGATACTGTTGGGGCTGCCGTGGAGGTGCAGCGCGTCGGCAATATTTGCCGAAAGACGCATAGATGGTTTTATGGCCATCATGCGTAAAAGGAGTGCCTCGCTACTCGCTCGCGGCAGCACTAACAGCGTCTTATCTGTATTTGCAGATAAATGGGAGTCACCATTGCTGCGACACTGAATGAGGCTCCACACCAATTAAATTAAAATTATGTTTACTAACACTAGGTTATAAGAGCAATGTTACTAACAAAATATGGGCTTTGCCTGAAATCAAAGATTATTATTATTATCGTTAATTCTGCTCCAAACATAAATGGCTGTTCTCCAACACGCAAACTTCAAACTGAAGCCATGATTAAACAATGCAATGACAGCAAAAAAAAGTGTTACCATATAAAGTAAAAAATGTTACAAACTAAAAAAAAAATCGTTTGGTAGAAATGTTCAGAATTCTTATTTTAACGAAATACCTCTAATTGTTCATTCACTGGCGTATGTTCATTCACTAGAGCACTTATCCTATAACTCCATAAGTTTTGCGGTCCAGCTACTATTCTAGTCATATCTGAACAATAAAAGATCTGGTAGAATAAAAAGACGATACTGGCAACATTACATGTTGCGACAGCCACGCTGCGGCCAAGCGACTTATTTCGTGGCGCGTACTCTAATTGCGTTGAAATTAGAGCCTGTTAAAAAATAAATTATTTAAACTAAAAAATATATACCTACAGTTAACGTCAGAACGATCCTGACTACAATGTCCCAAAATGTTTTATTGATTTAAATTCTATTAATGTCCGATTTACTGGTGTGTACAAATACCAGAACAATCTGTCAAAAATAAGGGGGGAAAAGCAAGGCATCTGATGCTGGCTGTACAGTCAGCATGGGTTTTTTTTTATTTTTAATACGTAGGTACGTAACGTACACGTAAATGCGTATAGGTCCGTATTTTTCTGATGATTGTAGAACACACAGAATCTCGTTGTTTACCACCAGTATAGTGTTGCTATTTACGATAGCTTTCAATTGTGGCCGTTTCTCTCCCGTACGTTGAAATAGTATCCTGAAAACTACTACTAAATTTTCATTTTACTCTAAGAGGGTTTTCTTTTAATAGAAGTTTACCGATATCTTGTAAGCGAGAACAAAGTAGGCAGTAAAGATGTACAACTGGATGCTTCTTAAAGTTATAAATAATCATTATCATACGTTAACTTACTCTTTCTTCTTTTTTCAATTTACTAATACCTACTATAGGCGTTATGGCAGAGACTGACGTCTGACCTAACAGAGGGGCTCGTTGCTAAGTGTTTACCTAAGTAGGTCGACACATTTCAAGGTTAAGCAACACTAGCCAAGGTGATCTTAGGCTGTGTTACCATTCTTAAGATAATGAGATCTCCTTGCCTCGAGAGAGCACGTTAAGCTATTCGGTTCTTGTTGCCAAAAAACGTCCGACAACTGGTTTAAGTACAGAATGTGAGGTCAGATGGCAGTCGCTGCCGGAAAAATATCGAAGCTCAGCGAAACGCTAAGGCACCATTGATCTTGGTGGGGTCTCCATAGACTGTATGTATCTAGAATAATAATATAGGAACACTCGGAGGTTTCATTCATGATGCACGAGAAAGTCATTGCAATTCCACCAAACACCTGCTGCGTGGCTTAGGCCGTATAAACCCATCGTCAAGTTATGTTCTTGAACTGTACTGTACACAAATAAGAAATACGAAGTAAGTGCATCAACGCATTATGTAAAGATGTGACTTTTTGATTGTTATAATTCACAAGTAAGTTATACATTTTCTTTAAATTTATTAGTTCAATTGCTTTTTTCTTAAAAAAATTGTTTTGATACATACAATAAAGGTCGTGTTCAATAGTACAAATAAATAAATATACTTATTACTTGCTCATTTCATGCAACTTCATATTTAAATAGATAATTTTAACATGTACGTATTTATTAAACAAAAGTTTCAATCAATTAACCTTAACACCGAACCAAGCTATTCGGTGAATCTTTCCTTTGTTGCATCATTAAGATCTGGGATTTCTTGCCAGCTCACGTGTGAAAAAGCACCTGATGAGGCCGTCAACAGGGCCGTCTTAACCGGGGGTTCAAGGGTGCGGCCGCACCCGGGCGCGTAGCCCGAGGGGGCGCAGGCCGAGCTCTAAACATTAACGCCTTTCCCCCGTTTCGTACACTTACGTCAATTAAACCCCTACAGTACTATTAATTATTCTGTGCCCCTACATACATGCACAAAAATATAGGCATCGACTTTTCCTTATATTATTATATTATATATCCCTAATTCCTTAATTTTTGAATTTTTTTTTGCATTTTTTTGTTAACCGGGGGGAGGGGGCGCAGTCTGAGCTTTGCACCCTGGCGCTATATAGCCTTAAGACGGCCCTGGCCGTCAAGCTGAGTGCCGCCATTGTTAAGGCTGTTGTTAGCTTCGGATGCAACTGGAATTAACGCTAGGATGAAGAAGAAATGAATAATATCTACTGATAAATTAGATTAAGACACGTAGTTACACCTGAAAATGTGTACCCCCGACTCCGAGATGAAAGCATCGGATGCGACCGGTATTAACGCAATGACGAAGAAGATATTTGAATGTTAATAGAAATCTATACCAGGCAGTTGGCAACAATTCTTCTTCAAAAAACTTAATATGGGTTATCCAGGAATATAATAATAAATTATTAAAAATAAAAAATCCCGACTGATGCTGAAAATATCGAAACAAGCTTTATAGCAGGCGGTATCCATTGATTTTCATCTGGTTTGAGATTTGTAAATGAGTACCGCCTGCTGTAAAGCTTGTTTCGATCTTTTCAGCATCAGTCGGTTTTTTTTAGTTATGACATATATATTTTCTTGTAATCGTCTTCTAATTGCCTTCGTTTTGATACCTGAGTCAATAAATTTGAGTGTTGTTTTTTACCACACTCCTTTTGGTGCCAAAAAACCAACATATAGCTTTTGTCATATTTTATGTACCCAAGAAAACTTGGCCAATAAATACCTTTCATTTGAGATATGAATCACTAAAATCTGAACAGTGGTTCAGAAGATATGAGGTAGGTAATAATGAATATTACAAACATACATACAAGATATATTATAAGCGGGAAAATTTGTAAGTATGAATGGATGGATGGATGTTTGTTACTCTTTCAGGTAAAAACTACTGAATGGATTTTAATGAAACGTTACAATAATATAGCTTATATATCGTCATAACACATGGGATACAATTTGATAATATATATAACCGATACTAAAGCGATAACCAACATCCACACGAACGGAGCCGCGGGCAAAAGTTAGTATAAGATATGCTCTAAAAACGTAACTCATCTTGGCAGTCGGGTAAAAAACCAGAAATTTCTATTCCTAAATGAGTAAAAATCGCATTTTTCTTATTAATAAAAGGTTTTATTTGTATCGTTTAAATCTTATATAAATCTACAGGTAAGGTAACTAAGCTACTTATCCAAAAACATACTTATTTGAAATTTGGTAAGCGTCTATAATTTCCATAACCTTTGTATGGTAAATTATGCTTCTGACTGAGGTCATCTTGTAATTGGGATAACAGAATCGGCCACCCTTTTCCACTATCTTGTACGTTTGGGTTAGCTTCCATTTGCTGTCGAATCTTCGCAGCTTTGGCCATAACTTCAGCGTTTAACATATTCTCCAAATACCGCAATTTGTGTGGTAAAACTATTTTGCAAATCTAGAGAAAAAGAGAAAAAATAGTTAATAACACAGGACCACTGACAGGAACCACACACTGGTAATATAAGATATGTATCTAGAGCCTAATTTTAACATTGCTTGGCAAGTAGTACCGCTTAACCACGAGCCCGTCGATTGTTACTCGATCATGTCAAAATGATTGAAGGAATCTTTATTTTTTCTTTTTAAACGTGCGGACATCCCCTCGGGCACCGCATGCCGGAGCCAGCGGGGGTGTTTATGTCGGACTTGGACCGACCAAAGCCGCACGGCCGGGTCGGACCATCAGTTGCCGGGGTAGCCTCTGGCATATACCTCGCATAGTATAAGGGATCTGGATGTAATTGGTACAGAAAAACGTTATGCTTCGGGAAAATAGTTCTGATGGGTCACGGGAACGGTATTACCTAGTTTTGCCCGGGAAACGTGCAACGGTTGCCCTAAAATAATTTGAAACGAAATTCAAGTTGTTTGAGTGTCTCAATATAATTACACAAAATAATGTGTCCCTTCTCTACGTTGTAGCTTAATTAGACACACCTTTTCATCATCAGAAACTTTCCCGCAAACTCAATTTTCTTCTTTGAATAAATACGAATTTAGTTGAAAAGTTAAAACTGTCTTAATTATAACTGAAAGCTTATCTTGATAATCGTTCAATTAAGTGTACATCCAATCTACTTTATAATGGCCACGGATACGATAACAACCAAATTCTCGAGTTCCTCTCAAACTTTTAAGTACCTATCTACCTAAGTACAAACTCTTTTCAAATTTTGCGTGTGTTTAGATTAAGGTTCCATTTTTATTAAATGTTATACTATATTAGGTACACAGCTAAGTACATGCCATGAACTATAGTTTACCTTAAAATCATCTGTATTATTTCTTTTACAAATTCCTAACCAACAAATCGAGGTTTTAAAATTGAGGCGCTTTAACAATAAAATTTTAGGATACAGACTTTTGATAGGTTGCGTAGGATGTTTAGGTAGTAGCTTAGTAGCTAATAGTAAAAATATGTAATGGAAGTAACAATAGATACAAATATGGGGCAGTGATATTAATTCTTTATAGGTTACTCTTTAATAGGTATTCAATTTTGAATGGTTTCAGTATGATTTTCTAACGACGGTTCAGCGTAGATAATACAGCAGGCCAGTTAAGTTACAGGGTGGTAGGTACAGTCAATTTATAGATTGTTAAGCAAATAAATATTTTTTAGATAGAACTTGTCAATATGATTGGATCCTACATCTCGTCTGATGTTAAGTTAACGGTTAGGTTAGATCTCAACTTGCCAATTAACCTAATGGTCAAGGCCAAAATCAGCGTTCTCAGATTAAAGGCATAGATGTAATATGCTTTTCACGCCCTATTCAAATTCACCGGGTTTGCAGAAGTTCTGTTGTAGTTAAATGCGTGTTGGTTAGTTGTAGTCAAAGCCACTCGTGTGAAATGTGACTTTTTCACCATTTCACCATAATTTGTTTCGTGTTGTTAGCAGTATCAAGCAGTTTAAAAAAGGGTTAAAACAATTGCATTTATATTAGAATGCACTAACTGACTCAACATAGAAAAAAAAAAACCAAAACTTGTACTCACATATTCATCTGAAAAAATTAAAACTAAAAAGGCGACGAATAGAAACCTTAAGTATGCCATAGCGTGTGTAAAACTGTTTCAAAATGAACTTAAAGTTGCTTTTTAAGATTTCTTATCCCAATTGTTACAAACGTGCGAGTTTACAAAACTATAACGGAGTTATGTATACGAAACGAGCAATTCAATGCAACCTGTTATAATATTTATGTACTGACGTCTAGAGTATACAATAAGGCCAAAAAAGAAAGCAAAATAATCTAGATTGTGCTATAACTCTTTAAACTGGGTTAGAGAAGTAGGTAGGTACGTCGTTAAGTAACTAACTAACTTAGATTTAGTATGAAGTTCACAAAGTTATGAAGGCTACAAAAACTGTGAATGAATTGTCTGTGTTGCTGATTGCGAGGTCGTCAGCAAAACCTAAGATGGACTCAGTGTTTTTGTTATTTACTTTAAACCGATAACCCCATTTCTTTTCGTGACGTATTAACTTGGTGATTAAGATATTAATTACTATGTTAAATGCTATTGGTGATTTTATGTCCGATGTTATGTGATTTTTGGTCCGAAAGTTTCTTTATTGTGGATTGAAGTTCGTGGAAACGCTTTTCCTGATCGCGAGAAAAAGTCACGAACATCTCCTCTATCATGTCTGAGATGTTGTTATCTTCCACATGATCACAATGATCTACTCTAAAATAGAATCGTGAACAATGAACGGGCCCTTATCTGAACATTTATATAATATTTGGCCTATAACGAGGTTTGGACGAAAAAACATATTCTGAATTGAAGGGACAGTCATGCCACTATCCCCTATTATCTTTTTTGATACAATTTCACAGGCAGAGTCATCAGTAAGACACCGCTTACCATGAGTCACTGCAACGCCAGGATCGCGGGGTACAGGAAAAGGCGGGACCATGATGGAACCCAGCCTCCCCCTCACATTTTAATACAACTACTAAAAATATATGAAGAATTACTAATATATATATATATATATATATATATATATATATATATATATATATATATATATATATATATACTAATTTCAATTTAAATGTAATACAAACAAGAAATCCGGGAAAATCACTAGCTTTTCCTAAAACTAAAAAAATTGCGAAATTTAAATCTGAATTCCGTGTAACAGCTATCCTTCAACGATCCAAACCATTTTATATAGAAAAATAAGATATATTCGAAAAACCTTTTTAAAAACAATCTTTTTTTGTTTTTTTCTTGCATTGTCATCCGAACTGAACGTGCATACCAAATTTCAGCTCAATCGGTTGAGGGCAAGTGCCTTAAAATTGAGTTGTAAGATTCCACCCGAACAAACATACATTGCAAGTTAAATAAAAGCTTGTAAAAACGCTGTGATCATTAAAGCCATGTAGATGAGCTAATAGCGTATCTTTATATAAAAGTTTTATATTGCCGTTTCTCTGGATTTTAGAATTAGATTTATATCGGTATAATGCCATGCGAATTGTTTTCCTTAAGATCATTATCTTACTTTGACTTATTTGTTTTCTGAGACGCAAAAGATACTTGGTATCTGTCTTTAAATTGTCAAGTTTTTTGCAAACATTTCTTAAAATGTGAATTCGACATATTTCTTTTTGTATTTAAATATGAGAGTAGAGCCAACTCTGTAGTAATTTAAGTAATTTTCGTCTGAAACGATCCGGTCTCGGAAGAGGTTGTGCAACTAAACCGATTTCTTTAATTCTTCAACGAGAATATTAGAATCCGTCCCAGTGGAAGAACCATAGTAGTTTTTGAAGCATATGTTACTTTGCATCACGTCTTTTTTTGTGCTCGTGCGCAGATACAGCAGTACTTATTTCTGACTCTAAGAAAAAATAAACTTTCCTGATCTCCTCCCAATAATTGTTACTGCTACAGAGAGAACGGCATAATTCATGTGTGTTTATTCCAGCAGCCATCCACAATTACGTCTATATTAGGTGTGCCGTTAACGTTCACACGTCCTTTGGTGTTTGCTAAATTTTGCTCTATTGGTGCGGTCGCATTTATTGTATTGTATCCAGTGATATATGTTCCCATTGGCTAGACAGTTTATTGTGATATGCCTGGTATATCAGCTTGAAAAAGTGACAGCTGTCACCGTGTTCAAATCGGCTCCGTAAATAAAATTTTACAAAAATATCTAAAATTGATTCAATTTGTCTGTTTACGGTAAATCAGTTATCAATATTGCATAAATATCCTCATCGGTAGTGAACGCGGCCGCTACGCAGGAGGCGCGTGTTCGATCCCCGCTCAGTGCAAATATTTGTATGCATGAATATGTATATTTGCATTGGTCTGGGTGTTTCTATGTATAATATGTATGTATTTACAAAAAAAAAATGCGTATCTAAGTATGTTTATCCGCATTCTAGATTCCATAACACAAGCTAGTTAAGCTATGCTTACCATGGGTCTAGATTGCGTTGTGTGAAATGTTGTGGGATATTTATTATTTATTTATTTATTTATCTATTGTTAGTAGCAGTTAATTTCCAATGTAATACAAGATATAAGTAAATGAACTAATATGAAAAAAAGTGCAGTGTAAACAAACTTGAAGCGATAGCAAGAGTATAAAAAGTTGTAAACTAGTTAAGGAGAAGTGAAATCTATAATAACAATCCATAAAATCAGCGCAAATTGTCTAAAATACTCCAAACAAGTGAATTTTATAAGTTGAAAAACTGTGTTACGTTAATTTTATTTAAACGGTGACATACTTGAGCTTACAACCAATCAAATCTCTTATCTTAATTGTTTATTCAAACTTCATGACTTGCAACAGCGACATCTAGCATATTTGATTTGAACTATCTTTACAAGTACCATAGACACGATACAAATTAATGGTAGTAAATAAAATTTGCCAGTGGTGCCATCTACTATTAGCTAACGAAAACATCTGAACCACGAAAGCATTCCCCGATTTCACTTTGGTAGACAAGTGCAAAGTTAGCAGTGTGTAAAGTCATCGCGTCACGATCTGGTGATTGTGAGTTCGCGTCCTCTCAATTAATACTTACACTTCTTTTCTCACAGCGTCAGTGGGACGGGCCGCTCTGTAACTTATTAAGACAAAATTTATTAAATACTTGCACTAATGCTGCTGAGCGTGCCCGCTTACTGGCAGTTGGAGTGTGGGAATCGGGTCTTTGGTTACAAGCTCTTCCGTCATCTAACGTAGGGACTATGTTAGATGACATTACTTTCCGCATCGCGACGTGCCTCCGCCTAGGTGCGCCGTGTGTCTCTCCGCATCAATGCCGTTGTGGAGAAGCAGTTGACCGACTCGGACACCATGGCCTGTCGTGCTGCAGGAGCGCTGGGCGAATTCCACGGCACGCCAGCCTCAACGACATAATCCGCCGTGCTCTTGTCACCGCTGGTGTGCCTGCTGTGCTTGAACCAAACGGTTTGGCGCGCGACGATGGCAAGAGACCGGATGGTATGTCATTAATGCCTTGGAAAATGGGTAGGACTCTGGTGTGGGACGCAACATGCGTTGACACCATTGCCGCTACCCATATACCTGGCACGGCTGGTTGTGCCGGTGCTGCTGCAGCTTCTGCAGAGGCTCTTAAGCGGCGCAAATACTCCAATCTCATTGGAGATTATGAATTTGTGCCGTTTGGAGTCGAAACGTTTGGGCCTTGGGGTCCGAGCGCCCGCAATCTCTTCAGAGAGATTGCGAAGCGTATGGTCGACGCTTCTCGTGACCAGAAGGCTGGCCTCTTTTTAGGTCAGAGATTAAGCATTGCCATACAACGTGGCAATGCTGCCAGTCTTCTGGGAACGCTACCACAAGAGGCATGCGATGCGGATGAATTCCACGACGCATTTTAACTTTTAGTTTTAGTTTTTATTTTTTATTTAGTATTATGTATATATACAGGGTGTATTTTTGAAACGGGGCAGTAAGGGCAAGTACCTTAACCGTTGCAGTTACAGCAAAACGTTCTTAAAAGACCTTCCCTAACTTTTTGGGACATTTTGAACTGCATTCACAGATTTTGTAAAAAACTTACAGTTAGCAAAAAAAATGCAAAAAGTTCAATTTTTTTTTATGCCAATCGATTCTATTTCATGTGGGGATCAAAAAACTCTATGGGACCATTTTAGCTTTCAGTACTAGAAAAGACAGAAATCGCCAAAGACCTTTCCCATACATTTCGTACGGAAATATGATAAATCAACTCGAAACTCATAGGTCAGGTAAAATTTTGAACTTTTTTAAATAAAAAAAATCATTTAAACATTTAAGAAATTGGTTTATGAAATAAATTGCTCAAAATGATTTCCATTTTCACGAATACATAAGTCTATCCTTTTTTGCACTGAACGAATGGCGGCTAATAATGTTCTGGGATGAATATTACGTAAAATGGTCATTAATGCATCCTTGAGCTCTTGAACACTGGCGTACGTCGTCTTATACAACTCGTTTTTCACGAAGCCCCATAAAAAAAAATCAAGTGGTGTTAGATCGGGGCTACGAGGTGGCCACTGTGTTGGACCATGTGTACCTATCCACTGTGTACCGAATAGGCGGCTCAAATTGGAACGTGAAAGGTGACTGTTATGTGGCGGAGCACCATCTTGTTGAAAATGAACTTTTCGCAATTCCGACAGGGGCCATTCGTCCATCTCGTTTTCAAGATGGTGTAAAATGACTTCATTATACATGGCAGAATTCAGTTTCCCTTCATAAAATTCCACCATTATGACTCGATTGGACATTATACCACACCAACAGTTGAATGAGAAGCGAACCTGATTATGACTTGCCGTAACTCTTAGTGGATTTTCTTTGGACCAATAGTGGTGATTTTTTCTGTTGTACATACCGTTATTGGAAAAATTCGTTTCGTCTGACCACAGTATGTAATTTAAAAATTCATGATCTCTGCTTATTTTTCCTCTTAGCCATCTGCAAAAAGTAAGCCTTCGAACATCATCACCCGGATGTAACACTTGAACTATGCGCCCATATCGATAGCACTTGTAGCCGTATTTCTTCCATATCTTTATCACAAGGGAGTGGGATACACCTACTTCAAGGGCGACTTGCCTGGACGATACCTCTGGATATGCTTCGACATAAGTTAGAACCGCAATCTCCGTGTCCATGTCCACACGAGGCTGCCGCTTTCTTTTGAAAGAACCCTGCAATTCCAGGTTTTTCAAAAGATTTGTAATAACCTTTCTTGTTGGCACATGCCGCAACGGATACTTATTGCGGTACCACACTAATGCAGCTCCCGCATTTCGATTATTGACAAAATACGCTTCTAATAAGTCAATTTTTTTACGATTAGAAGACATTTTAGCGAAAATCCTTAATTAATAACTCATACGAAGTTTCTCAGCTGAAACTAAGAATAACACACAGATTTTCGAATCAAATTCGAAATTTGAGGGTAAAAATTCTTTTTATTTACTTTACAGTCAATTCTACCCACTTCCTGGCCATAACAAAAAGTTAGACCATCGTAGAAATTTGTTTCTGTTGCCGAAATGTATGGGAAACGTTTTTGGCGATTTCTGTCTTTCCTAGTACTGAAAGCTAAAATGGTCTCATAGAGTTTTTTGATACCCACATGAAATAGAATCGATTGGCATAAAAAAAATTTTTGGACTTTTTGCATTTTTTTTTGCCAACTGTAAGTTTTTTACAAAATCTGTGAATGCAGTTCAAAATATGTCAAAAAGTTAGGGAAGGTCTTCTAAGAACGTTTTGCTGTAACTGCAACGGTTAAGGTACTTGCCCTTACTGCCCCGTTTCAAAAATACACCCTGTATAGTAACTTTATTAATTTAATTTAATTTGTATATAATAGGTTTGATTTTGTAAACATAGAACACTTAAATTACAAATAAAACAATAAATTACTTTTTGTGATTCTATTAAACATTGTTTACATTACTCAATATGACTGACAACGAAGAAAACAATGTTACGCAGCGAAGACAAAAATATGGATATAGATTAGATTTCAGTGATGACAGCGAGTTTGATATAGATGTGTCATACCAAAGTGTACCCAGCATTGGGTGTTCTAATGAGGAACAAAATGCACAATCGGAGATAATAGGTAAATTAACTAGAGATCTACAAATAGCTAACAACGAAATAGAAATTCTAAATATTAAGAACGTGAATTTGAAAAAAGACATAGATACTTATAAAAACAAAATAAAACTGTACAAGTCTGTAGGTGCTACTGGAATATGTATTTCAAAGAATATCACACCCCTTAAGTTTTATTCACCCCAGTATCGGAAGAGACTTATCTGTACTGATAACCTGAAAGTGAGATTCCCAAGGACATGTTCACAAGAACTGATTACGAAACAGGCCTATCAAACTCCAAAAACCAGCAAACAACAATATTGTGTAAACAGTCCTAAGAAAGGTTATACAGTGGATATGGCGACAATAGTAAATAGTACACACAACTTAATTATACACAAAAATACTATCTCTTCTTCAGTCAATTGTTTAGTAAAGTTAACTCCACTAGCACATGAGAATATAAGTCTAGCTAAAAAGAAGAAAGTCGTAATTATAGCGGACCAACAGAGATATTGCCTTCGCCAAAACCTGCAGAAACTGGTTGGTGATGAGTATAAAGTCTACTGCTTCTGGAAAGCCGGCGCTGAATTAAGTGAAGTTTTACACACAGAAAGAAGAAACATGTGTAACTTATGCAAAGATGACTTTGTAATTATACTAGGCGGTACCAATGACGCTAACCCAAATGAACTTATATTCTCCATAAAAACATTTTTGAATAGCACAAAAAATACTAATGTATTTGTTTCCGAAGTCCCCTACAACCGACAACTTAATGAAAAAAAGTTAAATTATGAGTTGAATTTCATTTGTTTGCAGTTTAGACACACTACATATCTTAATATGAATTATTCTGTCCACTTGCCCAGATATGATTTGTGTCCGTTGCATATGTCACAACTTGTACTGAAGGAGATACTTCGTATCGCTTATAAAACAAACTATGACACATACATCAATAGGAAAAAAGTGACGCACTGTACGTTCAATACTCCATTGTACTACGATAAGTATACTCAGACAGATGCACAGTGTAATATTGGGACTGTATTACAATTGAGCCCCCCAAATAAATCGAATGACTTTTTTCGTGTTTAAAGAAATAAATATATTACACCAAAATATAAATGGCCTTAATAATAAATCCGACTTGCTTTTACTATCATTAGACCGACTAGAAAGGGAGAAACGTCAGTGGATATTCTCTGTGTGACAGAGCATAATATGATACGATCAGATACTCAATTTATTAATATTCCCAATTTTACAATAGGATCATGTTTTTCTTGTAAAAGCCGCCATGGCGGTGCATGTATTCTTATTCGTAATATTCATAATTATAAACAAGTTGTCGGATTACGTAGCTTCTGTGTGGAGGGCATAATTGAAATGTCTGGAATTGAACTTGTAGATCATAAACTGTTTGTGTTTTGTATATACAGACCACCTAAAATAATACAGGAATATTTTAACACATTTTTTGAGAAATTTACATCTTTGCTTGCTAAGTATTGCCTTAGTAATCATAAGGTAGTACTGTGTGGTGATTTTAATATAGATATTTTAAAGAAAACTAAACAGTCAACGGACTTTTTGAATATACTGTCTGGCCATAATTTGAAGCACGCATTTATGGAACCCAAACGTATAATTAGCGGTACATGCCTTGACAACTCTTTATACAATTTTTCAAAATGCAAATCTACAAAACTTGAATTAGCTCTGTCTGATCATACAGCACAACTACTAACATGCCCAGTTAAGGCTAGCGTTGCTTACAAGTATTGGTTTATTAAAAAACGAGATCTACAAGAACATAACATTAGAAGGTTTGAAGACTGTATAAACTCGCTTAGTTTTTCAGAATGCCTTAATAATGACGATCCTGTTGAATCATTTAATGCCTTTTACGACACATTTCTTTTGTTCTATCGTTTATGTTTTCCTATAGTTAAACTCAGAATAAGTGTGCGGAAACGACAAAAATGGATCTCAAATGGTATTAGGTAATGCTGCCGACGTAAGGCATGTCTTTTGTAGCAGTATCAAAGAAATCGTACTAAAGCAAATAGTGATAACTTTAATATATTATCTTCGAGACTTAAACGTATTATTATTTATAAAAAAGGTCCAAAATGAGCATTACATACGAACAGCTAGTAATACATGTAAAGCTACATGGACACTCATTAATACTGCAAAAGATGCTGTTCCAAAGACGTAAATACATAGCATTAAAATAAATGAAAAAGAAATTATTGAGGACCCATTAGTGATAGCCAAATCATTTAATAATTATTTTATTGACCAGGTTCAAAAGAGTAATCAAGTGAACAACATAGCCGTGCCAGTGTATATTTCCAATTCGATATTTATAAATTCTACTTCACCTAAAGAAATACATTCTATTATTATGAATTTGAAAAATACCAAGAGTACTGGATATGATGAAATATGTACACAAATTCTGAAACGAGTCTCAGCAAAAATATGTAACGTTTTAAGTCACGTTTTTAACTTATGTATTTGCTGTGGCATATATCCAGACAAATTGAAACTGACAGTAATCAAACCATTATTTAAAATAGGTGATCCATGTTCCATGACCTGTTATCGACCAATTGACTTAATACCTACGATATTTAAAATCTTTGAAAGGGCCATACATCGCAGAATATACCAATTTATAGAAAACCATAATCTTTTAGCAGAAGAACAAGTCGGTTTTAGACAAGGCAAAAGTATAAATATGGCCATCTATAACGTTTAAACGTGGTCATAGATAGTGTAGATAAAAGAGTTCCTGTCTGTGCACTTTACATGGATCTCACAAAAGCGTTTGACTGTGTAGATCATGAGCTACTGTTAAAAAAATTAAATGCTTACGGAATAAGGGGTAAGGCTCTAGATCTTATTGCATCTTATCTTTCTAGGAGAAAACAATGTACTCAAATAACACGCTTATGTCCCAAATACAGAACAGAAACACACTTCATATCGGAATATAGAGAGACTAATCTTGGTATTCCGCAGGGAAGTGTATTAAGACCACTATTGTTTAATATTTATATTAACGAACTACCTAAAATAACAAACCACCCAACAAGTTTGATCGCTGATGATAGCACAATTGTATTTACAGGCAAGAATAATTCACTGATTGAATCTGAAATTTCAAAAACTCTTAATAATGTAATGCAATGGCTGAAATTAAATAATTTGAATATTAATCTAAGCAAAACACATTTAATGACATTAAAAAATTGAATTTCACTTATGACACTAACTAATATTAAATATAATGACGAAACCATTAATGAGGTAGACACAACAAAGTTTTTGGGACTTAACATAGATAGCAACCTAAATTGGA